>OY728150.1:2127456898-2129856898 GCA_963277665.1 Viscum album | reverse complement strand
GAATTTTCACATTACAAACTATAGTTTTACAAATACAAGAGAAAAGTAGTCCAATGTAATCCAATCAAAAAATATCACTAATATATTTATACAATTCGCCATCAATTTATTTCCACATAGTTTATCCTTTGACAAAGATAATATCCTATAAAATAGTGCATTGACTCGAGTAATTCCCTGGTCCACTACATTTACGGCAAATGACTGTATATGGATTCTTGACATTATTTTTATTTTCTTTTATAGTAATCATCATTTTCCCCAACAATACATTACATTATGACCTTATTTCCCACATAGAAAGCATTTCTTTGTTTATTTGAGTCATATTCCTTGAAGCCTCCTTCCACATTTCCAACATGATGTAAATCATGCTTTCTTTTCTCCATGGTCTCCCCTAATAGAGTTCTTATCATTCACTGTCAGTCTCTTTTTTCATGAGTTCGGGAGTTGGTTAACATATATGATATTGAACATATTTTTGGAAGACTGATTTGGTATAAACAAGATATCTTTTAAACCTTTCAACATTAAATTTCATTGCTCATTTCTACCACCGTTCCCACCGTGTACATCATGTTCAATGTTATTATGCCTTGCTTGGAATCCATCCATTGAAAAAAAACCAAAAATAATTGTGTGAGTAAAAATTGTCATAAAATCATTTAGAGAATATCATTACAGCTTATTTTCATTCTAAAACACCTTGGGATTATCCAATGTTATTTATTCTCATATTATAATAAAATATATCAAGTCTGTTTGTAAAAAATATGTTAATTTTCCATAGCGTATCCCCCTAGAGTGTCTAAACCAAGAGTGCAGCAAGGCTCTTTGTCATGCACTAGGTAGATATATGCTTGAGCTTCCTCTACTTGCTCGCATCCAGTAATTGATGTACATCTAGGAAATCACACATAATATTTACGTTACCAAAAATTTTGGATGTTGTTCTATAATAATATCCAAATTCAATCTTAGGGTAATGTTCTCTAATCAGAGTTTTTCTAAATCTAGATTCAAATGTTTGTACTAAACTTTCTATAATAGCAACTGTGACGCCTCGACACTAGTTACCTAGAGTCGGTGCATTATTATATATCATTATCATGATCACAAGAGATCAATTTCAGAGTGAACGATTAGTTTAGTACCCAAGGATGTACTAGATACATACCTATGTTTTACATTATATCATGAAATAAATAAATATATCATTTTATCCCCTTTGAATACACTCATATATCATATCCTATTTTTATAGGTTAATCATGATAAACTTTTTAAAATCCTGGAAAAAATAACAAATAGATTGGGTTGAGATCATATGCTCAATAAGGATAACAATTTAGCGAAAACCTTCATAAATAAGAATAAATATTTAAGGCAATGTATATGAATAAAACACAAGACTTTTAAACGTAAATTTCAGCATAAT
Organism: Viscum album; assembly: GCA_963277665.1. Classification (NCBI taxonomy): domain Eukaryota; kingdom Viridiplantae; phylum Streptophyta; class Magnoliopsida; order Santalales; family Viscaceae; genus Viscum; species Viscum album. The sequence goes on along the minus strand of OY728150.1, from coordinate 2,129,855,460 downwards.
ATGGAAAATTTAAATCAAATAATTCCATTTACTTATTCAAATGGATATTATACTGTTCGAATAACCTCATTCAAATATCAATAGATAATTTCATAATTATGGATTTCATAATGTTGGATATCATACTTACATAGTCAAGGCCTCATGCCAAGACTACAAATAAGATTTTGTGAAGGCCTTGTGCCAAGAGACTAGTTAGTCTCATGAGACCTACCAATGAATCAAGGAGCTATAGAAGGATCCACCCATAACATACTATTTCCAATGCATTCCTCGAATGCAAATGGTGAAACATAATCTAAAAATTCATATTAAAACTAGCATACGAAATATCAATACATTAACCAGAAAATATGAATGGTATAAAAATTTCACATCCACATTCAAACATAATTCATTCATTACAATATGGAAGATTGTATTATAATATATCAACATCAATCAACAATAATATAAAATGAATGATATTTCCATAGATGAAAATAATTAGTAATACTATTTGAGGAAATATTGCCTTTTTCTTGGAAACATTCAAAAGTCACAATATTTATCAACAAGTCGTTTAAAAGATATATATTAATCAAAGTAACCCATACCACTATGAAACATTTAAAATATATTTTAAGTTTAAAAAATTCATATCCAACTATATAAATACATAAAACCATTTATAAAACATGGACATTAAAAATAAGGATTTATAATAATAAACCCTTAAAACATTTAAAACAATATTTTAGTTCAGGAGTTCCTAACCAAGTGAATGATGATTTAATAAAAATAATATCATTAATATTTTTTTTTATCGTGAGAATAAAGGGATTCATGATATAATATTTCAATGGAGAGAATATACACCATATAAAAGTGAATTGTTTCATAACAACAAAGAAGTCTCAGTGGAATGAAACTGTGTTCAAATCCCTTATAAAGATAGTATTCATAGGTTAAGGGTAAATAAATGAAATAATTATGCTTGAAAAATATGAATACACTCAATATTATTCGATATTCACTGTAAATCCATCATAGGAAATTCACACATATTCTTGTGAAATCAAGACCAATGACGTGGTTGTTTAACTCAACGAATGGATATTGAGTTAAGATTACTATTATAATGTTCATATAGATGACATGAGAATTTATCAATGGTGTGATAATTTGTATAAAATGTGTATCCGCACAAAGTGGAGTATAAATTACTACATAAATAAATAAATAGTGATTTCACACAAAATATTGGAGTAAACTAATCAATGATGTTTACGTAAAACCCAATAAGTTGAAATTGAAATTAGAAATTTCTTTACCGCTTTGGTAACATAGAAAATATACACTCCATGAAATAAGGATAATACAATGAATATTTAAATAAAAATTAATTAACTTATATTACACAAAGAATACAATCATGGGAAGAACATTCACCACAAAAATGGAAATAGTGGTAATATATCACGAATCTCCCGAGAATAAGATGTGAGATGAAATCCCCTTGACATCTACTTTTCCTTAGATGAAAGTACATTAACCTCTTGTATAATGGTGAATTAGTTGTTATTAAATTATAGATGAACCATATACATAAATAAGATATCACATATGATCTTCTAATATTTTATTTTTAATAATATTTCCCTTGTATCATTGTTTGAGGTGTTAACAGATTCATTTTTCTTCATATGTTTTGTTACGTAAATCATGTTTGCTATGGATAGGAAGTATTTTATTTGTATCCATAATTTTATTTTGTTCTTAAAAATCATATTTTTATTCATAAAATGATATTTATTCTTGAATGGTTACAATGGAGAATGAATCTCATCATGTTCATGGAGACCGAAATCTACACCTATGCACAAGCGACAATACCATTCTATTGAAGGGGAAATAATATATAAATGAATCTTATATCATATATAAAAAATAATTAAGATCTTATATTTTTTATTTACATCAATTATACTCATTGTTATACCCATACAAATAATTATTTGTTGAAAAACAAGCTACACCACAACATGGATATGGCAAGGTGTACGTACACAAGTATGGTGACTTTGTCATTCATAGGTTGAATTGAATAATGAATATTGATTACAATATTTATAATAACATCATAGTATGTATATAGTACTGGATTTATTATTTTGGTATGGAAATAAAAAATAATGTGAAAATTGAAGAATAAAAGAATGTTGAAAGAGTTGATGAAATAATTTCCTCTTCATCGGGTGATTCTTTTTTATTTGATCAAAAGGGATACATATAATGACTTTAGGATAAATTTAAGGCCCCTATTATGCATTTAGGGTAGTTTTAAGGATATTTTAATCAGGTTTTACCAAGACAAATGGCATTGGAGGTGCGATTTTGAGAGAAAGGGAAGTACCCTTTTATAAGAGAGGTGATGGTCACATTATGAAAACATTAAAATATTATTCTATTATACAATAATATTTGGTTCATAATATTTCCAAAAGGATTTATTATGAGTATATGTTCGTAATGGGTTGAAAGACACTCATCAAATTGGTTTTAGGTAGGTTTTGGTCACAATATTGATTTTATCTTTTATATTAATATCTTGATTAAATAGTTTATCTTTTACCACATCTCCTTGTATTTTTTTTATATGTTTAATAAATTTACAATAAATGGAGAAGAAAAACCAAAGTGGTTAAATAATGAAATATTTATTAATATATAAGTCCTTTGGCTAGAATTTTGATTTCTTAGACTATTATATCATTGAATAATATAGTATTTGTTTGAAAAACTCATTTATGTCAATTTTGACATTATTTAGTATTTGGTTTTTTTGAAAGTCCTAAAAATATGATTTTCTGAAAAATTTAAGTTGAATCAACCCTATCAGGTAATATTAACCTATAAAATATTTTTAATTCATCAAAATACTCAAGTAACTTTTATTATAATATTTATAAAATCAATTATTTTAATCATTCATTAATAAGGTAGTTATTGTCTCATCATTGTATCATAATTAAATTATATTATTTAATGTATAAAATTATAAATAAAATACCATGATGTAAGAAATAATAATAACTTTCTAATTAGTATTTATAGTCAAAATTATCTTATGTATAACCCTATATTAAAAATTATTTAGCTATTAAAATTTGAATTTAACACTTTTAACTTTTCTGTAAATAAAAAAACACTAAATGTCCTAATCTAAATCAAGTGGACCAAAAGGATCATATTTTATTCTTAAGGTTGGAATTGGTCTAAATACACATATCAAATAGAATTATGACATGCCTTAGGGTAATTATAATATCAGTTTTATTTAATTGACGTATTTACTTTTAACCGTGGAAAATTAAATTCAAAAGTTAGTGTTCACAAAATTACTTTCATCAAATTAAACCACATTTAAATTAATAATTTAAAATGTGTCTCTTATAGTTTTTACATTCATTTCACTGAAGCAGTAAAATTATGAATTATGAAAATTTTCTAACGTGCCTTGAAGGTGGGTAAAAGATGTTAAAATTTTCAATAAATTTTAATATATATAATTTTAATAAAAAATTACACTAATGAATTATATTGAACTAATATATGTATTCTATATCTATTTTGGCTTCAAATAAAATTAAATAAAATAAATCATTATTAAATATAAAGTAGGTTTTTAAACAATAACCTTGTGTTTTTCAGTATTCATCAAAAATTGAATGTTTTTAGAAAAATAAAAAAAAATCCACTTATCTAATTTTGATATTATGAATCAAAAAATTATATCCATTTTAAAAAATTCAAATCATTGAAGTTTATTATATAATATAATATTAACTCATGTTTTCCAAACAAGAAAATGAGTTTTGGAGATGTAAAAACAATCAAAATATTGATATGTGTTTATGTCTAGATTAAATGTGAAATTACATCCAATGACCAACATGGGATTAAATGAAAAAATATAATCTAATTATAATTCAAAGACCTTCAAATTTATAATTTAATAATATAAATTATTTTGATTAAAAAAGTTGTTTTCAATTAAAATTTAGTATATTTCATTATTCATCAAAATATGAACATTATCAGAATAACATCAAAAATTTAACAAAACTAAATTTTATTGTCCTTCTTCTATAAAAGAATTTAATTTCATTAAATTAAATATATAATAGTGTCTAATATTGGATTTAGAAAGGGTTCCCTATTAAAAGGAGGGAAAACTGCATTTTTTTTAAAAAAAATCCTGACAAATTGAATTTTCCACTATACTATTTCAATGAAAAACATAAGATAAATATTAAAATTATATGGGATATATAAAAATTTTAAAATATATTTATTACTATTCATAACCACTTTCTATAAGGCTAGTTTTATAGGACAGGATTTTTTGGAACCCGGTGTTAGGTACTTCACATGATATTGTATTACTAGAAAAGAAGTGTATCGTTAAACCATGCGGTGTTACAAATCTCACTATAGGGATTGTAGAAATGTTCCCTTCATGTTACATTATATTTTAGAAATATGATATTGAACGAATCCATGTTAGTGGGACAATCCAACATTGAAAGGAGTATGTATTTGTAACCATCCCTCTAAATATCATGTGATGAATTCTATTTATACATTTTATTATTATGAAAAGTAAAGATTAAAATTTATATTTGAGATGATTGTAACATTAATAAGATTAAACGGTTATAAATATTTAATAATTAAGTTACAAAACATTCTTATGAATAAAAAAAGAAACCACTAATTCACCCCTACTATGTTGTCTTTATCGTAATTGGGAAAAATAATTGGTCTCAAATGGTTGGTTCCCTATGAATGATTCATATCTAATAATTGATAATTTTTATTTAGTGAAAAATAGGGGTGTCTCTATTTATTGATGGAATGAAATATCAATGATGGTATGATAGGATACTACACTATCTAATATCACTGGCAATAAAATTTAGATATTCACAAATAGTAGATTTTACACCTATCAATGAATCTACTATGATTATTATTAATAAGTGATGTGTTGATGCGTATGGAAATCTATAGATTCTTTTTTGATGGAACATAAAATAATTTTTATTTAAAGAATTTTGGGTTCCCAAAAACAATGAAAATTTTGGATAAGTCGACAAGTATCAATGAAGGTAATTAGAAAGTGAAGGAAGCCAAGTTAAAAATCATGGAATGTACATTTGATGATTTATAAATTGATAATGATGGAATTATTGATTATCACATTAAAAGGTTAAATGAGGTTGCATGTAACATCATATTTTTTGGAGTTAATATGGAAGATTATATAGTTTATAGGAATCTTATGGGAAACCTTCCAGATATATTTTATTCCAATTAAGTAGATTTATATGATCGTGGTGATTTATCTTGGGACAAACATTATAAAATCCTTGAGGCATATGAATGGAAAAATATTATGCTTTAATGACAATTTCGGATAGATAAATGTATTCTATTTTTTTTAAAATATCGAAACAAATAAAATGAATCTGAATAAGAATCATTTGTTTTAGAAGTGTTGGATGAATAAAGAGATTAAAACAAAATTTTCCCGTATATTCAAGGAAATAGAATAAAGGGAAATTAAAAATTAAAATTCACAAATGACAGAATTTATAATGGAATTTATAATATTGAAATAATTTTCTTCAGAAGAATTTCTAATAGTATGAGACTGAATATGATAATTTGAAACCTAAGAAACCAATGAGAAAAAAACACACAGAAGGCTCTCAATATGGCATGAATATTACAATTTATCTGAGAAGTAGATTGTATAATGATACCTCATCTGGTGATGAATCATAAAATCAATTCAAAATACATATTTTTATTAGCATTTTAAACAATTATATAGATTGTGATGATAATGATAATGAAATTACAAAATGGAATGTATTCTTAAGGAAAAAATTCAAATATAATTTTTTCATTTTTCTGATCTAAAGAATGTAAATAGATGTTGAATAAAAAGGTTGAATGAATATCTTTTGAGAATAATTACTGGAAGAAGAATAAAGAGAAAAATATCAATTTTATTAGATCTCAGAATGTGAATATTAATTATATTAAATGATAACTCACAGTCTTTGAAGAAATATCATCTGGAAATGATAACCTCAAAATTAATGAATTTAATCTTCTTGAATAAAATAAGAAAACCAAGTTGAAGAGAACTGAATCTAAAATTATGATAGATCTTTTGAAATTTAGAATATTTGAGAAAGAATATGTGTTGGATGATACACAATGAATTCTTCTTAAAATAATAAGTGAGATGATAATGATTATAGAAAACTTCACCGTTGATGTTGATATTAATGGTGATTCTATTAATGTTTCTAAAAGGAATGGCTTACAAAATTAGGTTTATGAGAGAATTTTTTTTACCATGAATGATAGAATATTTTTAGTTATTTATCCTTCTATGAAAATTGGTCCCTGACTTTTAAAAAAACGACAACAATGTGGTTCAAAATAAGTTTATAAAAATCCTAAAAAATATTGACTCAAAGATAACTATTAGGGTTTTGGGTTATTCATACATAGATCATATTAATTCTTGTATAACATGTATCTACCAAGAAATATGACTAAATAATGTTTGATCTAGGTTAATAAAATAAGATCAAATGTTCCTAAAAATATTTTTATAAGAAAAAGGAAACTCATGTAATCAATAATGTTCTGTATATTTAAAAAAAAGTATGCTAAATTTGAAAAGGATTTCCTAGTCACATGGATAGAACATGTTGAATAGGATAAGATATTAGAAGAATCACAAAAATCAAGTAATGGAACATGGAAGAAAAAACATTACTGATGATGTCTTAATAGTTGATAAGTAGATGTCAATAGATCGTGGTTTTAAAATTCATAATATATAAATGGGACGTGAGAATAATAGAATGTTACTAAAAATATTTTTACTATATTTCCCGAATAAGAATATGGAATGAATGTTTCATTTCAACATAACTATAAAAAATGTTTATAATAGAATAATAGTAGTCGATATACTTATTAGAAGATTAAGTAAATGAAAATGAACAGTTTACGAATTCTAAAATGATGAACATAACGAATAAAAGATATCTAATTGAAAATATAAAAAGAAGAAGAAAATTTCATGGTTGTTATCAGACCCTCAATTTTAAAGACACTTCTAAGGAACTAACGAGGCTCTACTATATTCCCAATACATTTTTTTAATAACATTTAGAGAATTCAAGGTGTTGAAATGTGTAAGGTAATGTTTAGGAGACTCTTAATATTCTTGAAAAGGAATGTAATGAGGTTAGAAAATACTCATTTTCAAATGTTATTTTCATACACCAAAATATTATGATATTTTTTTGATATTGGTTCTTGTTAATTTTATCATAAACAAATCCTTTCGAAGTTTCCACAAAAATTGACAATGTTGAATGAAACATTAATGTACATTTCATGAATGTTGCCTATATAAAAAATTTATAGAATTTATTATACAGCCTTAATGCATTCACATGGTTTACCCATGTATACATGGAGTTATTGATTAAATTAATATTTGTTAATAATTATATATGATACATATGTTCTCTTGATGAACAGTTTCATTATTTTGAGATGAAATTTTCAGACCCATGGGAATTATATCATTTCTAAAAATGGGAAACCTATGATTATGAGCCCTTCAAATTTTTTTAAAAATGGGAAGAGATAAGAAATGGGGGAGAGATAATAAATTTTCGTATAATGATATGAATTGTGAGAATAAATAATGAGGAAAAAACTACATTGGAATTGTTTTCATGTGGGTATTGATGAAAAAAGTGGAAGAATTTCAGGCCTTTGTTTTGTTTTTGGTTTTTTTTTTAACAGCTGCTGCTTGATTAATGTTTCAAAAAGGTGGATTTTTGGGTTCTGTACACACCCTATCAGGCTGATCATTGAATTATCCAGGAAGCTATATCAAATAGAGATATTTAAACCCATTACATCATTGTGTGAAATTATACTCATCCCATCGATGTGAGTAAATATATATAGGAAATTGGAATCAAGACCTGAGAAGTCATAGGCTGTTGGGAATAGTTCTCAAGAAAAATATGTCTCTGAATATTATTTGTGAGACTGAAATCATGAGACATCATAAAAATTCAATGTATTAAATCTGATGATGATTTCCTATCGGATTAGTTTTTGTTATCATATGAATTGTCATATACTTTTTGTTCTAGCATTGTTAAATAATGGTAAATAAGTTATTATTGACCATAAACATGGAAGATAGTATATCATATTGAGTTAAAGTCAAAATGAAATAAGTCTCTAGAAGGATGGGATGTTATAATAATTCTCAATGTAGGTAAGACTAGTCTATGTTCATCCTTACATTATCAAATTTATAAGGAAGTCAGGACACGAGATAGAGTTTTTGGAAGAGAATATATTATGATGAGATTTATTCTTACTTCTTCTCATCGGTGTGAAGAACATTAGATAATGAGGGATGTAGTTCATTTTCATGAGAATCATTGGTCTGAAAATATCTTAAGGCCGGATGATTGATCTTCCCGATGTAAATAATTCACTACTGACATCTATCTATCAGACACTGAATGCTAATAATTAGTTAGAATGGATTATGAAATCAACTCATTTTACAAATTTTTGGTATCTTTAAGGCAACGTATACAATGTTCTATAGGAGGAGGAGTTGAGTGGTTACATTATCGAGATAGATGAAATGGATGAGAATAGAGACTGACCAACCTGATGAAAATTCACAATGTAGTCAATTGTTGTCATTAGGTTGAATTATATATTGATTAGTCTAAGAGAAAAAGAACCAAAGTATTGAATATTTCTCAATAAGTGGTTCACTGTCATCAGTATGGTACTAATAATGATCCATCATTATGAGTTAGAGACCGATCCATCAGACACAGTCTGACTCTAATAATGTCATCAAATGAAAAACATCATTGGACATAGAATAATCAGAATGAGTAATTGAATAAATGTAGAAATAATTTAATAAAATTTTAGATATTTTATTGATTACAATGAATATTGAATAATGTTTTGAATGGTAGAAAATTTTCACAATGAATTAGAAAGTATTTCTTAGTTGGTACAGAGAAATTGTATGAGAATTCTGTCAGTCCTTAGATGAGGTCATAGTAATGGGGGATCTTTAATTTTTCATATTTTTTGATCAAAATAAAAATTTATTTTTAATGAATTGTACTAAATATTTGTTTTAAACTTGAATAATTATAATGATTTGAGTAGATTCAAGAATATACGAGAAGATCACATAATTATTGATAATTGTTTATGCTTCCAATTATGTTTAAATAAATTTATGAAAAATCAAAGAGTTTTTAATTTCATTAAGTGGAGAAATGAATTATTTTCCCCACATTTTCCATTATTCAGTTCCTATAAATATAGAGAAAATTACATTCATTCTTTTCAAGTGTGTGTTGAGCAATTCACTTACGCTAGAGATCTAACATATGGGGAACACAAATTGTGATTCTGATCAATCCATTTATTTTAGGTTGATGCTATGTAAGATCCATCATGGTTTGTTAAATCTGATAATTAGAGAAACATACAACATATAAAGCCTCACAAGATCTATACTATCATAGTGATTTCATTAGAGTGACATTCATCGAAGAAAGGTTCATAGGGACAAGTTCCATTAGATAAAGGAATTTTGAGTAACAGATTTAGTTTTTTATTAGGTGATAAAGTATGTACATAAAGAGAATTGTACATAGGAAAACTAGAATGATCACATCAGATACAAGTCAATTAAATGCGGTAGATAGTATTAAATGTTTTTGAGAATTTATTTAGGAAAATATTATTGATAATGTTTCATGACCAACAAGTTCCTTATATAATTGATGATGTTCATGAATATCGTAACACATGTAGAATTGGATTCAGTTACTTTTATAGGATTTAAAGACATTCTATGGTTGATTAGAATAGAAGACAAAAAATAAATCTTACAACACTAAATATTTAGCAATTGTCAAAAGGTTTTGTATATTTTATGGGGTGTTTAACAAGTTATTGGAAATTGGTTACTAAAAAGGATAATTGGGGGTATAAACAACTATAGCTAGAATGTTATTATTGGGAGTGTAGAATTGTACAATAATTTTCATTTTATTACAAAAGGATGATATGGAAATAATCATCATTGGAGGGACTATCAATCATGGCATATAGTAGGTCTTTGTCCCAATATTTGTAAATATCATGCGTTGTATTCCCTTTATATTTTTTTTCATAAGAAATGTTTGGTTTAGAGTTTATATTTGAGTTTCTCATGACAATAAAATGTTTCAGAGTATATAAAAATTTAAAAGATAAGTTAAGAAGAACACTTATAAAATAAAGAGGAATCACTTATTCACCCTCGCCTCTCAGTTGTCTTGATCCTAATTGGTAATAACAATATTGATCGATGGTGAGATTTTGTTGTTATAAGATATATTATAAAGTGATATAATTTTAATTGAACAACCAAAAAAATTAAAGAAATATGATTTATCATATCCCATAGAATCAAAATTGCCTTCTCAAATTAGACATCATTCTATGGATGATAGAATATGCTCAAAAGATCCTCTATCATTGAGATTTCTAAAAACACTTATAGAACTAATAGGTAAAATGAGGATCTTAATGAATAATGATAATCCATATAACACCATGTAGTTAAACCATTTTTCAACCATAAAGGCTACCCAGATCATCAGTGGTGAAGGAATCCCTCATTTTCAAGAAGTGGGATGCCTTCATCAGTAGACCCAAAATAACTGATACTATAACACTATTATGGGTTTTCCTAGGTAATTCTATCATGGAAGCCATATTTACATCATCCCACTTCAATTATGGAATGGGAAAATTATTAAACAACCTAGTTATCCTCTAATTCCCTAACTTCACCTACTAAATGGTGAAACATCTCTCTGTGATGCTTTATATCTACCTTAAATTTAATGTCCACCATTATTGCCTATATGTATCATGATACATATTCATTAGACCCAGATGTAACACCCATTAAAATAATGTAACTCCATCATCCTCTCCTCGTGAAAGCCCATATGAATCCATATATGTCCATAGAAAAGGGGAATATACCCTTGAAAATCTCTCCATCGTGATGGTGTATCATATCCATATATGATTCCCCTTAGATATGAGGCCCAATATCATGAAACTTATCTATCATTATTATGTCCATAAGCATGTATATAATAAATTCCAATGTAAGAGATACTCATGCATGGGACTCCAAAACATCTAGATTCATGAATATAAAAGAGTTCCATCCACCACCACTCATCATTTTGAACCCAAAAAACCTCAATCCATATCATTTGGATCCTGGGATCTACCAAAAATATTTCTCTTAATCCGTGTATTAGATATTAATATGTTACGATATTTCATATACTTGACTATATATCTTTGCTGAAGGTTCCTATCTCACAGATAAAAAATGTACATGAGGATCTTTTGGCCCATAAACAGTGGAAACCTATCTTCTAGCAAATAGTATATCATGATTCATAGAGAGTTTACCGTCAATGAATACTCTAGAACATGAATATGTTAATTCCTCTAATTTTGTGTTAGTTATTTGAATCCATAAGAAGCTACTCGATTCTACTACATTATAAATTATTTGAGTTTGACTCCAGATGTGCCGCAGTATTCTATATACAAGTTACCTGATATATGAATGGTGATAATTGGTGTTGATTTGATCCTTTTGTTCTATTTTTGGAATTACATATGACAAGAATCATACCCAACATGCCTCACCCATTTATTACTATGCTTCTATATCTATGTTGATAGACACAAAGTCCTGGTTGAAATACTAATAATATCCTTACATGCCAATAAAACACAAAATCTCAATAACAATATAGGGTGTCTCCCAGGAAATTATGGCTACGACAATCTTTGGTTCCATTACCACTCCGACCACTTAGATACTATGGCACAAAATGTGTACTCAATCAATCAAAATGTTATATTTAGATATATTTGAATAATGATGATTCTCACATGGAATATTCATAAAAATGTCAAGATGTTGGGTTGGATCATCTACCAAATGGGAGTACTCTAATATTTTGTAAAATTAAACAACCATAAAATGATCATTAATATTATAAGACACACGATTCATCAAATCCTGAAATACCACCAATGTTTTTTTCGAATAGGAAAATGTCACTATGAACTCATCTACGCCATAATTTATCCTAAAATTTTTACTGGTTATGTCTGATGGTATCAACCTCAACCGATGGTAACCTGACAATATGTTAACTTTATATTAGATCTTGGAATTTATCAGTAGATTAATGTGATCCTCAATTCTAGGAAGGGAATACTGGTTCTAGACCATCATCTTGTTCTACCTGTAATAATCCACACATAAATGTGATTTTCCATCATCCTTTCTAAAAAAAATAATGGTTTATACCCATGGTGATGTAATTGGACATATTAATCTTTTGGCTATCAGATCATCCAAATGAATTGTCAACAAAAAAATATCAAATTGTATTATTTTATAATGCATCCCAATCCCAAAATGATATCCCACATTGGTTTTAAGAAGAATAACTCTTAATAGAAAATGTATTAAAATTAGTTACCATTGGATGAAAAGTATCCAATGACATTCCTCCGTTTTCCCGAATAATACATACTAACTCAGCAATGAGAAAATATAATCTATACGGAATTGGACCTTCATGGACATCCTATAGTACCCACCTACTCTAGTGTGAATAGTTGAACCCTTTTAGAGATAGTAAGGTTGATATCCTCTTATAAAATGTTATATGAGCCTAAAATATAACTATCCAATCTATACTAATAGTAAAATCATAACCAATCATATTATGTATAAAAATATCTTTAAAAAAATAATATCCACAAATTTTAAGAGAAAAAACCTTGTATCGTTGATATCCTCTTACCATACGCCCAAATTGTTGTCAATGGCCACAATAGTCCCCATGATCTCTAAAACCAAGACCATTCCATTTTAAAATTTAGATGATAAAATGAATATGAATTACATGTATAAAAAACTAAATATTGTGAGGATGATATAATAATTTTACCTGAAATGGTATAAGGTCTTATATCCAAGCTAGCTGGAGTAGAATGCATAGTACGAAACTAACTCATCAATATTCTCAGACATCCCGTCTTACTCACTTTTGATGTTCCTTAATACATAATCGTCTCCCCTATATGGGAGTACAATGTAACCATCCCAAACATAAATTTACCATGTAAATCTAGCTACTATAATGAGGCGTGGTAGTTGTGGCCCTCTTATATTATGGTGCATTTCCTGATATCCTATCACTTATTGATGTAGAATATTTCAGTATAACCTTGAAAGATAACCCAACCAACCACAAGAATGAAAATACACTAATTGGTATGGAAACTATATATTTCTATGGATCCCCATACCCATATGAAATCCCTACACAATGTCATGATATCAAGGTTGAAGTCTTGTCCATTTGGATGTTTTTCCCACTACTGCCCTGGTGAAAAATATAGTGTCAACCCTTCCTACCATTTGAATCAGCACCCACTGATCACTATACTAAAATTTCTAGCAAATACTCAGGGCCTCTCTTATATCCCCTTGTGTGATTAGAGATGGAATAATGAAATCCAGAAAGATGATTTGCTAAAATATGTTCACATAATATTTGATATAATAGAGAATATAACACAGTAAACACCACTCGCCTATAACATAATTATCTACAAAATATGGAGGAAAACACTAAGGGATTATGAAGTGTCCAACATTGTCTACCAATGTAATACCCACTTGTGTGAATTTAATCAAATTCTAATCAATATCATTCATAAATGTCTCTGGATTAATTAGGTTTAACAACATAAAAAAATCCTTATATGAATGATCCTTATTTTCATGGGATTACACAAGGAAGTGCCACTAATGTTTAGGTAGTCCTAGAAGCATATAATTGATAATATTTATCCTCCAATCAATGGGAATTTCATTGTTCTTGAATATCTTCTACACTATCTCAATCAAAAACACAGTTGGTTGGGGTCCTCCCTCCTAAGTGAACATAGGTGGATGATATAGTTAGAACTCTCTCATTAGCATATACATCGATGTATGGTATAAAAAATATCTTTATCCATGGATAGAATGACACATAATAATATATAATGATACTAGTCATGATGTAGAATATTATGAGCCTCTGAAATTTCCATCTCATGGAAATTATATTTTTTGTTGTCATCACTCTACTAATTCTCAACTCATTGATGATGATGATGCATATTTATCTATAAAGGTTTAGCGGACACTATAGAATATTGAAAATAAATTATAATAATGTAAAAATATTATAAGAATAGATAACCACTGGCTAAAGGTTATTATATATTTGGTTCAACAAGTGAACTTGAATTATATAAGAATTTATATCATTTCATTTTCAGGTTTAAAAAGGTATTTCATTTCCATGATCATATGGGAAAATATGAGACTTGTAATAAACATGTCCCTATCATGATAAATTCTTGGAAAACATATATCCCTATGTTTTTATCAAGATTTATTCATACTCATCACATGTTATACCATCCCACAATTAAAACTCTTCATAAATAGTAACATCAAAAAAATTGAATAACCCAAGGTAAAATAACACTTCAATTGTAACTAGCAAACACTATAAAAAACAATCATATCCCCGAGAACTTATATTTTACCCTATACATAGGTAATCTAATCCAATTCACAGATATCATTTCCATGTCCCAACACTTCTTTGTCTCCTTTCACGAAATATTAAATCATCAGAAAAAACATGGGGCACTAATACAAATTTGTAACATCCCAAACCCGGTACTCATTCAAGTGACCTAATCGGATTTGATACATGTCTACATGGATGCCTCACCATTTTCAAGAGACTACTGAGTATATACAAGGTTCTAAAAAATATATTTGTGAGACTATAACAAATTTTATAATTTAATATTAATTGAATAAAAATAAAATTAGTTTTTCTAAAATAGAAGAAAAAAATATTTATATATACTCTTATGAAAATATAATTATCTAACTACAGCCTAAATGTAAATAAATATCATATAATAATTATTAAAGAACATAGTCAATGAAAAATGACATAAAGAAACATATCCAAAACCTTGTTAGTCCTCTCTCCATGCTCCAACTCATTTTGTAAGAAAGAATCAAGATCCAGGTACCTTTCCATTTCCTAAACAGACAACCAAGAAATTTCTTCACGTATCAAATGGTGGATCATCTACAGTGTGGGAAAAATATATGTATAGATAAAACCATGTCTAAAAAATCATGTTTGAGAATATAATGTATGAAGTAATATGATAATTGATGGCAATAATTTACAATTAATAAGTACTCATTTAATAACTAATCTAAACCTAAAGATCCGTGTAAACACACAAGGCCAGTCAAACCTACATTGGAGCCATGCTAAATATAACTTTCTAAATGTCGATCCACTAATATCTAATCAGAACACCCAATTTCGTGGTAAATGCATCTTCTGAGGAAAAATAACACATATAAAATCATGAATACATGTCTTGTTCCACCGAAAATCCCAAATGACACATAAAGCATCCAAGAAATATCACCCAAACACTTATATGGTAATATCACACTTAGGCTTATAAGAAAATTTCACCCTTGGGATTCAATGAAATATTTCTCTGAAGAATCACATTTGGGGTACTTTTCACATCCAATGCATGAACTTGTATTGTCAAAATTAGAACTGATGTTTCATGTAACATCCATCCCTTACACATAAGTGATAATAGACATCATCAAAAAACCTAATTCTTGAAATAAATTTACATGTCCAAAAAACCAAGAGCATCAACATGTCATCATAGGATAAAAATTTAAATTCATATAATTACCATTTATATATATGTTTATATTTCATATTGTTGAGATCCCAATTTTTTTCATAATTATATCAATTCCCATTACATTTATAATTTAACTGAAAGGATGTTATCATACCATTATAGCCACAACTCATTAAGTAAACATCTGAAGATTATTATGCATTATTTAACCATTTCTATTCCATGTGAATAAACCTCATACAATCAGTAAAATTCACTTATTTTCACATTCATATTATAATCAAAGAATAAATACATTTTAAAAAACATGTATGGTTTCTATGTTGAAATTGGCTAACTCTCAATAAGGCTATTGGTTGGCACACCCATCATGTTGGTTAAATATTTCGTAACAACAAAAAAGGTCCATATGGGATCAAATACAGTGTATATACATGGGAGAAGAACAAAATATAACATTATCAAATTACATTGGTTGCACACAAGGCCATCTGATCTGATAACAAATATTTCACATAATATGATAATTGAACATAAATATAATTATAAGCTATAGATCACCCACTGTAGAATTAGAGTAGACACTGATAAATACTCCACATCTGTGTTACATTTTGGATCCTTCTACATTTATATTATACCTAGAAGCATCTGCTATTGATTTAAAATATGAATACCTAACAAAACAACTACATGGTTTGAATAAAATTATTCAGAGATCATATATTGAATGTTTGAAAGACGTTAGTGGTAGAAGTCATGTTTTCATAACATATATACCAAGATTTAAAACAATGGCCATGTATAATTAATGAAGTAAAATTGTTTTTTATTTTTTAAATCCATGAATTCCAATATATACTAAATACATTTCAAATGGAATTAAAAAATGTAAAAATATCTATTTTTCATTGTAAATCCATTTTCAAATTTTAAATTTTATAATCACATCTTTCCCTCATAAATTTTCTACGCGAATCAGTTTGAGGTGGTTAGATGCAGAATTATTTTCATAAATTACAAATTTATGAAGTGAATTTTTTTTGCCTATAGAAATCACACCTTTTGTGGTACCTCATACAAACCAAAAAACCCAGTCATCCAAAACCATGGTGACCAAGCATCAAATAAAAAATAACTAAACTCATTGAGGATTAGTAAATCATAACGAGATACAAACCTATAAAATATGGTATCTTACATTTTAGTTTATGTAAATTTTGATAACATACTTATTGATGTTTTTTTCTATTTAATGTGGAAATATCTTGTAGTAAAATTCATGAGAGGATAAGAATAAATTTTCAATAATACACTTCACCTAATATTTTGATTACAAAAGAGATTCGTCATTAAAACGTGTTTTATAATGTTCTACTAGATCCCAAAGAATATATATTTAAATATCATCAATGGGTAGATAATTACTTTTAACCTCTATTATTTATTTTTGTATCTATCTAGAGGTGTTATTTTTCTGTTTCTTTTCAAGGGAGTCACTATAAAGATGAACTGTAACACTAATGGGTTATACCACACATTAATAGAATAATTAGTTCTACCCACATGACTAAAAGGTAGTGAAATGGAATGGGTTTTATCTCATCAAATAAAACATTGTTTTTTATCCTTATATATTGTGCATGATTCTGTATACAACCAAAAAAGGCTATTGTTACGGGGATTATCCATTAGGAAACATCATGGGATATAATTTATCCAATTTAAATGTAAATGTTTGTATTAAAACTATTGTAAAAGTTTATATTCATCCTTAACACTAATTAATGTAGCTCAGATTTTAATTGGTCATGTACTCCATTTCTTATAGTGTGAAGAGTAGACATAAAAAATTATTAATTAAATAAAAATATACATACAATTTTTGAGTAGTTTCTCAATAAAAATCATTATAAATTCGAGCATGATAATAATTAAGATGGAATAAATCATGTAAGAGGGTATGTAATTAAATTTAAGTAATTATATAAATATAAATAATTTAATTATATTCAATCCAGTGTTAATTTAATTTAAATTATAGAAATTATATTTCATAATTAATTTAATTAAGGTCAAAATAAATTATTTGGACTCAGATATTATTATTTTTTAATAAAACTAAAATATATATATTAATTAATTTAATTTAATTCCAAAATTTAAATAATTTGTTAAATTAGTTTATGTCATTCCAAGCCTTAAAACCCCGTGCAAGAATAAATGGGTAATGATGAACCAATGGAAAACCTCTTTAGAACATGAAAATCATGTACTAGGATTATTTCGGCCCAAAATGACCATCGAGACCCAATACGAGTATGAAAAATCCACCCGAGCACATTTCGGAGTGCGTGAAGTCAAACTAGACATGAAAATTGTATTTCCTTACCTAGTATGCAATCTGAGGTGTACCTGGTAGACATGTCACCAGATCTAAAAACATGATGAAGTTTTACTATAGGGTAGAGCTGCTCCGTGACCAAAAAGGGGTGCAACTAGCAGGGGAGACCAACCCAGTAGATAGACGAGATCCACCAAGATTAGACGATGGCCAGTAGATGTGGTCAATGATATTCTTTTTGATACATCATTCCCACGATGTATCTCATTTAAGGCAGAAACTGATTGTCTAATGGTATGTCATACACATTGATATCTTGGTAGAATATTAGGTTGATGAGTGAGTACCAACATCAATGGGATCATACGGGAAGGGAGATCACTAGCCATGGGTGGTGGGTCAAAAAGGAGGTAGGAGTGGATGATGCAAACGTGAATAATCTAAAATGAGATGGAGTCTATGATGGGGATTCACGTGACCAGATCTGGGAGGTCCAATCTATTCATAGTGGTCGGCCTAACGGTCATGGATTCTCGTTAGAGGAGGAGTTCCTTTTGTAGTGTGACAAATATGAGCCAAGATAGAGAACCAACCAAGTGTCAACTAGAGTGAGGATGGATGATCAAGTTTTTCGGGTACATTGATGGTGGCCGGAATGAGGATGTTCCTGTATGAGGAGGGAGGTATGAGATACTCGACCGAGGGGCCAATGAGGGTCCAACTAGTGTGGAAGAAATTCAAAATTAACCATCAATGATCCCTAATTTCTTTTGGATATCTATAACATGGATATTTTAAATTGCATGGTCAGAAAATCAGAGTTTTTATGGCCAATTTTAGAACCTATACATATGTTTAAAAGCTAATTTAATATTACAAGACATAAATAATTTTACCCAAATGCTATAATACTAATTGAATGAACGATGTCACAGCATAAGCCTGCAAGATGGGGATTTTAATTTTGTTCATCGTTGGAATGACAATACATGTAATATCTCATGATTTTTCCCCATTATGGTTTATGGATCATGTGTGAATAGAATTTCGATCAAAAATAAATGAAATCATTCCTTATTCAAGACATAAGTCATTCTCGACGTATTCTTGTCATCGGTAGTCACTGCATGACAAATGCATATGAGGATCCCTATATATCATCCACACATGCTTCAAAAATCCACATCCACACCATTCTTCATAATACTAGTGCTATAATGGTGTTTTGATGATCCCTTTAGCACTGTAATAATTACCTTCATATGTTTCATTGGATCCATTGAAGGCGTTCTTGGACTGGATCTCGGAGAGATCCTTAATCACACTAGAAAGTGGGAGGAGAGATATGATCTCATACTTGGTGAATGAAAATCACCAAATTACCTACTCTTCTCTTCCATATTTTGTGGGTGAATATATTACCCAAAATGGGTTCCCCAAACCACATAATGAAACACCCACTAAATAAGCAATACATAAATAATATTTACAAACTAAAATATGTTGAAATTATTATTTTTTATTTTATCACATACCTATCACACACACATATATATATATATAATATTATTTGATAATCTAGAGTCATTTAACTCGACATGAAATTTTTGGTAAATATTAAATGAACAAGGAATATTAAAGTAATATTCGATTGACTAATATTTTTTTTTATTATATTTAGATAAAATTTGAATACATTTCATAAATAAATTCAAACCAATTATTTGTAAATTGACGATTATGAATTTTTTTATTCTTTGGTGATTGATAACATGGGAAAAAACTGGACCCAATGGTGTGTCCCACCATGTCCCACATACAACTGTATAAGGCATATTCTCAAATGCGCTATTATGTCTGTCAAAATTGGAATGAATAAAATCCACAAACTAAGAATGGAATCATGAAACCCATCAAGTCCCATAAAGAGATCAGGAAATTCATTGAAATAAAAACCCATATACAAACACACAATGTGTTGTATAATCTCATTGGAATTAGATATCTCATAATGTCAGTACACACTTTAGACATTTCCATTACATTCTATAATATTTATTGATCTAACTAGTCATATTTACACTTAACTACCTTGGATAAGGACTTATAAGGGAACATCAATCATAATAATCAATGTCTGAGATATATGACATACACATCCAAGATGTTTCAAATCCTTTATTTACCATCCAATCAATGACATAATGCTATTGATACACCCTGACACAAGCTACATTTCCATAGTTTCGTTATCATGGATTTTTCCTTGCATCATAGTATGTGATCAAATAAAACACACTGATAATGATCTCAAGTCAGGAGACCAATACACATGTCCGTACATAGGAACATCCAATGACACCTAAAACATTTGGGGTTCTGATAGGAGGGTCATTCATCATGATCTCACTACTATATATCACCTAGTGTAAACTTCTTGAGAATAATTCTCATTTCTTGTGTTCCACCACCACCATGTTGGGTGGCTATCTTAGCATACCTTTTTACACTATGATAAACCCTTGTTGAAGTAAAATTAATAAAAGTTTACATTGAGTCTCTAAAAATGGATAAAATATAACAGGAATGATTCCTCGAATAATCTAGGCATTGAGTCTCCTCAAATCTTTCATTTATTTCTCCTGTCATTTGAATTTTTTCTTGAGAATGAGGATCTTTTCATCCTCAAGTGGAGGAGTTCAGTTGTTTGTGACTATGACAATAATATTATTCTTTAATATAGTTGTTCTGTAGAGGTAGTTGGGGATTTTTTTATAGAGAATCCAAATTAAGGGAGATTTTCTGGATATGGTTTGGACCCATTCATTCATCTAAGTGAGGACTGTGTTCTAGATGTAACAATCTCTTTCATGATATTCTTCATTTTCATCATTTATTGGTGAAATATAGAGGATTGAAATCTCAAAAAATTTATTGATGTGTAATGTATTTTAAGAAAAATACAATCTGTCGAATTACATGAGTTCTATTTTTTATGATTTTTGGATCTATCCATGGATTTCATGGATCCTTTATGATATTACCGTCGAATAGAATCATGGAGAATCATCCATGAAAACTTGTATTCTACTTCCCTTCAAAGAAAATGGGTCAAGATATGTGGTGATTTTGGAGAAATTACATCTATTTTTCCTCCCTTGATTATAATATATATATTTCCATTAATGTGATGGTTGGCATAAAAATTCCCCCATCTCTTGAGGTTAAGGATTCTCCGATTATTTTCTAGACAATCCTTGGTCCGAATTTTTTGGTATTGTAAGTGAATTTGTTGTTAAAATTTACCCCAAACCCAAGGGAATGGGATTACCCAATATTTTGGTGGCTACATTTACTATCACCAACCTCTTCATTTCACACGTCTTTGGTCAATAAGGATACATGTACAATGATAGGTATGTAAATTAACTACTCACATTTTACGACACTATCAATGCCTGATGTTTGGCTTCCAGCATGTGTCCTTGTACATAGACTCTTTAGAATAATGAAATTATTTGATGTCATTTATAGTGGGTTATTCGATATTTTATGTGGGGTTAAATGAAATAATAAATGTTCCCCTATCCTTGGATGTGAATAGTAAGTGATGAATATTCAATTTTATTCTACAATTGATGCAATGCATTGGGGCATGCCAATTGATAATATTCTCACTACTTATCTAATTACAGTCATTCTGCTCATTTGAGATCTTCCAATATTATTTTATTTAGAATCTATACCAATATTTAGGCATGGTAAGCATATTCATTATAATAGAAGAATAGGGCTTTAAAGATGAAAATATTTGTTTAGATATTTGGATGAATGTATTGTATTCATTCTTCAGAAAATGCCCTTAGAATGTAAAAATTAACTGTGGATGATGTCCAAATCATAATGGGTAAATCATCCCTATAAAACAATCTTCTCATGCACAACTATACTTTCTAATAGTCTACTAGAGACTTTTATAGTTGATTACCCGCACATGAGAATTTCTCAATGGTTTTATTGAATGTTATAGGGATAGTGTAGGTTTCATTGGCATGTGTGGGGATGCTTGGAGGATGAGAGTTTCATGTTCCATCTAATAGTAGAGAAATGAGTTCCCTTGTCATTGATAGGGTATCAGTCATGTTTTTTCCATATTTCCATACACCTATGAATATGAGGGCTTTCTAACATTTTACATAGTAAGCGGAGTACCTTCATTCATAAATGAGATTTCACTGTGAGGAGTACATTCACAGTGAATGTTATCGTTGTGTGGACTTCCATTATAGTTATTTCTTACTACATAGATAATTTATATAGTTTATACCATAGGGAGTAACATCATCACATATTATTATAAGGGGATGGAATTGTGGTTGAAATGAGATTTCACTATTTGGAGGATCATCATAGTGGGATATTGATTGTAATGGGATTCTATTCTGTTTTTTTGATCATTAGTCCATGACGAGGTCTATCATGACAATCATCAGAAGATATGCTATCATGACTCAAGAGTTTATACCTAATAAGGATGCCTAAATTGTAGATTCTCTTGAGAGAACCTTCAATGTATCTTATAATAATGTTGTGGGGAGTACCTTCAAAAATTATACTACAACACTAATAATTTGGAAACAAATTGGAAGTGTTCTTGGCCTATAGTGGTATATTTTTGTAGCCTCTTGATCTCTGGATACAAGAACATCATGGATAGGCTTCTTATAATAATTTTTATGTTTCACTATTCATGATATATTTTTAGGTTATCTCATTCTTGTGATTGGGGACTTTTTCTATATGTGATTACCATCATATATGGGTGACTATTCAAGTGGATCCCATGGTTCTACTAGGATATTTTTGTAAGCTTCCAATGTTCTGGTTGTGATATATTACCTCCATGGAGTGTCAACCAATATAGATCGGTGTCCCCATGAAGGAGTATAAATTTTTTCATGATCATGATGTCCATTTATCATTGGATATTGTTGGATAACCTCCTAGATGGGAGCAAGATTCATGTATTCTTCTAATTGAACATTCCACTTTGTGGATGAGTCACCCCACTTAGGGAGGCAGGTTCATGGCCTGAATCCAAGCTATATCCACTAATGAAATCACATCTTGTCAGGTATTTAGGATATATAGAGTAATTTGGTTTTAACCTCCATCATAACTAGAGTGTGTAGAGAAAAATCCTGAGGGGATCATGAATATACATCTATTCTAGATTCATGGAAGGAATGTGATTATTCCCCTTATTTTCAGCCAAGATACATCAACCATGTTCACAAATTCTCATTTTATTTGACTAAATGACTTGGTATGATTTCTCATAAAGTTTTTATTCTTGTTTGTTACAGTCGTATTTTACTAATGCTTTAAGTATGAGTCTAAAAGAACATCCAATTTCTTGTAATTTAATTCCATAATTTCATGGTTGGAATCATATGGAAATGAATGAATTTGATTCGGTTCAATGTTTTCAAACTTATTTGACTGACTGGCTTCATATTAGTGACCAAGGATTTCATTTTCCTATTATTCACCATTATTCCATGATGAGCTTCATATTTGTGAGCATGTATTTTCATATAGTTTTTATCCACCACATTATCATGAGTATATTCATATTTTGAGGAATAGATTTACAACTACTAATTTTCCAATGTGTTTTCCTAGTGGTCATCATTAGAGTGATAAATAATATACATATTCTCATAGGATTCCACTGAATTTACTGGGAGGAATTATTTAATATGAACAATTTTGATTTACCATTATGGATTTCTTGATTATCACTTCTATGTGGCACCCAAGCGGATGGGTTCTATATGAATTAACTTGGGGCCTTCTAGGAGGAATATTATTCATGGTTAGGATAGTGAGTTTCTATGTGTTGAAAAATATTATTACCATTATTTGGCCTTGGATGGGACCCCTGTGATGCTGGGATGAATTTTTTTGTGACCACTTCATCTCCCTCACAAAGGTAAGAGTGGAACTCATTATTGGGTTCCGAGGAAAGGATACCCAAACAACTTGAGATGGATACTAGGAACGCCTGGTTATGGGTTTCAAACTATCACTAGGTGGATGACTTGAGAGGCTTCATAAGATATATGGCTTATCGAGATTCCAAGAGAGTGGGGAGATTACCATTCTTGTGGAAATCCCAAATAGATGTATTCAAAATACAGCACTGTAGATGATAGTTGGGTTATGGAATCCATAATTTGGTCAAGGGATTGACCTATATAGTGGTTGGTGCACATATCAATGAGACCTTTTGATACATCGTCAGACTGAAGAGATATTGGTGTTATATTCCGCAAATATTCATGGGACTAACACACACATGAATACCCCATAAAATTAGATTCTCTATAACCGAACACATGTGTCATAAATCATTCTGTTTGGACCCCTTTCATTTTTATACTGAAAGTGACCTAACATGTGGTAATAATGCCACTTTTTATAATGATTCATGTTGATTTCATCATTTGATTCAAATGAAAATTAGGTATTAAATGATCAATTAAGGGGGGTTGTGTTTTGTAATATTGTTGAGGTTAAGATCTCTACATCTGAATAGTCTCTAAGGAGTTTTCATAGTGGATCCAGAAACATCCATTGGATCTTATATTTTTTATGACAGATGAACCTATATTCCAAAGGTTGTTTTTTTGGTACCTTGACCAAAAACACATAAGAACTAACACGGGTCTATATAATGGATGTTTAGTCTCATCACAACCATTTTTGGGGGAATTTTTCATCCAATAATGGGATTATATTATAAATTATATTTATTAACATGAATCCTTTGATATTTCCCCTGTATGATTGGGATCACCCCAAATTAATGATCAATTGTGAACGTGTTTTCAAAATCATCTATACGTATTTTTGGATCCTCATCAATGGAAGGATCTATATGTATCAAACTTTTCCATAAATGGATGGATTTGTAAGTATCCAATGTTCCCCATTAGTGGTTCCCTTTTACGAATGGATTAGTGATTATTTTTAAATTCATAAGGCATATTATATATTTAATCCATTTGGTGTGCCTCTCATGAGTATATTATAATCAAAGAGGAAAAAATTATTTTTATGCCATGATCATGTCTATAATATGAGCTTCTAATATATCCTTGGGAAAGAAATTAGAACCCACATATTTCATTGGCACATAAATGGACATGTAAAATTTTAATGTCCTCTGACCAGGACCCAATGAGTCAATTTAAAATCATGAGGAAGTGATGTCTGAGAGAAATCTTATTAGATAAGGATAGTGTATGACTAAGGTAGAGGTAGATAAAGGGTCGTTCAAGAGATGTGGTTTCCCACGCCATGTGAAGGATCTTTCTTTAGATGTGAACCAATAATGTTGGTAATGAATGATTCCGTGAAGGAATGTGGCCCTCTGGGTTGGATTTAACCCAACTGAGAATGTTTTATAAAAAAAATTTGGTGAATTTGTGTGTTGGATTTGGATCCATATAATTATTTCTATAGATCCCAGTTAGTTAGAAATAAAATCCCATGTAGTTCAAAATGGGTTGGAGAATACACCTATCAAAATGGTAAATTTGAATGATGTTTATGGTGTGTATATATGATAGAGGATAATTGGGATTAATGTTGGGGTTTACACCAATTAAAGAGGCCCATTTGGATTAATTATGTGGATTAAACATATGATGGAGGCCGATTTTAAGGATAATTGGAGGTTAAACCTATGAAGGAGTCCCATTTCAATGACAGTTGGGTATAACACCTACGAAGGAAGAACATTTGAAATATGGATGGGGAATAAACCTATGAAGGGTGACTAATTTAAGTTCGGGATCTAGAATATTTCATTATCTCCACTATCATATAAGACCACATGAGTCTTCCTTTGTGTGAGAAAGAAGAGGAAGTAGTAGATTTGATAATCAAACGATCCACTTTTTTCACAGATGGAAGGATACTGGTGACCACATCGAGATTAAGATGGCATTTACTGTGTTCATCTCTTATATTAATTTTTTAACCGAGATTGTTGAATATGGAGATATATCTAGATATGGGTTGGCATTTTGAAGAGGTGAAAAAGTGATTCCTCCAGCAATACAAACTAGGGGATTACTCTAAAAGGGATTCCCTTTCCCTGATTTTAAAGATGATGAGAGAAGGATCCAACACTAGCCATCATTGAATGGATAGGCTAGTGGTTACCATTAATCCCTAGAACAGGTAGGTTCATGTGATATACTCTTAGGTCAGTACTGTTGTTCCCTCCAAAATTTTGACATGTAAAAATTTCGCGGGTCTTCCATATCAAGAAGGTCTCCATAAAGACTCCCCTTACCATGGGTATATATACTTGAGAAGGTTTTGTAATGTTTCTAATGATTTAATCATACATCTTCAGTGGATTTGGAAGATGAATTTTCCCTAATAAGATAATAATTGTTCAACGATGGTCCAGAGGGAAGATCGATGGTACGACAAAGAGAAGTGATTGGAGTGGGAGAGTAGAACACATTAGGATTCCCCATCCCATGTTGTCTATTCTTATGTGGGATGGTGTTCCCTCCACGTAGCATGTATCTATGTGGGTGAGTGTAATTTCCATGTAAGATTTCTCTATATAAACTGGAGTTATTACAGCATTGGTTTTTTCTATGTGGGGATATGTTCCTCCCACCTACAATTTTTTATATACATGCCTAGTTCCTCCCATATAGCTTTTTTCTATATGGGATATGGATTCCTCATAGTGTTTTTTTATATGTGAGATGGTGTTCCACAAAG
This sequence comes from Viscum album, assembly GCA_963277665.1. Lineage (NCBI taxonomy): Eukaryota > Viridiplantae > Streptophyta > Magnoliopsida > Santalales > Viscaceae > Viscum > Viscum album. The sequence goes on along the minus strand of OY728150.1, from coordinate 2,129,828,291 downwards.
GGGATACAAACATATCCTTTATTCTGGGGTTCTTATGATGGATTCTTGGTTATGTGGTCTCTTGATGGATTTAGTTTATTCCATAATTATATGTAGTGGATTTACCCTCTTATAATAAAATTCTCGATGTTTTTTACTAATCGATGGGAAATCCTTCTTTAATTTTCCCATTTTTCAATTTTCCAAGGGGTTATTTTATAGAGGAATGGAATAAATGATTATTGAGGTTGTTAGTCATCCTCAGCAGGCTATGGGGATTTAATTTGTGAGATCCCGATGAGTATGACTCGATCCACAAACAATTTTATTTTCAGAGGAATAAAATAACCACCCTATCCCTTGAAAAATATATCATTCATGAGTGGCAGAAATTCATAGGTAATAATAATCACTTTCATTCCCCAATAATGATTTGGTTTAATATATGCGAACTAGTGGTGACCACATGTCCCACAATTGACATCATTCGTGGGATGACGCATAGAGTGGAGGAACACTATACCGAGTGACGGTTGGCATCAAACTATTTTTACACGGACCATAGTCCTCCTTCGCAGCTAGAAATGTTTTATCATTTTATTAAAACTCTATATTCTGGATTATTTCTATAATTTCCATGTTTTTTAATTATCTTCTTGTTTCATGTTGATTTTTCAAAACCCAACATTTTCTTCAATGGTTTACTATGCCCCTATTAGTGATTTGTTCATAATTTTTTCCAATTTGATAACTATTGATCAAATAATACACGTATATTTTGTTATGTTTTTATGGGAAAAGGTATGTGATTAATGTTATTATGAATTGAAAAAAATATATTTGTTAATATAATACTTTTGACTGTACTATAAAAAAAATGATGGGTTTGTGATATATGGTGACACACCCAAGAAAGGAATGGATTGATTCCTTACAAAAAATGATAAACTTATTCCACATGCATCAAAGTTTATTAGTAGTTACAAAACCTCTCATACCCGTGACCATTAGTTGGTTGATGCAATCATTTCTTTGAGGATGTGAAGATATAATCACTATGGGGAATTATGTGAGATATAAAATACAATAAAAGGCTACATACATCCTTTTAAAAAAATAAATGAAAATGAGGCAAGGAAAAAGGATCAAGATACTCAATGATAATTATTATTCAAAAAACTACCACCCAAGAATTTAATATATGGAAGATAATGAATTATTAATGAGGGATCATAGAGTTTTGTACCAATAAAAATGATTGAGATGGCTCCGGTATTCATGGATCAAATAATGATTTATGTGAGAATTCTTCCATACTGGGAGATATCCATTGTATTTCCAATGATTGTGAAACCACATTTATTCAGAAACATGAAAGGTTCTCAATATGATGCTGAGATTTCAAAAAATAAATTAAAAAAGTGAATTAATGAAAGTTAGAAGACCTCATTTTACCAGATGAAAGCATAAAATTTTGAATATTTTTATATATTCTACATATAACTAATATAAAAAAGTTTTTTAGAACATTCTAAAAACTCAAAATCCTCTATACACCTCAGTAAAAATAAGATGTATAGTGATTTGAGGGATCATTTTTTTGTGGGATGAAATAAAGTGGGAAATTAAAAATTATTTTTCGTGAGGATTGCATTTTCAACAATTTATATCGATGAGATAACATCATTTAGGATTAATTAAACCTATTCAACATCCATTGTAGTAATGGGTTGACATTAATATGGTATTTTTAAAATGACTAAAAAACACTCAAATAAAAAATGATAAAACATTGGTTATAGTAGATCCCCAAGAAAATTCATCACATTTAATCCATATAAGATAATATTTACATCTGTTCTAATTAGAAATTATATATATTAAGGAATTTATCTAGATTCATGTCTCACATCATATTATAATGTGCTATAGTGATCCCCATTTACATCAAAATATAGGAAGAGTTATCGAAAGGATCTTGATACTATGATTCATTTGAGAACTCCCGACCATCGACAACCTGATGGATAGTCTAAAAGGACTATTCAAATAGTTGAATAAATTTTGAATCTATGATCACATGAATTTCAAGGTATGTGGGAACAATATTTTCTTTTGTTGAGTTTCACTATAAAAATAGTATCCCTTATATTTCATAAATGGCATTGTATAAAGTATTATAGGGAAAAATATATCATAGTCCAACTTTTTTGGATGATGATGGTGAAAGTAAAACTTGTATGCCTAGAAATTTAAAACTAGAAAAAAATATTTGTAACTACTATTCAAGATCAGATAAAAGTAGGTCATATAATGTAAAAGAGTTATGATACCAATCAGAGGAAGGTTTTAGAATTCATAGTGGGAGAATATGTTTCTTGAATATATCTCCATGGAAGGGTATCAAAAGGATTTGTATAAGGTAATGATAAGCCCCTGGTATAGAAGATCATTTGAAATCATCGAAATTATTAGAGCTATATAATATCATTTTGAAATTCCACCAAACTGTCTTATAGTATTGATGTGTTTCATGTAACATTGTTATGAAAGTACATGCCATACCCAAAACATGTGCTCATCTATAATGAAGTAGAATCATATATTGATCTATATTACTTGGAGGATCCAATCCAGATTCTTGATACTTGGGATAATTTACTAATGATTCATATTACACTATAGGTTATGGTACTTTATAGATATCGTAAAGTAGTTGAAGAATCATGGGAACTAGAGGATGTTATGAAAAAGAAATACATTTTCTTAGAAGGAAATATCCTTGAAATTTAGCGGTAGTAATTTATTCTGAGGGGTATAATGTAACACCCCAAGACATAACAATACATTTATTTAATATTAAAATTAATTTATTACATATCTAGAGATATATGTAACACCATGTTTAAAAAAACAGAATAATTAAATAAAATATTATTATTTAAAAATGATCATTATAACATAATTCCTAATTTAGAGGGTAAATATTTGAGTAAATTGGTTTTAAAAAATATGGTTTATGTATTTTATTTTTAATCTATTGATTATAAATAAAACATATTTATGATTTCTATGAAAATGGAATTTTTTCTAAAAACATTAATTTTCAAAGCTAATGGTTCCAATGATATTTTCACAATTATGATAAAATTAATTTTTTTCCAAATTAGACAATCTATTTGTCAAAATGAACCAAATTATTGATATAATTATATCAATGTATACTTAAGATGATTTTTTTTATTTTTATATGTTGTTTTATTTTTAATGAAAAATAAAAAATGATAGATTTATTTAAAAAATTTAAATTCATTTAGTGAATATATAAAATTCTTTTAATTTTATTATGGAGTTAAAAGTAAAATTAGTCAAATAAAATATTTATTTGTCCAATATTGGTAGTTGGAATCTATTTCCTATTTTATTTTGATATATGTGTTTAATATTTCACATGTTTTCTTTCAAAAAATTAATTTTTAACACATCTACGAGTTTTATATTAAATTGGATTCTAAAAAACATGTTAATTGAATTTCATAATAGTGGAATCATTAATATTTATATTATCTAATATCTTCAACATAATTTTATACCATAATTAATATTTCAAATATTAAATATTAATTACTTTGATATTGTTGAAAAAGAGTTTACAATGTTTTTTTAACAAATAAGATATGGAAAAAAATGACATGAAACGTGTCTAAAAACAAATTTTTGCAATATTTAAACCTCATAAACTCTATGGTTCTATAATAGACCGTTTTTTGACCATGTGGAATGTATAAAAAATGGGAAAACTCCATTCAATTCCAAAATCCCATTTGGGTCCTCTCCCCTATTTATACAGGGCCACTCCATCCTTTCACATATTTAAACTTATTAATACCAATTTTGAGACAAAAAATTTAATAAATATCTCCCATAAATAATTATAAACATTCTATAATGTATAAAATTCAAAAAAGAGAAACCCTTGTTTTATTATTGGTAGATCCCATAGAGGTTTCACTAATATAATGTAATCATCTCAATGAAACTCTTTCATTATATTTCTCCCTTTTCCATCGTCAATTATGTATTAAAAATAAAATTTTATAAAACCAATATCTATATTATAATAATATTTTCTAATGTTTTTTTCATAATATTTATCCATTTCACATTCATCAAATGGGAAATTAAATCATCAACCTTGTGTATGGTGATCTATCACATTGCAGACCGATGTATCTAGTTTTCTATCAATGCGTCTAACTATTACATACAATGATGGATTATTGTCTATATATAATATATATAAAATTAAAATAGTTGTTTAATTACATTATCACATATAAATTTTAACATTCCATTCTATTCATGGTATGATAATGTCGCTCATGTGTACAACAGACTACCACCACACCAAGTGATGAGATTATTTTTTCACGTACACATTACATGGAATGTAATAACAATTGTGCATAAAACATTTCTTATGGCTCTTATTTTATATTTTTAACATCAGATTTTGGATGAATTTATTACAGGAGACGTTATAAACATTGTTTTTTACATCAGATATTTTTCCCCCGGTGTAAAAAACACTAATCCAAAGTGTTTTTAATGTCAGTTGAAAAAAAACCGACATGGAAAAAACATTGTAGGAGTGATTTATTACGTAGGTTATTTTATAAATAATGTGGTATATACACATTCAGGTCAGTTATATAATAACCGACATCATAAATTACTCTTCTGAAGCATTTATCACATCGATTTTTTTTATAACCAACGTGATAAACCTATCTGCAAAGCTGTTTTCAACGTTGGTTATATAATAATTGACATAAAAACATATCTACGACATCTATTATTTTATAACCAACATAAAAAACTATCCATTTCAATTTTTCACATCAGTTATGAAATAACAGATGTAAAAACCATTTCCCATGAAGTTATTACGTCGGTTTCCAAATAACCCACGTTAAAACAAATACTAATGCATTTTTTACGGAAGTTATGAAATAACCAACATAAAAACAATTTTTTAAATAAAACCAAACCAATCCTATGACCATCAAAATCACCTGAAATAGAGAAAAAGGAAACAAAAAATAGACCATAATAGACCAGACCCCCCCCCCCTCCCCCCCACACCCATGGACATCCCCCCACACCCCTTGACAACCCCCACCCCTGGAAATCCCCCACACCCCTGGACATACCCACCACACCATGGACACCACCCACACCCTTGGAAACCCCCCCCCCCACCCTCCAATATACCCCCACTCCCTGGAAAAAACTCCAAACCCCTGTACAGCCCTCCCACACCCTGTTTAAAAACCAAAAAGTTACAAAAAAAAAAAGACAAGAACCCCCTCACCCCACTGGACAGCCACCACCACACCCATGGACACCCCCACACCAATGGACTGCCCCGCCTCCCCCCTGGACATACCCAACACCCATAGAAAACCCCCACCCTCCTGAACATGCCCCCCAAACTCAGGACTAACCCTCCACCCCTGGGACAGCCCCCCCCCCCCTCCCCACCCTCCTATATACCCCCACCCCCTGGACAACACTCCCACACCCATGGGTAACCCCCACCCCTAGAAATCCCCACCACCCTCCTAGACTCCCCCACACCCATGGACTGCCCCCACCCCCTAGACATCCCCCCACACACCTGGATAGCCCCCACCCTCCTGTATTCCCTCACCCCCTTGGACAACAGTTCTACACCTCAGGACAACACTTTGACACCCCTAAAACTGACCAAAAAGTTACCAAAAATAGACCAGAACCCCTCACCCCACTGGATAGCCCCCACCACACCCCTGGACACCCCCACACCCATGGACTCCCCCACCCCCTGGACAGCCCCCAAAACCCCTGGACAACCCCCACCCTCTTGGACACCCTCACACCCCTGGACTGCCCCCACCCTCCTGGACTGCCCCCACCCTCATGGACTCCCCCACACCCTTGGACTACCCCCACCACATGGATGACCCCCCCCCCTCACAACTGGACAACCCACAGCCTTCTGCACACCCCCCATACCCCAGGACTGCGCCACACCCCTAGGAATTCCCACCCTCTTGGACAACCCCCCCCCCCCCCACACACCCATGGAATTCCCCCACCCCACCCCATGGACAGCACCCCACACCCCTGGACAACCCCCCACCCTCCTAGACCCCCCCCCCCCCCCCCTCACCACTAGACTGACCCCACCCTCCTAGACCCCCCCCCCCCCTCCATCACACACAAACACACACATGGACTACCCACACCCCTGGACAACCCCCCACACCCCTGAACAACCCCCGCCCTCTTGGACACCCCCACACCCCTCGACAGCCCCCACCCCCAGTAATACCGCCACCCTCCGGGACACCCCCACACCCCTGGACTGCCCCCACCCCGTGGACAGCCCCCCACACCCCTAGACAACCCCACCCTCCTGGAAATCCCCCCCCCCAACAGACACTCATGGAATACCCCCACCACCGCGACTGTCCCCCACCCTCTTGGACACACCATGGACATCCCCCCACACCCCTGGACTGCCGCACACCCCATAGACAGCCCCCACAACCATGGACGACCCCATCCTTCTGGACACCCCCACACCCCCGGGACATCCCCCCCCCCCACCCTTGTACACTCCCTAGACATCCCCCTACTTGAAAAGACATCCCTCCCGCCCTCCTGGACACCCTCGCACCTCACTGAACAGCCCCCCCCCCCCCACCCCCCTAGACACACCCACCTCACTAGAGACCACCATACCAAAAATAGACCAAAACCTGACCCAAACAAAACCAGAACCCCCCATCCCCACCCTAATGGACAACCCCCACCACACCCCTGGACACCCCCACCCCACACCCTTGTACTGCCCCCACCCCCTGGATAACGGCTGGACAGTTGGTGTTGGGAGAGGAGGCGCCGCCATCCCTCGGGGGGCTAAAGGCAGCTGGAAGGTACTCACCACTCCCACATGAAAAACTTGAGATTTCAAAATTTTTTAACAATGCCTTTTTCCCATGTAAACATCATTCATTCATTTCTTTGGTGGCTATATAACTATGGGAAAAATGCCATCACACATGACGATGTTTCCCCTGGTTATAGTGGCATCAAAGTGATAGAATGAATGATGTTTACAGGGAAAGAAATCATTGGTGAAACATTCTTAGAGTTCAAGCTTCACATGTGGGAGTGTTGAGTAGCTTCCAGCGGTGTCCCCCCCCCCCTCCCCCCGAGGGATGGGGGCGCCTCCTGTCCCACCCCCTGGACTGCCCCCATCCATCCCCATGGACACCTTGGACCACCCCACCCCACTGGATATTACCCTCCCCACCCCACTGAACAACAATCCCACACCCCTAGAATCCCCCCTCACCCAACATGATACCCCCACACCACGAGACACCCCCTGGACAGCCCCCCACTCCCCTGGACAGGCCTTCCACCCTCCCAAAAACTGTCATATCCCCTGGACTGCCACTCCCCCCACTCTCATGTACACCCATGATACCCCCAACAAACCTAACAGCCCTCCCACAACCCTGGATACCCCCACCCCACTGAACACACCCACACCCTTGGAACCCCTCCCCCATACCAGAATCCATACTAGAAAAACCATCATAAGTAGACCAAAACAAGAAGTATAACAGAATTAAACATTCACATATATAACATTCAAAACATAAAATGACTAATTAAAAAACTAAATCCAACCTAAATAACCACCAAATACACAATTACATTGACAATATTCAAAATTACATTTTACACTACAATCAACTAAAATTCAATCAAACCTGTAAAATAATTTGACCATTCCACTTGTAAGTGTTTGATATCTTGAGAACTATAGGGTTCAAGGTCATAAAATAGCTACAAATTAAAATTATAGTAGTTAACATGTATAATGAATATATGAAATGAAATATTATTGGAATGTTTACAAGGAAATTATAGCAGGTCAATGTTCTCAACAGTACCAATTGTTATTATTTCATAAAAAAATATTTACATATAATATCCGCATTTGATGACACCTTGTTTTTCATGACAATTTTTTTTGGATGTGTGTAAATTCAATATATTATTTATATGTAATAAGTCAAAAAGTACAAATTATAAATGGATATTTACCATTACATTTACATATTTCATCTTCACACTCCTTTTCTTTTTGTTTTTTCGAATATAGACCCATCCCCTATTACAAAATAATACGAATGAGATTGATTTAAAATTCATTATAATATATAAAACTATTGAGAAGTTGAAACATAATTTTCCAACATTTTCATAAAACCTTCTCGCACATCACCATGGAAAAAACATATCCAATAAAGTGTCTTCTCCCTTTGTCAAAAAACTCCTAACATCCAATGATCACTGGTAAAAGAAAATTTATGGTTAGTGTTTTTTTATGTTAAAAGATAATGAACTCTTTTAGAGAGATGTGATTCATACCTATCACAAAAAGGAATCAGCCAACTTTGTGTGACTATATTCTGTTCAAGTCTTTCAGCAATATAATGCATTCTTTGTTCCTCATCCAATGTACATGCTTTAGGAGAAATCAATTGTGGGTCCATTAACCCATATACATCTATCCGCTCATTCTTCTCAAAAGTGTTATAAATATATACCTAATACAAAATAGACATAAGTATACATTTTTATCTAATATAATGCAAGGAAAAGGTGTTAAGACTTACATGGAAAATATTTTCACCACATTGATGCCCAAATTATCTCCTGTAACAAGCTCCATGATATTAGTTTTCAAAATCCCTACAGTTATTTCACATCCACAAACATTAGCTACCATTAGAAACTCATAATGATCTGCCAACATATTTGAATATCTTGAAAATCGTTCAAAACTACTAGAATCTATATCTGATGTCATATCCATTTGTCTTTTTTGTTGTCTATATAGTATTTCTATACCTTTGAAGTATTCCTATAAAAAGAAATATAAAAATATATTATTTTTCAAATGATAAAAAACTTTAATAAAAAAATTAAATAGAAGATATTACTAACATACCTCTATGGTAATGAGTGGAAGAAGTCTAGATAGACAAATTAAAAAATGGATGACATTATGTCAATCTATCGTCACCTCATCTATAGGTAATGGTACTCGAGCTGATCTATCTATAATATCCTGTACAGTGACCCTATGATTCTTTTCCTCTAATTGTTGATGATGAACTGTATCTCCTATACAATATTCCTACCCATATGCAACTATATCTTGATGAGGAACATCAACATACAAATCGAAATAAGCAGGAAGCTGCGACGGAGGAGTATGATAAAAATGGTGTCTGGAGGCTGAGGTGGGGGAGTGGGAGCTACTGGCAGAGGTGGAAGATAAATAATGGAGTCTGTAGGGGGAGGTGGAGGAGTGGGAGCTAGAGTCTGAAATTGTCTTTGAATTTCTGCAAACATAGACTATACCAACGCTCTATTTTTTTCCACTATCGTTGCACTAATATTATGAACTTCATCCTCCAAGGATTCTATTTTTTTATAAACAACCTTAACATAATAAGTTGAAGAACATGGAAACACTTTTCTTACCGATACACCTGTTAGATATCCTCATACGTGTCCAGGATGTTTGGGCATTCCCAATGCTGCAGATAAAATATCTTGCCTCCCAATAGCTGTAAATACCCCACGTGAGCTCTGCTCCTCAAGAGAATCATGTATTAATTAATTTAACATTTCTATAATGATTGAAATTATATTATAAAAATAGTTAAATTAAATAAATAAAATAGTTATCTTACAATCCTCTCAGCTACGATTCTCAAATATTTAGAAAGATATTTCCCTTTTATTCCCATCCGAGATATCTTCCATTTTTCATGTCTAGATGGTGGGGATGGAGGGGCCACCTCTCTAGAGCTTGAAGACTCAGATCTTAGTTTTTGAAAAAAAAATCCATCATTTGTTCTTCTAATAATGTGTACCCTCTCGGGGATAAACTATGAGGGTATACATTTTTTGATTGGTTCTCCTGATGATAATTCCTTGTTTTCTGTAAATTAAGAATAAGAAATAATTAACAATACATTAATATGATCATTTATATAATAAATCAAATAAAAGTTTAAATTTCCCTTACAAAAAATAAATCATTTATTCTAATTTCAACAAACTATCTCCTTGTGTCTTCATCTATGAAAGGGTATATACGACATGGATTATCATGACTCCTATGACCAAACATGAAATCAGATCTGAGGGTCCCTCCATCTCCATGTATCCATCGATAATCATTTCTTCCTGACTCCTCTAGTTTCAGGAACATCAACTATCATCTGATAAAGAAGAGGTTAACCATATTATATATACTGGAATGATTTAAATAATAGGAAAACAATAGCAAAATATAATACCAAAATCATCTCCCACAACTGAGATATTATCTTATTATCAACAATTCTCCAGTCATCAAACAAAATGCTTACTTTTCTATTACCCTGAGTTGATACAAAACTATTAAAATGTTTTTCATTTGGACCTCTATGAATATCATCCTCATAAAACAAAACAAGTATCCTATGATTCTGTGTATGGGAAAGTGATAATTTTGGTAAACATGTTCACCCACGTTTACCAACTCTTGATCCCTTTGTCGTAATAGGAGCACTTGAGAAAGAGTGGGGTACCTCAAGAGAAGCATGTGAATGTTCCTCCTCTGAGGTATGACTAATATTCTCATCTCCAGAACCATATGGTTGACCAACTGATTGATATGTCAATATCCTTAAAAAAACAATCATTAGTTTAGAAATATACAAATTCAAATATTTTAATACTTCGGTAATCAAGAAAATAGAAAATTGTACTCAGTTACGTAATAGTAAACATGGTTAATATGGTATGAATTTTAAACAATGGTGAAGATGGTGAAGATGTTCAAGATAGTAAACATGGTAAACCTAGTAAACATGGAAAACATGGAAAAGTAATTGTCACTGAACAAAAATAATAGATATATAATTTATGTATTGGTAGACATGATAAACTAAACTAAACAAAATGAAAACTTGGTAAACCTGGTAAACATGGTAAACATGGTAAACATTGTAAAATAATTGTCCCTGAACAAAAATAATAGATATATAATTTATGCAATGGTAAACATGATAAAGTAAACTAAACAAAATAAAAAAAAATTATACACATTTGGTTTTAATACATGTCTTACTAATGAAAAAACATACAATATCTAACATTTTTTGAAAATAATAAATGTAAATAAGAAATAAACAATTGTTACCAATAATTTTAGGAAGGTGCAAAGGGATAGTTTTCCCAAATTAATTCATCATGATAGTTTCTTATGGCACAAACCATGTCTTTAACATGCTCAACATTGTGTTCTGTTAATCTTTCCATGGATGTAGGGATCTCACATAAATATGCATCTTCATCAAGTTCATCCTCACTAACAAATTGATTTGTCCCTTATAAAACAAGATCTGACTGCATATCTGATTGATTTACTACATATAAAAATTGTTTTTCATGTGTTTCCATTATAAAATAATCATATGTGTCTTCCAAACTATTCATACTAACAACAGTCATTCTAAATTCATCGTGTCTAACATTGTTGTTACCGATAAACCAATTACAGTTAAAATAAAGAAAATTAATTTTAATGTAATCAACCTCCCATATGTCTTCAATCACTCAATAATATGCACGTGATGTAGAAATTGTCTTTTTGTCCTTACCAATCGAAAAATTAATTGCTTCTGCAAACACCAATACACAACTATTCTGAAATACACATTTTTTGTCTTAATGTAATGGACCAGACCTCTCCGGCCCTTTCCTTTGTCAAAAATAAGGTCACGAAGTGTTCTGGAAGGTAAAATGGAATTTTCCGACACTTTTCAGAATTTTTAAGTACACGCCGTGTAGTGTGAGTACACGCAGTGTACCCCCTCACCGGGTATACCTTGTGTTGAAGGCCGTGTCCTTGCCGTGTGAAATAAAAGGGTACATGTCATGTACCCAATACTACATGTCGTGTAGTCCCTCCCAGCGTACGCGTTACCCTCAAACTGTGTGTCGAATAGTCAACGGTCGTGTGCCGTGTTGGAGTCGTGTCATTTCCTTGTGAAATAAATGAGCACACGCCATGTAGTCAATACTATACGCTGTGTAGTGTCTCCCCGCCTGTGCGTTACCTTCAAACCGTCTGTTGACCAGTCAACAGCCAAGTGTTGATCCGGGGGGGAATTGTTATCAGAACCTGTTGAGGTAGGGATCATACCGTTGTCTCTCTAAATTTGTTCATCTTGCGGGGTGGGTGTCATCTTGTTTACGTTAAACACTTTTGATCTGATTTAATAAAGATAATTACTGGCTTATATAATGGGGATGTGAAGTTTGTGATTACTGTTACTTTTTCTATACCCTTTGATATTATGTTGTGAATTGAATAGGCTTATGCCTACTGAAAAACACGGTCGTTGGGGGCCTTTTCATGTGAAATTAAATAATGCCCTATCATTCTAGACCATTTATGGATGGAATCTTCATGGAATGTGGAAATTGGTTAATCACGTAAAGTTGGATGATTAAATGAAAATCAGGAAGCCTTGTGTGATCACCCCGGTTGAACTAAACTGAATTAATAAACATGTTGGTGATGTTGGGTTTAATTTATGTGAAGGGGGTGTTTTGTGGGTTGTTGTGGATCGGGTGAGTAGTAGGGTTGCGGTTGGGTTGGTTGTGGGTTTATGATGGGCAGTGGGGCTACAATGAATGGTATCAAGGGATGATGATGTACGGTGTGGTTGTGGTTATGGTGGTTGGCAGCGGGGCTACAGGGATGGGTTTGAATATTAATGAACTATAGGTTGTGATTAATAAATAAAAGTGGAGGAGTTAATGAATGGTGGGGAATGATAGTGGAAGGGGAATAATAGTTAATGGGGTTGGTTGGTAAATAAGAAGGACTTGGTTGTGTTGCTTGTGTTTCGCTAACTCGATTTCTGGATGGTAGGGATATGCTTTACGAATGATCGATATAGTTGTTTGTGTATAGTTTCCCAGTAGTTAAGGAACTAATAAACTAATTCTGTTGAAACATGAAAACCTAAATGGGGTTGGGGTTGTTTATTGTATTCATGCTTCGTAGTAGCCGTGCTGAGGCACGTGCTCAGTTCACTGATTATATTCCATAGGTTGGGCTGAGTGTTTGATGTATATATATATATATGTATCTTTGTGTTTTATCGCCCCCCAACCATGTTGAAAACTTAGGTCCGAACACTCCCATTTCATAGGAGATGGTGTTTTACCCTTAGTTAGTAGCTACTTCCTTCTCCTTCTTCGGTAGGCTGTGATGGATTGAGGTGAACTTACAACCAAGACACTTCTGGTAGGTTTCGATTGGGGTGGTTTAGCCCAATAAGCTTTGGGCAGGTTTTACTTTTTCCCAAGAACCTTTGGGATAAGGCCAAGGTGGGTGCGGGCGGGATACATGGTTGTGAGGCCTAGGTGTTTGTGGGAGGGTTACGTGGTTGTGAGGCCCAGGTGTGTACGAGCGGGATACATGGTTGTGAGGCCGAGGTGTGTGCGGGTAGGATATAGGGTTTTGAGGCCCAGGTGTGTGTGGGCGGAATACGTGGTTGTGAGGCCCAGTTGTGTGCGGGTGGGATACGTGGTTGTGAGGCCCAAGTGTGTGTGGGTGGGATACGTGGTTGTGAGGCCCAGGTGTGTGCAGGAGGGAAGGTTGTGGTAGCCTTAGGATGTTCACCGTTAGTAAGAGCATCTATCTAGTGGTGGAAAATTGTGCAGGGTACCCAATTCTCTTGTTCTTATATACTACTAACTATTGTGATTGTGTTTTTGGTGAGTGTGGCTGGTGAGGTTGGGTGGATTGAATTTCTTGCTAGGTTCTTCTGTTGTTCTCATGGGACATTAGGATGTCTCCCAACTTGTGAACGAGAGCTTTAGGTTTCCCTACTAAGTATACCGGTATGCTCACCCTACATTTACTTACAGGTTTCTAGGAGGACTACCAGGGTCGTGCGGGACCATACTAGTCAGGACAGTTGGAGTTGTTACTGTTGTTGTACTCTTGTTTCTTTTGGTATAGTAATTTTTGAGCTTTCTTGTACTTGTACCTTGTTCCAAAACTATTTATACATGCATGTGGGATTGGTTTGGGTTAATTTCTATACACTAGTTCTTTTCCTTTTTCGTGGTTTACTTGTCCTATCTCCAGATCATAAATAATAAAAATAGGGTAATGCCTCCCATATTTTGTGAAAACTCATTCCCTTAATTCTAGTCACCACCCCAGGGCCTACTGGAGGTAGGACATGGGGGTCATTATATCCCTTTCATCATTGCCAGCTCAGGAGGGTCATCTTTGGTGGGAGGGGGTCGTGACAGCTAAGCTTTCATATGAAATTTATATCCCTTAATGTCATAAATGGACCATGTTATCACATTTAAACATGGACACCACACTATCCATTTTAATGTCTATGCTACATCTAATCTACCAAGAATTATTTTTTAAACCATGTCAAAATGTTTTGTTGTGATCATTAAAAAGCCACATTTCTTTCTTATTTGGATGATATTTTTTCAACTCATTTATATGCTATGTGATATATCGTTGAGCATCAGATATGTTATTAATGATGTATGATTCTAACTTCTTCATCTATTCAGCTAACAATGATTTGACTTTCATGCCATGAATTCCCTTTCCCTCATTATTAACTCGTTCATGGCTAGATGGAGGCAAACCTATGTGCTACGCTACAACCAAGTAGGTCATACAAAACTCTGCAACCTCCTAAAAAATATACTTTTCAAAAATAGAGGCTTCAGGTTTACAAGGATTCTTAACATACCCCTTAAAAATATTCATATACCATTTAAAAGGGTACATCCAATGAAGATTTATAGGTCCACAACGATTAATTTCTCAAACCAGATAAATCATTTAATGCACTATTATATCAAAAAACGTTGGAGGAAAACACATTTATAGTTGAAAAAGTATACAAATTTCATCCTTTTCGAAAATGTTCAAAGAATTCACATCATTCACCTTATTACAAATTGAATTTAAAAGATAACACAACTTTATTAAAGTCTTTCTGACATGAATGGGTAATATTCCACACAATTCAACAAGTATAAGTTGTTGCATCATGACGTGTCAATCATGATATTTCATACCTAACAACATCAATTCCTTCAATGAGACAAAAGTTTTTACATTTTAAGAATTACCATGAGGCACTTTGATATGATGAAGACACTGAAAAAAGAAAATTTTCTCCTTCGATAATGTATGACATGGCGGGTGAAGAAATGTTTGTCTTCCATTATGTGTGGGAACTTACTCCAAACTTATTCCCATTGATAGTAAGACTAATCTTTCATTCAACCCATCTTTTTTCATTCCATTAAAATATTAAAATGTTCCAATCAATCTATCAAAGATATTACTATCCACCTGCATGAAATCAATATTATGCTTATCTTCATGATATCTCTAATATGGTAGCTCAAAAAATATTGAACTTTTCTTCCAAATATGTCTATCATTAGAAACATTATTTGACATTCCCAATTTCACATCATGATATTTCACCCTCTCAAAATACAAATCAGGGGATAAAGTTTTTTGGGGCAGTACAAATTCTTGTTATCTATTGAATTCCTTTTTAAGTCTTCTATAAGAGTGATTCATAGGCAAAAACATTCGATGACCGATGTACACAGTTTTCCACCTATGATGCAATTGACAATATGATGTCTGTTTTTTGCTAATTGGACATTCTTTATGCCCTTTAACACTGTATCCAGACAAATTTACATATGCTGGGAAGTCATTTATAGTGAACAAAAGCACTGCATGCAGTTGAAAATATTCCAATTTATATAAAACACACAACCTAAGCCCATCCTCCCATTAAAGTTTCAAATCATAAATCCACAGTGACAAGAAAACCTCAATATCATTGTCGGGTTTCTTCAAACTAGAGATCACTATACTCAACATGAAATATTTTCACTTCATACAAACTTTATGAGAGAGGTTGTTAATTACCAATAAAACAGGCCCTGAACTATGTGTGCTACTGAGGGTTCGGTATAGATTCATTCCATCTATGCACAACCCTAGTCTAAAATTTATAATTTTATTTCCAAATGTTGGATAATGCTCATCAATTTTCTTCCATTGTTGATAATTAGCTAGATAACGTATTGTTCCATCATGTAACAGCTCATCAGCATTCCATCATAACCTTTTTTCATCATTTGAATTAGAAAATAAACATATTAAACGATGAATTATATGAAGATACCAAAATACATTTGAAGGGATCTTTGTAATATCGACATCATCCTATGATTTTTTTTCACCTTATACCGTGCTGTCCCACATTTAGGACATTCTGACATAAATTCATATTCCTTTATATATATCATACAATCATTCAGAAAATAATGTATTTTCTTGTATCTCAATCCCATCAGGCATAATATTTTCTTGGCCTTATAATGTGAATCAGGAATATAGTTATCTTTTGGAAGGATGACTTTCATCAATTGTAGTAGCTCTGTAAAAATGCTATCACTCCATCCATGATTCACCTTCAGGTTAATCAATCTTTACACTGCCGACAGAACCATAATATCTGTACAACTGTGATATAATTGTTTTTCAGCATCACCATATAGACCTGCAACTGTCAGTTCTATCACAATTTGTTCTGCTGTAATATTGCAAATCATTTCTTCAATTCCATTATAGTCACCATCTTGTGGATCATCATCATCAGTGACATTCCATATAGTTTCACCATTCCAAATCCAAGGGCAATAACTCGGATTAAAACCATGAAAAATCAGATAATCTTTTATCTCACTACTTTTTGACTCCTTCATATTCTTACATTTCAAGAAATGACAGAAAAAAATGTCCCTACATAGAAAATTTAATTTAGAAAATTCCAAAAAAATGCATCAACACCTTCCTTATATTAATTTATCATTAGATGTGGCGTAATCCAACATCGAATCATTATTACCTATAATAAATATCAAAATTATACATATTTTTAAGATGAGACAAATATACATGAATATGAAAAAAATCATAATTTCTTTCTAAAACAATTTTGAAATATAAAACAAATAAATGAATATTTAAAACTATATGCTTGAAAATTATTTTAAAAAGAAAATATAGTTATATATAGCAATTGTATATTAATCTTGGTTCTTTATTATTATGGTTCTCAATGAATACAACCTGGTGCAACTGGATAACAAATTCACCCTTCCGTAAAAAAGAAATATGACATATAAATAGTAAAATATGTATTCATTAACTACTAAAAACTATATAGATCTTAATGATTTGAAAACTTTGGACATGCCCCCGAACCCTCTGGATATCCCCCCCACTCCCTGGACAACCCTACCACCTTGGAAAACACCCACATCCCATTGGACACCACCCCCACCCCATGGGACACCACCCCCAGCACCTGGGACACTCCATGGACCCCACCACCCCCTTGGACTTCCCCCACCCCATCGGACACCCCTCTGGACAGCCCCCACCCCCAAGACAACCCCCCACCCCTCTAGATAACCCCCACCACCTTTGACACCCCCACCCCTCTTATAACCCTATAACACATCGATTACTATTAAACCATCAATTTAAATATGACCAAACATCGATAATAATATAAGGAATGAAGGAGTAGAAGAAGTTGATGAAGAAGAAAAAAAAGAAATAGGGAATAAAGGAAGAAGAACATCGAATAAGTAACTTATTTAAGGAAATTCCATGGAATCCAAGAAAACCATGGGGACCCCAATGGTTGATAGAAAATTGGAGTAAATTGAGTAAACCTAAGAATCAAATAAAATTTAAAATAAAAAATCAGATAGTGAAAATCACATTGTAAAGCCTATCATCATGACATAATGGGGTCAGGATAACTACACATCTTTGAAAACCGCGACATGATCTCCCCCATAACCCATAATTTTCTCATATTCAATGACTGGTCAAAATATATATAACCAAATAGAATCATATTGAAACACCCCTCATATTTTTATAATGCTTGAATCCCTAAAATTCTTTTTGAAAACCTCAAACATAGACTGTACAAACCCCCTTGGACACCACCCCCATCACCTTGGACACCACCCCCATCCCCTTAAACAACACTGATAAATTATAGCCTAATATCCATGAAACAATACAATAATCATGTCATAATCTCACAAACCACGATGCAATAGTCAATCACAACTTAAACATATCCCCAACCCCCATGGACAACAACCCCCTCCAACATGGACACCCCATGGACTACACCACCCCCTTGGACAACCCCCCACCCCTGGACACCACCCCCACCCCCTGCACACCACCCCCACCCCCTTGGATACCCCATCGACACCACCACCACCATGGAAAACCCCCACCCCCTGGACACCACCCCCACCCCCATGGACACCCCCTGGACACCACCACCCCCTTGGACAGCCCCCAACCCAATATGGACACCCCCACCCCTAGACATCCCCCCACACCTCTAGACAGCCCCACCTAGACACCACCACCACTCCTGGACACCACACCACATCCTACCCCCTTCAACACCCCAACCATCTGAAATCCCCCCCGGAGAACCCACCAAACCCTCTAGACATGCCCCCACCCCCTTGGACAGCTCCCCCCTACACACACACCCCTCGGGACTAACCCCACCACAGACACCTTGGACAACCCCAACCCTCCGAAAACCCCCCCAAACCCTCTACACACCACCCCCACCCCCTTGGACACCCCCTAGACACCACCACCACCCTGGACAGCCCCCCAACCCTCTGAAAATACCCCACCCCCTAAGGAACCCCCAACACCTCTAGACAGCCCCACCCCCTTGGACACCTCTCACACATCTTGGACACCACCTCCACCCCACCCCCCTTGGACACCCCCCTGGACTCCCCGAACCCTTTGGATAACACCCCCAGAAAACCCCCAAAACCCTCTGGACTGGCCCCACTCCCTTGGATAGCCCCCCCCCCCCCCCACACCCCCTTGGAAACCACCCCTCCCCCCCCCCCCCCACCACACACACCCCTAGAGCCCCCCCCCCCCCGAACCCTCTAGACAGACCCTTGAACCCTCAGGACATCCCCCACCCCTTTGACATTCCCCACACCCCCTTTGGACACCCCAACCCCCTTGGAAAACCCCATCACCTCCTAGAAACCACCCCCACCACCTCCGACATCCACTGGAATCCCCCACCCAACTAGATAGCCCACCAAACCCCCTGGACACCCCCACCCACTTGCTCAACCCCCACCCCCTTGGAAACCTCTTGTACGCGCACACACACATCATAGAGCACACAAAATTATAAACATGAAATATATCTCTTCCATAGGTTTATTTTATAAGAAAACAATTTAGAATGGTATAGAAGAACACTATCAAACTAACCATGATTGCAGGAACAAATAAAAATAACATCAAAATAAATTAGTTTAGGGAATGATGAAAAAAATCTGAAATGGAGTCCTGTGAGGATTACATGAGTGTTGTGAGTCAACCTGATAGATATGATAATAATAAATATGAACAATGTTGTTTGAAAAAAATGAGGCTGAAGGGAATGAATTTGATGAAACGATTATAGGTATTCTGCGTGAGAGAGATGGGTGGCAGGTCACCTGATCAAAGAAAACATAATGACTGAATACAGGGTGCAATCAATGATTTAAAAGATTTATCACATTGGTTATTTTATAACTGCCATGATAAACAAAATTTTTTATTTTTATAAAATCAGTTATTTAATAATCGACGTAGAGAAAAATTTATCACCTCAGTTATTTTATGACCGACGTGATATATGTCACATCATACTGACGTGATAAATTCATGAGATTGGTTTATCACATTGGTTTTTTTATAACCGGCATGGTAAAGCACCGAGATTTCATTTATCACGTTGGTTATTTAATAACCATTGTGATAAAGTTCCATTCTTTCCTTTTTCACGTTGCTTATTTTAAAACCGACGTTATAAAGCGCGCCAGAATCGATTCGCACATCGGTTATAAAATAACCGACGTACGGAAGCTAATATTTGTATATTTTATGTCGGTTATAAAATAACAGACATAAAATATGGATCCTGATCGATATATCACATTGGTTATAAAATAACCAACTTGATATATCGATCATTATAGCTTTGCATGTCGGTTATATAGAACTAACGTGAAAAATTCCAACGTGTTAAACGTTGTTTCCACTTGTGTAGAGAAAAAATTTAATTAATATATGTTATATATAATAAATGATATTGATTCTTGAAAATTAATATACCACCCAATACCTTTCCATTTCACCCTGTATGAAATTATATTGTCACTCATGTATATAAAAAACTCACCATCTCCACGAAGTGAAATCAATCAGTTTCTATGTCCAATTTTGGTAAAAGATTTAAAAATGTAACTAATTTATTAAATATGATATTTATAACATTATTATCATTTTTGAGATGATGAATCCATATCCAATTCAAAATAACTATAACACTCATGAAAAAATACATGAGAAAACAATAAATTTTACAAATGAAGCAAAGAAAATAATTAAATAATCTTAAAAAAAGGGTAGTAAAATGTTATAATATGATGATAAATTATATTACAAATATGAATATTTTTATATTATATATTAATAACCTGCTAAAAAATATTTGGAGTTTTACATCATGTTAAAAAAATGAAGAATGAGGTGATGAATTTCATCAAAATTTAATTGTCCTCGATACATATTGGTTAATATGCACCTAATAATCATTAGGTATTATAAATAATTCCCCTTGTTATTATTTGTAATGAATAACTATTTTCCCATGATGGTTAATATTACAATTGATGTTTTTTTAAGTGGAACAATATTAAATTTACCAATGTGGTAAAAATCTATTTACACTCTCATATTATTTTGAAATTGATTTTACTATTATGGAAAGAATATTATAATTTATCATTCCTAATATCAATTTATTCTCTTAAATAAACATATTGTTTTTATCTTTGAAATTATTATAGCCTAAAACATATTAATTTTACACATATGGATTTTACTTTCATTTTTATGATTAATTAGATAAATATTAATAAATCTATATTCTTTATAAAATATAGATATTTTATGATAAGAAATATTATTCAGGAATATAATAAATTATTAGATATATAAAGAATAAATTAAAAATGAAATGATTTTTGGATCTTAATATTATATATCCCCATGATGCATCGATATTCTAATGTGTTTAATCATTAAGGTAGCATTAAATGTGGTTTTAACTATACATTTAAATATTCTTGTGAATGTTCATGGATGTATATGTATCATGATTCATGATACCATGAAATGAAATAATTAAGATTTAAAATTTTTGAGAGTTTATTTATTATTATTATCCATGATATTTTAAAATTGATATTATCTCTGGATGCATTTCATTCTCATCTTATTAATAAAATGTCATGTGTGTTCAGTAATTTAAATAGCCATTTGATTATTCATTATTGAATAATGATATATTTTAATTTATGTAACCATAAAAATTTATTTGAGCTCACCGTTATCATTTTTATTTTCACAAGGATATGAAGATTAATTCATGGAATGTATTCAGGGATGGGTATTGTATTTCATTATTTTGATTTATATTTCATTTCTTCCAAATGTAAAAGGGTTACATTTATGGATTTTATTTTACAAATCATCTAAACAAATCAATACATGGTGATGTTATACCAATTATATTATTATAATGTAATAATGTATGAATCAACTTTAGGTTACTAAAATATGGTTCTTTAAAAACCGGAATCCACGATGTTTGATTTAGTTATAATATTATTTTCTAGAATGGGGTTACCCTTACTATTTTCACCCTTCCATTTCATCTGTGGCTATGAATAGATTCTATATTTATCAAAGATAATTCACATGGATCTACTAAAAATAGTTGTTTCATTATTTTAAAAAAATCTTCTTTTATGATTCTCTCTTATATGTGGAGTGATAAATCCATAAACCATAATCATCATTTTTATTTCAAATTTTTTTTGGAATTTCATTTTACAAATCCAACTCATTGAATAACCTTGCAGTAGATGGGTTAGAAATCTTAGTAGTGGGCCATGTAAATTTTAAGAAACACTCCATATAGACATGAAATAGGAAACCTCATTGAATATATTTTCCCATAAACCTAAAAACTGACCAAATAAGGAAAATACAAGGTTCAATAGAGGATTCAATTTCAGGAGAGATTTTCATATGATTTCGAGGAAAACATAAAAAATATATAAACCCTAATCACAATAATGTTAATACAAATATATAAAAATAATTTGAATATAATGATGATAGGAATTTAATATTCTAAGATAAATTTGATAACAAACAAAAATTTCAATGGTTTTCGTAACAAATAATGTAATGTATAATGTGAAGTGAATTTACCATCAAATAGAAATAGGTGATTAGATTCAGAAAACATCTAAATCAATTATAGGAAAATAATAAAATTGTATGACCTTTATATTGAATGGTAAAAAACAGATATCAATGTAATGAAATATATGATACCATTGTTTCTATTGTTATCTTGGCATATTATATATGAAAAAAATAGTTAATGACAGCACAAGGATTTTAGAAAAAATTCTGACACCATATACTTTTTCCACCCACCACTAAATATATAATCATCTTCTTTTGAGTATATTGACTATTAGCAATCAATATAGTATAATTAAAATATAATGAACCCCCATTAAAAAATATGTTAATTGAATTTGTAATTAAAATTAAAAATACAATTTTTGGGTTCATTTTTTTTATGTTATAATATATCTTTCATAAATTTTCAAATATAATATGAATAGTCATTGTTGTTATTTTATTTTGGACGTTGTATAAAAATTTACCCAAAAAATTATATTGTTTTGAATATATATTTGTTATCAAATATTAGTATATATGGATTCATCTATCTCAATTTTTAGAACTTTATAAGAATATTCTTTTTAGTTGCAGACATTATACAATGATATAAATATATATTTCATTGTTTCTCTTTAATTTTAGATTTTAGTTAATTACATATTTCAAATGGATATCATTTGGGGAAATTTTTTTGGGAATCCATTCTTTTGATCCTGAAAATTAACATTTGGTTTATCCAAATTGTGTGGAATGAAATCCAATTATTCTTAATAAGGAAATGAAAACATGAAAAAATATTTTTATATGATTAAATTATATAGTTTTACAAATTTTTTATATTAATTAGGAATAATATTTCATTATTTTTAATTTTTAATCACCTCACTTAGATTGAATCCTTGTTTCAGTGACATTCATTGAGAAATTAATTTCATTCATTGAAATTAGATATGGATTCAATATTCTATGTTTCCATCAGCGTGTTTTCCTTTAGCATAATAGTACCCCAATTTTTGTTAGAATGTATTCATAGAAATAACGGTAACTAAAATATTCAAACATTTTATGGAAAATAAATATAATAAATTTCACCTCATTAATGTATTGACAACATAGACACATTACAATTCAAATTTTATAATTTAACTTATAATTTTGAGTCCAGTTGTTTCATAGTGGCCTTTAGAAATATTTCAAATTCTTATTTAGAATTGGACACATTAATTTCATTTAATTTTATATCAAAATGATTTTTTATTGTCAATATATGTGGTAGTAGAACATGTGGTGTTAATGTACACCTAAATGGTCTTTTGTTTTCTTTGTTTATTCAATATTTTTTTTGATCTGATGATCAAAATCAGTATTATTTAGACAATTTATGATACAACATCTCATTTTAGACCATTTTTCAATGATTGATAATGGTTTTTTCCTTTAATAAAAATTATAATGGACATACCTCATTATCCATGTGTATCATTATATGATTAAACTACCAAGGTACTAATTTTCCAATATCATTATCAACCATCTTGAAACCCAGATCGTCAAGAGTTATAGTAAAATGAGTGAATGAATAATATTCTAATTCAATTTCCACTCTCTTGTAAAATTTGGGGTGTTTTTATTATTTATCATGTCTACATATATTTTTCACAGCACACCACTTAAAATAAGCTAATAAAAGGTTTCTAATAGATATACATAACATAAAATTTCACCATGTAGGGTTTGAGTTATAAAAACATTTAAAGAGTTTTAATGATTAAAATTTAGAGAAATATAATATGAAAAAAATTGATTACATCTGGTATAGAGGGTTGTTGAGGGGAATGTATAACCTCAAAGATAGTGGGGTGTGGCTCTTTTTTTACTTATTGTTGTCTTATTAGTTTGATTTTATCATTTTACATATACTAGTACACTATAAAATAAAAGATTATAAAATATCATAATGTATTTATTTTTGTAACGTACTGGTTCTGGAAGCCACCCAAGGGTGCCCCGTACCCGGTTGGTCACATGGCCTCAAGTGAATTTCCCCAAACTCCAGAGGCTACCGACTAGCAGCGAGGGCCTTGGGTGTGATAGTGGGGAAACTATACCCTCATTGGCAGTGTACACGGAGAAAGTAAACAACACACAACAACAGAAGTTATAATAGTCCATACAGAAATAAATAGTATAAGACTAAAAGAAAAAATCTAGAGCACACATATATAACTATGATGCATGATATGTATATATGTCTAGTAAAATAGACAAACAAATCACAATGTTGAAACAGTACTAAACCAAAGTACAAAAGAAAAGCAGATGACTGACTCCTCAGCATCTCAAGCCACGGCCTGGTCTCATTCTCTCCAGCTCCACGACAATCAAGAACCTAAAGTAGAAGGGCGCTCTCCCTTATCTATACCTACAACAATATAATATGGTTGGGCCCAAAAAACATGGCCCAAATAGGGTGTGAGACATGGTCCTAGTAGGCAACCACCCAAATATTTGTGCCTAACAGTCAGTGAATATATTGCAGGTATAGTACAATAAGCAGTAAACAGTGAGCAGTAAACAAAATAATACATAGTAGTAACAATCCAAAGATTAATAGCATGTAATCTACAAACAAGAAATAGCCACTCAAGTAAGTAGAGAAAAAAGGAAACATCTGGGTATTTCTCACAGGAAAACCACTAAGGTTCAACCTATAAGTACAAGCATCCCTCTAGGAGGCACACATAGTCTCACCCATCTTGTTTAGCTAAAATAATAGACTCTCTGAGGAAGCACTCACCGTCAATTCCCTATATGGTCTCGTATCGTTCTAAAGGATCTCTGGGGAAGCACTCAATGTCAATTCCCCATGTGTCCTGCATCGAGGATCTAAGACTCTATGATGAATCACCCAACATCAATTCCCCCTGTGGTATAGCATCATAAATTAAGGACACACTGGAGAAGCCCTTACGTCCATTCTCCCTATGGTCCACTACACAAGGTTCTCATAGCCCTGTGTAAAAAAATCAAGCATAGCGTGCGTATTGTCCCAAGTAAACCTCAAGAACTAGTTTCCTATCATTATAAGGCACAACATGAATACAGTACATCAGGTACAATATCATACAACTAGGAATGGCAACTGGAAAAACTCTGAGCTAGAAAAAAAATCATGGAAAAAAATCCAGAGTACACTAAAAGAATTACCCTACACATAATCAATTACCTCTACTCATGCAATAAAGAAAGGTAGGAAAAAAACAAGGGAAAATAGAAACACGCAATACCCCGTTCAAGGGTATTGGTGGAATTTGCAAAAAAATATTTATATAAATCCTACAGAAAGGCACAAACCTCCTACCTCGATTCTAGGAGATCAATATAAGTGAACCTAGATGATTTATTTCCCTTAGAACATCGATGATCTAAGAAAGCATCCAAAACCCACAACCCAAGATAACATGAAAATGAGGATGAATCAAGGAACAAGGCTAAAGAAGAGGAGAGAGCATACCGAGGTGATCCCAATGTTATCAGCGGTGGTAGAAATAGAGATCAGATAGAGGCTCAGGAGCTCGGGGAAGAATCATGGTCGTAAGGGACACTCTCGAACGAAGAACCCGAAGAAGGATAGTGTTCTGTCCTTCAGGCGCGACCACGGTCCATTTTATGATAAAACAAATAGATAGCGTGTACTACTGCGGTACATGTCGTGTATTATGTTTTTCCATACTCCACTTTATGTGGCCTCCACATCACCCATACACACTGTGTGTGTGGCCTAGACATGGCTAGCACACAGCTTGGTGCGACAAGGGAGTTCACGGCGTGTACTCAGAAAGTACATAGTGTGTACTTATAAAATTTCTAGAAACCACTCATTTCTCAAAAAATTCTAGGAAGAAGGAAGACATACCTAAATCGATGATCTGGGTTCTTACAAACTACCCCCCTTAAAGAAATTTGTCCCCGAATTTCACTAACGAGGTGGAGAAGAAGAAACCCCGAACAGCTCTAACCACTGTGATTGTACATCAGCCTCCCTTTCCCAGGTCTCGTCTTGTACTCTCCCATGCTTCCATATCACCTGTACGAGAGGAACAGACTGCCCACTAAGAACCTTCGTACTGCGATCAACAATCTGGATAGGATGCTCCTCAAACGATGCATCTGCTTCGAGATTAACCTCCTCGGGCTGGAAGACATGATACAGGTCTGAAAAGTAACATTGGAGCTGTAAGATGTGGATGAAATCGTCCATGGAATGGTAACTCTGAGGTAACTTCAACTGATAAGAAACTAGCCCAACTCTCTCCAATATCTCAAATGGACCGATGTACCGCAGTGAAATCTTACCCTGTCTTTGAATCTTCTTGTGTCCCAACCCCAGTGCGACATGTAAGAAAAACTGATCCCTGACCTCGTACTCTAGAGGTCATCTTCGCTGATCAGCATAAGACTTCTGTCGAGACTGTGCTATTGTCATCATCTTCTGAATCAACTCTATATGCTCTGAGGTCTATTGAAAAAGACGTGTTCACATCAAAGCTGCCTCTCCTGTCTTCAGCCAGAATATGGGTGATCGACATGGCCTTCCGTACATAGCCTCTTAAGGTTCCATATGAATAGTTTCCTGGAAACTGTTGTTATAGTAAAACTCCACCAGAGGAATATGCTTCTCCCAAGAACCACAAATGTCTAGAATGCAAGCTCAGAGCATATCCTCAAGCACATGGATCGTACGCTTGGACTGGACATCTGTCTGGGGATGGTATGATGTACTCAGAAGTACATGTGTACCCAAGGCCTTTTGAAGTCCCTCGAAGAACCGAGAAGTAAACGTATGTCCCTGTCTGAAACAATGGAGTGGGGGACTCCATGCAGACACAAAATCTTTTAGATGTATAGTCGTCCCAGATCATCAACACTAAAGGTATCCTTGATCAGTAAGAAGTGAGAAACCTTCGTATGCCTATTGACGACAACCCAAACAACATCGTTCCCTCAAGACGACCTCAGAAATCTGGTCATGAAGTCCATTGCGACAACGTTCCACTTCCACTCCAGAATAGATAGCTGTTGCAAAAGGTCTGCTGGTCGCTGATGCTCCGCCTTCACCTGATGACAAGTAGAACACCTCAAGATGATACTAACAACATCCCTCTTCATACCTGGACACCAGTACTAGCGATGAAGATCCTGATACATCTTGGGGATTCCAGGATGACCTGCCCAAACTGAGGAATGAAAATCCTGCATCAGATCCTTGCGTATGTCTTCTGGAACCTATACACTTCCCTGGAAACGCAAGATCTCATCCTCCCCCACTGTCCATATAGGAAGAGGGTCCTCTCCTGACACACTCTCCCGCAGGACTAATCCTTCTGAGTCTGATAGATTCCTCATCTGCACCCGATCCATATGTGTTGAGGTAACAACTATAGACGATAAGAATGTTTGTCCATGTCTGTCGTGCACCACCAGATGCATCTCATAGAACAGAGCCATAAGCTTCCACTCACTGCTGGCCTCCTCAACTGCCTGAATCTGTTTTCTTCTACTCAACACATCTTCTACTGTGTTTCCCTTTCCCAGCGCATAGGCAAGCTCAAAATGAAAATACTGAAGATACTCGACCCACCTACATTGCCTCAAATTCAAATCACACTGAGTGAATATATACTTGAGACTCTTATGGTCGATGAAAACCACAAAGTTCTCTCCCAGAAGGTAGTGCCTCCAACAGCGTAAGGCATGAACAACAACTTCCAACTCCAGGTCATGTGTCGTGTATTTCCTCTCATGTGGCCTCAACTGCTGAGTCCTGTACGCAATGACTCTATCTCCTTGAATAAGCATAGCACCCATCCAGATACCTGAAGCATCACAATAGACTATATAGCTCTTTCCTGGCTCTGGAAAGATGTGTATCAGTGATGATGTCAAACTTCCCTTCAGCACCTGAAATGCTAACTCACAAGAATCTGACCATAAGAACTTCACCCCCTTCTTAGTCAGACCTGTAAATGGTGAAGCTAGGTGTAAAAAGACTTCAATGAAGCATCTTTAGTATCCAACCAGCCGTCGGAAACTTCGCACCTCAAAAACGTTCTTCAGTTGCTCCCAGAAAACTACAGATATCACTTTCTCTAGGTCCAAAGATAATCATTCCTCTAAGATGACATGTCCCAAAATGTGAATATGACCCATCAAAAAGTGGAACTTTGAGTGTTTAGCATAAATCTGATGCTCTCTCAGTGTACTCAGAACTATCTCAAGATGGTTATCAGGGTCATGTCGACTGTGAGAGTACAACAAGATATCATACATGATGACCACGATGAAGGAATACAATTAAGGATAAAATACTCGGTTCATCAGTGCCATGAAAATAGCTGGAACATTCGTGAGACCGAACGACATAACCGTATACTCGTCGAGACCATACCTTCTGTTGACGGCTGTTAGGTGTATATCTGATGGTCTGACACGCAACTAATGACAACCGGACCTCAAATTGATCTTCGAGAACACACTGCCTCCTCAAATATGATCTAAGAGATCATCAATCCTAGGAAAGGGATATCGGTTCTTGACTGTCAGCTGGTTTAGCTTCTGATAATCCACATAGAGCCTAAGAGTTTTGTTTTCCTTCTTCACAAATAGGATAGTTGAAACCCAAGGAAAAGTACTGGGACAGATGAAACCCTTTTCCAGTAACTCCAAAAACATCTTCAGCTCATGAAAATCAGGTGTAGCCATCCTATAGGGAGGAATGGACACTGGTGCTGCTCATGGCATGAGCTCAATAGGGAAGTCTACCTCACGCTCTAGAGGAAAACTTGAAATGTCCTCTGGAAAGAAATCTCTAAAACGATCCACCATAGGATGAATGTCTAACTGTGAAGTCCCCTGATCATCTAGATAGATACTAGCAATCTGAGCCATCACTCTTCCTAGCCTGTGATGCTTGAGTCCTGCTCGACATGACCGAACATCCCATTCTCCTCTATGAAGAAATGAATCACCCTATGGTGAGATAAAACCCACCCTACGATGATAATAGTAGATGGATTCCTAGAAGGTAACAAACTATTCCATCCCGAGAATGTCATCATATCCTGTCATCTCCAGGATATAGAGATCCCATTAGAAACGATACCCTACAACCTCGAGAGGGCACTCTCTGCACTGACGTACACTTGATGTCCTCACTCCCAGAGGTGTGTCTAGTGTCAACAAGTCAGTAGAAGAAACGATACAGAGCTCAAGGCTATCCCTAATAGAAACAGAGATAAATCTATGCGTACCACAAGTATCAAAAAGAGTTGATGATAAAACTGAGGCTACTAAAATCGTACCTCGAACTATAGAAGGTCTAGGATCTTTGTATTGATAGGTATGCT
Organism: Viscum album; assembly: GCA_963277665.1. Lineage (NCBI taxonomy): Eukaryota > Viridiplantae > Streptophyta > Magnoliopsida > Santalales > Viscaceae > Viscum > Viscum album. Next base: position 2,129,798,285 of record OY728150.1, on the reverse strand, counting down.
CTACTACAAATGTTTATCCTGCCCCACAACCCTCTGACCCTGCTTGACCACTCTGAGTCGATCCTCCATGCTAAAGCTAAAGAACTGGGGACTGAATGCCATTGCCTCGACCTCCACCTCGGCTTGAACGGCCGGATGAACTCCAGTTCCCCGACTGATGAGAAACTGGTGGTGCTTCATTTGAACGAGGAGTCATGGAAGAACACTTGTCACTAGATACTGGTGAGAAAACCTGGAAGAAACACTGAAGGTGACCCATCTTGCTGCAAGATCGACACTCCACTGGGTCTCTCTTGCACTGCAGCCTCATGTGCTCTGCCCTTCCACACTAGTATCATACTACCTGACTACCTGAAGATGTATCTCGCCTCCACGTATCACCACTTGTGGACTCCCTACGGCGCTTCCTGCTGAAACTGGAGGATCACAAGCTCTGTAAGTAGAACCACCCTGGCTCACAGCTCCGGTGTCTTGCAGATTACGCTCTACAATTAGCACCTGGTTGACGATGGAAGTGATGGAAGTCCACTAGAAGATATTCACATGTGATCGGATCTCCCGCTTGAGACCTTCCTAAAAATTCCTTGATAAGAACACCCCACATCCATCCTGAAGAAGTGTGATACGCTGCAGTTCGTTGAAATGAGAAGAATATACCATGAAAGAAATAGTACCCTTCTCTAGACTCATGAACTCCCGGGCTCGATCGGCCCTTAGGATCTCCACAGAGAAGTAGTCATAAAACATGCGCTAGAACTCCTCCCAAGCCATAACATGCTGATGAACCACTTGTGATATCACATCCCACCACCTCTTGGTGGAGTCTCATATCATGTAGGTAGCGAGCTTGACACACCTCTCTGGAGGTGTTTTCAGATACACAAAGATAGTTATCACGGATTCCAGCCATGACTCTGCAGCCTGTGGTCCTCTTTCCCCAGAGAAAGTGGGAGGATGCTGCTGCTGGAAAACCCACGTCAAGTCTTCCATAGACGTGGTAGGAGGTGGTCCTCCCTATAAGGTCTGCATCATTCTCATAAATCCTTCCCTAAACTACGCATCAATGCCTGCAATTTGTACGACAGCTGGTGCCAAGGCTGACCTGACTGGAGGATCGGCAGGAAGTTCCTGATCAGCCATATCTGGCGTCTTATCACTACATGAAAACTGACGTACGATTGGAGGATGTCTCAGAGTCATAGATCTGAAAGATAAAAATCATAGATTATATGAGGAAAACAAGGACAATGAACAATGGTGTACAACACGGAAACAGGAGAAGGAAACTCTAAATATTTACAAAACATAACTACAGGGCGTGTATAAACTCTACACAGGTTGTACATAACTATATTCCCCTACCCGTGTCTCCTTGCATGGATAACCCACACAGTCTTCTTAAACTGATACTACACGACATGTTCTTAGTGGACACGGAGTGTAGCAGACAAGGTTTCAATGACACGTGTTGTTTGTTACACAACTAGCTACACGGCTGAGACTACGCGGCGTGTTCCAAATACACACAACAATTACATGAATATTTTCTCAACCCATGTTGTTGGAGTCACGTCCAAGTACACAGCTGACCCTAACACGAACTGTTCCAAACAAACATGGCATTTATAGGAGGAGATAACAACAACCTGTGTTGATTGTGACATGACCGGGTACTGAGATCAAGGATACACGGCGTGTTCATACACAACAATGTGTGTATGACACGAGCTTCCCCAACCCGTGTTGTCAGTTACACGGTCGGGTACATATCTCACTACTACACAGAGTGTACCTACCATACACAGCGTGTTCCTGGATATTTTTTACAACCCGTTTTTCTGCTCACATAGTCAGTGGCACAGTTTAAAACTACACGGTGGGTATATATAATGTACACATCGTGTATTCTGGGTTTTTCCGGGCAGCATCTCATAAACTGCACTAAGGCCCAGAAAACAATGAAAACAAGGCAAGGAGGTGCCAAATTCCGATTCGTGAGGGCCTATACTCCCCACGAATCGAAGCTTGGCATCCAATATAGTCGTATGTAAGAAAAATAGGTCAATGATTCAACAATTGATGATTCAAGGGGGCCTATAACACCTCGAGAAGCAAAATTTTCCATTCATTTAAGCACGGTACAAAACAAACAACCTTTATATCAAACATTAATGATTTCATCCAGAACCTATCACAACTGCATGAATAATCTACACATTTTCTATCACAACAACATGCAATCGCTAATGCACCCTAGATGAGATTCCAAAAATGCATTGCATGTGATTTCTAACAAGTTCTTATATGATGCATGATATGGAATACCCTCATCCTATCGGGTTGTGATAGAAATAGAACCAAAATATCAACAAATATAACAACACAAATCATGATAATCACTCTAGGTTAAATAATATAAATCATAATATCTGAAAACCAGAAAACTACAATAATCAAGGTAGTATGGATTTTACCTGTACATGAGTTAGCTACTCCCAAGAACAACTTAATACAAAGTACCAAATCAATCCTATTCTGGGAGAAAGGCTCCAAACATAAAATCAAGAGAAAAGAACACCATTGATACCACTTTGTAATGTCTCGGTTCTGGAAGCCACCAAGAGGCGCCCCATACCTATTTGGTCACATGGCATTAAGAACATTTTCCCAAATGCCAGAGGCTGCTGACTAGCAGCGAGGGCCTTGTGTTTGATAGTGGTGAAATTATGCTCTCATTGGCAGTGTACACGACTAAATTTAACAACACACAACCGTGGAATTAATAATAGTCCATATAGAAATAAACCGCAGAAGACTGAAAGAAGAAAGCTAGAGCACACATATATAACTATGATGCATGATATGTATATATGTCTAGGAAAACTGCCAAACAAGTCACAATGTTGAAACAGTACTAAACTAAAGCAAAAATAAAATCAAATTAGTGACTCCTCAGCATCTCCAGCCTCGGCTTGGTCCCATGATCTCCAGATCCACAACAATCAGGAACCTGAAGTAAAAGGTCACTTTCCCTTATCTATACCTACAAAAATATAATCTGCTTGGGCCCAAAAACATTAACCAAACAGTGTGTGAGGTAAGGTCCCAGTAGGCAACCTATCAAAGATCTATGCCAAACAGTTAGTGAATATATCGCAGGTAAAGTACAATAAGAAGTAAACAGTAAGCATTAAACAAAATAATACACAGTAGTAACAATCCACAATTTCTAGGATGAAATCTACAAACAAGAAACAACCACTCAAACAAGTAGATAAAATGGTAACCTCTAGGTAGTTCTCACAGCCTAACCCCTAAGGTTCAACCTACAAGTACTTGCAACCCTCTGGGAGGCACACATAGTCTCACCCCTCTGGTTGAGCTAAAATAATGGACTATATGAGGAAGCACTCACCATCAATTCCCCCTATTGTCTTGTATTGTACTAAAGTATCTTTGGGGAAGAACTCAACGTCCATTCCCACTGTGGCCCTCGTCGAGGATATACAAACTCTTTTTTGAAGCACTCAACGTCAATTCCCCCTATGTTATCGCATTGTAAATTAAGGAAACTCTAGAGAATCCCTTACAAATATTCTCCCTATGGTCCATTACCCTAGGTTCTCACAGCCCCGTGTAAAACAATCAAGCATAGTGCACGTATCGGCACAAGTACACCTCATGAACTACGTGGCTATCATTCTAAGGAACAAAAACAATACAGTACATCTGTTCCACTATCCTACATCTAGGCATGGCAACATGAAAAATGACAATCTAGAAAACAAAGCATGAAAAAAAATCCATAGTTTATTAAAATAATTACCCTACCCATAAGCAATTACCTCTACTCAAGTAATCATGAAAATTAGGCAAACAAAAAGGGAAAAACAGAAAACATGCAAGAACACGTTCAAGGGTATTGGTGGAATTTGGACAAAATATTCACAGAAATCCTACTGAAAGGAACAAACCACCAACCTCGATGCTAGGAGATCGATATAAGAGAACCTCGATAATTGATTTCCCTTAGAATGTTGATGATCTGAGAAATCGTGCAAAACACTCGACCCATGATAACTTGAAAACAAGGAGGAATCAAGGAACAAGGCTAAAACAAAAGTGAGAGCTTACTGAGGGGATCTAAATCCAATCAACGGTGGCTAAAACTGAGATCGGACAAAGGCTCAAAAGCTCAGGGAAGAATCATGGTCGTAAGGCCCACTCTCGAACAAAGAACCTGAAGAAGGAGAGTGCTTTATCCGTCAGGCGTGACCCTTGTCTGTTTAATGAAAAAAAATACATGGTGTGTACTTATGGGTTTCATGGCATGTACTTTGTATTTCCATACACTGCATTAAGAGTCCTCTACATCACCCATACACATAGTGTGTGTGGCCCAGACACTTCCAGTACATAGCTTGGCATGATAAGGGATTACATATCATGTACTCAGAATGTACACGGCATGTAGTTCAAAAATTTCAGAAACCCCTCATTTCTCAAAAAAATCCAGGGAAAAGGAAGACATACATGAAACGAAGATCTAGGTTCTTACAAATTTTTTATGTATGTATTCCAATATATCATATGTGTCTCATTGTGACATTTTTTTCTCAAAATATCATCAATGTTGGGCTCCAAAACCTACAATTGTAATGTAGTTATTCCATTCAAACTTATATCAAATATACTAAAAGTACTTCTTCTTTTTGTTCATTTGAGGATTTTTATTATGCATAAACCATATAAAAATACAAAAAATTAAATATATATTTTCAAATAATACTATTATAAATCATTAATATTATTATTACTTCATACATATACATGATTCCCATAATGATTTTGGGTTTTATTACACTAGTTTCCCCTATTTATTTATATGAGGCTTCTTCTATAGCACATGATGAGTGATATAAGTGTATTTTGATTCTAATTCATATATATACATATAAAAAAAGAACATATGTTATTTCAAATCACATGTAAACTTAACTGTATATTTAAAATATATACCAGTTTCATTTCAACTGAATCATACATGATTCTTACATTTTTTTTGGGATACATTAGTTTTGATGAATGCTAATTATTTAAATATCCCATTTTTTGTTTCATAAATTAAAAATATTGAATCAATGATGATAAAATAAAGAATGTGAAACAAAATATTATCAATTATAATGAACATAACATAATTTATCATCACATATAAATTTAAATAGCTATAATTTTTCTTAGTTAGTAATTTCTACATATGTAGATAGTGGGTGAGGGTTCACTTTCCTATGAAAATTCATTAGATTCTTGTTTTTCAGATGTTTTTGAATGTGCCAATGAGCATTTCCAATGACCATTAATGAAAATTTTATTCAGAAATAATCTAGATAAATGAACTCTACAACGGATTAAAAATTAAATTGACATTTCATTATATACTTTTCAAGTAAAATGGGGAAAGTACATCATAAAATTACCCTAATATCTTCACAAATTTCTTTACTCAATGCTAAAATGACTTTGTTTTATGTATTAATATATATTGAGACATGAATGATGTTTCTGACCCCACTATTACTAAAAAACATTTATTTGTTGGGGTCAATAAGATTCCCTCACTTATTGGATCCTACCTAAAAATTTATTCATCTTATTCATTAATTAATAACACCAGTAAACAAAGTGACGCTCCGATACTCTTATTTTTTCATCCAAAAGTTGTTGATCAGTAAAAAAGTCCCCTTTTATGTGTTAATAGTGTGTTTTCCTCATGATTGGTAACAATAGTGTGTGAAAAACACATTATCTACATGAGTAGTTAAACATGTACTTTATATTGAATAAATAAAAGATATAACACATTATATTTTTTAGTATTTTCATAATATATTAAAAAAATTATCATATTAATTGAATTTTATTTAATTTCATTAAAAAAGATGAGATTTATATCCTCTATTGATAATATAAATCCCCTCATGATGGTTTTCTCAGTCATTCTGTTTAATTTCTATATCCGGACTTCTATGAAATTATTGTGATCTCCTAAAGAAAGGTTCATCATAAAATGTTTTTTTATCGTACCTAGTAGTTTCTATAGTGACCAATAGAATTATGTTCTAATTTCCATTTTCAATATTTGTGACAAAAAATCGATGCACTACTTGTGAGGACATTACATATGGTTCATATTTTTAACCATGCACACTAAGCATCACTTTCATGAATCCTAATTTATCAAATTTAACTAAACTATTATTTTGAACCCATTTGAAAACATAAATTAGTTCATGAAATGGTTTATAGTACAACTTGTATAATTTTTAGATGATGTCAATGGATCACACAATCACAGAAATTGGATTTCTATCCATGAAACCAAATATGTGAATTTATTTCTCAATAAGAATAAATAAATATTTTTTCCTCATAATGAATTAGTAATATTCCGTAGTATATAAGTTATAAAAATTAGTTACATATCAATTATAAGATAAAGAATATTCTCTTGGTCCTTTTTCAATCAATTGAAGTCGTTTGATGATTTAATTCAGATGTTAATATAACTCAATATAAATATGATCTCTTAAAAATCCTATAAACTATTTATTATTTGTATTTGGTATCTAATGTTCTCCCCATTATGTTTTAAAATATATAATAATATTATTTTTATAAAAAATATGGAGAAACATTTATAATATAATGTGAAATGTTATGGTGATATTTGATATGCACTGTAATTTTAATTGTAAAAATATTTATTTCAGAATTCCATTCACCCACAAGGCGTATTCTATTAATGATATCAACATATTTTAGTGAATTTGTAAAAAAATTCAATAGTTTCTTTAATATTATATATATTTTCAATGTAATTGTTAGACTGACTTCGCTTCAGGAAACACCCATTAAAAATATTCATATATGAATTATTGGGGTATAACTATTTATAATTTTAATCACCAAGTATTTGAATTTCTATAGTAAAGTTATCCATCTTCTAGAAAAACATATCAATGAATGACGATTTATATAACATCTCAAATTAGTAAAATAGGACTAAAATTTACTTTTTCGTGATTATAAATTCCACTAAGTCTATAAAATTACTACACATGTCCATGTATATGAATTAAAGTTATGTTTATATATGTCATACATTTTTTGTGGATGAAAAATAAACCTAGAGTCATTAAATTCTATACCAAAGCATGATAGATATGCGATTTTATAACCATTATCTTCTAATTTGTTATTTAAATAACATTATTGGTATTTAATGAATACACCCATGAAACTTTAACACTCCTAAATAAGTTGAAAATTTTAAAATTTTCTTTCCTAGATAGTCTTTATAATAGTAGAGTATGATAACATAATCGTTCTCCCTTAAACAGTTCAAACTCTTCCCTTATCCTGATAGAAATCATGTCCATCATAGACTAAATAACATATTTTATTTTTCTTGGTTAATTATATGAAATTATAATAAAACCATCACATATATTTTTTCCTATGCATATGACATAAATTAGAAATCTATCATGAAAACAATTTTATTATGGTAATCAAGATAAAACTGATATAATTTTACAGCTTAATTTCATAAGTTTATAATCAAATGATTACATAATGAAGCATCAGTATCTTTTTAATTCACGAACTATTTATCACCCATTAGTGGACACTTTGTTGTACCATGTTCTTTATGTTCATCGAATGATATTGACATTGATAACTATTTATATCTCTGCAGTAAATTTTTTCAATGCCATAAAAACGAAGCTTTTGATGATTTTTTTGACCTAATTGAGTGTGTACCTTATTCATAATTAAGATAAACCATCTATCTATTAATGATACAACATTCAAATTTTCCATATCCAAGAAGTTATTTCATATCTATGTGAAACATAGATCCAAATTTAAACTATTCACTTATATGTGAATAAGAAAATGTAACACATATATGCTATATATATTTCAAATCATATATCAAGGGAGAGAAATAGTCTCCAACATCATTACTGGGTTGTTTTAGTCCAGTTATAACCAAAGACAAAATATTGTATTTTCACTACATGTGTAATGATAGTGGACTTATATAATTTACTAAAATAAGTTAACATGTAATTTGAGTAATAAATCGATTACTAAAAGTATTCATACCATTTATAGATAATGTAGGATATAGGTTTCTTGGTTTGTTTCAAAATTTTGGATACTCATATTCTGTTTTCATACATGATGATAGTCATCTCGGTAACATAGTATTCCATCAAAAAAAATTTGTATCATTATTCGATGTAAATTGGCTAAATGTTTCCTCAAATACATATAGTCATCTATGAACTATAATTACATGAAATTATAATATAATTCTAGTGGAAAATTTTCAACATTATTTTATTCTTCTTCAACAAACCTAGGGAGACTTATGAGCAATTATTGGTCATTGTGAAACAATATATAGTATTTTTGGAACTAATATATTTCATTAGATATCAAACCCATTGAATGTATCTTTTTTTATATATGTTAGACATGGAATCTATATTTATTCTGGTATCATATTATCCATGTTACAAGTAATTTTGTAATGTTTTTGTCACAATATATACTACCTAGTTTCAAATTATAAATCTTTGATAAAAATAAAAATGTTTTATTTTTAGTACATATGGTATAACATGGATTTTTCATAAACATTGTTAAATTATCAATCAACATTATAAAACCATGATGTTCATCTTAAATTTTCATTTAAATTTGTTCCATAAAATCTCCATCATGAATTACATTATTTTTCATCTTAAATGTTATTGGAATTAAATCCCTCAACATAACATTTATGTTTATTGTGTTTATTATATTTTCTGAAAAAGTGTTTTGAAAAGTTCATTTTTTGATTTACAGAATGATTATTGACAAATTACGGTGAACAAACATCAACAAAGGGGCATGGAATCTCTGGATGTGGATTATAAAATTATTTGTATAATGAGGTGTTATTTCCATGTGTTGGTGATATTTTTGGGATCCATAATTTTGGGGATGGATCTTTTTTTGAGAAATATGTATTTATTTTTATACTTCAAGAAAATACTGAAAATGTATGGAATTTTTGATATATTAGAGTTCTATGAATGGCTGTTACCATGAATCTTTGATGATTTTTGAAAGAATATTTTAATATTTATTGTTGAGGCTCGACAAAAAGGAAATATGATAGATGAATAAAATATGTTTCATAAAATATGATTTTTAAATGATATCTGTGTCATGAATAAAATAAAGAATGTTACACGATTATGAGAATCCTCACGAATGGAAAATCACCTTGGTGTTTCATTAAGGCCATGAGTTTCACGACTAAGAACGAACATTCACACAAAAAGGAATTGGGGAGATTGAATATTTCATGAAGGGGTGGTAACATATATAAATATGTGGATGCCAACTGTGTTTGATGAATGGAAGACTAAATAAAAATATGAAGGCTCTTAATTCATTATACTGCTTTGTGAAATAATTTTCGTGCATGATGGTTTTCATAATACCATCAGTTTTATAAAGAAAAGACATTTTAGGAATGATAGGTAATATTAATGAATGGTGTGAGTTTCGGGAAAGTTTTGAGTTTCTTGAATATTGTTTGTTTCAAAAAATAATATTCTTTTTTAAATTAATTGGTTGTTTCATGAAATTTGAGAAATGGATTTCATGAAAGTGAACCATACGTGAATTGTAAGGGACATTCCATCAATTAATTGGCAATTTGGTATTCATCATGTGGTTGAATATTGATCTTAATGATGCACCAAATGATGTGTAAAATATATGGATTCATGTGATCAGAAAAATAGTCATCAGAATGTGTAGTGAGAAAACTTTATTTGAGAGAGTAGTGATCTTTATAATTGTGATTCGTTTATAATAAAGGAGACAATTAGTCCACTCCAAAAATTTTATATATGTGTGTGATTTAGTGGATTTGGTACATATACACATTGACTTTGTATGATCCATGTATATATACCTGAATGGGGGAATGAAGTAAAAATGATGTGTCTCATACATGATTTTATTTCTAATCATATATTTATATGGTAAAGGGAGAGAGAGGAGAGTTTCTCATAATTATAAAAGAAGATGCAAAGGGTAAGTATTTTTAATCTCTCACAGCATAATTCACCCCTCTTAGGGTATTTAACCATGGTGGGCTAACAAATGATCTATAAATAAATGTATAATTCATATTAGTATTTACATTCATTTTTTTTGGGTTTCATCCATAATTAATTGCCTAAATGTAATACATGAAATATTGGTTGTTCAAAAAACTCTTATGGGTGAATTTATTTGGAATATAAGAAACACAAATACAAACTATTCATTTGATAAGGGAAGTATGGATGATCTATTAAAAAATAAATGATTATATTAACTCTATCATCATAACACTTTGATGTACAATTAGTATCCATTCATTTTAAAATCATATTTATTCTATTAGGTTCAAAATTATAATTTTATATAAAAAATATATATATATATGCTCTAGAGATATTCATTTAATTTATAAATACCATGATATGTAATCAAATTAAATGAATTTGAGTATACATATATAATTGTGTATATGTTTTTCTAAATAGATTTATTTGTAAATATATTGAGAATATGTTTTATAGAATCATATTAAAAAAAACATTGAATAGAGTTTTGGAAAATTATAATAAATTTTATTATTTCCCTAAATAAATTATTACTCACTTTGTACACTCAAGGAATCAACTTAAAAAAATAATCAATAAAGAATAGAAATTATAGTTTTATTGAGAAATATTGTTCCATCATTATATTAAATACGATATAGATGATGTATATAAATTACTCCACCATTAGTAAATTTATTTATAGAAAAACTAAGTTAAAACATTAATTTACCTTTATTTTATTTTATTATTCATTTGTTAGTATATATATAAATACCAATATACAAAAAAAAAGGCATGAAAAAACCTCCGAATTATATTTAAGGGAATCCCCATAGTCCAAAACACCGCATGGAGATGGATCCTTAGAGATCCAGAGAGAAAACACCTTACACTTAATAAAACAATCTCACCATGAATTATAAAATAATGTTGAAAATGAGATTTATAATTACAGTTTCAGATAACAATTCTATGGGAAGAAGAACAAAAAAATTGAGATATAATGCAAGATTTATTAAAATAGGGCACAAAGAATAAATTACCATCGGCTTCGGAATGGTTAATATTGTAGAGAAATTCATCAGGGGTATCCACAAATGATGGGTTCTGTGAGAGCTTGAACATGGTGAGGTTTGAGGTTTCTTCTAGAGTTGATTTTAATTGATCGGAATGTGATATATTAGTTCTTATAAGAAATAGTTGATTAATAATGTTTTTATCAATTATTTTTTCAATTTTCATTGATAAAACCAGAGTCTATAAATTAGTTTATATGACTTAAAATATATATATAATAAATTAACAAAATTTTAAATGAATATATATGTGTGTGTGAAAAAATTATAACCAAGTCTATAATATACATCATTAATGAGTAAATAATTTCAAATTCATAAATATAGAAGCGGTGTGAAATTTATAAACCAAAAAATATATAAAACAAAATATTTAAAAAATAAATGTGGTTTATTGATTATACACATTATTATGAAAATTTAAAATAAATATAAATTATAATGAAAATGAATAAATATTAATTATGCTCATTACGACCATATAATAAAATTAAATGGTAATTATTATAATAGAAAAATAAATATTTAAAATGAATACATTTCTAAAATTGTATATGAATAATTGTAAATGATTTTATAAAATTTATAAATTTTTAAATAATAAATATTAATGATTAATGAATAATATTAAATCAATAAATGTAAAAAATATGTTAAATTTAATAATTAAAAAATCAATTCCTTGAAAAAAATATAAAATAATGAATATATGATATTGGTTATATAGTTTATAAAATAAATTTTATGTAAATATATATCTAAATTGAAATGAATATCTATTAATTATATATATTTTATAAAAATTTAAAAAAATGTTAATTAACAATAATTAATAAGTAAATATCAACACCAAAATAAATTACATAATTGTAGTTATAATAAAACATTTGTTTGAATGAATTAAAAATTTTAAAAATTTTAAATGTTATAAATGAATAGATGATATTAAAAGTGAATAAATTTGAATAAAACTTTAAAATTTAATAAGTAATATATTCTAAAAAAATATAAAAATAAATAAAAATTACAAATTAAAAACATAATATATAAAATATTTCATGTTTATAAATAAAATTCTAAAACTAATATTAAAAATTGACTTTATTAAATATATATAATGTGCATATGTGTCTCTAAATAAAAGTCCATTAGTTGCGCATATGATTGGTGGAAATTAATGTGTATATAAATAAAAAAACTATGATATATGTTAAAATGAAAAAAATGAAATTTATAAGTTATGTCATGAAAGGCATGTTACTCAATAATAATAAGTCAAAATATTTAATTATACAAATTTTAATTTATTATGTTAAATTTTTTCACTAAATATAAGACGCATAATGTGTTTATATAGATTTTTAATTTGGTAAATCATATATAAGGATATATTATATATTGATAAATATATATGAATATATTCTATTTTATGTATATTAAATATAATAAAGAATAAATTATATATAGACAATATTGAAAATGAGTAAATAAATATATATATATATATAATTAATAAATAATATATATTAAATAATAGTATGAAAACAGAATAAAATATTATAAATATAAAAATAACATATAAAATATTAAATATTAATAAATAAAAATATAAATTTATAATATTAATTATTATTTATTTTTTTATGTGTGTTTCGGTAAAAAAATTATTTTATGTTATAAATGTATGTATTATATTAGTGTATGCCTTCTATAGTGTAAATACATATTTTTTCAACATTCGTAATTTATTATTATATATTTACTATTTGATATATAGGTCAAATTGTGAATTTATTTAATTTATATAAAATATGTTATTAAATGTCTATTAATATTAAATAGTCTATTTTTTAATTAAGATTAATTTTTAAATAACTTATAATCCATTTTTCACTAATTATATAACTAATTAAGTGTAAATACAGACTTTTTATTATATAAATCATAATTAATAAAATTACATATATATATACACACCAATATAAATATGAAATATTATTTTTAATAATATACAATTTTTTCTAAGAGGACCACCTTATATTAGTGCTAAAACATATATTAATAAATGTCACCATTATCAAAACTCAATAGCATGTCTGATAAATATAACCATTGTTAGCACTAAAAAAAAACTGAAAATAGTGGTAATTGATGAGTCAATAACTTTTTCCTTATGACTTTTCCATTCCATCATACATGGTGGGGATTTTTGAGTCATTAAGGTTTCCTTATGAAAATAACATTTTTTCTCATTTTGAAAATACCAAACACCTTATCTCTAGTCAAATATTTTTTTACAAAATGATTTATTTCTATAAGGAAAAATTTCCATTCCTAGGGAAATTTATCCTTACCATGATTTCATTGTTCATATCATAATTTTCTAAGTGTAAAATTCAGTTTGAAATCAAAACCTTTAAATCCCATTATTAATTAGATATGAAGCATTCTTCTTTAGGATCCGAATTCTGATTACGAATTCTGGATACAAACTCTTATGAGTTCAGACTTCAAATTCTGATTACGAATTCTGGATATGAACTCTTCTGAGTTCTGACACCGAATTCTGATTACAAATTCTGGATACGAACTCTTCTGAGTTCTGAATCGGAATTCTAATTACGAATTCTTGTAATGAACTCTTCTATGTTTTTTCTCCGAGTTCTTCGAATACAGACTCCAAACTCTTATGGGTTTTGACTCCAATTTCTCATGAACTCTAACATCGAACATTGTGAGTTCTGGTTTCAAATTCTTGTGAATCCATATTCCAAATTTCCATGAAATTCAGACAATATAATTCTATAGAGTTTTGGTTCCGAATTCTTAAAAAACAGAATCAGAATATCTTTGTATTATAGACTCCGAATTCAATTTTGGTTACACTCCAAAATTTCATTTGTATACATTCTGAATATTGGATTTCTAGTTATGTAGCCATATTTTATCTGTCACATGTTTTGTTATAAAATGATGTCATTCTTTCAGTTATTAACTATCCATTTTTTGAATGACACGTGTACTGGTCCCTACCAAATTCAAGGAAAAATATTACCCATGGAGGAGGGAGCCTACCGTTGAACCCGTGCCTATAAATATGAGATCCATGGAATGAAATTAGTTATTTTGGACAACTTTTGATCTGAAGTGATTTCTAGAGAGCCACACTCTCATTCTTAGTGTGTACTGAGCTTATGATTCTGATTTTCATTATGCGACTCTGATTATTGTTGTGTACAGTCGATATCTTCTGGGGATAGGAAGAAAGAGGTGCCGATTCACTTGAAGTTGAGTGTTTCCTTGCTGAGGAAGATAGAGGTGTCGACTACCTTGAAGTTGAGGGCATGCGGGGATAGCAAGACAATCTCTGTTCTTCATATCATGGGCTTACCCTGGGGTGGGTAAGATAGACATTCTTGAAAGTATAAATCAAGGGACCTTTATCGAATGTTTTTGGATAACCTTCTCTTTGGGTTAAAATATTTACTACCTATTACTTGTTTTATTACACGTTTTCCACTACATTTTTATTGTTGAGGAAAGTATAACATTCTTATAATTCCTTATACATGTACTCTGATTTACTTAGACTCAATATTTTTTAAGGTATAATCTTCATCATTGTAAACTTACATTAATTTTCATTTTCGGAATCACTTTTACAGAATTTATTTCTCGAAATCATATTTCTTGAATCAAGCAAGAGTGTAGAACTAGAGGTTTTGTGAATTATCTTGTTTAACCATTTTAAACATAATCATCTTAAAATGTTTCATAGGGTATTTTTAAAGTATAAAATTCACCCCCTCTTGTATATTGAGCATCACTAGCTACATTACTTAGTATCTCTATTATTTTGATCCAACAATTGGTATTATTGATTATATCATACTCACATACCATCTCAATAATTTCTATCATAGAATTGGTCCAATCTGAATTAATCTCACAATTAGATTCAGAAGATAATTCATCTAATTCTTTTCCGGTATCCTTTTTTCAAACTCATAAAGTTCAGATTATTTTTTTTAGAGATACTCATGTTCCTTATTTTCCTTGCTTAGGAATATTTTCCTTCTTTACAAACATTTTCTATTAATAAGATTATTTGGAAATGTTTTCCTATTAGATGTCAGGAAACAATGTTGGTTCAATGGACAATCTCAATCCAACAAGACCATCTATCATTGATGGAAATGATTACGGATACTAGAGAGATCACATGAACACATTCATTATCAATACTGGTGTTGATAATTTGGTTATGCTTACTGGAGGATACAAAATCCTTGAACAAGAAGTTAGTACCATTACTAGTCAAGAAAATAATGAATATCTACTTTATTATATGATACCCAATACTCTTCATTTCTCTATGACTAGAAATATATATTTTCAAATTTCATCTTGTGAAGCAGAAAATAGTATATGGAAGAAACATGATGTTACTCACTTCGGAACATTCAATGTTATTGAAACAAGAAGATCCATGCTTAGAGTTGAATGTCACAGTTTTCACTTTCCTTATGGAGAACCCAGATGTATGGTGCAACAAATATTCATGAATATTGTGAATAATTTACAATCCATGGGTGATAAAGGATTATATGATGAATCTCTTGTTGATAAGATCATAAAAATCAAGCCCAACGAGTGGGAATCCAAGAGGATAGCTATAGATGAGAACATAAAGGTTATATAAATTTCCTTAGATGAACTATTTGGAACACTTCTTCCACCTGAGAATAGAATAAAGAGAGATGCTAATAATGTTATGAAGAATAATGGGAATGACAATGTTGCTTTTACTACAACTACAAATCATATGAAAGTTATGACTTCAGAGAGAGTTACAAAATCTTAGTCTAAGAATGATGTTATCCAATCTGAATCTAGTGGAAGTGAATGCTCAGAGAACGAGTTAGAAAATCTTTCTCGAAGGATGAAAAAGATATGTAGATAGAGGAACTTTCAATCCAGGTATAAGAAGAAGGAATGGAAAGACAAGAATAATTTATAAGTCATGTGTTTTGAATGTAAGAGAGTTAGGCATGTAAGACCCGATTTTCATTAGCCTAAGAGAAAATAAAGAAATAACATTCATTCTGAGAGAAACATAAATAAGTATTACAAGGATAAAGCTAAGAATTTCTTGGAAGATAATGACACCTGGGGTGCCAGTGGTGGTCACTCTTCAAATTAATTTCCATATTACGAATATTCTGGATAGTAGAATCTTGGTCTAATATCCAGACTACCTATTGAGAATCATTGCTTAATGGATAAGGTACACAATGTTGAATAAATGATAAATGTTTCTTTAAATACAAATTAAAGTAATGATAAATATTTTAACTATTCAGATGAATAATCTTCTTCTGAAGAAGACAATATTATACCTTCATATGAATAAGTTTCTAGGTTTTCCAAACACCTTGAGATGGAGAATTCAAAAATCATGAAAAAACATGATATAGAAATATCTAGGAATACTATTCATACTAAAAAAAATATTAGATCTTTCTAATGATGTTGATAAGAAAAATGTTGATTTTAAATGTATTTCAATAAATCTTTAGGATGTCAATTCTGAGAAGAATAAAATTTATAAAGATCTAGAAAAAATAATTTCTATGAACTTTTTTTTCAAGACAAGATCTAGTTCAAAATCAAATGTTTTAGAAGACAAGAACATTGTTATCAAACTGAAATCTGAAATCATTTCCTTGAGGAAGTGTTTTTCAAACTTTACCTTAGGTAAGGAAAATTTTGATAAAATGTATTTTAATATCCAACCTCTTTGGAATAGTTCTGGTTTTGGTTGTACTGGTTGTAAACTGATTTTTAATAATAATTATTTTGTTTCTCAAAGTGATACATTCTGCACTAAGTGTCATTTTGGTGGAAACTGTGCTAAAAATTGTTCCTTAAACAAATCCTAGACATTAGGATTTCAAAAAGCTTATATTTCTAAAAAGACGTGGGTGCCTAAAATTTTTCTTTCTGAGATTTCCAGATCAAAGCATGTTTGGATTCCAAAAACCTAACTTCTTCTTTTTTAGGAAAATAGGGAAGGTACCAACAACAATACATTTTACATAGATAGTGGATGTTCTCATCTTATGACTGGTAACAAAAACTACTTTTAAATGATTATCAAAACGAAAGTAGTAAGAGTAACTTTTAGAGATAATGTTCATGGAAAAATTATTGGTATAGGTTACATCGTTTTTCTTGGAAAAACATTGATTTCAAATATTTTATTTGTTAAGGGTCTTAAGAACAACCTCATTAGTATAATCCAATTATGTAATTAAGGTTACCTTGTGAATTTTAGGAATGATAAGTGCTTAGTACAGAATTCAAAGGAAGAGTTTATTCTTTCTTCACATAGCAAAGAGAATTTATACAAACAAAACATAGAAGACATTAAGAGCCAAGATCTAACTTGCCTTAGTGCAATGGAATATCATTCATGGTTGTGGTACAGAAGGATAAAACACTGTAACCTTAGGATCTAATGCAAAATTTATAAGAAAATATTAGTTAACGATCTACCGGGGCATAGATTTTATTATTTAAATGTCTGTGACACTTGTCAATATAGAAAACAACAAAAATCAAGTTTTAAATTAGTCGATGAATCTTGACTACTGATGCATTACTTTTAGTGCATATGGTTCTCTTTGGTCTAACATACACTCGACGCATTGGGGGCAAGTATTATGTATTTGTCTTGGTTGATGATTACAATAGATTTACATGGGTTTATTTTCTAGAAAATAAGTCTGATGTTTTTTATTTTTTCAAAAGTTTTACAGCCCAAGTTAAAAATGATAAAAACCTTCCATTTATAACAATTCATAGTGATCATGGTGGAGAATTTCAAAATTCTGATTTTTAATCAATTTTTAGTAGAAAAGGCATTAGTCATATCTTTTCAGCACCAAGAAAACCTCAACAAAATGGTTTTAAGGAAAGAAGAAACAGAATTCTTCAAGAGATTACTAGAACCATGTTGAGTTAATATTCGGTAGCCAAACATTTTTTGGCTGATGTTGTTTGTAATTCAGGTTATACTATAAATCATGTGTTGATTAGAACTTTTCTCAGTAAAACACCTTATGAGTCATGGAATGGTTGAAAACCTAGACATTCTTACTTTACAGTTTTTGGTTGCAAGGTATTCATTATGAATATAAAAGATAATTTTCATAAATTCACACAAATATCTGATGAAAAAATTTTCTTAGGCAACTATACAACTTCTAAGGCTTATTGAGTTTTCAACTATAACAAAGGTATTGTTGAAGAGACGGTACATGTGAAATTTGATGAAACTGATCCTCTTTTTAAACGACCCCTAATTACATCTTTAGATGTGTTATAAAAAACTGATTATCAACCTTTGTTAGAAGGGCCTTCTGATAAAAGAAAATTTCCAAGAAGATACTTCTAAAACATTTACCCTAGAAGATCTACTAACTTATGTTGATGAAAAAGTTTTTAGAAACCCAACTCAGTTGTTTCTAAAGGATCATCCTAGTGATAGAACCATTGGTGATGTGAACCAACCTATAAGGAATATAAGTTTCTTAAGAAATGAATTAGAACATCAATCATTCCTTTCCCAATTATAAGCAAAAAGAACTGATGAATCATTCTGTGATGATGATTGGATTAAAGTCATAGAGGATGAACTAAATTAATTTGAAATGAATAAAGTCAGAACCTAGGATGAAATACATAAGGAAACATCTGTTATTAGAGTAAAATGGGTCTTCAGAATAAGTGTGATGAAAATGGAATCATTGTTATAAATAAAACATGACCGGTTGCAAAAGGCTATAATCAACAGGAAGGAATAGACTATGAAGAAACCTATGATCTAGTAGATAGTCATGAATATATTCATTTTTTACATTCCTTTGTAGCATTATTCAATTTAATATTTTTCAAATTGAAGTGAAATGTGATTTCCTTAATGGTTATGTTCAATAGGAATTCTTTGCTGAACATCCTCCAAGTACTTAAGATACAAAAAATCCTGATCAAGTTTTTAGACTTACCAAAGCATTGTATGGACATAGGCAAGCCCGTCAAGCATGGAATGATAGACATATAAGATTTTATCTTTAAAATAACTATGTTAAGGCAAATGAAGATCCATCCCTTTTTATAAATAAAGATAATATAAATGTTTTTATTGCTCAAATTTATGTTAATGAAATTATATTTGGTTTATCTCAGAAATTTTTAACTGATTCCACTACAGATCTAATTAAATCTGAGTTTGAAATGAGTATGATGGGTGAGTTAACATTTTTCCATGGTTTTAAAATTTCTCAAAAACCAGAAGGAATATATTTATCCCAACATAAATATATTAATGATCTTCTTGAAAAGTAAGAATATGACAACACTAAGAGTATAAGTACTCTCATTGGTACCTCAAATACACTTGATCTTGATTAAACTGGGAAAACAGTAGATCAAACATCTTTTAGAGGTACGATTGGATGTTTACTTTACATGACTACTAGTCATCCAGAATTAATGTTTTTAGTATACTTATGTGCAAGATACCAATCCAATACTATGGAATCTCATTTAAAGGAAGTGAAAACAATTTTTCACTACATAAATGGAACCATAGATTTATGACTATTTTATACTTTTGGAAATTATTTTGTTTAATTTTTTTTTTCAGATGATGACTTTGGTGGATGTAGAATGGATAGGAAGAGTACATCCAGAACATGTCATTTCTTAGGAGATTCATTAGTTTCTTTGTCATACAAGAAGCTACACTCAGTAGCACATTCCACTGCGAAAGTTGAATATGTAACAACTAGATGTTGTCATGCTCAATTATTCTACATGCAACACACACTCACAGACTATGGTATGAGATTTATGAAAAAACATATTTTTTGTGATAATACAAGTGCCATTTACCATAATAAAAACCGTACACATCACTCTTTTACAAAGCACATAGATATTATGCATCACATTCTTATATATCACACACAAGAAGGAGATATCATTTTTTAATTTATCAAAATGCAATATCAACTTGCAGATATTTTCACAAAATCATTACCCTCAAATAGATTTGAATACATTAAACTGAATTTAGGAATGGTAAGCATAAGGTAATATGCCTCTTTATCTTCTTATTGAACCAACCTCTTTACAGTAATAAACCTTTTTTATTGGGGGTGTACATTTTCATGCACGTTTTTTATATTTTTCGTAATCATGTTTTTCATATATTTCGTAATAATGTTTTTCATATATTTCAAAATGATGTTTTTTGTACTTGAAATTTTGTTAATGATGTTTTTCATACTTGAAATTTTTTTATTGAAATTATTCATACTTGGAATTTTCATAATGTAGTTTTCTTACTTGAAATTTTTGTAATGTTTTTTCATACTTTAGAATTTCGTAATGATGCTTTTTGTAATGAAAATTTTTGTAATGAATATTTTTGAACTCAAATCTGTTTTGTACAATTTTTTTTTGTAATTTAAAGTCCATCAAGAATAATTTTCCTCAATATGAATAATTCTCTTGATAATCCAAATGATATGATTCTTCCTTGTGTTTTCATAATAAACTATTACTTGTTAGTTTCTTTTTTTAAAAAAAATCCATGGATTCTATTTTTCATAAATCTGAATTTTTTCCTTTGAAAAACTCATAAGTTCGGATCCTACCAAATTTTCCTTGTGACATGCATTTCAAACGTCATATCTGGTCAGAATAATTCTTTTCCATTGGATTGAGATGGGAAGATGAACTGTTGCATCAACACCTATAAAAAGGGGACCCCCGGTAGTTTTCCCACATTAGTTCTCATGATTTTGTGAGTCGAAACTCTTCCCTACTATAAAAGCATGTTCTAAAATTTTCAAAGGTTTCTCAATTCCGAATCTCTGGTGATGTTCCTTCTCAAGATATGTCTACTGTAAAGCCGATTTCGACGTGGAAAGTATAATGGGAGAGGTTGGTACATCCATAATTATTCAACAAATATGAATCTATTATTTCAAATAATATCAATATTAATGGATGGGAGAGTGTATCCATATTAATCCCAGGAGATCATGATGTTGTGTATCTAGATCTACTAATAGAATTTTATGAATCAGTTTGTTTTTTAAGAAAGATGGAAGAGAAAAATTTTCATTCAAAATCTATGGAATGACATATGAACTTTCATGCACCAAGGCTGATAACTTGGTATGTTTATCTTATGAAGGAGTGGCAGAATTTTGTTCCCACAAGTTTCCAGATGTTCATGGGAGTTTTGTAAAAGTGAATGCTATGAAATGTCTTCGACTTACAGATGTCAAGACCGCAATGATTTCTCATTTTTCTACCAACAATCAAATCCTTGAGTTATGGGTTCATGGATTTATCATACCGGGAAAGGGTGACAAGGAAAATCTGAATAAAAGTGATATATATATCATATATTTTTTGGTAAATCTATGAAAGACCAATCTGATAAAGAATATTCTCATTAAAATAGAGAATATCAAGAATTAGAATTTGAGGGCACATATAATCATGTATCCTTCCCTACTCTCCATGTTGATTGTTTAGTGTCTTGAGTCCTTCAAGATTCCTTACAGTTCCAAGACGAGTAATTGAAAATATATGTTAGTTAGTTATGAATCATTGAAAAGAATGAATTTAGGTTTTTCTAATTATTATTGAGATTTTTATGATCTACAAGTTAAAGAGGCAGAAGCCATTCTGAGAAATGAAGAAGGGGATGAACCATCGAAGAAGGCTTGAAAGAAAATAAAATTGAAAGAAGTAGAAGATGAAGGTGAAACCCCTAAAGCTAAGGAAGCTCAAACTGCACCTCCAAAGCCCATGAAACAGAAAGCCTATCCAGATGAGGTGGTTTCCTTGTTAAGGGAAGATAAAAAGAATCTGAATGAAGGAGAACCAAAATTTTGTCTAGATCCTTCTGAGGCCAAGGCTATTAAAGAAAAATTGCTAATGAGATTTAGAATCAAGAAAAATAGAAGAAGAATAATAAGAAAATGTATGAGGCTGAAATTTTCTATTCAATTTTGAGGGACATTGAAAATGAATCCAAAAACATTCCTGTACTGAAATCTTTCTTAGCAGAACCATTAATAGAGACTCTAGGGAAGAAGTACATGACTTTGGAAAAATCCCAAGAGAATGATGTTGAAAATAAAGTTGTGGATTATGTACATGAAGCTAAAAGCAGTGATGATACAACTTATCTGATAATGCTAGTTGAATACTTTCATGAGAAGAAATTTCCATGTAAAAATTATCAATCTGGACATCTCAAGTTGAATCTTCCTAACTTCTACTCCTGGAATTGATGAGAAGGATGAACAAGAAGTGAACATGTTATTTGTGGAAGAGAGTCATAATCATTACTTCATTCTTCCTAAAGATTTTGAGGAAGGCGTTGAGAAATAATTAATTGATGAATATAAGATTGTTCTGTTGTCTGAAAATGAACAATAGTCAATAGATGAGGAAGATGCTTCGAAAAATGTAAAGGTAAAACAAATGGTTGTTGATACACCTACAAGAACAATATTAAGGAAGAATGAAGCTGGTGGAACTTCTAAAATGAATCTGTTCGAGCTAGAAGAAGAACCATCACCACGTAATGTCTCAGATTCAGAATCATCATCTCTGGGACATGATTTTTTAATTGAATATCTGAAGAATCGTGTTGACATAATTCCGATCTTTATAACAATTGAATCTAGATGTTAGATGCTTCAACATAGCATGAATCATAAATCAAATTATTTATCTATGGGGATGGATAGATGTGTAAATATTGAGGGTGATCACAAGAATTTCCATATCAAATATAAATCCCACAAAAATATCACAAGAAAATGATCAACTGGTCAAAGAATATAGTTGAAAATTTGAGAGACCTTAATGAATTTCAAGATTCTGTTAAGAAATCATTTGATACCAAAGATAGGAAAATCAAGGATCTTAATGATAAATTTGAGGAAAAGAGAAATATTGAGCAGAATACTTGGATTTTGGATTTCAATGACTTGAATGGGAAATTGAATTATGTTTTCCAAAGTAAGAAAATAAATAGTTATCTCTTGATCAAGATTGAAGAGAAGTTAGTGAAGCATGAAGACCTATTGAAGGTTCATGTAGAGACTCTACAGTCTCAGAATGATAAGATCAAAGCCATAGAAAATCATACAGAGGAAGATCACAAGGATCTAAAGATACTAAAAACAATAGTATAGAAGTTGATAACCAAGGACAAAGAATGAAAATAGATTTGTCCTACCATTTGTTATATTTTTTTCCCTTGTACAAATTCTTCCAATCTTATTGAAATATTGGTGGCTTGTTTTTTTTGGTTGCATGTACTAATATTTCTGGTACCATATTATTTTTCCATTCCCTCAAACTCTTTTTGAAAATCACAAAGGGGGATAAAGGTAAAAGAATTATAAGTAAAGAAGAAATATCCCTAAGTAAGGGGGAGTTCTCATTGCAATGATTTCTTTATTCATGAAAAACGAAAACTCTCATTATGGATGTCTTGAATATGATACATAGAGTTTCAAAGCCTAAGGGGGAGTTATTCATATTCATCTTTAATAAATAGAAAAGGGAGATAAGTTTTATTTCACAATCTAGAAAAAAATTTCTATGTTCTTATATTTTTTTTCATAAGGATGCTTGTGATTTTCAAAAAGGGGGAGCTTGTTGAGTCAATAAGGTTTTCGTTATGAATTTTACATTCCTTCATAATTAGGGGATATTGTTGAGTCATTATTGTTTCCTTATGACATTAGCATTCCTTCTTGTTTTGAAAATAACAAACAACTTATCTCAAGGAAAATATCTTTTTACACAATGTTTTATTTCTATAATGAAAAATTTTCTTTCGAAATTGAATTTATCCTTACCATGTTTTCATTGTTCATATCATAATTTTCTATTTGTAAAATATGGTTTGAAACCAAAACTTCTGACTCCCATAATTATTTATATATGAATCATTCTGTTTTAGGATCCGAATTCTGATTACGAATTCTCGACACGAACTCTTCTGAGTTATGACTCCTAATTATGATTACGAATTATAGATATGAACTATTCTGATTCTGACTCCAAATTCTGATCACGAATTCTGGATACGAAATCATCTGAGTTCTGAATCTGAATTCGGATTACGAATTCTGGTTACGAACTATTCTGAGTTCTGACTTTGAGTTCTTTGAAAAAAGACTCCAAACTCTTATGAGTTCTGACTCCAAATTCTAATGAAATCTAACTCTGAACATTGTGAGTTGTGGTTCCAAATTATTGGTAATCTAGATTCCAAATTTCCTTGAAATTCAGTCTCTAGGATTCTTTAGAGTTCAGGTTCCGAATTACTAGAAAACAGAATCCTAATATATTTGTATTATAGACTCCAAATTCAATTTTGGATAGACTCTGAACTTTTATTTTCTTACATTCCGAATATTGGATTTCTAGTTATGTAACAATATTTTTACTAACACTTGTTTTGTTATAAAATGTTGTCGTTCATTCAGTTACTAACTAACTGTGGTTTAGGTGAAACATGTATAGGAACCTCCGAAATTCAATGAAAATATGATGGATGGAGGAGGGAGCTGACCGTTGAATAAGTGCCTATAAATAAGATCTTGTTTGAATTAATTGGGTACTTTTGGAAAACTATAGATCTGATGTGATCTCTAGAGAGAGATACTATCATGATTATTGTGTACTGAACTTATGATTCAAATTTTCATTGTGCGACTTCGATTGTTGATGTGTTCAATCAAGGGCTTCTAGGGATATGAAGACAGTGGTGCCAACTACCTTGATGTTGAGGGATTCCTTGCTGAGGAAGACAGAGGTTTCGACTAACTTGAAGTTGAGGGTTTTCGGGGATAACAAGACAGACTCTGATCTTCATATTGATGGCTTACCCTGGTGTGGGTAAGACAGAATTTCTTGAAAGTATAAATTAAGGGACCTTTATCCAAGGTTGTTGGATACCCTTATATTTGGGTTAAATGATTTACTACATGTTACTCGTTTTGTTACATGTTTTCTACTGTTGTTGTATTGTTGAGGAAAGTATAACATTCTTATACTTTTGTCACGAACCAGCCCGGGTCAACCCTGAACCGGTCACCCGAGCCGGTCCGCGGCAAGTCCCGAGGGGCGTTCCCGATCCCCCCGGGATGGCAACCAGTGCTGGGCATTAAAATTTTAATCGTTGGGAACGATTTCAGCCCGAACTCAAAGCAAGATCGGAAGAAAGAATACAACATAAACAAACAAACAAACACTAAATACATAAACAAACTATACCACGACATACCTCCATGTGACCTCGCGGGTCACCACCCAACTACATCCAACATCGCGCCCACACTGAGCGACTCAAGCAGGAGAACCTGAACAAAAGGAACCTGCAACTGAAAAGGTGAAAGATAGGTGTGAGCACAAAAGTACTCAGTAGGTGAGCCCCACAACAAATCCCAAAGCACTGCCAGTAAAGATAGAATCTACATAATCCAGGTTTGAACTATAATGTATAAAAGTAATTTTTCACAATGTTTTACTTGAAGATCAAACACGAGACATTTCCCTTATTCTTTTTCGAAAGATAGTTCCATTTCATTAGTTTTAAACTCATTCTGAAAAGCAAAGTGTTACATTTTCAAATCAAACCCAAAGCGAACAAAGCATTTTCATTTGAAAACCATTTTTCTCAAAGTCTAACAGTATAGGCTGTGAAATATGACTGAAGGAAAACAAGCAGGGAAAACAAGTGCAAGTAAAGGTCAATAGGCAAGGAAAACCAAGTGCAAGTAAAAAAACAAACCAGAAGTTATCAGCAATAACCATGGGCGATCCTGAACATCCCTAGAAAACCCCTGGACGTACTCGGGTTCAGACTACCTGCCGGCATGGTACTCCACAGTCAATAACCAACTGGCCGCCGTAATAGCCAACCAGTGGCACATCCCACCTGGCATGTCCCCAACTCCAGAGGGTACCAACCCGTCTAATCAGGGTTAGCAAGCAACCGTCACTCGATAATCTACAAGACGCCCATGAACCCATAGTAGTTTTTGTAACACTGTGTAAGTGGGAGACCCGCGCACGCGTGACTCATCTCACCACACTTGCCAACCCCTTACACGGACATCGCTACACGACAACCCTCGAAGGGAAGTCCCCCTGTAGAAATGCCCTCACAAGTACGTATATATATATATATATAAGTATAATCACTTCACATTCATTAAAGTGCCAACCGGGCCACCATATCATTTACATTTTGACCATTTCATATTAAAGCATTTCTAAAGGGATATTACACACGCCATTTCATTGAAAACCAAAACACACTTAGAACTTTGTTTAAGAAACTCCAATCAGCATATCACCCTGGAACACAATTGTTTCACAAGTAGAGTTATTTTCTAATATCAAAACGCACCCCACTTTTATCAAGAGCCAAACGGGCCTTTAATCACCTTTTTAAGGAATACTATTTCTCAAATGAAATCCAAACTTTTGTTCACACAACAAATGAAAACATCTTTAATCAACCAAGAACCACACATGAAGTTTCCAAAAACAATTTCAAAGGGGCACACGACGTTTTCTCAAATCAAGGTTCTCAGAAAACACCATTTTCCATAAACAATACATCTACTAATTTACACACGCCAAAAACATTTCAAAACCCAATTCAACATGTCTTTCATTATTCAGGAAGAACCATCTAGCAACACTACCATGGAAGCACACAATTAAATCCAAGAAAACGCTTTTAATGAAACACTAGAATGAAAAACAACTTTTATCACCACCAGATCACCAAACTATAGATAACTACTTAGTAATACTTTTGAATTTTCTGAAACTTAATAAAGAGTCAAGGAATAAATAAATTCTAAATTTAAAGGCGAGTGCAAAGGGAGACCTACCTCAAGATCCAAGCGCGACCGTAAAACGACCTTGGAACCAAGGCGTGATGACACGACGTGTGTCCGAAGCCATGTGATAAAGTCCAACACTCTCGAAACTGAGGCGTGGAGATGGCGGAACCTCGAAAACAAAGCGCAGTGATGGCACTCTCTCGAAAAATCCCTGTGTGGGTCCTAAAACAGAAGACCGTAGAACGGGTTCAACGATCAATAATAATAATATAACAGTAGTAACCAATATATAAAGTTAATATCATTAATAATATAATAATAATAATAACATAGTCATAATAATGACAATAACACTTAATAATATAATTAGCATAATAATAATATATCAATAATAACAACAATGATAATAATAATATCATTATTCTAACATAATAGTAATAACAATAACAATTTAGAATAATCATAATATAATAATATAATAGTAATAACAATATTAATATAATAATAATAATAATAATAACAATAACATAATATAATGATGAAAATAATAAAATAACATAATAATACTACTAATAATAATAAAATAATAACAATAACAACAACAACAATAATAATAATAATAATAATAATAATAATAACATGATAATAACATGATAATAATAATAAAGTAATAATTTAATAATAATAGTAACAATATTAATATAATAATAATATAATAATATTAACATAATAATAATAATAATAATATAAGCATAATAATATTATAATAATGATAATAATAAAAATAGTAATAATAGCATAATATAAAAACAAAAATAACAACATAATATAATGATAATAATAATAATAATAATAGAAAAAAAATATTAACATAATAACATTAATAATAATATTATTATTAATATGATAAATAAAACAAAACGTAACAAAAATAAAATGAATAATAAAAAAAACAACTCACAGCAGAGGGGGGGGGGGGACGGGATCCCGAGCGAGCAGGGGGCGGGAGCCGAAAGCAGGCAGAGGGCCGGGGCGCGGCATCCGCTGGAGCCGACGCAAGGAGGAGCCGCAGGGGAGACCTGGGTGCGGCACAGGGTCGACGGGCGGAGGGGAACCGAGACTTGCAGGGGGCGAGGGCGGGCGAAGGCCGGGATACGTGGGAGGCCGGAGCGGGGAAACGAGGCGAGGCCTGGGGCAGGTCAGCAAGGGCCGCTGGGGAAGATGCCGTCGCTGCGCAGGGGGGGTGTCGGGCTGGCCGAGGGTGAGCAGGGGGGTGGAGGCGGCAGGGCGCGGAGACGCGCAGGAGAGGTGCGAGCGGCAGAGGGCGCGGGAGGGGGATCACGCCAGATCGGGAGGCCGGGACGGCGGAGTCGCCGGAGGCGGCGGGAGTAGGGCTGGGACGGGAGGAGGGTGCATGGGAGAGGGCAGCGCGGTGTCGGCGCAAGGCGGAGAAGCAGGGGGGAAACGGGTCGGTGACGGGGACAGGAGCCGGACGCCGGGTGCGGGGCGCGGAGGGAGTCGAGCGGGACGGCGCCGGAGTCGCGTGGAGAGGCTGGCGACACCGGGACGGGGAGCGCCGGACGATGCCGGGACGGCGACGGCGGCAACACGCAGGGGAGACGGGATGCCGGAGGCCGTCGCATAGGGGAGCTGGGAGCCGACTGCGGAAGCGGGGAGGTGAGGCCGAGGTGCAGGATGCAGGGAAGGAAAGCGGGTAAGGAGAGAGAGAGATGTGGCGGCTACGGGGAGAGGGATTAGGGTAGGTTTAGTTTAGGTTCATATATATATATATGTATATATGTGATAAAAATAATAATTATAATTATAATAATGATAATAAAACATATAATATTAATAACAATAAATCTTATATAATAAAAATGAAACTTATAATAATTATAATAATAAAATGTTATGATAATGATAATCGCTTTATAATAATAATAACAAACCTTCATAATAATATTAATAATACTTTATAATAATAATCATAACAATAAAATAATTAAAGTAAATAAAAGTTAGTTAATTATAATAATAACGCAACTCAAATAGTAATAATAATAAAAGGTCAATGTAAATACTTTAATATTTAAAATGCCGGGTGAACACATAGTCACCCGGGCCAAACGCACGATCACCGCCAGCGATGCGATGATAGCGCACCGGGGCGAAACTGCCGACACCACAAAACCTCGAAAAATTTAAATCAGGACAAAGAAAGAAGAAAACAATACGGACGTCCGCGGTCGAGGTGTGACAATTCTCCCCACCACAGACACTTTCTGCCCCCAGAAAGTCACCAGGCCAAAAGTCGATCAAGACTTAAGTCCATGCCCCAACGGAACTAATGGTGCCAGAGAGAACTGAGAATCTCGGGGATGACCTTACTCAGCACAGGTCACACCCGACCGATTCAAGAGAAAACTGGGGTCCGCGATTGAGGGGAGAACACGAAGGGGTTCTCCCCACCACAAGAACTCAACTAGTGCAGAAAAATTTACCATCTAAATAGAAAACCCTGGGAAAAAGGGGGGTCGACGCGGGAAATCCCAACCAATTCAAACCAACTCTTATAGCACGATTACTACAACACCTCCGTCGAAACCTTGAGCACACGACTAGAGTCATCAACTCCAACACCAGGGAAAACCCATAGAAAACATTTGACTAACATCAAATTGGAGACATGATCCACAGAAGTCCACAAAGCATAACCACGTCAACAACATAACTAAAACGAGGTCAACCCACACGAGAGTCAAACACACTTTTAAGAAGGACACACGATTTAGAATATTACATTCACATGACAAGTCCACCTAGATTTATCATAGAACAAGTCCATTGTCACCTTTTTGAAAAACAACACATTTACATAAACCAGACTACTTGGATTATAATAGAACAAGTCCATGATAACCCCATGGTAAAACAATGAACATACAACAATGTCAAAAACTTAACAGCAGAAAAACAAGTACTAAAAGATCTTGATTGTTCCACTGCTAACACAGAACACAAAACCTGGACCAAGGCTTTACACCCCTGGGGACTCCTGACTGTGCGCGAGCTTCACCCCGAGACTTGTGGCTGGGGCTCTGATGGCTGAAGAATCTCCTGCCTCACAGTCAGGTACTGACATTCTCCCATCACAGTTTCCTCTTCATGCGACGCTTCTTTCAAAACTTCTCCAGATGACCCAGACAACCACAACGATGACACGTCTTCGGAGGGTTGCGACAAGACGACTTCAAATGCCCAAAACGACCACACTGAAAGCATACCATCGAACGATCCGATGAACTGGAAGCTGGGACCAAGGGGAATAAATCATTAGGAACAGGTATCTCTGGCGCCTTTTCCTCACCAGAGGGGGAACTCTTACGAACAACAACAGGGGAGGCTGAAGTATTCACCACCCGCACACCAAAAACTAACTCAGCCAAGAAAGATTCCTCCACCAGCTTCTCGAAACAATGGTCTTTAGAAGGGAGAACTCGCTCCTTGATCTCTGGACGAAGACCCCCAGTGAGAAGAGAGGCCTTCATGAGCTCATGTGACGCTACATCTGGAGAAAAGGAAATCAGTTCCTTGAAATGGTCAACATATGTCTTCACCGTCCGTTGACCTTGTTGAATATTCACAAGCTCTCCCTTTTTCTCCAGCTTCACTTCCTCAGGTACAAACCATTGGATGAAAACGATTCTGAAGACATCCCACGTCATTTCAACCTGCGTCGATGATGGGGTAACCTTCTTCCACTGGTCCAGAGCTGGACCCTCAAACAACTCCATAATTGCACGAACCTTAACATTATCGGGAGTTCCCAACATTCTAAAGACACACTCCACTTCCTCGAGCCATTTCACTGCCTCTAACGGACCCTGATCACCATGGAGAATAGGCAAAGTCTGAGGAGGACCAAAAACTGGGCATGACCTATCCGAATCCTTAGAGACCTTTCTGGGCGGCATTTCCTGAGAGACATATAAAACACAAGGCCAAAACCAACATCAAATCGAAGCAACATCAATAAAAGCGTCCTCATCAAAAACAGTCAGCACAAGGACCAATCAAATACAACACAACCAAAAATAAAATCTCCTCTTTAAAATTCCCTTTTCATTTTTGATTTCAAAACCACCCTTTCTCAAGATCACTTTCCAAAAACCAATCCACTTTCAAACCAAACCTTTCCAAAACTGTTTCCCATTTAAAACCAATTTAGAAAACAAAGTCAAGCCTTTAATTTCAAATATGCACCCAGGTAATCTCATGAACTGTTGCACATGTCTTTATCCACTTTCCAATGATACTCGCACCAACACGCATTTTCCATGCATTCTCACACATGTGCAAACGTTCATAAAGAGGACCTGAGGTTTCACCCCAAACCATTCTGAACCAACTCCAAGCAAACAACAGATTTTCAAATCAAGAGATTTCAGTTTTAAAACCCATTTTATACATTTAAAGTCCTTTAAAAGAAACCAGTCCAATTTTCAAAAACCCTTTTTCATTTCCAACTACGCACTCACACAGACCAAAACAAAAACAACATCCAAATTTGCATCAATCACTGAAATGAGGGACTAGTAGTCACACTCAACCTGGCGACATGGTAGTGGGCCATGTCCCAAGTCAGCGTCGACCACTAGGAGGAATTCAAACCACGTACTCGGAATCCACATGGGTCACTACTCCATGTGAAATTACGATGTAACGTCGGCTTGCCTCCATTGTCATCTCTCAATCCAAGACAAACCAGAAAAGACAAGGACACAATTCCCGAACTACCCCTGGTAACTCGAAGATCAGTGCGAGCAAGAGTTCGCGACGCTCTTCCCGCACCTACCCCTCGAGTTCCGACAGTCCTAATCTCCTTCTACCGGACAACCCAAATAACAAGAACCACCTTTGATACCATTTTGTCACGAACCACCCCGGGTCAACCCTGAACCGGTCACCCGATCCGGTCCGCGACAAGTCCCGAGGGGCGTTCCCGATCCCCCCGGGATGGAAACCAGTGCCGGACATTAAAATTTTAATCGTTGGGAACGATTTCAGCCCGAACTCAAAGCAGGATCAGAAGAAAGAATACAACTTAAACAAACAAACAAACACTAAAGACATAAACAAACTATACCACGACATACCTCCATGTGACCTCGCGGGTCACAACCCAACTACAACCAACGTCGCTCCCACACTGAGCGACTCAAGCAGGAGAACCTGAACAAAAGGAACCTGCAACTGAAAAGGTGAAAGATAGGCGTGAGCACAAAAGTACTCAGTAGGTGATCCCCACAACAAATCCCAAAGCACTTCCAGTAAAGATAGAATCTACATAATCCAGGTTTGAACTATAATGTATAAAAGTAATTTTTCACAATGTTTTACTTGAAGATCAAACACGAGACATTTCCCTTATTCTTTTTCGAAAGATAGTTCCATTTCATTAGTTTTAAACTCATTCTGAAAAGCAAAGTGTTACATTTTCAAATCAAACCCAAAGCGAACAAAGCATTTCCATTTGAAAACCATTTTTCTCAAAGTCTAACAGTATAGGCTGTGAAATATGACTGAAGGAAAACAAGCAGGGAAAACAAGTGCAAGTAAAGGTCAATAGGCAAGGAAAACCAAGTGCAAGTAAAAAAAACAAACCAAAAGTTATCAGAAATAACCATGGGCGATCCTGAACTTCCCTAAAAAACCCCTGGACGTACTCGGGTTCAGACTACCTGCCAGCATGGTACTCCACAGTCAATAACCAACTGGCCGCCCTAATAGCCAACCAGTGGCACATCCCACCTGGCATGTCCACAACTCCAGAGGGTACCAACCCGTCTAATCAGGGTTAGCATGCAACCGTCACTCGATAATCTACAAGACGCCCAGGAACCCATAGTAGTTTTTGTAACATTGTGTAAGTGGGAGACCCGCGCACGCGTGACTCATCTCACCGCACTTGCCAACCCCTTACACGGACATCGCTACACGACAACCCTCGAAGGGAAGTCCCCCTGTAGAAATTCCCTCACAAGTACGTATATATATATATATAAGTATAATCACTTCACATTCATTAAAGTGCCAACTGGGCCGCCATATCATTTACATTTTGACCATTTCATATTAATGCATTTCTAAAGGGATATTACACACGCCATTTCATTGAAAACCAAAACACACTTAGAACTTTGTTTAAGAAACTCCAATCAGCATATCACCCTGGAACACAATTGTTTCACAAGTAGAGTTATTTTCTAATATCAAAACGCACCCCACTTTTATCAAGAGCCAAACGGGCCTTTAATCACCTTTTTAAGGAATACTATTTCTCAAATGAAATCCAAAATTTTGTTCACACAACAAAGGAAAACATATTTCATCAACCAAGAACCACACATGAAGTTTCCAAAAACAATTTCAAAGGGGCACACGACGTTTTCTCAAATCAAGGTTCTCAGAAAACACCATTTCCCATAAACAATACATCTACTAATTTACACACTCCAAAAACATTTCAAAACCCAATTCAACATGTATTTCATTATTCAGGAAGAACCATCTAGCAACACTACCATGGAAGCACACTATTAAATCCAAGAAAACGCTTTTAATGAAACGCTAGAATTAAAAACAACTTTTATCAACCCCAGATCACCAAACTATAGATAACTACTTAGTAATACTTTTGAATTTGCTGAAACATAATAAAGAGTCAACGAATAAATAAATTCTAAATTTAAAGGCGAGTGCAAAGGGAGACCTACCTCAAGATCCAAGCGCGACCGTAAAACGACCTTGGAACCAAGGCGTGATGACACGACGTGTGTCCGAAGCCACGTGATAAAGTCCAGCACTCTCGAAACGGAGGCGCGGAGATGGCGGAACCTCGAAAACAAAGCGCAGCGATGGCACTCTCTCGAAAAAGCCCTGCGTGGGTCCTAAAACAGAAGACCGTAGAATGGGTTCAACGATCAATAATAATAATATAATAGTAGTAACCAATATATAAAGTTAATATCAGTAATAATATAATAATAATAATAACATAGTCATAATAATGACAATAACACTTAATAATATAATTAGCATAATAATAATATATCAATAATAACAACAATGATAATAATAATATCATTATATTAACATAATAGTAATAACAATAACAATTTAGAATAATCATAATATAATAATATAATAGTAATAACAATATTAATTTAATAATAATAATGATAATAACAATAACATAATATAATGATGAAAATAATAACATAACATAATAATACTACTAATAATAATAACATAATAACAATAACAACAACAATAATAATAATAATAATAATAATAATAACATGATAATAACATGATAATAATAATAAAGTAATAATTTAATAATAATAGTAACAATATTAATATAATAATAATATAATAATATTAACATAATAATAATAATAATATAAGCATAATAATATTATAATAATGATAATAATAAAAATAGTAATAATAGCATAATATAAAAATAAAAATAACAACATAATATAATGATAATAATAATAATAATAATAGAAAAAAAAATATGAACATAATAACATTAATAATAATATTATTATTAATATGATAAACAAAACAAAACGTAACAAAAATAAAATGAATAATAAAAAAAACAACTCACAAAAGAGGGGGGGGGACGGGATCCCGAGCGAGCAGGGGGCGGGAGCCGAAAGCAGGCAGAGGGCCGGGGTGCGGCATCTGCTGGAGCCGACGCAAGGAGGAGCCGCAGGGGAGACCTGGGTGCGGCACAGGGTCGGCGGGCGGAGGGGAACCGAGACTTGCAGGGGGCGAGGGCGGGCGAAGGCGGGCGAAGGCCGGGATACGTGGGAGGCCGGAGCTGGGAAACGAGGCGAGGCCTGGGGCAGGTCGTCAGGGGCCGCTGGGGAAGATGCTGTCGCTGCGCAGGGGGGGTGCCGGGCAGGCCGAGGGCGAGCAGGGGGGTGGAGGCGGCAGGGCACGGCGACGCGCAGGAGAGGTGCGAGCGGCGGAGGGCGCAGGAGGGGGATCACGTCGGATCGGGAGGCCGGGACGGCGGAGTCTCCAGAGGCGGCGGGAGCAGGGCTGGGACGGGAGGAGGGTGCAGGGGAGAGGGCGGCGCGGTGTCGGCGCAAGGCGGAGAAGCAGGGGGGGGGAACAGGTCGGTGACGGGGACAGAAGCCGGACGTCGGGTGCGGGGCGCGGAGGGAGTCGAGCGGGACGGCGCCGGAGTCGCGCGGAGAGGCTGGCGACACCGGGACAGGGAGCGCTAAACAAGGTCGGGACGGCGACAGCGGCAAAACGCAGGGGAGACGGGATGCCGGAGGCCGTCACGTAGGGGAGCTGGGAGCCGACTGCGGAAGCGGGGAGGTGAGGCCGAGGTGCAGGATGCGGGGAAGGAAAGCGGGGAAGGAGAGAGAGAGGTGACGGCTACGGGGAGAGGGATTAGGGTAGGTTTAGTTTAGGTTCATATATATATATATGTATATATGTGATAAAAATAATAATAATAATAATAATAATGATAATATAACATATAATATTAATAACAATAAACCTAATATAATAAAAATGAAACTTATAATAATAATAATAATAAAATGTTATGATAATAATAATCGCTTTATAATAATAATAACAAACCTTCATAATAATATTAATAATACTTTATAATAATAATCATAACAATAAAATAATTAAAGTAAATAAAAGTTAGTTAATTATAATAATAACGCAACTCAAATAGTAATAATAATAAAAGGTCAATGTAAAAACTTTAATATTTAAAATGCCGGGTGAACACATAGTCACCCAGGCCAAACGCACGATCACCGCCAGCGATGCGATGACCGCGCACCGGCGCGAAACTGCCGACACCAAAAAACCTCGAAAAATTTAAATCAGGACCAAGAAAGAAGAAAACAATACGGACGTCCGCGGTCGAGGTGTGACAACTTCTTTATACTTGTACTCTAATTTGGTTAGAGTATATATGCTTTAAGGTAGAATCATCATCATTGTAAACTCTCATTATGTTTCGAATCTGGAATAAATTTCCCAGAATTTAATTCTCGGAATCATATTTCTTGAATCAAGAATTTGTGTACAAGTAGAGTTTTTGTGAATTAAGTTGTTTATCCTTGTTAAATATAATAATCATTAACGGTTCCAAGGGATTTTTTAAAGTATATAATTCACCCCCCTCTTGTATATTGAGCATCATTAGATACTTTACTCAGTATGTATTTTATTTCGATCATACATTTGGTATTATTGAGTATATCATACTCACATACCATCTGAAAAATAATGTTGACTTCACTTTTTTATCATTGATAATGATTATCTCTATTTATTCTTTTACTTAGTAATGATAAAACCAACCCTTTATTAATGATTTTTTTTTAAAACTGAAAAAGGGCATGGTTAAATATTAATTATTTTGTATTAATAATTGTGTAACATACCATTATTTTAATATATCATAACTATCAAATAAGCCAATTTCTTCAATATAATTTTTCACACAGGATACTAATGATAAACGAAATCATGATATATTTTGATAAAATTTATATATTTTTTAGGAATATTTTAATCATTGAATTAGTATTAATGACTTAGAGTATCCTATTTATGAAATATATGTATAACAAAAATAAAGTGTACATTTAATATTGAATAATTCAATTATATCACATGAATTGAAAAATATGTTCATTTATATGACATCTTCTGTCTTTTATGAAGTTTATTTCATGATTTTTTCCATAATGATACACATAGAAAAGTCCCAAAATATTAATATTCCTAGATTCAATGTATATTAAGATACAAATCAATATAACTAGAAACATGTATACAATAGAATTATTTCTAAACTCCAAAACATGCCCTTAATGTTCATTCATCATCAAATGTTCCACGTGATGACCTTTGGATGTACAAAAGAAAGGGGTGAGATATAAATACCTGTAAGGTACTAATAAAAGATTTGAATAAGGTCATGTAATACATGTTAGATAGGAAGAATAATGTGATTATTTAAATTAGTGAGAATCCAAATCCGGAACATTGAATCATAACAAAAGAGGATTAAATTAAGGAATTATATAAATGTTGAAACAACATGAAACATTGAATCATAAGTAGTTTTCATGGATATCCACTAATACATTATAACATAGTCTCCATTGGTTAACATCCCATGAACCATAAATGGTATATCACATTTTAAAACCATTTTCCAATGCATTAGAGGGATATATAATTTTAGTCACATCCATTATATTCATATTATATTCAAACATTTGTGTGACATGTTGACTAGACACCATAGGAACATAAATCATCACATTAAATATCTTGATTAAGGAAAATTTGATACACACATGGAATTCACCAATCATTAAAGCATTGTTACAACATGGTGTTGAAAATTTATTTGAAATAAGTATGGTCATTCAAAACCCAAATGTTTGCCTTTGAAAATCATAGGATAATTTAGAATCCAAAATAGTTGCACATAATATATCAAGGAAGGATATAATGAGAGTGAGAGGTGTTATTTCATTTAATGGGAACAATGGATGTGAAGAAACACATTAAAACATGGAAAATTGTAAATTATATGACTTAGTATAAGGAAAATACATGAATAAAAAAGAGAAGGAGAGAATCTCATACGTAGAGAGGGTGCTTCTAATAGGATTCTATAAGATTTTTAAGTGATTAGAAACACCTTGGGAATTTCATAGAGTGAGATTCAGAGAGAAATGTTTTAATGGGGTTTTGAGTGATGAGGAATGTGAGGATTGGTTGGTATTTATATAAAAAGAGAGGGGAGTCATTTGTTAATTTATAATGTTATGTTTTGGAATCTATGTGATTATAAAATATAGAGTACAAACATTCCAATAATTTCCCCATGTTTTTTATTGGATATAAAAAAGAGTTATATTGATATTAAGATAAAATGAATTGTGTTCTAGATTTCTCTATAACAAGTGGAGGTGAATTGGAATTATTTTTAATCATTAGATTAAAAGAGTTAAAAAAACAATTAACAATACCATTATTTATAAAAGATAATAGTCAATCATTAGGATTAGTGAAATTAAAATTAATTTTTACAATCATATTTATTATGATAATATTAGAATATTAGAATTATAATAAAAATATTCACTAAAAATATAGTAAAACGATTATATTCAAGAATGAAATTATTAAATGAATATGTCTCAAAATGACCATAAATCAAAAAATGTAATACACATTGTATTTATCATAATAAGATATGTTATGAGAAAACTATTGCATACATCTTTATATGAATTGAAATATTTGTAAGAAAACATATAATATATATGAATACATTTATTTTCACCCAAATAATTTTTTATAAAATATCCTTGGATAAATGTTCCCTTGTTTTATATATACAGTCTAATCTGGCACTTATCAATATGGAAATCCATCGTTACTATGGTCATCTTCTCTATCTGCAATTATTTATAACAACATGATATTATGGATCATATCCTATATTTATATCCCCTAAAGTCAATGATCAATCATATTAGTGTCTTTGTCTTCCTAGCCTTGGAATGCCTTAGTTGTATTTCCAAAACCAAACACACAAATCTATTACAAAAAAACTCACAAGAAGAAAAAATTATAGGATTTCTTTAAAAATGAATCAAACCAATGAAGTATAAAATACTATGAAAAAGATGATCACTCTTTTTAAAAAATTTACATGTTAATAGAAATAATAATCAACCTTCCAAAAACTCATAATATGAATTGTTATTTAAAGTCAACCTTTCAAGTGGTCATATTTTCTCTAACATTCATATTTTCTTTATGTTTGTTGGAACAAATTAGAAAGCTTTTAATCCAATGTCTATATTATATAATAAATTATGATATCATTTTTTTCACACCATTATAGTGTCAAATATTTCCATAATGATAAACATCAATTTTCCATATTCACAATTTAAATGTAGTCAATGTAATGGATTTACAAACATATTGTCAATACAATAATTTCTGTGAGTGTGCATCTGATGTTTATAGTATCTTCCATCAATATAATTATAATTGTTATTCTAGTAAGAAAAAAACACAAAAAATATTAAATCATATATTAAAACAATGAATTTGAGGTTTATTCAATCTATACTCATTACAATAATTATTATGAAGAAACTTAGTTTATTTTCATGAATATATTAAAACTATCTCTAAGTATGGAAAATATATGTTTTAAAAAAATTAAAGTTATAGCAGGCATAAAAAGATAGTGATAATGTACTTTATAAAGATTTTTTCATTTACAATCCTAAAGGATTGTAAAATTCATATGTGAAACTTTTGGCAAAAAATACACCCCCATTTGAAATCAAAAACCAGAAGGAGTTAAATAACATAATCATTGAAAAAATTATAGTCGATCATCATTGAAGTAGTTAATATTCATAACTATGAATTTATCCTTATCTACCCTAAATTTTATGATTTATCTAGATAAACTTATGAATAATAATAACTCCCATCATGATAAGAAATTCCTAAAAGGAGTATATTCTTTTTTTATGAAAAAAATTATCCCATTTGATAAATTTAATCATTTTATTAAAACATATCCACAAATATGATTTTTAAAAAGAAATGGTGAAATTTCCTTAATTACCCAAAAAGTCTTAGAGGAACAAATATTCAGAAAAATGTACTACCTAATCATTTAAAAAAACTATGAAATAATATAAAACATATCGAAATTTGGAAAAATGTTAGGTAGAAGTATTTGGATGAAATGAATAGGTTTTTCATCTAGACTATGAAAAATTATTTCAAAAAAATTATACAATAATATTTTAAAAATTAAATAACTCCTTCTTCATTATTGAATTCAAAATGGATTATATTTTCTTGAAATCATTCCCATCAGGGTATAACTTCTCACGATTATCATCCAAAATATGAAACATTTCTTCATGAATCTGAAACATTTCATATCCACTGTGAATCCTTTTATAAAATTTATTATTTAGGGTATTTATTCCTTTATTTGGATTTTTTAGACTTTTTATGTGCTGCTGTAAAACATCATCATTCCATTCATCACTTTAACAACATGGTTTTGCAATTAGGTTTGATCTTTGAGAGTGTAAACAACCATTACCCATTCTATCACATTATTTGGTGACTGGTGAAAATTTTGTAATAGCTATTTCAAATAATTCATTATATAATTGAAAGTATCATAATTTTTTTGATAATTATATTTACTTTATGAGACTATATATTCACTTTTCTACCAAGTTTTTCATGTGTACGGTTCAATTCATGATGATTTATGAACTTAGATTCATGTTTGATCCCATTCTATATAATAATGTTTTTAAATATGATTTTTTGTTATAATTTTTTTTGTAATCTCAAACTAAGACTCATGATTTAGAAAATAAGAGATTTTCCATCAAATCCCTTTAAATGCCTGGACTACATAATCCACTACTTCTGAATAAGTTATTTTAACAATATCTGATTGGCCAGTTTGATGATACTCATGAGGTATGATATAGATTTCTTTTATTTCATCATGATTAAATTTTTTACTTTATCTTTATTATTATCTATCATTGAAAATTTTGTAGATCCTTTATCATCCACATTCTTACCATCGATCATTTAATGATTTTTAACATCCAAAACAGACTTGGTTATGGAAATCTAATCATCTTCATCCTTCTATGATGATGATTGAGATTTAATATTTTGAATATATTGAGAACTTCTGTAATAGATAACATGATCAACATCAATGGGTATTTATTATGGTGATTTTTTCTTTTCAGAAATTGTTTATTTGATATCTTCTTCTTTATTGTCATTCAGTTTCTCATCAAGAACATCTTTTTTGTTTTTATAAACTTCATTCTCTTCTTAATCATTACTGACATAATTTTATTTAGATCCTTACACTATCAAATTTATTTCTTCTAACACTTCCTTATCAGTATCATCTTTTTATTTTAGGTATCTTTAATATAGTATATTCTTTCATTATTACTCTAATTTTTTCATGATTTTCTATTGATTAATATTCATCAATTTGTCATTATTTTATTTGTAATATATATAAGGATAATCATAATCTACTTGTGTGGTTTCATTTATGTATATTATGGAATATGGATTTGGTAGATCAGAGTGATTAGTTTGTAGAAGACTGTTTGTAGATGGAATATATAAACTTTTTAACAAAGAGTCAACTATTTTCACACCTTGAAGTTTCTTCTTTTGTTTCATTTATATAGATTATTTTTATTGATTATTGTCACAATGTAATTTAAAACTATGAGATTCAGATAAGATTAGTCCACATTGAGTACCTCCATTATCCCTTTTTTCATTTTCCTCTTACATTCATCAGCATCTTCATCTGTGACATTCCTTTGATTCTTATCTTTTGTTGGAGGAAGAGAGTCGACATTTATATTTTTTTCATGGAAAAAATTCTCAACTATAATTGACATTGAATATATTTCTTCATCTGGTGATAGATCCCTTGTATTAAAAACAAGAATCTTTTCTTAAACATGAAACACAAACATCATACCTTTCATCTTATCATCAATGATAAGAGCAATGAGATAGTAATATAATTTTGGACAAGGAGACATAAATGGAACACCACTTAAATACATAAATCATGTATAAACTATTAAGGTATATGAGGGGGTCCCTCTTATTTATTTATTCGGGGTGATGGTTGATCGACCAAATTAGATCCAACATCACATACTAATTCTGAATTGATCTAATAGTTGATAAAATTATCTTGGTGGGGGTGGATTTTAATAAAATATATATAATGAGGTTTAAAAAATATCATATTAGGATGAATAATATTTTGAAAATAAATTATGTGATAACAAAAAAATATAATAATAAAATAAATCAAGATATGAAAACAACCCTAGTGGAATAGTGTAAAAACAAAAAATAATATGATAATACCTATAGAGTGAAGAACATTCGGTATAATAATATGTTCTTCTAAAAAAATTAATATTAACATATTATGTTTGAAAATAAATACAATTGTTTATATATAAAAATAAATTTTTTATTATAGATGTAAAACATAAAATATAATCTGAAACAATAAAATAATTATGAATGAATTTTATGAATCAATAAATGTTCGAAAAGTCAAGGTAATTTTTAATGTTTTTGTAATTTGATAATCTAAAAAAGAATACTAATTGTTTAAAAAAAATATAATTCTAGAATATTATATATCTAAAAAAATATTGAAACTATTTTTTTTAACCTAATTGTTTAGAAAATTAATATGAAAATTTGATTCCCCAATAAAAAGCAGTAACGTAATATAAATAAATTGAAAAAATAAGAATTATATATGAATGATCATTTTATATTGATAATTCATAGATTATATTTAATGTATTCAAATCAATCAGATGTTAATGGTTTTTAAAAAAATATAGAATATAGTTTTTCATTTCTATAAATTGTAAAATGATATCACCATTATGTTTTTGATCTGTAAGAAAGTGATTCCAAAAATATACATTTTTTTGACATGGGTGATGTGCATGGTTCTTACTTAATGAAAATACACTAGTGTTATCACATTAAATTTATGCTTTTGTAAAACAAAAGCCATAATCATTGATTGTGTATTGCATTCACAACATTTGAGTTCAAAAACAACCATATACCACATATTCGGCTTCGGTACTGGAATGTGATTTTAGGAATTGTTTCTTAAAAAACACAAAAAAAATAAAATCACTAAATAAATGAAAAGTTTCGTATTGACTTTACTGATCAATTATATACTCACCAATGTCAACATAAAATAATATATTATATGTGAAATGATTTCTAGAAGAACAGATATGTTTTAAATAAATCATTCCCTTTACATATCAAAAAATATATATTTACTTCTCTTATATGAGATTCCTTTATTATAGCTGGATATATTTCAAAAAAATCATACAAAAAATATTATGTATGGTCAAAATGCAATTTAGTGTCGTAAAATTCATACCATACCTCTAAAAGTTGTTAAATAAACTGATATATCTATTTCACCAAGATCAACTATATTTGAGATATTAATGGGAGTACAAATACATTTAGTATTATCGTATATAAAATCTTTAAGAATATATTTTATATAATTTTGTTCAGATATATAAGTACTATCCGGTTTTTGACAAATTTGAAAACCAAGAATAAGTGTTAAATCGCCTATCATACAAAAATCAAACTTGTATTTTATAATACATGTCAAGGAATCTATTAACTATTATTGAGTTTTTCATAATATAAGTTCATAAATATATATATGAATAATC
This sequence comes from Viscum album, assembly GCA_963277665.1. Lineage (NCBI taxonomy): Eukaryota > Viridiplantae > Streptophyta > Magnoliopsida > Santalales > Viscaceae > Viscum > Viscum album. The sequence goes on along the minus strand of OY728150.1, from coordinate 2,129,754,567 downwards.
ATAATATTTTTATAACTTCTTTAATAAAATTGAATGATCCACAGCTCCGTAAACACAATTATTTTGTAAGGAAATACCTATTAGCCAATCATACCATGCTATAAGGGGTTTTTACTACATATAATTATTTTTTATGTTTATAAACCAATTTTTGATATTTTTTTTCAACTCTTTTGTATTTTTACATAAAAATCATCCTAAAAATATATGTTTAGAAAATAAAAAATCACATCCAATTTAAAATGTTTGAAATTATAGAATGATGTAAATGCCAGTATAATATTAAACGATTCTACTCTTGCTACCAATATAATGATTATTTGTAATATATTACTTCTTGTTGGTTGTAACATTTTTCAACACGAATTTATTTAATTATATTAATTATTCCATTTTCATCACAATTTTTTCTAAAAATCTATTTTACGAAATTTATTCATATTTCAATAGATCTTAAAACCAAGTTTCATAAATTATTCCTATCAAATTAATATAGCTCATTTTTTATGTCCATAGTACAATCCTTCTAACATAAAGAATCATGAGTATTTTTTACATTCATATTGGGAATGAAAATCAGGATGTTAGGCATCAAATTAATTTTCTAGAAAATAGAACTATGTGTTTCAAGCATAATGATCAACCAAGAAAATAGACACCTAATTTTCTCCCAATACATTTAGAATTTATATGACTGAATAAACCACTGTGAAATAACAGTAATTCAATAGACTTTGAGACATCACTGATAGATTTAATTATATACTTATTTTTCTTACCATATTGAAAAGTATCCAATTTTTTTAAGAATCTTACTTGTGATACGGTATATCCATAAAAAATCCTTTCTAGTAAATTTACATAAGTTTCTATGATTAATGTGATCTAAAATTCTATTCCATAACCAATATTGATCATATATTACACTAATAAAGGTAATTATTAGCACCTGATGTCTTATTTTTTATGCGTGTAATCATTCTAATGTCAATTTGCAGAAAGAATGTATTCATACATGGAACTCTATAATACACATTTAAAATTATTAAAATTCATAAGGTTATCTTCATCACATAATTTATATATTTGTATATTATAGTTCTTAAGTCTTTTAACTATTTAACCATAAGAAGTTAATGATTTACCTAGAAGAACAATTTTACATATACTGATAATATCTCTTTTAGCATTATATCTAAATGTAATTTTCCCACCTTTCATCTTGATAACCCTTTCAATTAAATCATTGTGTAAATACATATGTCTTGATCACCCACTATTAATGTAACAAATATTATTTTTGTTTGTACTATGATTTTTAACTAAAAAATATTAATTAAATTTTTGTAATCCAATCCTTCTTGGGTTTGATGATTAAAAATAATTTTTTTAACGAATATTGTTTTAAAAAATAATATTTATATCATCTTAGGTATTTTATTTTATTTAATGAACCATTTTAATTCAATTGACCACAAATAAGGTCTTTTTACAAAAGGAAACACCTTTCAAAATACAGTAATTGTTAATGAAAATTGATTTTTTATAAGTATAACCACTTACAAAACATGGAAAATGAGGATAGATTTTTTACTAATAATTTCCAAGACAACTTTACTCAAAGTAATGTTTGAAAAATGTATTCTTAAAGACTTAATTATAAACAATAGTTTAAAAGATAAATTCATATCCTCTTGAGTATTAGTTTTAGAATTGGGTTTTCAAAACCATTTTGTAAATTATTTTTTTCAGAAACATCTTCTTATAAATCTATAGAAATGATATCATTAAAAAAAATAAGTCGATTAAGATCCTTAGAATGATATGATACTTCTTTTGTTAAAACATTGATCCTTGAATTTTCCTTATCATGTTTTTAATAAACATGGTAATTTTAGTTTTTATGTTGTTTGGGAAAATGAGAAACCACATCATATAAAGGGTGAGTATTATCATCTGCTAATGAAAAGTCTTCATCCTAAGATTTCTAATTTTTTATCATTATTGGATTCATTATAATTTCCATTTAAATATTGATTTTTATTTTATTCCATTGTGTTTACCTTATCTACTAAACAAATATTTTCATTGGTTAATTTGGTATGAAGAAGAATATTTCCATATTAAGAACATTTATTACCAGCATTATTATCTAGGGAATATCCTCCAATTACACTATAAAATTCATTTTATTTCAGTACAGTCATTCTTTTTGAATTATAATTACCTTTTAGATTCATATATATATTCCATTCATTAATATCATTCCTTTTTAGCTTATGGAAATCACGATAATATGTCTAGCTCTTATACACTCAAAATATTTAACTTCATAATCATTCATTTCATTTATATCATTGATAAATTTGTTATAATGAAACTAAAAACACTTTTTACTGACTATTTTTTTCATTATTAGATCATTATTAGATAATTCAACTTTTTAATGAGAAAAATCACTAAAATTGGATTATATAACCACATTCTTCTTCCATGAATAATGTAATAAAATTATACAATTTTTGGTTTTTAGTAAATTTAGATGGATTGAAAGAAAAAAATCCTTTTTTATTTTTTGGATTTTACTGTAACAATTTTTAATGTAGCATAATTCTGAAGAAGAGTACCAATTAATTCATAAAATGTATTATTAAAAAGCCTTCTAGCTTCATCAATAGTTCATTTTTTAGATTACCATTCGTTTGGAAAAACATCGTTGATTTTCTCGAAGATAATTTTATCATATAGTACTTTTCACCAATACAATGTACTCCATTTATATTTTTAATGAATATCTAATGCATATTATGAATAGATTTACATTTCATGAACCCAATGTCTTGATAATCAGTTAGGACAATTTCTCTTCTAGTTTAGTCTACATTAGATGTATCCAAATGTGTAACCACTATCTTCTTCCAAATGTTATTTTTGGATTCACATGAATAAATATGAGTATATATGTTTCTCTTTATATAACAAAAAAAATTCTTCCTTACCTTGTAATCCAAATGATATTAGAGCTTCCCTTGATTAGTAAATACTCCAACTTCCCAGTCATTTATTTTATAATCCCCAGTCAACATTACAAAATTATATACTCCCCCATTGATTAAAAAGTCTTCATTCTATCCTTCTAGTAATCATAATAAGTGACATCAAAAAATGGTGACCAATTTGGATTGAAATTATCAATTCATGCTAAATTATGTCCTACCATCATTCCAAACATGATATAAATATCATTTACACTATAAATGTAAATGTAACAAAAAAATATAAAAAAACCAGTACAACCAAATTTAATGAAACTTGTAGTAATATTGTAGATAAAACTTTTAGCAAGTATTTGAGTAGTGGAAACCACATTTGATGCCAATTTTTTAAGATAAAATTCAGTTTTATTGATACAACATTCAAAATATATGTATTCTATATAGATCTATTATTAGGGGTGAATTTTAGTTTAAATAATAGTTTATAGAGTTAAAACAAAACAATTCACAATTCCCATAATAAGTAATAGATCTTATGAAACATTATCCCATTGTTAAATTATTATAATGTATCATATTAATATTGATTATGATATTTTCAGCGTATGAAAATGATAATGAATATATTAAATGAAAAATAATTATTAACTGTATTCTAGATAAATATGTCTTGGACTCATAGTAGACCTGCCTATGTAATTCAAATTGTATTTATCGTAATGAGATAGTTTATGATAGAATTATTACATTTATTTATAGAATAATTAATGGAGTTATACAAAAAGCAATACAAATGAATACACTTCTTTTAAACCAAAATGTAGGGTATCCAATACCATAGTATAAAAGTTATTTTATTTTTTGCTTACTAGGAAGTTTTCAATTCCTCGGTATGTAAAACCATTGATACTAAGATTGGGGTTTTTTTCATATCTTCAAATTCCCTCTATCATATGGATAAATTCTATCTTTATATGCTTACAAGACCTCAATCATATATTCAATTGTTTATATCTTCCTACCATCCAAATCTCTCTATCATATTCAGAAAATCAGATGCACAAAGTAATTACAAAAAATTATTAAGAAGACAACCAGACAAGGTTTTATATAGAAGGACTATCTCTAATGAAATAAAACATACTATGAAAAATATAATAATGCATTGTATACATTAGTAAAATGGAGAGTGAATATAATCAACCATAAAAAACTCATCAATTGACTAGGTATCTATAGTCAACCCTTCCAATGGTCATATTTTCTGAAAAAGACACATTTTTTATGAGTTTAATTAAACATATTAGACAGATGAAACTCTAACTGATATTTCATTATAGAATATATGATGTCATTTGTTTCACACCATCACCGTGAAAAGTTTATTCCATTTTGATTGAAATTAGTTTTCAAAAGTAAGAAATTAAACATAGTTAGTCTGAGGGATTTCTATAAATAATGTCATTACGATAATTTCTCTGAGTTTGAATTTCAATATTTTCGTCATATCAACAATACGGTAATAAATACTTTTTCAATATGAAAAAATAACAAAAACTGTAATATATGTTTTAATGATGGTGAATCTGATATTTCTAGGATCCTTACTCATTATAATAATCGTAATGAATAAGGATAGTTTATTTTTATGAAATCCATAAATCTAATTATATACATTATAGAGTATATGATTTCAACATAAAAATGAAATATAATTAGGAAACTAAAATTCAGTGATCAAAATTACAAGAAATAGTTTTTGACTTCCAAAACTAAAGGAATGGAAAATTTATGATAAAAACTTTTGACACTACATTTCTTCAATTTAATAGTGTGTTTCATTAATTTATTTCCATAACAATTGAAAGACTTGAGATAATACTACTCATGATGTGAATGAGATCCATGATTGTAAAGAAGTGTATTTTAAACCCTAAAATGTAATATATGATTAGGAGTATTTATTATTGGTCTATAAAACTAATAATATTATTTTAGAAACAAATTATTTTAAATATGCAATCTACTTTTTCTCATTTTTTAAATTTATAGTATTTTGTATATTATATATGTGATATCATGTAGACCTAACTCATACCATATATTTATACTATATTTATCATTTACCAAAATACTATGAAGTAATATAATGTCATGAAAATTATATATTAGAATATTTCAGTGTGATGATATAAAAAATAAACATATATTTTACTAAAATAATTTTATAAATATTAGAATATAATATTTTAAATAAAACCCTTATTTACTAGAAAATTATTATTATTAAAAATATAAAGACTTTATTACACATATTAAATATTACATTGGACTTCATTAAAATATATGGTAATTTAAATATAAATAAATAATAAAATAATAAAAATATTTCATGAATATAAATTTTATTTCCAATTAGATGAATTTATCAAAAAAACTATATTAGTGGAAACTATGTAGTTTCTAAAAACAAAATTTAGATTCTCCCCATAGAAATATATTTTTTATTAAATACATAATATAACCCTTTATATAATGTAATATTTAAATTTGAATGTTAAAATATTTATTTTATGAAAAAGAAAAAAAATATACTGATGTGGTCTAGATACATAACACATTATTAATACAACGTACATCCTAATGGAAAGGTGTGTAATGGTGGTATTTATTTTGATGGTTCATTTGAAATGGATTATATTGTGATCTTGTTAAGATTGAAATTATTATATAAATAGATTTAAGAGTGAGGTTGATATTTGACATAACAAATTTCAGTACTTTTTTTCAGTATATCACATTGATCTCTTCCTCGGTATTTAGATTATTTATTAATGTCAACCATTGATCAGAATCCTCTACAAGATGTTACAAAAAAAGTAAAAAACATATTTTCTTAATTATTTGATGAATGAGATTATATTATCAATGGGTTCGACCCAATGTTATGCGATTTGAGTATTAGAATATCCCCAAAATTTTAGAGGCTTTTGTGAAATAACATTCTCAATTAAAAATTGCACATTCTTTAGGAGGACGTGGTTGTCCCCTCTAATTAATTTTAATATTCAATAATTTATTTAATCAAGAAATTATCATTATTAATTTCATGACTCTTTATCCCATCTGGTTTGAGATCTTATTTTGCATTTAATCAGAATACCCATCACTTTGGTTATTAAATTGATTCATCTTATTTCTATTTGTTGACTAAAATAAAGGGGAAACTAAGGATGAAAATATTAAATCTATTAATCACATATAAAAGGAATAAATAAACCATGATGGGATAACTTATAAATGATATATGATCCATAACCTATGAATTTCTAGGATTCAATATATATTATCCACAATCTATTTCGTATCATTAAATGTATTATTATTTTTTGTTACCTTCATATTTTTATATAAATAGGCTGTGATTTTAAAAAATCATATCCCCTAGTAGATTGAAACCAAATGTCAAATAAGCTTTAATTATATTAACCCACGATACACTTGGGATCATACCCATTAATCCCTTATGGGTTATTATCCATAAGTACAACTATTCTAGAGCCAAATATATTAGTAGTATCTAAGATGATATTTGTTTTCATTGAATAAAATCACTCAATACATTACCAAATTTTTGGGTTCTTTTTTTAATATTTAGTCTTATCTCTATCGTTTCCACTGGGTTTTCTAATCCTAAACCCAAAAAAACACCATTATTTCATGCTAAAATTTAAAACCCATGCCTTTTGTACACATTATTTTAGGATTTATTAAATACAGAAAAACATACCAATATATGAAAATATTAAGTGGTATATGGTATTTATGTAATTATATACATATTAAAATATCTTGAAATAAGTATAAAATTAAAATATTTAAAATTCCATAAAATGACCATAAAATTCATTCATCTTATAATATTATAAGAGTTGACTTGGCATCATACAAAAGAATTGGGTGAGTTATAAAGCACAGTAATGGAATTATCAAATAATGTCATATGTAAAGTGTCAAATGTGAGTAAATAAGATTTACATGATGTAATTGGGGGGGGGGTTATAATTATTTTCATGAACAATAATTCATAATAAAAATGAATAAAATTATAGAATTATAGGAATTATGAATCAATATAAAACACGACATCATATGTATAAGCCAATGCTAACCACTAATAAATCACATCATAGTGTGATTTGGATAACATCCCATATACCATATGTTATATGGCCCTAGCCTTAAACATTACATAATCAGGTGTTACATCAAGAATTAACATGAGTATCTTATGAGTTATAGAGTTTTAGAGAATTATGAAACACTATTACATTAAATATCAATAATTTAAAAGTAGACAATTTTACTCTATCCAATTTTTTCACAATATTAAAACTTCTTAAATAAAAAAAAGAATTATTTTTTGATATAAATCTCTTAGATGTCATCCATTCTCTTACCCATCCCTATTTCTTATGAAAAACATTTCAAAAAAACATGGGATGGGTATAAAAATACTTGTAAGGGTTGTAAAATAAGGAAATAAAACATTAGTCCTTGAATACATAAAAATACAAAAATCATAATTTTCCATCATAAATCATATTCTCTTCATCATACCTAATGAAATCAAAGGATTTTAGAATAACACAATGAAATCATATATCACAAAATAAAATTGTAGAATATATAACATAAATATATTGTAGCTTTCAAAGCTACATATGGGGTTTCATTTGGAATACCCAACAAAATATATTCACTAATTATTTTAGGAGAACCATTAAAATTTACCTCTTTTATGTTAACCATTGCATTTGATTTATCATGGGCTCACCTACCCTAAATTTACCTAGGAACCACCCATATTTGGTTTATCATGTAACCACCTTTCAAATTTCCAACTACCATTTCATAATAATAACACATAAAATAATAATAAAGTAAAGATAACATTTCATCGTTGTAATCAGAATATATTAGTTCATGATATTGAAATAATAAATCCAATTAAGAAAGCACATCTAAAACATTTTAGAAGAATATTTTTGAATCAAAGTGTCCCATAACACATCCCTTTTTATTAAGTTATTATCATTTAAAATATTTAATGTCCATATAAATAAATCCTTAAATCCATTTTGAAAACATGGAAATTATTGAGAAAGGTTTTTGATGAATAAATCCTTCAAACAATTAAAACGTTGTTTTAGTTAAAGAGTCCCTTGCAACATTGAAAAATAACTAAATAAAAACAATTAATTAATTAATATAAACAAAACTTATAATATCATGAGAATAAGGATATTAATGATAAAATATTTCAAAGGGTATTATATACACAATATAAATTTTAATTGGTTCATAATAACAACTATGTCTCAATGTAATGTAAATTGAGATGAACTTCATTACAATGTTCATATAATTAAGTTATGGATAAATAAATGACATTATTATGTGTGAAATATGTAAATATGGCTATTGTATGTTAATGGTATGTGTAAAAATATTATAGGAAATTCTAGCATTTTCTTGTAAAAACAAAACCAATGACATGGATATTGAACATAATTAAATGATATTGAGTTGAGATTCTCCTTACAAGGTTCACATAAATGACAAAATAATTTATCAATGGGGTGATTATATGTAGAAATAGTATATCAACGAAATGATATGTGGAAATTATATCATTAACAAATAAATTGTGATTTACACATAATCATGGAATAATATATTCGATGAAGTATGCGTAAAACCCAATTAGTGCAAATTGATTTATGAAATTCCCTTATGAAAATGTTTCGATCCTAACAACGTTAAATAAAAATTCAGAAAATGATTTTATAAAAGATAAAAGGTTTTCTCATAATTGAGACATGAAATGGATAAAAATAAATATATATAAGAACATAACCTACAACTAGAAAATAGAAATTAATAGATATAACATAGAAGAAGTTTTTGACTAAAAGAGGTGGGTGAAAGGTTCCCTTACCATGAGTCTATCATGTCATCTTCATTTTTTATCACCCTAAATTCTAAATCTACGTTTTTTTTTATAATTTCATCAGAACCCTTTACGACATTATTTTTCCTTTTATATTACTTATTATTATGTTATAAAAATTACATAATTATTTTTGTTAATATCAGTCGTTTTGTCGATATTTGGTACTTGTGTTGAAAATGAACTTGTTTTCACTTAAATTGTACATGTAGTCAAAATTAAATTATATAAAAAATTATATTTTCAATTTAAATTTTATATATATAGATTATAAATGTATTTATAATAGTCCTTAACAATTGGAGATAAGATATGAAATGCACTATTCATGGAGACTGTAAGCCGTACGTACTCATTAACACTGCTTTAATTTCCTTTTCATATAAAAAGTAATTAAAATTAAATGATAAAAATATATATTAATTAATGAATAATATCATATTTTATATATGTTACATAATTTCATTACCTCCATTGTTTATATGTTCCTTGTAAGGCATGTAGAAGTCATATCACTTTGAGGGGGTGGTAGTCAGTACTTCCTCTAATGAAATTATTTTGTCTACACATTATGGAAAGAATAAAAGTATGATTTAAATAAAAATTATCAAATAATTGAGAAAATATAAATATATTATATATCATATATTAATACTGTTCCATCATAATGGCCACCCATATAGGTTGTGGGATAATAGTTAATAATAATCATTTCATGAGGCATCGGTTCACCGTACAGAAAAATAGTATATTTCAATCGATTAGATTGAGGTGTCTATAAGTGTTGTTAGAATAATTCTCATGAAAACATCCTAGTATATTAAGGATATTGTATTTTTTATGTAATAAATTAATAAGAATATCATAGTGATTGGAAAAGGAAAAAAAATAAAATAACAAGAAAGAAGATGTTACCTCTAAATATATTATCTTATTTTGATTTGAGCCAAAAGGCCTTATTGAATTTACTTCTCCCCAAGGAAAGTCGTATATTTGTAAATTATGGATGTTAGGAGATTCTATGGTAATAATTTTGATTATTTAAAGGGATTTATAGCTATGATTAAATGGATATAGGTGATTCACTTTTATGAGAGGTCGGAGGGGTACTTCAGGAATGTCTGGAAATATTATTTTATTAGTAAATGATTTTCGGTTACAAATGGTCCCAAAATAATTTATTTCAAGACTAAGATTATTTAAGGTACAAAACCTCTCATCCAATAGGTTTTAGACATGTTTTGGTCACAAATTTAACCTTATCATTTTTTTACCTTTAGTTAAAAACATTATCTCTTATAATGTCTTCATTCATTTACATAATATATGGTATCTCTATTTTGTGTAAAATTCCAAGTGAACCATAATTGGATAATTAATGAAATTTTCAACATTATATTATTCATTTGTAAAAATGTTATATTTTGAGTACTATTATATAAATTAATAATCAATTTTATATATTTAGTTTAGAATTATTTAAATCATGGACACTATTCATACTTGACTTTTTTAAAATTTCATAACAACCCGATTCCTTCTAAAAAATGGCATTAAATTAAAGATAATATATCAATATCATATATAATATTCGTTTATGGAATCAAAATAACGAAATTGCATATATTTTAACATTTATAATATCATTTATTTGAATCCATTATTAATGAATCAATCACTACATCATGATTATGTAATAATTAAATTTATTAATTTTACATCTAAAAATGTAAAGAAAATATAATTATGTAAGAAATATTTTATGATTTATAATGAATACTTATAGTCTAGGTTATAAATTATTTATCCCAATTTAAAAATTATTTTAGTAAATGATACATTTTTATTTTAATGTTTTATTTAATTAAAATTAAATAATATCACAAGTCATTATCACACCCAAGTTGATCCATGGGGTCCCAAAATTTAACCAAGGTTGAACATAGTAGGGAATATCTCATAAAATACGATTATGATGCATGTTATGGTATCTTAATAATGTTATAATAATATTTTTTACCCTTATTTTCCAGAATTACCCTTTAACCATGGTAAATAAAATAATTACTAAATTCACTAGTCATAATTTCTAAAAAGAAAAGGTACATGTTTACAAAAATTTTACTAAGTGATTATTGATATGAAATAAATTATTTCAAATTCCTAATAAAAATGTTTCATTAAATTATTTGACATAAAATCTCTTTGATAAAAGTAGAAATAGAGTTTTTAAGAAGTAACAACTATCAAAATATTTACATGTGTTTATGTACAATTTAAAAGTGAAATTATATTAAATTTCAAAAAATTAAATTAAATTATAAAAATATAATCCAATTAATCATTAAAACCAATTAAAACTATTGTCTAACTATATAAATAAATTATATTAAAATGCATTTTTTGACATAAAATGCGACATTTTTCACTATTTATAAAAAAATGTTCTTTATAACAAAATTACAAAAAAAAATTCCAAAGTAATTTGTTATTTAATTTAATATATAATATCATATATATTGATAAATATAAAATATTATAGTGAAAACAATATATTTAAAAAGGGTTCTCCTTCAAAAGGCGGTATACGACATTTTAAAAATATTATTATTTTTCATGCTTAAAATTGGATTCATACAAATTTTTAAGCCCTAGAAAATTAATGGATAAATATAAAAACATTTAAGAAATATGTGTAATAATTATTTAGTTAGTTATGTTTATTACTATAAATACACCATCAATGTGTTAACTACAATTTAAATTAATGAAAATATTATATTATTATTCAGTATAACTAAAAGTTTTGTTCAACATAATATTTCAATGAAACCTATTGTTGCATGTCGAGTAGGATATCTGAAAAAGTTTCCTATTTAACATAAAAGTAAAAATATATTAATAAATTATAATACATATTAAAAATTTTTAATCTAGAAATACATAGTTTGTTATATCCTTCCCCCATTTGGAAATTGCATCCTCGCAATTTAAAAATTATGCTCAGAAACATCATTGAAATTCTAACATTGGAAAATGAGTTCAAAAAACAATCACATGAAAAGAAAGAAATATAAGTAAAAAGGTCACACAATAAAACACCTACTAGTATTACATATAGATATATATGAAAAAATATGTCTCTTTAATTAATAGAGAGTGATATAGAAAATGATCATTGAAAGTTAACCACCAATAGGCCATAATATCCCCATCTGTGAAAGTATATAATAATACCATTAATCTCCATGAAATTACAGAAGTCTTAAAAGGGGTTTTATGTGTCATTGATTTTTTAAAATATCTTAAAATAATAAACCCATTATCATATCCCAAACCCTTAAAAAAACAAACTAATCTCCAAAGATGTCAAAACCCTTCCTTTGATACCAACTATAAGGACTCATCCTAAAACATTACATAATCGTGAGTTAATTCATCAATTCACATGAGGATATTTTCAGGTTTATTGTTTTAGAGAATTAGGTCATAACTATTACATTACATCACAAAAATTACAATGTATACAATTATAATATATCTAATTTTTTTCACAATATTAAAACTCCTTAAATAAAAAAAGAATTGTTTTCATGATAAGAATATTCATGAATTCTTACTTTTTATTACCCATCCTTTTAACATGTGGATGTATTTTAATGAAAATTGTGTGAATAAAATCCTGAGTAAGGGTTATAAAAAAATTAATGAATACATTAGATCATGAGTACATAAATATTAATGGAATCATACTTATCAATAATAAAACATAATCTCTTTAACAAACATAATGAAATAATAATATTTATTAATAGAAAATATAAATCAAAATTCATAAAGAAATGTTGTGGAATCCATCACATTCATAAATTTTATCTTTCACACCTATAGTGAGAGTTATGTTTGGTTTATCCATCACAGTATATTCCCTAAATCTATAAGTATAAAGATTAAAGTTTACATCTGTCTCGTCACCCAATTCATTAGAGAGAAATCACAGGCTCACCCACCCTAGGTATATTATAGGACCACCCATATTTTGTTTATCACTTAAACATTGATATAATGTACAACTACCATTACATTATCATAACATAGATAACAACCATAAAATAAAGGTAACACATTCACATTACTATCACAATATATATGTTCAAGATATTGAAATAATCAATCCTATTAAAAAGGCCCATTTTAAAAATTTAAAAGAATACTTTTGAATCAAAGTGTCCCATACCACATTTTTTTAATGTCATTACGATTTTAAAACATTAATTTCCATATATAAAATCCTTAATTTTTTATTGAAAACATGGAAATTAATGAGAAATATTTTAGAAGAATAAATATTTAAAACATTTAAATTGATATTTTACTTAAATAGTTCCTTACGACATGAAAAATATACATGAATAAAGATAAATAATGAATAAAATTAAAAAACATATAAAATCATAAGAATTATTTGATTCGTGATATAACATGTCAAAGTTCAGTATATAGACCATTTAAAAGTGAATTGGTGAATAACAATAAATAAGTGTCAATATATTGTAAATTGAGAAGAAATACATGTTAATGATTGTATAATTATATTAAAAAAATTACATAAATATGTGTGAAAACTAAAAATACCCCTAATGTAAGGGGATATTATGTGTGAATAAATAAGGGTCAATTCACACATATTATATGAAAATGAAAACAAATTAAATGGATATTTAACTTAGTGTAATGGTATTAAATAATGATTTCCATTACAAAGTTCATATAAATGACATAAGAATTTATTTATTGGGTGATTATGTACCATAGTAGTATATCTACACAAGCGATGTGTAAATTAAAAAATAAATAAATAAATACTGATTCCACACATAATCATGGAATAATATAATCAACAGTATATGAATAAACCCAAATGAGTGGAAATCAAGTTTAGAAATTCCTTACGAATATTTTGCTGCCTAACGACATCACTTAAAAATGCCGAAAATGATTTTATATGAAAGAAAAGGGTATATAAGATTTGGGAAAAAATATGTACCTAAATAAATATATATAATAACATACCAAAACATTAGAAAATATAAATTAAAACAAATAACATAAAATAAGTCATTGAAGAATAGAGGGGGAAAGGTTCCCTTACATTCAGTCCAAATGGTATTGTTCATTATTTATCTCCCTTTATAATAAACATAAGTTAAATTATAATTTTATGATAACCTTTTCAATTTTTATTATTCCTTTTATATAACTTATTACCATGTTATAAAAATTTCATAATTATTTATGTTAATATCAGTCATTTGGCGATATTTGGTAGATGGGTCGAAAATGTACTTGTTTTTGTTAAAAGTTGTACATTTAATCAAATGTAAAGTATCTATATAATGATATTGGTGATTTAAATTTAATATATATACAGTATATATGTATTTATAATAGTCCATAACATTTGTAGGAATTAAATGAAATGCACGGTTCCTGATGACGCTAAGTTGTACGTACACATTAATGCTACTTTCATTTCGTTTTCATATCTATGTGAATGAAAAAAATGATATATATATATATTATTTACATTATAATATCATAATTTATATAAATTTCATATTTTCTTTAAAATATTATTTTAGATATTCCTTGTATGGCATAAAGGAGTCATATCCCATTGACAGTGTGGTCATTCACACTTTCTAAAAAGAAATTATCATATTGACACTATGGAAAGCATAAAGGTATTATTTTAAAAAAATTACAGAATCATAGATAAAATATAAATACAATATATATCATATATAAATACAGTTACATAATAATGGCCACAATTATAAGTGGTATGAGATAATCAAACATTCAACGTTCCTTGACGTAGAAGTTCATCGTACACAGATACAATATGATTGTATCCATTAGATTGAGGTGTGTGTTAGTCTAATTAAAATAAATCTCATAACAAAATACTAGTATAATAATTATTTTGGTTTTTTTATTAATCAACGAATAAGAAGATCATAGGTGTGGAGAAGTAAAATAAAATAAATGAACTTCAGAAAAGACATTACCATTTAATCGAGTAACTTCTTTTGAATAGAGCCAAAAGGAATTCTTTATTTCCTTCTACACAATTTCATGCTTCTAAGAAGAAGAGAGGGATGTTTGGAGATTATTTTTGAAGAATTTTTATAAAAAAAGAGTCTTGATAGGTGTGTTTAAATAGGTAGAGGTAATGCCCTTTTATAAGAGGAAGGAGAACACTTTAAAAATGTCATGAAATATTAATTGATTATAAAATGATTTTTGGTTTCAATAGGTCCCAAACTCTTTTATTTTAAATATAAGATGTTTTTTGGTCTAATAACTCTAAAAAATAGCTATTAAACATGTTATGTGTACATATTTAACTTTATCATTTTGTTTTAACCCATAGTAAAAACATTAACCCTTACCACGTCTTCTGGCATTTTCATAATATATGGTAACTATATTTACTATTAAAATATATTTGAACCATAATTGGATCATTTATAACATTTTTAGCATTAGATATATCATTGAATAAAATATTTTATAATTTATGTCATGAATTATGTAAATTTTGTACACTATTCAAAATTTACATTTTTTTATAGAATGATAACAACCTAAATCATTTGATTCAAAGTAATTAAATATAATATAATATGAAAATATCATTCATTAAATTCGTTTATTGAATCAAAATAACAAAATTACATTTATTTTATCATTATAATATCTTTTATTTGAACCCATTATTAATGAAACAATCACTGTATCATAATTAGATCATAATTAAATTTATTTATTAATGTATTGAAATTATTACTAATATGTCATGATGTTGAAATTTTTATGGATTTATAATTACTATTTATAGTTTAATATATAATTTATATGACCCCATATAAAAATTGTTTTTGTAATGTATACAAGTTTATGTTATTTTTCAATTTACATTAAATAAATTAATATTATAAGTAATTTTTACTCCCATGTGGATCCTTGGGGTCCCAAAATCGAGCCATGTATAACCATTATCAGAAATATATAATAAATTCAGATTAGGATACATGATATGGTAGTTTAATATTATTATAATAATATTTTTTACCCATATTTACCAGATTTACCCTATTTCCAAGGTAAATAAAATAATTACTAAAGATACTATTCAAAATGTATACAAATAGAAGGTTACTATTAAAAAAATTAATTCCTGATTCCAGTTATGGAATCAATTTTTCCAAATATATAACACTTAATTTTGAGTAATTAATGTAAAATTAATTCTAGTTTCCAAAACAAAAAAGCAGGTTTTTAATAAGTAATAAATATCAAAAGATTGGCAGGTGTTTATGTCCAATTTAAAATTGAAATATCATCCAATGACCAAAATTGGATTAAATGATAAATATATAATCCAATTTAAATTTAAAACCAAATAAAATTACAATTTAACTTAATTAATAATTTATATGAAAATTCAATTTTGACTTAAAATTCGGTATTTTTTCACTATTAATAAAAAAGAACATTATAACAGAAATTTCCTAAATTTATCCAAACTAAATTTTGATGTCCCTTATCTATAGAAGAAGTTTATTTTGTCCAATTGAACTTATAAAAGTGACCAAAACTATATTTAAAAGGGGGATTCCTTCGAAATGTGGTCAACAAACATTTAAAAAAATTAGAGTTTTTCATGATTAAAATCAGATTAATTTCTATTTTTAAACCAATAATATTTATTTGATAAATATAAAAATATTTAAAAAAATGTGTAATAATAATATTTTAGGTATGTTTTTTCCTGGAAAGAAAATTAATATGCTTTAACTACCATTTAAAATATTATTATTATATTATTATTTTTTGGTATAACTCAAAATTGTTTGCAAAGTAAGAAATTGTTTAGAACATGTTGTTGAGTGTTGTGTACTTTACCAAAAAAAGATTCCTATTAAAAATAAAATTAATATATTATTCATTAATATTAATATAAATATAAATGTTTTATTATATAAATGGGATTTTACTTATATGGTATCTTAGGAGATGAAAACATTTCCCAATTCATTTATTGTCAATAAAATTCGAGTTATTCCCATGACATTCAGGTTTTTAGGTACTAAATAGACCATTCTACATAAAAATGCATTTAATAAAATTTAATTCCATGATTACGGATTACGAGTTTCATACATATATTTACCAATTCATTTATGTTTAATTAGATCTACTTTAATACACTTTATTGGAAACGAGGATGGACATTTACATCCCAAATGTTCATCCTATAAAATCACTATTTAACATTGTTAACATAATGGGTGAAAATAAATGTTCCAAGAAAGGTATAATGTGGTAGAATAGTTTTATTTCAGTTCCTGGGAATATTTATTAAATGGATGGGATGTGTAAAAAACATTTAACCTGAAAATTTAGATACAAAAGGACTTACTGAAAAGAAATAACATGAATAAAAAGGGATAGGATATAATACCTTTCCTTGAGAGGGTGATAAAAAAAGATTAGTGTTCTTTTTATGATCTTAAGAAAACGTTATAGAGGATTTAGAGTGTGATTGGGAGAGTAAATTCATAATAAATCTCATTTTAGTAATGTTGAATGAAAATTTGAGTCGGTATTTATAGAAAAATATATATGAATTTTTTATTAATTTCTAAACTTATATTTTGTAATATAAGTGATAAATTAAACAAATTCACATAACATAATGGTATTTTTGAAATTTATTCTAGTAAAATATGATTTTATTTTGAAATATTATTCGGTTATGAAAAAAATAAATTAAATAATATCATTCACTATGTGTATGTGAGTAATCTTCGATTTTTCCCCAAATACTATAATAAAATACGTGTTTTGGAGGACACTCAATAGGTATGTAAAATTAATCATATTAAATTAATAACAAATTATTTTATATTAGAAATTTGTTTTTTTATTTAATTCCCCTTTTAAAATTTATTACATCACCTTTGGGCATTTATATATCATAATTTATACTATATATTTATACTATATTTTATTTTTACCCAAAAATTACACAATCAATGAAATTTATAATAAATTAACCATTGTAAAATTATGAAATTAGGAATTTTAATATATAATTTAATTTTACAAAACCAGTTCTGTAATTTTTCATAATTTTAACTTTTAATGAAAAATGATCATTTACCACTAAATACTAGCATTTCGATTTTCGTGACATTCAAACATTTATAAAAAATTAATTTAAAAGTCATTATATTATATTATCATCTATTTATTTTCATTTTTACTTTTATAATAATTTTTAATAAACATATTAATTATTTCAAAATTCATTAATTTATTAAAATATTGTATTAGTTGAAGCTATATATTTTTGAAATATACAATTATGATTTCTTCATATCATAATCATTTTTTAATAATAACATTTTACAATAATGTTTATAATGGAATGATTAAAAAATATTAAATAAAAAAATTATCTTTTTAAAAATAAAAAGTTAAAATTCACATTACAAGGGTCTGGATACATAACCCCTTATTACACAAGTGTAGTTAATAATGAAATTGTGTGAGATGGTTGTACATTCCTTATATGTTTTAGTGAAAATGTTTTAGATGGCGATCACGATATGTTTGAACATCTACCATATATTGTTTTAATCAAGATTCACTTTATATATATTGGAATTCATTTCATATAGATAAAATCCATGTTATTACATCATCCACATAATCTATGATAAATGGAATTATTATGGTGTGATACCACTGTTCTATGCTATTACATTTTCCTTCTTGGTCAATTACACAATATTATAACCCTTAATATACAATAATTTCAATTGTCACTATATAATAAGTATATTACCATTATTCATGTTGAATAACAATCTTCTATGTATGATGAGATATTTTTTATAATGGTGACAAATAACCAACGTAGTGCATGGGTTTTCTATAACTATATTAAATAATAAATCATTTTTTATTCCTAAAGTAATTTTATTTATAAATATTTTGGTCCCTACATTCTTTCCACATTTACATATTTTACATATAAATTTAATTTCATAAACTTAAATAATTGGGGGAATACATATTTCATCGCCTCACTTATTCACATATTTCATCATCAACATGTGGTTCCACTGGAGTTCATTGTCCAAATGGGTTATCTTGTTTTTCTGAACATACCATATAATCCATGCTATTTAATAGATTCTCCTGAAATAAATGATTTTTTTAAGGTACCACCTCCAGGTTCAGTATATGTTAGGGTTCTAGAATGTACTCCATCAATAGGGATAAATGGAATACATAATTCACTTGAGATAGGTTAGGTGGGTGTGCCTGTTGATAGCCCTAAAATCTATTGGTATATAGGATCTTATAGGGGTTGATATAACTTGACCTAAGATGTACATTCTTCCCAAACCACATGACTTTCTCCCTTAGTGATATATGAAGGAACACCTAATATATGACCCCAAACTCATGGTATCATCAATTATTTTCATTATAAATTTTCTCATACCATTAAATTTAGTTTTTATAATATTGATTTCTATGGACATTTTCTATAAAATTTTAGAACAAATTATATCTTATTAGCTTCATCACACCATCTTCATATTAACATGTTGGAGAATGATGTTAGAACTAGGAAGATTTTCTACATGATTTTCGATTATATATGTTCTATTTAACTTTAATTCTATTCATCTTAAAAATCCACCTCAATAATTCTTTTAAAAGTGTATTTTAATTATAAGATACAATAATATTTTATCATATATAATATATGAATTAATATTATTAATATATTATATTTTTCATTTATTTAATTTAACCTTTAAATATTTTATATATTTTATGTAACATATTTCAAGAATTTTTATTATTTATAAATATTTTACTTACCCTTACACTAATATATGTGATTTTTTTACCCTTATGTAACATTTTTTAGTTTTTATTTACCGTTATGTATGTCTTATTTATACGATTTCATGAGGTTTTTAATTTTTTATTTACCCATACATAGTCTATAAAAATTTTGAGTTTCCACAATATATCTATTCATATTTCATTAATAAATCCATTATAAATTTTAACTGACCTATATAGAACTCATTAAAATTTATTCTACACCACTTAATTCTTCATCTTTACCATTATGTCAAATTTTATAACCTGGTAAATATATTATAATTATTTAATTACATTACATAGTTTATAAATGTTCTTACGCATCTTCTAGGACCATAAATTTTAGTTACATGACCATCTGTTTATTTATTTTTTGTATATAATAACATAGGGTTATGTTATAAAGGGATTAGGGGGGTTTTGACATTTTTTGGGGGTTTTATGGATGTTCTTGTTTTTAGAAAATCTTGAAGAAAATGTAATATACAACCTACAAAACTGTGGAACTAAAATATTGGGCACATTGTAGAGCATGGTTTGGAAATACCTTTCAAATTCCCATGACAAATTGGGAAATGTTGGATTGAGGGGGAAAATAATGTTGGCACACAGTTTTGTTAACTATGTCAGCCAACCATGTGAGGGGTTAGGAGGCAGTGGATCAATCCTTCCTAGTGCATGGTTTTCTTAACCATGCACCGTAACTATGGTCAATTATAATTTAGATATGAAAATTATGGATCTATTCATATTTACTCCTTCACAATATTATTTTCCCCTTGATAGGTCAGATATTAAATTCCTAACCCTTATAAGGATGTGTATACCATTCATTTCGATATATGAGTGATTCATAAGAGAATATAAGTGCATGGGATGCCACCTTTGATGGTATGTGACAATTCTTTTTCATTATCAATGGTTTTATTCATCTTTCATGCATTGGAATCGTGGATCAAATCATTTGGGAATAAATCCATGTTTTGGATTCTAATAGTGAATATATATGTTTTTTATTTGTGGGAACAACATATATATTTGTTTTTATGACTTTGATGTCTTTTTTTTGGTGTTTTAGGTTGTTGTTTGGTTTCACTTATATTTTTCTGGTGGGTGTCTTATCTAATGACTACTATTAAATATAAAGTGAAGGATTGTTTTCAAGTGGATTTAATTTCATAAATTGAATTGTGAAATTGGAATGTGATTCTTGATAAATACATATTTATTGATGGTTTTATAAAATGGAAGAAATTGGATAGTTGTGAAGAATGTCATATTGCTTTATGATTTTAAAATATTGGTTTTAAAATTATGGTTTCATTTTGATGCATGTAAAATGTTTATTTACTATTTTTTAAATAAATAATGATATTGTGGAATATTTTGTGTTATGGGTTTTGTAAAACATGGTGGGAGTTTTATCATTTGTATTTTGGATGGATTAGGGAAATAAATTCACCCATAAAAATAGGAAGGATTTGGGAATGAATTTTCTTATATAATGACGGTTCACCATGTGACTGCTTGGTAAAAGGATGAATTTCCACTCACATATATTAGTGGGCCTATTGTTTTCCAGAATGTCTGGATTATAGGATGTGTTGAAATGGATTGGGTATTCATAATGAAATGTTAAATGATTTAAATATATTTTTCAAAAAATTATTTCTATGGAAGGAAAATTATTTTTTGAAAACTATTTTTCTCTTAGATAAATACATAATTTAATTTAAAATATATTATAGACATGATCTAACATGTTATATTTTAGTTGAATGATTTGGGATGTCATTGGGGAAATACTACCAAATTTTATACTCAGCCCCTGCTTGGGAAATACATTGAATTTTTAAGTGATGTATAGAGACATGGGTAATAGAAAAGTATCCCAGTTCATTAGTGATTCATCATGATACATTTTTAAAAGGATTATTAAGTTGGATATTAGAACATGTTGGGAGTTTCAATATTGATATCCTTATTCCCATTATGTTTTTTTTGTCTTTGGAATCAATAAATTATATTGGTTTTGGATTCCACATGAACTCTGATGATGTTTATTTGTTTCAGGTGTATTTTGGACACATGTATCACATAGATTGTTTATTTTTATGGTTATCATGGTTTAGTGGTTTTTATATGCAATGATAAAAAATTAATATAGATTTTTTATTAATAACTTTAGATTTATTAATTTCTTTTGGTGTCTTAGGGGTATGACCTAAGGGCTTTAAGACACACTTACCTCTTTTGAAACTGATAGATTATGGGAAGGATTTATCAAATGATATTATTTTTTTTGATTGTGGGAAGGAAAATCATTTTTTTATAAAATGAATTGGATTGGTAGAAAGAATTAGGATCATCATAATTTGATAAATATAACATAAATAGTGAATGAAAACCCATTTATGCAGAACATCATGTTTCCATGAAGTTTTTCAATATTATTGTTTTGAGAGACTTCTAGAAGTCGTATGGTCATCTTCATGGGATTTTTTTATGATAATTTTATGACAAAATTCTATATAAATTAAATACCACTAAGTGGGATTAATTTAGTTTTAGTACATATTTATTATTTAGTGAAACATCATGATTTTTTTAAACTGTTGAAAATGGTTTGATTTTCTAAAAGCATAATGGAATTTTAAAAATAGCCTTTAAAAAGTAAATTGAATATTTTTGTAAATCCTTGTGGTGATATGTGTGATGTAGTAAATTTATAATTTCGAAGGCTTTAGTTTTTATAGAGTGAGACTAAATGTAGTGTGTTTTATTTATAGAGAATGGATCTAGGTTGGCATCACTGAAACCAACATGAAGTGCATTTTGAGAATGTAGTTTCACTAGAGTCACATGTGAAATAAAAGGTATTTAAAGTATTTTCTAGGATTTTAGGTCCATATATTGAGAATATAGAAGTGATTAACCATGTAAATTAGAGTAGTTAGTTTGGTTACAAAATAAATAAAAAACTATCTTTTATGCGTATATAAAACTGAAAAAATGAATTGTGGCTAAATAGGATGAATTGAATCTTCGATATACATGGCACACTAAATGAGATAAAGGTAATGTTAGAATCATATATATCTTAGGATCTAGAATTATTGTGTGGGTATTTATATGTTCATGATAAAATAGACCAATTCATTACATGGGTTGATTTAAAATAGTTTTCGATAGAAAATATTATCCTCACACATATAGAATTTGTATAATAATGTAATTGTTTTGTTTTAAGCATGATAATATCATTGTGAAAAAGAATGAAAATAAACTTATTACTTTAGTCAACTTCTAACCAAATGTTTCTACATGTTTATCCTTGAATGTGTTGATTTTCTTATTCAGTTTGAAATGAAAAATTTAGTCAATGATTTTCATGATTTTTTAATGGATTATATAGATATGGTTAATGGGGAAATGAATTTAGAATGATATATCTTATGTAATGAAGATGGTAGAAGAATGAAATTACCTAAGAGAATTGGTTGGAATATAATGAGGGGAATAATTGGAAGAGGGAAACTAATTTCCACAGTGTAACTATGGATTAGAGTTAGACAATGGGATTAGTTAATATTCATCATAAATCGAAGAGTAATCTTCGATTCATTTAGTGTTGTTATTTTGATCATATAAAACAAGAATGTAAAACACCACCTAGTGAATTCTTCAATTTCACCAGATGGTAGATTATCAACACTATTGTAAAATTCATATGAGGATGGTGTTAGGGACACATATCGTGATTCATAGTTTTCATATTATTTAAAGGGATGACAGTAGTAGAATAAATATCTTCAAAATATCTAAGAAATCTATAGTGATACTATGAATGACATGACTATAATAATAGTGAAATATCAACACTGTAATAATGGAAAAACTATAAAGAGTAAGAAATTAGATTTATATGAGAAAATGATAGTGGATTATCAATGTAGACCATTGGTAGTGATAAGAACTAATACATTTATTTATAACTTTATAAAAGATTTGAATTATATAGTTTAAACCTATTAATTATTGCTTCTTGTGTTATTGTCCTTCTTAGTTTGCTTGTTGAGAATACGCCTTTTTTTTATAAACATAAAATCCATCTTGTACAATGATAATGGAAATAATTTCTATGAAAATAATGTTCTATAATAAATGACGGGTTTCAATTGAATTTTGATTTATCTATACTTGATATAGACGTCTATTACATAATCTCGAGTATGGATTAGATGAAAATTTTCAAACCTAAAATAGAATATTATAAAAAAAATGTTAGGATTACCTACAATGATGGCATCATGTATCTTTTTATAAGAGATCAGAATGTGAACGAAACTAGAGTAAGATTTTTTTCCCTTGTATTTAGAATGTTTTCATATTAGATGATATATTTCTCCTTGGAAGTAGTGGATGAGATAAAAAATAGTTGCTTTCCTACAATTATTTATCAATTTATTAATGTTTCTATGATAATTTCTAAGGTTTTCCACCGACAAGGTAATTGGATTTTATGATTCATATCATACTAGGGATTACTCATATATCACTTTAGACTTATTAAATTGAACCAGAATAAAAAATAGAATTGAAACTCCAGTTAGAGGAGAAAGAATGTAAATGGTTCATTCTTCATAGTTTGTCTCTAGGGAGTCACCATTTTTTTGTGAAGAAGTCGGATATAATAATTCATATGTGTTTGGATCATTGTATCTTTAACAATGACATGATAATGTGTCTATATCCGTTTCTACGAAATGATGATATCATTGTTAAGTAAATGGGTTCTGAGTGGTTTTCTAAAATTGACTTGCATAATGGATACCACCAACTATTGGTAACAAATGAGTATATTACAAATAAAATATTCATATGTAGATATTGAAATTACATGTATGTGGTTATATATCATTTTCTTACTAATTCCCCAATAATATTTATAAAATTTATGATTCAGAAATTTAAAAAAATTTAGATTCATTCTTGACAGTGTATACAGATAACCTTATTTTTAATACTAGGATTATTATTGAATATGATAAATAATTTTCAGTTGTTTTGGGTGTGTTGTGGGAAAATTGTTTTTATGAAAAAAATATCAACGTTTTTTTGGATACTAGTTTTATTTTTCATTATCCAAGTTATACCTAAAAAATTTCATTCACTGGATCTAGAAAAGATACAGTATGTGATATTTGGAAATATCAAATTTATGGATTTGAGATATGAAACAACCCTAGAATGTTTGGATGTAATCGATGCATCATTCATGAATTTTCAATACTAGCTTCACTAATGTCAAATGTTACAAAGAAGAATGTTCTATAAAATAGAACAATGAATTTTAGGAGTTCACTAAAGTACATAAATTTGATTATACATAAGTAAAGGTATTGATATTTGTAGAATCATGACCAGGCTATGTGGATTATTGTTATTCTTTGGGATTTGGGTTTGGTTGTATCCTCTTGTAGGGACCCCATGTTGTTGCTATTGGAACACTAATGTTATAGATTCATGATATTAACTACCTAATTCATGATTTAGAATTATCTGATGTGGTCTATTCATTTAAAAAATGGAATCATTTCTTATTTGGTGACAAATTTATAGTGATTACATATCAGAAGATCTAGATATACATTATTTCACAATCATATTAGAATTTGTGAAAGATAATATTGATAGATTACCATAAAATTTTCATCATATGATTAATTTAAACACCCTTTAATGGAAATTCAGTTGAAGAATCACTAATAAGGATGACATATAATCATTTGGATAAAGAATCATTAAATCAATGGAAACTGAAGTAAGTGATAGCTGAAACGAACATTGATTATAAAGACTGAGGTAGTGTTATAGTATTCAATCCATCATCTTATGTACCCTAATCATTTAAAAATAATAATGATACTCAATCATGTAATAATGAAAGTGTATAAATGACATAAAAACTCAATGGTGGGGAGATAATGGAAGGATGAAAAAGGGACAGGAGATCATTTTTTTTTATTTTGAGATAGCATGGTTGTAGTTTTAGATTTTTAAGAGAAACTCATCCACACATACCATCATTAGAGAGAGGTTCTCTATATGAGAATACAGAATACGTAGAAGGAACTAAAAAACATTTTGTTGGAATGATTGTAATTTTTTTCAAAGTTTGTTTCAAGAAGACTCGCCTATTATAAATTAAAGGGACCGAATTAAACACTAGTTGGCATGTTGCAGCCATTACCAATTAATGTTTGGAAATATAGATATATAGCAACATATATTTTGATAGTTCTCCAAAGTATGTTTTGGAAACATGATTTCATAGGTTGGTATTGGATCACATCCAATGTTAGCTCATTTTATAATTATTCATGAATATCAAACAGTTGAGGACTTGTGAAAAATCTATATTCGATAAGGATTAAAAATGAATTGTGTTCTAGTATCAATTGTATCATAATAGGAAACTGTATTTATATATGGATTGTGGAAATCCACACAATAATTCCTCAGGAATTATTTTACTATGATCAAAATGTATCATCAAAAAAGATATGGACACTAAAAAATGATTATAAAATATTTTTAGTACATTTGTATAGATTTTGTAATGTATTTTTTGGTCTTATGGGAGGATCACATACTGTAAGTGGATTTATAATATAAAAATAGTTTTCATGTCATGATATATATGGCTCTTTTTGAAGTAATTTTTGGGATTCCATGTGATTATCTACTTATTTTGGTGGAAATTGGAGAGTCATCACAAATTATGAAAAGCCGTGTGGAAAATCCAATTACAAAATATTAGCTGATCATGAAGAGAATGGAGATGGATCTGATTCCTTATATATCTTATGATGATCATTATCAACCTCAATTTTCCATCATGTTTAGTGGCAATGTGTTCTTGAAAATCCCTATTTAGATAGTAAATCTTTATTTTGCCAAGATGGGATTGTTATATCATCAATTCATGTGTAATATTGAGATACTTGAATATGTTGGTGAGGTGAATATCATTTTGATTTTCCTCAAAAGTTCATTTTAGGGAATAATTTTTTCCATCATTCACAGTTTAATTAGAATCGAAATGATATTTACCATGAAATATAATGTGATCACATTGACTTGGAGAGGGATGCTACATTGCATCATGTGATAGTATAGATTGTGGATAGGAAAGTGAAATTGATTTGTGATTAATGAATAGGTCAAGTGCAGCATGTTTGGAATATTGGTTGGATTTAAGAATAAATATGGGTGTATGAGAAATAAATGGTGGATTAATTTCCTAGTCTATTTTATAAAAATTGTGGTTTTCTACTTTCTGTGAATGGGAAGGCTAATGGTTTGGAGAATATATAACCCCTAGTTTCCTGAACATGATCCCTTATTTTTGTATTTTATGTAAACAATGAGGTTGGGTTATATTTTATTAGGATCATAAGATATTTGGAATGTTTTTTGGAAGTTTCTAGATGATAAAATCTTGAGAATAGTAACTAGAAACTGGAAAATCCCTCTCAAGAAAAAGGGAAACCTGAATCATGGGGCATTTCATTGATGCTTGGTTAGTTCTGCAGTTTGGTATAACCATGATGCTACCATTGATAAATCATGTAAGGATATAAATAGGGAAAAATAATGTCTCAACCCTTTCTTTTATAACTTTGTTACCCATCCATTTCAGGTTGTTATAGTGGCACAATCTCATGCAAGGTTAGCACACAGTTTTCCCATAAATTCCCTCCTAAAATTTAGTTATGAATATATCAGATATAATATTATCTACCACATAATCCTATTTCCCCCACAAATGGTTATATCATCAATACATCTATCTCTCAATGACATTGAGACAATTCATTTCGATACACTAATTATTCTTAGTAGAATATAAGAGCATTGATGGTTGGTTTTATTCGAAAGTAATATTTCTTCATTATTTTCCGTAGTTTTCTTCTTTTTATCACTCTTTAAATCAGGAATCAAATCCATTTTTCATAAATCTAGGATTTTTTTATGATCAAGGAAATATATTATTTTTTTTATTAAATGGGATATGATATATGGTTTTTTTCAAATGTTTATTTTGGTTTAAAGGTGTTTTGGCCCATTCATTGGGGTTTACAGTGTTTGTGAGGTAAGAAGATTCTCTATCAAATTCTATTGATTAGAGTTTGAAGGCTTGATTTTATATTTATTTTCATTTATTTATTTAAATTTGAATCTTATTTGTTATTATTTAGGAAAAGTTCCTTAGTGATGGTTTTATGAAATGGATGAAATTGGTTTCTTTCATGGAAAGTGATTTTGGTTCATGATTTTAAAATTACCTCATAGATTTGATGTGTGTGATTTGTAGGTTAACATGTTTTTAAAGAAATAATGGTTTTGTGTAAAATGGTTTTTAATAGGTTTTGGCATACATTGTGTGTGTTTTTTCATGTGCCTTTGGTATAGATATGGGTGTGAATAAACCTAAATCAGAATGGTACACTATATAACGCATTAGTGAAAGGATGAATCGACACTGGAGAGTACATAGAGGTACAAGGGTTTTAGGAATTTTTAGTTCTGTGGAAATGGAACAAGTGTTCTAAATGAAATGTGAAATTATTTAATGGAATGTATAACTAAATTATAATGAAAAATATTTTAGTTAGGAAATCTGTATTGAAATGACCAAAAATGATAAAAATTCATTTAAAGAATTTAATATAAATGATATAACCAGTTAATCATATTGGAGTGAGTTGGGAATTAATTTGGGAATTCAAATAAAGTTTTAGACTCACCCCCTTCTTGGGAACATTAGTGTGTATGTAAAATTAATAAATCAAGACACCCATAAGGGTAAAGTAATCCAATTCAATAGTGATACTTCATGATAATTTGGGAGTGGCTGTTTGGGTTTGAGATTGGGGTATTTTAGGATTTTCTATTTCGATTTGGATGATTCCGATTGT
The DNA here is from genome assembly GCA_963277665.1 of Viscum album. Lineage (NCBI taxonomy): Eukaryota > Viridiplantae > Streptophyta > Magnoliopsida > Santalales > Viscaceae > Viscum > Viscum album. The sequence goes on along the minus strand of OY728150.1, from coordinate 2,129,725,594 downwards.
TTTTTGTTTCCTTTTGTATCATTGAGTTTTTTTGTTTTTGGTTTCCTCTGGGACTCATTTTTTGTGGGTATTTTATTTTATTTTTAATTTGAATTCATTCATTATATAAAGCGATTATTTTTATGGTTTTTATGGTGTATTAGTTTTATAAAAAAAATGATAAATCATCACCCAAATATTTATGCATCCATTGGAATTTATTTCAAAACTTTTGTGTCTTGTGGTGTAACATAAATCCAGTAACACAAAATCGCTTCTTCCCCTTCCATTAATTAAATAAAAAAATAAAAAAATAAAAAAATAACCTTCAATGTGCGATTACTTATTTTCAACTGATTCTATAAAAAGGCGTTTTTGTGTGATATTGTGATGTGTTCTGTGTTAGAACAGTCCAATAATTCATTTTGTAATTCTCAATAGTAATTTTTTGTTATTAAAATTTAGTTTTAACAGTGGGTGTGTCTTATAAGTTTCCATTTACACTTATGTGAGATTGCAAGATTACTTACACCTTCTTTGTAATAATTTTTAAAGATAAATGTGAATATCATATCTACCCTCAAAAAAGATTTATAATTTTTTCATATATTTACATAGTATCATTTTACCCTTACATATGTATCTTTTTACACTATCTTATGTATCTTTTTAACCATATTTAGATATTTTATTACCCTAACTAAATGTATAAAATTATTGACTTACCCATAAATAAGATATAAAATATTTTTTATCTTTACGTAAAGATCATTAAAAATATCTTTCACATGAAATTTATCTATGTTCAATTTTCTACAACTAATACATGTTCTACTACAGTCTGTTATTTCTTTTTACTACAAAAAAAATTAATTCTACCATATGTTGAGGTTTTCTACCATTAGTACTAACATTATTTCGCTAGGTTTAGAGTGCTTTGGATAGTTGAATCACGATACTGATAGTCTTGTAATATTACTACAACCACTAGTTCAGATCTTATACTATATGTAGATATATTCTACCATCAGTAGTGATATGATACTATAGAGATGAATCTTCTTACTCTAATGCTTTTCCACTTCGACTAGTCTATTCTACTACCAGGACATTCTTTAATTAAATTAAAAGTAAATATTATAACATAATTTTTTTGAATTTAATTAATATTTGAGATATAATGATTTAATAATTATTATTCATAAATAGGGTTTTAAGATTAATTGAAGACAATGTTAGATATTCCATATTTGTAGCTAGTGTGATTTTTTATCTAATTTTTATTATCCTATAATGGATAAATATAATTTTCAAAATTATATAAATACAAGTAATGCCTAATGAACAAATATTGATAAATAAATTTAATCTATAAACAAACTAGATTTCTAAATATTTTTATATGAAATAATATTTTCTAGTTTTAAAAGCACAATTTGTTTTTTATGAAAAAATAGGAACATTGTGGATTACATATGATGTGTCATCATGGAAACATTTAAATTAAATAAAAATGAGGAAGAATATCATTCCTAATTATCTATGTTTTAATCAATGAAAGATGAACTACATAACACTTATAAAATCTATATCTCTTATTATCTATTTTATTTTATTTTCATATTTTTTTTATTTTTTTTATTTGATAAAAATATATTGTAATATACGCTACATATCTGTGATAATATCATCACATATATTTTATAACTTATATCCCCGAAATAACTACATAATAGGCTATGTTTATCCCGAACATCCTATGCTTAGTTGTATGTAAAAATCTAATCATGCTTGCAGAGAAAGTGTATTGTTTGATAAATGTTCTTTTTTTGGGTGACTTTCAAGTGAGGAGAATTATGTCTCATATTGAGGCATAACTTCATGCCTTTACTTTTTCAATGTATTATTTGGTTTTTGTTTTTTTCTTTAAAAACATGGGGGTTTTGTTATTCAAAACTACATTATAAAAACAACACATTGAATGTTTTTTATTTTAGTTTTGTTAATTGTTTTATATTTCTCGATTATTTTCAATGTCAATTTCATTTTTTAAATTGGGTTGTGATTCAATCATTCAGATTTTTTTGAAAATATAAAATTATATGTTTTTATAATACTTATTAATTGTGATTTTTTCTAAATTTTTGTATTTTTTAAATAGAAATTAAATATAAATTTTATTCTATAATAAATTAACCCTTACTTGAGTACATCAGTTTGACCAAAAATTTATATTAGTAGAGTATTTATTTCTTAATTATCTTATTTTAACTTTGATCATGTTTTTACCTAAAAGGTAAAAAATTATATTTATTATAAATTTTAATATGTATGGATAATAATAACCATTATGGGACTAATACAAATATACCTCCTTATTTTGGGGTTAATAATTATTATCAACACATTATTTAAAATGAAAATTCACATTTATAGAATGGTTTTTTGAAATTTTAGTAGTAATAGATTATAAATATGAAGACCCATAAAGGATGTAGATCATATTTTAGAGATAAAAGTATGGTTTCATATTACTATAATTATATATATATTTACTCATAGTAATGTTCATTAGGTGAAGAGGAATAAATTATAATTCCTTCACGTGAAACTAATTTTTGAAATTTGATGTTAGTTTATTTTTTCTATTAAGGAACTTTAAATGTTAAATAAAATCAGCTAAATAATTATAATTTAAAAATATTATATTTTAAATTTAGGTTTACGAACAAATTTTTAAAATGTATCATAGGTAAAAATTAGATATTCAATATGATGCATGTGATTGGAAATAAAATATAACACAATGATTATGTGATAATAATCATATGGTGTATACCTATTGATGGAGATGAACTTTTTTCCATTTGAGTCTTATGTGGCCTAATTAACTATCTACTAAAGGATCTGATCGAAAAACTTTTGAAGTATTAGGAAGATTTTATTTTGAATTAATAGGATAATTAACCAAAAAGAAAAACAATATATTAGAAAACCACTAAGTAAAATGTGAAGGGTAAAATCAAATAAGGTAACTAAAGTAGGGAAATGTAACCTTATAACATGGATGAAGATATGGTTCATTAATATTGATGATTAATGAAATTCTATTAAAAATGATATTCTTCATGAAATAAATCTATGGATAAAGGTATGAAAAAGGGGATGTTGGAGGATGGAAAATCAACCATGAGATATAACCTCAAGTGAGAGAATTAAAAAAAATTGAATATTGAAGATGAATGACCAAAAATCATATAAAAGAAAAATTATGAGGATGGAGGAAAAATATCTATGATAAAAATGAAATAACCCCAGAGTTCCTATAATGATAATTCTGTTTAACCAAATTTAATCATCACAAAAAATAGGGGAAGGTATAATATCTGTATTATTTCAATCACATAAAAGGTATAAAATGTTATTCCTACCTCTTCCACTCATATTTTTCATATTTTTTTAAAATTAAAATCGTAATGAAAATGATATGGCCAAAGAAGATATATTTTAATATTTCATTATGATAGATTCTACCTATGGTGATCAAAATATTAAATATAATAATTTAATAAAATAACATTCATTGCCAACTGTGATTAAAAATGAACATATAGTTCGAAGGGAAAATTATACTTATTTGATAAATAAAAATAACAAACATAAAATTTAAAATGATAGACATAAAAATGATCATTATCAATTTATAAAATGAATAAAAAACTTGACCAAATGATTGGTTAGATGGCCACACATATCTATGTAACTAGTAGTGGGTATCATCCTAGCTGAAAAAGAATTTATAAAATCATTATTAACCCTATATAATGTTATTATAGTTTGGTAAATACATCATATTTTCTTATAACTCTAATACTATTTTTATTTATTGAAACAATCATTTTTGTAAATGTAAAAATATTGACAACCATGGATTATGAAACCATTGGTTTGTAATTTCCTAGGACCCAAAAACGTATGTGTGACCAAATCATTTATTATTTATACATTTCAAAGGAATCATACTTGATGAGTACTTGTTCAAATTAATGGAATATGTATAATGGATTCTAAAAAACATGGCAATAGACTAAAAATAATTTATGATCCATATAATGTTTTATGGTGGACATGTCAGATTTGGTAAAAAATGTGGTTCTATTTTAATTTCTGATGTCATATTTATTAATATTTTAAAGTATAATTTTATTTGTATTTCACAATAATGTATCTATTTTTATCCTGTTATGTTTGAAAATAATACTATGAAAATATATTATTATTTGAATTCATTAATTATTAAAACATAAGTAATGATAATCTCTATGTAGTTTGTTTTTATTCATTCTTTCTCAAAAAATCATGTTTAAGTGCCTTCTAAAAAGAATATTTTCTATACAATAATAAAATAGTCCATTGAAACGATCAATATTTGATAAATATTAATATGGATGCTTTAGTAAGGGATCCTTCTAAAATATATTTCCTATAAGATAATGTATGTAAAACCTATCGAGGATTAAAATTATATAATGTATTTTTCAATCCAATGGATGAAGTTTTAACTATTCAACCATAAGTGTTTTTTAACTTGGTTTTGTTTGGATATTCAACCTTTTGTTTCCAGGGTGGAAAGAAATGTGTATATTTTCTAATTTTTTATTTTTCATGATTTACCTGAATTTTATATTTAGAAAAAAATAAAAAAAATTCCTCAGTTTATAATACATACATGATATGTTTAAAATATTAGTGGAATTACAATTAAGACCACAAAGAGTGATCATGGTTTTGAGTTTAAAAATAAATAATTTTAGACTCTTTGATAACAACTTAGATATAATAATTACCACTATGCTCCTAGAACTCCCCAAAAAAAATTAATTAAATACAGGAAGGAATAGGAATTATCAAGAGGTATCTTGGTACACACTGAATGTATGTCACATAACTATATTTTTTGGAAGAACCTATTTATAAAGAATTATATATCATAAATAGGGTTATTATTAGACCAATTTTAATGGGTACTCGATTTGATTATTGGGTTTTGAAAAAACCAATGGTTAATAACATTAGACTTTTCAGTTTCAAGGCATCTTTTCACCACAAAAACTAGTGTTTAGATAAATTTACATAAAAAAGTGATGAATGAATTTTATTTCATTATTTAACATCTAGTAAATAAAATAGGGTGTTAAATATATTAACCAATTTTGTGGTAGAATATGTAAAGTCATATTTGAAAAAATAGATCCACATGAGCTAAAAAACCCTTAATAAAGCCATGAGTGTGATTTTCCTAATATTATATAAATACAAAAACTAATCCTATTGATCTATTTATAAAACTCATAGTATAAAAATTAGCCTTTATTGTAGAAATTCATTGAATAGACCCCAAATAATATATTAAAGTATATATTACAGTTACACCTAGAGCCATTAAAACTCATAGAGATTATCCTTTAGTTTCTATTCTTGGATATGTAGATAAAGGTACTCAGAGTTTATTTTATCTAAAAACATAGATAATAAAATATCCATCATATCGAAGCATGAACCTATAAACATAACTAAATCCATCTATGATGAATATTTTTAATGGATATGAATGAAGAGTTGCATTAGTTTGATTGAAACATGGTTTAGGAACTGTTATAAATTTCTATAGAATTCATATCTATATAAACTATATTGGAGTTTACGAATAATATTCATGAGTCCAAAACTAGAGTATGGAAAAAAATTATACTTGTTACATAAGGATACAATTCAAAAGAATGTATTTTTAGCATACAAAACCATTTTCCATTAACTATATTTTTTCACATTTCAATTTTTCTTAATTATGAAACAAATTTGAATATAAAACATTATTAAATAGATATCTATATTGATATTTATTATTATTCAATTATTGAGTTTATTATTATTGAGTAACCCCCTAGAAATAGAAATCCTCAGTATTAAAATCATTTTTCTCAAATAAAAAAATATAGTTTATGGGTAAAAACCTGCTCCTTGAGCATATTATTAGAAAATAAAGTCTGACATGATTTAAAATAATTTTAAAAATGGATATATTGTCATGACTTTTTTACAAAATGTATTTAAAAATATATTATGTGATACCAAATATATATTCATGATATCATTTTTTGATCATCAAAATACTCATTGTGTATTGATTTTTAAAAAATAATTCAAAATGAATTTGAAATGAGTTTAATGGGTGGGCTAAAATTATTTATTGGTGTTCATATATTCCAAAATATTTAATGAAAAATATAAATAAAATAAAATAAATATGAGTGTTTTTTTATCATTTTGGTACAAAAATATTAAAAATAAGTTGTTCTACATTGAGTGCCACTAGCAAATTAATTCTTTATGAAATTGGGAAACAAGTTGACAAATCCACTCATAGAGGTATGATATGTTGTTTCAATTACATAACAACATGATGCAAATATATTATTTTTAGTGTGGCTATTTTTTCATATAATCAATAAAATTACAATGAATCTCACATGAATTTTGTTAAAAAAATTTAAAATACATTAATAATACAAATATTTTTGAATTGTTATACACTTTATTTCAAACCATTTAATTAGTTAGTTAACCAAAAATAGATTTTTATTTTTGTATGATGGTTTTAAGAATTATATTTGTAATATAATACTTTTTGATAAAGTATCTAGTATCAAAGTGTAGAAGAAACTATAAATTTCTTCAATTATTAACTACTGAAGCTATGTATATAGTGATAGGTAGTTTTTTCATAGAATCTATGTATGAAACACACATTACTAGACTATGGATATTAGTTTAGACATGTCCCTCTAAATAGTGAAAATAAATGTGCTATTTATATTTCTATGAATCTTCTGTCTATCTCTAGAAAAAATATTTAAATTTTTTAGAAACAATTTTCTAAAATGTGATATAACATTTGAGTTCATTGACTATGAAAATCATAATGCTGAAATTTTAATGGATATATTAAATATTGAAATAATAATATGTATTTGACATGATCATGGAATGATTAATTCATTTTAATCATATATTTTCATAATTCTATTAAATCATGTAGTGATGAGCCATGCACTACTATTCTCCCACTAATTTGGCCTACTGCCATTTTCTTACTACATTTGGTATGATATCATTGGTTAATACGCTAATTTTTTATCGTTTAATAATAACATTATGTACTATTACCCAATTAGAAACCCTTTGATACACCCACCAAGTAATATCATTGAGCCAACAAAATGTATTTTTTATATAACTCCTAACATCCATAATTTACATGAATTAAAATATTTTTATATTTCAAATTAATTTAAATAATTAATGTTAAAAATTAATAACAGGAGACTTAATTGAAACATATTTATCATGAATCCTTTAAAAATATTCCTCCTATCTATTTCAAACATTAACCATGGACATTCAGGCTTTAATAACATTCTTTTTGTATAATGGTTAAAATTATGTGTTCTTATGGTTCATCAGACAAGTCATGACATTGAAAAGAATCAAAAAGTGAGTAAATTAGAATCATTTATCTATTATGTCTTCTTATATTATTGTGATTAGTATTTTATGATAAGGAAATATATGTGTATTATTTGACAGAAAATGTATTTCTAGTTTGCAAGGTTATCAAATAGAAAAGCTGTATTGTGTGCTTCTGATTAAATAATTGATCAATCCATATGATATTGATTTGCGATATCTATTAGTATTCAAAGATTGAGTTTTGGGCATACTAAAATAATTCATTAGGGTTATGATATTTTAGAATGAACATGTGATATTTTTAAAAAACTAATCTATTTGTAAAGGAGTTCCTCACAATGGGGTTTATGAGGACCATTAAGATTTATATATGATTGATCATGTGAATTTTTTCATTGAGAAATACAATTAGGCGATTACTAGGCATGATACTGTATAAAATCTAACTGTTGTAGAACATGATAAGAAATTTCCCCTTCCTTTCAAATCTATCTAACATATTTTGTGTAAAGGGAATGGGGATTTCATTGTCATAAGGAATATATTTTTATAATTTCAATATAAAATGAGACTATTAGATAAGATAAAGCTATTTTCATATATCATAGTTTATATAATTGTGTTATTTAAGAGAACATATAGGTATAATTATATTTTTGCTCACATGTTTATTTATTCAATGATAGAAATAAGAGGGATTATCCATAAATTAGAAGGAGAATCCACTCAGTGTTATTCCTTATGTATCTTTCTAAACCCTTATTTAAGAACGAAAGTTTATTGGATCCCCTGGTTAAAAAATGTTAGTGGATAATTAGTAACTTTAAGAGAATTAAAAACTAGGGACGAACTTGGCCCGTCCAATGGATTTTGTTGACCCCTTCAACGATCCAAATAAATAGGTAGAATATTTTTGTAATGAATAATTTATATAGGAAGGTTCAATTGTTGATGATGAATATAAAGAATATAAGGATAGCGAGGAAGAATATTTTCCACTTTTTGTCGAAATCGGGAGTAACCATGAAATATTTAGGATCCCTAATTATTCATATGGTCCCCCTAACTATCTCATTTCCTTATCCAATATTGAAATTCTCATGAAATATGATGATGTTTTAGATACCGAGAGTTGTAGTTATTCATAGTTTTAAGATGTTTCTTAAAAGAGTCGAGAAGATATCATTTATAATTTGGTGAGTCCAAATCAGATAGGGATGGTGAATATAAGGATGATGAAAAAAATACTATCCTACAAATTTATGATTATAGAAAGACTATAAACCGAGATTTGGATAGTAACTCCTTGAATTTTTCTATTTGTAATTTTTTTATAATTAATATATTGAATGATGAAGTGGATGTTGTTGATGACAATACACCATCTAAGTGGGAGAATTCCCTAGGATCATATTTTCATAGACATACAAAATCTACATCAGATGATGATGAGGGAGGTATCCCACAATATCATGGAGGAACAACCATTTTTATTCCTCATATGGATCATAAGGATAATTGGTGGAATGGATATATTATGAATATCTTCATGATAGCTTTTCGTTATGAGGTAGCTACTATAGATGCAGAAGGATATATTTATTCTCCATTAAATAATGAGGAAGCTTTTCACAAGGATCATCCTTCACCCATATATGATTAATCCTTATCTCTTCCTCCACCTATGAACTGTTAAATTACCCGAGATGATTCGAATTCCATTGAGTAATATCATTTATTTAATCGGTTTTATTATTTTCATTTATTCTTCAATCATAGAAAATCAAATCGATTAATATGACATGAAATTTATTGTTTCATTGGTTTTGGAATATCTATCTCCTATGTTTTTTTGGATAAAAATTTTATAGTTAATTAACAAGAAATTGGTTGATCATTTCAGTATTACCAATTCCACATTCAATTATATGATAAGAGTTATTAAATAATGATAAGTGTAAAATATTGGAATGTAATAATATATTTCTACCACTTAGACCTCTTCTTATAGATATTCTTCTTCACTACCTAATAAGGTTGATGCTTATTTGACTAGGAAAATTTCTACGGAGAGTTTCTGTTTTTTGGGATGATTTATCTACTTATCAGCATGATTAGTGCATATAGATCAGTCGCATGGTGAGAATATTTCTAATACTTTCAGAAAATTTAAATGTAAATATATATTTGATAGGGATGTTATAACCAAATCTCTTAAATATAACTTTTCCAACATTTTTAAAAATATGAGCGAAGTTCTCATTTTAAACTTTTAGTAAAAAAACCTATAGTTTCCTACTATTACTAGATCCAATATAGAGAAAGTTATTTAGTTGAAAGAGATATCCCATTTACCCAAGTTTTTTATGGATTAAAATAAAAAATTCACTTGAATTATGATGAATGGTGATATAATCATCTCAATGTTTGTAGAGATAATGGATCCCTTTTGATACACATCTAGAACTATAGTTATCGGACATCCATAGATTACTATAAAAGGCATAGTCACTGCTAAAACTTATATACCTCTTTAGATTACATCAATTCCAGCTATTGTATTTAGACATAGTTGAGGATTGTTGAATCCACCATTTTATTCAAGCCTCCAACACCTCATTCTTCCCCCACTCTGACGTCTTTTTCTGTTAGAAATGGTAAAACTAATGTTGTTCCAACCTCCATTAATGATAGGTATAATTTATACTCTAACTAGGATCTTATAAGGCATTTTCTTCAATATTTTGAATATGTTGTTATTTTACTTTCATAATAATTAAAAATACAATGTTTTTATTCATATCTCGTTATTATATTATTTCTTCTTTACATTATACCATTAAGATGATCCCAATGGGGGACTATGTGTGTTGATAAAGTGTATAATGACTATTAATATATAAATTATAATGGAAAATAATTTCAGTTTTTTTATACTCAAATTCTAAAATTATGATATTTCTTAGAAAAACTATAATTCATTGAAATCCACAATTTTGAAATTTCATTTTCAAATGTGACTTGTTATATTAAATGCAAGAAACCAATTATATCTTGAGGTTCATATAAATTTAAATACATAAATAGTTTGTATAACTGTTTTAATATGGTCTAATATTAATTCATATCGAGGTCATGGAGGCCAAGGGGTTGTTTGGGGCTACTTCATAGCTAGTTTATAGCCTAGAACCTAAAATTTGGGTGTAAAAAGAATGGTGCACATTTAGGGGAAACCAAGTGGGTAAGGACACAAAATTACTCACAACCATGCTAATCTAGTCACTGGGACGATATATGAACTACAAAATAATTATCCTTTTCAATCATGGGTATAACAATTTCTAAAATATCAATTTAAGTTGGAAAAATGTTTTTCCCACAAAAATTACAATTTCTGTAAACGGTTGGTAAGAACTCTATCAAAAATTGTTATTCTAATAGACAAAATAATTTTGTTTCAATTATACTAATACAAATTGATAATATATATGTTAGTAAAAATGTTTAGAAAATTATTAATATGACTAATACTTTTGTTGGTAATATTAATAACATTTATAAAAAAATATGAACAATTAATATGTGTTTGTAAATTATACTCAATTTTGGTATTCCTGTATTTATTATTTAAATAGTCTATTATATTTATTAATATATTTATTTATAATATATTATTGTATTTATTGTATCATAATTACAAAATTATCTTCTATAGAGCTTAAAAAATGAGACATTATTTGAAAAAACACATTCTAATATAATATAAATAAATGTTCAAACTTCATGAAAACACAAGAAGCTCTATGAAACATTTTACAATCATATTTATTCATGTTCAAACTATAAGAGTCTTCTAATTAAACTTAAGGAAACTTCTTTTGAAATATGTTTTCAACAATCATAAAAATTATTTTTCAAATAATCCTCATAACTTTATGGGAGAAGTTATATATTGTAGTTGATCAAGACATTCAAAACATCACTATGATCTCCTTATTTAATGTGGTCAACCCTTATATACTTAAAGAAACACCTTTACCTGCTTCCTAAAATTTAGAAATTCACTATCACAAGCAATTATCAGATCATCCAAAAAATTAATTTGAAAATATTTTTCATTTAAATTAAAGATTTGAAAATAATAACACATGACATAAAACAATCATCTACTGATCTCAAAAAGAGGATAATATGACAAGTAGTAAAAAATACCATAATATAACCTTATTATATACCACTACAACCATAAAAGTTTCCATAATGACAACAACAAGAATATATAACTAATCCCAAAACAATTTCTATAATTAATTATATAAAAATAAACACTGAGAAGGAAAATAGAAAAATATTAGAATAACCGATTAATACAAAAAAAATACAAGTTACCACCATAAAAATTGATATGTAGTGACATGAGTTTTTTAAAAATGTATTGTATAATAATAACAATAGGATTATCAAATATGTGACAACAAACATTTTAGAATCACTGCAATATCAATTAAGTGTGACATATTACATAAAATTTTAACTTGATAGATTTTTTACATTTTTTAATTCTGATACTTGTATTGTATTATATGATTTTGTGCCTATTTTGGAATATTTTTTGGGACATGTTTCATCATCAATGTGTATGACATTACTTTTGGAATTATTGTCTATTCTGGATATTTTCTATAGATTCATTGTTTACTATTTAAACTACATGTATGTCATTATACGTCTACTATGTTTCACTCTGGTTATGAGGGAATAGTCTCCCCATACACCCAGCTTGGCCCGTGTTATGAGTCAAAAACATATTTCAATAAGGTACATGTGTTTGAGGGAATGTGGAAAATAAGGATCATGTAAATATTGTGGGTAGTTCAGTCTTATAATATTACGAAGTGTTATCATGTGAACATTTTATGTTTATATTATTATTCAATGACAATATAAAAGGATACAAATGAACATAAATTTGGTAATGATCTCTTCCTAGGTGTATCTAACACATATATAGGAAAACATAATATCCTCAAAAAAGTTTTTTGATTTTGACTATTACCGTTGATCTGAATACATTATTGGGTGATGCATAAGAATTTTGATGTTATTATTTAAAATATTGTGAGTTCTATTTGTTGCATCATGATGAGATTAGGGTATTCTATATCTTGAATCATCATTGAAACATTATAGGAATCACATGAAATGTACTAGGCCAAGTCATTAAGGATGAATTATTTTTTCTATTTTGATATCATAGGTTTCATGTGATATATATACGTGATGTTGTGATAGGTGTTCTAGAATGATTTATTTTGTGTATTAAGTAGGAACCTCATTTTCAATCATTAGGTGTATGGTCTCTTATGGATAATAGTTTAGAGAACTATTAGTTTAACATTTTAAAATAATTTGTGATATAAAGATGTAAAATCATATAAATTGAAATTAATTTTTTTATATCAGGGAACACCACCAAGAAAAAACCATAGAAGTGAGATGTAGGGAGTATCTCTTGTTGTTATATGATCTGTATGTTAGTAGCACTTGAATCTAGGAGCATATATAGGGGTGTGTTCTTATATAATATTTCTCGTAGAAATAATATTTTAATATCTGTGATTTTGATCAAAAAAACAATGATAATGATATAGAACTGAGGCATGTGTTCGACACTGTAGAGGAAATCCATCCCGATGAACTGTAGTCGTATGATAGGAGAGTGACGATGTCCACAATAAAAATGATGTGGGCTATGGGGAAACAGTTGATCCTCTATTATTTCCAGCTATGGAACTAATATTTTTATTAGACACAGATGAAAATATACAGTTCAATGAGTGTTTTATTTGATACATACAGACCATTCAAGGAGCACAATGACCAAAACCAACTATGGAATTGATGACATGTGAGTTCTAGCACCTGTATCTACCCATATTATAAGGAGATGATAGACCACATGCTATGGAGTTATGGATAGAGGCCATGATATCGATATTCAAGAACCTAGAGACACCACCTATGAGGAGATAAATGATAATTATCTATATGTTGAGTGATTCCACAAATAGTTGGTTGGATGTAATTACTCAGAATGATCGTCTTCACCTGATGGCTAGGTGGTAATTTCATAGTTCTGTCTATAATTACATTTATCCTGACATGTTGAGGTCTGATAATTCCCAAAATCTCATTCACCTAGACTAGAAAATGTTATCAATTACAGATTATTCATCTCATACTATGGATCTCTAGTTCTTCTCACATACTCAGAAGGGTAACGATTTCTTTACAGAGATACAATTTTAGGATGGTCTCTAGTATGAATTGTGATTATAGGAGAACATAGTTTCAGTTACCACCATTTATAAAATAGGGAATCATGTTCTTATCATTGGGGATAACCTGGGAGAGAGAAGGGGTGAAAGTCATGGTTGTTCAACATCTAGATCTTGTACTGTAACGACTGGTAGTAGTAATAGTCTTATGGAGATTCCACATGATTATATTGTTAGGGAGAAAACTTACTCAGAATTCCAGGTGATGTACTACCAATTCGGTAGAACAAGACATATGATCCCTCAGTGTATGAAATTCCTATTAGAGTGATGATTATGTGAAAATATGGGTCATCTATAAATCTTTTTCATAAGTTTTCCACTAACATCCAGTGAGGTTGGGTCTAAACAAACTACACATGCCAAAGCAGGGTCCATGGCTTCTCATCATGCAGATAGCTAGAGTAAAGTCGTTCGATCAAGTGGAGGTATTTTTTGTTGATATTGTAGTAAATCTATGGGTTTTCAGTGCCAATAGAGTGGTTCTACTTCGAGTATCTTTGCATTATCATTGTTCTACGAATCGGGCAACACATATTCTATGAAATTTTTCCTTGAGAAGCATAATTCAAGATATTCTACATTATTAAGTACTATTCTAATAGATTCTTCATTAGAATATACTATCTTTTGATATAGTTGTTTCATGTAGAATTATATTTTAGCACATTATGGATATACTTAGGCACATTTTCTAGTACTCTAATGATGATTAGAGGCTTATCACTCCTTTGGGGATTATAATGAAGTATGTAAGTCAGTGTAGGAATCATCCCCTTGGGATTGGTAGGTGTCACTATATATGGGACAACTTCTTCCTCAAGATGATTGTTTTTGAAATAAATATCATGATCAAGTATTTGGTTTCCTTTTATGATTCTATTCACATATATCACTAAATGGTGACCTTTAAATCATCATAAGGAATCAAATTTATTTATAAGGTTAAATGTGTTGTTTGGATGAATTGATATGGACCATAGCATCATGGGATGGATAATATGACATCACAAGTTATTAGTTTATATCATAATGATTAAGAAACACATCCGTTTGATTTTACCCCTGTGGTTGATCATTTTTATGATGTTATCCTTAACTGATTTTTAGGATCACCCCCTGTGATAGTGGTGGATTTATCAATGAGCTACTTCCAAGAGATGCACTAGTACCTATTCATTTTTATTGGATAGTTAATACTCAGATGCAGAATCTCACGAGGATGATATTAGACTTAGAGAAATAGTGGGAATATCCAACCAAATACCTCTTCATGGGTTTTTCTTGTCCATTTTATAAAAATAGTGGATAAAAATAATATGATATGGGTGGATTACCCAAAATATAACTAGTGGATGATTTAGAATTATTGTCCATTTCCACATATATATGATATCTTGGACCATGTTAATCTTTATTAGGATTGCTGAATTATTTATATGAGAACCGATTATCACACAGTGCATGTTAAACCTTCAGACATAACTAGTATAGATTTTTGGTGAAGGTATAGACTATATGATTATTTAGTTATGTTTTTCAGTCTCATGAACAAGATAACAATCATCATGGAACTGATGAACTGAGTTTTATGTCTTTATGTGTATTCATTTTTTGTGGTTTTCATGGGATATATAATGTTTTATCAGGAAAATCAACAAAAACATGAAAAATAAATATTTAGATCATATTGAATAATTTGAGAGAGAATCATTTATCGCCAAAGCTTACAATGTTCCACTTCTCGAAGGGTCGGATTCACATACTGGTTCACATTATCTCAGAGAAAAAATTATTGATTAACAAAAACTAGGTGAGTGTTATACATTCTTTGGAAAATCCAAATAATTTCATTCAGTTACAATAATTATTAGGTCATGCCAAATATTACAGACATTTCATACAAGACTTCTCGCTCATATCTGCAAAATGATAGGATGGAGTAAAAATATTTTTATATTTGAGTGATTAGGAATATATATTAGGCGTCCTTTCTATAGATGAAAGAGATACTGACATTAGTGTTCATAATTATTATTTCCTAACCCGGAATGAGTTATAATTTTTACTATTATTCATTAGAAATTAGGCTAGGAGGAGTCCATATCCAAGGAGATAATGTTGTGGTGTATAAGTATTAGTAGTCAAGGCCATAAGAGAAGAATTTCACATGTACGATCACGAACTACTTTCTTTTATTCATGCATTGTTCTATTGAATAAATTACCAAAATAGAGATAAGTTACACTTACCAAAAAAATCATCAAGTACGAATTTACACTATGTGATCTGAATCTTTGGAAATAAAGGTTGTGTGAATACCAATTGTCATTCTACATCAAGATTTCCTAGACTACTAGTAAAGCAAATATAGTGGATGATACACTGAGCATGAGAAATTAGATACAAGAAGTTTTGTAGGCCCTTATATAGTATAATCATATGGGGTTTTTTCTCTGAGATTCACATGTGGTTGGAGTATAATTAGGGGAAAAATTTCTTATCGTCCTTATAACATACCACTACCCTTCTTGATAGAGTGATGATGAGGAATCTATCATACTTCTAGGGAATATTCTTATGGGAGCGTGTGGAAGGTGAGAAAAATCATCATTGATGGACCATATACGAGAAGGAATTAGGTTTTTTCATGGTCAAATATTTGTTTTATCTAACACGACTGATATGTTGATGTGATAATTTCATGTTTCGGCTCGGGTTGTATACCCTTGTATCACTATGATATATTAGGATTTACTTCTCCAATACTAGTGGCTGTTTTGAAAAGATATATAGATTGTTTTTATGAGATGTTCCACTTATCAACATGTGAAGGTGGAACACCAGGGACAAACTATACTTTTACCATAGCTTCTCATTCTCCAGTGGAATTCAAATGATGTCGCGATATATTTCATGTATTTTTTAATGAGTTCACATCTAATAAATGATGCCATATGGTTTGTCGTTGACAAGGACACAAAGGTAACACATTTCCAACATATCTAGGAAAAATTTTCAATTTATGATTTTTTAGGATTTATATCCATGTTATAGAACAACATCATGTGGTCCCACATACAATCGTTTGAGATTTGGATGCCCGGTCCACTTCACAGTTTTTTAAAGGCCTAAAATGGGAAATGGGAACATAGGTTCTTCTATGCATCATATACCACACTCTATCAAATTATTAGTTAGAGAATATGACACAAGTTCTAGGGCCATGTTATGGGAATGGGTCCTCTAATATTTGGGCTCATGGGAGAGGCACATATTCCTAGTTGAATTTTCATATAATAATAGCATTAAAGATACTATTCAGGTAGCATATTATGAGGCTTTGTATGATAGGCCATACCGGCCACCTCTGTGTGGGTTAATGGAAGGAGAGGAATATATTCTTGGACCTCATAATATTATAGAGAACATAATATAGGTGAATTTTCTTTGAAAATAGATGTCTATTGAATAGGCACAATATAAATCATACACTAATTGCTTTTGATGACCTCTAGTGTTTGAGTTCAGAAATCAAGATTTTTTATTTGTTCATCGATGTTGGGACATAAGAGGATTGGTACATAGGAAAAAATTTCACCACCATATGTCGTCCCAATTGAGATTTGGATAGATTTGGGCTATTATCCTAATGGCTGCAGTTACTATAGAGGTATCGACCCATGCATGATATCTTCCATGCATCTTAGAAGTGATGTTATCATTTAGTCATGTATCATGCCTTTCTACCTAAGAATGATGGGTTATAGGCATATGTGTCCTTTGATGGGAATCATATATGTATTTTGGATCCCTGTAAGATGGTTCTCCATGTATGGTCAATTCTTTTTAGTACAGGTGTTATGGATGCATTACCTTTTAGTGGAAGATTCCTAGGAGTGAGAGGCTCGTGTACAATCTTTTTAGTTGAAATTATTTAATGATTTTTCTTCTCCACCCATGGAATGTAAATTATGTGATGAATTTATTTAAAGGGGTTGTCTTTAATAAACAGGTTCATTATTAAGATATAAATCATTTTACTATAATAAATATTTACTTTAAATTTTTTAATATGGACTAATACAAATTCCATTTGAGGTTGTGAAGGTGATGGTGGTGTCCAGGGCTGGTTCAGATCCCAGTACCCATCATTTGGGTGAAAAAGGTCTGGCACATGGTTAGTAGAATGAATGCTGGGATGGCCACATTGTTACTTCTTACAACACTAAAAAGGAAAACGGGAGGACAAATACTGCACAATTTGATAATACATATTATTATGGGAGAACACTTATGTGAGAATATTTAAATTATGACAGTGGAGTTTTTCATTGTTTGTGCACGACTAGTCAAACCATATGCACTAGTCGTGTGGTGTGCCCCTTACTACTACAATGGGAGGATGGTTTGCAAACTTTTTTTTAACCATGCTGTGAAACTATGAGAACCAATAATTATTTGGAAATGACGAAACCACCCATAATTATATATTATTTCTAACATAATTATATTATTTCATCAATTGGAAATATCCTCCCTCTAGATACATCACCTTTGGTGCCTATTCTTGGAAATTCCTCTGAGTCTATATTTGATCATAGAATAAAAAATAGTTTATCTCATTATATCCAGAATGGTATGATATCAATTCCTTTTTCCCATTCATAATTTAGTTTAGTAATGGATTTTATATTAAGTTGTAATCTAATTTTTCACATTAATGGGTTCTTCATCAATTTATTGTTTTTCTTCCAATCTATGTTAAATAAAGAGCTTACGCTAGATGATATATCCACAAAAGACCTATGGTATGTGGTCTCATTCTTTTTCATGAATGTGGATGTGTTTATATTTATGACGTTTTCCCATACCCTCAATTCTCAAAATGATACCCTTGAAATGGAATTAATGAACTGAATTCAATTTATATGTATAGACTACAGAATCAATGTGGTCGCTAATAAATGTCAATGGTCAAGAAACATGAATTGGAACCACCACAATGAATGACATGGTTAATTAATTAGACCACCATGGGAGGTTATTGAATTTGTGTACCTTTGTGTTGTTCCATTTAGTCCATTCTTGGGAAGTTAATTTTGAATTCAATTGTAATATAGAATGATTATTTGAATGTGAATTGATATTTTACATGAATTTTAATTTCAATTGAATTTTTAAATTATAAATAAATGTGAATTCAAACCATTCTCATTGACTCATTCCATGTATGGTTTGTTTAATAATTATATTCTCTTTATGATTAAATTCCGATTTGAGTGAATTTAAGACTAATAATTCTATGCGTAGAAATTACAAGAGTCACCATTGAGGTGAGGATGAATTAAAATTTATAAAGGGAGTAAATTTAAAAAAGTATATTTTATTTATTTAGTGATCTCATAGATGACATGGGTGAGAAATGGGTTTGTATATTAATGTCATGGATTCACACTTTTGTATTATACCTTGCTTATAACCAAGTGACACATGGACACCTTATATGGACATCCAAAGATAGAAAAATGGGGGCCTACTATTTTATGAAAGATTGATTATTGGACTCTTTACTGATTTCCAAGTATAGAATTAGAAGGATGATCATAATATATTCCACAAGTGATACATGGGATCCCTTAGTGGACTTCCAGGAATAGACTCGAGAGGCTATGATGTTATACCACACCCATATCGATACTTGGGTTCTTTTTTGGATTGCCATGGACAAGCATATATGGTTTTGGTTTATATTATACATGGAGATATACCTAGATTCTAATTGAGAAATTCAAATGGTTGGAAGATTTCTTAAAATGAATAATGAATGAAATGGATTATATGATGAAATTACCAGTGTAAAGAACATATTTTGATTCAGTATTTTCATAACTATATATTGATGGATTGTTTATGGATCCTTATAGAATATCACTATGGGGGATGTTGGGATACATTCCAGGTCCCAATATTTATTAATTAAATGAGACAGTAAAATTAAATGACATTGATTATAAATTAAACACCCCAAACATTTAATTTAGTGGCTTACTTTCTAAATTAAATTGATGAAATAAATTAATTATAAAATGATAATCTTGAGATTATTGGATATTTACTTTGAATACATCATTTCATATTCACTTATTGTCTGTACATAGTATTTATTATATATTCATTTACTAGATGACACTATACATTCAGTGGTTTCATACTAGGTTATAGTCTGACACCCTGTAAATCCACCATTGGGTAAATGAAAAGACTATTTGATTAATTTTTTTAGATAATGGAATGTTCACATATATAGTTTCTTGACCTTTGGTTAGGATCAAGGGATAATAAGACCAATTAATGGATTGTGATTCTATCCTGGTCGATTTTGCCCTATTTCTACATTTGATAACTTTACTCTATTGTAGTGTTTTGTATCTATTTTTTATTCTTTTTAGGGTCATGTATCATCCTTTTAGTTTATGGGATTTCATTTGGAACTATTTTCTCTTCCTAATATTTATGTATTTAATGATGACTTACTACTTCTTCTAAATGTATGTAATTTTATATCAACTATGTTCTACTCTGGTGATAAGTGAATAGTCTCCCGATAGACACACATATTCCATCACTGCTAGACAACAACATTTGAAATTTAGGTTCATGATCTTGTAGAAATGTGGTCAATCAGTCTTGGAGAACTGTTTCATTGTATCTATGATTGATATGTTATTATCTGACATGTGGAGATCTTGTGACCAGTCAATTAAATCGTTCTTTATGTTCAGATAAATCATGATTCGTTTATTAAAATTCATTTTTACTTTTATATAATCTTTATTATTTTCTTTTGAACCTCACATGATATCGGAAGAAGCATTGATTATCAAATTAATATTGTTTATTCCATTATGTAAATCTCTTATATAACCCATTATATGTTTTATAATTTTTTCCTTAACACTATCAAGTTTCAGTTTAATCTTATATATTTATATTATCACCTTATGAATTTATCTTCTTACACATAGATATGTAACTTATGATCCTTATAAAAGGTATGAATAGTTTATGTAAACCATACAAAATGTATGAAAATATTATTTAATAATAAATAAGGGTTCATTATATATGTAATTTATATAAAATTTCTCTATGTTCAGGATTCTATCATGAGTACATGTTTTATTACCATTAATTATTGATTTACTCTTCCATAAAATGTCTGGTTTAATTAGTTAGTGTTTTCTACCTTCTGTACAATCATGATTCTTCTAGGATTACTCTTCTTCAATAGGATGTTGAATTCTAACACATGTATTGTTTTGATACTGCACATTTTAGTTCATATATTCTACCACAAATTAAGATCTAATACCACCCATAGAGATATTATATCATAAGATGAATCATACTACATCATTTTTTTCTACTACTGAAAGTCAAATCCGGTAGAATATCTTTTTTGTAATTAGTTTCAAATTGATTTTTCCAATGGATAGTAAATTTAATTTAATATATGTTGGATATAGGATAATTTTATAATCATTATTCATAGAATGAATGTTAGATTGAAGGAAATTCAAAATTTCTATATTTGAAATAAGTATGAGAATTTATATTATTTAATTATTATAATGTATTGGATAGTTGGATTTTATAAAATTCAATAAATCTATTGTACTCCATGTGAAAAAATGATGTTCCATTAATTTATGTTTTATAAATAATATCAACTTTTGTCTTCTAAAAAATATTGATGATTTTCCGTGGATTTAAATGAAACTCTATTTTTCATGTAAAAATAAGAACATCCTGAAAAAATCATTATGGTTCTTCAAGGATTGATTAATATAAAATTAAAAAGCATAGAAATATAATTATTCAACATATATTTTTAGATAATATAAATAATAACTAAAGAAGACATCTATAATCTTTCTCCTTTATTATCTATTTTATTTACATTTGAGTTATGCTTTCTTTTTTAATTTATATTATGAGAAAAAAATTGTATAATATATTATAAATTACACTAATACTCACTTAATATTTATTTTATAACTCATATCAGAATAATTATTTAATAGGACATAATATGTGTTAGGGACTACATGTGAGGAGTTATATAAAAAAAATGAGGTTTTGTATAACAATTATTTTTAAATAAACATGTTTGGAAATAGGTGACTTTCAAGTGGAGATGATAAGGATGTAGATTTAGAAATAACCTAATGTTTCTATATCTTTTATTCATTATATGTTTGTTTTTAGTTTTTTACAAAAAATAGTTTTAGTTATAAAAAATTATTGATTAAAATAAAACCTTGATAATTATCATTAATTATTATATTTTATATCTTGTGTTTGATATGGAAATATTTATTCTACATGGGAAATTTGTTTTAAAATATTGTTAGCCGAGATGTAGTCGATACTTTTAGAAATATTTTAAAAAATATAAAATTATAAATTTCTATTAAATTTTTTAAAATTGTTCTCATTTAAATTGTTGTTATTTTATTGATATATCATTTGAACAAAAACATTTTTGGACATACAATTCACGCCCTCTTGAGTACTATACCTGAATAAAAATTGTGATATTCAACATTGGATATCAATTTTCACATCTACTCGAATGTAACAATCATTATGTACCTATAATAATTCGACTTATTCAACATTCATGAGATGAGATAATAAGATACCCATGATCCAGTAAATGCAATACTATTTTTTATCTATCATATTTAATTAGGTTTATTATGAATGTAGTAGAACTTCTTATCAATAACATGTTCCATCACTTTCTATATAGGTGTTTATAGAAAATTAATTTTTTCTGGAGTTGATACTCTAATATTCAAAATTTGTCATAGTTTTGGTTGTGACTATCATAGACTAATTTTATTGTTATAATTTGGTTGTGACTCCCAATAAAAAATTTTGGTGTCCTGGTTATACATTCACAAGAAAAAAGTATGTTGTGATTGGGTTGTGATTCTCCTTAAAAAATTAATTTACTGAAAAACATATCTCTTATTAGTACAGATATTTCAAAGTATATATAGTCCAATTTAGACGAAGATACTTTAAAAATATACTAGGAACATTTAGTTAATATTTACACTTATTATTAAATCAATTAATTAATATTGATAATTAATATATATAGTTATTCCATTTATAAAATTTTTAATTTTTTTTATTCAACCACGTCTCCTGTCCTTTTTTCATCACCCTATCTAATCTAACTACTCTTATTAGTGGTTGGAACTTCTTAAGAAAATATTTCGCTTCGTTATTGTTATTATTGTACAAAACAATTGGTAATAGAGGATAGAAGTATTAATGACTGGTTATCTCAAAGATAAATTTATTTATATCAAATATATTGTATCAAGAAAATATTATATGAAGTATATTTTTTGTATTTTGGTTCTCAATATTTTTTCTAGACCTCAAATTTAGAGGGATAGGTATATAATATGGATAAATTGAATGAAAATGATCCATGGATTCTAAAAAATATTAATTTTATGGAAATATCTATGTTTACTAGATATCATGAATTATAGAATACATAAAATACATATCCATGTAACACATATCAATCAGTCTAAAATCGTATAATAATCTACAACCTATCCCAAATACTCTTACTAAAAATGATGATTCTAAATAAATTTTGAATTTCAAGGAATTAATTAATTTATACTATGATATTAATTAAGTTTGTTTAGTCACCTTTCTACATGTAAAATATCCAATTAAATCCAACATGATTTAAATTTTTCCCACCCTAGATCAAATGAGATGGTTCGAAAAAATATAGAATGATTCAAGCTGAGTACTTAGTTTTGAATATGTATGAAGATGAATGTTTAAATAAAATTTCCAATGATCCACAAGAATTATGAACATAATGAATTCCCTTATAGAAAATTTATAGAACCAAATAATTATTGATATATTCATAATTTATCTACCTAATAAATGGAATGTATAAAATTACAGTCGATTAATGTAATAATTTCATGGAATACACATTGGATGAACTCAAAGGATTGATTATTCGATATGAACATGAATTAAACAATATTTTATAATAATATTATTCAACTAAGAATGTTAATGATTTCAAATCACATATAATTATTACTTCAAACTCTTTTGAATCGAAGGAACAATTATGTGACAACGGAGAAACAAAGAACATAATTAAATGTACTTACAATCTGATTAACAAAAATAGTACTATTTGGATTATAATATAATGGTACTACATTTGGACTATATGTAATGTAGTATGAATATAGAAATAAACGACATATCATAAATTATTTTTTAAATAACAAAAAATAAGGGGAAGATATGCAACAAAATAATGAATTGAAACAATCTTATCAATTTGGATGGAGTTACAGAGAAGAAGTTGCTTCATATAATGATTTTGGAAGTGGGAAAGAGTGAAAAAAAGATTTTTTGAGGGATTAAATATATATGAGGAGTTTAATATTTATGATTCTAGTTCTTATATTAATACTGATGCTATAGATTTTAGGGGACATATAAAGAAGATGAAATTCATCAAAAAGAAATTTTACAAGTTACTAGGGATTATAAAAGACATAAATAATAAAATAAAATTCATAGAAAAGAAAATAAAAAATTAAATAAATATAGTGATTCCATTAAGGAATAAAAAAATTATTCTTCATGTTCAAAAGGTAAGATCTATGTTTATTTTTGTAATGTACATATGTAGAATGAGAATCTATGGAAAATGATTTTAGATTAAAATAAAATTTTTGTAATATTAATCTAGGAAATAGAAAAATATGAAAGGATGGTGGAAATGATGAAATACAATCATTATAAAACTAGATTATGTTATTCTACCAATATTCCAATCTTATAAAATAAATAATTTGTTAAATTTTTTACTAGAAAATTTTCTTCTACTCCATTATGTATGTATAGTTTTCAAGAATATTATGCTAGTGAATGTTATCTAACATTTTCGTTATCTCATGGGTATAATATAGGTATTATTTTGAATAATTTATCTTCTATTTTACCTTAATTTTAATATTTTAAATCCATTTTGGCAGAAAATAATTATCATACAAACATGATTGGACTCAAAATATCTTGGGTTAAAATATATTTTTTTATTATAATTTATCATTTTAAGATGACAACCTTAAGAATATAAAGTACAAATAGTACAATAAAAGTTTTCGTTATTTTCAAAAGAACATAGGACTATCAGATTTTATCAATTATATCAAATGTGAAGGTGGTTCGTTAAATTATTTATATAATTTTAAATTAATAATTATGTTATTTAGTGAAGTTGGTATTTAAAATATTGTTTTAATTTCTAAAGCTTTAAATATATGATGTTCAAATGAATATTCTAATTATTATTTTAAAAATATTTTAAATTGAAATGAATTTAAAATTATAATATAATAAATGTTTGGTTTTTGAAATGAAAATGTTTTATTATATGATTATCATAATGATAAATTTATTAAATTTATTTTTAAAAAAATTTACTGAAAATATTTTCAGTTTGCCTAATTCAATAGAATTCGTAGATATCGTATGAAATCAATTTATTTTATATGTAAAATTTAAAATATTAAACAAATATTCAATGAATGAACATATAAGGCAGTACATTAATTGAAAATTTATAAGAATTTCACTTCTGATTCTAATTTTAAAGGTAATAGATATAGAATTGGTTTCACATCAATTAATTTTGATAGATTAACATTGATATTAGTAATTATTAATGTACATATATTTAGTCCTACACATGTTTCTATATTTAGGAGGTAAGAAATTCTATCATTGGGATTGTTGATTTATATTCTATATTAACTTAGAAATATTTTATGTAAGGAAAAAATGAAACATTGTATCGATTTATCAGTTTTTAAGAAGTTTAAAAATCAATAAGTCTAATTTTTTTTAAAAATATTGATAAAGGAAGTGAAGATGTTACTATCTATTATAAAAGATTTGGTGAAGAGAATGGTTTTTTTTCATAATTTTTATGCTCCAAGAACACGAAAAATAATATTTTAGAATTGAAAAACTAAATGTGTTACTAAAATCCATTGAAGTATGTAAAATGAATACAGTTTACACAAATATATTTATGTGGAATATATTAATAGATATTTTTTAATATTAAATAGTTATTTAATTTGACTATTTTTTAAAACACCCTTATGAATTGATTAATGGTAAAAAATATAATTCTGGTTATTAAAATGTATTTGGGGGTAATAATTTTTTTATAAATTCTATGGATGTTGTAGATAAATTTGATTATAAAAATGATGGTGGTTTTTATATATTATTATAATAAAATTATATCTTTTAATATATATATTATTAGAAAAATGGTTGTTTAAGACTCTTCTCATGATATATTTTTTGAATATTTTTTAATAAATATTCTATTCTAGATTATTTTCAAGACGATTTTAATGAATTTATTTTTGATGAAGAAAAATCCTTAAGATGGATTAATTTTTTAGGAGGAGCTTACACATTATCATTATATTATTATGTAATTGATGTTTTCTAATGACTAACATGTTGATAATATTATTGGTAAGGTAGATTATTGTATTAATACTAGATGCTATACTTTAATATCTTATAAAAATTCAACTTGTTTCTGATTATGTAATAATTAATGTATTTGATTAATTAGAAATTTGGATATTTAACTAATTATAGACCTGATATAATGTTTAGTTGTTGTTTACATGCTATACTTCACGATGATACTATGTAAGCCAAATTAAATGAAATTAATCTAATTATTTGATATGTAATATGAATAATTTATACTAGATTTTTTTTATACTAGATTTTTTTATTTAAATAGTATCTATGACACAAATTTTACAAAATGTATACTTGATAGAAATTTTACCCCATGTTTGTGTTAGATTATCTGAAATATAATTGTCTCCATGACAGCATGGAAAATGTTATATTGATTTTTCTACCACTAAAAGTGAATATATTACATTTTTACTATGTTGTTCTCAATTATTGTTGATTAAAAAACATTATCTAATTACGGTTGTAATTTTGAAAAACACAGTATTTTTTTATAATGCATATGCTATTTCTAATTCAACAAAACAATAAAAAATTTCCTAAAATAATCATATTAACATTATATTTCATTTTATAAGAGATAATATTAATCATTTCTATTTTATTTTATATTATGTTCCAACTTAATATCAACATACATATATTTTCACTAAATGGATGTATTTATCTGGATTTCATAACATCTAATTTCAACATAGAAATATGGATTGGAAAAAATTATTTCAATTATTGAGGTGGATATTATCTATTTAATTTAAATCATTCACATAAATATTTTTTAAAAATTTTAAAAACTGTTATATTTATTCAAAAAATAATGTTCGGTTAGATAACTTTATAGAAGATAGATATTGTTAAAGATGAGAATATTTTTATCATATTTACAAGTATATATGTGCTACTTATATTTTATGTTGATCATATTGAATATACCTCTGAATAGTTTTTTTAAATATTTTAAGTTATATTTTATGATATATTGTGTTGTCATAATGTATATTGATCATTTTTATTAATCAATAAATTTACTGATTATTTAATTACATATTTTTTATTATATATTTATAATTTATATATTCTTACTAACTTTTTTACTTACCCTTATTCATTTACTTAAATTTTATTTTATTCTTACAAATCCTTTATTAATTTCCCAGTATATTTATGTCGGTTTTCATTCTAAAATTATATGAGATTTTTAATATTTTTTTCTAACCATATACATCATATTTTAAATTTGAATTACCCATAGGTAGTTATGAAGATTATTTTTATGAATTATTTGTACTATATAAAATTACCTTACATTACTCTTCTTACCCTTAAACTACAGTTAATCAATTCTCCTAAAACATACATAACTTCTTCTCCTCTTATTAGTTGGTTGTTTAATTTTTTTACCTTGGAAAAATACATTATTACCCATACACATAAAATATAATTTTTTTTAACATTTTATAAATTATATTTATTATTTTGACCTTTTCCCATAAATTAAAAATTACTCATAAGTAGGTATATAATTCTTATTTCTCAAATAATACATTGCATTTATGTTTTTTTATTTTAAAATATTTTATAGGTTAATAAAAAAAATTTAATAATTTTTAATAATTACATAAATTCATATTAATTATATACAACCAATTATTAGGGTTTATAAAGTGTTTTTAAAATTTCGTAATGAATATCAAATGTTTTTCTTCATTTACCAATCTAATTATATCAAAGAAGTATAAAAATATGAATTTATTATTTTGAGTTGTTTTATTTGTTTTAAATGATTCTAAATTAATAATATATGATACAAAACTTATTGAAACCTTTTAACAGTAATTTATACTCTTCTATTTATTTTTATCTTAATATATGTATATATATTCATTTATTCAATATGTTTGGAATTGTTAAATCATAATGAGTTTTGTTATGAAATTATCTTGTGATTTTCATCAATCAATTATTATTGAGTTGTTTAATTATTTTAATGTAAATTTCAAATTTGTATTATTTTATCTTTAGGTGTTTTTATTTTTTGACTCATTGTCAAGTATTAATAATATTTCAATATATCACTCACTCTTCGATAATTCAAGTGATAATCATGTTATATATTCTATCTATAAGGACCTGTAAATTTCAAGGGAATTTTTTTTCATAAATTCTTTGGAATTTTACGAGTACGTAGTTTCTGACGGCACATGATTCTGATGCCCGGTGTTCCCGGAATAATTTTGTAAATTTTAGCTCGGGTACGTTTAGTGAACGAACGAGTGGGTATTTCTATCTTTTGATGCGTTGCTCGGAATTGATATCTTAGGGCACCGATGAACTCACTACGCTGATATTTTATTCAGTGGACATTTATCGCAATTGCATTTTTTGTGGGTTGGAAGTTAATTTCTAGGGTTTATTCCTAAAATTAAATAAAATCTGGTGTTGCACAACTTTTATTTGGTGAGGTGGGGCCTACAAAAGCCCCATCCATTTAACTCTGCATTAATTCTCTGTTGTTTAATTTGACAACTCCATGCATTAATTATAGCGAAGCCTTCCCACCTCCCTCTCCCAATTAATTGCGCCAAATCTGGTAATTAATGTCAGAGTTAATTTAATTGGCACCGTGTTGGAATTAATAATAATTGCATGACAATTCTATTAATTGGAGAGCCCCTTTTTCCTTGTGATGGAAAATCACATATGGGAAAGGGCTCTGTAAAACTAAGAAGAGGAGATCCTTCATCGACGAAGAACACCGTTCTTCGACGAAGAACACCCCCAGCGAAGAACGCGAAGAACTTCTTCCTCGGACACACCTCGAAGTTAAGGAGCCTACGTCGCCTACGACTTCGACCCTTCCTCCATCGTTGATGGAACAACACCGTTTTTCCACGATGGACGTCTTACGCGTTGATTGTCTTCCACGTATCGACGAAGAATGAAAACAACTTCAAGGTAGGGGGAATTTTGTATATTTCATATATGTGTTTTCTACCCTCTAACATGGCGTTTAATTTTTGGGTGATGTTCTGAACCTCTAACACAGTGGGTACGGATTAACGAAAAAGTCTGGACACATATCTATTTTTTTCTTGATGCATAGGGTGTTTGGAGATGATGAAACGGGACCCCAACGGTGATTGGGGGGCTTCACAGGGAAGTACGGATCCCGAGACGACTGCAGGTGTAGTCGGAAGCAAAAACGAACCACTAGAATGACTCCGGTGGCCCGTGGAAGGCCACGAAGGCACGGGTCGCTGGCGCGGTGGCGTATGCAGCCACCGACACCGGTCAGCCGCCTGGAGATTCTGGCGCATCGCGGCATCGGCCACGGTGGCGATGGGAGGATCTTGTGGCCACCTGGGAATCATGTGACAAGAAGCGCCACCCTGGTGTCGTGTTTTCTAGACCAAGCCCCCCCCCCCCACCCCCGCTCGGCTCGTTGGCCAAACCGGCGCACCCCCCCTCCCCCCAGCCGGCCCTAGGCAGGTCAAGTAGACAGGGTCGCGCCGACCGTACCGGGACACACCCAGAAGGGCAGTGCCCTAACGGGCCGGACTCGGACCCAGTTCGGGTCGACCCAGGGGGTTGGGCTGGGTTGGGTCGGGCCTAGACCCCCCACTTCGGACCTTTTTTGGTCATTCACCCATTACATAAGCTACATGCCTCTGATTGACGCACTGTCAGTTTCATAGGAACCATTGGATCGAGACGGTCATTTTAGTATATTACAGTCACAGTTTCAATGATGTTTGGGTATGTCTGGGTTGGTTGGGACCTGAAACCAACCGGACCCTTGAAGTAGAAACATTAATAAATTATGGACCAGACGTCCGATTGACATGATGTCAACTAAATTGTAATCCTCTTGATGAGAAGGTCCTTTTGGAATTCTACACATGATTTTTGGACGTAGCTGGAGTTTGGAAGGGTTGGTTTTAGCTTAAAAACCAACCGGGCCCCCAGAACGGAAAATCCAATAACTCTCAGACCAGGCGTCAGATTGAAGCACCGTCTGTCGTGCCGAGTTCCTTTTGACGAAATAGAACTTTGTGATACATAAACTCTGGACTTTATGACAGTTTATGTATCAACGCCTTGCCTCGAGGAGCAGGCCCTCCCATAATTGAGCATGCTGTGTGCGAGAACCATAGAGTTGGAAACGACTATGACGACTGTACATGGATCCTCCGTGGGTTCGACAACGATGACGACTGTACTTGGATCCTTCGTGGGTTCGGCAGCGATGACGACTGTACATGGATCCTCCGTGGGTTCGATAGTGACGACTCATGTTCTTGTATCCTATGTGGGTCCGACAGTATGACCTATGTACTTGTATCCTGAGTGGTCCTCCAGTGTAGCTTGTCTTGTATGCTTTGTGTGTCTGACAACATTGCTGGTCTTGTATCCTATGTGGTTCCGACAACGTAGATGAATTAGTGGCTTTATCTGATCATCTTTATCGCTATACAAAAGATGAATACCTGTGTGAGCTTATTCTTGACTTTCAATCATTATCATCGATGTGATTAAATTCATTCCTATGAGGACTAGATTGTACATGGGCTCGGGATCTGGAGCCAAACTGGGATTGAGGACAAAGGTATATGTATGGGAATATACCTAAGTAGAGTTAGTTGATACTTCGTGGTTGTATCTTTTAATTTTGGTTTATCCACTGTGAATTCTGGGAGACTATTGGGGGTCTCAGGGTCCCTACTGAGTATCGTATACTCCCCCCTACACGGGCCTTCCCACACTACGTTTTGTTGGATGCAGACTATGGATAGAACTGATCATGGTAGAGGCTTGTAGAGCTGGACGATACCCAGAGGAGGAAAACTTCGCGAGTTGTTCACGGAGCAGACGGTTGGACTGAAGGTGCTATAGAGGCCATCTTTACCAACCCTTCTGGTGGGATTCCAAGGGGACGACTCAGTGTTTGAAGCGTTACTTTACTACTATTGTGCTTTTCCTTTTCAGTTGTACTGTACTTTCTGTTGGGTTTTTATACTGGCTCATTTACTTTTCAGCACTTACTTTTGTACTCATTTTTACCTAGTGCTCACTTCACTTGCATACATTGTTGTGTTGTTTACTTATATAAAGTCAATTCCTTCCTTTTTTCGAGATTTAAGCATTTAGTTCTAGTCTCCAGCCCCTGGAATATAGAGGGTGGGATTGGGGTAGTCACAACATGGGCCCCGAGGACATATCATGAAAAATTGGTATCAGAGGAGTCAGTTCTACCACAAAACTCAAGACTCTGATCACTCCTTTCTGTGAAGCAATGGTGTTAATAGTATTGAGTGTGATTTTCAGTCCAGCGAGTCCAGTGTTGGTGTGGGGGCCAACGTATCCATACACTAGGACCCTGACCTCTAAATTCCATCTCAGTGAACGAAAACACTAATTTTGTGTGTGCTTCAAAAAAATTTCCTTGTGATTACATTGTGTCAGCTCACCAGGTATACTGTTTGATCGTGGCACACATGTTTCTTTTCAGGATGGTTCCACGAAGGTAGCCAGCCATGATTCCTAGATACCTGCGAGATGAATGCCCACCGAGCGACGAGGCCTCGGTACAGGGCCCCATCACAGCGGAGGCACCAGCGGTACCACTACCCATAGAGCCACTGATGCTACCAGCCCCAGCAGCTGAGAGTGCACGCCGCCTGAGCGCATTACATGTGTTTCAACGAGAGATGCCGCCCAGGATCCGTGGAGTAACGGACCCTCAGGCAGGTGAGGATGGCTGGAGGCTATTGCCAGAGTGTTCTGATTGGTAGGGACACCATCTAACCTTATCGTGATCCTTATCGCGAATCTATTACACGCGACAGCAAGTATATAGTGTAGCATGGTGCTCTAGGTGCCCGTTGAGACATCTATACTTTGGATGGACTTATAGAGCCTCAT
Source organism: Viscum album (assembly GCA_963277665.1). NCBI lineage: Eukaryota > Viridiplantae > Streptophyta > Magnoliopsida > Santalales > Viscaceae > Viscum > Viscum album. The sequence goes on along the minus strand of OY728150.1, from coordinate 2,129,693,171 downwards.
CTGCTCAGAGTTTGTTCCAGCCACCCTCTGTGAGGTGCACATCCAGGGGTTACTACATCTGCGGAAGGGTAGTATGACAGTTGCTCAGTACTCGGTCAGGTTTACTAACCTCTCACACTACTCCACGGACATGGTACGGGCCCCGTTCCTCAGGGGCCAGACCTTCGAGCATGGATTGAGGCATTAGATCATGGCTTTGAAGATTCCCCTCAGCATCACGACGCAGACAGGGGTGCTAAAGAGATCCCTTTTCGTAGAGAGGTTCCTCGCTGAGAGGCCACCAGCATGGAGACCCACATCAAGGGGACACAGAGCGGTTTCCACTGCATTCAGAAGTCGACAGATGTCGCAGGGGTCCAAGCGGTCCAAGCCATCAGATGGGAGACATCAGGATACAAGATCAGTTGTGCGGGGCACCCAAAACAGAGCCATCTTTACGAGTAAGAGACAGTGCTATACATGTTGCGGGAAGGGCCACCTAGCTCGTGACTGCCCGACTCGCCATGCAGACGAGCAACAGATAGCGGAGGGACCTCCCAGGAAGAGGCATAAGTTCGACTATGGCGGTCTACAGGGATCAGACAAACGAAGTAGAGGAGCTGGCCGAGCAGCGGGTGGTGGGAGACGTTTCGAGGCTCTACCACCACTACCCCTAAGAGGTCCACCCTAACCACAGGGAGATGGAGGGAAGAGGTAGGCTCAGCTCCAGGTAGCGGAGGCTTACAACCACGACCCAACTGAGATGAATCAAGGAACTATCTGTGTCTACTCCAACCTTGTAGTAGTTCTTATAGAAACGTGTGCGAGTCATTCTTTTATTTCCTCTGCCCTTGTTCAGAGCTCAGAGATTTCGACGGAGCCGTTGGCTTGATCCATACAGCTAGGGACTCCTACGTGATCACATTTGATGATTACGCACTGGTGATGGTAATGTGAGCTTACTGTAGGAGGATACTGCTTCAGATGGGATATTTTTGTACCAGCATCAAGGCCTTATGACATCATCTTGGGTATGGACTGGTTATCTACAGTCCATGTCCAGATCAACTGTATTAAGCACATGGTCTGGTGTATCCACATGGATGGGACCAGGTTCACCTTCTTCAGTGATAAGGGATCCTTTGTAGCACAGTATGGGCTTACACAAAGGATAGAGAAGCCAATAACACATCAGTTGGCTTGTCTCATCCTTGGAGCAGTTGATGTGCGATGTCCAAGTCTTCGTGTTATTGTGGATCAGTGTGCAGACGTTTTCCATGACGACATTCCAGGACTACCTCCTCGAAGAGATGTAGACTTCTACATAAACCTATACCCTTAAAAAACACCAATATCTACTCCAACATCTCGTATGGCCCCTTCCAAGCTTCATGAGCTGCATGTACAGCTAGAGGACTTACTGGGAAAGGGATTCATCCGACCCATTATTTCACCCTGGGCTTCTATAATCTTGTTCGCCAAGAAGGCAGATGGGAGCTTCCGACTGTGTGTCGACTACCGTTTCCTGACTCAGGTGACTGTAAGGAACAAGTACCCACTTTTGAGGATTTACGATCTCTTCGATCATCTCAAGGGAGCACAATGGTTTTGGAAGATAAACCTCAGGTCATACTACCACCATCTCAGTGTTTGAGATGAGGATGTGAATAAGACGACCTTTATGTGTTGTTATGGCCACTATGTGTTCTTGGTTATGACCTTATCCATGACCAACACTCCATCAGTGTTCATGAGTCTCATGAATAGGATCTTCGAGCCTTACCTCGATCGGTTTGTCGTAGTCTTCATTGATGACATTTCGATTTACTCAACTACTAAGGAGGAGCATGCCTACCACTTGTGGGTTGTACTGGATACACTCCGAGAGCCATATATTTATGGTAAGCTCTCGAGGTTCTAGTTCTGAATTCGATAGTTTCACTTATTGGGGAACATCATCTCGGAGGTGGGAGTTGCAGTGGGTTTGGAGAAGATCGAGGAAGTACTTTCTTGGGAGCCACCCAAATGCGTGACAGAGGTGCAGAGTTTCCTAGGTCTGGCTGAGTACTATCAGAGATTTGTGCCAGATATCTCCAGAGTTGCAGCACCGCTTTCAGCTTTGACGAAGAAGGGTAAACCCTTCCTGTGGTCTGATAAATACCAATAGAGTTTTCAGGAGATGAGACCGAGATTGACTAGTAAGCCCATCTTGAGGCTACTGGAGGAGGGCATAGTTTACGTAGTTTACTAAGACGCATCAAGGACCAGACTCGGGTGTTTCCGAATGCAGGAGTGAGCATTGATCTCTTACGGTTCACGGAAGTTGAGGTAGCATGAGCATAACTATGCTACACATGACCTAGAGTTAGCAGTAGTGGTCTTCGCCCTGATGATGTGCTGGCACTATCTGATGGGAAAGCGCTTTATAGTCTACTCTAACCACCAGAGTTTCAGGTACATTTTATCATAGAAGGACTTGAACCAAAGATAGCAGTGATGGCTGGAGTTCTTCCAGGATTATGACTTTGAGATAGTCTATACTCTTATGAAGGGGAACGTTGTGGCTGATGTTCTCGGTAAGAGACCGGGCATTCAGCTATTTGAAGAGGAGAAAGAGAAGTTAACCGATTTGCAGATATCCTTAATGGATAGAGAGGGGGAAGCCTTTATACATTGTCTAACAGTCACTCCTCTACTTCTTTAATGGGCCAGAGTGGCACAATGTGGGGACGTTGACTGTGAGCCACGACGTGCTCAAGTTTCCACAGGGCAGGCACCCTATGGATTTTCTGAAGGCGGGGAGCACGTCATCCTCTTCAAGGGACATACCATGGTACCAGTTGAACTGCAGGAGTAGCTACTGTGGGAGTTTAACACTTCCCATCTAGCAATATATCCAAGAGTGGCATAGATGTATCAGGACCACAGACGACAACAGTGGTGGCCAGGTATGAAGAAGGTTGTAGCAGAGTTCGTTTAACTAAACATCACTTATCAGCAAATGAAGGAGAAGCAACTGCTACCAGCATGCTTGGTACAACCATTAGAGGTCACAGAGTGGAAGTGGGACGAGATATCCATGGATTTCGTGACGGGGATTCCATGTACATCAAGGAGTCACGACTCTATCTGGGTGATTGTTGACCGACTCACCAAGTCGGCCCACTTTCTATCAATCAGGGAGAGGGGCTCAGTAGAGAGCTTTTGACGCCTCTACATCGAGGATATCGTACGACTTCATGGTGTCCCATTGACGATGATTTCTGATCAGGACACATGCTTTAGTTCCCAGCTTTTGAAGGGGTTATAGGAGGTGTTTGGGACGCAGCTACATCAGAGAAATCCCTTTCATCCTCAGACGGATGGCCAGACAGAGAGGACCAATTAGACACTCGAGGACATGCTCAGTGCAAGTGTCCTTGACTTTTGTTGCAGCTGGGAGGATCAACTTCCATTGGTGCATTTTGCATACAACAGCAGCTACCAATCCACCATAGGAATGGCACAATACGAGGAAATGTATGGTCGACCATGACGATCACCTCTGTGCTAGACTGACCCAGGGGAGTCAGCACAAGTATGACCAGAGATGGACCAGGCTACAAGAGAAAAGGTGTATATCATCCAGGAGCGGATGAAGACTATACATAGCAGACAGAAGTCATATGGTGATAGGAGAAGGATACCACTAGAGTTCGAGGATGGTGACCGTGTTTTCTTAAAGGTTTCACCTCGACGTGGATTGTGGAGATTTGGCCAAGGAGGCAAGTTATCTCTACGCTTTATCAGGCCTTTATTGGTCCTCAGCAGAGTAGGAAATGTGGCTTACTGCATGTCCCTTCTACCTCAGTTGCACCGGGGGCATGACTTCTTCCACGTATCTTAGCTGAGGAGATACGTGCATGATTCAACCCACATCATTGATCATGGAGAGCTGGAAATCGACAATGGGGTGACATTCTCAGAGGTTCTGGTGGAGATAGAGGATCGGCAAGGGCAAGTCCTTCCTGGACAGTCGATTACTCTAGTGCGCGTTCGCTGGAATCAAACAAACCTTTAGGAGTGCGCATGGGAGCGGGAAGCTTAGAAGAATGCTCAGTACCCCTTTTTGTTTCCAAAATATATGTTGTAGCTTTACTGGAATGTAAATCCCTGAGGTGGGAGTAATTTAAAGACCCGTAAATTTCAAGGACTTTTTTTTCTTAAATTCTTTGGAATTTTACGAGTGCACAGTTTCTTACAGCACCTGATTCCGAGGGCCGATGTGCCCGAAATAATTTTCTAACGTTTAGCTCATGTATGTTCAGTTAACAAATGAGTGGGGTTTTCTATCTTTCGAAGTAGTGCACAGATTTCAAATCTGAGGGCACCACTGAACTCATACCACAAATATTTTCTTAAGGGGACTATTACCGTAGTTGCGATTTTTGCGGGTTTGAAGTTAATTTTTGGGGTTTATTCCTAAAATTAAATAAAATCTAGTGGTGAAAAAATTTAATTATGTGAGGTGGGGCCCAGACGAGCTCCAAACGTTTAAATCTCCATTAATTCTATGATGTTTACTTTGAAAACTCCATTCTTTTATTATTGTGGAGCCTTCTTGCCTCCCTCTTCCCATTAATTGTTCCAAATCTGTTAATTAATGCCAGAGTTAATTTAATTTTCACCGCTTTTGAATTAATAAGAATTTATAGAAAATTATATTAATTAGAGAGCCCATTTTTCCTTGCGTTGGAAAATCACATTTTGTAAAGGGATATATTGAATTAAGCAGAGGAGATCCTTCATCGAAGAATAACACTGTTCTTCGACGAAGAATACCCACATCGAAGAATGTGAAGAAATTCTTCCTCGGATGCACCACGACGTCAAGGAGCCTACGTCGCCTACGACAGCGACCCTTCCTCCATAATTGACGGAACAAAACTATTATTCCATGATGTCTATCTACCGCAACTCTATTCTTCCATGGATCTACGAAGAATTTCAACAACTTTGAGGTTGGGAGAATTTTGTATATCTCATATATGTGTTTTCTACCCTCGAACATGGCGTTTAATTGTTGGGTGATGTTTTGAACCTCTAACACGGTGGGTACGGATTAAATACCAAGTCTGAACCCACTAATATTGTGTTCTTGATTCGTGGGGTGTTTGGAAATGATGAAGCGGGACCACAACGGCGATTGGGGGCCTTCACAGTGAAGTATGGATCCCGAGAAGACCGCAAGCGCAGTAGGAAGCAAAAACAGACCACCTGAATGACTCCGGTAGCCCGTGGAAGGCCCCGGCGACTAGAGGTGGTGGACAACATTGGCTGGCTGCCTGGAGGCGGCGGTGCCCCAGCATACTGAGAACAGAATCCCGCTACGGTGTCGAAGGGAGGATCCCGTGGCCGCGCGAGATCCAAGAGACAAGCATCACCACCCTGACACTATTTTCGTGAGACAGTGGGATGCCCCCCCCCTCAGCTTGCTAGTCGAGCCAGCACACCCCCCCCACCTCGGCCATGATGGAGGGGGTCACACGGACCGGGCAACGCCGGCCGGGCCGGGCCGGGCCCTAACCCCCCACTTCGGACCGTTTTCTTTCATTGTGGTTTATTATTTGTTGATTTTGGGAGACCTTCATGGGTCTTGGGGTCCCTACTGTGTATCGTATACTCACCACTTCACGGTCATGCCCACACTACGTTGTATTGGATGCAGATGATTGACAGCACTGATCGAGGTAGAGGCTTGTAGAGCTGGATGGTACTCGGAGGTGGACCACTTGGTGAGATGTTGACGGAGCAGACGGTTGGACCGAAGGTGTTGTGGAGGCCACCTGTACCCACCATTCATGTGGGATTCCCGAGGGATGATCCAGTGGTTCCCGATATACATTAAAGCTATTTTAATTCTCCTTTTCAGTTTTACTATACTTTTAGTTGGGTTTTTATAGTGGTCCATTTACTTTTCAGCACTTACTTTTGTACTCAGTTTTACATAGTGCTCACTTCAATTGCATACGTTGTTGTGTTGTTTACTTATATAAAGGCAATGACTTCTGTTTTTTTATCAAGATTTATGCTTTTGTTTCTAGTCGCTAGCCCCTAGCCTATGGAGTGTGGGCCTGGGGTAGTCATAGCATGGGCCCCAAGGACAAGTCGTGACACTTTCATTTTGAACTTTGAATTTTATAATGATCATCCTGGATATGCTGAGTTTTTTATTTTAATATTTATCATAAATTACATAAAAGGAGTTTTTGATTAATATAATTATAAAAGATTGTACTTCTTCAATGTCTCAATACTTATTTTCATGTTATGATGTGAAACAAAATTATTTTGATACTATTATGTTTTGAAAAATTATAACCTTTCAAAAACATCTATCATATTATAGACGATGTCTCAAATGTTTTATAAAAATTGTCCTAAATTCCACTACTGTAATGAGATGAGCCGATCCAAAACTCAATATCAATTATTTATGTTTCTCTAGTTTATCTATCTATGTCATCTTGTCTTATTTTTTCCATTACACTACATGTTATCTATCACACATTCTTTCACATTCAATTTATTCTTTGATATGAAAAATAATTTTCATTCTTTTGGTTGTGAATTTTAGATTTTAAAGTGAATCCCATTCTGTTTTTGATGGTTGTAGTATAATGCATGTGATTTAATTGGGTTGTGACTCCCCATACAATATTCAGGTATCTTCACTATACGTCTAGAAGGTATATTTGGATATTATTTGGTCTTGATTCCCCTTAGAAAATTATTTTTTTTAATAATGTATATCTTCTAGATTATATAGGTATAATAGTAGAGTACGTATACATTATAATGAACTAGAAAAAAATTATTATGTTTTACTTTTATTTTTTCTTCTACTAATTATCTAAATTAATTAACATTGAAAACTAGTTTATATACTTAATCTATATCATTAATATTTTAAATTCGTCTAATAACGTCCCCCATCAAGACCATCTTCAATCACCATATATACCCACTCATCATATTCATTTTTCCATTCAATGACACATAATGTTCTATTTGAATATTTGAAGGGAAAACAGTTTTTATTAGAAATCCACTAGGGGAAGGTCCTAATTGTAAAATATTTGGAAAATAACTGAAAAATATCTCATCATATCCCATATATTTATAATGATTCTCACATAAATACCACCCATTTTAGGGTGGTATATAGTATTGAAACTCATCTCTATATCCAAATTTTTCAAAATGAATCTTCAAAAACTTATGGTAAACCACAAATCATGATTAGATACATTATTGAGTTGTAATTCATGTAGTATTAATTTTTCTATTAAAAATATATTACTTAGTTACTCAAGGGAAAATTATACATGATAGTAATGAAATACACAAAATTATTAAGGCAATAAACTACCACCCAAATGTAGTCATTTCCATTATATATACTGGTGGTTCCATTGATTAAATATGAAGTACCATTGTGAAAAATTATATTTACAATGTTTTTAATTTTTTGATAACTAATTTTTTTATTCGATTGTGTTTTCCAAAGAATTAGATTCGCTTTAATTCGATTCAGTTCAATAGAACCAAAAGAATCAGAGGTATAATTTATTATTTTCTGGGTGCCTATCGCTATTGTAATCTCTGAAGAAATGAATTTACTAATATTTTTTGAAACAACAATGTAAATTTAGTAGTTATAAAATTTTAATTCTATTTAAAACAAAATCCATCGATGATTTTCTGATCAAGATATTCTCACAAATCAGGTATAAATTCCTGATAAAATCCTATTAAATGGTGGAGAGAATTGAAGAAGTTCATAATTTCATCATAATGGGAATTCCATCATAATATTAATTTCATAATAAATAAAATTCCAATGTAATGATATTCCCATTTTATCGAGACTGATTGGTTCCAAAATCCTTCAAAAATTAGGTCTATAAAATCTGCACTAGAATCCTAATAAAATATGATCCATGAAATCAGCATGATAATTCATCAAAAATGGATCAACAATATCAATAATAGAATAATTCAAAAAATAAATCCAAAATTTTGGGTCAAGAATCCTTGAAAAAATATAACTTCAAAATCAGCACTTGAATATTGAAAAAATATATATCCAGAAAATATTCACAAAATCCATCAAAAATCAGATGTAAAAAATCATCAACAGATTCCTACCTTGAAAGAAAAATCATAATTAGGTAATGATATGTAGCTAATTTATTGTACCATTCATATTCCCTATCAGACACTTGTAACACTGTTAGATCTTGAAAATCAGTACATGAATCCTATAAAAATAAAATCCAACATTTATTGAAAATCTGCACCAGAATTCTGTAAAAATCAGATCCTACATTCTAATAAAATCGGCACTAGAGTTCTGCATAAATATATTTAAACATTTTTCTGCTGAAAAATAATTCATAATGAGACGATTACAAAAAATAATTATATTTTTAAAGCCTGAAATTGACTATTTCATAAATTTATTAAAAATATAAAGAGGTTTAACGAAGTCAATTATAAATTTTAAATGTGATTGTTTTTCGAAGTTTTGAATTTTGAGGAATTGGGGAATGTTTTCATGTTTCTCTCTCTTTGTTTATGAGTTTCATATAAATAATTACTCATATCAATTGTTCATTCCCCACATTTTATGTATGCGCAAAAGCCAATGTTCTAGATAAATCGAATTGAATGTTCTAATCAACTTAGAGAGGAATTGTATTGATCATTCTATAATTTTTTTAGTTTTATTATTAAATTTGGGAAAAATTAGTCCAACAATGTAAAAAAATTATCAATACCATTATATTGAAATTATATCACGAATCCTGCAAGAATTGTTACCAGCATTCTGAGAAAACTAGATCCAAAATTCTAAAAAAATATGCACCGTCATTCTGCGAAAATTGGAGCCAGATTCTGGGATCTTTGTATTCAGAAAATCAGAACCAGGAACATATATCTTTTATTGAGAAAATCATATCCAACATAATCTGATTGAGAGAATATGATCCATCTAAATCAGACTGAGGATTCAGACTGAATCCAAACCTTATAAGTCATGTATTCTTTTCATTCATACCCATATTTTCCATGCATGAATATTTACTGAATTTTGATAAGGATATAAACAATAATTGTTTACATGGGTTATGATTCTAATATTTTTGAATCTTATAAAATGTGAAAAAATAATTCCACCCCTCATCTCATTTGTTATTAGATCCATGGACCTTTAATTGGTATAAGAGTATTAGGTTCTCATATTGCATCCTTATCATAATAAATATCAATTATATGAACAGTTGCAAAATTCCTACATTTGTTAGAATGAATTATTATATTTGTAAAAATAGAATGATTCTTTATACCCTATCTATTGGCTAGGAAGTTGTTGATGATACTACTATTGGTTTTCCACCTACTGAGAATGATGCTCCATAGAAATTTTCTGATAATAGAAACATAGAAGTTGATGGAAAGGATAGAAATTAACTCCTTATGTACTTAATATATAATTTTTATCTAAATTTTTTGTGACTCAATACATCAAAAAGATTATGGGACAAGCTAGAATGTGTTTTCGATGATAATTCTAATGTGTTAGATGCAACACTACAAATCTAGCACAGTAATTATGATGAGATAAAAAAGAGGGTTGAAAAAAATAAACGAATACTTCACCAGAGTAAATGAAATTATTTACAACCTTAGGGAATTTAGAGATTTTTTGGGTGAATCTATAATTATGAACAAACTAATGAGACACTTTCCATAGATGTTTTATTATAAAATTTCTTCTTTATAAGATAAGGATGTTTTATCCAATGATTAATTTCATAACTTTCTTACTGTTTATGAAATGAGGAAAGCTCAAATATTTAAAAATAAAATGACTGATGAAATGGATATTGATGCAATTGGAAGGATAAAAATCCAATATATTGTTGTAGCCAATATATATGATTTCGTTGAAAATAAAAATGATGAGTTGAATGAAAAAAAGTGTATATTATTTCCAAGAACCATCTAAGATGAAGTGAATAATATTAACGAAAAAATCTTATCAAATTTTTTGAGTGTGGTGGAATAAAAAACTATGCTATTAATTTACATAAGAATAATTTTAAAGAATATCTAGTTGATTCTGAAGAAAAAACATGAAGGAATAAGTGAAAAAATATGAAAAAAAAGAAAAGCCTATAAATTGAAAAAATAAAAAGTATAGAAGAAACCAAATATGTGTGTAGAGTGAAAAATATGAATCACACCCAACTGAAAACAATTCATCTAAAGATGAATGTTTTGAATAAATATGAACCATCAGCTAAATGGTTTAGAAATAAATGATTCCTCAAAGAGTGAATAAGGTGGTGAAAAATCTAATAAAGTGTATCAGTTTAGAACTAATCTTGATTTATATTAGTATAAAAACAAAACTCTCAAAAAAGAAATTAGAGTATTGGAGAAATATCATAAAGAATTTTATTATGGATGAAATGATGTCATCAAGTATGTGGATGAATACAATAATGAGATTTTGTGCTACAAAAATATAATTGCTGAGCATGGGAATATGATTGATGATTATATAATAATGATAGAATATAAAGAAGAATAGAGTAACAAGATGCAATAAATACTTCATGTGTATGAAAGTAACATTATAAAGATGATTGAAAGCTTCATCAAATATATGGATGTAAAAGATGAGTCTTCTAAAGTTATTGAGAAGGGACAGTATGGAATCAAGTGAATTCTTCTCTTACCAAAAATAATGTTTCAGGTGATTCTTTTAAAATTTCTTCTTCCAATTTTTTTTTTCATAAACCCTTGGTTGAGAAAGGAAGTGAGAAATCTATCAAATCATTAATAGTAGAAAACTCACTTAGAATAAATGATGTGCCCCATCATGAGTATGTTAGAGTTGAATGAACCTACAAACGTCAATAAAGACTCTACAAAGAAAGATCATTCTTGAATAGGAAATCAATATTTGATGTCTATTGTTGGTGTTTTTGAATACACTGGATTAAATAATATAATTTTGGGCCCAAAATATCTTCAATTGGTAGATGGTTTGAGAAATGTTGAGGAAATAATGATATATTAATGATAAAATCTTTTAAATCCCTGAAAGTTGGAAAGTTGAATTCTCTTGTTGTTAGAAACATTCGAACAAATAATCAATTTTAATTTATGAAAGATGTTTGTTGAAGATGTGATCAGTTTTTACATCACTATGATTGATGTATGAAAATCGTTATAGGAAATGTTTCTTATGATAGAAATGAAACGAAATATGAAGAGGAGAAGGATAAAGAAAGAGATTTTGTTTTTTGGATAACTTTGAAATACTGTAAGAGGAAATTCCAATGGATATTATATAGTGGTATTTCTTCACATATAACCAGTCATATAAAAATATTGAATCATGTTAAAAGTCATTATGGAGGAGAAGATACTTTTTTCAATTATAGTTCCCTAAAAATCAGAGGAATTGACATCGTAGATATTTAAGTAGATAAATTAAAATCTAATGTATTTTTACTCTATGAAGGGATAAAAAAACACCCATATTATACATCATCATTGTGATGATGTAAAATAATTAATCTTCACCAATATTCCTTGTATCATCAAAATTATGAAATATGGATAAGTTATTACAAAGGGAGTATAAACTAGTGGAAATCTCTTTAAAATAGGAGAATTCAATTACTCTTGATACTTGAGTGCATAAGATAAAAAAAATTGTGGCATCAAAGTGTTGGTCCCCTTGGGTACAAAGACAAGAATAAACTGTGTAATGTTGATGATGTCTGGAAATTTAAATAGATGATAAATGATATGAATATTTTTGTATTACCTAATAGAAAATGAATGTAACTAACTAAAGTCATAAGAGAATTGATATTCATTCTACATGATTAGATAAACATATTAATTATGATCTGTGCAGTTCAATGAGACATCAATAAAAATGGGATTTATACATTATCACAATTATTTATTATTTCACCCTATTTAGAAACATCATGTTCATGAAGCTTCAGTCAGAGGATATTTAAAAGTTCAAATTCATCTGAAAAGATATTTAGAAAAAATTTGGGGTTTCTATCATGAAGTTGAGAATAGAGAATGGTACCAAATTTAAGAAAAACATTTGAATCAATGTGTGAGAAAGAATGGTATCATGCATTAGTATAGTGATCGCTATAATCCATAAAAAAATGTAGTAGCATATAGAAATAATAAAATCATTGTTTAAATTGGAAGTAATATGTTTGTAGAATACAAACATTCAGTGTTCTATTAGAGATAAGTTTTTAGTACAATTTTACATGTTCAAAATAGATTCTTATTGTGACTGGAAACTAACATGAATCCTTAGTAAATGTGGTATAATATAAAAACATTATTGAAATGATTTTATGTTTTTGGAATTCCATGTTTTTTCAAAATAAAAAATTCCGATTTGGGAAAGTATGATGAGAAAGATATGGAAGGAACATTCGTTGGTTATTCACCAAATGGGAGAAGTTACAAATACTGGAAGAAACATATAAAAAATTTAGTGGAATCATATTATGTAAAGGTAATTGAAAAGAAATATTCCTTAATGAAGTTCATTGAGAATATTGAGGAGGATAAATTGGAGATTTCTAAAAATGGTGAATATAATTCAAAACTTTCAAATCAACATTCAATATAATCATGTGATGAGGGAATTCTATCTTGGAAGGAATCATTGAGATATCCTACCATACAAAAACATGTTGAATTCAAAAACATTATTTGGAATTAGAAGGACCTGGTTCATAAAATAAGAATGTTGAAAATAGAAAATCAAACCTCACTTATCTCAAAAGATGAATTAGAATCAGTTTCAAATGAAATTAAGAGAAAATATTGGGTGGATTTTATGAATGGAGAGTTATATTAGATTGAGAATAATGATACACAAAAAAATTTCCAAAGTAAAAAACAATTTATAACAACCACGGTAGATTATAGAAAACAATTTAATGATCATGGAGATGTTTCAAGAAACAAAAAATAAATTGTTTGTAAAGGATATACACAATATTATGTAAGGATGCTGATGAAAATTTTAGAAAATTTTATATATTTGAAACTGTAAGAATGTTTTTTTAGTAGCTGCAAATCATAATTATAAAGCTTATTAGATGGACGTAAAGTCATATTTCATAAATTTTGAGATTAAGGAAGATGTTTACATTGAGAAAACATTTAGGTTTCTAATTTATGATGATGAAATTAATGTTTGTAAATTTAGGAATGTTTTGTATCAGATGAAATGTGCTCCATGTGAATGTTATTCAATACATGAAAATTATTTGAGGATCATTAACTTTTATAATGAAAAGATGATATCAACTTCTATGTGATGTATTTTAACTCCAAATTGATAATTTTTATTGTTTATACGGATGGTATAATTTTTCTCAGGATGAAGAAAATGTTTGTGAAGTGTTTTTTTGATGAAATGAAGATGAATTTTTAAATTTCAATGTTGGGATAACTAACATTCATCAATTGATTACTTTTTCAACAAAAGGAAATTATATTTTCTTATCTCAAGAAAAATATGATTGGAAATTTTTAAAGATGTTTAGGATGGCTTAATCCAATGTAGTTTCAACTCCTATTTTTGTGATTACAATGTCGTGAAAACATGATTCTAGAATAAGTATGAATATAAAATACTTTCTTATGTTGATAAGAAGACCACATTACCTTACTTCTTATAGGAATGATATTATTTTGATGTGACTTGGGGTTCTAGGTATCAATGTAATTAAAAGGAATCATAAATGTTGGTAGAGAAAATAATTATGAGATATGTGAAAGGAACAAAATCACATGGGTTTTTATATAAAATAAATTATTATATAAAGTTTCATGGTTATACTGATGCCAATTGTGTTGTATATTGTAATGATATAAAATCATCATCAAGAAGAACATTTTTCTTGCGTGAATGTTGTGTGAGTTGGAATTGAAAGAAAGATACTTCAGTAACCTTGAGCGTATCTGAATCCTTATATATTGTAGCTACTCTGCTTGTACTTCAATTTTTTAGTTGTCTGTTCATATGGATAATTTGAAAGTGAATGTTTCCAAACCATTGAGGATATTTTGGGATAATCCAAGTGCAATTGATATTTCTAATAATCCTTTCCAGCATTCAAGATAAAATGTCATCGATATAATGTTTCTATTTATAACCAATTGATTTTCTGCTAGAGATTTTTTTTGGAATACATTTCAAAAATGTATCAGAATACTGATATCATTACAAAAGCAATGCCAAAAGAATATTTTGTTGAATTGAGACTGCAAGGTCATATTCATCCTTCTCCAATTATTTTTGAAATATACGAATGAAGAAACCCCACCAGGCTTTGTATTATGTAGACTACCGGGGAAAGAGGTAAATAACATTTTACTTTAGTATAATTTTATAATTATCTTTTTTAGGAATTTGAAGATGTGGTTATCATTTAACGGAGGAGGGAAATAAAAAGAATCAATGGGGGAGAGAAAATGAATTTATGAAATTAAAAGTGAGGGAAATTTATCTTTACATATCCACACAATTTTATTACCATTAAAGGACGCAATTCCTTCAAAAACATTATTATAACTATTATTGTGGTTTTATGGAACTATCTTTTGAGAAAGGCTAAATTTTTTTAAAATAAAAGTTGATTTGTGAAAATTTATGACAGTTGAAAATTATATTAATGAGGGTTTTCAACAAATACAAAGGGGGATATTAATGTAACATAGTGATAAATTATTTTAAAAATGTATGTGTATTTGTTGAAAACTATCCATTTTATATCAGAGTATTTTGTTTTAAAAAATTGATTACTTCTTCATTATATTCAGTTTGTCAGATCTAAAAGATTCAGAGGCAGAATTTATTCTTTTTTAGGAGTTTAGCATTCCTATAATCAGGGAAATAATCATGTTTCTGAATATTTTTGGAAATATAAATCTAAATTTATGAGTTAGAAATTTTTAATAATTTCTAAAACAAAATCATTTTTTTTTCTAAAAAATAATATCTCAAAAATAATGAAAAAATTCATTGTAAATTCATTGTAAATGTTTGATAAGATTGATGAAATTAAAAATTTCGTTGAAATTAAAATTCCATATTAATATTAATTTCATAGTATTAAAAATTCAATATTTAATGGGATTATTTTGTATTGAGACTGACAAGAACCAGAATAGTAGAAAAATCGGATGAAGACAATCCACACTGAAATCCAACAAAAAAGGTATCCGTAAAATCAGCAGCAGAAACCTACAAACAATGAATCCATATAATCTGCACTAGAATCATATAAAAAACCAATCCAAAAAATAAGCACCATAATGTTATAAAAAATGTATAATGAAAATTGGAACCAAAATCCATCAAATAGGATATCTAAAAATTCAATAGTAGAATCCTGCATTGGGGAATAATTCATTATGCTAGAAAAAAATGGATCTAATTTAATATACCCTTATGATTCTAAATTAGACACTCATAAACCAGTTAGAACCAAAAAAAATACACCATAATCCTTAAAAAAAGTTGTTCCACCAATATGATAAAATCAGCAACATAAGTTTGAAAAAATTGGAACCAACATTATAATAAACTCAGCACTAGAATTCTCCATAAATATTATCGAGTATTTTTATACAGACAAATAATTAAAAATGTGCTATTTTTGAAGAATAATTAAAGTGCTCAAGCCTAATATTCTCATTTTTATCAGTCTTAATGAAATATAGGGTGTTTTTATGTAGTAAAAGATTATATTTAAATGTGAGAGTTTTTTGGAGTTTTGTGATTTAAGGAAGCATGGAATATTTTCAGGTATCCCACCCTGGGTTTCTGAATTTCCTAAAAATTATATCTCATATCACTTGTTCATTCGAAAATTTCTACTTGCATAAAAATGTAGAAGGGTCGAAGAAATTGATGTAAATGTTCCCATCTGATTGGAGAATAAATTTATTAGTAATTTTATAAATTATTGAGTTTTATTGTCAATTTTAATAAAAATCAATTTATCATTCTACAAAACATCAGCACAATTATTCTCTAAAAATTAGTTATAGAATTATATAAAAATTGGCACTAGAATTCTGAAAAATTTGGATCCATAATTATCGAAACATCAGCACATTTATTCTGTAAAAATCAAATCTATAATCTAGTATTTTTTAATTCTTAAAATTGTTTATAGTATCCTTCATCAATGTATTTTAAAAATTACAAACACATCAAAATATTGAGATAATTTGATCCAGTCCAATTAGACGTATGATTCAGACGGATCATTTTTGGATAAGTTTTAAAAATATATATATTCTTTTGATTGGCTCTTTTTTTAATGAGAACATTGTAAACAGATGGGGTTCAATATAATCTTTCCTATTGGTATAAATAAGGGATTTAATGGGAGTTTCCAAAAGAATTATTCACTTATTCATAATAGTGGACTTCCTTATACCCAATAGAGTGGCTATAGAAAGGACGTAGGTTCTCACATTGAGTTTGTACAATGTAAATAATATGTGGTTTTCATTTATAATTTTTTTTTCAGGCATTAGTATTTACTAAAAGTTAATAAGGGTATATATCATTACAGGTACTAAGGGTTATGTTTCTAAATGATTTTAAGCTTATAAAAAGTGTATAACCGATTCAACCACCCCGCTTTTCTGTTTTTATTTGATTCTTGGAACATCCAAATCCATGGTTCTATATTCCCATTACTATACTAGAATGGGAAAAAGATTCATCATACAACTAGAGTGGATTATCTTGTCCATTACTCATTTGTATACTAAGCATCGAGTTGTAAATTCTTCATTATATATCTTAATGTTATCTGACAAAAAAAATTTATTTAGAAATATTTACATTATATTTTTTCTTAGATTAATAGAGAAGGATGATCTATGTACATCATCTAGATGTTCCCTATTTACTTCTTCTTTTATTGGACACATATATGACTTCAATACTATATAACTGCTTCTTTAGAAATTTTTTCCTCTAGACTATTCACTACATGTCACTATATCTCCTTATTATCATTTTGGTAATCCATAAAATTACCCATAATTTATTGTTGATAATGTAATATAGAATTACTTCCTAAAGTTCCTTTTAGGATTCTAATGTCCTTCCTTTTCATATCCATGAATTTTGGATCACACTCAATTATAATCATATATAGGGTTGCATAATCCATTCAACTAAGGTTGTCATGCACATTATTTATCATCAGAAGCTAGCAATAAACATAAATAATAATTGATCATTTCCGAAAAACAATTATTGGAACATCTTTAGTTCTTTTTGTGTGAATATATATATTATTCTTTTGTAATATGTATGTACGTCACAATTCCCATCATAGATATATATTATTTAAATCATCATTGTTTTGAAAACTAAAACTTATTCCATTTCATGATTTTGGAATTTCTACTCCCAAATAGTTAGTAGATGAGTGGAATAGGGTATCAATAAATCATTTTTCATGAGGAAACTACCCAATAACATGTTTAATGAATCAAAGAATACCAAAAATTGTTCACCATTAGTTGTTTATGTGGGCATAAGTGAAGTGATTATCCACTTCCTTAAATCTAAAAATATCTCCCCACATTCATTTGTCTTGAAAAAATATCTCCTGTCTATGATAGCACAATTAGTGGGTTATATACTCCTTATATGTTTCTCACAGATTAAAAAAATTCATTTCTAATCTAAGGAAACTACAGATCTTCATAACAAATGTTGTTATGGGTCACCCTTAAGTTACTTGTGTATTCAAAATTTCCCCAACTATCCCTTTTCTAGTGACAACATTTACTAAGAATGTTACATGATACATCCAAAAAATCATATTTATTATACATCACATATAAATAGTGTTTTTGCAAGGTTTTTTGTACATCATTTTAATTTCCCTCATAATCTATCGCAAAATTACATTACATAAGAATATCTTAGATATATATATATATACAACCATAAATTTATTGAGGTAATCCCTAAATACATTATTTAGTAATTTCAAAATCATTACTGGAGGATTAGTTAGACCAAATGGGATCACTATTAACATGTTGTTCTCATACCTTTTATGAAATTAAATCATCAATATGTCAACCTTCATCCAATTTACATGATCGAATCATGATTAAAGATCCACTTTATAAATATACTGGGATCCATTTAGCTAATCTAATGATTAATTAATCCATGGTAGTGGATACTTTTTCATTATTGGGATCTTGTTTAGCTCATGATAATCAATGTTGATATGCATTCAGTTATCATTCTTCTTGATGAAAATGATCAGTGCACCCAATGTAGATTAATTTTGGTATAAAAAAATTTAACCACTTGTATATTTAGTTTGTTTTCAGCTCGTTAGGTTAATTTTTTGTTATTATTTATTAATTCTTGTATATTAGAAAATATATTTGAATAAGTTTGGGTGAGAACTCAACTACTCAGTTAAGAGAAAGACCATACAATTATTTAGTGAATATATCAAAATATTCAATTATAATGGGAATATCATCTAGGTTGATAATATACTTAGTATAAATAATTTGAGAAGGAAAATCAATATCATATGAAAATTATTTCCATGCTTGAGATGATGATTCAAAAAAAAGTTATTTCCTCCTTATACTTGTATAGAATTTGGGGGTCATTCATGATATAGAGGCTTATTTCTATATCCCGACTATATATATTGTATCTATAGTAGGAATGAAAATACAAACCCATAATAACATATAATGCTACTAGAGGGAGTACCACAAATTTTAAAGGAAATTCAGCAAGAAATTATTAAACTCATTATATATTCATGTGTATATTAAAATAATGAAAAATTATAAATATCATTTTTAATTTAGTAAAAATATATAATATATATTATTATCATTGATGTCTAGATACATAAACTACTATAGAAATGGAATACTCCCTGTGTGTATGGTGTATGATGCCTATAGTTTTTTGGGATGTTTTGTTGAACATGGCTTGGGTTGTTATCTCAATATCATTAAACTGCTCTTGTAAATTATTTCTCTTATGTTTTAGTAGATTAATCTCATATTGGTCATAGTTACAGAATTGGCCCAAATATTCCACCTCTCTAAGAACCTCTACTAAATGATCTTTATAAGGATCAATCCTACAGGTCAAGGACAACATATATATCTTCAATGATAATTATATATTATTATAACCTGTATTATATACTAATATTAATGGTCAATATTGTTTTAATTCATTACCAATAGTTATAATGTTTTAAATTTTTTTATTTTAAAAAAATTATATTCTAAAATAGTAATACAAAAATAATGTATTACATTTGTTTTCAATAACTATATTTCATAATAAGGAATTTTTTAATTCAAAAGTTGATTTCATTTATAATTGTGTTGGTCCATATAATTTAACATTTAGAAAATTATTTCTCTATAAATTATGTTTTATTTTCAAATAATTTTCAATTTTAGAAAATTCATAAAAAATTATGATATATTTTATTGTTTGATAAAATTTTTCACACTAGTTTATATGGTAAATGATTTTAAATAATAATATCAAAAATTAATATTTAAATTCTTATTATTTTAATAAATATTAATTTTCATTATATTTTTTTCATTGTATTCATAAATAGAATTTTAAAAATTTATACTTTTTATGTAAAAAAATATGTTATGGATTTATAATATAAATATTAACTATAGTTGAATTTGTTTTTTGAAAATTCTGAAAAATATTTTTATTTCATAAATATATGGTTCTTGTGAAAAGTATATTTTTTTATGAATTTACCTATATGAAATTGTATACTAGATGATTAAGACCATTAAATAATAAATTATTTGTTTAATAAATAAAATTACACAATTTATATATTATTCTATCTCCTTAATCTAATTCTCTACATTTTTTGGCTAATTTAAAATATCATTTTAATATAAATTATTTTCTGTTTTTTCCTAAAATAAATTATTTTCAAGGATATGTTCTGTTATGGAATTCCACGAAAGCCTCGTAAATTTTATATGTTTTTTAGTAATTTAATTTATAACATGTAAATTGATAATTTTAAGAACTATTTCTTACACATATATTTTAGTCCAAAAAGTGATGTTTTAAATGGTTTTTATGTGTCGTGAGTGATAACCAAATAGGTAAAAATTTCAATATTAATTTTTATCAATAAAATTATAAACATTGATAAAAAAAATTATTACCACTATAAAAGTAATTTTTTAAATAGATAAACTAAAAATTAGATGCCTAAAATCTTAATGTAGACACCCAAATGAATGGTGGTGGTGATATTAAGCCTAAAATAAAATTACAATCATCATTTTTCCATATTGGAGAATTAAAAATTTGAATTGTAAAATCAATTATTTGAGAATGGTAATGGTGCTTCCAAAACTAGCATTACCTTCACATATAAAATGGTAAAACATACACCAATTAAATAATCAACATCCCTTAAAATTTATCCTTAAAGTTATTTCAATCATATCTTTCTATAAAACTCAACCACAATATAAATTTTCTACTCACCATTAGTTACCATGATACCTTCATTCCTAAGGATTGTTCTAAAGAAAAAATCATATACCACTACCACAAAACGGGGCTAGGGAAGCCCCTTGTTTTATCAGCACTAAGTAGAAAGCACTGATAAAGGAGTCATACATACCATCGCTAGCAAAAAGCATTGATAAAGGGTTCACCTTTTTTAGTACTTTTCTTAGCGCTAATACATGATATGTTAATCAACACTATCTTTTTCTCTAATAAATGTTTTTAATAATTATTTATATAATAATATTATATTTATATTTAATAAAAATGTTTATTTGAATACATTAACTAAAAAAACAAGTTTATAATATATATATATATATATTAATAATTAATATATATATATATATTGTTTTAAAAAGGTATTTATAAAATTATAATTAAGTATATATATATCTAAATATTTATAATGTAAAAATAAATTTCATTAAAAATTAAATACATTTATTATATTTATTATATGTATTATATGTATTATATTTGTTATATTAATTATATAAAATATTTTTATTATATTTATTATATTTTTTAGATTATTTGATTTAATGGATTTATTCTAGATTTAATGGATTTATATTTATAATATTTATTAGATAAATTAATTAGATTATTTAGATTTATTAAATTATTTTAAAAAGGGTTTGTTATTTTATAAAGGATTTTGAGTAAATGGTTGGTTTTTTTATTTCATATGATTTGTGATTATATAAATATTTTTCAAAGTACATTTGAACTATAGTTTTTTCATAAAGATTTATGAATATATTTTTAAAAAAATTTAAAAACCAACCCATTATATCAATGTTTTGTCTATTTATTTTGTTAAATATTAATATTACTAAATCAAATACGATAGATATGAATAAAGAATGGATGTATGCAAATCGATTGAAAAAAGATTATGAACACGGGGGGATAGAGTTGATAAAATTTGAAAAAGATCATTCATAAATCCCTTGTTAAATATGTTGTCTATGTTAATGTAGTTTTAATTATTTAAAATTTATTCCAGAGGAGTTGAAATAACACTTGTTCTATAACTAAAGAGATCGTAGTTATAAATGATTGAATAAACACTGGGAAAATAGATTGTAGGTAATGGCTCGGATAAACCTGGGTTTTAGGGATCATCTAATATTATTACAAGTGTGAACAATGAAGGATATATTATCAAGGGAATGATTACAAATGTGAATGAAGATGATGACCATATTGATGTAATGACAACGATAGTTGATGATGAACTTACTGATTGCCCAAAATTGTTAGATAAGTTAAGGGTTTTTCAAAAGATTCCATTATATTCTAGTTTCACTAAATATATATAATTTTCCACAATAATAATGTTGAATAATTTAATTTAGGGAACAAATGGAGTAACAACAGTTTTACAGAACATATTTATCTCCTAAATTACATTCTTTCTGATCACACCGCGATTCACTGTTTCATTTTCACAATTACACTACTGTACTAAAAATGTTTTATATTAAAAACTATAGAAATAATTACAAATTTTAATTCTTGTTTAATAAATTTATTTGGTTAATATAACTGTTAAAAATGGAAATTTTACTTGTAGTGATGAATTCATTATTAGAGGTGGTGATTTGGAGGCCCCGAAGATGATCTATAAGGAAATGTGCCATATTGAATGAGAGTCTTATGATATCTATCCACTATCTTGAATATTCTGAGAAATCCTTGTCTCCAAAGTGGATGAAATTAATTAGGCCTATCTAGAAAATAATGGGATTCCATACATCTCATGGAACAGAATCCCAATTTCTCCATCTGTTTTCCTATCTGAACCATTAATTCTAGGGGATATAATATACTCGGATTCAATAGTTTATTTTCATCATTTGACTATATCTCCAAATACAAATTCTTAATGGCCTCCAACTGTGACATAAATATATTCAATAGTCCATCCAAAAACACTTCTCTATGTTCCTTGTGGTGATATTTCTTTCTACTTTTCCAAAACTGAGAAACATATTTTATAAAAAAAGGTTCTCAAAACCATGTCCCATTTTGGCTATAAAAAGTTACCAGAGGTACCTCATTTGGATGTCAAACTAGAAGGCCAAGATCTGCCAATTTGGACACCCCAATGAATCTTATTCTAATATAAGGAGCTATGGAGGCCACTATAATCATATTGGGATCATGGATGAAGACAAAGTTCCATTCGAACCTCATCCTCCTCTCGATGGCATGTTAAACAGTGGAGGATCAATTCAAGGGAGATACACAAACATCGGTGGGAGTTCCAGAAATTTTTCCCCTGCTATTTCTTAATTTTTTTTTTAAAAAATATTTCACTTATTTTTATCCATGATTTACTTCTCCTATGAATACATTTCATTAGTTATAATTATGTGAAACACTTATGATGTCAACACTAGTTGGGGTGAGATTTCAAGTGGGAATCCTATATATTTTTAATTAGAAAAGACAAGAATCCTATTTATCTCAAAAATACATAATATTTCAGTATTCCTTGGTATGAAATCTTTTTTATGTTTGATACTCAATGATTGAAAAAGTGATTATTGATTTAAGGGGTGGATCTTTGAGAATCATTTTTAGAGGTAAGAGGAATGTCATGATCTTGACAAACCTCATCCAAAGGGTTCCATTAAAACATGCGTATTTTTTTAAATGATGATCTCACCAAGAGGTGTAGTGAACATGAAATTATCTTCATATACAATAATGATAATACACCACCTATATTTATCTACTATTAAACTCATTAAAAAATATCATTTTCATAAAATATTTTTCAACCCCCTCTTTTGTTTCGTTTTATAAACAATTTCCACAATAAATCACAAAAACTCTTTGAGAGATGACCTAGTATCTACCTTATACAATAAATAAAAATTACAAAATCATAATCAATTTGATGAGTCATGAAAACACGGTAAAACATTTCTAATGATTCTGGGGAACGCTTCAATTATTAGAGCATTTTTATAAGATATATTTTTTTAAATATTTATTTGTTTTCACTTTTAACTTTTAAATATGTTTCAGTTCTAATCTATTTGTTGTGTATGTTTTGTGAATGATGTGTTCTAATCCAGTAGATTTAGAACCATTCAAACCCGAACAGAGGGGGATCCCACATCAGCGACACTAAGACACAGAAGACAACACATTTAAGGAGGATTATCCACACATTGAAACCCTTCTTCACCCTTCTTCTTCTTCTTTTGGAACCCACATTAAAAACAAAATAATCTTGTATAACATTTCTGAAAACAATAGAACACTAAAATAGGTAACCTCTACAGTTGTTTATATCCAACCAACATAAATTGAAATTGACGGCGAGGCACCCTATTTTGAATATAAATAATATTTATTTCATTTATTACTAATATTGCATGAACATCCTAGAAAGGATCCACTAAAGAATTTAATATAATTTAACATGATATATTCAACATTAAAACATTCTAATGTGGTTGAAGACCATGTAAATGAAAGATAATTCTATTTTTCCTTAAGAAGCTACATCATACTATTGGTTATATTATTTTAATTCCCCAATAAGAGGTTTGGCAGACATGGAACACCTTTTTTCTTGAAAAATATTACCCCACCTCTCAAACAGAACAATAAAAAATGATATATGTTGTATAAGTCAATCTCTATGAGAAACACTTCATGAATGTTGGGAATGATATAAAATATTATATTCACATTGACCACACAACCAAATAAGATATCAATATATAATATAATATTTTAAGGAAGGATTAATTCCAATTGATCATAACATGATTGATGCTGCTGCAGGAGGTTCACTAGTTGATAAAACCCCAATCGCTGTAAAGACATTAATTGAGAACATGCCACAAAACATTCAACAAATTGTTTCAATATCTTGTAAACCCATTCTAGGTTTCCATGAGTTGAGAAGTTATGAATTAGAGAAAAATTTGGGCATGATGTTCAAAAAGGTAAGTACCTTTCTTTGAGAACATGATATTTCCCAAGGGAAATTCCAATCCCCTACTCCCATCCATTGTGGCATAAGTTTTTTGACACCCATTACTCTTAAAAATTACAAAAATTGAAAAAAAAAATGATATTTATGAGGAAATCATTCGAGGACACTCCTATAAAAACACTTTAGGAAAGAACTATAATATCCATCCAACACTAGCTTATAATAAAACTAAACATATAAGAAATGGGGTATTCAAACAATCATTAACAACAATGGAACCATATAGAGTAGAGTAGTCATCCACCACCACATATAAATCCTCAACCACAACAATGTCCATTCCAAAAAAAACACTCCAGAACCTGATAATAGGCAAGAATACATGATGAATCAAATGGTTTCCAACAATATCCAATTCCAAAAAACCACCAAAGATCCTATATAGGACCAATAGACCCAAATAGGCCAACTTTTCGACTCACTGGGGGGATCCATATCCATGGGTCGAGTAAACTACCTTCTTAACTAGTATCAATACCTACGGATAAGGGAAATGTTAGTTCCATCACCCTTAAGAGTATAAGAAAAAATAAAATCCCAATGAACCCTCCACTAGATTCATCCTCTACTAAGGAAACCTTCATCCCAACAACTATAAATTCTCCAAGAGATGTAGAACCATGTCCTAAGAGAATCTCTTCCAATTGAAACAGTGTCTCTCTTGATGAGTCCCCTGTCATAACCATTCCTCTTCAAGTGCCCCAAAGGAAAAACTATTAATGAGAAAAAAGAAACAGAACATGATATGAAAATTTTAGAATATTTAAAATAATAAAATGTCAAAATCCCCTTGATTTATTTCATGATAAAAATTCCATGATATTCCATGATTCTAATGGATATGTGTACACACCGATGGAGATTCATGGATATGAAAAGTGGAGCTCGATGAGGAACATATCAACATTGAAAGAGTCATAACTTCCCACCATGTGCAACGATATTAGGACATTATCGATTCCATGAACCGTATGGGAGTATTCATTTTCCAATGCAATTATTGATTTAGGTGCTTCTATAAATCTGATGCCTGACTCCATTTAATCTGCATTGTAGGTCAGGTAACTGGAGCCCACTAGATTTTTTTTCAACTGGCCAACCGGTGTACCACACCCCCATTTGGTGTATTAGAGGATGTTCTTAGGGATACCATTCTTGAAACCCAACAAAAACATAATTATTTTCAATAATGTTACATTATATTTGGAATTTGGTGGTGACATAGTCTATTTTAATATCTTTGATTCATATAGCTCTCCTCAGAAGAACATTCCCTTCTCTGGAAACATTCAATTGATGTACTCCCTTCCCCTGAAAAAAAGTTTATTCAATCCCCAAATACCCTTTTAGATTTTTTATCATTGATTGAAATTATGGGTTATAAATAATTTATTGATAGTTTTATTTTCATATAAAAGTATCATTCATGTTTATTAATTGATAATTTCCTGAACTCTTAGGATTCAATGACCATCAATTATACTGCTAAACTTATGAAATCTCATTCCTCATCTAGGGATTATACAATTGAGCAGTTTGATGATATTATTGACCTCCCACATTAGCACACACAACCATCAATCCCAAATACACATAAATTTGAACAGAAACAACGAATTTTATTTTTATATTATTCATATCATGAAAATGGAAACAAGATTCCCATCATCATTGCTAGTTCAGTCCCTCCTATGAATAAATTGTGACTGCATGAACATTCAAGGGAGTATAAAAAAGAAGTAGGATGGAAACTTGTGGACATTCCAGGTATAATCACATCAATTTTTAAAAATTACATTTTGTTAAATGATGATCCAAAACCAGTGATGTAAGAACAACGTTGACAAAGACCAAACCTCATAAATGAAAAAAAATGATGTAACGAAATTATTGGCGAATGGAATAATTTAACTCATCTATGACATCAAAGGGGTTAGCCCTGTACAAATAGTTCCTAAAAATATCATCTTACAATAATAAAAAAGAAAAATAATGAATTGGTTCCAAATCACGTAAATAATAGTTGGTGTGTCTGCATAGACTATCGCCGACTAATCCAATGCACTAGGAAGGGTCATTTCCCATTATCATTCAATGAAAAAATGCTAGAGAGGATAGAAAAGAAGTCCCATTACTATTTTGATTATGGGTATTATGGATACATTTAGATCAATATTTCACCATGGGATCAGGAATAGAAAACCATCACTTTCCCCTTCAGCACATATTTCTATAGAAGGATTCCATTTGGTTTGTAAAATGCTCTATGTACTTTTTTACGATTTATGGTTAGTATTTATTCATATTACCAGAATAATAGAATGGATGTTTTCATGGATGATTTTAATGTTATGGATCCTATTTTGAGTAATGTTTCAGTATATTATGTTTAGTCATATGACATTCTATTGAAATGAATCATGTATTAAATTATGAGAAATGACATTTCATTGTGAATCAAGGTATTTTTTTGGGACATGTATCTTCTAGATATGGTATCCAAGTAGATAAAACAATAGTGAGTGTCATTTATTTCATTACAATTCCCTAAAAAAGTATACGATGTGCGGTTTTATCTAGTAAAATCTATATTTTACTATAGTTTCATTGATAATTATATTAAAATTTCACTCTCCATCAACCAATTAATCAAAAAAGTAAAATATATTTTTATAAATAATGTGAAGAATCCTTTAATAAGTTAAAATAGGGTATCACGTCACCCCTGTAATCCAACCACCTTTGTCGGATTTACCATTTAAGCCCATGTGTGAATCCTATTACTATGCAGTTGGGGAAGTCTTATCACGAAGGGACGATCGAGCTCCATATTCCATTGGCTACGATTCATGTACATTTAACCCTTTCCAAGGAAACTACACCACAACAAAGAAAAATTTAATGTCAATTTTTTTCCATGGATAAATTCAGGTCATATTCTGGAGGGTCCAAATACATCGTGTTCCCAGACCATGCCGCCCATAGGATGTCTCCATATGAAACTGAAATTCAAACCATTTCTCAGTCAATGTATGACTCTCCTTTAAGAATTCAATTTAGAAATTAGTGAAAAAAGGAGAAGAGAATGTTGTGGCTGACTATAAGAGTAGGATCCACCCATCCTCGGACAATGACTCATCCCCTATATTCCAATAAATTACATGTTTCCCAATGAGAAATTGTACTGAGTTGAAGATTATATTCCTTCGATTACTGAAATTGTAAATTATAAGGTAAAATCCTTCTTCCTATGGATTTCAACATATACCAAGCCAGTCATCTGAAACATGAGTCTCATTTTTACATTTGGGATGACCCCATCCTTTTGCAGATATGTAGTGATTATGTATATAGGTATTGTGTTCCAGATAGAGAGTTTTAGTCTGTCCTTATATTCTGCCACAATTATTCTTGTAGGGCCCACTTTGGTCCCCAACAGACAGCTTGCAATGTTATTGATTCGAGTCTATTTTGGCCAACCGTTTTTTTGGGATACCCATGATTTTTGTAAATAGTGTCCTCATCATCAATGAATTGGTAATGTATATAAAATAAATGAAATTCTGCAACAACCATTTCTCTTTAATGAAATTTTAAATGTTTTGGTAATTGATGTTATGGGGTTGTTTATCAATTCCATTGGAAACTTCTACATTCATCTAGTAGTTGATTACATGTCAAAATGGGTAGAGGCATGAGCCACAAGGATAGATGATTCCAAAATATTTGTGTAATTTCTACTAACCCAAATTTTACATAGGGATGTCTTAGGAAGGATAATCATTAGTTACTATGGTTCTTATATGTACAACTGATCAATTTAATCACTTTTGTGTCGGTATGGGTTCGATCATTGTGTGTCTACATCATATCACCCATAGTCCAACGGTCAAGCCAAGGTTTCAAATAAGGAGGTAAAACAAATTCTTGAAAAAAAAATATCATCCCAAATGAAAATATTGGAGTCGTAAGCTAGATGATTTATTATGGGCTTACGGTACTAGTTTTAAAACCCCAATTGGAATGACACATTATAGGATTGTTTTTGGAAATAGTTGTCACCTCCTAATCAAGATTGAGCATCGGGCCTACTGAGCCATCTAATAATGAAATTCTAAATATTCTGGTGTAGGTTCTCAAAGGATGAAGAAGATTTAAGAGATAAAGGAAATGAGAAGAGACGCATATGAGAACTCCATGATTTATAAAGAGCGAACCAGGGCTTCCCATGTCTATCTCATCCATCAGTGAAAATTACACATTCTGATGAAGGTCCTCCAATACAAATCAAGGATGAATTTTCATCTTGGAAAACATTGTTCATGATGGTTTGGACCATACACTTATACTAATGTATCATCATTTGGTGTTTTTTAGGTTCAAAATAAAAAAACTACGCAATCCTTCAATATCAATGGGAAATAGAAAAAGCACTTACCTTAATCCTTTATAGATTTCTAGATAGAGGAACTAATTGTAAAATAAGAAACCTAACAATTTCACCCATATGGTTTTATCCTTCCTTCCAATAGTATATTTTATTATAGTTATGACATTACACAATCTACGTGTTGGGGGGATGTGTATATTCCTGGGATAGTTAGACATTCTAATTTTCCATTCTCTATTTTCTTGGCTGTTTAATAGTATTTCACTTTCCCTCTTTTAACTCCCTCTCTTTTGTTCTAGAATCTTAATTTAATCCTAGAAAAACATTCCCTCTTTAAAATAATTGAAAATCATTATTCATTCATGAGTCGATTGGGTGGAAAATTCCATTAATTTTTTAAAAATGTTTTCCAAATGAATGATGATATCGAATCATTTTTCTATAATTTATATTTTCAAATCATTATTATTTGTTTAATTGTTTTATGAAACTCATACCTCTTTAGCACTAACCCATATTTTATCTCCTACTTTAGTGAAATTATAATACCTTTATTACATATTATTCCCTTTAAACAATATATTTAGATTCTCGAGTTATGTAGAGAAACCAAAAATTTCTTTGATCCAGTTTAAATCTGCAAGATTCATGTGTGCTACATTAATGCTTGAGGTCATTGTTCATTGAAAATCCATTTGTACAATTGTCCAATATTTTTCTGCCCCATGACATTTTACCCTTCAAAATCCTTAGAGACCATGAAATACTTATTAGGTTACCACATTACATGATTTTTTATCCCAACCTACCTTTATCTTGTGTACATTCTTTTTTTACATTCAGCAAGTGTGGGGGAGAAGGGTTATTCCATGGGAATTATAAAAAATTAATCATTGTTATGTGTTGATAGAAAGGTTGCCCAGATATTACTTGGGCAGTGGGATCAGAAGCCTTATTTTATCATTTTATTATAAATATTACTTATTTATCTACAATGAAAATTTATTAAAAAATAAATAAAATTGTTCTGTACATTGAAAAAACTAGAACAAAGACAAAAAACTAATTGAGAAAAGAGGATGTTTATTCATTATTATTCACCAATTGGATGTGTCCCCAAAAATGGTCTATTGGGATTTATAGTTTGAAGTGATAGACTATGTTAGGGGATGAGTTTGTACATTAATTGTGAATACATGCTGAATTTTAACATGTTTTTTATTTATGAGATTTAACACTTATCTTCTTCCTTATCATTTTTATATAATAAATACTACATTCCCGTGAACCTCAGAACAACCTGTTGGATGTCCTCTTGAGTAGTTCATTAATTTCTTCTAGTAGAGAAAATTGAATCTTGGAAAGAATATTAAATGATAACATGAACTCTAGTAAAAGAGAATAACTCAAATTTCATATTTTTCTTGAGTGAAGGGTGAAATTTTATATGTCAGGTAGGTTTTAACATATTGATTGGGTGAACAAATGTAGTTGAACAAATTTGAATGTGATAGAAGAAAAATGGTAGGAAAATTAATTTCATAAATGAGACATGTTGAATTTTATTTCAGAAGAATATTTGAAATATTATTATCATTGATTCTTGGAATTAGATTTTTTTATGATATATGACTTTTCCTAGGAGTTAAAATGTTTAGGTGTAGGGGTGTGATCGCCTCGTGAGTCATTGTTTTATTTTCACCTTTATACCACTTTGTTAAAATTATTTTTTATTGAACATTATAGAAATAATGACAAATTTCACTTAATGTTTTTTTAATTTTTTTATCACTATTAAAAATAAAAATGTTACTTTTAGGATGAATTCAATTTAGGATGAGGTGATTTGGATTGACTTGATATGATCTAGAAGGAAAAGGGACAAACAACATTGGATCCCAGCTATATCTGTCCACTATTTTGAATATTATGAGAAATCCATTTCTTAAAATGGGTAGAAATTTTGTGGTCCTATCCAAAACTCCATTGAACACATTTCATCATAGGTAACCAAATTCAAATTTGTCTTTATAGTGGCTAGTTAGAACCATTCTATCCCAGGGAATGAATCTACCAGAAATCAAAAGATTAGATTGGTCTTTTGACCATATCTTCAAAAAATGATGTCTAATGGATGAAAAATATTACATGGATATTGTCAAGTGGCCAGAAAAAAAAACTCTAATATTTTTTCCCATGTCATGATATTTGTTTCTAATATTCCAAAACTAAGTGAAAAATGGTATCTCAAAAACAGGGTGCTAAAAACCATGTCCCATTTTTTATATTAAAAGCCACCATTGGAACCTCATTTGGATGTTCGACCAGTAGGCCATGCTTAGACAATTTCAAGACCCCAAAGAATCCTCTCATCATCCAAGAAGGTATACAAGACCATATCCTCATAGGAGGATCAAGGATGAAGGATAAGTTCCACATGAGCTTCCTCCTCTCGATGTTGGTCTAAATGGTGGATGATCATTTCGAGGGAGATGAACAAACATGGGAAGGTGTTTCAGAACATGTTCCTATATTGGGTTTTTTAATCTCCATGATAAATATTTAACTTATTATTAATCATTTGGCGCTTATCTGATGAATACACTTCTATTGTTATAATTAAGGGAAACACTTTTTATCTCAACACTGATTAGGTTGATATTTCACATTGGAATATTGTAATGTTCTGGATGGTCAATAAAATAATACTATTTATTCCACACATATATAAGATTTCAGTTTCAGTTGGTACATTTTTCTTCATGTTTGATACCAAAAACATGACAATATGATTGGTGTGTCAACGAGTGGTTCTTTTAGCATATATTTAAGTGGCAAGTAGAAAGTCGAGATCTTGACAACACTCAACCAAAGGGTTCCGTTAAACCTTGTTTATTTTTCAGAATGATGGTAATACCAAGATGTTTAATGAACATGAAATAATCTAATTACCTCATAATTCTAAAACACCACATTTATTTATCAACTACTAAACTCTTTAAATAAAGTCATTTCCTTAAATGTGTTTTAAAAAAAACCCCACTTTTTTCCTTTTTAATAAAAATTCACAATATAAACCACCAAAGCTCATTGAGAGGCAACCCAGGGTCTTCCATGTACTAGAAATTAGTAATAAAATAATATTAAATTTGAAATATCACTCCCAGAAGATAATTATCTTGTGAGCCGAACATAATATTCCAAAAGAATGCAATACTTAGTGAGTATGATCTCCGATAGAATATATGCCTTCCCAAATGACTATATACAGTTTCTCAAAGACCAAAAATCACATATATGATGCTGAATGTTTGGTTCTTATAGATATGCGGAAGTTGAATCCCATACTATGAAGGTTGTATTTTACTTTCCAATCATTCGAAGGTTCCAGAGCCTATATAGAAGTGAGGTGACTACACAGAAATTGATGTGGAAAACAAATAAATGAAATAATGATGTGAAACAATGTCACCTAGCATACTCTCCTCACCACAAGATAATTGATCTCGAATATCCTAAATTTTTAAACAAGAATAGATTCCTCCATATTTTTTTATTTATAGATGGAGTTAATCCTCTTGGTTTTTGATGTATCACTCATTGTAAATGAATTATTATATTTTAAATTATAACATACCATAGTGGTTATGCCTGAAATGAAAATACATCATGTTATCTGTAATTATATTAGGACTAAAACAAACAGGTAATGATATTTATGTTTATTATGATCCCTTGATCGAGGATATGAAATTATTGTGGGATTCAGGTGTAACATTGTATGATTCTTATAGAAAGGAAGATTTAAATTTGAGATCCATGTTGTACATGATGATAAAATATTGTCTCTGTTATGGAAAATTATTAAGATAAGGAATTAATGGAACTCATGGTTATCCCATTTTCAAAAAAGGTACACAATAAATAAGGGTGAAACATTCTTAAAAAATCTTGTTTCTAGGACATTACCGATTTCTACAACAATGGAATATATAGTAATCATTGATCAAATCATTCGATGGATGTTCTGAAGAATGCACAACACTGCCTCCACTAATAGTTGATCAATTTTTTGAGAATGTAAAATTTTTTATCACTACTTTTTGTAAAATGTTTTCAAAAAATCATATGAAAACTGATGGGAAATAGATATTAGTTTTATTTTGAATTACCAAACCTAAATTGTTTGTACGTCAAGATTTTTTTTGATGTTATGGATGTTGAAAAAAAATTATTGTATTGTCATAAGAACATTGCTAAATGAACCCAAAAAATAAAATGATATTATTGAGGCTATGATGGACATGGTTGATATGGAAATAAGAGAAATGTTGGAAACACTGAAGGGTGAAAATTGAACATTTCCTCATCATGTAGCTTACTATCTTTCCAATAAAGAGAGATATCAGTTTTCCAATTTAATTAATTAAGTTATTTTTTTGAGTTGTATTCATCAAATATAAAAAATATATTGTCAATGAGATATTTAAAGTTAAAGGGTCTGAAATCACATGATCGTCCTTATTTGATGAAAGATCGATTTCTTATAGCTTTACATAGAAATTTATCCAATAACATCATTCATAAATTAATGACACTCTACTTTTTCATCAAATATATATACATCACATTAATTTACCTGTAGAAATTGTTATCTATGGAGAGAGAAACATTGATCTTGTTATGTGGATTTGACTTGTTCTACCCACCAACATTATTTGATATAATGGTTCGTTTTATGGTTAACATGGTGTGGGATATTTTAATATGTGGTCCTGTACACTATAGATGGATTTACCCCATTGAATAATATATGATCATTTTTAAAGGGTATGTCAAAAAATTGAAGTTGAACAGAGGTTTTTACTATGGGATGATATATTGTTGATGAATCCATAGAACATTTTACCGATTACATATCGCGTGTGGAAGGAATTGGTCAATAGGAATCATGACACATTGGGTGGCCTTTTTGGTGAAGTATGTTTTGGAAGATAGGTTGTCACAATCAATATTACATATCTGGAGTATGACCAACATTCAAATTTTCATACAATTTTCAACACTGACCCATATATTGATGGCCAAAATGAAATTCTTAGGCATTTGAATCCACCATGGGATTGAAAATGGATATCAAATACACATAATAAATTGTTTATAGTTTTGTTTCGATGACATATATTTAAGGATTCAGATGTAAATTCAACCTCAATTTTAGAACCACATCGATGGATTGTCAGAGGACCAAGTGTGTATGTATTATCATAAAATTATTAAGTAATTAATATTAATAAATTATATATTATAATCACGATGAAGATAACACCATGAAAAATAGTAGAGTTACACTTATTTCTAGAGGGATGTGTGTTTTCGGTGATAAGGATTGAAATCAAATTTATCCAAAAAAGTCATACTTTGGCATCATCAACAAAATATGGGAGCTATATTATACAAATTTCCAAGTGCGGATTTTTCAGTGCTAGTAGTTTGATAAGAAGAGTGCTATTAAAAAATATGAATTAGGATTCATGAAAGATGATTTTAGTGAGGAAGGGTACACAGAAAAATCATTTATAATAGAATCACAGCTAGTATGAGAATTTTATGTTCTAGGTCCCGAAATCCAAAACTGGTCAAATTTTCTATTATCGTCCAAAACCACTAAAGGGTCAAATGAAAATTCAATGAAGGATGGCCCTTTCATTTGGATGTCTAAATAATTTCGTAGACATCCAAATGTAGATAACTTTTTTAATGTCAGAGGAGACAATAATGAAACGATTTGGATAGTTGATATAGTGGTCAAATCCCTTCATCCATTAAAAAATGTGAGTTCAACAATGAGGTTATATTTTTATTGTATTATACATCACATTACTGGATGCAATTATTTTTTCACTACTACTTTTATAAAATATTAATTAAATGTTAAACCACTTTTTAATATAATGTCCTCAACATGTGACCAATGTTACAATAAGTATCTCAACCTACTGCTTCTCGCAGTGTATAGGAACAACATGATTCTCAACCTACAGATGATCCCAATGCAGAGGTGCAACCACCATCTGCACATGCCGATGTTCGCACTCGGGAGGAATATATTGAGGATTTTGAAACCAAGTAAATTGTTGGAAATTATTCACTAGTGGTTTAGAAAAAATTACAGCAGCATAGTTTGATGGTGTTATAAAAAATTCTTAAGGAAAAAAAGAAAAATGCACCAAATACGAGGTCAGATGGAATATGAATGGCCAAGATGTTAACCCCAACAAGACCTTGTTTACTAGTTACATTGGATTCATCACTCATAAATGAGTGAATATATATGTACTATCAAGGAACCATGTTGTGATCATGATTAATACACTGATGTGTGGAGATATTATGGTTACATTTTGATAACATTTCATTAATTTACTAAAAACAATTAATGAATCATTTACTTATTCTTCATCACCCCTTGTAGTGTTTATTTATAATAGATGACCCGCCCAAGGACTATGTGTATAGGGTTTATGAATGGATTAATAGAGTAATTCATACAATTATAATGAGATATCATCTTAAATATGGAGAAGGTAATATAAAACATCACCCACCTTCTCGTTATGCACACATGACAACACATGGAGCATGGGATGGGTTTACGAGCTGTTGTGCAAAGTAGTCGTTTCAGGTACACTGTGTTTAAGAATATTATCATTGATGATACATGTACTCATCACATTTATTTATAGTTTTTATTTATGAAAAAACAACAATCTTCTCAAAATAGGTAACGAGGAGACAAACATGTGGACCCCTACTATAAAGTATCGATGAGGTACACTTTACTATAAAAAAATTGGTATGTATTTTAAATCTACCATATCTCTATAATTTGACATAAAACAACACCAAAACTATGTTCCACTTATTATATGAAGATTGATGAATCCAAATCCATTGTCATTTCCATCCCATTTCATGTGCTATAGAAGGAGACATGTGTAAATAAAGATGAGATAATAATAAAGGTAAATACACAAAAAGTGTGGTAAACATTTGTATGTGTGACATAATAAATATATTTTTTCTTTAAATAAATATTACATAATAATGATTACTTATTTTCCAATATTTTCATTGTAATATAGTTACATGATTTAGTAACACCAACACTAGATGCAGACATAATTTTGGAGGCCATGAAGCAGCAAGAATAGCATGTCTACATTAGAGTTGTGGGTTTTAGGGTGAAACACCAAACATATTTTGAGAATAAAAAACAAGAGTTGGATCAAAGTGATGAAATGATAATTGTGATAGAAAGGGTAGTTATCCTTGAAGAAAGTAAATTGAAGAGAGATATGATAATAACTTTGTTGGCAGGGGGGAGAGAAGAGGAAACTCAAGAACAACCAGCATGTAAAGAACCTGCCGCACCCCCACCATCATTGAGGTGATCCATTCGAATCAGGAACCTATCTTAACTGAGGTAATAAATGTTATAATAATTTATTCTATGAATTTTAAATCAGATAGACCCTGATAATTTTCTTGTATGGTTATTCTATAGGGTGAAAATGATACTTCTTTATATATATCAATACCCACCCATCGCCTTATAGTGAGGTCTATGATGTTCAATATCTAGAATGACATGATACATAAAAGACCAAATCAAATAGGTCAAGTAAAAGTGTCGATTAACATAAACCATGATCTTAGTGTCAAGATACCTATTCTAAATGATGGTGAATATATTCATAAGGTTGAACAGGTGCTTGAAACATTAATTTCAAGGCCCTTGAATCTTGTAAAAATTTGTTGTTAAGGAGTTATTCATTTCCAATTTATTTGTGATGATAATCATTTAATATTTAATGAAAAAAATATGATCAGATGTATATTATTACAAAAGGAAAAAGGGAAGTTTGTGAAACTAAACAACATCTAAAAACCATCTCAAGGATCAAATAAATGATAGAAACGATCTATAGAAAACACCTTAACACCCCCATTCTATATGTGCATTTATTATCATTGTAGGATCATGGGGATAAGAAGTTGATAGGCGATGGTACTTAGAAAATAGATTTTGACAAAAATATTTACGTAGGGGAAGATCCATACTTTGTTACTATTGAAAATGTTAGTGAAATCCTAGTGTATGAATGGACAGGAAGATCATTTGTAAATGTTTGCACAAGGAATGTTATCCAGATTTTATTATCCAAAATATCATATAGTATGTTAATTAAGACTGAATACATTGCATATTTTTCTTTAGGGTATATATTAAATACAATTAAAGGGATTTAACCATAATGTTTTGGACTCATCGGTCCACAAATCACCTCTAAAGAACATAGATAAATAGAATTAAATAAAGAGGGTGAAATAGTGGTAAGCCATCTAAATTCATTTAAGAGAAAAAACCATAAATGACATACTATTTTTAATGAAAACATTTTAGGGGTAAAATTGAAAAATTTAATCATATCAAATATATATTTTTTCATTGATTACATATTCCTTTTTTTGTTTTTATGCAGAATTGGATGCTCATTATGATAAATTTGGATACTCCAATAATTTGTATCCTAGATTCAATGTAGAGAAATCCTACAAAATAACCACACATGATGGTGTTTTTCAAATTTTAATACAAAATATCCCACATTTTAGAACTAAATATCTAGCTATACAATTAATATTATCTTTCAATTATGATTCAATGATAAAAGGGTGGTGTGTCAATATCATCGAAATCAAGGAATGAGGCCAGGTGAATGGAAAAGGAACATTAAAAGAACTATGACTGGATAAATATAAGGGTACATATAATAATATTTCACTATCTAAACACATATAAAGAAATAACTTATTTTTCTCAATGTTTTTTAGTGTATAAAACAATAAAATGGAAATGAATGTTTTTTTATTGTTTGTAATTTAATTAAAGAGATCGAATTTCATCAATAAACTAGCATCCCATTAGATTTTTTGAAGATATTTAATATTTTATTTAAAATATTTATTAATATTTTGTGTATTTATATTTATTCAGTACTACTATGACTATAAAAATGGATCACATTTGGAATAGTATATTGGTTTTTCTAGAAACGAATGGGCTGAATACATGATTGGAGAATGTAAACAATTAACATGAATATGTGTCTTCCATAGAAGAAGTGGATTATTTGATATTTATGTTTAATTAATTTTTTTGTACTATGAATCACATAATGATAAATTATTATCTTATATATGTTAATTCCAATATTAGAGTTGGGATGGTTTCTTTTACATGGAATGGTAGTGAATCACTCACAAATCATTGTTTCCATTTCAATAAAGAAATCAAATGGAAAAAATCATAATATACGATGTGGATGGTATGACTCAAAGTGACTATTTTTACATAAAATTTTAATTGATTTTAACAAAAAGAACATGTGAAATACTAAATACTAAGATAATGAATTCTCATGTACTGATACTTTAGTATACTGGTCCATGAGTCATTTTTTATGTATAGGACTCAACCCCACCACTATCTGATGCATAGTGTTACATGTACGACTAAAAGTGTATGTTATCAGTTTAAAACAAATATTTGTCCTAAAAAATGTATCAGTCACTTAAAACCAAGAAAACACCCTCTGATTGTTCGTATAATTTTATAAAGTGATTCATAAGTCCCATAGGATGTTTATGAAGCAGTATCAAATCAAACTAATGTAGGATGCATCTAGTATGAATCAAAATGCATGTTTCTTCTTAGAAATGATATGTTAGTAAAAAAACATATAACATACTCAAAACCGTGAGAAAAATATTCAGATTGTTTTGATAATGTAGGAATGTGATTCATCAATTATTTTTGACGTGTATGAACCAACCCCAACTTAGTACAATTCACTGTGTGACCAGTATACATCCATATGTGTCTAAATTTAAAATTTACATTAATTCATGTAAAAAAATGTGACATACTGAAAATTGTGAAAAAATATTCATATTATTTTGATACATTAATAAAAATATCCATGAGGTATTTTTCATGTGGAAGAATCAACCACACCTCATTCTAATGTGCAATGTGACTAGTATGACTAATAGTGTTTGTTAGAAGTTTAAATATTACATTTTTTCATTAAAACGTGTCACTCACTGAAAACCCAAGAAAACAGTTTCCAATTATTTTAATTATTTAGGACAGTAATTTTCATGTCCTTTGTGATGTGTATGAATAATTCTCACATCAAACCGACACACATTGTGATCGGTATAACTCTTAATTCATGTTTCCGGTTTGAAATGGAATTTTTGTAAAAAAACACAAATTCCATACTAAAACCAATGAAATATCATTCAGATTGTTTTTATACATTATAAAAAAATACATGAGTCATTTGGGATGTTTATAAATCAGCCAAACCTCAATCCAATGAATGGTGATACTTGTATAAATTCAAATGTGTACTAACTTAAAATTGACACTAATTTATGTAAAAAAGGGCAGCTGACATACTGAAATCTCATGAGATGCATTTAGTATGTTTTGATACTTTAGTAAAATTATCTATTAGTCAATTGTGACATGTAGGAATAAACCACACCTGAATTTGACGAAAAGTGTGAACATTATTACTGAAATTGTATGTTATCATTTTAAAATTGAAATTTTACTCAAAATGTGTGACTCGCTGAAAACCAACCAAACACCCTCCGAATGTCTTCACAATTTATAGAACTGATTCGTATGTCCTTTTTGACATATATAAAGTAGTGTAACCTCAAAATGATGCATCTTGTGACTAGTATGAACTAGAGTTATTTTTACTAGTTTCAAATGAAAATTTAGTAAATAAACACAACTGAAAGAAATGGCTACCACAGAACAACAAAACAACAAAACACAAAACAATGTCATCAAGGGGGACTAAAAAAGTGTATCATGAGTGCATCACCTCTATAAATACTCAAATAGTTAGATAGAAGTGATCTGATACTAGTAAATAAATTTATATTTCCATCCTATGAAGTCCTTGTGGTATGAAAGGTAGAAACCTCATTACCTTCATGCCATGGGTGACTCACCTGAACTTGGTCAGTTAAGATAATATTAATGAATCATATGATATAAATAACTCCCTATTGGATACCATATTACATGTGAAGGGAGTTTTAGATGATTATGGAGTTCATATCCACTATGTCAATATTTATATTTTCTCCTGTACAAAGCTCCATTCCGCTGAGAATTTCTGTGGCCTCCACCGTAAGAGAGTCATCGTGCCTATAACAGAAAAGGTAAGCAAGTATCATCAAGCCCCTGACATCTTAGATCACACCTCCACCTTGAGAAAATATATTTGACAATAAGCTATCTATGTTCAATTTTTGTCTGGTCTGAGGTAAGTTCAATTTCTCCCACCTTCCCTTTGGTGACACTTGTGAAGACAAAGAGATGCCATATCTGATTGAGCACAAATTTCTCACCTAAGTAACGTTATTTTAGTCCCTCTAGAGTAGGGTGATATCATCCACCATACCATGAGACCTTTCTATTAGTGTGATCTATTAATCCCTCTATCCAACATTCCAATATTTATTTCTTAGTGGCCTAATTTACCAACACCCCACAACCTGATCTCCTCTCTCCTTTTTCATTGGACTCATTGGGATCATATTGCACAAGATCGATGGATGGTACTCCCCTGTTTAATTTCATAGTGGAGGCATTCTAGGTGTATTAAATTTTTTTAGATGGACATTAGTGGATAGATTTCAAATGGAACACCATCATTGGATTTTTTCAGAACATTCATCGTACTTGGGGTTTGGAAGGGCATTCCAGCATTTCGAAGCAGAATAGAAAATCCATTTTCATTCTTGTCTCATTTCGTGAAGATTTCATCTGGGTTAGGGATATGAGTCCTCGATTGGTTAACTTATGAAGATTCCAAATTCCCCAGTTTCCTAGAGGGTCTTATTTGTGGTTTAGAGTGTAATTTAGAGGCCCTTTAGAATAATCTCCCTATGTTACCCCTTCCCTTCCAAAATGTTTATTTCATCAAAAACTTAAGGAACCTCCAAGTTGAGTTCTTATGTGTGGATGATCGAAAAATACATTTTCAATAATCTTTCGTGGCTTGGAAATTTGTCAAAATGTACCTCTCTACCCCCCTTCAAAATAGATTATTCTTTTTGTTGAAGATGGATTTGTGTTGAATCAATATCTTTTATATATTCTGAATACCCAATACTATACCTCATGTCATTTTCATGGACACTCAATGAAAATGTTTATGAACACATAAAAAAATAACTCATCATGGCATAAGTCGTTTTTGACATGTATGAATCAGACTCACCTCAAACCGAAGCACAATGTGATTAGTATGACCCAAAATGCATGTTTATAGTTTGAATTGATTTTTTTGTAAATAAACCCTGCAGAAATATTGAAAATTGAGGAAAAAAATTTATTTTTTTGATACATTATAAAAACAATACACGTCTCAATTGTGATGTGTATGAATCAACCAATCCTCAATTCGAAAAATGATGCAACTGATATAAATCCCAATAAGTTATTTTGTTTTGATATTAATTTCTTTAAAAGAACAAGGGTTATTACAAAATCTATGAAAACCCATTTGTATTGTTTTTATATTTTAGTACAATGATCCATAGCTCATTTGTGATGTGTTGAAATCAACCCCGCCTCAATAAAATTCACAGTGTGTTGGTTTAACTCCAAATGAGTCTTTTTTATTACAAACTGTCTTTTTATTGATGTGTTGTTTCATATTAATGTTTAATATATTTCTATATTGTATTATTAACATAATATTTGTTTTCTTATATAATTAGAATATTTTATTGGGTTGGGATGATTTGAATGGAACCTAATTCCATTGGCATACATTTTTGAGAGATGATTACAAATTTCAAAGAATTGTACATTAATTTTATTAAATTATTATTGGATAATAGTAAATGTTATTATATAAAAGTTTGTTTGAAATGTTTATAGAATTATTCTCCAAACCCTTGTGAGAGATTCTTTGTTCTCGTGTGCACTATATTGATTTTCTGTGCACTGTTTTGTATAGGTGGAATTTTTTGCAGGTGTATGGTCTGCTATAATATAAACAGCAGATCACAGGAAGATAGGCCTTTATCAGTGCTATTTCAAGTGCTAATAAAAGAACTATTTATGAGTGCTACATATAGAGCTAATAAAGGGGCCCCTATATATTTTATACGATTAATATCACTATTATAGTGCTGTTTAAAGTGATTTTTAGTTATTTTAATG
This sequence comes from Viscum album, assembly GCA_963277665.1. NCBI lineage: Eukaryota > Viridiplantae > Streptophyta > Magnoliopsida > Santalales > Viscaceae > Viscum > Viscum album. Next base: position 2,129,650,732 of record OY728150.1, on the reverse strand, counting down.
GCATTATATGTTGGTGTGTATGAAATGTGTGTATGATAAAATATATAGATTGTTTATCGTAATTTAATTCATTAAAAATTATTCTATATAATGTAACATAATGATATTTGTGCAGTTTATATAATTGATTGTTTTTATATTAAATTTATTATAATATCATATCAATTATCTCAACCATTACAGAAAAATAAAATGTTGATCATGCATACCTATAGACTAGCTGAACCATGGGAAACTAAATTCATTTATTATTACCACCCATAATAGATGGTTCCTATAACGGTTTAATGAGAACACATTTTTTAACAACATTTATGTTATATTATTGAAAAACATATATCCTTTTAATGATATGATCAGCAAATCATTTTATTTCATTTAATTATTTAAAATATGCAAACCAAGTGGAAAATCACATATTTTTAATAATAATTTCCTTAAAATATATTATCATTTATTTGAAATTATAAAAATAAATGATATTTTACACTAATAAATAGTAAATAAGATCATTATTCTTCTATTATTGTTATTTTAAAACCTATTCATATAATGATCATCCATTAGTCATGGTTCGTTGTAGTTTAGGTTAGTTTTACATCATACACGAACAATATTATATTGTTATGTCATGGATCAGTATGATATCATGTTAACTAATTTGTTATGAAATAAATATTTACATAATGGTTTTTATTTTGGTAATATTATATCATCATTTAACTCATTATATTAGAAAATTCCTTTTGTTCATTATGAATCACTAAAAAATGACAATCGGTAATTTTATCTTCATAGTTAAAAACCATAACGAAAATAAAATGAAAATAGATCTTTATAAGCTATATTAGAATATTTTTTTCATTAATTATATTATATAATAATGATGCAATTTTAAAATATATAATATACTAACTCAGCATTCATGAAACTAGTTCATATAGATAATGATTACATAAACACAGTGTTAATTATCGGTAAAAACTAACTAATCAATTTTTTTAGAATGATTATAAATAAATATTATATATTATTAATGTTATGATTAATTTTCTTTATTATGTATTTAATTAATTTAATTTAATTAAAGAGTACATTTTATGAATATGTAGAATAAATCAAGACCATGGTAGGGGTGTTATCTTCAAATACATATCTTTGAGACATGTTTTGTATTTTGCACATAATTTCATTTATGTTGTGTATATAGAACCTATTATGATATCTTATTATGATTAATATTTAAAAAATGTTAATTTATATGGATTTAAAATCCCTATATTTCTTGTGGTTTTCAATTAAATATTTCTATATTTGCAAGGGCATTTTGGGTCCTAATTCTGATTCTCTGAGACATAATTAATTTTATGCCCCAAGATTTCTATATATGGTGTATACACTACCCAAGGATATAATCATATCATAATATTTTTATTTTATGGGATTTATTACCAAAATAATGATCCCATAATCAAGTGGTTATTGATTCAATTGTTTCTCAAATATTAAGTATTTTTTGTAACTCAACATCTATTTATTGAGTTGTGATCATTCTCTTGAATTCATTTCATATATGATTGGTATATTCAGACCTTGGAATTTATTTTGTGAAATAGTTGTATTTTTCTCGAGATATGAATGCTGATCACATAAACTATTTTATAATTATTTTTCACTTTTTGTGATAAGATTCGCATGAGGAATGGTGATAATGCACGTCTCATTTACTTGAGTTATATTTCTTCTTCATGATCATATTTCTTACATTATAGGGTTCTACAACCATAATATTTAAATTCATAGTAATTTCACAACCATTATGTATAATATTATTTTATTTTCTAAATAATAATATGTTTTTACTCTTCCTATTGATGTTTTATCGCCTCGAACACATCTCAAAAAAAACACAATGTTGGCAGTCCTCTGATTTATCATCATTCCAAGGACATTCTCTATAGATTTATTCTTTAAATGTATGTTATGTTCTTTTGAATAATAAAAGTACATTTTTATTCATTATAGACACATAATACCACACAGTTATGCTCTAACTATTCCTGTATTTCAAATATCACTATATTGTAATTAACCTCTGATTCCATAGAATTCAACAGGTCATTATATTGTCTATGACCCACTAATGTGTGTTTATAATGAACAAAAAACCATTAAAAATTGTATATTCATTCAATATAGGTATAATGGGAGCCTGATTGACACATTAATTACTCATAAATGTCCAAAAAAACAAATATGGTTTTCTTATGATGTAAATTCATTTTAGGTTATTGTATATGTATGTGACAATAAAACACATGTTTTAGTGTTTTAAAATTATAAAATTGAATGTATAGTCTTCTCAAGAAATTATAACATCGTATTAACTTATTTATACTCCACCATTACAAAAATTATTATATGGAATTTTTTCATTTTTATTTTACATCATTTGGAGGCCATTCCATTTTTTTAACACTATGATGCACATTTTGAAAAAAAATCAAGCATTTAGAAAAAATTATCTGTACAAATATATATTTTTTAATTTTCAAATAACACTTTTAAAAGGAATGTGTGAACCCTAACATCCTTAACCATTAGAAGGTGTTTTCCATTCATCCTTGAAAAACATAACCTTGGATTACATATTTTTCGACTCAAAAAATTCAATAATTATTGTACTATTTATTGGATCTCATTTTATTGAGAGGTCATTTGATTGGTTTGACTAACTAATGCATGTTTTTAATGATGACCAACGTTCATAAACAACTTGTTCGGTTATTATGAGAAGAACATATTGTGGATTGATGTTTCACCTACTAATAAATGTATATAGTAATAGTAATATTTTATTCTTACAATTTCTAATAATTATGAGGTCATTTGTTATAGAGTTGATGATTTTCTATACATTTTTTATTCTAAAATAATATAAGTATGTTTTTAGTCATCCAGGGATGAAATGTATCATATTGAAATTATTTCAACTCAACCATTTTAAAATTCAATGCAATGTTATTATCAACTCCTTTCCTAGAATTATGTGGTATTTTGGTCAGTTTTGAACCCCAGATGCAAGATTTATAGAGCACTTGAACCTTCTAAAATGGAATATTCGGTCTTTTTAGGAAACAACATTCATAATTTATGTTTCATTTTATTTTAGACAACATTAATAAAAAAAATATTTTTCTCATATGCAATGTAGTTTAGAGGTCATTCTAAACGTATATGATAGTTGAACAAATTTTTGGCTGTTTTAACAAATAAATGTGTGCTTCTAGTCATCCTAGTAAATCAATCTACTAATTGAAATAAAATAAAAACAACAATTTAAAAAATCATTACACAATTATAATAGTTAGATTTCACGAAATTCTTTGTTCATTCATTTGGGCTTGACCACCTGAAGTATTTTTTAAAATAATTTTAAACCTTTATAATTTGTTAAGTTGGAAATTTCATGCACACTACTTATATAATTGATGTATCATTCACTTTTAACTATCAATAATAATAAAAATATTATTTTTTAATGATTTCACATCTTATTATGTTTATTTCATATGGATAAGACTATAAAAATCATGTTTTGTTCTATTAATATAAAGAATTATTTTTGGCCATCTTGAGAAAATGGCACATCTGATGGATGTTATATATGGTACACCAATAGTTAATTTAAATTTTGGATTATTCATATTTCATTGAATTTAATTTTTTTTTGGTTGGTTTTATCTCAATGAAATGTGTATTCAAAGGGTGTCAACGCACTAAAAACTAATTATTTTGAAGTTCTGAGAAAATTACACATCTTATTGACATATCATTCACTTATATGTGTAAAAAATAAAAAAAAATGGGTTTCGTATGATTCAATTATATTTAGAGGCCATTTTAATTTTATTTGATTTTTAAATGCATATTTTGGTGTTTTCAAACATTATAATGGTGTTTTCAACCGTCCTAAGTAAATGAAACCAAATATTCTTGTAGTGTTAGCCCCAACATTTCATAAATCATGGAATCATTGTTTTCATAAAATTTCAAGGTATTAAAATATATTTCTATTAGTTTTGAACCCCTAAAATTGTTTTTAATGTGTTTCAAACCCATACCAACATTTTATTTTAAATTTTATAGAAAATAAAATGTTTGGATTATATATAGTCTACTCATACACATTAAAAAAAACATAATTACATTTTCCATAATATTTCACATCTTCTTTAGGTTGTTTTCTATTTATATGTCCATTAGATGCTATTTTTTGGTTTTGATACAATAAAAGTGTATTATCAGTCATCTTAACAAAAAAACTCCTTTGATTTATTTTTATACTCCACTATTTTGAAAATTAAAATATAGTTATTGTTATATGATTTCATGAAAATTGATGTTTTTAATTGGTTTAGATATATTGAAACTAGTTTTTAATGATAACAAACTATTCAAAACCATGTTATTCTATCATTTCGGGTAGACCACACACAACATTGACATGTTTTCATTTCATAAACTGCAAATATTAATGAATGATGTGTTTTTTTATATAACATTGTCTGTTTGATCGATATACCATATACTCATACATGTTAAAATAATATTATTAGACCATTCATATGATTTCACTTCATTCAGATATCATTTTCTATTAATATAAGGGTTAGAAACACGTTTTCATGTTTTAAGACAATAAAATAACGCTTTTATTCAACCCTATAATACAACACTATAATTTGACAATATATTATATACACTTTTTTAGAAATAATTATATGTTTTAATTCATTTAATTTCATAAAATTCAGTTGTCGTTTTATTGGGTTTGATCCCCAGAGGACCATTTAGAAAGGGCATTAAACCATTAAAATGTTAATTAGATCATTCCTAGCACACCATATATCCAATTGAAATGACATTTTCATATGATATCAGGTCATTCCACAGTTTTTTAGTAATATCATCACTATATTCTTTTTCTAGTGATTGAAAACTATAAAAATTTTCTTTTTTTTTCATCCTTTGTATGTAACGCATTAGATTATAATTTCATTCGCTACACCACTTAAATACCCATTTGAAATTTTTTTTATAAGATTTCGATACAATAAAATAACATTTAGTTAGTTTTCACCTGAGACAGATGTAATAAATATCTATTATACCTTCCAAAGCTATATATTTAGTCATTCTAGGAATACCAAATGTCTGAATGATGTTATGTCTACTTATATTGATAAAATATGAGGTTTTTAAGATTTCACATTATTTAAATTACATTTTCTCTTATTCTAACTATCACACCTAGATGTTAGTGGTTTGAAAACTCTAAATGTCAGTTATGGTCATCTCTAAAAAATTAAAAATTTTATTGACATTTTATCTAATCCAATATTTTGAAATTCATCCTTTTCTTATTTATTTAATATTTCCAAATAATCATATGTCGGGTGGATTATATTGACTCCCCCAACACAAGTTTTAAAGGATTTTGAAACCCCTATAAACTAAATTTTAATTCTTACTGAGAAATCTGTATGTTCTCTAGATTTTATATTTCCTCATACAATTAAAAACTATAACAAATATGGTTTATATATGAATTTACACAATTTGGATGTTTATTATCGAGTTTGGACACATACACACATATTTTAGTCATTTAATGTATTAAATCTTTTTTCTCATCATATCTAGGAATTTATATGCCTGATTAATTATTATTCTAATCCAAACTTTTAAATATCATCCCTTTCTGTTTTATGGTTTTAAAACAATTTGGATTAATCTTCATGGATTTGACCCCCTGACACATGTAGTTATAGGCTGAAAAATAGAAAAAACTATTATTATATCCCTTTGATACCTCAACATGTGGGATTTATGTGTTTACTACTAATAAGATTAAAAAATAATAAAAATATGACTTCCTAATGATTTCTTGTCATTAAAATTATTTTTTCTTCAATTGATCATTACATGCATGTTTTAATGATTTTAAAACACTAAATGTGTCTTTTTAGTCATCTAAGGAAATCAAAACACTAGGTTATTGTGTTTTATGTTAAAAACATCCATGAATGACTATATATTTGTTTTCTTATTGATATTATATATATTACTATAAATTTTTGATTTTTTTCGATTAAAATATTATATAAGGAAAAAAATTACTCATTATGATAATTTGGAAATGTAATTTTTTTTTGAATTATTAAAAAAAATTAAATTTTGAAAATTGAAACGTAAAATACCTCTTTCATATGGTGAATCTTCATATAGATCACCTGAGAACTCAAGATGATGTCCACTATCTACATCTAGATCCCAAAATGTATATGAATATTAATTATTTTATACATAAAAAATAAAATTTGAGTATAATTTATATAATTTTACACATTCCACCATTTCTGTACTATCAAAAGGACATACATCATCAAATCAAAAATATATGCTGACATCTGTCAAAATACATGTTCATAAAATACTTATATATAATGAAACCAAAAATCCATACTGTATTTCATATACCTCATTGCAGTATATACCTCATCCGTTGGTTGTATCCCTTCATTACATAATATAGTACCTCCACCCATTCTATTTATTCAGATTAAATAGATTTAATACTTATGAAAAATTAAATTAATTTATTCAAACTTCGAGGAACAAAATATCAAATATGATAAATTAATAGAATAGTAAATATTATTTAATGCTGGAAATGAAATAGAATGTAATGAGTAACATTTAGTAATAAAATGGTTGTCTAAAAAATATTTGTTCTATATGTTGTAACTTATAAAGTATGATCCTTTCTGGGAATCTAGTTTTATTAGACCAATTTCAGGGAATAGGAGGATTTCAGAGGTTAAAGTCATGTACCATCATGATTGAGGACCATGAATAATGTAATCATAACATGTGTGTCAGAAAAAAATCACATTATATGATAGTATTTAAGGGATCATTTCACATGGTTAGTTGCATCCTCATATCGGGTTGAATTCCGGAATAAATCTTAGACACCACATTTGATTTCATAAATGGGTAGAAGAGACCATGAGTATAAGTAGCATGAGAAAAGATAAATTTTATCTGAGTGTATACACTTGGTGAAGAACATTCATGTATCATTTTTTTAGGTAGATGGAATAAAAATAAAATTATAAGAACAAATGTTTTCCAAGGATTTTTGGATTTATTACAAAGAATGAATCACTAGGGTCGGTTACAAAAAATAATCTAGTTTATTTAGATCTATTTCCCAAATCATATATTATGATTCATGAAGATCATGTTCTGGAAAATTATTTCTCAAATTCACCAAAAAATAGTGATCTTATTTGAAAATCAGTTGAAAGAGATAATTATTTACTATATTGATTCCCATTATATCATTCAATATAAGGAATATTTATAAGCCTTCATTTTTTGAACTTTTCATTTTCATAATATTCCTATACAAAAGTAGGTTCTACCACTGTTGATATGAAGATAGAGACTTATGGGGCTTTCAAAACCTAGTATTCAATTATATCTCACCATATCTACATGAAAAAAGATAATAACATTTGATTACCCATAACAACCATATATATATATAATGATGAAACTAATATGTCCAAAAATATAAAAAACATAATATATGATATTATGATTCTATAAAACCAATTGATGTTCGATAATAATTGTTATGAACTCTTCTTTACATGTTTAAAAATTTATTCTATAATATTAACACCATATGAAAAAATTAAAATATGTAGCAATGATTCATTATTTTCATGTCATGTATCATCTCTTTTTAGATGCACAACCATGTATACATGAATGGGTACTAGAATATTTCTAGAAAATAATTTAAAAAACAACAGAAGATAATAAGGTTGTCTTGTGAAAAAAATCATATATGATATTGAATGACTAACCTAATTATAATGGTAAGACGTAATATACCCAATTGTAGATACCATTGTTCAATCCTCTCATTTTTAACACCCTCTTGATTTTATAAGGGACTTATCTTAAGATAAAAACCATATAAATCATTTATTTATGAAATTATTGAAAAAATATATATCCTTTTAGTAACATCTAGGTAAAATAATAGGTTAAAACTATGTTAATAAATATTACTTCATCTCTATATCTAATGTAAAATGTTACAGAGATGAACCCAATTGATGTTTCACGATGTTTATGAAATATTATAGTTAAATTTATGTTCAATGAAATCAAAATCATGTTTCCAATATTATCTAAAAATAAAATATATAAAATTGAAAAAAAATTCCTATATTAATATTATAAAAGAGGGAGATAAACTTATAAAAATAGTATAATGTTAGCCACGCATAATTATTGGCATGATATTCAAATATATATTCCACGAAACAATAAGATAACCACTATTATTATTCGTATTTGAATAATTAAAATATTAGTTCTACCATATTATTGAGGTAAAATTACAAAAATGAATGTACTTTTGTCTCAACATCAAAATAATAGTATGAAATGGGATTTTTACTAGAATATTGTTATATGAATTCATTAAATAGATAGAAAAACATTTTTTGGATAATATTGAGGTCCATCCTTCATCATTTTATGGAAAACAAAACATTTATATTTTCTGTTAGTTCACCAGTATAAATAAAGAGAGAATATACCTCGTCTATGAAATATTATTAAAGGGAATAATGTAAAATTATTTCTAACTGAAAAACCATGAAAAATATACCAATTAATCAGCATCTTCAAATAAATTCACTTATGACTGAATTTTTTAATGATACTCTACCACTATAACAAAATCTTCCATGATATCTATAATAACATGATTTTACCTAAAACTAGCTGTAATGAGATAAATATATATTTTTAAATTATGTAAAATGATAATGGTCATGTCAATCACATAAAGAATTAATTTTTATTAGAATAAAATCAAATAAATTTCTCACAATTATCAATAAATAGATTGATATAATATCTAGTGAAATATTAATTTTTTGAATAATATAAAAATAATTAATAAATGTTCAATAGTGAATGTAAATTAATTTTAAAAAATTCAATTATATAAACTGAATTAATATTTAATAGATTTCATACTAAAAAACATTATACATCAACCCTGAATAAAAATTGAAGATGATAATTTCTAAGAATGAATATAAATAACTAATGCATAATATGTTTAAAAAAATAATTTTTATAGAGGGAATACAAATTTTTAGGTTATTATGTAACATAGATGATGTTATTATATATGTTTTTAATAATAAAGGATTGATGTTTTAATCAAAGCAGAAAGATGGTGAGGTCAGTCCTTCATCTCAATGAAGAAGGTGAGCTTCTCCTTGACATTGAGTTACAAGAAATAGTGAGTGCTTTGTATGTACTCTCTTAATTAATACTGATAATAATAATATCTTACTTATCTATAATATATTTTGAAACATAAAAAATTATAAAAAATACCTCAAGGATTCATTAATAAACATATTAAAATGTCATCACTTGTGAAAAAATTAATGCGACAATCTAATCCTATTGAAATCCATTAACATACTCTCCCTTTTCTAAATATAATAGTGTTGTTTCCACATAAACTATAATTTCATGAACTTTTCCCATGAATATTACTATATATTGGTAAAAGGTTTGAATAGATTCTCCCATGTTTATCAAATATGGTGAACGATTTGTTTTCTCATTTTGTCACATAGAAGATGTAAATATTATTAGGAATTATTATAAGATATAAAAAACATATCTATTCAGAATAATTAATATTTTATAAAATATAAATCCTAGATATAACATAGAGTTTTATAATGACCAAATTCATATAGGTACTCTCTAGTATTTTGGTAATAATGGGAATATATTCAAAATTATTATCCCAAACTATTAATAGTGAAAATTCCTAACTGTTTTGCAATGAACTAAGAAATAAATAAATTACATGTAAAACCAAATTCATGGTAAGAAATATATATCCATCATACTATAATAAGAATAATATGTAAGCATAAAACATTTAAAAAATAATATTTCAATATAGAAATTTTTGTATTCTATAAACTCGGTTAAATGAGAAGCATGATATATCAAAATTAGTATATTTTAATTCATTAATAATATTGAATATGTCGAGAATTGTTTCCGCAAGCTAGAAATGTAAATACAGATTGAATCCTGGATGAATTGGATAACCAACCCAGATGGCCATAATGGTATAAAGGAAACCATATGAAATCATGTTTGTCTTACAATTAAAAATAATGGTTTTTAAAAATTGATGTAATATTATTTATACTAACAATTAAAAAACTAGATACCTAGTACCAGAATAAAAATTATAGTTGATTTGTTATAGCTTCAATTTCATTAATAGAAATAGAAATTGGTCTAAAAATTTATTTTATGTGGATTGAAAATAAACAGTGTGGTTTTCCATGTACATTAAAAAACCTAATAGAAATGAATATCATAATAAATGGTAATATTTTTAATCAAGAAATAATTTGTGGCTAATTCCTCAACTCACTGATGATGGTAATCTCCTCCATGCTATTTTATTGTAAGAAATAACAAGTTATTTTATTTATCTAAACAAATTTTCAGTGATATTAATATAATATTAGGTTGATGGGGGCTATAATGGGGAAAATTTGGGTTTCAATAGAAGGGGAAAAGGCTCAGTGTTATGGTGGGTAACAATGGATGTGAGGTGATGGTAGGGGGAAGGGTGAATCAATAATGGGTACTGCAGGCTCATCAATATATTGGGTGACGATGGGTGAGGGGGATCAATTTTAATGGGCGAGGTGGGATGGGGGGACCGATGGTGTGGGGGCCTAAAGATGCATGGGGTGGGGGTTGTTGGAATGGGGGGTAGGATCATAAGTGATGAAAATTAATAATAGAGGCTAGGTGAATAGCCATTCTAAAAAATTAATGCAAAAACAATATACTATGATTTAGTAGTAAGTTCTGTATAGAAGTTATGAAATAAAGAAGAAATAAAAATAAATAACAATGACTTATTATTTTTAGGATAACAGAGATCCACATATACTCCTCAAATACTCTATTATGTGAGAATATTGATACCCACAATGAAAATCACCATTAAATGTTTGAAAACATATTATAGAATCATCAATTTATATATACCTGGAGGCAAGACCCATGCTATCAATAGGACCATTGAACTTATCATATAAACAAAATTTTGATTAAGAGACACAACCAAGAGTTCTTTAAAGATTTTATAATAACCAAAAAAACATAAACAACTCTTGATAAGAAAAACCATAAAGCAGACTAGAACATATTACAAAGAGAAAATGAGAAGAATAATATGAGGGAAAATACAAAGAATATCTAGATGAAAAACCCAATGTAGATAATATTTACTTTCAATTATATTGATCACTATATAAGTAAAAGATTATGTGGTATAATTATCTTTTATAAAAAATCAAGTAAATATAATTCATAAAAAAAATTTGATCAAATGAGGAAAAATAATGTATCACATTAATGTTTTTATAATTATATCGAATAATCTATATATAGATTATTCTTTCAAAAAACACATCTATATCTTATTAATTGTGTATCATAATTAATTTAATGATATTATGGGATTATTCTAATATCTAATCACTTCATACCACTTGTTAGTGTATAAAAAAATTAAATTTTTTTTCTACCTGTATTTAGAAAAAACAAACTGATTATAAATGAACTTTAATAATCCTAATTTATATATGAAATTTCAATAAAATTCATCCATAAACATCAGTATCAAAAATAATATATAATAAATAAATTTAAAAAATATAAATAAACATTCTATTTATAAAAATATAAATGTTAGTAAAAAAATAAAGAATTCAAAGAACTATACCTCTTCATACATATGTATACAATTAATGCTCAATATAATTTTTGTAGAAACTATAGTTGTATTTTACGAAGGGTAAAATAAAATAGTAATTAAAATAGTTGAATCTGTTACTATAATAAAACTATAATAATATTTTTATAAAAATATTCAAACAAATGATAGATTTAAATACATGGTGGTTGCATGGTGTTTTAATGCTGACAAGATACAGTTGTGCCAACCATTGCATAAGTTACCATAATGAATGATGTACTCCTTGTTGTAAGAGATATACCATCAATGCAGATGATCTTCCATCACAGTCTTTAATGGTAGGTTATATTGTAATTGTATGATGGAAATTTGCTACCACCATAGTGAAGGACTACTATAAGAAGGAACCATTATGGTGTAGATATCATTAGAGATAAATAATGTATAATTTTCTCACGGAATTTTATTAAACTACCAGAGAAAATCACAAAAATGTAATTTAACATAGGAATAATTAATCAATGTATTTGATTCAAGTAAGAAAATATATTTAAAAAATTAAATATAGAAAAATCTAATTTTATGATTCACATAAGGAAAAATCATTGTAGGGAAATAAATATAGGGCAGTCACATAATTCAATAATGCATGAACATAATTTATCCAAATTCATCATGAATTAAATTCACATTGGAAATTTAAAGAATGATGAAAATAGATTTACCTTTCAGATTTAATGACTATAATTAACATAGATAACGGTAGAATAATCTTCTTTAAATTATAAACTTTTTTGAAAAAATATAATATTATTTATAATTAAATAACAATAATATCTATTAGACATTTAGAACTCATATAATAATTAAAAAAACAGGTAAAGTTATTTTGAAGAATTATAGAAATTATACAGAAAACATATGGTATCTTCAAATATAATTTTGGATATAATAGAGATTGATTAAAAATTATATTTATATATAATGGACTGTATATAATATTATGTGATTTCTAATAAATTGATCAATCAATATTGATTTTTACATCCCATGATATAGTATAAATAAATAGAGTAACTGATTCTGAGAAAGCAGCTATATGGGTTTCAAAACTACTGTATAAATTAAAAATCATCTACGTGGTTTTGAATTTGGGTACTTGGTGTATAATGATTTTTCTATATGGGAATAATAAAAAATTGTATAAATTTTATTTTAATAAAAGAATGTTTATCCTATAATTATATATGAAAAATAATTTTTGCATTTGTGAGGAAATTTTAATTTCTCAAAACATAATTGTAAAATAATTAATATAAATATTCGCACTCTAAAAAAATCCGCAATGTTTAAATTAAAAAAAAAATCAATTTATTAAATTTTATAAAAAACATATCAAACTTTTAGAAATATATCAAATAAATACTAAAATTAAATCATTAAATAATATTTTTTTAATAATTATCATGTTCATAGAAATAACAACTTGTATTTTAAAATAAAACTCAAAATTGAGTGAAATTTTATTAATGTAGTAATTATAGAAAATAAAATTTTTAATCATGTGGAATTTCTATTTAAAAGATCATTTTCTCATAAAACAAAATATATTGTTTTCAAAAGATCATATTTAAATTGATCATCATTGGGAACCAATTCTATATAAATATCACATTTATTTATATGGTAGCTCATAATATTAAATATAACTTATAAGTTTTTTTATAGAGTATTGTTTTGGGTTTTTAGAATTGTAGATTCTACTGAATTATCATATATGTTTCTAATTTTCTCCACAAAATATGAAAAAAAACATAAATATTTTTATATATTTTAGGAACAACGTCAAGTAGGATAAATATATTCAATCTTCTCTGTAGATAATGTTACTAATTTTCGATTTAAAAAATTATATCAAATTAAAAATTCACATAGAAAAATACACATGCCAATTTTTCTATTCTAGTCATGACTATAACCTCTAAATTTAGAATAATAATAATATAATAAATCAAAAAAATTATGATTTGAGTAAAGTTTCCCAGTGCTAAAAATTACATTAATATTAATAATTACTCTTTTAATATAATTATGTTAAATTTGTTTACGATTCAACCGTAATAATGCATATAGACAAAATATGAACATTATTTATGGTCTAAATTGATTAAGATACAACAAACTCCCAATCACGACTCCATATTTTGTTATATTATATTTATTTCTTGATTCATCCAAGTCCAATTTGGGATTGGTACACATTGGTGTTTTCATATCCTTATTAGAACCAACTGAAATAATTTGTATATGATCATTATCATTCTTAGCATGATTTAATAAAATACTATCCTTCTATTGAATACTTTTTATACTAAGGATGAATTCAAGGTCTCCTAATAATATCATGTTTAATTCACTTTTCATTATATTAGAAATATCATCACAGAGTAAATCCATTTTTGAGAAAATCTATCATCAAAATAAATATTTGTTATAAGTATTTTACTTAAAAAAAATTTGTAACCAAGGACGAATCAATATTTCCATTAATAAAATAATTTTAATTAAGAAAATGTCTGTATTTCATACCAAGCTCTAAGTTCATTCTTAAAACAATATAATGAATTATTTTGTTAAAAAAATTATTTGGAAGTATTTAATTTCAAAAATTCATGGGGATGTTTAACATAAACATCCTTAGAAAATATACAATTTTGAAATAAACATTTTATATCCATTTGAATTAATTTTATATTTTGAAAACAAGAAATGCCTAATAAAATTATAACTAATTCCATCCATGAAACATGGGAAAAATAATCGTAATGTTTAATTCCATATTCCTATTAATAACCTTGAGAAACTAGTGTTTCATTATTTTTATCAATTTTTTCATCTTTATAATTCTTATTATAAAAAATCCATTTAGTTCTTCTTGTTTTTTACTATTTTAGAATTTCAGAAACATTCACACAATTTCCATTCACAATTTTTTTATTTTTCATGTATATAGTTAATAAAATTAAAATCAACTAATTAATTTTCAACGTTACATAAAAAGATCAGTAATAAAACTTGAGTTTGTATAGTAAAGTAAAAACAGTTTTCCAGTTTGTATAGTAGATTCACCATTACCAATTACTCATTCAATTGGATTATCATTAAGGGTTCCCTTTTTTTTGTTCTTTTGTATAATATATATTTTCCCCATAAATGAATGCAATATTATATTTGTTGTCAAATTATTTACCAATTCGAATTCCCAAAATTCATCATTCTCTTTTTTGGAACATAATTTTCCTTGTTGCTTCTATTTTCATTAAGTTAGCATGTATAGACTCTTCAACCACTAATTTTGTATTTTTTAAAATTTATATGGATTTATATAATTTTAATATCTTAAAAATTAATCTTTCACCACTTTAAGAATCTAATTTTTCTAAATTATATTTTCGTTTTAAGATAATTACATTACAACAAAATACCCGAAATGATAAAACTGTAGTTTTAAATAGTGTAAAGAGTTCATATGGGTTTTTTATTAAGCAAATTTGATTAGATACGATATTTAAATCATGAAAATATATATTTTATGACTTATTCAAAAGAAATATGTTGGCACATTATATTCCATAATCAATGATCTAGTGAGTTCTTAAATTGATCCATTCTTTATTTAAATGACAACATTTTTAGAGTGTCATAGGGGATGATAAATAATGTTTATTTCTATTTTATTAACAATTTTGTTTTTTAATTCTAAATCTTGAAATTATCCAACTCTATCACTTATGAGATAAATTATTAAAATATTCTTCATGTTTTGAATAAGTTTATAGTTAAAATAGAATTTAGTTAAACTTTCATGTTTTTGAGATATGATGTAAACCTAGATAAAAATATATAATTGTCTAAAATTAAAAGTTTATACTTCTTACTGAAAATACTAATAATTTTTTTTACATCTGAAAAATTCAATATTAAATAGTTTTAATCATCTAGTAATACATACATCATTTATAGATTTAAATTATTCTTGGTGTTCTTATCCGTTAAACACGAATAACATTTAAAATAATTTCTTGTATCTAATTTTGGAAATTGAATAAGATATTTATTCTTTGATGGTTTATGAAAAAGAACTAATTTTTCATGTCCATGATTTATATGCCACAAAATATCATCTGCTTCTACATTATATAAACATATAACCACTTTTCGCGTAATAACATAGAAAAAAATAGAAGAAACACTCCCTTTTCTATTTGATTAAAATAAACATGTTTTATTTTTCTCAATTATACAATTATCATTAAAAATATTTAATCCATTATAAAATTATTTTGATATTAATATTAAATTATGTTTTAATCCATTTTTATATAATAATTATACTCAAAAAATATTTTTTGACCCATCCCTGTGGGGATCGTTCCATGACTCTCTCAACCATCCTCCAATAGGCCAGCAGCCGGTGAGTTGCAATGAGTAGGCATATTAGTATGATGGGAAGCATTTATTAGGTACCAATACACACTCAAAAATCTTCTAGCTGAAAATATTATGAAATGTAAAAACAAACTAACAACCATTGCATGCATACAACTATATCCCCCAACCAATGTGTGATAATAATTAATGAATGTAAACATGTCAAAATACAACCCTACAAAAATAGTCATAAACCCAAGTACAACCCAAATGTAAAGGTTCTCAGACAAATTTATGAAATATGTAATAATACATTTTAGTTTATCGGGCCCCACTGAGCACCATATTATCTAGGTAAACCTAGAAATTTTCTCACGGGTCGATCATATACACCTGACATTACCCAAGTGGGAAATTCCTTTGTAGGTTGAGTATATCAATACTAAACAGGACATCCTAAAATAAAAAACACACAACAGTGGAAATATTTCCACCTCTACACATGTATCTATTTACAGCACGTATAACATGAATATTCTAATATACATTATCTATGATACATAGTCTAGAGTTAATCTACATCCATAATATATCATCCTATAATTAAAGATTGAATATTACATGAAAAACATATCCAAGAGATGACACTCTTGAGTTATATACCATTGAGGAAGTCCATGAGAGAGATACTTCACATCGGGACCTATAATGAAGAAGTTATACTAATTGTATAAAGAGAATATCATACATGGATAAAGATCACGACTAGATTCATGGGATGAAAACAAAAACTCAATATAGATTAATTAGTTATGTAGAGGATTAGTTTTTAGAAGGATAAGTCACCTTGATACCCGTTACTTTATATGGGTAATGGAGTTGAATAGGGGATCCTAATCTAGTCCTCATTGAGGGATTCAAAAAACTCTATCTAGGATGTCCCATTGAAGGCATCGTAGTACTAAAACTAAGAAATGATATTATATCTACATTTAAGGAAACGTTAATTGGAATAAACTATAATGATACTTTTCTAAGATACAGAGGACAAGGAATCGAATCCATGTATGAATGATTAAACATCATTTAGAAGGGTTACACTTCATGTCCCTTGACCCAAGGGTTTTCCCATATAAACGGAACATGTCATTTAAACCATGTTTGTGTAGTACTACACAGTGTATAGGAATCCTGTTTATTCTACTCATGTGATATTACATGGATTCATCCAATGTATATATTCTCACGTACCTATACACATCATATACCATGTACTTGGTCTAGGAATTGTGAATCTGGGGGAGTACACACCTTATAGGAAACATGTGTACTCCACCCCATGTTTGGGTACATATGATGTATGTGATGAGGTCACCTAGTTGGGACCACACACCATATAGGCCTAGCCACATTCCATGTTATAGATTATTATAACTCAAAACCCAAGCTACCACACTGGCAGACCATCATGTAATGTAATTCCAGATTACACGCATTGTGGATGGGATTTTATAAAATATAATTTTTTTCCATTCCATATAATGCCTCTAACTATTAATATGGTGTTCAATCCACCACAAAATATGAATATTCAAGAACATAAAAGATTTTTCTTCATCGAACAATATGATTCATCATTAAATATTCTGATAAAATAGATCAAATAGTCGTTCTTCATTCTTCAGGGAAGAATGCCAAAGAATAGGAAATTTGGGACCTAGTAGAATTTGAATCACTCTTTATACATTATCACACCTTCATCATGTTGTTATGACCAAAGTTATAAAATATCGGATCAGTACACCATGAATCTGGTTAAAACGAATAATTGATTGAGATGTGTTGAGTCACGACCAAAAGGAAGAACACCAATGATGAATGATGTATTTGGGGGCGTGGGGATCAAGAACCAAAGTGAGGAATAAACCTTTATTGATGTTATTCTAGATCCTAATGTATATCTATAAGAAAGATAATAAAATAAACAAATAATCACCTAGATTAATCTCCCATAAAAACCTCACAAATATAATCTCAACCCCCAATATGCATGTTCCATGAGTCAATCCGTTCGTCGATTGATTCATGGTTATATTATGAATAATAAATTGGAAATAAATAACAAAAAACAGATGACCTACATTGATTTGGATCTCTTGATACTGAATAACGATTACTGCATTTTTTATATTATAATTCTCCATTGAAATTGATGTGTATGGATCTTAGTTCTTCGATTCTATTATTTTTCACCTTAGAGGATTCTCTAAGGCTCTCCCCAATGATCCTCTAGAGGGTCTGGGGTTATGTGGATATCCCATGTATTAAGAAAAAAAAGATCTATTTTAATATTTCTAACAACTACATCAAACAAATTTAATTAAAATTCTTTATTAAATAATTTTATTCATTTCTCATGCCTGCAATGTCTTTTATAAAAACATCATGTTTTTACTAATACTACATTATGATTACTGTAAACCACTCATTTAGAGCTCAATATTTCAATCATATTTCTATTCCTCATAGTCAATTATACGTTATTTAACGTTTCTAGGATAAACTTCTTGCATATGATATTTAATATGTTTAACTGCGCCTTAAAATTGCAATCCATATTAGCACCTGGTCTCAATCTTAATTCATTTAATATCAAAAAATAATACACATAAATTATGATACCTTATAATCTCTGAATGTTTTGGATTTACATGCATGAAAATACAAAACAATGGGTGCCCAAAAAGAAGTTGGTATTGAGTAAGCGGTTGAGCCTTCTTTTCCCATGTTCTCTCTTATATGTTCTTATGCTACCTTGGGATGCACACAAAAGGAATAGATCTACCATGAGATATCATTTTCTGTATATCCTTAATATCTTCTAGGTACTGAGCAAATGTTTCTCCATCCAAGATGTCCATCTCTACCTAGCCAATAACATGTGATGGGTCATGCTCGTACCTCCTCAGTTGCGACATGTGACAGACATCTTATACCTTTTATAGCTAAATAGGTGGATCTAAGAGATGCACCACCTTTCCAATTAAATGAAGTATCTATAATGTTTTTATGATCCTCATATATATATATATATCCACCACAACCAAATATTAATTACCCATATATATTTCAACCACACAAGTACCCATGGTCTCCTTCCTCAAACACCAAATACCTCCTTCTCCAGTTATCATAAGACCTCTGATGGATCTGTCTAGTCTTTATCTAAGCCTGGATGATCCTAACCTTCCCAATTGTAGTTCACACCATCTCTGGGACCATGAGTTCTAAATCTCATGGGTGAGTTCATTAATGTTTTGAACTATATGGTAGACCATACAAATCCTTGAATGATTCTATAAAAATGGTGCAATTGTAGCTGTTGTTCAACAAATACTCCGCCAGTGGTAGGTGAACTTCCCAACTATAGCCAAAGTCTAACATTCAAGATCAAATCATTTCATCCAGAACATAAATGGTCGTCTTAGTGTGACTATTAGTTTGGAGATAAAACCTTATGGTCAAGCCTAACAGGGTCCCAAAAACATCATGTAACTCTTTCCACAACGAGGATGCAATTTTACCATCATGATAAAAATTAATAATCAATACAATTACATGGACATGAAGTATATACTTTACATATAGGTGTCCCATGGTATCTTATAAATTTTGTTCGTGGATTACATGGAAATGGTATAACATGGTGATTCAGTCTATGTTCACCCAAATGGAATTCTATTCACTATATTCACATTGTAATATAATCATGAAGTCCATATATATCCCTTTCCTTATTCCATTATTCACCTTAAGGGGTTGAGTAAAACCCATAAGAACATGTTGCTCAAACATCACATGCTGATAAGTAAGGAATTAGGAAACCATATATAAAACTCCCTTCCTCATTCATGTCCTACAAAACTAATTTTGGAGGATGAAGTACCATTTTAACACACTTAAATGTATCAACAATAGAGACATGATAAGCTCTCTTAGAACCTCCTCCCGTAATGTCCGGGGTACCATTATTCTTCCTCTGAAAATAAAGATGTGCTCCCCACCATTAGAAAATCCATCGAGAACATGCCATATGGATATGTGTGAAAAGAGGGGGTCACATTTGGTATACCCCAGATATGACTCCCTAACTCTCTATAAGAGAGGAGTGGTAACAAAAATAAATAGAGATAAGCTACTCTATCTCCATCAAGAAATGATAAATGAAACATGGTCATCTACTCTAATGCCTCAATCAGAAAAATCAAAAATGCTATACTTTAGAGAGAACATTATACCAAATTCACCTTTATATGGGTGTATACAATTTGAAATTCATAATTTTGGAGGAAATATATCCATTATCTCAATCTCAATCTATGATCCTTTTAAAAGAATAAATATATGACACTCCTATGAATAGATAGGACAATAATCCACACTCTCATATGGTAGTTTAACAACATTTTTAATGTAAAGAATATCACTATTAATTCAAGATAGTGGGTTCGCGTATTTATTTTCTTTTTTTCTCAACTAGAGTGAACCATATGCAATCACTACTTTCCACCACACCAGAACACAACCAATAATAGATATTGAAGCATCATGGAACACCAATTACTCAGAACCTTCCTCTAGTAATATCATGATGGGAGAACTCATTAATCATTGCCTCATCATTTTACAATCATATTGGAACTTATCTATCCTTATGAAAGGTACACCATTTCGATTAAAAGCTGTCATGGGTGTTGATATCCTGGAGAAATTGGTTATGAATATCTTGTAATAGACTACCTTCCTAAGCAAGCTATGTATATCTATCAAAATCTTAGTTGGATCCCAAGATAGCACATCCTTGACCATGGATAAGTCCACTAAAACTAAAAATGTTGTTATAAAGTGTCTTTGAATGTGTACTACTTGAATATAGAACACGCACATCGAGATCTTTCCATGAATATTTTTCTCCCATAGTATGTCCTAAAATATCATTAAGTGTCTCATGTGATCCTCCAAGGAACATGATTACACAAGGATATCGTCGATGAGGACAACCACGAACCAATATAAATACGTTGGAATGATCAGGTTTATGATTCATGTGTGCTCTATTGGGTTATTCGTCACATCAAAGGGCTCCACTATGTCTTGATATATATTGTAGAGACACATGATTGTCATCTCTGGTATATCCTTGTCTCATACTCAGAGTTGGTGATAGAATTACCTAATCTCAACATTTGTGAACCATTATCTCAATCTCAATTGATCAAAAAAGGTAATAATTATACTTGTTTTTGATTTTACCCTGGTTAAAGTCTTGGTAGTCCACACACAACCTCATCCTCTTGTATTCCATTTTGGAAAACAAAAATGGGTATTCCTAGTGTAAAACTCTTATTCTAACAAATCCATTCCTATAAAATTCCTCCAACAACTCCCTCAGCTAATAAGGCTATGTGGGAACAATCTTATAAGATACTTTTTATATCGGTTCCATCCCGAGGTGTAGATGAATGCATATTTCTATCTCGTATTGGGGAGTTAAATCTGGAATTTCATCCATAATGACGTCTTCATTCTCTACCACAACGTCATGAAACTAGAATCTCAAAAAATAAAATAAATCGAGGGTTAGGATAGACAGTTGATGATTAATCGAACTTACCCTCATATGAATGAGTCCATCCTACACTTATTGGGATTACATTTCACCAAAAAAAGAGAAACTAGTTCCATCACTACCGACACACATCACACTTCACATAAAATTGTCAATCTGACCTTGAAAAATGGATAACAAGTTGATATAAAGTAAGAGGTCATAAAACATGTTCTCTTCTGCTAAGATATCACAACTGAAACACTAACCTCAAATATTTATTTCACACTTTTTTCATAACTATGGGATCACCATGTCTTCTTCAGTAAGAGTCTCTAAGTGTAAGGGTGAAGTCAATGCTTCAACAAGAATTTGTATGTCTCGAATAAGATATGTGTTGTGAAAGGAATGAGTAGGAATTGTGTCTATCAGTATTATAAATAATATATAAAAGACACATTTCATACCTCAAATCATTCTCCAGGCCATTGAGTCGTATTATTCAACTACCTCCATCTATTCCTGCCCCTATACTCATGTTCCCTTAGCCTGGTGTGGACCACATAGGGGTGGTGGTGGTAACATGTCAAAACATTGACCAACATATTCTACCCTACAAGATTCTCTACCATGTATTCCAGATTATCTACTCACTAGATCCATCTAATATCTCTAACTTTATATCATCGATATGGTTTCTCAATTAGTTAAATAGTGTGTTAGACAATATTGGGTGACATGTGCCCTGCCATAACATATGTAGAATTGCCTATCTATAGCTGTATTGGACAAACCTTGTGATCTCTAAACATTAAATCCTATGTCAGGGGACCTCCCCGTGAAATGTCTCCCACATCCATGCCCTTAAGACCGATTTCAGCTCCCTTCTATCGAGGTCTCTTCTCTCAATTCTCTTTTGTAGAAAACCACCAGCTGCATATGTTCATCCATGAAACTCTCAGCCCCAAAATCTCACTCTAAATCCCAACATTGATTGTAATTAATAGAGAGATAAAAATTTATTATATCTATCTTTGAAAACCATACCTGACAGTCTCATCACTGAAGAAAAAATCATGAACCACATCCATCAAGTACATGGATAGGTAAGAAAATTGTAATAAAAATTCTACCACTATCACACAAAAATGGGGGAAATTTTAAAGCTACATGATATAAAAAACCCTCGATATAGCTAGTGAGAGATCCTATCTGAAAATATTCTCAAATACTATTCATAAAAGAGTCTCATAGTTGTAGGGAAGAGTAACTAAACCCCAGCATCTCCCTATTGATATATAAATAAGTCTCCCTGCTAGGACCACCAACTGAACTCATGGTGTCCTGAATATATAAAATCCCGTGTCACTACCTCATACTAGTCATTAGCCTCATGTGGGTTGGGATTTCCAGGGATATTGAGAGGTCTCTATAATTGAACCTCATGAAGTGTGATCATCCAAAACTTCTCATATGTTTGTACTGAGGGTAACATGTGCTGTTATAATGGTGGTAGATACGGTGCAACACCTAGAGGTAACATCTCAATTACGTGACCATTTATAATAGCACCATCACCGAGGAGATCATTCTCATGAACATCGTGCATGATTAAAGATAGTATACATCACATTGGAATCTTGAAACAATCAATATGTACCATGATCAATAAGTATATATGGTGAGTTGACTCATAAATCACATAGAACCACCACACATTCCTATATAAAGCATGTAAAATTTGTTTCCCTACAACAAATATTCTCATGTACCTAGTAGGAAAGAATGTGATTAGAGTCATGGTATAAGGATGAAGCAACAACCACACCAACACTAGATTCCTTCGACTGAAATCCATACTCAAAACATATAACACAATTTACCAAATCCAATCAAATGGACCCCCAGTCCTAAAGTAGAATCGACCACTCTAATGCAACTATTTCATGACTTTTCCCATTATTTCCCATTTTGTGACTCCCCAAAACCATATCCTATAGGCCAAGGGCTGGTGGATAGCTTTGATTAGGCATACCACTAACATGGGAGGCATTGTCTCAGTACATCTACACATGTATACATCTCCAAGCCCGCAAAATTCTAAAATTTAAAAATTACTAAATAAACAATGAATGCATACATTATATACCACAACTACATTATGAATGTAAAAAAGGCCAAATATTACCCCACAAAAAGAGTCTTAAACAGAAGTCCAATGTGAATTTTATGGTACTAGAGCTACTGTATGAAAGTCGTATGAACACACATTGGTCTGTCCATCCTCAATAATCCAAATATAGTCTAGGCCTACCTAGAAATCCATAAAAATGTTGATAATCTACATAAGACAATATAGGTAGAGGAAAATCCCATATAGGGTTGTGTGTGAAAATACTGAATTAGACACGCCAAAAAAATTAATACAACAATGGAAGCACAATATTTTCATCATTGATATATGTTTCTTACATATATAACAAAATATACAGATATACTCAATCTAAGACACACAATATAGATGTAACTCAAAACCATAGTATATCAACCTAGCATTATAGGTTGAATATTATACAAACACTCATCATGGAGAACACACTCCGGAGATTGATAGTAGTGATGACATTCATACGATAGGTACTACACATAAGGTCCCATCATGAGGAAGATATGATGATAGTCAAAAAAAATACAATACACACATGAGGATTTAGAAAAGGACATGGTGTCATATTAACAATTACATCTAGATTAAACAACTGAGTTTGGGATCAACATCTAATAGGATTTGTCACGTAGATACCTAGTACTCTACCTCATGAAGGGGGATAAATTGAGGATCCAAATTCAGTACTCTTAATGTTATCCCAATAAATCTATCATGGAAGTCCCACTAATTGTATCACAGTCCTAAAAGTTGGAATATATACCAAACCATGATTAATGTAAATGATAAGTTCGAAAAACCCTAACGAAACATGTCCATGATATAGAGGATAAGGAATATTTTCCCTGTAGGAAAGATTTTAAGATGTGTAGAGCTCTTACACATTGCATCCCATGACCATGGGTTGTGTGTGGGTAAATTAAATCTTTCATTCAAACCATTTGAATATAGTATTACACACCATGTAGGAAACATGTGTTCTATACTTGTGTTCTAGTACATGGTTTCAACCAATGAACTTATGCCAATGCACCAGTACATAGTTTAGCTCATTTATGTAGTCCAGGAAGTGTTTGTGTTGGGGAGTACATGCTTTGTAGGCAACCTGTTTACTCCACCACGTGTCTTTGTACAATCCAAGTACACAATGAGGTCATTCGGTGGGGACAAAACACTATGTAGTCATATCCACATGTTGTGTGTTACCTTCTATTACCCAAAACACTAGTCGTTTCTATGGGGGACACACATGTCTTGTTATCAGTGATTACACACCATGTAGAATGGGATTTTTCAGGATACAAGATCTGTTGTCCATTTGATTCATTTCCTCAAACTTTCTATCCAACGATTTATCCACCCCCGAAAAATAAGATTCAATCTCATATATGATGTACCATTATAAAAAAATGAATTTCATTATTAGTTCTAATTTTCTAATGGATGACATTTTCAATCTTTACATTGTGAGGAAGAATGACAGTGAACGTGAATTCAGGGATCCACTATTATACGAATCACACTATTTCCATCATCGCACCTCTGTATTTTCATGCCAATCCTAGATCCGTGATATTGAATCCTTCTGCCAATATTCAATTGTGTAATGATTGATCGATCAGGATGTGTCATGTCATGATCCAAGTGAAGAATGATCACAATAAATTGTGAAAAGGGGGAGAAATTTAAATAAACCAAAGAGATGAATGAACATCACTATATGATCTTGTTGATCTTAATCTATCATCATTGGAATGGAAATAATGTTGAAAATAATGACAATGATTACTCTCCCATCAAATCCCTTCAAATATAATCCAAACTCGAAATGCACATGATCATTGAATAAACACATTTTTTCATTGATTAACATTTATCATAGGAATAATGATCATGGAATAAATTAATTAAAATAGATTCCCTAAGACAATATGAAAATATTTATAACATTAAACGATTTCCAAATCACTATCATAGAAATATCCATTTAAATTGATGCACATCAATTATCAATCCATGATTCCATCGTAATTATCATGAGAGGGTACTCTGAGGCTCTCCCCAATGATCCTCCAGAGGTTCCAGTGATATGTGGATTACTATGGGATTATGAAAAATACATATATTTAAATATTTTTAACAACTACATCAAACAACATGAATTTAAATAATTTTATTAAATAATTTTATTCATTTA
The DNA here is from genome assembly GCA_963277665.1 of Viscum album. Classification (NCBI taxonomy): domain Eukaryota; kingdom Viridiplantae; phylum Streptophyta; class Magnoliopsida; order Santalales; family Viscaceae; genus Viscum; species Viscum album. The sequence continues at coordinate 2,129,624,415 of OY728150.1, read as the reverse complement.
TGATCCCATGATGACATTTCTACAAAATACAAAGGTAAAATAATGTTAAGACACAAATATGATATGCCTTACATTATTAACACAATGGTACCATTAGATTGCAAATTCGAACAATCATTTAGATGTTATTCTACTTTCCAGTAAAAATGTAAGGGATTCCTATTTAATATATTTAATATATTTCAAGATTTCATTCATGTCACACCAGTCCTCAGAATCACACATTGTCACAGTTCAAGATCTCAAATTTAATCAATATATTATCTAAAAATAATACACTAAAAATCTGAGAAATTAAAAAACTAACTTCACCAATAACTTTAACCATACCTTTAGATTGGTACCTTAATAGAATAATACAAAAATCACATAAATGAAAGGAAACATTTAGAAAATTATTCTAGAATGCTCCTAGAGTAGACACATTTTAATTACAAAGAGTATATATTACGATTAAGTTATCTTTCTTGAAATTAAAAAATCAACAAGACATTTAATTTACCCAAGCTAACTTGGGTCCTGCTGGATTAGTAGCATAAATTTTGTACCGAAAAATATTTAACGAATTTATTAGTTGAATTTTAACAAAAAAATATAAATGAATGATTCTAATTTATTTCAAAATTAAATATATAAATATCAGCGAACACTCATTGTCATTATTCATTATCATTATGCATTTAAAATAGGTTTCTCTATAAATAAATATTTTTTAGTGTTTTTAACGATGTTAGCCTTATTTAGCTTTGATGACTAATTTTTATAAACAAGACCTTTGGTACTGGTGTTTATCGTCATCAAAGACATAATATAATTATATTATTCATTAGCTTAAAAAATGTAGATAAATTATATTTATGACTTATGACCTCATTATTAAAATTTATTTTCTCATTTTGATTGTCTCTAAATTTGTATAAACATTCAAATTAGATCAATAATCTTTGTTTCATAATTTATTTCACTCTCTCTATAGATTATATCGATCAGTATTGTATACTGTAAAATCATCTAGAAATAATTTTGTTATTATTTCTAGATCATTATAATAAACATAAATTATTTTTTAACTATATAATTTTACACTTTTAGATTTAATAACATTGAATCATACACCCTCTAAAAGTTATTATTTTGAAAAAAAATGTATTAAAATTAAAAAATTCCATTTTATGTTTCATATATTCATTAACCTATTTCAAATAATTTTCGTATAATTATTTTAAATTATATATACTCTATCATTTCATAATTCTTCTTTTTAGTTATGATGTAGTTTTACATCATAATTAACAAAATCTGAGTCAAAACATGAATATGAATCATTTTTATTTTCATTTTCTGATATATAAATAATATATATATATATATATAAGAATGAAAACTTAATTCAGTGGACATTGGGTCAGTTACCTCAAATGATATACCCATCCGATCAAGGATCCAAGTCTCTTGTTCACTTACAAAATCATTTAATGAGTGAAAACTCTCTGAGATGTCCCAATATCCAAAAAAATAATTTTATTTTCTCCTATTATCTTACTATTTGTTTATATATTTTATTTTAGGGAAGTTTGTTCTAAGGACCTCTTTCATGCTATACACATAACATTTTCATTTTGAATCATCATTACTATTATTAATATTATGTTTCTTATAGTCCTTTTTTACATTATTTTGTACTATCATCTTCCACCGCTTTTTCCTGAACATGGATAATTTAATTCTTAAATGAGCCATATTTTCCTTAAATTCTTTGAACTCAGATTAATATGTGTTTTAAATTTCATTAAAATTAGTATTTAGTGAAATTGGTTTTCTAATTTTAGACACCACATCAATAATGTTTTCAATAATAATTCATAATAATTTGAAAAGCATTGAATGTAATCTAATGTATACTTTTTGAACTCTCAACTATGAAATAATTATTATCATTACATATTTTTTGAAGAGCTGTAAGTACTCTTTCCAGAAGAGATGTGTTATCTAGTACTTCTCTAAGAGCTCTCATACCATTTCTAATACATTCAAATAGATGAAACATCTTGTTCATTTACACTCAATCTCCCATATTAATGTTCATGTCTTAATATTGTATCATTCCAAACTTGGTTCTATTTAGAATGTCTATAACATTATGAGCTAGTTGAATTATTTTCTATATATCAAGGGTTGTATTACATGTTGAGACTTAGATATTGAAACTTCTACTTATAGAACAATACAAATTATTTCCCACATTATAATTTATAAAATAATTTACAGTTTTATTACCTGATTATGTCTCTTGATAAAATTTGGTTAGATAATTGGTATTATCATTGATATTTTAGTGATCCATGTATAAATGATTTATGTTGGTTTATATTTTTTCCAATAAATTGTTATAGTCACATTCATCGAATAATGGGGGTTTGGTAGAATCCATCCATCATTAAAATTGACACCTACCATATTAAAAGAAAATTTTCATTTATTATATATACTTTTATATCAAAGATACCACTTCAGAATTGATATTAAAATAAGATACTCAAATATCCATCGAAACTAAATTCCATTTAATCGAACAACGTATCTTTGATACAAATAATTGGACAATAAAAATGATAATTAATATTATATGGGGTGAGTAGTTGTTTTGAATGATAATGAAATAAAAATCAGAGTTATTTTAAATAAATATTCCTTAGTGAGCTAAATGGTTTTTATATGAAATTCAATAGAAATAAAAATAAAGACACAATGTTTTATAGTGGATTGGATCACCAAGATCATAGTCTATTACTCAAACATCTCTAGTACTTGATAATAATAGAACAGAATATGAAAATCACATTCACATGGTTGAGAAACATTTACAAAAAATACATTTTTCCAATAATCAGAGGCATATACATTAATTTTTAGAGGATTTTTGAATATATTTTTTGGCCTAAATTTTGATTGGGAGACACATACTAGTAATACTTTTAGGGGAAATAATAACCAAAACAAAAAATATCATCTTGTTATCAAGAAAATAATAAAGAAAACATCAAAAGATTATAAAAATATAAAGACAATAACAATTCTTGGAAAAAATACAATGAAAACTCATATGAAAAAAATAACAACGAGAACATTAAGGTTTTAGGTTCTAGATCACTATAGTCATAGTGGATGATGTCATAGAACTAACATTATGATCACAATCTAGTATTAAAATTTGTTTATAATATTAATCAAATGAGCATCAATAATGTATCAAAAGTATTTTTTTAGTTGTATAAAATAATATATTTATATATATATATATATAGTTTTTTTGTTCCCTGATCACTCTTCTGATAGATTAATCTTATATCACCATTAACATAAATATATTTTTATAGAATCAAGAGATCTAATCACTGAATGAAACATGTTATAACATAAAAAAATATAATGTTACCATTACATGTTTTAAAAAAACTATGTTTAATATAATATAAAAATAATGATCATTAATTCTTCATGGAATTACATTATAATGATTATAAAAATACTAGTATAATAATAATATATAATACACAATCTTAATGTAATTAAAAAGGAACATGAACTTTATAAAACTATAATGTTTACACATAGAACTAGCATGGGAGGAACTATAACAATTTTGTACACATGTACATAGTTCACTCTAAAAATAACTATTATACAACATGTAATTGTATTTTTGAAAATACAAAATAGTAATGTAAGTAAAATATTTATTTCAATTAATTTAATAAAAGTAAAATACTTTTTTTAAACTAAATAATTAATCTAGTATTATAATGAAATACATAGTAGTAGAACAATTTTTTAACAAATAAATAACTACTATTTTATCAACTGTTGTAGGGGATATCGTAATTGATGATCTACCATTACATGAAAGAGATCTTCCATAGATAAAAATTAATTTTCATTACTTTCTTGAATGTTTGGTGATACTACCATTATATAAAGGATATATGATACAACCAAGTGAAGGACATCCCTAAAAAATATGGATCTACCATTGTGTAGAAATAGAGTATAATTATTTCAAGAATTTCATTAATATACATAGGTAAAAATAACATAAATTAATTTCACATAGGATAATGAATCTATGTAGGAGTTCACATTAAGAAAATATACATTAAAAAATAGACATATATGATTCACAAAATAGAAATCAACATATGAAATTATGTGTAGGTGATTCACATTAGAATGTATTGTAATAAAATAAATTATATAATTTTCCAATTTATACAATTAACTAATGTGAAAACATAAAAATTAAAAATATATTTCCTTTTCAAAATACATTACTATAAAATATATAGATGATTGTGGAATCCAAATGTTCCCTATTTTCATTTTATTTATAAAATATTATTAGATTTCAAAATAATGAATAATATCTATAATTGGTTATTTATAACTCATGTTATCATTAAAAAATATAATAAAATCATAAAAAAAAAATGGAGAAATAAGATTGAAAAAATGTTATAACTTCAATCATAATTTCATATATAATATAGAACACATTATTTTTTTATTTCAACTAATTAAATATAGATAATATTATTATATTATTAATAATTTTTTATCAATTTAGAGTCCTTTATCCCATGATATAGTAAAAATACATAGTGTAACTTATTCTTTAAAATCGATTATGTTGATTAAAAAATGGCTACACGAATTAAAAATCAGCCATGTGGTAAATCATTTGGATACGTGGTGTGTAGTGATATATCATAATGGGAATAATATAAAACATGTATAAATGATATTTTAAGAAATGAAATATAAAATATAACTAAATACAAAACTAATTAAATTAAAAAATATAAGGCAATAGTGATGTATCCAGAAAACTATTAAATAACTAACTCACACATTCAAACATTAGTAGGGGTTAACATGAGATAGGAAAATGGTAGGATGTGGGGAAAATGATGTGACATCCATTTTGTAGTTTCTAATACCACTAATAGATTCTATAGATCAGTAGTTTCTTGAATATACACTTATTAATACTTAGATTTATAGTAGTTTTTTATTATACCATAATAAAATAAATATACTTAAATAATATATTCATATTTGTGAATCTAATAATATTATATTTTCCTTTTTCATGATAATTAAAACTCTATTACAAATATAACTTCAATTAATGTGGTAGAACTAAATTCATGAGATGAATGTAAATATATAAAATAATAATAATATTTTTAAATTAGTATTACTACTCTAAAACCACTTAAATGTTTCGGGTCTAAAATAAGTAGTTGGTCAATATGTGCATCCATCAAATCATGAAATTTTTATTAAATATCAAATAGGAAAGTAGAAGTGTAAGAATAGAAAGGACAATAATCACAAAAAAGATAGCCTTTGGAGGGAATATGGTAGTAGAGACCAAGGGCATCCCCACTGATCAAATTAACCCCCATATAATTATATGTATGGGTATTGGGAAGAATATTTAAACCTAATCCCACCATGGAGGAAGAATGATTCACAACCCAGTTACCCTCTCTCAATGTGTGATCAAAATATATATATTTTTTAATGATAATTTTTCATTTTCTATCTATATTGATAATGGACTAGTGGGTGTCACATTTTCCATGCATGGCATCATGAAAGATCAATGAATATGTCTTAACATGGGTGATATACCGATTCTTCCACTAGCAAAGGGATAAACCTATCTCTATATATCTCTCATCATCTTTTAGAGGGTTACAATTTCCAAACAACATAGAAAAAGGACAAGATGACGTTCCCATAATTATAACACACCACACCCCCACATCTCATATTGCTCGAGATGAAGGACCCATCTGAGCTAAACTTATAGCCTGCTGTCGGGGGATGCCAGTATACCCATTGGACAACTAGTTTGTTGATGGATACCTAGGCATGTAAACTATTGATAATGAGAAATTTTAGGAATGTATCATCACATCAGTTATTGAAGATGGTGGAAATGGATATAACGAGGTTCTTTCTATGTACTATGATAGTACTTGATTATAGATTGGTACCCTAAAACCTAGATTGGTTTCTATATTTCCAAATATTCCAGCAGGTTTCACTGAAGTTTATGGACCTCATCATTCCTTTGAGACCCACTATGAAGTCCAATGAAACCACATATCATTGAATGATCCTCCATCATGATCGTGAGAGAACGGTGTATCAACACCACAAGTGAATGTCCATACCGCATAAGCCCACTCGACTTCAAAGAATAGATGGATCATGCATTCCTCCCAATGGTGTCTGTATAATTGGCATTTTGGGGCCATGATAATACCAACATTCATAATATTAACATCTATTACCAAAAAAAAGACTTCGTATTCTCATGGTATGTTAATTATACATTGAAGGGACCTGGTGCACCAAACCATATCATCCCAATTATCGTGATGATCCTACTCGACCTGAAGCCTCTGAAAAATATTGGTAGTTAATGCTCATGAGGTAGAAGGGGAGAAAATAAATTTTTATACTCCATGAAGAGTACGATTGAGTTTAAGATGTCATCCTAATCCTCTTCCAGAAATACATTACAAAATGAAGTATATATACTTGCTTCCCTAAATGTGATCATAGGGGTAGGTAACCAAGGAAACCATATAATAGATCCTAACTAGTTTTGATACTAGAAGAATATGTTACATTCCCCAACAACAAAGCACGACTAATGTTGTAGAATATGTATGAGCTGATCAATCATAAAGCTGAGGGGATTTTTCTAGCCTCTAGTGACTTCCGTATTGCCCGCCTGAATGTGTGGCATTGACTTCCCAAAAAGACTATGTTATTCAATGAATTCCAATGAGAGTTTTACATGCATGTACTGGATTGGTTTTTTGAGGCTCCCCACATTGAATCCTCTATCAAGGATTGTTCCTAAAATCTATTCCAACATGACCTAGTGCATCTTGGAATTAGATTTAGAATCCTAGATAGGTAAATATAATGGGTTTTGGACATGTTTATAGTTATTTTTAACACTTATATTTTCTTTTTAACCCCATAGTAAACCAATTTTTACCTTAAGTGCGGAATTTTTTTTTGTTTTTTGTACTAATAATTTTTTTAAAAAAATAAAGCGACTATATTTGATAATATAAATTATTATGATACTAAATATAGAATCCCTTTTGAATGTTTTCATTTATATAATTATAAATATATAATTTAAAAATAATCCTGATGATATGACATGAAATTATGTTTTTAAAGAGAAAATGCTCAAATGTGTGAAATGTTTTTATATCAAATTTCAATAAGAAATTTATTAAAATAAATTATTTTTGTTAATCAATATATAATATAAATAATTTAAAATTAAAAAATATTTTAAACATAATTTAACTTTCTAAATACAAAACTCAATATGCAGTGTGGAATTAAAATTAAGTATTTATAACTATTCATAAAAATAATATACCTTTCTAGAAAATTTAAAATTGTTTACTCTGATATAATTATAACATTATTTTTTCTAAGAATAAATTTTAATTTTTTAAAATAAATTATCTGAATGTGGTAAATTTTAAATTTGATATAAAACTAGCTGATGTGATGAAAAACTGATTTTCTGAGATGTTTATATCAAAAGGATTTCATTAATTTTGAAAAAATAAAAAAACATAGGGTTTTGTTTTTACCAATTAAAAATTAATTACACCCTCTAAATTTTAAATGTTCATAAATGATTTAGAATTTGATAATTAGTCAATAAAATCCCATATCAAAAAATTGAATAATAAAAATTCCTTATAATTGGAAACATGGAATCGTAATTGTCTACTAATGTAACTCATAACTAGGTTAATTAATATGATAACATTGGTGGGAAGTGTTAACATGTGCATAGGAGAGAAAACTAACACCCAAATATTAATGAAGAGTGAAAGAAAAAAATTATGAAAATAAAGTTGATGATCTAGAGAAGGTTAGTAACAAAAAATCCACAATCCAATGTATCTTGAAAAATGAGATTATTATCATTAAAAATAAGGATAACTAAAAAAAATTTATATTGAGATCCTGTTCAAAATTTTATTCAATTTGGTTTTCATCTTGATAGAAAACATATGAAACTCTACAAATTTGATATATATTTATTTTATGGTCACAATTTCATCCATTAATTGTGTCTAAATCAATTTCGACATCATCTATTACCATGAGAGTATATTTTTTCATGTCGAAATTAATAAATAAAATCCATTAAATAATGATAACTCCTTATTTTTATCTCTATCTAAAAAATAACATTTTTTGTCTAATATAGAGAAGTCATCACATGGTTATGTTAAATGTTAATCTATAAAACATTTTCAAAATTTCAACATAAACCATTCCATAAATGGTTAACCTTATAACACATCCAAAATAAAAATTCTATAAATAAGGTAACTAAATATCAAAAAATAAATATAAAATTATTCCCCAACATATAAAAAAGTAGGTATTGATTATGTCATACAAAACATTTGAATTCCTTCAGCATTTATTCTCTTGAAACATGTTAATAACCTCAATTCCAAAAGAAACTAAATGAAAACAATGTTCCTTACTCATTCATTTAATAATTCCATTGATTGTTTAATATAATCCATAAACCAAATAATGTAGTAAACTCTATCAATACACCACTTTTTCAATAAACCATTAATGAGTTCCATTGTCTTCAATACAATCTAATCAACATTATCCAAATAAATAATATATTTGTTCAAACAGAATTGTCTCTATATTAAGAACGCATTAATTCTTATCATACCATTCAATATATGTTTCTGAAGAATATAATCTATCCATTAAATCATTTTCTAGGGTATCAATATATTTCAATATATTATTTCAAAACATAAATAAAAAATATATAAGTAACAATCATTATATATTTGCAAATTAAAATAACATAATTCTTAAATCTATATACAGAAATAATTTAATCCTTCCAAATTAATGAGTTTCATGGAATAGGTCCTCCTTAGGATATTATGTAAATTAATAGTTTAGGGCATTGATTTGGGTAATTCCCATGTTTGCTTACACTTAATACATTGGAACCATTAGAAATTTTGAACTCAATGACCATGTTTTCCATAAAGATAACATATTATTATTACTTTGAGATATTCCTCTAGCTTCCTCTTCCTATCTTATTAACTTATAAGATAAAAAATCATATTTCATCTATATTTATTACCAGATGACCATTTATAAAATACCATATTATTCTTATTCAATGTGTTAGTGGTCTCATTCAAGTAAACATTGTTAATAATATATTATGATAGCTAATTTTGAATTCACCATATCATTCATTAAATTAATTATCGAACTTGGTTTCTCATAATCTCTATATTATCCATCAGATTAAATGACAACATGATTCATTCTGGTTCTCTCTATTGACTAAAATGAAAAACCATATTGTGAGCAATAATAATCATGAAATGGAACCACATAATCTTGAAAAATCACATGAAAAATATATACATTCTAACAAATTATATTATTTTTGAAACATTATTTTTATACTAGGTCATTCACAGTCATAATCTACATAAATACCTTATAATGGTTAATAATTTTTTTTTGAATTTCCATGTTATATCACCAATGAATGTAAAACCAGGTTTGCATCATGGCCCATTTTCTGGAACCAGGTGATGATCGAGTCTAGCTTAATGCACCATTATCAATGGAATTCTGATAGATACCTATATTTTAAATAAATATCCCATTTTTAATCCATTCAAGTAAGTAATATCATGGAAAACACTATATCTTTCCTCTATTAAATTATTGTACATTTTCCAACACATTGAATCATCATATGACTTATCTATACACATTTACATAGGGATATAACTAATGATCTTAGTCCCACAATATAATGTATTTTTGATCCTATCATTAGATGAAAACAATAGAAATCCATGATTATCATAAACATATGTTACATCATTTTAGATAAATATTCAATACATTATAAAAACACATTTCTGGGGATCATAATTGTATAGTTCCTTTGGAATCACAAAAAAAATCTTCGTAATTCATTAATTTTCACCAATGTCACCCATAAATATATTACTCTTTTTGAATATTCAAAAAATACCCTATTTAATCCATTCTTAACAATATAGGGAAATGAAACAAAATAATGGCTGATCTCGGATTTTCAATAAAGGTAGAAAATGGAGATATATAATAATAACATGAATATAAGGGTACGAGAACGTTAAAATAAATATCTAAAACGATTTTATAAATATAAAATACCATAATCTAGAGTCATGGAATAAATATTTTTAGGTTATGAGACAACAATCATAAGGAAATAAATGAACATGAGTCAGGACTGTTTAACAGTGTCATAATAAATTGAAATTTCTCTTACAAATAGGCATAGAATATCTTTTACATAAGAGTTAAGGATAATTTATAAAACAGTAATAGTTAAATGGTTTTACTCTACAATCTAATATATTAGTCAATGTTCACTCAATAGACTATCATAGCAGACAGAGTCTCGTACTGAACTAGGTTCACTCCCCATTCTCATCATGTGCATCTGATAAGATATTAGTCATTAAATAATTCATTATAAAGAGATATAAAACCCATAAACATCATAATGAAAAATATATTTATCTTTTCCAGAAAATCAAAAACATTCATCATTAAATAAACCAAGAAATGAAATTGGTTTCCTAAACATTTCATCACACCATAACATGCAGAAAAGATACAGGTCTCATAATAAATTCATCATCACATAACCTATAAAAAAATTAGTACATTACATAATAATTTTTTCATTTTAAGACACATGTAACTAATATAGGTTTCATAAACATCAATAAATAATAATCCTAATCCATTCACTTAAATAATAATAATGGTGTCTATGGTTTATATCTCACATAAAACATAACCTACAAAAAGGATGTAATATTATATTGAGAATGATTTTAAAATATAAATAATTTGTATCATTTAATGAGGAAGAAAAAATTTCATTGAAAATAAATTTAATTTTTTTATAAATCATTTTCATTTATAATATCCTTGAACAAATTATAAAAGTATAATGAAAAATCATTTAAAACATTTTTGAATGAAAATATCCTATCATCTTCAATTTTTTTAATAAAAATATAAAATTTCCAAAATAATTTTATTTTAAAATAACTATGAAAACATATAACTGAATCACAAAAATGGTTATAATTATGGAATATTTTATTCATGTTGTACAAGATAAAATATAAATTCCTTACAAATTTTCAGTAAAATCCTATCAGTAATTGATTGGAAAATGAGATGAAAATTATTTTTTTTCTTTTAAAAGTGTAAAAAATTTCTAAAAATATTTTTTCAAAATAATAAGATAATAATAAATCATTTTTATAAAAATTGTACATTTTTTTTATATGAAAACTATTTTTCGACGGAAAAGAAAAAAGCCAGATTGTCTTGAAATCATTTTCCCAAATATTTTATGTCACAAAGACTACAAAAATTGGAATTTTATATGGCATTATCGTGAATAATCATTGTATATTAAAATTCATGAGTTTAATGAGATATATATTATAAATTTTTTTCATAAAAATAATAATAATAACTATCATGATATATAATTATATTGTATGATAAATTCCTTACCACATCGATAACATTGAATCCGAAGCCCCGTAAAATATAGATCCTGAAATTTATATTTCTAACAAGATACTTCTTTTGTATAATCATAATAATTTAATTTAATATTAGGTATAAAAACTAATAAAACAGGGTTAGAATGTGTTATATGTCTCATATAAGTAAAAATGGAGACAAAAATTGCTTCTCGCTTCAGTTATCTTTTGTATTTTTAAACTAAATAAGGAATAAAATTAACTAATAAATTAGGATTCATGAAAATTATTAGATTAATTATATAACCATTATATGAAATAGTATATAATCCCCACAGAATAAATGAGTGGTGAATTTTCATATGTCTCTTAGAAATTGAAGTGATTCTAGAAATTCACTTCATTAAGTCTTTACTTCCTTTATACAATTTCAATCTTCTAGTATAATAAAATAACATTATTATACATATATTATACAACCATATATTACTACATAATTAAATACATACTTATATATCATACCACATATGATTTAATTATAGCCTTTTATTACATGTTGGTTATCAATTCCATGTTAAAGTCACATTTAGGGCAATCAGGGATTTATTTTTTGTTTCTGTTTTAATTTGTTATTTACGGTCATCTTAGTTGTATCATGGTTATAAAATATATATAATTTTAACCATGTTATAAATTTGATATATATTCAGTATACATGTCTTTATATTAATCCACAATATGTAGAGATAGAAAATGAAATGCACTATTCGTGGATTTGGTAGGTCGTACGTATGCAAGGAAAATGATTCGATGTTATTAACGAATTGATAGAATGAATAGTAATATATATATATAATCACTCTAGAAGCTTTTATATGTCATATATATCACATATTTTTATTAATAACTTTTTTAATACATTCCATGTAAAGCATGAACGGAATATATCACTTCGTGAGGTGGTGTCCACTGTATACAAGACTGATTGCAATCAAATTCATAAAAAAATGGAGTGTATGAAGGTATGTGAGATATTATAAATAAATAATCATAATGAAATTAAAAATATCATATATAAATAATTGATCCATCATTAATAATATCATTGAGTGGTTCTAATGAAAAAATTAATGACAAGAGTTCGTAAGGTTATAGTCTGCGGTATACACATATGATGATTTTGTAACCCATTTGATTAAAGTTGATATGGTAATAGGAAATATATATAACATCAAAAAATATCATTATATGGAATATAATGAGTTTATTATATAATCTTTATCTATTAATAATTTATTTATATTTTGGATGATTGTATAAAAATTCTCATTGATGAACGTTGCCTCTTTATCAGATATCATCCTTAGGTTTGCACCAAAATCATTCAATGGATGAATTTATATGAAAAATAAGGATTATATGACGATTTTATGGAATTTGGGAAGTGATATAGGAATATATTGTCCAAACATAATTTTTTGAAGATGTAAAAAGGGTATGAGATGTGGTGGCCTTTTATAACTGATCTGAGTATCACACATGTAATTTTTTGAAAGATATAATTTGATCCCTTTTTATTTTTAGGTCGCAATTCTCCAATAGTGTACCATTATATATAATTTATGTTATATGGTCTATAAATTACCATAAAATAGGGTTTTACTTTTTCTATATATTTTTAAATTTTATATTTTTAGATTAACCTATGATAAACCCATTTTAATTGTAACTATGATAAACTATTTGTACTATTTTACGATTAATATTCATCAAATATTACATTGATATTTTTATATTTTATTAATTATTATGATTCCAAATTTGGAATCAATTATTCCAAATCCCATTCAAAAAAATTGAAAAATTTTATTTAAAAATAAAATAATGGATATGATATGAAACAAAGTTTTAAAGAGAATATTTTTTGAAGGTAGAAATCCATTTATATAAAAATATAATATTAAATTAATTATTATGAAAACAATTTAATTAATGTATATATATTTTAACTTATATTACATGGAAATTTATTTAAAATACAATTTATCTTTTTAAATATATTAAATGAAAAATAACATCTCAATTAAAATTCATTATTTTTCACTATGCATATAAAATATATTAAATTCTAGAAATAAAAAACATATTCAAACTAATATTATTTTTAAATAATAATTTAAATATATATTTTATTTCACCAAATAAATTTTCTAAAATTGTTAAAAATTAAATTTAATACAAAAACCAAATGATGAAAAACTGGGTTTTCTAGAAGTGTATTTTTCCTTCCATATATGATTTTATATGATTATTTCTATATTAATAATAATAAAAAATTATGAATATAAGTTAATATTTATGGATATAAAATATATATATTACATTTAAATCATTACATATTAGATAAAATAGTAATTATTTAAAATTGGTAAACATTATGCACTTTTGAAATGTTTTCAGAGAAAACCCTATTTTTAAACCAAAAAAAAAACTTCAAATAAAATACAATAAAAATATGATTAAAAATTAATTAATATTATTAAATATTTGTAAATATTTATTATTTTATTTTATAATTTAATTCAAAAACTAAATTACATAATTTACTAAAAGGAACTGATTGTTTGTCACGACCCGACCCAACTCGGGCTCGAGCCGCAACTACCCCAAACTCGCCTCCATAGGCCAGGTGCTGGCGACCAGTGCCGAAGGCACAACAACTCGGGGAGGCCTTTGCCTATGCACATGTACACACGCACACGCAGAAAACTCAATGCAAAAGTGCATAGTAAAAGGAAAGACGAGTAAAGAAAAGGCAACTGCTATAAACATACCACCAAGTGCATTGACCTCTACAAGTACAAAGTAAAAAGCTGTAAAGAAAAGGGGAAAACACATGCCCAACCAAAAAGTGCCACAATCCGGCAACAGGTGAACAAAAAGGAACAGTTGACGGGTCTCCCACCGGGATCCCGGACACGACCACCGCACGCGGTCCAAGATCCCAAGCTCCTATGCTCCACTGAAGTCACGCTCCACCTGTCCGTTGTCTGCAAGGGCACACCAAGTGCGGGCAAAGCCCAAGTAGGGGTGAGTATAAAAATACTCAGTACGATACCCCGAAGGCTCGAGGGAGCAACAAAAGGAGGTACCGAAGGGAGAGTAGTAGAGCGAACAAAAAAGTAAAGGAGTACAATAGAGAGTGCATTAAAGAGTCCAGCTCAACCCAACAAGAGGAAAGAAGGTAGACTCATCCAGACACAAGGAGATGGAAATGGTGAGAAGATGAACTTTTCGTCGAGTCTTCGCTACCTATAGTAGGAGAGTAGACTCGTCCAACCATGAGAATCTAGACACGGAAAGCAGATGGCATACCCCGCGCGTCTTCGGCTCTCCTGGAAGGAGAGTAGCCAAACCCAAGAAGTGGGTGCCAGAAACAAGGTATATACATATCGGTATGATCAACAAGAAACCCGAACGACGTCATAAGGGGATCCCCATCCCGTAGCTCAGCCCAAGAAAGAGTAGCCAACAGTCCCAGAAGTAACCCCATCGATGCCCATCATCCTGCACGTCTGCCCCGAACCTCATGCCAAGGGGATCGATCACCACACCTCAACACTATCCACTTTGGCAACACTGACTCGCTCACACAGTTTTAGGTCATGTCACAAGGATTTGTCTCGGTGGGGGAATGTGCTACCAGTACTTGAGAGTTCTGGGGGAACGTCAACCACAACTCGACACTGCCCCACTGTTGAGAGATCTGCTCAAAGTCGACAGGCGACCCCCTGCCCAGCCCCGCTGCAGGATCCCTCAAAGTCAACGGGTCCCACTACAGGGAGACCCGGAAAGTCGACGGGTGCCTCACTGCCCAGTCCTGTAATAGGGTAATCCACTGGAGGGCAACCCAGCTAAAGACGGCGACGGGACCACTGCCCAGCCCAGCTGGAGGTAACCCAGCATCAGGGACCACTGCCCAGCCCAACTGGAGGTAAGCCCGGCATCAGGGACCACTGCCCAGCCCAGCTGGAGGTATGCCCCGCATCGGGGACCACTGTCTAGCCCAGCTGGAGGTAAGCCCGACATCGGGGACCACTTCCCAGCCCAGTTGGAGGTAAGCCCGACATCGGGGACCACTGCCCAGCCTCGCTGTAGGTAAGCCCGGAACTGCTCTATCCATCCCTGCTAAATGGTACTGCTCGGTGAACACCACTATACTGTCCATCCCTGCTGGATGGTAACCCTCTGGCGAGCCTTGCTCGAAGCAACCTCAGCTCTGCTGGAACAACCTCAGCCCTGCTGGAACAACCTCAGCCCTGTTGGAAACAACCTCATCCCTGCTGGAACAACCTCAGCCCTGCTGGAACAACCTCAGCCCTGGTGGAACAACCTCAGTCCTGCTGGAACAACCTCAGCCCTGCTGGAACAACCTCATCCCTGCTGGAACAACCTCCTGGGTAGAGTATCGGTGCCCGCGTAAAGTGTTGGTCATACCGAAACCACAAGCTCTACCAGGGAACACAGAACAACGGGAGAAACTCCCCATGCCTCACAAGGCAATCCCGCTCCAATCCGCTGAGTCACTATCGAAGAGGACCGAGACACCTCATCCCAGAAAGTGGGGAAAACTCCCACGCTGCACGAACACCCGTAGTCGCAGACAGTGTCACAGTCCGGTGAAAGGGCACAGTACTGAAACCCCTCACAGCCAAAGAAGCAGAGGATCCAAACCATCTCTTCCGGCCAAACCATGGAGCACAAGACTAGGGGGAGACCGCTCAACCCTGCTGGTCAGACAAAAGAGCACCAGGCCAGAGGAAACTCTTCCCTGCTGGTCAAACAGACGAGCACAAAGCCAGGGGAACACTCCACCCTGCTAGTCAAACAAACGAGCGCAGAGGGACCCTCTATGTCGCGAGAGGCCTAAATACGCAAAGTAGATCATGGCACGCATGTGGGGCCCACACGACATGTGGCCCCAAGTCAACCCCAACTGAGCAAACAAACATACTCAGGTACGAACAACCACATGTACCTCCAAGCGCTCCCGTATACTCCCGGAGTATACCTCATTCCAGCCCAAAGGCTATCATGCACAAGGAACCCAGCGTCAACACGAAGGAGTGACGTAACAACTCCACCTCAAAGGTCCAGGCACGACCAACCAAATCTCGTGAACCATTTGTATCACTCTCCCAAGAGTGCGCGATCACACGCCAAGGGTCCGCTACAACAAGGTAGGACGAACCACCACTGGAGCACCTTCCATGCTCCACATTCAACAAGATCGCGCAAGAGGATCTTCACAACCCAACGGATCACACCGTTGTAATCCTCGCGAAAAAAGACGTGATATCCACTACTTACTCGCCTCTAACGGATATCTGATGAAAAAGTCACCAACACCGCCTCACCCCCGAACGGCGTCTCGTGATCCCGAGCCTCGGCCCCGAAAAAAGTCGGGCGCATCGCACCATTGCGATCCCCTCGGGAAAACACGTCAAAAGCACTACTCACTTGAGTGCATCACATATCCAGAGAAAAAGGTGTATCCTGGCGCACCGCACACGAGCGGTGCCACGTGGGACCCGCATCCCGGTCCCGAAACTCAATGAACGGATCGCACCATTGAGATCCTCTCGAAAAAGCACACAGGATGGACTACTCATTTGTCCAAAACGGTTGCCCGGTGATAAAGATGGAAAATCACCGTCGACGCCCAAACGACCCTCATGGGCCCCGCACCATCGTGCCGAATTACAGCGGGCAGACTGCACCAACGTGTTGTCCTCGGAAAAACACCCAACATCGACTACTCGCACGCCCCGAATGGACGTCCGAAGAAAAAGTCGCTAAAAGATGCACACAGCTCAAAAGATGGGACGTGAGTCCCACGCCACAACTTCGGCCTCGGCGCCCGTAACCACCCTGGAAACTTCCGCCTCGATGCCAGGGTTCCAACGCCGCTGACGGCACTTAAATCGGACGTCGGATGCGTCTGCGCTGTCCGAAACAAAATTCTCGGGAAAAACGCTCATCCACTTAAAGACATGTCGTGCCTCCGCGGCCCCTCGTTTTGGGAATTAAAAATTCCCAAAACCAATTCAAAATATTCTTCTCGACCCAAGGAACGTGTCGCCGCTGACGGCGCGCGAATACGACACCCGGGCGGACATTTATAGCCGTTTAAAAAAGAAAGAAAACGGACATTAGTGGGCCAGGCCGGTTCTGCCGGCCCACTCTCCCGAACCGGCCCGCAGTCGCGGGCTGGCCATCCACGCCCAGACCGGCAGCAAGCCTGTCCGGCTTTCTTTTCTCCCATAACGACCCGCCGCGCGCGAGTCTTTTCTGCCGTGGGGTCCCGAGGACCCCGCCCCCCGTCGTCGCCGCGTCAACCCGGCCAGGAAGGCCGGGTGTCTTCGCTGACATGCCGCGCTTCACCGGCACCCGCTAGACACCCCCGACCTCATCCGAACGCCCCCCCCCCTCGCGTTGTCCAGACGCCGCGGTACCCCCTAAGGCTGCCCGCCCGCCGCGACACCCTGCTGAATCCACCCGCGCGCCACCTCCAGCCACGACCCTCAAAATCGGCCGGACAAGAAACCCAAACCCGCAACTTTCGCCGGACGCCCCTGGCCTCCCCCGAACTCCGATTTACAAACCGAAAAGGGAAATGGAAAGATCAAAATGTATACAACATGATTATGGGATTTTTTTTCAAAGATACAACAACGATTTGATGATTTTAATCGAACTCAATGGGAGGTTCAGAAATAAAACGCAACAAAATGAAAACCTCCTACCTCGCGGGGCTTCACCCGAAGCTTCGCGACGATCCGCCGGCCACCACGCCTTGCCGGAGCTATCTCGCCAGAGTGGAGAAGGAGGGTGAGAGCTCCTCCATGCTGCTGTCCAGGTGAGGGAGAGGAAGAGGGTGTGGGTGACTTAAGCGTTTAAATAGAAAACGCTTAACCACCCGCCCGTCGGCCCGAACCCGAACTCCCGATGTGGTCAAGGTTAAGCCTCCCCTAGGCTAAGAAGCACTCTCAAAGCGCAACCGCGGTCTCTGAATATTATTCCGAGACCCTGTTCAAAAGTTAATAAACTTAGCGCCCGAGGCCACCAAATTAAGAAAACGCCCCTGGAGCCATTTTTCACAAACGGCCCGCGCCCGCGATACTTATACCCCTCCTAGGGTAAACGGCACATTCCGAACACAACGGTGCCCTCGGTTTCCCAATACGAGCCACCGTTTTAGATATACCTGCATTTCAACATTAAACGAATAAATTAATTAATTAATTTATCTGTTTAACCTTCCGAAAGTGAGCGAGGGGTCCAAACATCCCACGCCGACAAGTTTTATGTCGTTCCTAGGGTAAACACCTCATTCCGGACCCATCCGTACACTCGAATCCCTGATCCGGATCACCGCTTAGGATTTATACCATTTATTTAGCGTTTCCAGTGTGAACACACTGAAAATTTTATTCCGGCCACTCCGGGGCTCAGAATCGCATGCCGTCTGAAGGCGCTGCTCTGGAATATCAAAAATAATATTCCAAAGACTTTTGAAGAAAAAACCGGGTTCTTAAATCATTCCCTACTTCATGCTTTTCGTCCCCGAAAAACAAAACTAGGGAGCAACACATGGTACTAAGCCCGCACCTGGCTTTCCGTACCAAATAGAACCCACACATAGCTCTGCGTCACCGCACACAAACCAAAGGATTGATCTGTCCATGCGAGGTCGGCCCTTGCCGGCGTCGTGCTCCCACTCTAGAATTTGGGGTTAGGGAAAGGTGGTAGGGTACCTCGCCATCCCTTTGCACGGTCTCAAACGCCCCGAAGGCCCTCGTGGGTATCTCACCTCCCTGGTCAATCCTCTATGTTGCACGCCGTGACTGGAATCACCACCCGAACCTGAAACAAGTCCCGGTGATTCCCACCTTTAGAATATCCATATGGTAAAACACCCAAGGATATCTGGTCACACAAGATTCCACAGTCGATGTCTCTCTACCAAGACTCTCTTACATGCTCGGAAGCGAAGGAGCCAACACCATCAACTAAAGGAAAAGGTCTCATTCCTTTTTCCTTACCAACACAGGGTTACACACGATGCCCTGCGTCACCCTGGTAACACCTCAAACAAGGAGCAGGGAGAAAATCCTTTCACACGCAGAGCCTAACAATTCTACTGCAAGAAGTAAAAGAGTCGCAAGGGGTACCTCTCACTATCTTGTGCTTTGCAGGATCGTAAACATTCAAAGCTCGCGGCTGTCTGTGGTCCCAACTTTCAGCTCCCGGAGTCTGACATGGACCGCCTAGTGGTGATGGGGAGATCTCATAAATTCATCCCCCACTACCAGATCCTCCCGCTCCTCTGCTAGCACCACCTCTCTG
Source organism: Viscum album (assembly GCA_963277665.1). NCBI lineage: Eukaryota > Viridiplantae > Streptophyta > Magnoliopsida > Santalales > Viscaceae > Viscum > Viscum album. The sequence continues at coordinate 2,129,604,310 of OY728150.1, read as the reverse complement.
GCCACTACTCTGATCACGGTGCTACCTCTTCCGTGGTGGTTTGCCTGCTGACTGCCCGAACCTCTCAGCAACTCGGGCCGGGTAGTCTCGTGCCAAGTGCCCTCTCCCGTCACAAACATAGCACTAGCGCTTTCCGGGATGCCCTGGTGCCCTCTGGCGCCATTGTGGTGTACGACTACGGCCCGAGATCCACTCACGGAAGGGTATCCTCGACTGAGGCCCTTCACCCTTTTCGCCATAGTGGTATACGACCATGTCTCTGAAACCGGCAGAGGGAAAGCCACCTGCATCGAGGTCCTGCCCTCTAGTGCCTGCTAGCTACAACAGACGTCCCGGCTCCATCGCGCCCACTGCCACTACCAACCTCAAAAAATGACAGGAATCCCTCTGTCACCAGCGTATTCTCTAGCACACCAGCATATGTGGAAATGCCCAAGGGTACTCTGACATCACAAATCTCTCAGCGGAGTCCCTGCTCAAACTTCCGCGCTCGGAAGTTGTCGTAATAGACCAAGTCCGACTAAAAGCGTGCACGATCTACAAAACTAGCCGCGTACTCAGCCACCATCATCCCTCCCTACTGAAACTGCAGGAGCTCTTGAATCCGAACGGAGCGCAAGAAGGAGGGGAAAAAATCCTCGCGGAGCAACAACTGAAAGTCTTCCAATGAAAGCGACGACTCCTTAAGAAACTGAGTCACCAGACTCCACCAACGCCATGCTGCTCCATGAAAAAGGCGGGCTGCCAAAGCCACTCTCTGATCTATCGGCATCGGCACAAACCTGAAAAGGAGAACCACTGCCTCGAGCCATACCTCTGCTGCCTGAGGGTCTTGCTCACCACTGAACCTCAGCGGGCTCTGCCGCTGGAACTCACGGAGCGCGCTCAACCTGCGCTCAAACTCAGCATGCTCTGCTGAAACTAACTACTGCTCAACAGGTGGGGGTGCTGCTACAAGCCCACCTGGAGAAAGGGGCTCACATGATGGGTCCCGGACTGTGGCCTCGTAGCTCACAGGGTCGTCGTCACGAACCAGAGCTGGTATCCTGGCTGGTTGTCCTCGCGGAGACATCCTGAATATTATCAAGGAGTTCCACGGTCAGATGAGCATATATGTATATACAAATATCAACGATGGGGAGCTGACTCAAGAAGGACAGTCAAAGACTCAATCCTATGTGATGCACAAACAAATTTTCCCTGAAACAAGTGTCTCAGCATGCCGAGTCGACAAGCGGGTTATCAAGGTCCTGGTGAATGGATACGTCGGTCGCCGCACCATCACTGGACTCTCTGGCCTGAGAGCTACTCTCGAGACACGTTAACAATGTTTCCCTATATCACAACCAATTCCTCTTTTAGGGACATCCGCAAAAAGTACCAAGGAACGAACCAGCTCTGATACCACTTTGTCACGACCCGACCCTACCCGGGCTCGAGCCGCAACTACCCCAAGCCCGCCTCCATAGGTCAGGGGCTAGCGACCAGTGCTAAAGGCACAACAACTCGGGGAGGCCTTTGCCTAAGCACCTGTACACATGCTCACACAGAAAACTCAATGCAAAAGTGCAGAGTAAAAGGAAAGAAGTGTAAAGAAAAGGCAACTTCTATAAACATACCACCAAGTGCATCGACCTCTACAATTACAAAGTACAAAGCTGTAAGGAAAATGGGAAAAACACACGCCCAACCAAAAAGTGCCACAACCTGGCAACAGGTGAACAAAAAGGAATAGCTGATGGGTCTCCCACTGGGATCCCGTCCATGACCACCACACGCGGTCCAAGCTCCCAAGCTCCTACGCTCCACTGAAGTCACGCTCCACCTATCTGTCGTCTGCAAGGGCACACCATGTTCGGGCAAAGGCCAAGCAGGGGTGAGTATTAAAATACTCAGTAGGATACCCCGAAAGCTCGAGGGAGCAACAAAAAGTGGTACAGAAGGGTGAGCAGTAGAGCGAACAGAAAAGTAATGGAGTACAACAGAGAGTGCAGTAAAGAGTCCAGATCAACCCAACAAGAGGAAAGAAGGTAGACTCATCCAGACATAAGGAGATTGAAATGGTGATAAGATGAACTTCTCTTCGAGTCTTCCCTACCTATAGTAGGAGAGTAGACTCGTCCAACCATGAGAAGCAAGACACGGAAAGCACGCGGCATACCCCGCGCGTCTTCGCCTCTACTGGAAGGAGAGTAGCCAAAGCCAAGAAGTGGGTGTCAGAAACAAGGTATATACATATCGGTATGCTCAACAAGAAACACGAACGACGTCGTAAGGGGATCCCTGTCCCGTAGCTCAGCCCAAGAATGAGTATCCATCAGTCCCAGAAGTAACACCATTGATCCCCATAATCCCGCAGGTCTGCCCAAAATCGCAAGCCAAGGGGCTCGATCACCACACCTCGACAGTATCCGCTTTGGGCGGCACTGACTCGCCCGCATGGTTTTAGGTCGCGTCACAAGGACGCGTTTCGGTGGGGGAAAGTGATCCCCGTACTTGAGAGTTTGAGGGGAACTTCAACCACAACTCGTCACTAACCTACAGTCAAGAGATCTGCTCAAAGTCGACAGGCGACCCCCTGGCCAGCCCCGTTGGAGGATCCCTGGAAGTCAACAGGTTCCCATTACAGGGAGACCCGGAAAGTCGACGGGTGCCTCACTGCCCAGTCTCGTAAGAGCGTAATCCACTAGAGGGTGACCCGGCTAAAGACAGCGACGGGACCACTGCCCAACCCAGCTGGAGGTAACCCGGCATCGGGGACCACTGCCCCCAGCCCAGCTGGAGGTAAGCGCGGCATCGGGGACCACTGCGCAGCCCAGCTAGAGGTAAGCCCGGCATCGGGGACAACTGCCCAGCCGAACTAGAGGTAAGCCCGACATCGGGGACCACTGCCCAGCCCAGCTGGACGTAAGCCCGACATCAGGGACCACTGCCCAGCCCCACTGGATGTAAGCCCAGAACTGCTATGGCCATCCCTGCTGGATGGTAATACTCAGTGAACACCACTGTACTGGCCATCCCTGATGGATGGTAACCCCCTGGCGAGCCTAGCTCGAAGCAACCTCAGCTCTGCTGGAACAACCTCAGCCTTGCTGGAACAACCTCAGCCCTGCTGGAAACAACCTCAGACCTGTTGGAACAACCTCAGCCCTGCTGGAACAACCTCATCCCTGCTGGAACAACCTCAGACCTGCTGGAACAGCCTCCGGGGTAGAGGATCGGTGCCCGCGTAAAGTGTTGGTCACACCGAAACCACAAGCTCTACCAGGGAACACGAAACAACGGGAGAAACTCCCCAGGCCTCACAAGGCAATCCCGCTCCAATCCTATGAGTCACTATCGAAGCGGACCAAGACACCTCATCCCAGAAAGTGGAAAAATCGCCCACGCTGCACGAACACCCGTAGTCGCAGACGGTGTCGCAGTCTGGTGAAAGGGCACAATACTGAAACCCCTCACAGCCAAAGAAGCAGAGGAACCAAACCATCTCTCCCAGCCAAACCATCGAGCACAAGACCAGGGGGAGACCGCTCAACCCTGCTGGTCAGACAAAAGAGCACCAGGCCAAGGGAAACTCCGCCCTGCTGGTCAAACAAACGAGTGCAGAGGGACCCTCTACGTCGCGAGAGGTCTAAATACGCAAAGCAGATCATGGCACGAATGTGGATCCCACACGATGTGTGGCCCCAAGTCAACCCCAACTGGGCGTAAAAACATCCTCAGGTATGAACAACCACATGTACCTCCAAGCGCTCCCGTATACTCCCGGAGTATACCTCCTTCCATCCCAAAGGCTATCGTGCACACGACACCCAGCGTCAACACGAAGGAATGACATAACAACTCCACCTCAATGTTCTAGGCATGGCCAACCACATCTCTTGAACCATTTGTATCACTCTCCCAAGAGTGCGTGATCACACGCCAAGGGTCCGCTACAACAAGGTAGGACAAACCACCACTGGAGCACCTTCCATGATCCACATTCAACAAGATCGCGCAAGAGGCTCCGCACAACCCAACGGATCACACCGTTGTAATCCTTGCAGAAAAACATGTGAGATCGACTACTTACTCGCCTCAAACAAATATACGATGAAAAAGTCGCCAACACTGCCTCACGCCTGAACGACGTCCCGTGATCCCGAGCCACGCCCTCGAAAACAGTCGGGCGCATCGCACCATTGCGATCCCCTCAGGAAAACATGTCAAAAGCACTACTCACTTGATTGCAACGGATATCCAGAGAAAAATGTGCATCCCGGCGCACCACACACGAGCGGTTCCACGTGGGACCCACATCCCGGTCCCGAAACTCAAAGAACAGATTGCACATTTGCGATCCTCTCGAAAAAGCACACATGATGGACTACTCATTTTTTCGAAACGATCGCCCCGTGAAATAGATGGAAAATCACCGTCGACGCCCAAACGGCCCTCGTGGGCCCTGCACCATCGTGCCGAATTACAGCGGGCAGACTGCGCCAATGCGTTGCCCTCGGAGAAACACCCAACATCGACTGCTCGCACGACCCGAAGGGACGTCCGAGGAAAAAGTCACTAAAAGATGCACACACCTCAAAAGACGGGCCGTGAGGCCCACGCCACAACTTCGGCCTCAATGCCCGTAACCACCATGGAAACCTCCACCTCGATGCCATGGTTGCAACGCCGATGACAGCGCTTAAATCGGACGTCGGATGCGTCCGCGCCGTCCGAAACAAAATTCTCAGAAAAGCACTCGTCCACTTAAAGACACGTCGTGCCTCTGCGGCCCGTCGTTTCAAGAATTAAATATTCTTGAAACCATCTCAAAATATTCTCCTCGTCCCAAGGAACGCGTCTCCGCTGACGGCGCGCGAATCCGACACCCAGGCTGACATTTACAGCCGTTTAAAAAAAACGAAAACGGACATTAGTTGGCCATGCCGGTTCAGCCGGCCGACTCTCCTGAACCGTCCCGCGGTCGCGGGCCGGCCTTCCACGCCCGGACCGGAAGCAAGCCGGTCCGGCTTGCTTTTCTCCCACAAAGACCTTCCGCACGCGGGTCTTGTCTGCCACGGGGTCCCGAGGTCCCCGCCACCCGTCGTCGCCGCGTCAACCAGGCCAGGAAGGCCGGGTGTCTTCGCCCGCACGCCGCGCTTCGCCGGCGCCCGCTGGACAACCCTGGCCTCGTCCGGACGCCCCCCCCCACCCTCGTGCTGTCTAGACGCCGCGGAACCTGCCTAAGGCCACCCACATGCCGCGACACCCTGCTGAAGCCGCCCGCGCGCCACAGCCTGCCACGACCATCAAAACCGGCCGGACAAGACACCAAAACCCGCAACTTTCGCCGGACGCCCCCAGCCTCCCCCGAACTCTGATTTACAAACTGAAAAGGGATATGGAAAGCTCAAAATGTATACAAAACGATTATGTGATTTTTTCAAAGATACAACAACGAATTGATATTTTTAATCGAACTCAAAGGGAGGTTCGGAAATAATACGCAACAAAATGAAAACCTCCTACCTCGCGGGTCTTCGCCCGGAGCTTCGCGACGATCCGCCGGCCACCACGCCTCGCCGGAGCTGTCTCGCCAGAGTGGAGAAGGACGGTGAGAGCTCCTTCTTGCTACTTTACAGGTGAGGGAGAGGAAGTGGGTGTGGGTGACTTAAGCGTTTAAATAGAAACGCTTAACCACCCGCCCGTCGGCCCGAACCCGAACTCCCGACGGGGTTGAGGTTAAGCCTCCCCTAGGCTATGAACCACTCTCTGAGTGCAACAGCGGTCTCTAAATTTTATTCCGAGACCCCGTTCAAAAGTTATTAAACTTAGCGCCTGGGGCCGCCCCGTTCAAAAGTTATTAAACTTAGCGCCCGGGGCCGCCAAATTACGAAAACGCCCCAGGAGCCATTTTTCACAAACGGCCCGCGCCCACAAAACTTATACCCCTCCTAGGGTAAACAACACATTCCGAACACAACAGTGCCCTCAGATTCCCAATCTGATCCACCGTTTAAGAGATACCTGTGTTTCAACATTAAACGAATAAATAAATTAATTTATTTATCAGTTTAACCTTCCGAAAGTGAGCGAGGGGTCCAAACATCCCGCGCCGACAAGTTTTTTGCCGTTCCTAGGGTAAAAACCCCATTCTGGACCCATCTGTACACTCGGATCCCCGATCCAGATCACCGTTTAGGATTTATACCATTTATTATGCGTTTCCAGTGTGAACGCACTGAAAATTTTATTCCGGCCACTCCGGGGCTCAGAATCGCATGCCGTCTGAAGGTGCTGCTCTGGAATATCATCAAGAATATTCCAAAGTCTTTCACAGCAAAAAAAGGGTTCTTAAATTGTTGTAAAAAATTATAATTTCATTACTATTAAATGAAAAATAAATATTTCCTATATAATCCAAAAAAATCACAAAATGTAAATTTCAGTAGGTTGATTCCAAAAATGAAGTTAATATTATAATATAATTTTCTTAAAAGGCCTATAAAATAATTTTAGTTTTTCTTCACTAATACCTATAAACACAAATTTTTTTAAGAATGCATATTTTATATAAATATAATTACATTATAAAAAATTGACTAGTTTTTTTTTTGAGTTTATAAATAAATTTATCAAAAAAAATTTATTTAATATTATTCATAACCAAATATTTTATTTATAGGATATAATTTTCATATTTAAAATTATATCATTGTATGGTTCATCAATGCTCAGTGTTGTGTGTCACACATTCCATTTATGAAACTTGTTATTGAATGTAAAACAATATACACTAAGTTTTTTTATAAATAAAAATAGATTTACTTTGAAGTGTAAAAAATATCTATATGATAAAATTAACCTGAAATAAATCACAAAACATAATCTTTTACATTCAACCTCCTTAAAATGAACATCACCCTCAAAATCCATCTCTTTCATTAATGTTTTAACATTTATAATGTACATCATAGAAACTGTCATCATCAAAATGAATAATAAAAATTCATGTCTATTTTGAAATTTATAACCAAAATAGTTACATTAAGTAACTCATAACAAGGGTTATACATAATAGAACACAGGTTGGAAGTGAAAACATGGACATATAAGATAAAATTAACACCGAAATAATGATTCATAGTGATAGAGTTTATTGATCACAATAATTTGGTAGATCCAGATAAGGTTAGTGACCAAAAAGACATAAGCCAAAGAGCCTTAAAACTGATCATTGATATCCTAAAAAATAATGATAACATGAAAATATTTTATTTTAGGATCATTTTCTAAATATTGGGAAATTCTGTATCCATATAGACTCAGAACACATAAAATGAACATAATTTATACCCTTTTAAATCAAGATAACAATTTAATCTATTGGTTATACATTTATTAATTTCAATGTCATATCTTACTCTAGTATATTATTTTGTTCCTGTTTTAATCACAAAATCAGTTCCTTAAAATAATGTCATTTCATTCCTTATATCTTTGTTTTAAAAAAATTAAACCTTGTATCCAATATGGATAAATCATTCTGTCAAGAAGAAAATTTTCAATATCTAAAATCTATTCTGAAGTTCAACATTAATCAATATTTAAATGGAAAAAAATTTCATTTCAGATACTCAAAATTTATCAAAATGGGTAATAAATTTTATAAAATATACTTTACATTAATGCCCATATATCATAATGTATATATTGATTACCACATCCCATACATGTGAATATCTTCATCATGTATTCCCATGAAACATCGTAATAACATGAATTACTATAAAAACAAAATAACAAAATTAAATTATTACTCAATCATTGAATAAAACATTATATTTTGAAATATGTTCAGTAAATACAATATGGTTGTAAACTCCATCAATAATCCATTTTTTCTAAAAATAATTAATATGTTCCAAGATCATCAATAATATCATATTCACATTATCAAAATAAATCATCCCATTATCCCAACATCATTATCTATATAGTAGGAAAATATTAAGGGATATGTTTTCTTAATCATGTGTTCTCCATGAATATCAACATACCATTAAATAACATTTCTATGTAATCATCAACATTCATTACCTCCCTTCAAATATATAACGAAAAACATATGATTTACAATCATTATATATTTTCAAATGCATAATACATAATTCATGAAATCAAAAACATAAATAAATTTATCCCAACACATTAATGATTTTCCAAGAAATGATCCTCCATTGTTATCGAAGTTAATTCATTATTTTGGGTATTGAGTTGGTATGGAATATGTTCTCCAAACATAAGACATTGAAAATATAAATGATTTGTCTATATATGAAATTATTTTACTTAAAGGTATCATCTTTCTCTCAATTTGAAATAATTTTCATGTTTTTTCCCTACCTGACATGTATGTATCAAAATCTTATTTCCACATGGTTTTCTACCATATAAACAATTATTAAATTTCTTATTCATCGTATTCAATATGTTATTAATATCACTGAAGTTCAGGTTGTGAATAAAATATCATGAAAGATTATAAATAATAATCACATATATATTTTATTCTCATTGTCATCCAATATGGTTTATCTTATTCCATGAATTTTCTGTCAGATTCGATGTTGACATGATTCTTTCTACTTGAAACATTTTACTAAAACAAAAAATGATAGTGTGGGAAACAATAATTAGGATCAAAACAACATAATCATTAGATATAACATATATAATATTAAAATGATGAAATCATATTTAACCTAAAAAAACGTTGCTTTTTTCTAGGATAATAATATTAGTCATCTATTTATATACCTCATGATGGTTCATGTTGTTTTTTTTAAATTACAATGTGTATCCCAATGGAATTTGAAACATCGTGTTTATTGAAGGAAATCATCATGCACCAAGTGATGATAAATTTTCTATTAATGTATCATCTTAAATGTGATTACCCCTAGGAACATTAATTCCAAATTCACATACAATTGCAGTGTATAGATAGGTATTAATTTCATGGAAACCCCTAGTTTTATCCCACATTAACATTCAAGGATATTTTCCCTTATTTTGAAAAATCCTTGTACTTATACATTGAATTTTCCTTAGAGACCTCACTAAGGTTTTCTCATTATGTTTTCTAAAGTTTATGTAGAACTATCATTTTATAAGGATTCAATATTATCATACACAAAATAATAGAATTGGTTGTGAATTTTCATATGTCTCACAAAAATAAGATATACTATAAATTAATGACATTACATCTGGAATTCATTTAGACACAATAAAAACCCATGTATAATAAACATGAGTTTATTATAATTATATTATATAACCATAAATATATTTATATATATAGGAAAATTTATTATGTACTTATTGACCTTTTATTAATAATTGACTAACAATTCCATGTTAATGTCACGTTTTGAGCTATAATAGCATAGTTTTCTATGTTTGTTTTTATTGGTTTTTTTAATCCTCTAAATTAGCTAATGGTTAAATCATATAAATAATTGTAACCATTATTTAAATGTAATATATAGTAACTATTTATTAATTTAATGTAATATATGATATTTATACATAGAAAATGAAATACGCTTTTCATGGAAGAGATAAGCTATACGTATACATGAATGTTATTTCAATCTTCTTTTAGTATTGAAATAATGTAATGTAAATGGTATATATTATCATAAAACAATATTTTAGGTCATATATATATAATAATCACATATATTTTATTGTCATAATCATCCAATATGGTTTATCTTATTCAATGAATTTTCTGTCAGATTCGATGTTGACTTGATTCTTTCTACTTAAAACCTTTTAGTAAAATGAAAAATGATAGTGTGGGAAACAATAATCATGATAAAAACAAAAACATCATGAAGTATAACATATATAATATAAAAATTATGAAATCATATTTAACCTAAGTAAATATTTTTTTTCCTCGGTCAATAATTGTAGTAATCTATTTTAATACCTCGTGATGGTTCATGATGTTTTTATAAATTATATTTAGTATCCCAATGGAATTTGAAACACGGTGTATAGTGAAGGAAATCATCATGCACCATGTGATGATAAATTGACTATTAATGTACCATCTTCGATGTGATTACCCCTAGAAACATTAATTCCAAATTCAGATACACTTGTAGTATATAGATAGGTGTTAATTTCATGGAAACAACTAGTTTTATCCCTAATCAATATTAAAGGATATTTTCCCATATTTTGAAAAATCCTGATACTTATACATTGACTTTTCCTTAGAGACCTCACTAAGGTTTTCTCATAATGTTCACTAAATTTTATGTAGAGATATCATTTTATAGGGATTCAATATTATCATACATAGAAGTTACATATTTTTAGATGAATCGTCAATTTAATATATGAGCACATGCCTGAGCAGCCTAATAGTTTAGTGCATCTGGAATCCAGGAACACAATATTTCTATCTAATAAAATATCTCTAATTTATCAATTAAACATATTACCCATTGTAATTGTTCTTAGAAATATCCTATATAAATCCATTTTTCATAAACTGTGAAAATGAAACAAAAAAAGGGTGATCTCGGATGATTAGTAATTGTAAATAAGGCAGTTATTCAATCATAACATGAGGATAAGGTTATAATATAATGTTCATATTAATTTAAAACTATAAAATGAATATTAAATTTAATAATTTATATTCAGGTCATAAAATATTGGATGTTCATATGACATGAATCATAATGAAATCAATGAACATGATCTATAAGAGGATAACATTGGAATAAGACATAGAATTTTGGGAAAAAAATTATAATAGAATATCATTTACATAATAGTAATTTATTATTTCAAAAAAAATTCATTGTGAAATGGTTTCACTCCCAATATTGTCATAGTTGTCCAGGTTCACATTAAAGACCATCGTAGAATACAAATCCCCTTACTGAATTGGGTTCACAACTGATTCTACTCATGTAACACTCATGAGATATATATATTTACTCAATCAATTATTGGGAGATATAGTTCCCACCCATATCATAATGAAACCCATATTTATTTCTCCTACTTGATCAAAAAACATTCATCATATAATAATCCATGAAATGAAATGGTTTTCATGAACATGTCATCATATCATAACTTGTAAAAAAGTGATAGATTTCAAAATCAATTTAAAATTTTAGAGTAGAATAATTCATGAGAAAATAAGAATGTGTTACAAAAATTGCATCATGCTATAACTTGTGGAAGAGAAATGGTTTTCATAAACATCATACAATTATAAACATAAAAAATTTAATGTATGAATAAGAATGGTATCATTGGTTCATAATAAAATGAAATAATAACATACATAAAAGAATTTAATCTTATATAGGGAATTAAATTAAAAGAAAAATCACCTGGAATGTTTCATTATGAATATAAACTTTTATTTATAATTGTTTTAAATAATAATAATTTAGAAATATTTTTAATTTTAAAATAAGCATTTAAAATTTATAAATGAATACTTAAAAATAATTTAAAACATTTCATAAGAAAATATCCTTTACTATTTGGAAAATAATTAAATAAGAACATATTTTCAAAATAAATTTATTTAAAAATAAACATTAAAAATGATAAAATAATCATAAAAAAAATCCATGATGATATAATGTTTTGTTCATGACGTACATGTTAATACAATGATTTTTTCACATTTTTTGTAATTAAAAGGAGCCGTTATTTAAAAAACAACATTATGATTCATTTAAAAAAATTATGAATATTAAATAGGGGTAAAAAATCAATCTAATATCAATGAGTTATAATTAAAAATTGTAATTTTTTAAGAAAACATGGATTTGGAAGAAAAACTTTTTTGACCAAAGTGAAAAATAATTTTCTATTTTCTTAAAAAACGTAATCGACTATTTAATGTAGCAATGTGTTGAAAATTAGTACTATTACATGGAATAATCATGAGTAGCCTTGTTATATGAAACATCAGGAGTTTATTGAGAGATATATCATAAGATTTTATCATCCAAAATATAACCCTATACAATCCTGATAGATATTGATATTATAATGTTGAATCATTACCAATTTTGAAAATTTTTATCGTAAGACACTGAAATAGAGATCTTAAAATGTATATTTTAAATTAAATAGTTTTTTTAGAATCATAATAATATAAATTAATGGGAAGAATGTAGAATAATTAATAAAAATAAGTAGAAAATATGGAATGTGTGTGATGAAATTAAAAAGTGGAATCAAAGTACCTTACCACTTTATTAGAATTTTGGATCGTAAGCTCCACAAATAATAAAATAAAATAAATCATCATTAAAAATTATAATATTGAGATTAATCACATTATATGTAAAATGGGTAATATATAAACCAAAAAAGTAATTATTTTTCCATTTTCATATATCTCCCAGAAATATAAGTATAACTATAAATCTATTACCTTAAGTCTTGAATTCATTTGTACATGTACAGAATTCGTTTATAATAAAAATATGTTTATTATATATATATAAAAACACCAAACAAGAATGAACACAAACACAAAAATATTTATATATAGAATACCATATATTATTTACATATGTCCTTTTATTACCTAATTATTAACAATTCCATGTAAAGTTAATGTTTCTTGCAATAAATGCATTTTTTGTATATATTATTTGGTTTTTTCCCCACATAAATTTACCATGGTTCCTTAATATCCATAAATCTACCAATGATATAAATATAAAATAAATTCATTATTTATTTATTATAGTAATCTATAATATGTAGATATTGAAAGGTAAATAAACTGTTCATGGACATAATAGGTTGTACGTATGCATGACCGTTGTTTCCATTTTTTTCATAGTTATAATTAAAATAATGTAAATGGTTAATATTATCATTAGAAATCATTTTTATTTTATATACAAACATATTTTTATTAAAACCATATTTAATACATTCAAAGAAAAGAATGATTTAATCGCATCGCTTTTTGAGGTGGTAGACCACCGCACAAATGAGTGATCATATTGTATTCCCAAAAAAGAGGTTATGAATATATGTGTGATATAATATTCTGAAAATCATTAAAAAATTATAAATATCAGGTATAAATTCTAAATACTACATTACCAATATACTTAAGATGTACTAATGAAAAAATGAATGACATAATTCTGTAAGGTGGTTGGCACCCGAAGACCAGAATGATTATTTCATAACCCATAAGATCAAAGTTAATATTTTTTAGTTCAAGATCATAAAATAATAAAATAATATTATATGTATGATTTTTAGTTAACTATATTACCATTTAATAATAATAATTTATGGAGGTGGAGGAATAAAGAAGGCAAAGTTCATTGATCAACATTGCATATTCTTCTTATATCCTCCTAGTGATTAAACCGAACTAATTCCAATGTTTGTTTTATGTAAAAATAAGGATTATATGATGATTGGAGGGAAGTTATTTGAGATGGTATTAGATAAACCATAATCTTTTCATGGATATAAGAGGGGAGGATAATGGGTTACATTTTATTAGTTTTGCGAGTGTTATAATTGTACGGTTTTTGAATTAAAGAATTCCACCCATGTTTTGTTTAATGTCATATAGATACAATAATGGATCATTATTAATAATATAAGTCATTAGATTTAAATATTACCATACAATTTTTTTAATGTGTTTCATATTTTTAATAATAATATTTATTGTTTATCCCATGGTAAACTCATTTTTTCTTTAACCACGTTTATTAATTTATATAATTTGTGCTATTTATTTCAGTCAAAAAAATAATTTTAAATTATTAGATAATATATATTATTAGGATTCTAAATATTGAATACACTTTTCAAAATTTCTTTAACATATGTAAAAAATTATAATTTAAAAATAATCATGAAAACCTGATAAAAAATTGTGTTTTAAAGTGAAAATGTTCAAATTTTTGAATTAATTTTATAAAAAAAATGAATATTATATGGATTATAATTTAATAAATTGGATTAATGGAGAAATAATTTACGTTATTTTAATTTTGATATAATTTTAATTTACTTACACATTAAAAATAAATAAAATTAAAGGACAGTCTCTAATTAAATATCCATATCTTTCACTATTTTTAAAGAAACATAATCTTTCTTAAATATTAAAAAAAAGTAACTCTGACATAATATGAAAATTATGATTTCGAAAAATATACTTATAATTTAAAATAAATATTATATAAGTGGTTAAAATTATGATTATTAAAAAAACAACATACATAATGAAAATGTACGTATTTGAGAATTCTATATTTCATAAACAAGAATAATTTTTTTTAAATATATATATAATTATAATAATTATATAAATATAAATATATTTTATTTTTAATTTATTCTATACATTCATTAAAATCATTCCTTATTATGGATAATATTAATTAATCAATATTTTGGAAACAATATGAATATTAATAATTTTTTTTGAAAAACTTCATTTTTAAACAGAAAAATAAACTTGTACAATAATATAATATAATATTGATTCAAAAGTGATTAAGTTTATTAACTATTAATAAATAAAAATAATTCTAGTTTAAAATAAAATGGTGATTTTAAATTACTAACTAATTTTAAATAAATGATATGTTTTCACACAAAATATGTATTTTTCAGTAATCAATGAAAAATAAATATTTTCCAAAAAAACCAAAAAACAATACCATAAGTTAATATCAATATAATGATTCAAAAAATAAATTTTAATATTATCAAATAATTTTTTTAAAATCTATTTAAAACAACTATAATATTTTGTCATAAATAATAATAAAAAAACATCAACGAACACAAATTTTTAAAGAATATAATTACTCCACGAAAAATGATTCATTATATACAAAGTTTTTATAAATAAATTTACATGATTTAATATATTTAGTAACATTTAGACCTTCCTATTTAACATATTTGATCTAATATTTATATTTAAAATAAATTTATTTCATTGTTCACAAAATCTCAATGGTGCGTCTCATGCATGCTATCGAAGAAAGATGATGATGGGTGTAACACTAACAGAACACATTTATTAATAACATAAGATATACTATGTGTTATGTTTAAAGAAAAATATTATATTCATTAAATTAATTTGAAAATAAATCAAAAATTCTTTGGGTGTTTCTATGATAAAATACCTGATGCATGTCTCCTCATTTTATAGAGGTTGTTGAATAATAGAGAGGGTCTAAAAAAGTCATGAGTAAGGAAGTCCCATAGAACATATATCCCTAGGGATTGTTTAGAGACCCTAACCCTAGTATCCTAAAGTAAGTTCCTCATTTAATTACATTGGTATAATAATCAAGGAAGTCACATCTCGATGGTCTGAGTAGTTTAGTATAATAGGAAAACCCAATACATACCAATGTATTACATTAAAACAAGAAATTAAAAAATATTTAAAATCCCTATTAAACATCCCTAAACATATAAATTATACATGCAATACATTAATCACATGGGATATCAACCAATTATTTCATAATGAGGGAATGTGTAATACCAGATATCATAAACATATATTCATGTCCCTAACCATGATGTCTACATAATGTGAAAATCCTCAATCAAAACCCTATATAGTTTATCTCATTAAACCTACTGATGAATCAATGTATTATAACATTCCCCATAGGTCACTTATTAAGTCCAATACATTCTCTATATATCAAATAAAATGACATCATTAAATAAAATTATCCCATAACACATTTATATATATGAATTATAATAATAAATGAAATTATTATATAAAATTCATTTGGAAATTCTTGAGAGAAATACAATTTTTCAATAAAAAGAAGAGTAATTTTGGAATAAAAATTATTTTTCTTAAAAAAACACATGACAAACATGTATATCCCATAAAATAAAATTGAATGAAATTTTATTTGTGTCAAATGAAACTAAAATTCATTCTAAAATTAAAAAAAATTTGATTATACTTTTTATAATGGTGTCAACGAATCTTTATAAATGAGTCACGTCACTGTGGTTTTAGGAATAATATAATTGAGTGTTTAAAGAGGAAAAAGTAATAATTTGTTGAATAAAACAAGAAATAAAAAATTATAGTTTTTAATAATAAAAATATTAATATTATAAAAATATTCTTGACCTAAAAAAATTAGGTTGTTTACATAGATATGGGTATGAAATTTAAAAGTTCTCTTATATCAGGCTAGCTTATAAGGAAGAATTGAAGAGAGAACCTTATAAAAAAATTATTTCTTCATAAAAGGAAGATGAAATGATAATGATACATGATTTTATAATTTGTAAAAAAATGTAGATTAATTATATAAAATTAAATTTGAATTACATTAAAGTATAACCAAAATTAAAAATAGCAGTTTGGGATGAATGCCTTAAAACATTGCAATCATTAAACCATATGCCCTATAAAATTAATGATCATGTAATAAGATATTGAATACCACGAATTTAATTATATTCATGATCAAATACATCAATGGGGATTATAAATCTTTCACACTGAACAAATAATGTAGAATAAGCTATATTATATATAAATAAGAGTGGGATGAGAAAACCCTTACATTATGTCCGAATGTGTTCTTCACTTGATCTTAATATACTATATAATTAGATAAAATTAATTAATTAATTAATTATTGACTTTTTAATAATTTAATTGATTTAAAATAATTTTATGAAGTTAATTTATGGCCTTTTTTTAGTTATAAAATAAATTTTTTTTGTCAGGGGGCATTCATTTCCTTTGTTTTCATGATCAGTTTAATTGTATATATGTATGGAAAATCATGTAAAATGAGAATAGTTTTATACAATTTAAATAATATGCTACTAATTAAAATTAATAATATTAAATTCTTATATGTTTCATTCTATTATGATGAATGATTATTAATCCATTGATAAAACATTATTCATAATTGTTAAGATTACATTTTTAGTTTTTTCGATCATCATGAACTAGTTTTGATTTATTAGTCAATATTATGTATTTTTTCTGCTTCTAGAAAATTAAATAAGATGTAATAAATATATTATAATCTAGTTTAATCATGATATTTTTTTATCAGTAGCCTTGAATTAAGAATTTATAAATGAAGACACGGCATTCATAAAGGTGGTAAATCAGCTCTTTATGGATGATGTTTTCTTTTTAAGAATAAAAGTAATAGGGGAAGAGACATGATTGTGGATTTTCCATTTATGTAATCAAAATAAATTATATAAAATTTATTTTAGTTACCATGTGACATTTTAGCAGGTATTCAAGGATATAATGTGAGAATAAATGGAATTGAAATGAAATTAAAATAAAAGGGATGTGGTTTTTCCTCTAGAATTCTTCCCCATGAGAACCTCCTTTGGGAAAATGGTTCTGGAAATGTTTTGAGGCTAAAACCTCATGGAAATGTGTAATACTCTTGGTAATATTATTGGGAATGAATTTGAATAGCATCAATGATTAAGAGCTGTGATGAGAGGAGGTGGTGAGGGGTGGTATAAATAGTCAAGAAGTGGTCTGTTTATTGAATGTTGAATTAATTGTTTTTATTCAATACTATAAATAGATTAAGAATAGTCACTAAATCTATTAAAATTTTAATTGATGGTTTGAGATTATGGTCTTACATTATCCACACATAATCTATGACCCACAAATTAATGTATTAATTGAATAGGGTAAATTTCAATATTTCAGTGTTCACAACAAATTCAACTATTAATGAAAAATCCCAAAAAAATAAGTCATGAACAATTTTCAATCTGTACAATAATAAAATTAAATCCATTTTATGAAAAAAAATTCTAAACATGTTTAATAAAATAATCATTTATATAAATATAATGATTTAAATATTATAACTATTTTATGACACATTTAAAAAATATTTACGGTCTCATAAAATTTTCTTATAATCATAAATATTGATTTTTCATTTTTTATGAAATGAATTTTTTTTAATTTTTTTATTAATTATAAAGTAGTATATCAAATATTATGTTTGACAAAAAACAAACACAAAATTTATCATTTTTTAAACATTCATTTACTTAATCAATCATATAAATATTCTCTATTTTTATTATTGAGATACCCAATTATTATTTATAAATTAATAGGTGAAGATACTATTATCTTGGGCATATTAATATGACTAGTGGACACCTTTCTATTCTGAAAGTCACATTATTATTCAATATTAATGAATCATTTCATATAAATTCCAAAAATTTAACCAATGTATATTTAGGTTATACAATTTTAAAATAATGTTTAATTTTATAAAATATAAATTATAAAAGTGTCAAAATTTATATTTAAAAAAGTTATTTATTAAAATGATGTAAAACAATGATTAATAAATAAATCATTTTTATGTTTAAAATTGGATTTATTTTTATCTAATGTCTCTAAAAAATTTTTGGACACAATTTAAAAACATTTTATTACAAATATAATATAAATCATTGAAGTTTTAACAAAATAGATTTTAATTTAAATTATTAATATAAAACTTCATTCATGGAATAAAAAATGTTTAAAAAAAATTAAATGAATTTGTTTTCTTTTTAAATAAATTATTGACTAATGAATTAAATTTATAAACATGTATAAAATATATTTTTATAATTTACATATTCTCATTAAGTCCCTATATTCCCAACCTCTAGTAGATAACTAATTTTTTAATAAAAATATTGAATCATTTTTAATCTCTTATGATATTGATGATGGATAATTTTAATAAAAAGAAGACTCTAAAATCATTAGGAGTTTCATTCTCTCCCCCGAAAATTAATTATGTTCATGAAATTTGGCATAGTACATGGAAAAAAATGTTGATACATGAAAATTAACTTGTGGGAAACCCACTGTTCACATAGGGTTAATAAAATATTATCATAATAAAATGGAAAAAAAGAGACCGTAAAAAAAACTAGGAATTTAGGTTGTCAATCCTTAGGGGAAAGTTATATCATAGACATGGAGGAGAAAATGTAACTATAATGTTTAAATGAAGATTGATAGGGATCAATTTAATTAGAAATTTAACTATCAAGAAAACATAAATCTTGTTATAAGTTAATACTGCTCTGACTTCATAGAATGGAATGTAAATTGATGAAGTTTTTGTTCTAAGGACCATTTCCATGAGTTGATGGTTTATTTTAATATCTATAAAATCACTTGAGAATAAAAAAACATCATACCTTTAAATTTAATAAGCATGATCACATCCTTTCAATTCTACTAAATCTATTCTCTCTTCATCGTTGACACCAATAATTAAATTATTTTGATGAAAAGTTTTTTTGCTAGATGATATTTTAACGAAACATGTGGTACTTATGTCATTACATTGACCAGAAAAATAATAAATAAAACAAATAATTTTGTGGTATGTTATTAATGGAAGTTAATCAATAATGTTTTACGTGATCCATTCCCTGACTAGTTAATCTTAAGACTCATCTAATACATGATAGTTTGTATTCAGTGATTTTTTTTAATTAAGGTCACTCAATTTACAAAATAAAAATAATAGAATATTCTCCAAATAATTTATATATTTTTTGTTACAAAAAAATATATGAATACATTATAATAATTTATACATTAATGATACAATCATTCTTTTAAGAGTAAAATCTCATGTTCTTTCTAATTCTGACCTTCTAACAATTCTTGCATAACAAAAACTATCATATTTCTAACCACCTTCATTGTAAGAATTACAATCCCATTAACATCTATTTAATATTATCTCAAAATAAAGTAAATATTTAGGGTTATCATTCATGAGTCATGATTTTTCAAGAAGATCAATATACAATAGATTCACATCTAGATTACCAGTGTTATTCAATACATGCTTTCAATTCCATAAAGAGTAAATACTATAGTACAATACGTTATCATCTCATGATTATTATAAAAAATGCACTTTTGATAAAATAATCAAATAATATTATTATTAAATCCTATCACAGAAATATTTATTATTACTCTTTATCTACATTATTTGAATATACATCAACATGATCCATTATCCTCTTTTTATATATATTCCATTGATGCATGAGCCATTAATTTCTGTAGTGTCCCATATCCATGATGTTGAATCACTGAAAACTAAAAAAATAATTCCTTCTATTTATATTATGATAATTGTGGTCTTCAATCCAAACCTAAATCAATCTAAATATCCTCTTAATCATATACCAATATTTTTCCTTATGCAATTATCACATGTGGGAAAACACTTCTATCCCTTCTTCCCATTATCCAAATCATTCCTCGCATTCCACATCTTCTTATGCTTCCTTATAAAGAATAAAACATAGCAAACTATTTATATTTCTTGTTAGAATAATATATAATCAACTCGTATGATTAGAACATTTCATAGAAAATATCCATTAAATATATTGGATTAAACCCATCGACGAAACGACCATCCTTACTATTTTTATAATGTGCATTGATTCGGTTCCCATTATATATAGTTGCACGAATTTCTAAAATATTTAATAAAATATATTTTATCATAATATTATTAAATGAAATATATACTGCATGTATCACCACATGACTTTTTCAATTATATTTTGTTGACATCTTTGCAATTCACACAACACCCCATTATACAAAACACTATTTAGTCATGTTTTTCACATTCAATTAAATTATAACTATTTTAGAGAGTTTATTTTTTAATATATTTATTATATATCCAGAAAATATATTTTTGGAATTAATCTATTATATTTTATAGTTATAATATAAGAACAAACCCAATACTACACATAAAATACTATATTTTTATAAAATTATTTTTTCCTTCTTTTAATGGCCCACCAATTTTAAATCTAAATTTTTCTACATTTATATATATTATTTATCAAAATAAAAAATCATTTTTAATTCAATATATCATAATTATATTAGAGTGATTTTTTAGTATTTCTCGAAGAAACATTAATTTTTTGATGAATATTGAAAATACCGCCTTTTACATAAAAACTGTCTTTTCATGTAAATAAATATTAATGTTAAATTATAAATTTATTTTATCAAAAGTTCAAATTAAGTCTATTATAAATATATTAATAAAATTTTGTTCAATATAATCAATTTTACATTAAATTTCAATATCAAAACATAATAATATGTTGAACATTTTCTTTTAAAATAAGTTATTTGATCCATCTATTGGATTCACATTTAACATGATTTTCACACTTCTATGAATTAAATATCATTAAATAGTCATAATAAATTGCGATAAATATTATATTTAAATTTTAATAATATAAAAATAGTTTTTTACTAAAATGACTCGTGAAAAGGATTAAAATTAATTATAATGATTTAGGAAAAATTAAGCTTCACAAACCACTAAAACATTATCTTAAGGGACCCAATGAACTATTAACATATACAACACATATTTTATGGACATTAAAAAGACATAAAACTTATATAAATGAGTTTATGGATTTTTATGAATTGTTTTACGTACGAACATGTGTTCAGCTAGCATGTTTACAAATATTTAATGTGAGCCATTTTCCTTCCCTATTATATGACACAACCACTTGCACTTCTTCCCACCTCTAAAACCTCTTATTTTAGGACCATATATACCAAATTGGTTTCCCAATATTCCACAAATTTACCTATATGATCCCTTTTTTCAAAAAGCATTACAAGGATTCATTTTTTTTATAAACCAAATGAAGTTACTCGACTAAGAGGTAATGTATTCTCTCATGTTTTGTAGTTTTATTTCCATTATCCACACCCTATATTATTATTATTATTATATTATCACATAACAAAACCAGTATCCAAAATATAATAGATTTTTATACTATTTTTTACCTACACATAAACAGATATACATCTAATTGATAACAGATATATTGTTTCTATGTCCAGCAAACAACTGCCTCACAAAAACATTATTCCTCTTTTTTCAATTTACATCTCTCATGGTGTCAACTATCATGGAAACTATATTTATATATGATATGTATAATACCATTATGCTTATTTAATTTTCATTTAGAAAATAACTTTATTATTTCCATATTTAGTAAATATGATAATTTTGTTTGATCAAATGTGTACTACTTACCCATCAATGTAATCTATCCCATTCATACCATACATGTAATTTATAAATGATTGTTTTGATAAACATATGTAATATATATAACATATATATTATACTCTAATTATGATATACATGTGTATCATTTACTTTTATTTATTTATTATGACAATTAAATGAAAGAAGCATTCATGTGTATGTTCAACTTATCATCTCCAGGAATGGTTCACTTCATTTCATATCTCCAAACATTGTAAAATATTCTAATTACATATTTAAAAAATATAAAATATAAATAATTAATTATTTAGGTTATATAGATGATGATTTCTTGATAAAATTAATAATAACAACCAATAACATGTCAAAACCTACTTATGAAAAATGGAAAATTAACCCTTAATAATAAAAATAGTGAAAGATTGTTAAAATTGTGTAATAAAATATTATAATAATTTAATATATGATATTATAAAAAGAATATAGTTTTTTATAACTAATTAAAAAATTTTAAACCATTATAGATAACTATAAATAACACATAAAAAATGAATGCATAAGAAAAGGACTTCGTCTCACCATACTTACCATTTAGACTTATGTTTGTAATGCACCAATTCACTTTTATTTGGTGTATATACTACCAACTAACATTTATATCAGGAATCCACTAAATATAAGTATATTATATGTTTAATTTAATTAATGGGGAATTATGATTTATATTTTTCATTGTGGTGAGGGACACATTGGAATGTTTAAATAATATTTTCCAACAAGATTGTTTTTATTTCAAAAACTCTTTTGGTTAATTATTCTCATTTGAGTTATTATGAATAACTCCATATTTTTTATTTGATATGAATATTTGAAAATGGATATTATTTTTTTGATATATGTGGAATTATTTGGATTGGAATGATATGGTTTAGGGTTCGGTGAATGAATTTCCTTTGATGCATTGGTAGTCTCGTGAGACAAAATAGTTGCCCAAAATAGATGAGGTTTTACCCAATAAGTAAACAATATCACAAAAGTTATTAACAATACTCGGTTTATGTACCTGTGAAAAATATAGTCATATAATTTCTCATTTCCATCATTTAGAATAATTTATTATTTATCTATGAGATTTTTCATCGATGTATCCATGGATTTAT
Organism: Viscum album; assembly: GCA_963277665.1. Classification (NCBI taxonomy): domain Eukaryota; kingdom Viridiplantae; phylum Streptophyta; class Magnoliopsida; order Santalales; family Viscaceae; genus Viscum; species Viscum album. The sequence goes on along the minus strand of OY728150.1, from coordinate 2,129,580,942 downwards.
TTCATTCTTAGTTTATTAATTAATGGAATTTGTTTCAGTGTCTTACCTTTCTATATTGATTATGAATTATCAAGTTGTTTAAATAGAAATATTGTTCAGTTATTTACCTATCAATATATATCGATTAATTTTTTCTTCTGTTTCACCTACCCTTGCAAATAATTTCATCTCACCCTTATTATGTTTCTTTCCACAGGTTATGAAGAAGAGAAAAATGAATACGCCTAAAAGGATGCATTTTATTATAGTTTATTGTGTAGTATGTGTTTTTTTACCAATGTATCGTGGGTTATATGTATGTTATATAGATTTTTAAGATATCTAAATAGATTAATTCTTCTATATTTGTTTCCAATTAAATCATTCCATTGTAATGTAATAATTCTCTAGTTATGGGATATTTAGAGTCATGGCGTTACAGATGGTATAAAAGGAGGTTTAGAAATAACAATCGAAACTAGATTTATAAAACATAGAATATGGTGCACAACCATAACATATAATTTTATAATGAGTATGAATGAACATACAACAATTTTGGTAATGTAGATATTATGTGGGTATTCATAGAAATACATCCATATCTGGATGCTATATGTGGGAGTTGTTTTGGTACATATGTACCTAGGAGTAATTACACCGACAAGGTGTTCTGGGACTAACATGGGGTAACATGTTACATGATAATAGGAATTACCATGTTACTATTTGACCTTTATAATGGATATCCTTTTTATAATTCACATTTTCATTACCTATAATATTTAAGGATTTAAAAGTAATGTTTTTCCCTAAAGAAACCGAATGTGTTTATTTTAATATTTTTGATGAAAAAAATTATGTTATGGACATTACCATATATTGAATTATATATTATGATCAAATAATGTATTTTAAATTTTATACAAATGGATCCTATAAGGATAAAAGGTATCAACACACCAAGAAAATGAAGATATTTCCCTCCTAAGGAAACCAATACAGCTGGAATTAGAATGGAGAAAATATTGACTATATTGGGAAAACGTAATTTGGTATTTCAAATAAACATTCCATAATGGATAAATATTTTCCATGGAGAGAATCTCATATGATGGATCAAATTATGAAGAATAATACCCAATCATTTAGTGAGACTAATAATCCGGTAGTTGATGATAAATTGATTATGTCTATGGATATGCTTTTTACATACATGGAATGTGGAAAAAAAGAAAAGAATACAATTGAGGTCTATTAAATACATGGTGAATTAGATTATTGGTAGACTGTGATTAAGAATACATTGGATGAAATATAAATTTAACTCATGGAATATAAATATTTTAAGGAAACATTCATTGATAAATACTTCCATTGTGATCAACAAATTGAGTTCCAGAGACTGTTCCACATAATAAAGCAAAAAAAAAAGAAGTTAGTGTTTCATATTTGGAAGATATCATTACATGATTATCCCGGTATGCTAAAAAAATATATAATCAATAATAAGGTCCATGAGGACAACATCTTTCAAGGTCTTTATCTATGGCTACGAAGGGAACCAGTCAATCAAAAACATTCTTCATAAGAAGAGATTTTTCTATGTTCTATCAAGAGAGAGATGGAAGTTCATAGAATTAATGTTTTCAACGGAAAACAATGAAATGAATAGAAAATATAATAACCATGAGAAATGGAATAAAATGAAGTAGAATATGTTTGAGTGATTTCCATCTTGTTATATATGTGTAAAGAGTCAACATGGGATATGCCTGAAGGGAGTGGGAGTTTTCTATAAATGTAGATATATGGGTAACCATGCTAAAGAATGAATGTGGAAGAATGAAAAAACTATTATTTAGTGTTAAAATAGAAATTAGTTGGGAAACTATCAAAATGAGTTTCCTAAATGTTAGTATAATATTCGATAGAGGAGGCCAATGCGAAATTTCCATGATTATATGATCACTACAGTGGAGTTACAAGTACCAAATGACATGGTGGTCGGTCCATTAATATTACCATTAAATTTATCCATTTAAATACTTGATTCAATATCATCACCCTTTTTTGTATCTACCTAGTTTTCAAAGCAAATTAAACACTTACATTTATATTTAATAAGAGAGTTGATGGTAAATGATCTTAAGGAATGTATAGTTGGAATAAATATGAGTCTATTAATCCGAATTATGACATATAAACACCAATTATATGTTGGAATATTTATTATTCTTATGGTAGACTTTGAAATTATCTTTTCTATGGACTAGATCATAAAATATGAAGAAATATTTTATTTTAAGAGAATGGAATTTATGAATTTTGCAAGAAAATTTAGAAGACATCATCTTTAGAGTAGAAGTTTCTTCACCTGACCCTTATATAGATCCACCGCTAGTAGCTCTACTGAATTAAATAATTTTAGAAGAAAAGAAAAAATCATCCAGTTATAGATAATTAAATCTTAATATATATGATATAAAAACATTATAGGAATACATTGAAATATTTCATACGGATTTTCCTAGACATTCCTTAGAACGTGATGTTTAATTTTACATTGATTTAATCCCTGATGCAAGGAAAATATCAAATAATCCCAATTGAATGGACAATGTGGAATTGGAAGAGTTGAACGAACAACTAGAGGATAAGGTTAAAAAAGAATTTATTCTCACTAGTGTTTTAGTTTGGGGAGTCCCTACTCAATATGTTAAACAGTATGATAGATCCATCACATTATGTTTTGATTATAGGAAAATAAATTCCATTACAATAAAAAAAGTACCATGTACCCTATAATGATGAATTCTTTTATCAACTTCTCAGAACCCAATATTTTCATAATTTTATATTTTTTCTCGATATCACCAATTTCATATTAATAATGATGACATTCCTAAGACAAATTTTTATATAATGTACAATCATTATGAGATTACAGTAATAAAAAATGAACTCACTAATTCACCCTCTATTTTTATGAAATTAATAAATAGAGTATTTAATATAAATTCTGATGATTTTGTGTTGGTTTTTTTTTAATTAAATTATAGGGTATTCTAAAACATACGATGAAAATTATAATTGCATTCATATTATTCTTAATAAACATATAATGGAATAATTAGATTGAAAATTTAGTAAATGTGATTTAATCCTTCAAAAAATATCTCTTCTTAGTTTAACTTTCTTCACTGATGGAATATTAGTTCATCCTACAAAAAAAAGAAGTCATAAAATGGAATATCCCAACAATCATAATTGAGTTATGTAGATTCATTGTTCTGGTAGGTTACTTTTAGTGATAAGTTAATAAATTTTCTATATTGGATAATCCATTATCCAAACACAATTGTAAAGATGTTATGTTTTCCAAGATGATGGAATGTGAATAATTCTTTGATTAACTAAATAGAAGATTAGTCAATACCATGATTTTAACTCTACTATTTAGTGATGATGGATTTATCATATATTGTGATTTATATAAGAATGTACTAGGATGGGTCTTAATACCTGTTGATAAATTTATTTCTAATACTTCAAAGAAACATAAGAGTCGTAAAAGTGGCCATTCTAACCCATGATATAGAGTTAGTGGATGTAATATTATCTTTGAAAACATGGAGACATTATCTTTAGGGTGAAATATGTGAGATATACACTTATCATAGGAGGATGAAATAATAATTCTCAAAGAATGAGATCAACATGAGTCCAATGTGATTTCTTGATCTATTGAACGATTATCAATTATCTATTAACGACCATATTGTTAAACTCAACAAGGTATAAGATGTGTTATGTAGGAAGGATCATGGAGTTTTAATGGATGTTAGGACCTAGGAAGATCCTCTGTTCATGGATCTTGTAAGGATGGATATGGGAATTTCTATAGAACGAGATAAATATATAATTTGTCAAATGATTTATGAACAATATTTATTAGAAAGGATTAAGAGTTTCAAATCTAGTGATGAGTACATTCAAAATAAAATCAGCGGCATGAATTATGGAAAATGAACAGACATTTTTGGTGAAGATGGTGTTTTAAAATGTGGATAGAGCTACTGTGTTTCATCTATACCTATGAAAAAAAAGAAATATATTAGATGGGTCTCAATGATAATAGTTCCTTATACATCATGGTGGAACATATAAGTATAAGTACATGATAGAACACTTGTGGAAGGAATAGACTGAATGGGGAATTTAAGTATTATGGGTCCAAATGCATGGTTTTTCAACAAGTGAAAGCTGTAAGGAATCATTTTAAAATATTCCTTATTCAAATTCATATTCCTGTGTGGAAATGTGATGAAATTACTATGGAATTTTTCTTTGGAAAACCAAACTATACTATAAATAATGATGAAATATGGATTATCGTTGATCAACTAACCAAATCTTCTCATATCTTTTCTATATGATATGATCTTCATATTCAGAACCTCTAAAGACTCTACATCAATGAAGATGTAAGAATTCGTGGAACACCATTATCAATTATTTATTATCGAGAACCCCCATAACATCAAAATTATGGAATGTTCTTCATATGTATCTCGACTCTAAGCTTCAATTGATAACTAACCAATATCCTCAAACTGAGGGATAGTGTGATGAAATAATTTAATCAATTGAAGACATTTTGAGATCATGTTCACTTAATATTCAATGTATGTGGGATCATTACATTCCATTGGTAGTGATTTCCTATAATTATATATTATGTTCAAGTATTCAAATTGTGTCACATGAAGAATTATATAGTAATATATTTCATGCTTTAACATGATGTCGTGACGTTGGTTAATGGAAACTCGTCGGCCTAGAACATGAGGAAGAGATGATGAAAAAGGTAATGTTGACACTAGATCATCTAAACATTGCCTCGAAATAGGAAAAAAACTATGATGGTAATTGGTGGAATGTTTTAGAGTTCCAAGTGGGAATACATGTTATCAAAAGAGTATATACATTGAAGGGTGTTATCAGATTTGATAATAAGGTAAAATTGAGTCCTATTTACATTAGACACGTCCAAATTCTTGAAAGGTATGGAGTCATTACTAATATTTTTCCATTACCTCCAAAAATAACAAAGGTACCTGATCAGTTATATATATATATATATATGATAATGGTGTACATGCTAGACTAAATGCATGTTATAATATCTGATGAGATATAGTTTGAAAGTGAAATTTCTTATTGTAAAGAACAAATACAGATTCATGAAGAATGTCTTTTCCTTAGTGGAATTCTGAAGTTTCCCTGGTTTATGTTTTTTTCAATTGGTTTTGATTTTAGATGTGTTTCATTTCATTTTTCTTCATTCATGATTTATTTTAGGGATTCAATCTGGTCTTCTGCTGTACTCGTGTATTTCTTGAGTTTTTTCTACCAGTGGGGTCACCAGATCTTCGACATTTAAAATTCATGAAAGTTGTTTGGAACTGAAGTGTGTTTGGGAAGGGGATGGGTAGAAGGTCGGTTCCGAATTCATGGATCATTGGATCATGGATCATGATTATCATGCTTGTTGAGTTATCTATGGTTTAGTTAACGCGAAGAAGTGGAAAGGGTGGTGCTGCTGGTTGAAGTTGAATCAAAGATTTTTTATGTTAATGATGAACCCTAGAAATTTGGATGTAATCTATTTACAACGTCAGTTTGGAGTTTGAATTTATGAATTCTCTTGTGACATTGGGTCCTTGATCTAGGTGACTGTTCATTCAACTAGTGTAGAGTTTGAATTTTTGAGTTCTCTTGTGGCATTGTGGCATTGATCCATGAGACAATGCATTATGTTTATTTTCTTAGGACTATCCCATATGAGATTTACAACTGGGAGAATTCTCTTTCTCGTCGTTATCCAAAATTGGATGTTTTGATAGGTTATATCATTTCCCATCGGTATCGGGACTGTGCATTCTTACAAGAGACAACTAGCTGAGCAGCGACGGGAAGGTGGACATATATTGTATTGTTTCTCTCCTAAGGCGGTGCTTTTCTTTACTCTTGAATTGTATTGTATTTGGTATTGTTTATCCTTAATGATAGAGTCATGTTTTTTCTTTAATTTTTTGATATCAATATAGTTTCCCACTTTTACCTCAAAAAGTTATTTGAATAAAAATTTCATTTCCAGTCCAATATTACACAAAAAATAATATATTTTTATAAAAGTAGTTTTTCTATCTTTTAATGAAACACCAATTTTATATATAAATTTTGGCACATTTATATAATTAAAATTTCAAAATAAACATCATTTTTGAATTAAACATATCAAAATATGATTGTGTTGAATTTTTGGGATTTTCTTTGAATCTTTATTTTTCTGATCAATAGGGAAAAAACAACATTTTTGTCAAAAAACTGTATTTTAGTCTAAAAAATTATTAATGTTAAATTATATAGTAACTTTTTATATGGCCAAATTGGATCATTTATATATAGATTGATAAAATTTTGTTCATTGGAATCAATTTTACTTTAAAATTGAATATAAAAACAGTACAATATGTAGAACATTTTTCTACTAAAAATAAATAATTCGTTCATATACATGATTAGAATTAATCTTATTTTTCCCACTTTTGAAAATTAAATTTATAAAAATAGAAATATCCCATTTTTATGAAGATAATATTTACATTACAATTAAATAAATTTTTTTAAAACAATGATGAGTGAATGTGATTAAAACTAATTAAAATGATTAAAGAAAAATTACTCATAATAAAAGACTATACCATTAAATTAAATGCCCAAATAACATAGAAACCTATAAAAACCAAATTTAATGGGAATATATCATTCATAGAACATCAATTAATGTGTTTGGATAGTTTTTATGTAATTTGGTTTGGTAATAACAAGTATACAACTAACTTTTTCCTCAAAATTCCTAGTGAGTCCATTTCATTCCCACTAAAAGGCCACCACCTCTCCAAATTATTCACACCTATAAATCATTATATAATCAGCCAAGTCCTACCCATATTGTCTCCAAAAATTCCACACCATGACCCATAATCTCTATTTGGGTCGAAATATTCCCAAGGAAGCCTTTGGTATTAACCAAAAGAAGTTACCAGATTAAGAGGTAATGTTTTCTATCAATCATATTAGTTTCATTTTGATTCTCCTCACCTTATATTGTTATTATTATATTTATACATTGTAAACCTGTATAAAAAATATACTCATATTTTTAATGCTATTTTTTGACTTATAATTACACAAACATCCATCTAATGTGTAACAAATCTATTTTTTCTATATATAGCAAAATACTACCTCACGATACGATGATTAAACATTTTTATTTACCACCTATCTTGGTTTCCATTATGATGGAAACGATATTTAGATACGAACTATTTGATATATATAATATATTTGTTCTTCTATGATTTTCATTTCGAACATACCTTTATGCTTTCCATCTTGTGTAAATATGATAATTTCGTATGATGATCTATGGATTTCTACCCCTTCAAAGCAATGTGAGTCATTCATGCCATACATGGAATGTATAAAGGATGGTGTTAATAAATATAATAAACACATATAACTTAGATATTATAAAGGAATTATAATATACATGTGTATCATTTTGTTTTATTCGTTTAATATCACATTGAAATGAAAGTAGTGTTCATGAGTACATATGACATACCATCTCAATGAATGGTGCACCTCATTTCTTATCTCTAAACGATATAGACTTTTCTAAATACATATCAACTGAAAATACAAGTTAATTAAGTCGTGTATTAGATTATTTATATTATGATTCCATGATATAATTAATAAGATCAACCAATAACAAGTCAAAATATAAAAAAAAATTAATTAATTAACACCAGAAATAACTGAAATAGAGAATGGTTGTTAAAAAAATGTAATACATTATTATAAAGATTAAATATATGATATTATAAACATGATTATCAGTTGTTTAAAATTTAGTGAAATATTTTAAACCACTAAATAGTATAATAAATACTACATAATAATGAAAGGTTGCGGTAATGGATTTTGTGTCAATATACTTACTATAGAGACTTAGGCTTGTCATGTACAAATTAAATTTTAGTTTGTGTATATAATTCACCATGATAATTTATATAATAAATAAAATTAATTTAATGATATTATAAGTTTCAATTATTTTATTGGTAATACAGTTTTAAATTTTTCAATGTGTTATCGGACACATTAAAATGTTTAAATATTATTTTTTAATTTTGATTATTTGAATGTCAACAACCCATGTTCTTAATTATCACCCTCTAAAGTATTATTAATAAATCTATATTATTTTTTAAATATGTGTATTTTATAAGGAAACATATTTATTTTATATATAAAGAATTATTTTGTCTTGTACGACGTGTTTTGGGGACTGGTGAATGAATGGCCATCGATGCATCGGTAGTCTCATGGGATGAAATAGTTGGTAAAAATCTGAGGGGTATACCAGATTGCTAAACCATCATGTAAAAGGTCTTCATGGTATTGGTTCCATGTCATTAGGACACATAGTGTCCAATAATAAATTATTTACCAAATTTAGAATCTGTTTCTATTTATCCATTATATTTTTCCTCGACATGTCAATGAATTTATTTCTATTTATTTTATTATTTAATGGCATGCATTTTGGTTTATTACATTTACTTATTGATTATTCCATATCTAATTGTTTAAATGGAAATAGTGTTTATTTATTTACATTTCCATATATACTGAATATTTATTTCTTCGGTTTTACTTACCCTTACCGATCATTTGATCTATCCATTATTGTGTTTCTTTACTCAGTTTATGAAGAAGCAAACTATGAATAAGATTTCAAAGATGCAGTTTATTTTAGTTTATTATGTATCTTGTGTTATTTTTTTCCCATTTTATTATGTATATTATGAATGTAATTTGAATTTCATGGAATGATAACTTCATCAGTCCTTCAGTATTTGATTACTTGTAAATCAATCCAATGAAATGTAATAAAGCACCTGATTTGGGATATCTGGGGCTACGGAGATACAATCCGAATACTATTGAAATATATAACATAAATTGAATATTTAAAGTGTATCTAATTTCATATATATAAAATTCATCTCTTTTTGGAAATTTTTAATTTTAGATTCTTCATAATGGTTCATAAAGATAATATGAATTATACTAGTCACATCCCCAAGGAGTGTTAATCCAGGTTGCCATCAAGTATTGTTTTTTATATACTACTCTACACTGAGATATTCCCATAACACCTTGTCATATTTGTTAACTCATGGTACATATATTTATAAACCATGAACCCTTTTATTATCCAAACATTTATATATTACTAGTAATAACTAAATAATCTCTACCATTCAAAAATTCTATGATGTTCTTATATACATATCCTCGATGTCAATATTAGGGTTTCATTCTCTATTAATTTATTTATAAATAATGATTCCATGATTTCTTAAAAATTTCACTAATTCCAACTGTAATTACCCAAACCCCATTACACAGAGCTAGTTCTATACTTTCTTACATTGGTGTAATAATCCAGGAAGTTTCATCCTTAATGAGTGACTTGTTTAGTAAATTTTGAAAACTAGATACATCCTTATGATTTAGATTAATACTTTAAATAAGAAAACATGGAAAATCAACAGGAAACATCTATGATATACTATATTATCCATGAAAGTCATTCATAATACACATCATTTCATCATATAGAAATAATTAAACATAATAATGAGGTTTGATCATATTCTTAGTAAGGGTAAACAATATATTAGAATCCAAAATTTAAACATAAACAACAAGGTTGGGGTTATGACTAAAGAATAATCCATTAAAACATAATGATGATAATTATATGACAGGATATAAATATGGATAATTAATTCCCTATAAATAATCACATGAGAATAAAACATGAACATGAATATTATAAGAGCAGAATAATAACATTATCAATCATTTAATAATATAATAATGTGGAAATACAATATTTCAGAGATACCATACATACCATAAATGACAAAACCAAGAATTATACATAAAATAGTATGTCATCAACCCGTAATTGATCTAGTTTGTCATATAAGACATACTGAGGCAATAATGGGCTATAACACGACCTTCTCATAGCTGACTATGTAAAATTCATTCTTCAAATGTTGAATAAAAAGTCATTACTAAATAAATGGGTCCTAGAAAAATTTTATATATTTGATTCATTATTATATAGGAAATTATTACAATAAAATCATGGACAATTTCTTTAATGAAACACCCTAATTCTTTAATATTAAGAGTTATTTTTGGATAATTCATTTGTATTTGTCACAAAAAAAATATTGTAAAAATGTATATCCCATAAAATAAAACATAATGAAATTATATATTACTAATATGAAATTTAATTTCATACTTACAGTTGGAAATTAAACTTAAACCGTGTAAAAAAGTGTCTAAGAAACATTAGAAATGAGCCACCTCAATACGGCTTGAGGGAATATATGAAAGAGGATTTAAAGAAGAAAACATTAATAATTGTTTTTATAAAACCAGAAATGAACTAAGACAGTTTTTTATTATAAAAATGGTGATTTCTAGAAATAAATTTCTTTAAATATATTATAGATTATACATGAAAATGCGTATGAATTTGGAAAGATCCCTTAAATCGATCTTTCCTGTCAAGAAGAATTCAAAAGAGAACCCTAAAATATGTGATTCCACATCAAAGTAATATTAAATGATATTGATACATTAGTATGAAATATGTACATATAATTTAGTAGAAATAATAAAAAAATAAATAATAAATTACATTTGGTTAAAGAATGAGAAACTGTAACCCGAATAAAAATGGAGGTTTGAGGAGAAACCCTTACCCTGTAGATGAGATTTGAACCACATGCCCCCTAAAATAAATGATAGTGAAATACAAAATTTATTACTATAATGATAATTTTATTGATTATATGATATATAAATGTATTTTATTAATAAAATAAACACATTATATATCGATAAATATGGCTTACCTCCAAAGAATAAGAGTTAGATGATAAAACCCTTACGTTATGTTTGAATGTGTTATGAACATGATATTATTGTATTGGATAATCAAAGTATGTGAATTATTGAATTAATTAATAACCTTTTAATCATTTTTTTATTATAATTTATTGATGTTCATTTAAGGCCATTTTGATGAGTTAAAAAAATCAAATTCATTATTCAAGTGCATTTGTTTCCATGGTTTTCATGATCAATTTACATTTATATATGTATAGAAAATCATGTGAAATGACAATAATTATCCATAATTTTAATTTATATTTCACTTATAATCTTATATAAATTAAAATTGTTTTAGATATCATTCAGTTATATGGTATGAGTATGAATCATTAGGAAAATCATTAGTGATAATCATTTATACTATATTGGTTTTCTGTTAATCACCATGAACTATTTTTGTCTTATTAGTTAATATTGAATATATATACTGATAAAAAAAATTATATAACATGTAATACATATATAATAATTTATTTTAACCATTAATATGTATTTATGACCATCTATGAAGGCTTAATTGAAAAATGAAAACACATCGTCCATGAAAGAGTACAATCGACACCTAAGATGATGCCTTCATTTTTAGAATGAAAGAAAGGAGGAAGCGGATTTATGGTGGATTTAACAATTACAAAATAAAATTCTATAATATAAAATATACTATAGTTATCATGTCACATTGGAATGGGAATGAGAGGAGAGAATCAGAAAATAAAATAAATCTAAATGAAAAGGGAAGTGGTTTTTAACTCTTTAAATATATTCATTAAGAACCACCTTATAGGAATTGGTTTTTTTGTTCTATTGAGAACATAACATCACAGAAATGGGAAATAATATAGGAAGAAATATATGTAATGAATTGGGAAATCTTCAAGGCTTAATAGGTGTGAGGAGAGGATGTGGTGAGGGGTGGTTTTTATAGTGAAGGATAGGGTGGTTTTTTTATTATATTGATCATTTTTTTATTATTTTGGATCACATATATTAAAATTTTGATAATTACAACTGAATTTGTAAAAATAATTAATGATTGTTCGAGATTATGGGCTTACATCAGCCACACATAATCTAGGACTCAATAATTCATGAATTTATTAAATATGATATGTGATCTTTTTTCAGTTTTCACCAAAACATAAACTATTTTATAAAAGTTCAAAAACAATAACTTAAACATTCTTTGATAATTAAAATTCAAAAAATAACAACATTTTATGAAATTAATTTACAAAATATATGAAATAAAATAATCAATTACCCCAAAAATACCGATTTTTTTAATATAATTGATTTTATGAAACATTGAAAAATAAATTAAGGTCTCTTAAAAATATATTTCAATCATAAGAAGTAAGAAATTATTAATTCATTTTACTAAAATAATTGTCATTTTAAATTCTTATATTAATTATAAAATTTTAAATAATCATTTATGTTTGAATAATATTCCGATACATATTTTATCATTTTTAAAACCCCTATTAACTTATTCCATTATATAAATATACAATATTATAATTTATAGGATGTCCATGTTTTATTTTTTTATTTTCAAATGTGAATTTACTATTATATAGTTCATAATACTATTGATAAAGGTCGCATTACTACTCCAACAGTCAAATTAATATTTTTCAAAAATGAAACATATCAGAATATTAAAAAAATAATCAATGTAAATTTTGATGTTATGATTTCAAAAATATTGTTTAATTTATCATATATAATTTACTAATGTGTAAAAATTTATATTTAACACAAAAATTCCTTTAAAATTTGGTTAAAATTTGTTCAGATAGAAAAAACATTTTTACTTTTCATAATGGATTTATTCGTATCTTATGTCTCTAAAAATATTTTAGATGAATGAAATAATATTCTATTAAAAATATAACTTATAAATTTCATTCATATCATTCACAAATATTGTTGAATTTAAATATTAAAATTAAAATTCACTATGTTCGTATAAATAATTCTTATAAAATTAAAGAATTTATGTTCGAATAGTTTTAATTTATTATTAAATAGAAACCAATAAATTGATTTTAGACACATGTGTAATCTATATTTACATAATTTACATAATCTCATTCATTCATGCAATCTCCAACATATATAATATTATTATAATGATTAAATAATATTATTTAATCATTTTTTAGATCCAAAGTTATCGACTAAGATAAAAATATAAAAGGATTACCATAAAATCTAAGGGTGCTACATTATAACCTCATATAATAAATTTTACCCACAAAACTTGATTTTTTAATTCAGTAAATAAATTTTGATAAAAGACATTTTTATTTGGGAAAATATATTATGAAATATGCTTAATATAATATCCACATAATAAGAGGGAATTTAAAATGATAGTTTCACTACAAAAGTTTGATTTCATATAGGAAATCAATAGTTGTAACCAATAAATTGGACATAAAAGATAATATACCACAATCATGTTCTGTTGGAGGGTCGTATAAAACATGGTTATTATTATGTAATAAATAACCAAACTATAAATCTTATCATTGATTAATAGACCACTGATTTTGGAGAAGGAAAATTAAATAGATACAATTTTTTGTTCTAAAAATAATGTTGTAGAGTTTATGGTTTCTTTCTACTATCCTAAAAGAACATTATGAAAATTAAAATACTTTATTTATTTTTATGAAATAATAATAATCTCATCCTTTGGTTGTGATTCTATATATTTTCAAATCATCCCTTACACTGAGAAATGTATTTTTATATTGAAATCGATTATGTGAGAAGCAATTTTTATGAATCATATTATCCTTATGTCATTACATTGACCTATAATATTTTTACAATGACAATAAACGTTAGCATATTTTATTAATAAATAGTAATATCCTATTTTTAACTTGATCCATTCCACATATAATTAATTTTAAGGCTTATATATAACATGTATTTTCATATTCAATGACCAAAAATTTCAAAGGTAGGCCACTAAATGTCCAAAAATAAACATAAAATAATATTTTCAACAAAATTACTTTTTATTTTCATATTTAAAATATAATAATAACTTAATATCCTTCATACCATAAAGAAACATGCATTCATCCAAGAGTTCAATACCACGCTATAATTAAATCCTATCATATAATAATTTCATCATAACAAAAACTATCAAATCAATAACCTCCTTCATCATCACTAATACAATCCTATAAACCAATAGTTAATATTATCACTATATAAAGAACATATTTTGTGTTATAATTCCCAATTAAAGTGTTATTAAAAAGATCAAAATACAAAAAGAATCACTTTTCATGGTTACTGGTTCTATTAAGCACATGCTTATAATTCCCTAAAGAAGAAGCCTTGTATTACAATATTTCTATTTATCATTATTATTAAAAATAAATAATTATTGATAAAATAATAAAAAAATAATAATTCTTTATTACAAATACATGATTGTTAATCATTACACTTCATATAATGTAGTAGCATTTCCTAGATTATGATCCATTTTCCTCTTTTTTGTTTATATTCCATTGATGATTGATAAATTTATTTTTATTATGTCCCATATACTTTTAGTTGAATCACTATACATTGGAAAATTATTTCCTTCTATTTCAATTATGATAACGGTGGAATTTTAATCTAAATATAAATACAAATCCATTTCTTCTTAGGAATCTAACAAGGTGTATCCTTCCACAATTATCACATGTGGAAAATTACTTCATCCCTTCTTCTCTTTATCATATCATTTCGCAGATGCCTTTTTCTTCTTATGCATCCTTCTGAACACATAAAAAATATAAAAATATTTCTCCATCTTATTAGAACAAGATATTACCTCCTTATATGATGAAATCATTTTAGAGTCTAGTTCCCTCTGAATACTTGATTTAACAAATCCAAGAAACAATCATTATTACACTATGAATTATGTGCTTTGATGTGAATCCCATTACATAGTCTAGGTTCCATTTCCAAACAATGTCATAGAGTATATTAGATAACAAAATTTTGAAAAACATGTGATAATCTCAATACTAGTGAAATAAATAACATAAAAGGAAAAATTGAAATGTATAAAATCACATAATCATAAACATAGATTCAATAGTGACATGTTTACATTCCAATTGATCAAATGGTTCATAAAGATAATGTGAATTATCTTAATAATACACCCCAAGAGTATCAAAAAATTTACATTTTAAGGTTTGTTGTCGTATACCGTGTTACACTAACTCAGGCCCGATGAACACTGTCTGAGATATTACCCATTGGAATATTTGTTCCAGAACCACATCTACTCGTTGTCTCTAAACAACGCAATATTTCTATGAATACCCTTATAATATCTACATTAACATAATTATAGGACATTCAAATATGTTTATACTCAATTTTTATCATAGTATTATGTTCCTTAATCATTATTTTCATATCTAGTTTCCATGGTTTCGATTGAACTTTCTCTAAAACCAACTATAAAGACCCCTAACTAGTTGCCTTGTTATAATACCTTACATTATTATATTGGCATAATAAACAAGGACATCACATCCCAAAGGACTGAGTAGTTTAGTATCATTTCAAAACCAGATAAATAAATATGTTTGATATATCAACTTGAAAATAAAAAAAATATTGCAACTCCATAGGAAATATCCATGAACTCTAAGATTATACTTGAAAGTCATTCATAATACACATCTTTTTAGTGTAGTAAGAAACATAAGAAATGGGTCATCTTATATTTCTATCAAGGGTAAACAATATAATATAATATATCCAAAATATACATAATCATTAAAGAATGATAAATAAGTAAAAAATAATTCCAATAATACATAATATTGTGCATGATATTGTAGGAATAAAACATTGATAAATAATTCCATATAAATAAACCTATGAGAATGAAATATAACCATTGATAAAATAATATCCAAATAACTATTTGGGATATAGATTAAATATATAATAATTATTGAAAAAATAATTCCAGACATCATAAACTTACCATCAAGGCCTCTTCTAATAAGTCCTAATAAATTACTAAGGCCAAGCCTAGTACTTAGTCTAGTTTGTGTTCTGAGACTTACTGAGGCCTTGAGGGGCTATAGCAGGCCCTGCCCATCATATACTATGTTTGATGCATTGATTGTATGTATAATAAATATATATAACTAAATTAATATCTCTCATAATACATTGATATATTTGAATTATAATCATACATGAAATTACTCTAATAAAATTATTATTAAATTCTTGAGAGAAATACACTTATACTTTGAAAAGAATATTTTATTTGTAAAAAAACTTTTATTTTTTATAATAATGAGATTGTAAACTTGTATATCACAGAAAATAAAATGTAATGAACTTATATTTTATTTCTATTAAGTGAAATATAAAAATAAAATTTTTAAACTAAAGTTAAAACATGTAAATAAATCGTCTCTAAATCCTTATAAATGAGTCACATCATGGCGGTTTGAGGGAAAATATAAAAGAGTCTCTAAAGTAAAAAATAGAATATTTTTTTTCATAAAACCATAAAGAACACCGATTTATTTTAATAATAAAATAATAATTTTAGAAAAATATTTTTTTAAAATTTATATGACATTGTGTTGTTGAAAATGTGTTTTAAATTGGAATGTTACCTTAAATCAAATATTCAAATTTGGTGGAATTGAATAGAGAACATTATAAAACATTTCTTTTTCTTTAAAATAATGATGAAATCATCATTGAACATGATTTTGGAATATGTACACATAATGATGAATAATTATATAAATAAAAAGGATAATTACATTGGGGTAAAGAGAGAGAAAGCATTACATGAGACGAAAATGGAGGTTTGTAAGGAAACCCTTACAAATTTTCTGAGAGTTAAACCAAATACCCTATAAAATTAAAAATCATGTAATAATACATCTCATACCATGAAAATAAATGGTTTAATGATATTATATATCAATTAGAATTATTATTATACCATAAAAGGGGACTAATGGTGAATAAAATAATATCCCATAGAAATAAAAATGAGATTTGAAAAGCCTTTCCATATGTCTAAATGTGTTTTGAAGATGATCGTTGTTTCCTAGATAATCAGATTAAATTAATTAATTTGTTACACCATAATATTTAATACATGTTATTAATTTAGTATAATTATATTGAGTTCATTTATGTCCTTTTTTATCTGTTATAAAATACAATTTTATCATCCAAGATAATTTATTTCCATGGTTTTTAAAATAATTTAACATGTATATGTCTGTTGAAAAACATTTAAAATGAGAATAGTTGTCCATAATATAAAATATATGTTATTTTTTATATTACATTATATTACATAGTTATGTATTTTATTCTTTATTATGATTTGAGGATGAATCATTTGATAAAACAATACTGATAATCGTTTAGATTATTTTGTTGTTTTTTAATAATTATGAACTATTGTTTTTATTTGAAAATATTATATATATACATAGAATATAAAACATTAAATAATTATAAATACATATATATTAATCTTCTTTATCCTTTAATATGGTTTGATGACCATCATCTTAAGTTTAATTGAAACATGAAAATAATTCATCCATGAAGCTGGTAAATTAGTACATCAATGAAAATGTTTTCATTTTAAGAATTAAAAGAATAGGGAAAGAGAATTGATATTGGATTTTAAATTGACATAAAAAAATTATAGAATATAAAAGGTAAAAAATTCGAAATATTACTTTGTATAGGGGAGTTGAGGAGATAATATTAAATTAAATGAAATTAAAAAGAATATAAAATAAAAGGGAATTGGTTTTTACCTCTTGAATTCTTCTCCTTGAGAACGTCCATAGGGAAATTCATTTTGATATTTTCATGAGACAAAAAACTCATAGTGATGGGAAAGAGGATTGGGAAGTCGATTGGTATGGAAATGGAAATAATTATATGTTTATGTGGTGTGATTATAAGAAGTGGTGAGGGTTGTATTTATAGTGGAGGTGAGAGGTGTTTTTTCAATATTTTAAACATTTGATTATTATATTGGTTCAAGACAATGCATTGTTTAATGTTTATCATTAAAAATATTTAAAGAATGATTTATGGTTCAATATTATGGTCTTCCATTATCCATTCATCATTTATGAATAAATAATTTATGTATTTATTAGATATTGTAAATTACCATATTTTACTATTCAAAAAAAAAATATTTCGTAAAAAACCCAAAAATAATCCGATTTTTTTTAGTTTTATTAATCAAAAATTATATCTATTTTTTTAAAATTATTTTCTAAATATGAGAATTAAAATCACCATTTTCTCAATAAATATCGATTTAAATATTTTAACTATTTTATGACAATTTGATGAAAAATTCACTTTTGTGTAATAAAAATAGCTTACAAACATAAGACAAACAAATATTATTTTATTAAATTATTTTTTTGTAAATAATTTCATTTTAATCAATTATAATTGTTATAATAATTAAAATTTATTTTTCAAAAACATACAAACACCTAATTTATTATTTAAAAAATATTTATTTACACATTCCTTGATATAAATATTCAATATTTTCAATTATAAGTTACCAAAGTTTTATTTATACATTCATAGGATATATTTCTATTGTATTAGTCATATTACTATTCTTAATGGTCACATTATTATTACAACAGTGATATTACTATACCTCAAAAATGAATAATATTATATAAATATAAAACATTTAAGCAATGTTAGTTTTGATATTATGATTTTGAAAATTATGTTTATTTTGTAAAATATAATTTATAAAAGAACAAAATATAATATTTAAAAAATATATTTCCACTAAAAGTTGGTAAAATTGTGTTTTTAAAAAATACCCTATTTTTTTGTAAAATTAGATTTATTCTTTTCAATTCTATCTAAATTTTTTTTGGAGGAATGTGGAAATAATTTATTAAATATATAATATATAAATTTAATTAATATATTTCACTAATAATTTTTAATTTATTTTATAAATTTAGAAATTCATTGCGGATATGAGCATAGATCTTATTAAAATACATCATTTATTTTCAAAATTTTAATGACAAATTAATTGGTAACAAATGAATTAATTCTATGTACATATGTTATCTTTATTTTTGTAATTGAATCAATCTCATTAATTTCCTCCATTCCCAGCAACTTGGAGATATCTATAATAAATAAATAATCAATTTTAATCAATTTTATTGTTGTAAACCATCAAATGAGTTAAACATTTAAAAATTCGTACTATAAAATCCTTGGGTGTTACCGTTACAGTCAAATATAATAAAAAAATGAACATGACCCTTGCATTTAATAGAATTTAAAAAAATCAGTAGACAATAAATATGACTCCAAGAGGGATAGTATAGTGTAGAAAATTAAATAAGCTGATACTCAATTTGATGCATCAAATAAAATAAAGCTGCAGTAATAATGATAATTTATAATAGAAATTTTTATATAAATACAACCATGTCATAGTGGATGGATGATATGAATAAAAGCAACTGAAATTTAAAAAATAATGGATTCTAATCAAACTCACATTATCATCCTCACCAAATCTCCATCCCATTAAAAACTATAGGATGAAATTATGTTTTTTTCTCTATGTGATTACTTTGACTTAAAGAAAGATTATTATTTTACCTTATATATGAAAAATCTCCCTTTTGTGGTGTGATTTTATCAATGGCTTTATAGACTCCCATTAAAAGCTCTCGTTTAAATTGGGAGTAGTGGGTTTTCATAACCACCATTAATTAGGGAAGTTATAGGTGAATGTTTAAACTTCTGGTTATTAATAAAATTTAATTTTTATTTATTTTTAGTAGTTCTTTTTTGAAAATGACAAAAAAACCCTATTGAAATATATTTTAAAATTTTAAATTAAAATTTATAAAATATTTTTAAAAAATAATGAAATTAAAATTCTTTTGAAAAAAAATATATATAATAATTTTGATGGCATGACTATTTATTAAAAAGGAAAAGTGGGAGCCCCTTTAAATTTGGAATAATGGGTATCATATTTGATCAAATGTAACCAAAATATATAAATCTAGAAGGTAATGGAACCAAAACCCATTGGAGAACCACCATAAAGTTTTTGTAGTGGGACAATATATAAGTACAAATAAATCTTGATGTCCCCGGTAATGTAGGCATTTGATGTCCTAAATGCCTTATAGCAACCCCAACTAAATGGAATAAGATAAACCCTGAACCTTGGTGTCAATGGCTGAGACTCACACCCTCTGCCCAAACCCCATCCATTGATCACCTTGTGCCTAAGAACAATTCCACTTGAATATTCCCCACCAACATTGATCCATTCCATAAATCCACATACCCAACCTCTTGAAAATACCCAAAACACCATATTCACACATTGGGAAAACCAATATGATCCAAAAAAACCACTACAACCCCGACTACTAATACTATCAGACACCCATCATGTTTTTCCAATAAAAAATTAACCATCACCCCACACAAAAATAATAATAGTGAAAAGGATAACCCAATCAACCTCCTCATCCACCAAGGCCACTGTAGAGCCATATTGAGTGTCAAAATATCAAAATAGATCTCTATGTTAAATCAAATGTTTCATTTTATTTGAGTGTTAATTTTGTATCAAAAATATTTCAATAAAATATTTCGAGGAGATCCAAATTATTATATAGTGGGGTACCTTGGTCCATATTTGTTTCATTCCCAAAAGGTTATAAAATCCCCTAAAACCTAGTTTTTAGATTGGATACCCTAATTTGTGACTATTTGATTGATTTTATTCTTTGTTTAATAGGGTATTTTTATGCTTATTGGGCCATCTATGAATTCTTCAATGTTGTTACATTCTAATTGATATGATGGTGTTGTAATGACAGTGCTCTTCCTTCATTCAGTGATTTATTATTTATAATATATATATTATTGTGTTCATGTGTGTATTGCAATATATTTATGTATAATTATTTATAGTCCTAATATATTTATCTATATTTATTTATAAATATATGTAGCTAAATATATTTAAAATCATTTAGATGTTTTTATGTATAATTATCGATAAGCCAATGTATATATAAATATGTTTATGTAATTATGATTATACATAATCATATATGTTTTGTAGGTACATATATATTTCTATTTATATGTATATATATATATTCATAGTTATATGTAGCTTTATTTACAAGTGATTATATATATATATATATATTTATAATTATATTAACTTATAAATATTCATGTGTTTATACATATTGTGGTAATATATATATATATATATGTGTGTGTGTTTATAAAAAATTGATTATAATTTTGTAATACTATAATTATATATATATATTTATGGACATTTATATATTCATTCAAATATATTATGTTGGTATATGTCTGTGTGTGTTTATATTTATATTTATTTGGGTAATTTTTTTATCTTTATATATTTTTAATATTTATATATATATATAACTGTATTTAAATTAATTTATATGTAATCTATTTTACATGACATTATTTAGTTATCTATTATTTATTATTCACTATTAAATATTTGTTAATTAATTTTTTAATATATTTTCATTAAATATTTATTAATAATTAAATACCTATTTTCCACTTATCATTTATTTATAATTAATTTGATAAATATAAATTATATTTATTTTTACCTTTAATCTGTAATTATTTAATAATAAATTTTTTAATAACTAATTTATTTCTTTTTTATTTTTGAAATTTATAATTAATTATTTGTTATTAATTAAATTTTTATGGTGTTTTTATTATAAAATTTCAATTATTTATGATATCTTATTTTTTATTTAGTAGTTTTTTTGTATTTTATTTTTTAGTTGCAATATATTATTTATTACTATTATTTTTAATTATTTACTATCAATTATTAATCATTCTTATGTATTTAAATTTATTATGTATTATTTTTTAATTATTTAACATTGTCAGAAATTTATTATTTATTATTTATCATTTAATATTTAATATTTAATATTTAATATTTATTACTTATTATCTAGAATTTTTTATTTTTTAATTAAGTAATTTTTTATTATTAACTATTAAATTTTAACTCTTCACTGATAATTATTTATGTAATATTTCATAAATTATTATTCACTATTTTATTATTATTAGTTGCATTTAATTATTATTTCTTAATACATATTAATTATTAAGTTATTATTATTTTTTATTAATTTACATATATTAATTATTTATTATTAATCATTTATTATTTATTGTTTATTGTTTATTATCCCTCTATAATTTATAATTTATTATTTATTTTATAATTTAATATTATCATTTTTATAAATTTATTTTAGATATCTTATTGATTGATTTATTTATTCAAAATTTAAAATAAAATTATTTAATAATTATTAATTATTTATTCGTTATATATTAATTCATTATTTAATTATTTGTTATTTAAATTATAATAATAAAAAAAATTAGTTTGATATTATCTGTTTATTTCTTAATTACTTCTTGAAAATATTAAATGTAAAATATTTATTTCTTGAAACTTATTATTTAATATTTATTTGATTATAAATATTAAGTATTAAGTGTTAAATATTAAATATGAAATATAGAATGGAAAATAAATATATGTATTCATTTATATTTACATATACTTATCGGTATATATATATAAATATATTAGTTTATCTACTCACCACATTAACAGCTTTGTGTAATGGAATCATGTTTGTAGAAAAACCAATAGGCAATGAGTTCAAAATATAACCCCAAATATATATGAATAATTCTTATAGACATTAAATGAAATTTTTGGAATAATAATGGTAAAATATAAAATTTCAAAAGTAGTTTCAAAACATTTATCATACATTTTGACATACGCATTGAAAAAAGTTCATAATAAATAATAATTTTCCCAGATAAAAAAATCTACAATGAAATTTTTCTTGACACAACACTTGATGATAGTTTTTCAAAACCACTTCGATACAATTTAGTGATTTTTGAAACCATCGTTAAATGGACTTTTGGATACTTCACATATATTAATTCTTCTGTCATGTATGTGGGTAGGGGTGACCCTAACAGCTTCGTAGGATTCTCCCTACTGCCTTAAATAAATGATTACTATTGCAATCAAGTTGGTGTATGTGAAATAAATATAAGATTGAAAGTCATACTCTTGTAACACACCCACCCGGAATCATAACTAAAAAATATAGATATTAGAAAAGGAGTAATGTCATCGTGAGCCAACTAGGCCACCTCAAAACAAGAAATAACGTGATTTATCTAATGAAGGTAATATGTATGCCATAGTTACAACATATATAATCTCAGTAGGGGAAGGAATCTCAAATAGTCTGAGGCTTATTAGAAGACCATTAGGGAAAATTATCAACAAATCATGTCTCAAACATTTAAGAAGTGATGTACATCAAGTGATCTATATAATTCATCTCGATATACAACATCTCACATAGGCCTACTAGTCTCCCCATGGTAGGGTCTAAGGGCCACATTTAATAACCACAATTTTGTAAACAAATTTATCTATGATGTGAATCTCAATATAAAATCTTCTAAACATGTCAATCCAACACCCTCCTGGGATGTAAGTTCCCATGGATGGTCTCACACAAATGAGGAATCATCAGAAGCAACATATAAAGGGAATAATAATACGTAACCTCATATATGTGCCAAACTATCCCCCCAGGGTAAGATCTTTTGGTGGAATCTCATATCTCTAACCTCTAACTTTGAGTGAGGTATCATACCACAACACAAAACTCATCACATATATCCACCCTCTTACTAAGAGTGTTGTATAATTCTGTAATAAATCACCCTTAATTAGGATAAGGTACAAACTAATATCTATGGGTGAAACCCCTCACCTAGGGTTTCCTTAATATCCACATTTAAATTCCACCACATCAATCCCCACCATCCACCCACTGGGGACATTATAAGAACAATTGGTATCAACATAAAAATAAAAAATATTTTAGAACATAAAATAATCAAGCAATTTCAAAAATAATTATCCTCTATCTCCATAGAGTATCCCGTGAATAAAAACACCTATAGGATAACCCATGTTATTCTCATATACCAACCCATATATTCTACCCATACTAGTAATGTTCAGGGACTTGGAACATATGATAATGAATTATTATATATCTAACTCGATATACATACCACTAGTTCCCTAAAGGATTGGTATTAGCCAAATGAATCATTGTAGGAATTATTTACCCCAATGGAGTGTCCAATATAACATCATGAAACCAGTCATTATTCCATCAAGACCAAATTTGGTTGACTATCTGTAACCTCTTTTTCATCATTTAAATCATTTACATCAACCCATATACCTAATACCAAACGTGGAACAATATTAAAAAAGATCAAACACTTTCATGCACAAGAGCGCATAAGAACATGTAAAAACACTAAAATGGGGAAATGCATTACTTTAAAAGCATTCATCATCCTGAAATAATAAACAAATACTAAGAAATAAAAATTAGGAATAACAAAAAAATAACCAAGCATTAGTATATGGGTATTTTTATTCATAAGGTAAACTATATAGAAATAATTGAAAAATACATTTAATCTATTCTGTAATATATAAGTATAAATTATCGTTATAAAACATTAATAAATCTGTTTTATTTCTTGAAAAATTACTGATGAAAAAATTATTTAGAAACCCAAACATTAGTTTTAAAATAATATCTGAAACTTATCACCAAAAATCATCCCATTTAACATGAAATTCATATTTAAACGATTTCATTTAGATATAAATTTTTAATCACATCCTCAGATTTTCATAGATATAGAAAAGGAAAATCATTTCACTTGTTAATCCAACACATTTCATCAACAATAAATAAATAAGGGTTCTAAAACTCATTCTACCAAAGCACCACAAACATACATTTTAACAAGCTATGTTGTCTTTGATATCTATTTGGTTGACATAATCCCATCCCATACATATGATTGATATCACAAAATTTCATTCCACATTCCGTGTATAATAGAAAATATAATTATAAATAATATTAAAATAATCAAATCCGTTGGAGAATCAATAGTTTAAAAGATAGCTACCGCATTTAGATTTTTCCCCCATAAATAGATGATCATCCACAATCGTTTATGATCATCCAAAAATTGATAGATGTTGACCTACCACATAAATCCAACACTAAATTAAAAACTTCTCTTTAATTATATATCAATTATAATTAATATATATTATTAAATTGTAATAATTCCATAATTATTATGTAGGGAAATATCAAGGAACAACTCACTGGGAGAACTTATGTGGCTTAGACATTGTGTAATGAGGCTCATAATACCCTTGGAATTCCATCAGACATATGGATAAACAATATATTAAAACTATCATTTTAATACATCAAAAAATTTCCACAAATCCATTGAAAATATCAAAATATATCCCAGTGGTGACATACCATACAAAATGAGTAAATATACTTATATAGTCATTCTATATGGACCACCTCTTTATAAACCACATAAATATCTATCATATCGATCCAATTACAAAATAGTTTTGTAGAATAAACATCAAACTATAGTTTATACAAACTAATACATGTAGGTAGAAATTATCAGAAATGATCAAGGAAGAAGTATAAGATATCAACATAAAAGACGAGGAAACCCACCTTCATTTACCATTGATGAAGTAGTTTGAAATGAAGAATAGGTATGGTAGAGGGGTTTATCCTCTCCATATTCTCACACCATCAAATTTAACATCTTTTATTTGTTTTTAATGGAAAAAAATATAATGATGCATCCTTCCCATATCTTTATAATATTTTTCTAATCATATGAATTTTTTTAATGCCTATAACCATTATGTATAACTCTTACATATCACCCCTACAGATTATCCCTTATTTATCACCTTGAAACAACCATTATGTATTTGAAAATTAAACCATATGTATTTGTTAATTTTCCAATTTTTGACCCTTATTCATCATAGAAGACCTTACTTGTCAAATTGGTAATTCTATATATGTCATTATTGACCAGTTTTTGGATTCTAATATAGAGTATGTATCTTTGGTTACCTATATATATTATCATGGTTTCCCCAACATATCATCTACATCAAACATTATGCATCTAAATATTAACAATTACATATCATATGTAATACCCTTATTAATCATATAGAAAAACATTAATAAATAGATACCTAGCCATTTTCTAACCCAACTCTGTTAAACATTACGTTATAACCCTTTCATAATGAGTGACCCTTTTATATATTGTATATAACCCTTAACCATCCTAGATTTCATATATTAATAATATAAACCACCCTTATTTATCTAATGTTGACCCAATGATACATTTATGAATCATCAAATATAAATTTATATATATCAGGGTCACTCTTAAATACTTTAAGAGATTCCAATATTTATCCTATTCTCTAAATGAGTTATTATTTTCCCTCATATTTTATTAACTTTACGAATTTAAACCCTTATATATGGGGCCCTTTCATTTTATAATATCATTATATAATACTAAGAACATGCAAGAAGAAACCCATGTATCACTACCACTACGTATCAACAAATTTTATTTTTTATATAAATCATTTACAACTCCAAAACCTCTTAAATTCATCTTTATCCTTGTCCAAAAAACTTTTTATCCTCTAAAAATTATATAAAAATATCATATAGAGGTTCAAACATATATAATTTTAATAGGTTTCCCAATTATAAAAAAATCCGCCACTCTAGATTAAAAAATATAAAATTTTCATGATTTCTCATCAACTATAATGACATGTGTCATTACAAACTCCACCCCAAAACTCATCTCATCATAAAAAATACGCAAAATTCCTTCAGCGATAAAATATATCCAACCAAATATTGTTTCAAATATATGTTTATGGGATCATAATCATAATATGCCACTCATAAATACCAATTATAGGTAATGGTGATCCCCAAAAAAGGAATCTCATAATAAAAACCAAATCAATTAGTATCATACATAAAACCATCAAAAATAACATCCAAAAACTATACAATATAAAAATAATATATTATAAAGAAAAAAAGTATATATTTTTCTCATGAAACAATGATGATGTTCTCAGTAGATTCACAACTCAAACTGCTGGTGCAGTCATGGATAACACATAAAAAACAAAAAAATATGTTCTATAAATTATTCAACTATTTTTCCTAAATGTAAAATAAAAATGGCCACAATCACAGACCTCACATGGATCCTTCCCAACACACAAATCATTCTCGTTAGCCCTAACATTGAAAAATCCTACCCACTCTTGACCATAACAATAAAATCTATGAAGTCATATTTACTCACATTCTAGTATAATATTTAAAAAAACATTCTATCAATTTTCACACTCCAAAACATGCCACAATTTTCATTTGATTTTTTTCATCATTGTAATTTTAACCGAAAGAAAAAACTATAAATCCACAACCTTGGATATATTTTTCTAAAATCTACTCCTTTTTTAAAATACCACACAAAAAAAAGTTTCAAATACCATTTACATAAATTGTATCAAAACCATAAAATCCCATACTTTTCAAAATCAAACATGTTTTTATCTATTTCATGAAAAACTATCTTGTAAAATGATTTACAATAATTATCTTTCACCACATGAATTTTATATTAATTTACTTTCCAAATTTTCAAAAAATTAAAAAAATAATTACACTATAATGGTCAATAAAATTCAATCAATATTACAAAAATAAGACTCTAAAATCAATATTAATATAATAAACCCAATAATTTATTTAATATTGAATAAGAAATATTATAATTTTCTTTAATTAATACTAAATAATGAAAATTAAATATATAAAACTATACCACAAAAAAGATGTTTATCATGCTCTATACATTCAACAATCAAGATATAACAATTAATCAATGGATCTTGGTCAATCCATATATATCATCCCAATCCTCCTCCACCAATACTGGGATTCTTAGTCAAATTACTCATTTATAATAGAGTTCAATGTCCTAACAATTAACATCACTTTATAGATATTGGGATTTAATTGATCAGATATTGTCATCTAATTATACTAGAATACATATCATGTTCTTCTAACACAAATCCTCCTCTAACTAATATTATAGAAAACATTATTTGATAAAATTTTGTAATTTCCCATCCTATATACCCTAAATGGATCTTTGAAGGGTGTACTTCAATACCTCTAGCATGCCCCCAAATATTCTTGAGGTTATCGACTAGATGCATGGGAATGGAATAGTTATGGGGAGTCCATGGACATAAATATAAATTCCCATGACTAGGAATGAATATACTAGAAATAAATAATTTTTAATGCCTATAATATACATCCCAACAACTTCAAGAAAATATATAGAGATCCAAGAGGCACCATATAATCTAGTATATAAAAATTGTAAACAATTCATAAGATGCATCCAATATAAAAAAGTAGTTGTAGTAGAAAAAATGTATAATTGCGATAACTATCTAAACATAACCACAACACAATATTAGGAATATATAAATAATAATAATGGTAATTTAAGCAATAATGAACTTCAATCCAACAGACATAATTATAGTTTCAAAATCTAGAGTCAATGCAATCTTATGGACCCCTATGATTTGTCTATTTATAATTTTTATTTATTCCTCATGGAAAATATGAAAGCCTAAAATAATTAATAGAAACCCTTAAATGTTAACATTTATCAATTTGATCTAATAACAATTTATGATTTCCCTTTTTACCTGAACATAATGTGTGATGTAGTGATAAATTTGACATGGATGAAATATATAAGAGTGAGATTCCTAATCCTAAAACACACTCTATAGAAACCTAGACATTTATTATATTACTATTACATCATTATGAAGAAAAAAATTATAATAGTATTAAAAAATGAGGATCCATCGATTTATTGGTTTGGGAAAACTATAACAAACATTACATTTAGAATATTAAACATAAACATTAATTTAATTCCTTCTTATTTAACTTCTTTTAGGAACATGACCTCTCCTTAGAACATGTAGTCAGTAGAGTATATAAATCAAAAAGGGTGAGATAAAAGGCCAGTAAGAGGGTATATAAGATCATTATCTCAATGACTGAGCATAATCATAAAATATGCAATGCATCATTAAATGGAAAGGAATCATTAATAAAATACTTGAAATGTGGTAATACATAAAAATGAAACATCATGTCTTAGTGGTTGTGAATGACACATAGTTTTGAAAAATGCTAGCATCATGATAATACATAATTTCCCTTTTACTAATGATATTCAATTCATTATACAATGCATTGGATAATTGTATAATTATGGGCGCACCTATTACAGCATAATATTCATTTTGCGCTATATAATTCTGGGCGCACCCATCACATCATAACATTATCACTATCATGCATGACACATAGAAAACATATAAAAAATGAACATATATAACCCATGTAAATGAATGAGTTTCATGTCATACTAATAAATTCAGAACCATTGGGTTCCCAAAAGAAAGTGGGAATAACATACTTTCTAAAAAACCATCAACCTTGAGTGAGAAGTAAAGATGTTTTCTTGAAAGAAGAGTTCTTTTGGAAAAGATGTTTTTGACAGAAAATATTGTGGAAAAAAATTTGTATCCCAGAGTAGCTATCATATTGATGATTAAATTATTTTTAAGTATTGACCATACCAAAAATGTAGTGAATGAGGGAGAACACAAAGAAAGATGGTTGTGTTCGATAATTTCTCCTCACCTTGTATCTGAGGGCTTTAGTCACATTAAAGTTCTAAATAAACATATTAGATTCATTAAATAACAATTATACAAAGTTTTATACATTATTATGGTTCATTATGGTTTAATTAAGTTATTTTGTGGGCCTTTGGATGAGCTATAGGTTTTACATCCATTGGTTGGGAATGACAGTTTTATGGTTTTCTTGAATTGTTTACTTGTATTACTGAATTGAGGTTCATGTAGAATATCGATAAACATCCAGAATAGATCATTCATGTTATTAATGATATTCGATGAGTTTAAATGATATTATAATTTATTATAGTATATACTATGTGGATGAATCAGTAGATTGTAATTTAATAATAATCGTTTGGGATAACTCGGGGTGTTTTTCGTCCTCCTCAATATTTTTTTTCGTTAAGTAATATGTACATATGTTAGTTACAAAAAAATAAATAGGATATTAAATTTATATATATATATATATATCATAATTTGGTTCAATGGTAAAAATGGTTTCATGAATAGATCTGTAGGTGGAAAATAAAATTGGAAACATGTCATTCCTGAAGGTGATAAATTAACACCACACGAAGAACGTTTTCCTTTCTAAAATAAAAAAAATTATAAGGGGTTTGGTTGATCTATTATCCAATTTTTACCATAACCGTCTAGTATATATATAATAATAGGTTTACCATACCATGTGGATGAAGATATGTGGGGATATAATATGAAAATATCATGAAGATGAATGGAAATTAAAGGAAAATAGATGGGAGAATTACCTCTTGATATCTTCCTCAAGGCACCTTGGATTGGTCTATTGATGATAAAAAAATCTCCAGGACATGGTAGTGTGGCTAGTAATGAGTCTTGGTCAGCGATTTGGGAAGGCGTGGATCTTTATAGGAGTGAGTAATTGAGGGTGTGAAGTGTGGTATTTATAGTGGTGGGAAGAGTGGATTTCTCAATATAATATTAATTAATTTATTAGTTCTCCAAAATACCAGTAATAGTGAGTATTCTATTAACAATTATAGTATTTGTTTCATGTGAATCTGAACTAGTTGGTCTTACATTTTTAGAACATCATACCTGACTCTATAGTTAGTGTATTTGGCATATTTTGAAAATTATGGTTTTTCACTATTCATAAAAATTCAAGTATTTCATAAAAACCCAAAAAAATCACCCTATCCATTTCTAGATATTTAGAATAATAAAATGAAATCCATTTTTCAAATGTTATTTCCTAAATATGAATAATTTAAATTTTAATTAAAATCATAATTTACAAGAAAATTATTGTTTATAAAATATTTGTTTAATTATTTGAAAACCAAGGTACATCATGCATTCACATAAATCCATCATATTTACAATCATAGTTGATATTACTATTCATATGTGTATATCACTAATAGTAAGGGTAACATTACTATTCAAAAGGGTATTTTTACTACTTTCCAGAAATTATGTTTTCCTATTAGAATCCAAAAATCACCCTCAACACAACTGTGTATGATAGATTTTTAATATTCAAACCATCGAAGTAGAAAAATTATATTTAATGGTCACATATATCTAGTATCATTATATTTCATTCTGCTTCGTCATGTGATTATACTATAAGGTGTAATTATATTGAGGGTATTCCACTGATAAAACATGCGGTCATTACAATCTTTCCCCTTATGAAATTTCACCCTCAAAATTTTGTTTCACACAAGAAGGTTTGGTTACTTCTCCTTCATCGCCTCACCTGGCCCCCAAGTGTCTTCTCTAATCTTATGGTTCCCCCAAAACACATTCAAAATGTTAGTTTTCATTTTTTATATATCCTAATCTCTCTAGTCTAGAATCACTTTTGTTTGTTCGTCATTAGAGATATCATTATCCTGTTCCACCATTTCTGGGTTCAGTAAATTTGAGGGATCCGGTATGTACTTCCCTGTGTGTGATACATGAAACACTTTTGGAAATTGATCATTATTCAGTGGAATTTATTTCTAATAGTCCTCAAATCCAATGTGGTCAAATATCACAAAGGGGCCAATGTACCATGGGATTATCTTCCATTTTATTCCAATCCCCATGAATCTCTCCCATGGTGATATTCGAAGGAAGAGTTATCTCCAATGTTGAACACCAAGTGCCTTCAAAGGTTGTCAGTATAGCTCTTCTCCTGACTCTCAGCAGATTTGATGTGTTTCTCGATGATTGGAACCTTCTCTATAATCTATTTCACAAGATCAAGTCCATGTAGTTTCCATTATCCAACTTCATCCCAATAGGTTAGAGTTTTTCATCGCTTTCTATACATATCTTTATAAAGAGCCATCTGAATACTCGATTGGAATCTATTGTTGTATGAGAACTCAACCGGTGAGATATTATGATCCCATCCACCATTGATATATAAATATAATTCTCTTATCATTTCATCAAGAATATAAATAGTCCTTTTTGATTGGATATTAGTTTGGGGGTGATTGGTCATGCTGAAATTTAATTCAGTACTCAAATTATATTGAAGGATCCTCCAAAATATTGATTTGAACCTTCGATAATTGTCAGAGACAATCAATATTGGAACACCATTTAGTCTCACCACATCCTTCACCTATAACATTAAAAGTTGTTCATCTAATAAATATTCCCGAATAGCCTTAAAATCAGCAGCCTTGGTGAGTCAGTCAACCAAAAACCATATCACATTATTTCCCATCAACATCTTCGATATACTCGTGACTAAGTCAATAGTGACATTCTCTCATTCCAAAATGCTAATAGGAAATGGATGCATAATCACATTGTACTTTTTTCACTCTTCCTTAACTTGAAGACATACTATGCACCTTGATATTTATTCCTCAATCTCTTTCTTCAAGTTATCCAACAAAAAGTTTTCTCAAAGGCCTTGTTACATCTTGGTCCTCCTAGGATAGATATAGAATGATGAAAAATGTTCATTTTCCTATATATCCATTATTTTCCATAGTGATGAAGGCACACAAAGTTGTGTCCTAAATCAAATCCCACCATAATCATTGATATAGTACTCTTGCATCTTCCATTCCATTACTGCATTCAACCACTTATGTAACTATATATCATCCTTTTGTTCCCACTTAATCTTATCTTGGATTGATGTTTTCTCAATCATTTGGTAAAGGTAGGATATATCCCCTACCCTTTTGATTTCCAAATCCATCCATAGTATATCAAAGAAGATCGGGTCTTTCTAAATCCATAACATGGATAGAGTAGTAGGTTATTATCTACATAGATCATCAGATACATTTTTCACCATTCGAAGATGATAGTGAATAGAGACAGTTTAGTCCTTGATTTTATCTAACCATCTCCTTTGCCACATGTTGTGCTCATTTTATGTGAATAAATATTTTATGCTTTTGTTGTCAGTGAGTATGTCACACTTCTCCCCATAAAGATATTTCCTCTATATTTTCAAGGAAATCATCATAAATAACAGATATAGATCATGTTTTGGGTAGTTCTTCTCATACATCTTCAACTTCCATGAGGCATAGTCGATCACATTATCATTTTTTTCAGTATTCAACCCATGAATTTCATCGAAGCATCACTGTTTATCAGAAACCTTTCTCCACTTTTCTGTAATGTGAGTATATGGGTAGTGATCAGACTTATCATTATCTCTTTGATGGATCCCTCACATTCTTCTATCCAGAAATACAGTACCCCATTCCTTGTTAACATAGTTAGTAGTCTTGACAACCATGAAAAATTCTCACAAAACGTCAGTAGTACCATATTTATCCAAGAAAATACAGATTTATGTGACATAAGAGGGACTAATACATTACTCAATCACCTTTTTTTTGAAGTTTCCACTGTTGCTCCTTCACTAGTGATAACATGTCACAAGAACATCACTTACTTTATCCAAAAGTCACACTTTTTGGACTTTTCGTACAACTTCTCCATTCTCATTATTGTCAACACAAGTCTTATATGCTTTTTGTGTTCCTGCTTTCTATTTGAGTAGATGAGAATATCATGGGTAAGAACTACCATAAATTTGTCGAGGTAATGTCTAAAGACCCTATTAATCAAATCCAAAATGATTGCATGAGAATTGGTTATTCCAAAAGGCATCACTGGAAACACATAGTTCCCATACCTTTTAAGGATGGATGGCTTCTGAATATCTTCCTTATTCACCTTTAGCTGATGATATTCATAAAGAAGATCTGCCTTTGAGAAGTATTGAGATCCTATTAAATGATCTAACAATTTTTCTATCCTTGGAATAGGATACATGTTCTTAATGGTGATCTCTTTGAAATCCCAAAAATTGATAAATAACTGCATTGTTCCATCCTTCTACTTCACAAAGACCACTGGTGAACCCTAATGTGATTCACTAGGGTGTATGAGCCCTTCATCTAAATTTTCTTGTAGCTTCTTATTTAACTGCACTAGTTTGATAGGATTCATCCAATTGGGAAAATTAGTAATAGGAGTAGCTCTGGGTTGGAGTTATATTGAGAAATTCACCTCAAGATCCGGGGTATGTAAGGGTAACTCTTCAGGAAATGCATCACCATAGTCCCTCATTATGGTAATTTCCACAAGGTAGGAACTTTCCTTTGATTCAACCATTTGGGAGAGATATGATTCTATAACATAACATGTTTTGAACCAGATGAACAAATGAAGGAAATAATTTTTTTTGTTATCTAGGAAGGACGATTTTAAAACTGAGGGTCAGAAAGTTTTGTTTTCGATAGTCGACACTGCGACATTGATGGAATAAAAACATATTATTTTATTGATAGGTGTGTTTGTTAATTTTCAAAAAAAATTAAATAACTCTCAAACGGTGCATCGTACGGGAAATATAAGACCACCATTAGGTAAAGAACGCTCTGTTTACCCTAGGTAGGGTATAACCATGATTCACATCGGGTGTTTGGAACCCTCGCACATGGTATTACCATCTTTATTTTAAATTAATTAATTATTACAATTTCTAAATAATAACTAATTATTTACTCACAAACAGTGTGTCGAATGTGAAAATGGAGACCACCAATAGTTCCAGGACATGCGGTTTACCCTCGGTAGAGAATAGATTTTTCGAGCGGCGGACGTTTGGTCGTATCGTATTCGAGGACAATTTAATTGGGTTAAATATTTGTGTTGGCCGTTTGAAATAATAATAATAATTTTGTTATTAATATTATTATTTTTGTTTGAGAAAACCAATATAAAGGAACTTCAGCAATTAATAAATTTTTTTGTGGTGTAAATAATAATTGGGCAATGTAATAAATGTGTTTTTATTAATTGTTTGAATTAAATACAAATGTGCAATCTATATTTATTTAACGACCATTATCTTTTTTTATTGGTTGTTGTTTTAAAATATTAATGGTGTCATTGATGAGTTATATTAAATAATAATTATTTTAATTATTTTAACATGCCGACTTAAATAAAATTGTTGACTTTTATGTTTTTAATCCAAATCCTTAAAGTGACCCAGGTTGCGCACCTGCGCACCCTGTTGCGGATCCTGGACAGCTTTTAAAATTAAATAAATGATTGTTGAGGCTTTTTGTGAAATATCACTCTATGCCATAGCACATAATTTTGGATAAAAATAATTAAAAACAATTAACGGAAGTTAAATGAATTTAAATAGAGAAAAAAATAATTAATAAAATAGATACGGTTGAAGAGAAATTAAAAATAACTTATACATGGTAAACAAATTTTAATTATTTATTTTATTTCATCCACTATTTTATTTTTATTATTTTATTTTTGTATCTTATTTCCATTTTTTATTTCTGTTTTCATTCCTTTACATTTTATTTCTTTTCTCATATCTTACTCTCCTCCCTCTCCTATGTGCGGCACACCCCCTCTCCCTATGTGGTGCGCAACACACTGCTCCTAATTCAGAAGACTGCAGCCCCTCCATCTATCATCTATTTTATTACCCACTAGTTGCATAGTAATCCTTAGGGAAATGATAACCTATAGAAAGTGGAATTGTTGTTTTTTGTTTTGTATCCTATGCGCAGTTCGTCGTAGAGGAATTTAACCCTGTTTTAGGTTTTTTCTAAAATTTTCTGTCTTTTTTCGGTTCATGTCAAATCACAATCTACTGCAGATCATAACATCATCAACGACCATATGGTAGGGAATCTACTCTCATTCCCACTATTTCGCTGATATTAATAAAAAAGCACTATTGTGCCATAAGTCAGTGCCTACCAGCTTTATCCAAATTCACCCAACCTCTTTAATTTATTTGTTTCATCTAGTTGTTGTAGTCTATTTGATCAAGACATAATTTGTCTAATTTGATGAAATGTGGTTGGAAACCTCTTTGGGTGTGCTGATGTGGTCGGTATAAATTCTGTTATCCCATCTATATAATTATTTTAACTGCATGTATTGCACAACATATTTCTATAGTGTTTAATTTAAATAATTATTTTAAAATAATTATGATCCATGAATTGTTGGATCTTTGGTAGTTGTTTGTTCTGATTTATTTAATTTTTTAAATGTGCATGATTAGGGATTTAATTCAATTAAATTCATGTGTTGCACAACCAATTTTTGTTGTGTTGAATATTAATAAATAATTAATATTAATTAGGAACCGTGAATTGTTGGATTATTTGTAGTTGGATGTGCTGAATTATTTATTTATTTTAAAATGCATTTATCTTCTTGTGTTGATGTATAATCATTTCTTGTTAACAATTTTATGCTATAATATTTAATTTGTAACTCGTGATGCATGGGTGTATCTGGTTTGTATTAAAGCATTGAGTTTATATATTGATTGTGTCATATCTACTACTGTGAAAACATTAATTTAATTTAGGGTGAGGAAAAATGGTGGGTCCTATATTAAGGGCCACACATAGACCCTCTGTTTCTGACTAGTTTTCTCTATGTGTTGGGGGGAGGTGTCATTGTCTTTGTAGGACCAAGACATCCCCGGGCTTTCTAATACTTATGAGTGATACCGGTTCCAATAGGGACCATTGGGAGAGATTCGTTTGCAAGGTGGATAAGCCAGCCTCAGTTGACACTCAACCCCTTTTTGTGAGATTGGGACAGACTTAGGATATAGCAATGCCCTGGGCGATACTTGGTCTTTTGAAAGATTTCCTTGGACGGCCTCGGTGGTATTGGATAAATTGATGCATGTTCTATAGAGATACCTTCGGGACAGGCTCAGACTCTAACTCTCAAGATGATACAAAATAATTATGCACTTAAGGTTTATATTATTGTCATTTGAGCCACTTGAGAATTGAGATATTCATATGATATTTGGAAGTGCTCGTGGTTGACACTTGACATAGACCCCATGTTAAAGAAAAAACTTGGGGCATACCAATTTCTTCTTTACCATTATTCATTCTTGGTTTTATATATATACGCGTATGTGAATATTACTGATAGGTACCTTTTTATACTACCAACATATGTTGAAGTAGGTGATTAGGCACGGGTGCCGTTTGGAACCAGGGAAGACTTATTTTTTCCATCGCATTTAATTAATTATCTAAAATTGATATTTAATGGAACATTTCATTATTTCAATGAACGAAATTGAAAGGTTTAGAAACCATGGATTCCACCCAATAGGAATTTTATCACACACCCTTCTCGGGCTTCTTGGACACCCATGTAGTTTATATAATTGCAGGTATTGACCATGGGAAGCATTCCACTTCTGATTCTATATCGATTGTTGCTTCTTTGGATAAATACCAGGGCAAAGCACTGTGCCTCAATCTTGATGCAGTTGTCACACTTTGTTATAATTATTTTTAGTTAATATAATTTGTGGGTTCTGTATTCTATACATTCACTTTAGACATACATTATGGAATGACATCATTTTGTGAGCTTCTGCTCTTGAGTATGATTCAGTTAGATTATTTATATTGATTCTGCTGTAGTTTATTCATTTTTATGCTTCTTCTATTTATTATTAATTATTTTTTACATATTATGTGGTAATACCTATTATCTATGAGGTCATAGTCTCCCCCCAGACACAAAAAGGCCCTCGCTGCGAATTGGCAGCCTCTGGCATTCAGGGAGATAATCTTGATGTCATGTAACCCATTGGTCCGGCAACCATCATAGAGATGAGTTGGGTCGGGACATTAAAAAGTTGAATCAGAGGTGGTATTTTTCCTTTGTCATATTATTTTGTGATAGTAGAAAAGAGACGAAGAATGCGTCAGTGCTTCTTTAATTTTCATGCCTGGGACATATCACCCCATGTATGGAAAATTATCAAGTAAATAGGGTTGGGATTTTTGTTCATGGTTTTCGATCATAAAATTGATATGATTTCACCTCATATGATTTGGTTTAATTTCTGTTACTTATGAATTTATGGAATGTACGATATTTTACCCTTGTCCTATTAGAGTAAGGATGAAGCATCACATGCATCATAATAGGCATATAAGAATTCAAATGACATGAATAGTTCCATGCCATGTAGTTGCATTTTAGGATGTCTGTTGATTCAAATTGTGTTCCTTGAATGCATTCCATGCCATTTATTTTTTTATCATTCCTTTTTAGATACCATGTTTTACTGATATATTTAGTATGATAGCCTATTTTCATGTTTCCAGTTTAATACCATGTTTTTCATGTATCCTGCTTCGATTCCTATTAGCATGTCTCTTTGATTAAAATTTTATGCATTAGTGATTACAACATGTCTCTCTCTTTTAGCTTCATGTACTGACCTTTTAGATTGTTTATTATATATTTGGATTATTTGATAAAATTTATTAGTTTCCATTGAATGAGATCTAAATGCCAAAAATTCTAAATTGTATTGTCCCTTATTAGGTTAATAACCACCCATATATCTAGGATGATATGTGTTTGAGCATGATATAATTTAAAATTAATTGGTTAACTAACTAATGGAACAACTAGGACCAAGTAGGATAGTAGGAGCATGTTCCTTATGGGATAACCTATTATGGGTGTTGTGACTCTTAATAATTAAAAACCTATTTTGGGTTGCATTATAATGAACCCATGACGACTTACTGGGATCCTTGTAGGATTCCTTATCTTCTTAAAAAGATTTTATGTGATATATTGCCTAATTAATTTCATGATGTAAATTAATGTAAAATGTTTTAAAAATGGTGTTTTATAAAACAAGCATGATTTCTCTTGAGGTGAGGTTTAAGATCATGTAACATGTGTTTTTTTTGAAAAAAATGGTGCTTTATATTTTTTGATTAAATCTTTTGATGATTAAAGATTAACTGTGATTAAATATAAAGGGCATTGATATAAATCATATTCGGATGCCCCCTGTTTAAGTCCCTGGTATAAGAGTAGACTGAGTGTATACTAGTGTTACTTAGGAATAGAACCTTTCACGTGTCGTTGTCCCTAGTCAGACCCCCTTGCATAAAATGGTACCATTGTTCGGTTGGGTGGACATGTTTTCCTTGATTTTTTTTGGGTTTTATAATCGAGTAATTATTTTTCCATCAGGTTAGGAATTCCTAAAGTATGGTCGGTTGCTTCATAGTTCATTTGACCCAATCCTCTCTAGAGAGATGGATGACTTGGTACATCGTCATCCAAGTTAAAAGTCATATCACTTTTGTATCACATCGTGGTAGTATGCATTCATGCACGTGGTGCCATTGAGTTCTTAATGTTGTGACAAACCATTTGAGTTTAGTGTAATCGTCAAGTCTTGCGTTGTTAAATACATTTTTGGGTCATCTCTTTAGTGCAGTAACTTCTGTTTTAAAGGATTCAAGTTCATCCCAATGCCCGGGATAACATCCACAGACATAGGTATTTTGACAGACCAGTCATTTTGGTTAGAAATTCATGCCAATTGTTTAAATATTTTCCTTCTGGTAATATCTAAATCCACTTAGATTACTCTTCCTAAATTGACGATCATGTCCCCTATCTAGCCTCCATCATTGATACACTAAGAGAGATTCAGTCACACACCATGCTAAAGCATTAAAAGTTGCTAGGCTTGTTTTGGGTGGTTTTCTTAGTATTTCCTGTGGATTCATCATTCTTATCAAGGATTTGGTAAGTTTTGAGTGACCCTCAGATTTCCATGTAGAAATTCTTTGGATGAAATCTTGTACGCCATTTGTTTCTTCTAACGTCACCACCATTTGGATATCGGTGTGGTCCCAGTCAACACCCAAATTTTGAAATCTAGTTCATGTACCATCATCTCACTTGTAAACATGGTGTATGTACTTCCTTGAATTAGTTCCTTTTACTCATGTTTTGCTAATCCAATGTCGCCCTAGACTTATTTTTGGGCTCAGTGATGCCTAAATCAAAGAAGGTCACTGAAGGTCAGGTATGAACTTTGGTGGACATGTTTGCAGTAAATTCAAGACACCTTTGATGAAAACACCAAAATTTAGTCTATAAACACCTTCTATCTTAGATGAGAACCTTCTAAAATAGTAATTCATATTGGATAGACTAATTCCCTCTCTTTCTCAATGAAGCGGTCTGTGAATGAACTTTTTCTAACACGTTATCAGGTGAGACAAGTGTAGTTTGGGTCAACCATGGATTTTCATATAAATCATTCTCGACATTGGATTTAAAGGTAATGTGGAATCAACCGTTTTATTCATTTCAGAAATCAAGGTAGAAGCATCGCTAGAAACCTTAAGGGGGTGTCTTGTATGAAGTTCAGATGGAGAAAGGTGTCATTAACCTGAATTTTCCATCATCCAACATTAAAACGTAAGGTGGGAAGAAGCATTGACTAAATGATTAATGATATGATGACTTGTTTGTGACTCTATCTAAGAAATTTTGAATAAGAACAGTCTCAGTGTATCAGTTGAAAAATGAGCATTGGCTCAAATATTAATGGCTTATGTGCCACTTTCCTAACAACTGTTTGAACATGTGTTGAGAATTTGGAGGTGCAATGTAACCTTTTGTATGAGAGGGGTTGACCCTGTACATAGGGTAAGGGTTACGTTGTTCCAAAAGGCTTCTCAGGGATGAAAAGTTATATGGTGGAAAGGTTGTAACATTCTATGTTTTGAACCGGATGAAAAAACACAGGAAATAAAAAATTTTCAGCTATCTTGGTAGACTGATTTTAAAACCATGTATCAGAACATATTGTTTCAAATAATCGACACTATGGTGTTGATATAATAATAATATTATGTTTATTTTATTGGTATGTGTGTTTGTTTCATTTCAAAAAAATGAAATAACCCTCCATTTCTGAGACGTACGAGAAATCTGAGACCATCGTTAGGTTTGGAATGCCGGGTTTACACTAGGTACAGTATAACCTTGATTCAAATAGGTTGATTGGAACCCTGGAACATGATAATTACATCTTGATATTTGATGAATTAATTATTCAGATTTTTAATTAATAAATAATTATTTACTCAGAAACAGTTTATCCAATGAGAAATCTGAGACCACTGATAGTTTTTGGTTATGGGGTTGAACCTAGGCCTGGTATAACCTTTGCGAGCAGCGGACGTTTGGTCATATCACAGGCAATGATAATTTAATTGGGTTAAATATTTTTTTCTTTCTATTAGAAATAATAATAATAATAATAATTTAATATTATCATTTACATTGAAGACAACCAATAAAAATTCACTTTCACAATTTATAATTTGTGTCACGGTGTAAATAATAAATGGGAAATTTTATAGATGTGTTATTATTAATTGTTCGAATTAAATACAAATGTACAATCCTTATTTATTTAACGACCATTATCTTTTTTTAATGGTTGTTGTTTTAATATGTTAATGTTTCCATTGATGAGCTATATTAAATAATAATAATTTATATTATTTTAGAATTTCGACTTAGATCAGGTTGTGAACATTTATCTGTTTAACCCAAATCTTTAAAACAACCCTTGGAGTGCGCGTGTGCATCTAGTTGCTGGTCCCAGACAGCTATCAAAATTAATTAAATAATTTTTTAAGATTTATATAAATATTACATCATGCCATAGTGTATTTTTCAGGTTATGAATAATTATATATGATTAATGTAAATTAATTTAATTTAAAGAACAATAATAATTAATAAAATAAATACGGTTGGAGAGAAATTAAAAAGAAATAAAATGGGATAAACTCATTTTAATTATTTATTTCGTTTCTTCCACCATTTTTTATCTTTTAATTTATTTTTTTATCTTTATATTTTTTTCCTTTTCCTTTTCTTTTTTTTCCTTTTTATTTATTTTCTCTTCTCTTACTCTACTCCCTCTCCTCTGCGTGGCGCACTCCCTATCCCAAGGTAGTTCACACCACCCTGCTCCTCCTCCGAAAGACTACAACTCCTCCATCTTCCACCTGTATTCTTCACAGATAGGTGCACAGAATACCGTAGGGCAATGATATCCTTGCAAAAAGAAAATCATAGGTTTATGTTGTGTATCATATGCTCAGTTTTTTCACGGATAGATTTCATCCTATTTAAGGTTTTTTCTAAAATCATCTGTCTTTTTCCATTTTAGGTCAAATCAAAACCTACCACGTATCATATGATCATCTAAAACCATAAGGTAGGGCGTCTAGTATCTTTCCAGCAGTTGCATTGTGATTTATAAAAATGAACCATTGTCCCATTATTCGGTGTCTACCAGCATTGTGAAAATTCACCCAACCTCTTTAATTTATTTGTTTTGTCTAGTTGATGCAACCCTTTTGATCCTGAATTTTTTTAATTTGTTGCAATTTGTTCAGACACACCTTTGGGTGTGCCGAGGTGGTCAATATAAATTATATTAGACCAAGTATTTAATTCAGTTAACTGCATGTATTCTGTAGGATATTTTTGTTGTGTATAATTTAAATATATATTTTACAATAATTATGAACCATGAATTGTTGGATAATTGATAGTTGTTAGTGATGATTTTTTAATTATTTAAATGTGCATTCCTGGGGATTTAAATCAATTACATGCATGTGTTGCGCAACCTATTTTTGTTGTGTGGAATTTAAATAAATAATTTAGATTAATTATGAATTGGGAATTGAGGGATTCTTCGCAGGTGATTCTGTTTAATTGTTTATTTATTTAAAAGTGAATTTATATAATTATGTTGATGCAGTATATTTCATTATTAATATTGTTATGATGAAATATTTTATTTGTACCTTGTGATTCATGGTTGTATCTGGTTAGTTTTCTAGCTGTGAGTTTATATGCTGATTGTGTCATATCTACTGCTGTGAAAACATTAATTAAGTTTTGGGTGGGGAAAAGAGGTGGGTACCGTATTAATGGCCACACATAGACCCGTCGTTCTAGACTGGATACCTCGATGTGTCGTGGGGCTGTGTCATTTTCTTTGCTCGAGCGAGACTTACCTAGGATTTCTAATGCATATGAGTGATACTTGTT
The DNA here is from genome assembly GCA_963277665.1 of Viscum album. Taxonomy (NCBI): domain Eukaryota; kingdom Viridiplantae; phylum Streptophyta; class Magnoliopsida; order Santalales; family Viscaceae; genus Viscum; species Viscum album. Next base: position 2,129,537,417 of record OY728150.1, on the reverse strand, counting down.
CCAAAAGTTCCCATCGGGATGGATCTGTTGGCAATGTAGCTAATCCAGCCTCAGATGACACTCGACCCCTTTTTACAAAACCGGGATAGGCTCAGGATAAATCCATGACTCGGTTGATACTTGGTATTTCAAAAGATTAACTTGGACGGGCTTGGTGGTATTGGATAAATTGACCGATGTTCTATTGAGATACCTTCTGGATGGGCTCGGACTCCAACTCTCAAATTGAACCTTAATAATGATGCACTTATGGTTTATATTATTGTTGTCTGAGTCAATTGAGAATTGATATATTCATCTGATATGTGTAAGTGCTCCTGGATGGCACTTAACTTACACACCATGTTAAAACACAAGCTTGGGGTATAACTTTTTCTTGTTTACGTTGTTTATTTATGGGATTTATAAATATATTTGTATGTGAATTCTACTGATAGGTACCCTTTTTGACTAATTACTTACACTAAAGCAGGTGATTTGGCACATGTGCCTTTTGGATCCTGGGCCAACTTATTTATTCCATTGCACATAATTAATTATATGAAATTGTTATATAATGGAACAATACATTTTATCATTTCACGAAATGGATTGGATTAGACACCTTGGTACCGACATCCTAGGATTTTATCTCACACCCTTCTCAGGCGTCATTGACACCCAAGAAGATTATATGATTGCAGGTATTGACAATGGGAAGTGTGTCACTTCGGATTCTTGATTGATTGATGCAGCATAGGATAGAGACTGGCACAGCGGACCGAGCCTTACTCATGATGATGTTGTCACATTTTGTCTAATTTTTTTTGTTTATTGCATTCTTGGGTTCTATTTTCTGTAATTTTAGTTTAGACATACATCATGGCACTACATCGTTTTGCGAGCTTCCACATTTGAGTATTATTGAGCTGGATTATTTATATTGCTTTCGCTGTAGTTTATTCATTTATACGCATAATCTATTTATTATTAATAGTTTCTTACTACCTATGTGATTACCCATTACCTATGAAAGAATAGTCTCGCCCTCTAACACAAAATGACCCTCGCTACTTGTTGACAGTCTCTGGCATTCGAGGAGATGGGCATTAGGTCATGTAACCCACCGATCCGGCCACCATCTTAGAGGTGAGCTGGGTTAGGACATTACAGCTTCTTCATTGGGTATCGACACCCCCATTGTTGAAGGATTTGTAAAAGGACATTCATGATCATCCTTGGATTTGTATGGGAGAATGGGATGGTTCATGATATGAAAAGATATTTACTTTTCTAGACAGTTAATATGTGTTCTATATAATTTGATCCAATACATTCCCATTATAACATTGAATTATACCAAGGGATATATTACGAGATTCACTGGAAGAATCTTATGACATATGCTATCAAAAGAAGAGTCAAACACTTAGGTTGCAATGATTTCACAAATTTGTGTTTTTATAAATATCTCAGTATAACGGTTTCAAGGCTTCGATTCTATAGTTCAAAAAAACTTATAAGACAAAAAATAATGCGAAAAACTAAAATTAAATGATTCTTTTTCCATTATTGAGTGAATATGAAGTGAACCATGTAATACTTAATTATCTTTATCTATTTCCACAGTAGTGATTTAATAAGCCTTCCATTGTTCCATTGGATTTGGTTTCTACTGATGCTGATTCCCCTTGAGAACTAGAGGTTTATTTCACTGTCATGCCTAGTGCTCTTGATCCCTAAAGTTATAGAATTGAACCATGGGTGGTTATCTACTTTATTATACTACAATCTCCTTTATTTTCTAGACTTTTTGACATTATTGAGCATGGTGTGCTTTCCCAAACTTGAAAAAATTTACAGACACTTTGAGGCAGTTCCCATAATGAAACATCCAAAAATATTACCATGTGGGTCATTGAGTTTTCTTTTGACCATTATCATTTGATCCTCCAACCAGAAACTCTATCATTCATTTCTTATCACCATAGACGTGGGTAAAATCTCAAAACTCCATTTATAATTTTAGAGAACATTGAACAATAAATTTTTCACTCCCAAAGTCTTAGATTTCAAGACCCTTTTGAATGTGTGATTTTAATCTACTAAAGAATCTATCAGTTTTTTCTATCATTGTTGATAACAAAACCCAAAGCATACCTTTAAATCCTTGTGAAACTCACTTCGTTGTTTGTGATATATTTCATTTCCTTTTGAATGAGCTATATGAATTCAATATCCATCTTCATACAAATATTACATGGGAAATACTTATTAAGAAACATGATCTTAATGTCTTCCCAATCCATCTAATCAATTTTCTCCATTGGCTTGGTGTTCTAAATCAAATCCCACTATTGATAGGCCACTCCATCTAAACCATTAATGGATATTTTCAACTTATTTGTCTTAGAACAGATATGAAGATAAATGATTTTCTCCATGGAGTTGACCCAATGTTCCACAACTAGTGGATCAGAAGATCAACTAAAATTCGTTGGTCATTACAGCATAAAACACCTGATAGTAAGTTTATCTCACTTAGTTTAAGGAGAATGTTTTACATTATTTTGGTTACTATTCATAACCTGAGTTATTTGGTAATTCATCACCATGATGTATTGAACACCACCTCCCATATCATTGGGAATGTTGTTTAGGCAATCATTTCATAGGCCCTCAAATGATTTGTTGGCCAAGTTTCTCCTGGTTCCCACCATTTTCTAAAATACAAAAGGTTTGATCAAAACATAATTTAACAAGTCAAGAATAAATTATTTATTTGTACATTTTTCACTAAAGGAATAACTTATGGAATACCTATGTAAATTTTCATTTGTGCATATTTGTACTTATTCTCATGCTTGAGGTTTTCTCTAGGGTTCACTAATCCTAATTCCTATAGAAACTATTCCTCCCTTTGATACCAACTATAGCGATAGAGACTTTTCTTACACCACTATTACATCATTATAAAGATAAAAAATATAATAGAATTACATGATGAGGATCCATAGGTTTAGTTTCATGGAGAAAATAGGACCAAACATTACATTTAAAATATTAAACCTATGATTTTATTAAATTCCATCTTCTCTAGCTTCTTATTGGAACTTGACCTCTCCATAATACATTTAGTCACCTGAAGATGTACAAAAAAAGGGGTGTGCTTGTAACATCCCAAGTAAGTAATGAATAATAGATATTTTTATCTATGTGTATTAATGAATTAGATAGTGTTTTAGAGGCTTAAAATGAAAATAAATCCAATCTTAAGCATGGAATACACTAATATTCTTAAAAGATTGTTTTACTGCCTTTTGATGGAAAACCCTTTTTAAATCAATATATTGACAATTTTATAATCTATATTTTTCAAAATAAACATATTCATTATGATTGGGACATTGAATTTTACATTGGATAAATTTTTTGTATTTTTCTAACAATGTTCATTTTTTAACGAATAGTGAAATATACTGCATTTTACATCAAAACTGATTTTTCATTTAATTTATATATATGGTTAGATTATATTTTTAATTGGTCTTAAAGTGTAATATGAATATAATTTTACCATTTAATCCAATGTTGGTCATTAGTATTAATTTCACTTTGGAATTGGTCATAAACTAATGCAAAACTTTTTATAGATATTGTTTCAAAAAACCCCGCTATTTATCATGACAGCGGGAATTAATTATTAAATTAATTAATGTAACTTATATGATTTGAATTTTGTAAAATAGACAAAATTTCTGAATTAATAATATAAAATATAGCTAAGGTTGAATTTTTGGTATCTTTCTGAAAAACATCAATTTTTATGAATAGTGAAACAACTAAGTGGTAGTTAAAGATATTGATTCTTCATTTAAATGGAATTTTACCACCTATGTGATTTGATTTTCAAAAATCAGACATACATGGTTGTCATTAAGAAGTAAAATGTGGTTCAATAAGATTAAAATAATTTTTTGGTGAATAATAACTTCTTAAGTTCTTAATCGCGATTAGAGGTAATTAGTGTAGTTTAAGGTAAGAATAATGTTTTAATAAACTGAAATGACCTAGACACATGTCCTACCCTTATTTGATGTGTAATGGACTACCAAAACAATCCATGGGTCATCTTGGGGACCCTATAGAGCCACTTTGGTTGGGAAATGACATAAATAACTTTTTATTTAATGTTAAAGTAAAAATGACACAAACATGAGTTATGTTACTAAAACAATTTTTATATGGAGTTATACAAATCTGATTTTTGACTATAAATATTCATTAGAAAGATAAAACGATTTTCTACATCATAGTAGTTTTTTTATAATTTTTAGACATTAAATAAATTAAATTATTTATGACATCATGATGATGCAGTGATGACCTCATTATTTAACGATTTAAATAAAATGGAAATCTAATGTAAAATGTAAAACCTAAACATGGAAAAAACCAATTTAATGAGTGGATTTAGAACCCTTATCAACTAATCCTAGAATTATATCAATGTGGGACCTTTTGAATCCGAAACTAATTTTAAAATAAAGTAACTTATCTTTACTTTCCTAGAGTGCCCCTCCTCTCCTCTTATAAAAGGCCCCCCACCTCTACCTCCTTACCCACACTCCCAAAGCCATTTGCTCGGCCAACACCTGCCCATTTTGTCTCTACACTTCCCTATATTACTCCTTCAAGCCTCACTTTGGGCAAAAGTCTTCCCAATGAAGCCTTTGAGCTCAAACCAATGGGAGTTACCTGATTTTAAGGTAATGTCTTCTTTTGAGTCCTTTTGTTTTATTTTTCTTCTCCAACCCCCTAAACTCTTTTTATTAATTTCATATGTAACAAATCCAGTATCCTCGATATACTAGTATGTTGTTATAAGAAGTATTCGAGCTACACTTACACACACCTACATCTAATGGTTAACGAACATACTGTTTCCGTGGATGGTGAATTTATGCCTCCCGAAATGATGATTGTTCAACATTCTATTAACACCTTCAAAGGTGGCCATTAAGATGACACTATATTTATATATGATATATAATATGTTTATTTTTTCATTAAGATTCTATTTTTTTCTTTTTGGTCATACCTTTATGGTTTCCATTATGGGTAAACGTGATATCTTCATTTAAGGAAGTGCGGACTACCACCCCCTCAAAGTGATTTGATTCGTTAAATACCATATGTGGGACGTATAAAGGATGGACCTATGATATTATATATGATATTATACTGGAATTATAATATACCTTTATATCATTATGCTTCCATTCTATAGAATACGAAATAGAAATGAAAGTAGCGTTCATGCGTACGTACGGCTTACCGTCTCCATGAACGGTGCATTTCATTTATTACCTCTAAATGGTTATGTAATATTCTAAATGAATGTATATAATGGATATATATGATATATAAATAATGATTATAATTCTGGATATAATGGATACATGAAAAACATGTAATTATAAAGGGTTTATTTTTGACTCAATTATCAATGATCATTAAAACGACCGTTATTAACTTAAATAATTACATAGTGTTCATGACATGGAAATAAGTGATATAAAAAGAATATTGAACTTGAAAGAGGTTCTTAAAGAAGTAGAAATTAACTCAAGTTTATTATTCAGGACATTAAAAAACGATCTTGTCAAGTCGGACCCAAGGTATGGGACTTCATCTCAATCTCCTTTCATTGAGGCATATTTTGTTTTATACAGAACCTTCTTTTATACGGTGTATAAAACCCTTTTACCTTTATGTTTATCCAAAATGAATCTTTTTTATATGAAGGTTTTTACTAAACAAAAAAAGGAAATGTTTTTGTCGTACGTATGCGGCGACAATGACTTCTCCGCCGCTGTGACCGTTATTTGAGTTTCGGCTTCCTCTACAAGATATACCTTCTTTTTAAAAGAAAAATAAATACCATGTTTTAATTTTCTTTTATTTTGGTATTGAAAATGGTTTTCATAATGTTTTTATATCAATTTGTTGTATTGATATCTTGTGATTGAAAGGTGGAAATGTTATGTTTTTTTTATTCATGTTTTATGTGATACGATTATGTTGAGGTTCTTGGGCATTATTATGAAGACGGGTGGTTACGTGATAAACTAAGGGTGGGTGAGCCCGATATAGCTCTCCAATGCATTGGGTAACGTGAAGGAGTGAAACATTAAGGTTTCTCCGAAGCGATTTAGGGAATATACTGTGATGGGTATTCCAAACGTAACCATGATGGTTACTCTCTACGTAAGGATGTTATGAATGCCTCACGTTACCTTTATGTCTTATGATTTCTATGATTTATTCATAATTTGATGATGTATGTTAAAGTGCTTATGTTTTATGGGTAATGTATGATTTCATTCATATGTATATATGTACCCATATTTCCATTCCATATTTTTATATCCCTTACTGAGCTTTTTATGCTCATCCCATGTTTTTTGAAATGTTTTTTATAGGTCAAGGGAAAGGTACATGATATGATGATAGTGTCAAGGAAGTGTCAATAAATAATCCATTTTTTATTTTAAATATGTTTCCATTGATGGGAAAGAAGAATACTATCTTTATGTAACCACTTTGTATATATGTGGAATGTAATGCAAGTTTTATGATCTAATTCTCTAAAAATCTAAACCCAGAAAGATCCTCAATGTGTAATCTTGTAATAACTCAAGATTAAGTAAGGTTTAAGGATGGGGCCTTATAGTTGGTATCAAAGGTCGGTTTAGATAACTTTAGGAGTTAGAATTCTATTAAATGATTATCCAAAAATATATATTTTTTTGAAATGATATAGCATTTGCAGATTACCATGTTGCTTCATCTAAGACATGTTTGTTCAGAATGGTTTTCCGCAGAGGAAACAGGGAAGCAGTGCTAGGAAGGCATACATAAGGAAATAACCTTCCGAATCAGCATCCTGAGATGGTCAGAATTGGAACTGAACAGTTTGTTGCAGTAATGGCGTAGTTGACTCAAGCGATAAATGGTGGTGGGATCCATGCACGAGATCAGCCAGATCAACCGCAGAGGAACATGTCAGTGGTGGAATATTTCATGAGGCAACATCCCCCATCATTCAAAGGATCGTATGACCATGTGCAAGAAGAAGGGTTGATTAAAGCACAGAAGACGATTTTTGATGTCATGGGGTGTTCAGAAAATCAAAAGGTTAGTCTTGCTATTTACCGTTTGTATGGTGAGGCAGATCAGTGGTGGTCTATGGTTAAAAATATCTGGGACGCCGATGAGATTGATGCTCTTGACTGGGATGAATTCAAAGGTATGTTTCTTGAGAAGTATTTTCCTAAGGCTGTTCGACTTAGTATGGAAAATCAATTCTTGGAATTGAGGCAAGAGGAAGACTTAGTGGCTACCTATGAAGAATGGTTCACTCGATTGGCAAGGTATGCTCCAAATTTTATCTGATACCTTGATAGTAAAATCAATCATTTTTACTCAGGATTAAAGACAAAATATCGAAGGGCATTAGCCTCTCATGAGTTTAAAAGTAATGAAAAGCTTGTTCGATGTGTTGAGAAGGTGGAAATGGAGTTTGCCGATGATCAAGTGTTCTATAACAACCAATAGAAGAAGAGACCGAGGTGGCAGGAGAAAGGTAAGAATTCTTCAAAAAAGTCTGATGGTAAGAAAACTAACTTTCCAGTTTGTGATAAATGTGGAAAAAGGCATGCTTGGGAATGTCTTCTGAATTCTGGAAAGTGCTACCGATGTGGTAAGATGGGACATAGGGCTCGTGATTGCACCGAAAAGGATCAAGGTGAAGGTAAGACCAAATTTGATTTATAGTTAGTGAAATGTTATAAGTGCAATGAGATGGGTCACTATGCAAACGAGTTCCTGAAAAATAGCTTGAGTGATGGGAAGCAGTTAGACTACAAGCAGAAAGGGGTGGTGAAATCCATTGCAACTACTTCAGCAGATGTCGGGCCATCAAATGATGTTGTATCTGGTACTTTGTTTGTTTTTTCAGATTATGCCAGTGTGTTGTTTGATTCGGGGTCTACAAATTCTTTCATCTCTGAAACCTTTTCTATTAAAATTGAAATACCATCTCAAGAAATGACTCCTGAAATTTTGGTAAAAACACCTGGGGGGAATGTTGAGGCAAAAAGAATTTATAAGAATCTTCCTATCCTTATCTGTGGAATGATCATATTTGAAAACCTTATAGTTCTACCTCTAGTAGAGTTTGATGTTATCCTGGGTATGGATTGCTCTCTATTTACCATGCTAAGATTAACTGTAGAGCTAAAGAAGTTTTTTTTTCAGAAAGACTTTCTGTTTGTGTACAAGAATGAACCCTTACTGTTGATAACTTATCAAGAGGCTGAGAAACTTGTAAAAGATGGAAATGAATGTCACCTTGCACACATCGTTGAAAATAAAGTAATTGTTCAGATTAATGATGTGCCAGTGGTAAATGAGTATCCTGATGTTTTTTTGATGAGTTGCCTGGAATAATACCAGATCGGAAAGTTGAATTTACTGTTGACTTAGTTCCTGATGCTAAGCCAATTTCAAAACCCCCTTATCGAATGGCTCAAATTGAACTTTTAGAGTTGCAGGAGAAATTGCAAGATTTATTAGAGAAAGGTTTTATTCGACATAGCACATCACCATGGGGTGCTCTTATATTGTTTGTTAAAAATAAAGATGGTTCAATGAGACTTTGCATTGATTATAGAGCCTTGAATAATATCACTGTTAAGAACAAATATCCTTTGTCTCATATCGATGATTTGTTTGATCAGCTCCAGGGAGCTCAGTTTGTTTCAAAAATTGACCTGAGATCGGGGTACTATCAGCTGAAGGTAAAGGATGCAAATATTCTGAAGACCGCGTTCCGTACAAGATATGGCCATTATGAATTTGTAGTAATGCCTTTTGGGTTAACCAATGCACCTGCTATATTCATGGACTTAATGAATAGAATTTTCCATGAGTTCATGGATAAGTTTGTGGTGGTTTTTATTGATGATATTTTGTTGTTTTATAAAATTAAAGAAGAGCATGAAAGACATTTAAGGGTCATCTTTCAAACCTTATAAGAAAAGAAATAGTATGGGAAATTCAGCAAGTGTGAGTTTTGGTTGCAACAAATTTCTTTCCTTGGTCACATTGTTTCTAAAGATGGGATAACTGTTGATCTTGCAAAAACAAAGGTTTTGGAAGAATGTCCAAGACCCACAAATGTAACTGAGATTCGTAGATTCCTTGGTTTGGCAGGCTATTACCGAAGGTTTGTTAGAAATTTTTCACGGTTATCTAGTCCAATGACTAAGGTAACTCGGGAGGGTGTTAAGTTTATCTAGACAATAGAATGTGATGATTGTTTTCATAAAGAGAAAAGAAGTATGGTGAATGCTCCAGTTTTGGAACTACCTTCCAGGAATGGTGAGTTTATTATATACAGTGATTCTTCGTTGAAAGGACTTGGTTGCGTCCTAATGCAAAATGATCAGGTAATTTCTTATGCTTCACGACAGTTGAAAAATCTTGAGGTAAATTACCCTACGCATGATTTGAAATTAGTTTCTGTTCATTTTTCTTTAAAAATTTGGTGGCATCATTTGTATGGAGTAAGGTGTGAAATATATACCGATCACAAAAGTTTAAAGTATATATTCACTCAGAAAGAATTGAACATTAGACAAAGTAGATGGATAGAATTAATCAAGGATTATGATTTTAAAATTCATTACCATCCAGGAAAAGCAAATAAAGTGGCTGATGCTTTGAGTCGAAAAATAATGCTTCATTAGCAATGTTGTGTTTGGAACGTGATCCTTTGGTTAAGGAATTGATGAACTTTGGCATAGAAGTTGTGGGTGCAGGAAGTTATTTTGTTTTGTTTCAGGTATCAGTGAGATCATCTCTATCAGATAGAATCAAGCAAGCACAGAAGCAAGACAGTGAGTTGCAGAAAAAGGTAGAGCTGGTTCAGAAAGGTAAGTTGCCTAAATTCACCATTGATAATGATTGAGTTTTGAGATTTGGGAAGAGATTGTGTGTGCCTTGTGATTCACAATTGAAGAGAGAGTTGTTATGTGAAGCTCATAGTTCTCCGTTTTTCAGTTCATCCTGGTATAACTTAGATGTATAGAGATCTGCGGGAGTGTTACTGGTGGGATGGAATGAAAAGAGATATTGCTGATTTTACTATGAAGTGTTTGACTTGTCAGCAGGTTAAAGTAGAGTGGCAGTTACCGAAAGGGATGCTTCAGCCTTTACCAGTGCCAGAGTGGAAATGGGAGAATATATCCATGGAATTTGTTGCGGGATTACCGAAGACATCTCGCGGTAATAATGCAATCTCGGTTATTGTTGATCGCTTGACTAAATCTGCTCATTTACTTGCTATACGAGATACTTTTCCCTAAATCAACTTTCCCGTTTGTATCTTAATGATATAGTCAGGTTACATGGAGTTCCTCTCTCCATTGTATCTGATCGTGATCTCAAGATCATTTCTAACTTTTGGAAAGGCCTTCAGAAGTCGTTGGGTACTGAATTAAATTTTAGTACAGCTTTTCATCCTCAATCAGATGGGCAGTCAGAACGAACAATTCAGACATTGGAAGATATTCTACGTTCTTGCTCTATGGATTATCAGGGAAGTTGGGACCAACATATTTCTTTGGTTGAATTTTCATATAATAATAGTTTTCATTCCAGTATACATATGGCACCATTTCAGGCATTATATGGGAAGCGGTGTCGAACTCCAGCTTTCTGGGATGAAGTGGTTGAAAGGAAGTTGATGGGACCAGAATTGGTAGAAGATATGGCAGAAAAAGTTTAGCTGATTCAGAAACACATGAGAACAGATCAGAGCAGGAAGAAGAGTTATGCAGATAACCGGAGGAAGGATCGATCTTTTGAGGTAGGTGATCATGTTTTTTTCAAGGTTTCTCCTTGGAAAAGTGTGATGAGATTTGGTAAGAAAGGAAAGCTGAGTCCAAGGTTTATTGGACCATATGAAATTCTAGAGAGAGTTGGATCAGTTGCATACCGAGTGGCTTTACCTCTGAGTTTATCTCAGGTACACAATGTTTTTCACGTTTCGATGTTGAGAAAGTATATGCCAGATCCATCTCTTGTTTTGAGTCCAGAGGTAGTTCAGCTGGAAGAGAACCTATCTTATGAGGAACAACCGGTCCAGATTCTTGACCACAGGGAGCAAATGTTACGGAATAAGGTGATTAAGTAGGAAAAGGTTTTTTTTTGGAAAAACCACATGATGGAAGAGGCAACATGGGAATATGAAAATGCAATGAGGGATAAGTACCCCCCGTTTATTTGATAAGTAAATAAATTGTGCGGGCGCAATTTTCTAAAGGGGGGAAGGATGTAAGATCCCAAGTAAGTAATGAATAATAGATATTTTTATCTATGTCTATTAATGAATTAGATAGTGTTTTAGAGGCTTAAAATGAAAATAAATCAAATCTTAAGCATGAAATACAGTATTATTCTTAAAAGATTGTTTTACTGCCTTTTGATGGAAAACCCTTTTTAAATAAATATTTTTAAATTTTTATAATATATATTTGTCAAAATAAACATATTCATTATGATTGGGACATTTAATTTTACATTGGATAAATTTTTGGTATTTTTCTGACAATGTTCATTTTTAATGAATAGTGAAAAATACTACATTTTACATCAAAATTGATTTTTCATTTAATTTAATTATATGGATAGATTATATTTTTAATTGGTATTAAAGTGTAATATGAATATAATTTTACCATTTAATCCAATGGTGGTCATTAGGATTAATTTCACTTTTGGAATTGGTCATAAACTAATGTCAAACATTTCATAGATATTGTTTCAAAAAAACCGGCTATTTGTCATGACAGCGGGTATTAATTATTAAATTAATTAATGTAACTTATATGATTTGAATTTTTTAAAATAGACATCATTTTTTAATTCAAAATATTAAAAATATCTTAGGGTGAAGTTTTGGTATCTTTCTGAAAAACTTCAATTTTTTATGAATAGTGAAACCACTAAGTGGTGGTTAAAGAAACTGATTTTTCATTTAAATGAAATTTTAACACCCCTGTGATTTGATTTTCAAAAATCAGACATACATGGTTTTCATTAATAAGTAAAATGTGTTTCAATAAGATTAAAATAAATTTTATGTGAATAGTAACTTATAAAGTTCTTAATCGCGATTAGAGGTAATTAGTGTAGTTTAAGGTAAGAATAATGTTTTAATAAAATGAAATGAGCTGAACACATGTCCTACCCTTATTGGATGTGTTTTGGCCGACCAAGACAAGCCATGGGTCAACTTGGGGACCCCATGGAGCCACTTTGGTTGGGAAATGACCTAAATAACTTTTTATTTAATGTTAAAGTAAAAAATGACACAAACATGAGTTATGTTACTAAAACAATTTTTATATGGGGTTATAAAAGTCAGATTTTTGACTATAAATATTCATTAGAAATATAAAAAGATTCCATACATCAGAGTATTTTTTTTATAATTTTTAGACATTAAATAAATTAAATTATTTATGACATCATGATGATGCAGCTATGACCTCATTATTTAACGATTTAAATAAAATGGAAAGATAATGTAAAATATAAAACCTACACATGTCCAAAACCAATTGGATGAGTTTACATAGATCCCTTATCACCTTAACCTCTAATTATATAAATTTGGGACCTTTTGAATCCAAGAATCATTTTAAAATAAAGTAACTTATCTTTACTTTCCAAGAGTGCCCCTCCTCTCCTCTTATAAAAGGCCCCCACCTATACCTCCTTACCCACACTCCCAAAGTCTTTGGCTCGGCCAAACCCTGCCCATTTTGTCTCTCCACATCCATCTCTTACTCCTTGAAGCCTCACATTGGGCAGTAGTCTTCCCAAGGAAGCCTTTGAGGTCAAACCAAAGGGAGTTACCCGATTTTAAGGTAATGTCTTCTTTTGAGCCCTTTTGTTTTATTTTGCTTCTCCAACCCCGTAACTCTTTTTATTCTTTTCTTTTGTATCAAATACAGTATACTCAATATACTAGGATGTTGTTATAATAAGGATTTGAGCTACACATACACACACCTACATCTAATGGTCAACGAACATACTGTTTCTGTGGATGGTGAATTTATGCCTCCCGAAACGATTATTGTTCAACATTCTATTAACACCTTCAAAGGTGGCCATTAAGATGTCACTATATTTATATATGATATATAATATGTTTATGTTTTCCTTAAGCATCTGTTTTTTTTTCATTCCTTTATGGTTTCCATTATGGGTAAACGAGATATCATCATTTAAGGAAGTGTGGACTACCGCCCCCTCAAAGTGATTTGATTCGTTAAATACCATATGTGGGACGTATAAAGGATGGAACTATGATATTATATATGATATTATACTGGAACTATAATAAACCTTTATATCATTATGATTCCATTCTATAAAATACGAAATAGAAATGAAAGTAGCGTTCATGTGTACATACAGCTTACCGTCTCCATGAATGGTGCATTTCATTTATTACCTCTAAATGATTATGTAATATTATAAATGAATGTATATACTGCATATATATGATATATACATAATTATTATAATTTTGGATATAATGGATACATGGACAACATGTAATTATAAAGGGTTTATTTTTTACTCAAGTACCAATGATCGTTAAGATGACCGTTATTAACTTAAATAATTACATAGTGTTCATGACATGGAAATAAGTGATATTAAAGGAATAATGAACTTGAAAAAGGTTCTTAAAGAAGTAGGAATTAACTCGAGATTATTATTCAAGACATTAAAGAACGATCGAGTCAAGTTGAACCTGAGGTATGGGACTTCGTCTCAATCTCCTTTCATTGAGGAATATTTTGTTTTATACACAAACATCTTTTATACGGTGTATAAAACCCTTTGACATTTATGTTTATCCAAAAGGAATCTTTTTTATACGAAGCGTTTTACTAAACGAAAAAAGGGAATGTTTTTTTCGTACGTATGCAGCAACAACGACTTCGCCGCCACCGTGACCGTTATTTGAGTTTCGGCATCCTCTACAAGCCATACCTTCTTTTTAAAAGAAATATAAATACCATGTTTTAATTTTCTTTTATTTTGGTATTGAAAATGGTTTTCATAATGTTTTTATATCAATGTGTTGTATTGATATCTTATGATTGAAAGGTGGAAATGTTATGTTTCCTTTATGCATGTTTTATCTGATACGATTATGTTGAGGTTCTTGGGCATTATTATGAAGACGGGTGGTTCCATGATAAACTAAGGGCGGGTGAGCCCGATATAGCTCTATAATGCATTGGGTAACATGAAGGAGTGAAACGTTAAGGTTTCTCTGAAGAGATTTAGGGAATATACTGTGATGGGTATTCCAAACGTAACCAAGAGGGTTACTCCCTACGTAAGGATGTTATGAATGCCTCAAGTTACCTTTATGTCTTATGATTTCTATGATTTATTCATAATTTGATGAGGTAAGTTAAAGTGATTATGTTTTATGGGTAATGTATGATTTCATTCTTATGTATATATGTACCAATGATTCCTTTCCATATTTTTATATCCCTTACTGAGGTTTTTATGCTCATCCCAAGTTTTTTGAAATGTTTTTCACAGGTCAAGGGAAAGGTACATGATATGATGATAGTGTCAAGGAAGTGTCAATAAATAATCCATGTTTTATTTTATATATGTTCCCATTGATGGGAAAGAAGAATACTATCTTTATGTAACCACTTTGTTTATATGTGGAATGTAATGCTAGTTTTATGATCTAATTCTCTAAAACTCTAAACCCGAAAATATCCTCAATGTGTAATCTTGTAATAACTCATGATTAAGTAAGGTTTAAGGCTGGGGCCTTATAGTTGGTATCAAAGGTCGGTTTAGATAACTTTAGGAGTTTGAATTCTATTAAATGATTATCCAAAAATATATTTTTTTAAATGATATAGCATTTGAAGATTACCATGTTGCTTTATCTAATACATGTTTGTTCAGAATGGTTTTCCGCAGAGGAAATAGGGAAGCAGTGCTAGGAAGGCATACAGAAGGAAATAACCTTCCGAAACAGCATCCTGAGATGGTCAGAGTTGGAACTGAATAGTTTGTTGCAGTAATGGCGCAGTTGACTCAAGCGATAAATGGTGGTGGTATCCATACATGAGATCAGCCAGATCAACCGCAGAGGAACATGTCAGTGGTGGAACATTTCATGAGGCAACATCCCCCATCATTCAGAGGATCATCTGACCATGTGCTAGCTGAAGGGTGGATTAAACCACTGGAGAAGATTTTTTATGTCATGGGGTGTTCAGACAATCAAAAGGTTAGTCTTGCTATTTACCATTTGGAGGGTGAGGAAGATTAGTGGTGGTTTATGGTTAAAAATATTAGGGACGCCGAAGAGATTGATGCTTTTGACTGGGATGAATTCAAAGGTATGTTTCTTGAGAAGTATTTTCCTAATGTTTTTCGACATGGCATGGAAAAGCAATTCTTGTAATTGAGGCAAGAGGAAGACTCAGTGGCTACCTATGAAGAAAGGTTCACTCGATTGGCAAGGTATGCTCCAAATTTTATCCGAGTCCATGATAGTAAAATCAATCGTTTTTACTCAGGATTAAAGACAAAATATCGAAGGGCATTAGCCTCTCATGAGTTTAAAAGTAATGAAAAGCTTGTTCGATGTGCTGAGAAGGTGGAAATGGAGTTTGCCGATGATCAAGGGTTTTATAAAAACCAACAGAAGAAGAGACCGAGGTGGCAGGATAAATGTATGAATTATTCAAAAAAGTATGATGGTAAGAAAACTAAGTTTCCAGTTTGTGATAAATGTGGCTAAAGGCATGCTGGGAATGTCTTCTGAATTCTAGAAAGTGCTACCGATGTGGTAAGATGCGACATAAGGCTCGTGATTGCACTTAAATGGATCAAGGTGAAGGTAATACCAAATTTTATTTAAAGTTAGTGAAATGTTATAAGTGCAATGAGATGGGTCACTATGCAAACGAGTATCCGACAAAGAGCTTCAGTTATGGGAAGTAGTTAGACTACAAGAAGAAAGGGGTGGTGAAATCCTTTGCAACTACTTCAGCAGATGTCGGGCCATCAAATGAAGTTGTATCAGGTACTTTGTTTGTTTTTTCAGATTATGCCAGTGTGTTTTTTGATTCGGGGTCTACACATTCTTTCATCTCTGAAACCTTTTCTAGTAAAATGGAAATACCATCTCAAGAAATGACTCCTGAAATTTTGGTAAAAACACCTAGGGGGGATGTTGAGGCAAAAATAATTTATAAGAATCATCCTATCCTTATCTGTGGAAAGAAACTACTTGAAAACCCTACTGTTCTACCTCTAGTAGAGTTTGATGTTATACTGGTTATGGATTGGCTCTCTATTTACCATGATAAGATTGACTGTAGAGCTAAAGAAGTTTCTTTTCAGAAAGGCTTTCAGTTTGTGTACAAGAATGAACCCTTACTATTGATAACTTATCAAGTGGCCGAGAAACTTGTAAAAGATGGAAATGAATGTTACCTTGCACACATCATTGAAAATAAAGGAACTGTTCAGATTAATGATGTGCCAGTGGTAAATGAGTATCCTGATGTTTTTTCTGATGAGTTGCCTGGAATAATACCATAACGAGAAGTTGAACTTACTGTTGACTTAGTTCCTGATGCTAACCCAATTTCAAAACCCCCTTATCGAATGGCTCAAATTGAACTTTTAGAGTTGAAGGAGAAATTGCTAGATTTATTAGAGAAAGGTTTCATTCGACCTAGTACATCACCATGGGGTGGTCCTGTCTTGTTTGTTAAAAAGAAATATGGTTAAATCAGACTTTTCATTTATTATAGAGCCTTGAATAATATCACTGTTAAGAACAAATATCCTTTGCCTCATATCGATGATTTGTTTGATCAGCTCCAGGGAGCTCAGTTTGTTTCAATGATTGACTTGAGATCGGGGTACCATCAGCTGAAGGTAAAGGATGCAGATATTCCGAAGACCGCATTCCGTACAAGATATGGCCATTATGAATTTGTAGTAATTCCTTTTGGGCTAACCAACACACCTTCTGTATTCATGGACTTAATGAATAGAATTTTCCATGATTTCTTGGATAAGTTTGTGGTGGTTTTTATTAATGATATTTTGGTGTTTTCTAAAAGTAAAAAAAAGCATGAAAGACATTTAAGGGTTATCTTGCAAACCATAAAAGAAATGAAATAGTATGGTAAATTCAGCAAGTGTGAGTTTTGGTTGCAACAAATTTCTTTCGTTGGTCACGTTGTTTCTAAAGATGGGATAACTGTTGATCCTGCAAAAACAAAAGCTTTGGAAGAATGTCCAAGACCCACAAATGTAACTGAGATTAATAGCTTCCTTGGTTTGGCAGGCTATTACAGAAGGTTTGTTAGAAAATTTTCACGGTTATCTAGTCCAGTGACTAGTCTAACTCAGAAGGGTGTTATGTTTATCTGGACAAAAGAATGTGATGATTGTTTTCAGGAATTGAAAAGAAGATTGGTGAATGCTCCAGTTTTGGCACTACCTTCCAGGAATGGTGAGTTTGTTATATATAGTGATGCTTCATTAAAAGGAATTGGTTGCGTCCCAATGCAGAATGATCAGGTAATTGCTTATGCTTCACGATAGTTGAAAAATCAAGAGGTAAATTACCCTACACATGATTTGGAATTAGCTGCTGTTCTTTTTGCTTTAAAAATTTGGAGGCATCATTTGTATGGAGTAAGGTGTGAAATATATACCGATCACAAAAGTTTAATGTATATATTCACATAGAAAGAATTGAACATGAGACAAAGTAGATGGATAAAATTAATCAAGGATTATTATTGTACAATTCATTACCATTCGGGAAAAGAAAATAATGTGGCTGATGCTTTGAGTTGAAAAAGTAATGCTTCATTAGAAATGTTGTGTTTGGAACGTGATCCTTTGGTTAAGGATTTTATGAACTTTGGCATAGAAGTTGTGTGTGCAGGAAGTTATTCTGTTTTGTTTCAGGTATCAGTGAGATCATCTCTATCAGATAGAATCAAGAAAGCACAGAAGCAAGACATTGAGTTGCAGAAAAAGGTAGAGCTGGTTCAGAAAGAAAAGTTTCCTGAATTCAACATTGATAATGATTGCGTTTTGAGATTTGGGAAGAGATTGTTTGTGCCTTGTGATTCACAGTTGAAGAGAGAGTTGTTATGTACAGCTCATAGTTCTCCGTTTTCATTTCATCCTAGTAGTACTAAGATGTATAGAGATCTGCGGGAGTATTACTGGTGGGATTGAATGAAAAGATATATTGCTGATTTTACTGTGAAGTGTTTGACTTGTCAGCAGGTTAAAGTAGAGCAGCAGTTACCGAAAGTGATTCTTCAGCCTTTACCAGTGCCAGAGTGTAAATGGGAGAATATATCCATGGACTATGTTGTGGGATTACCGAAAACATCTCTAGGTAATAATACAATCTGGGTTATTGTTGATCGCTTGACTAAATCTGCTCATTTCCTTGCTATACGAGATACTTTTTCCCTAGATGAAATTTCCCGTTTGTATCTTAAAAACATAGTCAGGTTACATGGATTTCCTCTCTCCATTGAATCTGATTGTGATCTCAGGTTCACTTCTAACTTTTGGAAAGGCCTTCATAAGTCGTTGGGTACTGAATTAAATTTTAGTACTTCTTTTCATCCTCAATCAGATGGGCAGTCAGAACGAACAATTAAGACATTGGAGGATATTCTACGTTCTTTATCTATGGATTATCAGGGAAGTTGGGGCCAACATATTTCTTTGGTTGAATTTTCATATAATAACAATTTTCATTCCAGTATAGAGATGGCACCATTTCGGGCATTATATGGGAAGGGGTGTCGAACTCCAGCTTTCTGGGATGAAGTGGGTGAAAGGAAGTTGATGGGACCAGAATTGGTAGAAGAGATGGTAGAAATTGTTCATCTGATTTAGAAACACATGAGAACAGCTCAGAGCAGGAAGAAGAGTTATGCGGATAACCAAAGGAAGGATCTAACTTTTTAGGTAGGTGATCATGTTTTTCTCAAGGTTTCTCCTTGGAAAAGTGTGATGAGATTTGGTAAGAAAGGAAATCTGAGTCCAAGGTTTATTTGACCATATGAAATTCTGGAGAGAGTTGGATCAGTTGCATACTGGGTGGCTTTACCTTCGATTTTATCTCAGGTACACAATGTTTTTCACGTTTCGATGTTGAGAATGTATATGCCAGATCCATCTCATGTTTTGAGTCCAGAGGTAGTTCAGCTGGAAGAGAACCGTTCTTATGAGGAACAACCGGTCCAAATTCTTGACCATAGGGAGCAAGTGTTACGGAAAAGGTGACTAAGCATGTAAAGGTTTTGTGAAAAAACCACATGATGGAAGAGGCAACATGGGAATCTGAAAATGCAATGAGGGATTAGTACCCCCATTTATTTGATAAGTAAATAAATTGTGGGGAAGCAATTTTCTAAAGGGGGGAAGGATGTAACATCCCAAGTCAGTAATGAATAATATATATTTTTATCTATGTCTATTAATGAATTAGATAGTGTTTTACCGGCTTAAAATGAAAATAAATCCAATCTTAAACATGGAATACACTAATATTCTTAAAAGATTGTTTTACTGACTTTTGATGGAAAACCCTTTTTAAATCAATATTCTGAAATTTTTATAATCTATATTTGTCAAAATAAACATATTAATTTTTATTGGGATATTGAATTTTACATTGGATAAATTTTTGGTATTTTTCTGACAATGTTCATTTTTAATGAATAGTGAAAAATACTACATTTTACATCAAAACTGCTTTTCAATTTAATTTAATTAAATGGATAGATTATATTTTTAAATGGTATTGAAGTGTAATATGAATATAATTTTACCATTTAATCCAATGGCGGTCATTAGGATTAATTTCACTTTGGAATTGGTCATAAACTAATGCCAAACTTTTCATAGATATTGTTTCAAAAAAACCCGCTATTTGTCATGACAGCAGGAATTAATTATTAAATTAATTAATGTAACTTATTTTATTTGAATTTTTTAAAATAGACATCATTTTTGAATTCAGAATATCAAATATAGCTTAGGGTGAAGTTTTGGTATCTTTCTGAAAAACTTCAGTTTTTGATGAATAGTGAAACCACAAAGAGGTAGTTAAAGAAACTGATTTTTCGTTTAAATGAAAATTTACCACCTCTGTTATTTGATTTTCAAAAATCAGACATAAATGGTTGTCATTAATATCTAAAATGTGGTTCAATAAGATTAAAATAATTTTTTTGGTGAATAGTTACTTATTAAGTTCTTAATCGCGATTAGAGGTAATTAGTGTAGTTTAAGATAAGAATAATGTTTTAATAAAATGAAATGACCTAAACACATGTCCTGCCCTTATTGGATGTTTCATGGCCGACCAAAAATGTCCATGGTTCAACTTGGGGACCCCATGGAGCCACATTGGTTTGGAAATGACATAAATAACTTTTTATTTAATGTTAAAGTAAAAATGACACAAACATGAGTTATGTTACTAAAACAATTTTTATATGGGGTTATACAAGTCATATTTTTTACTATAAATATTAATTAGAAAGCTAAAAAGATTTCCTACATTATAGTATTTTGTTTATAATTTTTAGACATTAAATAAATTAAATTTTTTATGACATTGTGATGATGCAGCGATGGCCTCATTATTTAACGATTTAAATAAAATAGGAAGATAATGTAAAATCTAAAACCTACAC
This sequence comes from Viscum album, assembly GCA_963277665.1. Lineage (NCBI taxonomy): Eukaryota > Viridiplantae > Streptophyta > Magnoliopsida > Santalales > Viscaceae > Viscum > Viscum album. The sequence goes on along the minus strand of OY728150.1, from coordinate 2,129,516,544 downwards.
ATGGGAAATACCAATTGGATGAGTGGATTTAGAACCCTTATCACCTTATCCTAGAATTATATCAATGTGGGACCTTTTGAATCCAAAACTCATTTTAAAATAATGTAACTTATCTTTACTTTCCAAGAGTGCCCCTCCTCTCCTCTTATAAAAGGCCCCCACCTCTACCTCCCTACCCACACTCCCAAAGCCTTTGGCTCGGCCAATCCCTTCCCATTTTGTCTGTCAAATTCCCTCTCTTACTCATTGAAGCCTCACTTTGGGCAGTAGTCTTCCCAAGGATGCCTTTGAGCTCAAACCATAGAGAGTTACCCGATTTTAAGGTAATGTCTTCTTTTGAGTCCTTTTTTTTTTGCTTCTCCAACCCCCTAAACTATTTTTATTATTTTCTTTTGTAAAAACTCCAGTATCCTAAATATACTAGGATGTTTTTACAATAATGATTAGAGATACACATACACACACCTACATCTAATGGTTAACGAACATACTGTTTCCGTGGATGGTGAATTTATGCCTCCCGAAACGATGATTGTTCAATATTTTTTTAACACCTTAAAAGGTGGCCATTAAGATGTCACTATATTTATATATGATATATAATATGTTTATGTTTTCTTTAAGAATCTGTTTTTTTCTTTTTGGTCATACCTTTATGGTTTCCATTATGGGTAAACACGATATCTTCATTTAAGGAAGTGCGGACTACCGCCCCCTCAAAGTGATTTGATTCGTTAAATACCATATGTGGGACGTATAAAGGATGGAACTATGATATTATATATGATATTATACTGGATTTTATAATATACCTTTATATCATTATGATTCCATTGTATAAAATACGAAATAGAAATGAAAGTTGCGTTCATGCGTACGTACAGCTTACCGTCTCCATGAACGATGCATTTAATTTCTTACCTCTAAATGATTATGTAATATTATAAATGAATGTATATACTGGATATATATGATATATACATAATTATAATAATTATGGATATAATGGATACATGAACAACATGTAATTATAAAGGTTTTATTCTTGACTCAAGTACCAATGATCGTTAAAACGACCGTTATTAACTTAAATAATTACATAGTGTTCATGACATGGCAATAAGTGATATTAAAGGAATAATGAACTTTAAAAAGGTTATTAAATAAGTAGGAATTAACTGAAGTTTATTATTCAGGACATTAAAGAACGATCGAGTCAAGTCGGACCCGAGGTATGGGACTTCGTCTCAATCTCCTTTCATTGAGGCATATTTTGTTTTATACACAACCTTATTTTATACGGTGTATAAACCACTTTGAAGATTATGTTTATCCAAAAGGAATATTTTTTATATGAATAGTTTTACTAAATAAAAAAAGGGAATGTTTTTTTCGTACGTATGCGGCGACAACGACTTCTCTGCCACCGTGACCGTTATTTGAGTTTCGGCTTCCTCTACAAGCCATACCTTCTTTTTAAAATAAAAATAAATAAAATGTTTTAATTTTCTTTTATTTTGGTATTGAAAATAGTTTTAATAATGTTTTTATACCAATGTGTTGTATTGATATCTTGTGATTGAAAGGTGGAAATGTTATGTTTCCTTTATGCATGTTTTATCTGATACGATTATGTAGAGGTTCTTGGGCATTATTATGAAGACGAGTGGTTCCGTGATAAACTAAGGGCGGGTGAGCCAGATATAGCTCTCCAATGCATTGGGTAATGTGAAGGAGTAAAAATTTAAGGTTTATCCGAAGAGATTTAGGGAATATACTGTGATGGGTATTCCAAACATAACCAAGAGGGTTACTCCCTACGTAAGGATGTTTTGAATGCCTCAAGTTACCTTTATGTCTTATGATTTCTATGATTTATTCATAATTTGATGATGTAAGTTAAAGAGCTTATGTTTTATGGGTAATGTATGATTTCATTATTATGTATATATGTACCAATTATTCCTTTCCATATTTTTATATCCCTTACTGAGCTTTTTATGCTCATCCCATGTGTTTTGAAATGTTTTTCACAGGTCAAGGGAAAGGTACATGATATGATGATAGTGTAAAGGATGTGTCAATAAAGAATCCATGTTTTATTTTAAATATGTTTCCATTGATGGAAAAGGAATAATACTATCTTTATGTAACCACTTTGTTTATATGTGGAATTTAATGCCAGTTTTATGATCTAATTCTCTAAACCTCTAAACCCAAAAAGATCCTCAATGTGTAATCTTGTAATAACTCAAGATTATGTAAGGTTTAAGGCTGGGGCCTTATAGTGCAAAAATCCCAGTTACAAGGCAGATAAGATAATTATAACTATGGGAGACAAAATTCATAACATAGGCAAAGTATTATGATCATGAGAGGAATCATTAATAAAAGACTTGAAATGTGTCAACTCATAAAAATGAAACATCATGCCTTAGTTGTCATCTACCCCAAAGCGTTTTATATACTCTAGAATCATTTTCAAGCATCATTTCCCTTTTAATCATGAGATTCATCATGTTAACCAATTCATTGTGGTGCTATATAATTCTAGGTGCACCATTGTACAATATAATTCTACAGGACCCCATCACATCACAACATTATAATTATCATGAATGCCACGTAGAAAATATATAAAAATGAACATAAATAACCCCAGAGAAGGAATGGGTTTAATATAATAATAATGCAATCATAAACATTGGGTTCCTAGAAAAATGTGAGAATAACATACTTGGTACAAGAACTGTCAACCTTGAGTGAGATGTAAAACGTGTGTTTTTTAAAGAATTAATCTACGGAAAAAATTTATTTGACATAAAATTTAGTGGAAATTATTTATATCCGATTAAAGTTAATATAATATTGAATAAATAATTGTAAGTAGTGACCATACCCAAAATGGAGTGAAGGAGGGAGTACACGAAGAAAGAAGTTTGGGTTCGAGAATTTCCCTTACCTTGTATCTGAATTATTTCTTCACATTACTTTCTTCTATAACCATTTATGATTCATTAATTAACAATTAAAGAACCTTTATAAATTTAATATGGTTCATCATAGTATAATTAATTTATTTTATGCATCATTTTATGAGTTATAGGGTTTAAATCCATTGTTTGGAAATGTCTGTTTTAATGGTATTCTTGAACTGTTCAATTGTACTAATGAATGGATGTTCATGTTGAACATGGATAAACATAAAGATATTCTCATCTATATTATTACGAATATTCTAGGAGATTAAATGATCTTATAATTTATTATATTATATACCATGTTGAATAATCATTATATAATAATTAAATGATGATCATTTGGGTTAATTTAGGCAGTTTATCTTCCACAATGATCTAGTTTCTTTTAATCATTTAGTAATATGTACATCAGTTAGTTCCAGAACATTTAATAGGATATAATGTATATAAATTTATCTGGTTCAATGATAAAAATGGTTTCATTACTAGATATAAATGCAAAAAATAAAATTTAAAACTTATCGTTCATGAAGGTGATAAATTAACAGCACACGAATTACGTTTTCCATTCAAAAATAAAAATAATGAGTAAAAGTGGGTTGGATGATATAATATCCAATTATAATTGTAGATACCCGAAGCCTGACGTACATGTACATTACATTACTTTTGCGGAATACTTTGTATATTACAAAAACACACACACAAGGACCGTAATAGTTTAGTGTCTTTGGAAACTCGGAATATAATCTTCTAATCGTGGTGAAAGATCTTCAACATCTCCCATAAAGATCTTCCTTTTTTTAACCTAAAACCTTTCTTTATATCCTGAGGAAAAGAAAACATAAAAATGGTGAGCTCAAATTCTTAGTAAGGGTAAACAAACGAAATATCAATCACATCATATTCATAAGAACATAACATTTTTGAAATCTTAACCTGCAAAAGAGAGCATAATTTCATAACATGGGATAGACCATGGCAGTGAAATGTAATCACAATAATCATAACATAAAACATGAAACTTTGTGGCATACACACATAATCATAGATAATCATTTCTTGTTAGTCAAGACTCATTGCCAAGACTATCTTAGTGGACAAAGTCCCTTTCTGAATCGAGTAACCCTCGTTTCAGTCCTGTTTCACTGAACCGGTATATCCTACCATTCCAGCCCTGTCTATCTCATGAGATATAAAATCTTTACCCAATGCATTGGAGGGAGATATAGGTCCCACCCATCATATAATGAATCCTTTCTTATGTGTGCCAAAAATCATAAATCATACATCATTACATAACCCATATAATACAAATGGGAATCTTAAACATCATGACATCATAAAACAATTCATATAAGATAAAGGAATTCATAAAAATAATTCCATCACAACATAATCAAATCAATGTAATAATAGGGATAGAAATAGAACCCTATGTTATCTTAGATGGAAAATAATTTTGATAAAACACTTGAAATGAATATTTGAGGAAAATATCATTTTTTCTTCAAAATCAATTTCTTTTCACAAAACGTCATGCAATTTTAAAAGAAAGATATTTTATTTAAAATAATCATGAAATATTTTGGAGTAATCTTCATGAAAATAAGGCTTTATAAAACCGTAAAAATCCTTTTGTGCCGTATAAGTTAAAAAAAACATTCTTCGTACTTTTATCAAAAAAGTCAAAAAGTACCTCGTATGAAAAACGACAAATGATTCCTTTCATATATTTTACTAAAAACTCACCCAAGGGAAAATTGGATTTGAAAAATTTTAGGTGGATTGAAATAACATTAAATATTGAGGAAACATAGATGTGGATGATAAAATACACCCCAGTAAATACCAACGTATAAACAATCTCGGATAAAAATGAGATTGTGATATTTCCCTTACCTTAGGTCCGACTTGCTTTGTAAGTGTCCGAACCTCCTGTATAATGATTTAAATCATGTTATTGACTTATTCCAGAATCATATTCATTGTTATTATATCATATATGGTCCAATTATGACTTTATATTACCCGTTCTTTTGTAAATTCATGTTAAAGTAGCGTTTTGGGTAAAATCGTCTCATTTATCGTAGGTGTTTTGACTTGTTGTTCTTGAAATTATTATTACTTATATCATGATTTACTTACTTCCAGAATATAAAATATGATTTATATATCATATATATTCAGTATATATATATATAATAGATAGATAAATGAAATGAAAAAAGCCGTTCATGGAGACGGTAGTCCGTACGTACGCATGAACGTTGTTTTCCTTTCCTTATTGTCTTGAATGGAAGTAAGTAGATGTCATACATATATATATATATATATAAATAAATCCAGTAGCTTTATAATGTCATATATTTCATTATTATTTCTTATATATACTTTATAATCATTCTTAAATGGTTAACATGGAGAATGAATCTCATCGCGTCGTGGAGACGGTAGTCCGTACGTACGCACGAGCGATGATATCATTTCCATAAATATTGAATTGAATTGGAGTGGATTATACAATATATCATAATCAATATGATGTTGTAATAACTATGTATAGTTATTCTTTACAACATTATACCAATCCTTGTAAGGTGGTGGTGGAAAATAGATTACACCACGGCGTGGAGACGGTATTCCGTACGTACGCACGTGCGGTGATTTCTTTTTTAGATGGTGAAATAGGGTTGTTTCATAATTATAATAACATATCATTATATGAGTGATACTGATGTTATTACTTCATAATGAAACAACCTAAGAAGAAGAAGTGGAAGAAGAAATAAAGATGAAAGAATTGGTAATGGTAATTACCTCTTTTTTGAAGCGCCTCTTTGAGACCTCCTCTTAGGGTACTAAAATTGGTCTTTGAGGAAGACCAGAACCTCTAGGATGTTGCTAGGGGAGTGGAGAAGAGATTTTGGAAGGGTTTTTCCGAGCTTGAGTGCTCAAATTGGTGTGAGGAGGAGGGGGAGGAGGTGTCCTTTTATAAGGGGGAGAGGGGCACCTTAGGAATACCTCAAAATATTATTTTATATTAATGTCAAAATCGGTTTATAATGGTTCAAAAGGGACTTATTTCTAAGCTAAAGTGGGGATGGGTCTAAATCCTATCAACCAATAAGATTTAGACAAGTTTAGGGTATTATTTTAACCTTATCAATTAGATTTAACTCTAAGTTAAATAATTTAACTTTTATCGTGTCTTTTTGTCTTCTTTCACTATATGGTTAATACACTTACTATAACATGCCAAACGAACCCCAGATTGTTTATTATTAATATATATATACTTATCTAAGTCATTTGGCCGAACCTTAGATTTTTAGGAATAAAATAACAATTAATAATATAATATTTGATTTAAAAACTATTTTGTGTCAAATTTTGACACTATTTGATATATGATTTTTGTGAAAGTCATAACAAAATTATATGTTCAAACCAAGTTGATTAAATCAACAATAATATTTCATAGTAACCTATAAAAGTAGTGGAATTCATAAAACGTCTTAAATTACATTCATTTGAGCATTTATAACATCAATTATTTTAATATTTCCTTAAAAGGGTAATTACTGCATCATCGTTGTGTCATAAATAAATTAATTAATTTAAAGTCTAAAAATTATAAATAAAATAAAATTATGTAGGAAATTTTTTTAGCTTTCTAATGAATATTTATAGTCGAATTTATCTTATCTATAACCCCATATTAAAAATGTTTTAGTTATTAAACTTTGATTTTAACTATTCATTAAATAAAATAATATTAAATGTCATAATCTAATTCAAGTGGACCTAAATGGTCATATTATATTCATAAGGTTGTTTTTGGTCGAATTACACTTATCCAATAGAATTAGGACATGTGTTAGGGTAATAGTAATATCATATTTACCCTTAGTTACCCTATTTACTATTAACCGTGGTAAAAAAAAGTAAAAAGTTACTATTCACCAAAAATTATTTTCATCTCATTGAACCACATTTTAGTCCTTGATATTAACCATGTCTCTCGGATTTTCGAAATTCCACTCACAGAAGTGGTAAAATTAAGTTTTATGAACAATTCAGTTTTTTTAACTACCACTTAGTGGTTTCACTATTCATCAAAAATTGAAAGTTTTCAGAAAAATACCAAAAATTAGGCCTAAGCTATATTTGATATTATGAACTCAAAAATGATGTCTATTTTACCAAATTCAAAAAATATCAGTTGCATTAAGTAATTTAAAAATTAATTCTTGTTGTCAAAACAAATAGCGTGTTTTTAAGAGATAATAACTATCAAAAGATTGACACTAGTTTATAACTGGTTTAAATGTGAAATTACATCCAATGACCAACATTGTATTAAATTGTAAAAATATATTCTAAATATACTTTAAAACTACTCAAATTAATAATTTATCACTATTAATTATTTCGATTGAAAAAGTTGTTTTTAATTAAAATTTAGTAATTTTCACTATTCATAAAAATATGAAAGTTATCCGAAAATCGCCAAGATTTCACCCTAAGCTAATTTCGATAGTACGAATCCAAAAATGAATTCCATTTTGAAAAATAAAATTTACCAAATTTCAAAAAGTGGTTATTACTATTCATAACTGCTAGTTTTGATAATATTTTAATAGCATATCGTTGTTTAGCGAAACTTGGTGTTGCGTACAACGCACGCTATGGTGGAAGGTCGCGATTGCGTGTAATTCAAGCCAGGTCAGAGATGTGTGTTGTGAAATCTCCTTTTGGTGTAGCGTATAACACAAGACATTAATGAAATTAAAAAGAATATTTTTCAAAAAATCTCGGGGTGTTACATTCTACCCCCCTTAAAATGAATTTTGCCCTCGAAATTCGTCGGGGTTATAAATGGTTTACTATTTGAAAGTTTCTTTGATAGAAACCCACATCGGAAACAGGAATACCAAAACCAATATTTTAAAACAAAAGTATGAAACTTAACGGTTACCCAAATAAACTAATCACTAGGTTTCCACATAGGTGAAAATATGGATATGGAAGAAAAATCTAACCATCATGTTCTGATGGACAGTGGTAGAGAACATGGCTTTGGAAAAGCCAACAATCACAAATCCATAAATTTGTGACGATCTAAGGTACCATCCGATTCATCAGGTATAAGATCACTAGGACAACATTTTTGGTTTTCAAGAACATTTCCCTAAAGTTGAAAATTTGAATTTGAATAAATACTTTCTTTATTTTGGTACAATCTCACTGTTGTTCATGCCTTGAACAATTTCCACTTCATCTCTTAAATAAATGAAGTTGAATTTGTTATTCTTGAAGTGTTAGCAGATCATGTGATAGAATGACGGGTCATTCCATCTGTCTCAAACAAAAGGTTAGCAAAAATTATATACATAAGTTGATCTATAGTGAGATTAATCACATATGGTTCCTAAAATGGACTTATACTTCATATATCATACTGCTTAATATAATAAAACTAGTTTCTACTAAACAGGGACTTCCTATAGGCCAGTGGTAGGCGATAAAGGCCAGTCGCACTTCGGTTGTGGGTTCGATTCCCACAGCCTTGTCCGAAGCGATGGGTTGTCGCCCATCCTGCAGGTTGTCCTTTTTCTAAAACTACATTACTATAACATCCCATCAATAATACCGAAAAAAAAACTTCTATCCTTAAACAATACTCACTTATGTCCAACATAATCCATTTCAATCTTTAGGCTTATCCATAATACTGCAGTCCACTCTCATAACATAGTGAAAACGATTACCAGAGATTTAATACCATCGTTGATCCCCATATATCATAAGATATGTTTTGTTGGTCACATTCCAAACATTCAAAGTCCTTAATCATGTATTCTCTTGAATACCATAGTGAAAACATGAATGCAGTTTAAAGTTAACACTTTCCACATACCAAAATCCTCAAAATTCTATATACTCAAACCATGATATCACTTAGTCCTTATATCAATCATGAGCTCATGAATACTATTAAACATTTCATTTTCTCGTTTTCCCTTCATTATGCGCATATCATCTTATTTCCAAAAAATATCTCAATCACTTTGAATACCACATCAATAAATATTGCAATACTCAATGATAGAACATTATTTTGGAATCCCATTACATAAACACTTAATCATTCCACCGCATCGTTGTCATATTCAACATTGCCAATAGTGATCGCATGTGACTTCCCTTTGTCATTTACCTTCAGTGGTTGCTCATGTTGATCATCACTAACCCTTGGATTAGGGAATTTATTAGCATAATGCCCCATTTCCTTACACTTGAAGCATTGAAGTGTTGGTGGTGCGTTCTCTACAGTGTTTGCTTTATTCACATCATTAGAATCCCTTTTTCCATTACTTCGACACTCAGCTGCTTGATGACCTTCTTTTCCACACCTAAAACATTTTCTAGTCCCTTTAAGAAAATCTCCACCATGCTTCTTTCCACACTTTGTGCATAAGGAAACATTCATCTTCTTTTCACCATTATTTTGAGATATCTCCTTGAACTCCATCTTTCGTTTCTTGTCAAAACTATGAGATGGATAAGTAACACCAACTTTCATTTCTACTTTGATAGCAGAATGCACAATTTCTTCATAGCTACTGAAGTCTCTTATAGCTAATTCCCTTCGAAGTCTTGGTTTTAAGCCACTGAAAAATCGATCAACATTACTTTCATGTTGGATGATAATGCCAGATGCATACCTTGAAAGTCTTGTAAAATTCGCTTCGTATATACCAACGGATTCATCATCCTTTTGCTTCAGCTCAAGAAACTCCTTTTCCATCTTTGTTCGAAGAATACGAGGGAAGTACTTACTGAAAAACAAGTTTTTGAACTCGTCCCATTCCATGGACTCAATTTCATCTCTTGGCCTCGTATTCTTGATAAAATTACACCATTGATCATCTTCACCTTCCAAACGATATACTGCTAAGATGACTTTATCATGTTCAGAACATTGAAGAACTGAAAATATCTTTTCAGTGGTACTGATCCATTGTTCAGCAACAAGTGGTTCAGAAGTCCCACTGAAAGAAGGTGGACGTTGCCTCATGAAGGACTCAATAGAATATTGTTCCCTTCTCTGCTCATTTGGAAGTCCAGGATGATTCATAGCTTGTGTAAGTATAGCAATAATATTTTTCACTCCATCTCCCATAACATTTGTTTGTTCAGGAGGGAAATCATCGCATTTTCCATTGCATTGATCAACATGGTTCCTTCGGGTTCCAGCCATCGTCTAAAACCCAAAAATAATAGTGTGAGAGGCAAAAATCATGCTAGGGAAAACAACATAGTAAGGGGGGAGTACCATTAATATCTAACATCTTAGGTTAAATTCTAAGATCGTTACCGTAGTTCTAGGACCATATCCTATACGTATACTTATCCTTAGGGACATCCCTAGACATACCTTTGAAATATCTCTAGAGATTTCACTAACGTTTTCGCATCCTAGTTTCCAAAGGTTGGCTAAACCTTTCCTCTGATACCAACTGTAGAGACCCGAAGCCTGATGTACATGTACATTACATTACTTTTGCGGAATACTTAGTATATTACAAAAACACACACACAAGGACCGTAATAGTTTAGTGTCTTTGGAAACTAGGAATATAATCTTCTAATCGTGGTGAAACATCTTCAACATCTCCCGTAAAGATCTTCCTTTTTTTTACCTAAAACCTTTATTTATATCCTGGGGAAATGAAAACATAAAAAGGGTGAGCTCAAATTCTCATTAAGGGTAAACAAAATAAATATCAATCACATCATAATCATAAGAACATAACATTTTGGAAATCTTAACCTGCAAAAGAGAGCATAATTTCATAACATGGGATAAATCATGGTAGTGAAATGTAATCACAATAATCATAACTTAAAACATGAAACATTGTGGCATACACACATAATCATAGATAATCATTTCTTGTTAGTCAAGACTCATTGCCAAGACTATCTTAGTGGACAAAGTCCCTTTCTGGATCGAGTAACCCTCGTTTCAGTCATGTTTCACTGAACCGGTATAACCTACCATTCCAGCCCTGTCTATCTCATGAGATATAAAATCTTTACCCAATGCATTGGAGGGAGATATAGGTCCCACCCATCTTATAATGAATCAGTTCTTATGTGTGCCACAAAATCATAAATCATACATCATTACATAACCCATATAATACATATGGGAATCTTAAACATCATGACATCATAAAACAATTCATATAAGATAAAGGAATTCATAAAAATAATTCCATCACAACATAATCAAATCAATGTAATAATAGGGATAGAAACATAACCCTATGTTATCTTAGATGGAAAATAATTTTGATAAAAAACATGAAATGAATTCTTGAGGAAAATATCCTTTCTTCTTCAAAATCAATTTCTTTTCACAAAACGTCATGCAATTTTAAAAGAAAGATATTTTATTGAAAATAATCATGAAATATTTTGGAGGAATCTTCATGAAAATAAGGCTTTATAAAAATGTAAAAATCCATTTGTGCCGTATAAGTTAAAAAAACATTCTTCGTACTTTTATCGAAAAAGTTAAAAAGCACCTCGTATGAAAAACGACAAAAGATTCCTTTCATATCTTTTACAAAAAACTCACCAAAGGGAAAAATTGGATTTGAAAAATTGTAGGTGGATGGAAATAACATTAAATATTGAGGAAACATAGATGTGGATGATAAAATACACCCCAGTAAATACCAACGTATAAACAATCTCTGATAAAAATGAGATTGTGATATTTCCCTTACCTTAGGTCCGAATTGCTTTGTAAGTGTCTGAACCTCCTGTATAATGATTTAAATCATGTTATTGACTTATTCCATAATCATATTCATTGTTATTATATCATATTTGTTCCACTTATGACTTTATGTTACATGTTCTTTTGTAAATTCATGTTAAAGTGGCGTTTTGGGTAAAATCGTCTCATTTATCGTAGGTGTTTGACTTGTTCTTATTGACATTATTATTACTTATATCATGATTTACTTACTTACAGAATATAAAATATGATTTATATATCATATATATTCAGTATATATATATATATAATATATAGATAAATGAAATGAAAAACACCGTTCATGGAGACGGTAGTCCGTACGTACGCATGAACGCTGTTTTCCTTTCCTTATTGTCTTGAATGGAAGTAATTAGATGTCATACATATATATATATATATATAAATCCAGTAGCTTTATAATTACATATATTTCATTATTATTTCTTATATATACTTTATAATCATTCTTAAATGGTTAACATGGAGAATGAATCTCACCGCGTTGTGGAGACGGTAGTCCGTACGTACGCACGAGTGATGATATCATTTCCATAAATATTTAATTGAGTTGGAGTGGATTATAAAATATATCAGAATCAATATGATGTTGTAATAACAATTTATAGTTATTCTTTACACCATTATACCCATCCATGTAAGGTGGTGGTGGAAAATAGATTACACCACGGCGTGGAGACGGTATTCCGTACGTACGCACGCGCGGTGATTTCTTTTTCCGTAGGATGGATAGATGGTGAAATAGGGTTGTTTCATACTTATAATAACATATCAGTATATGAGTGATACAGATGTTATTACTTCATAATGAAACAACCTAAGAAGAAGAAGTGGAAGAAGAAATAAATATTAAAGAATTGGTAACGGTAATTACCTCTTCTCTGACGCGCCTCTTTGAGACCTCCTCTTAGGGCACTAAAATTGGTCATTGAGGAAGACAAGAACCTCTAAGATGTTGCTAGGGGAGTGGAGAAGAGATTTTGGCAGGGTTTGGCCGAGCTTGAGTTCTCAAATTGGTGTGAGGAGGAGGGGGAGGAGGTGTCCTTTTATAAGGGAGGAGAGGGGCACCTTAGGAATACCTCAAAATATTATTTTATATTAATGTCAAAATCGCTTTATAATGGTTCCAAAGGGTCTTATTTCGAAGCAAAAGTGGGGATGGGTCGAAATCCTATCATCCAATAGGATTTAGACAAGTTTAGGGTATTATTTTAACCTTATAAATTACATTTAACTCTAAGTTAAATAATTTAACTTTTACCGTGTCTTTTTGTTTTCTTTCACTATATGGTTAATACACATACTATAACATGCCAAACGAACCCCAGATTGTTTATAATTAATATATATATCCTTATCTAAGTCAATTGGCCGAACCTTAGATTTTTAGGAATAAAATAACAATTAATAATATAATATTTGATTTAAAAACTATTTTGTGTCAATTTTTGACACTATTTGATATATGATTTTTGTGAAAGTCATTACAGAATTATATGTTCGAACCAAGTTGATTAAATCAACACTAATATATCATATTAACCTATAAAATTAGTGTAATTCATAAAAAGTCTCAAATTACATTCATTTGAGCATTTATAACATCAATTATGTTAATATGTCTTTAAAAGGGTAATTACTACATCATCGTTGTGTCATAAATAAATTAATTTATTTAAAGTCTAAAAATTATAAATAAAATATCATTATGTAGGAAATATTTTTATATTTATAATGAATATTTATAGTCGAATTTATCTTATGTATAACCCCATATTAAAAATGTTTTAGTTATTAAACATTGATTTTAACTATTCATTAAATAAAATAATATTAAATGTCATAATCTAATCCAAGTGGAACTAAATGGTCATATTATATTCATAAGGTTTTTTTGGTCGAATTACACTTATCCAATAGAATTAAGACATGTGTTAGGGTAATAGTAATATCATATTTACCCTTAGTTACCCTATTTACTATTAACCATGGTAAAAAAAGTAAAAAGTTACTATTCACCAAAAATTATTTTCATCTCATTGAACCACATTTTAGTCCTTGATATTAACCGCGTCTCTCGGATTTTCGAAATTCCACTCACAGAAGTGGTAAAATTAAGTTTTATGAACAATTCAGTTTTTTTAACTACCACTTAGTGGTTTCACTATTCATCAAAAATTGAAAGTTTTCAGAAAAATACCAAAAATTAGGCCTAAGATATATTTGATATTATGAACTCAAAAATGATGTCTATTTTACCAAATTCAAAACATATCAGTTGCATTAACTACTTTAAAAATTAATTCTTATTGTCAAAACAAATAGTGTGTTTTTAAGAGATAATAACTATCAAAAGATTGACACTAGTTTATAACTGGTTTAAATGTGAAATTACGTCTGATGACCAAAATTGTATTAAATTGTAAAAATATATTCTAAATATACTTTAAAACCACTCAAATTAATAATTTATCACAATTAATTATTTTGATTGAAAAAGTTGTTTTTAATTAAAATTTAGTAATTTTCACTATTCATCATAATATGAAAGTTATCCGAAAATCGCCAAGATTTCACCCTAAGCTAATTTCGATATTACGAATCCAAAAATGAATTAAATTTTGAAAAATAAAATTTACAAAATTTCAAAAAGTGTTTATTACTATTCATAACGGCTAGTTTTGATAATATTTTAATAGCATATCGTTGTTTAGCAAAACTTGGGGTTGCGTACAACACACGCTATCGTGGAAGGTCGCGATTGTGTGTAATTAAAGCCAGGAAAGAGATGTGTGTTGTGAAAGCTCCTTTTGGTGTAGAGTATTACACAAGACATTAATGAAATTAAAAAGAATATTTTTCATAAAATCTCGGGGTGTTACAATAATCATAAAATTAAAGTATATTCAAAATAATATAATTACCATACTATGTGGATTATGATATGGGGGAGATAATATGAAATAAACTTGAAGATGAAAGGAGATTATAGGAAAAGAGAGAGTGTAATTACCTATGGAGTTATCCTCTTATGATCCTCCTCAAGGAACCTTGGATTGTTCATTTGATGAAAACAGAAGCTCTTGGACGTGGAAGAGGGGCTAGGGAAGTTTATTTCAAAGAGTTGATACAATGCTTTCCAATTTATATGTTTGATGAAACGAGGGTTTGATTGGTGGTATTTATAGTAGAGGGGAGAGGGGATTTTATAATATAATTTTCATTAATTTATTATTTCTCCACAAGAGAAGTAAAACTTGGTCATCCATGACAAATTATAGTAATTTTTTCATGTGAATCTGAAACAATTGGGATTAAATCCACAAAACATCATACAATAATCTATAATTTTTGTATTTATCTTATTTTTTAAATTATGGTATTTCACTATTCATAAAAAATCACGTCTTTCAGAAAAATCCAAAAAATTGACTCTGACCATTTTTACATGTGCAGAATCAAAAAATGTAATCCATTTTTAAAAAATAATTTTTTTAAATATTATTAATTTAATTTTTATTTAAAATAATAACTTACCTGAAACCCCCATTTTTTTAAAAAAATTATTACTTGTTCGAAAAAATAGGTAAATAATGTTTTCACTTAAATCCTCCATATATACTACAATAGGTGAAGTTACTATTCATAAGGGAATATCGGAATTCATAGGGGTACCATTACAATTTATAAGGGTATGTGACAATTACCCAAAAATTATATTTGTTATATTAAACTACAAAAACCACACTGAACACTACCGTGTATGTTAGATTTTTAAAATTCAAACCTTATAAGTGGAAAATTTATGATCAATGGTAACATTGTATTTAGTATCATTTTATTTCATTGTTCATTGTAATGTGATTATAATATAAGGCCTAATTTTAACGAGGTAACTCCATTGATAAAACATTTGGCTGTTACACACTCACCTAAAATAATAATACACATTTCATATACGATAAAATAGTTTGTGTAATCATGTTCTCACAAGACCACCATGATACATGAACCCAACTAATTAAATGAATTCCTATAATATGTTTATTGAATATCATCATAAAAAAATATCAGTAAAGAATGGAATATCAAAAATATTCATGATTCATATAAGAAACCATATTGAAAAAAGAACTACTAAATATAATTTCGAGAAATTATAAAACCCATCACATAAAACAAATTATCTAAGGAGGTCATCTCAATATTTTCCTTTATTCATATACATAACCATCCCCAAAGGGTAAGGTACCATATCCACCTTTCATATCCGGTAGAAAACATCAAATATTGTTTGAGGATAATATCATAATATCCCAGCTATCTCAAATTATGAACAAA
Organism: Viscum album; assembly: GCA_963277665.1. Taxonomy (NCBI): domain Eukaryota; kingdom Viridiplantae; phylum Streptophyta; class Magnoliopsida; order Santalales; family Viscaceae; genus Viscum; species Viscum album. Next base: position 2,129,500,365 of record OY728150.1, on the reverse strand, counting down.
CACAGATCATGAAGGTGGATTCCAAAGGATAGTTAAATATATATTAGGAATTAGTAGATGAAATCTGATTAAAATCCAAATAACCTACATTATACATGATAGAATCATTCCATCCAAGTTAAGGTTCTATGAACACAACATATATCACAAAACACTATATCTAGGAGGGGTATCATTCCACATCACATTGCCTTAATAAAAACCTCATCACCTACCCTCACCCACTCATTCAAGGTGTGGTCTCTTACAACATCACATACAGAACCTTTTCCCATACTCAATGGATTCAATACAATAAATCATCCAGCTAAACCCTCCCACCAATGGTGGAACCGAAATTAATACTACTAATCCATCATATCAGAACTCAATTTTTACCACATAGGGATTTGTCAAAAAATATGTGTCAATATATAAATATATAATTATGTGGAAGATGAAATAATCATGTAATGTGAAAAATATGAACCAATATCTCAGCAAACTATACCTTTCCAAAATTATCATGATGATATCCCCTGGTAATCTCTTAAACAAAAAATTCTAGGTTTTCAAAAATAGCCATCTTCATGAGCATGGAACCAAGCATAACAATGGGTTCTTCATCCAAAATCCATATACCAATCTATTCTGTCAAGAATTCCTTGGTTTTACTTGAACAACTCCATTGTTGCTTCATTTACCAAAAATTATTCCCCCAAGTAACCTTAGAAAAAATTATAGATCCATCAATTGTAATACATTTTCATCCTAATATACTCTCTATGTGGTAAATTACCTCTATTATGACCCACCTGAATAGTTGATACCCAATATAGAACACCATTGTCCAAACCCACACACCCACATACACTACATCCCATAAAACCACATACAAAATCTCAAATAGGTCGAGGGATTTATATTATATCGATAATTTTAATTTAATAGTAATTATATTCTTGTTAATCATAATTAGTAAAAATATCAAACAAATTTTACAAAACAAGGGGTCACCCACAAAAGGATAACCTAACCAAAACATTCTCAAAACAATATCTTCCAATGTCCCCATATTAATGAATTAAAATAATATTTAAAAACCATTTTTATGATATAAAATTCCATCTTTACTCATTCTATTTACTTTCCCAAAATCAAAATAATTACAATATATTGGAAACCACACATTTTGTTTTGAATTACCAAAATAAAACCAGCCCCTGAAATCATTCAATTTAACATGAAATTCCCTATTTCTCCATTTACTTTAGACATCCATTTTTCATCACTTAATACTTTTTAATTGCACACATAAAAAATGTAAAGCCATTTACCATTAGAATATATCTTACATAACAATAAATACATAAATAGGTCAATAACACTTGTTCAACCAAGGCATCCCCAATAAACCATTTTGTAAGCTAAGAATCCCTTGTTAATTATTAGGCTACCATAACCCTATCCCATCATTATTGTCTATATCATGATATATTATTGCACATGAATAGAAATATAGTAATTTAGATTATAGGAAAACAAAAAATCTCTAAATGAGAATGAGAAACAAGATATAAAGCCCACCTACCTCAGTTGGAGTGATTTATAAGTGACCCTCAACTAGTATTTCCTACGATCATATAAGGACACATATCCATCAAGCAACAAAAAATATCCATATATTTATTAAAAACATTAAATTTAATTATAAAATAATTATAAATAAATTTTACATTAAACCAGTATTATTTTCATAATTAATAACTAGGGTATAATCTGATAACAACTAAAGATGTGATCTCTTGGGGATTAAACCTTCAGTATTGGGGTGCACACCACCCTTGTTAACTACGTATACCAATAGAAAACCAAATACACTAAATATCATTATATTACATCTAAATATTTCATCAAAATGAGTGAAAATCCATAAATTATTTGAGGAAATGACATAACATATTTTATTTTAAAAAACCATAATGTGTTTATCATCTTGATAACTATTTCCAGTCATTGCAAATGAAACCTCTCTGATATCACCATAATTACAAAATGGTCAAGTGTAATAATCATAAAACCACAGCCAATGTCCGTAAAATTAGTATCTATAAATGAGGAAGAATTATGATGGAAGAAGAAAAATATCATACCTTAAATAATGAGGAATACTACATTTATTTTAAATAGATCAAATAGTATGATAGAGAGAAGTGGAAGGTAATTGTATTTCAAAAACCACATATTTTGTCATTAAAAATGATTATTCTCAAAGCAGCTTTCCAATTTTAATACCAAAAATACCATCCACACCTTATAATCATAGATTACAACTCATTATAATTTTTTTTGAAGAAGTTTGTGACTATTACATATGACATGTATATATCAACCTCTATGAATCAACCCTTAAATAAGATAAATAAATCATTATATACCCTAAATGTAACAATTATTTTTGAAATTATATATCAATTTTTGATAGTTATGCATCATAGAAACCATGATGTTCCATAGTAATTATCCATATGTATATCACTATATTAGTTTGCTGAGACTAACATATGATATAGAAATATGTTAATTATTATTTACCAGTATAGTAAAAAAAATCTATCAACTTGATTTTTGTTTTAAAATACTTACATAATCATTTTTGTATAATAGATGAAACCATTACATATTATCATGGAATCCTTTATGTTTCAGACACTCGTCAATTTTGAAACAAACTATGGTATCCCTTATATAAAAACCCTTACTATAAGGACCTGACCTTAAAACTTACTTAATATTGAATGAAATGAATAATTCACATTGAGGATATTTTCATGTTTAGAGTTTTAGAGATTTAGGGCATAACTATTACATCTCAAAATATTTACAAGGTAGACACTTATACACAGTTTCTATTTTTTTACAAAACATGAACTATTGAAAAAAAGAGTCATGTCTATTAGCATGTTTAAGACCGCATGACTCTTCCTTGATCCCATCCCTGACACTATTCCACATTATGTCCTGTGAAAAACATTTCAAAAACATGGTATCTACATAAAAAGCTCAGTAAGGGACACACAAAGAAGGAAAACTGTTAGTATTTTAAATCAACAAGTAAACCATGAATACATTAACACAAGTAATACATTTCACCTTTATGAAGTAGTAAATAATCTTCATTGAATAAAAGATCATTTATTAACCTTTTGTAACCAAAAGATTACAATTAAACCCATATAAAGAATATGTAACATATAAAGGTAACTTGGGACATAAACATACATAAATGGAATAACCATATGATTGAATTCTACACATAGCACTAAATTGAATATCCATACGGCTGACTTCCATACCCAATGCATTAGAGGTTATAATGTAACCACCCATCCTAGTATTCACGACACCACCCGTCATTTGGTTTATCACATAACCACCCGTCAAATGTCCAAGTACCATTATAAAATCATATCACAAACAACAAATATAAAGGAAAGGAAACATTTTCACATTTCAATCACTATATAGTACTTAAATATATTATCATTACAAATCCATTTTAAATACTATTTTCAATACCAAAAAATTCTTAAAATAGTATAATGTGTTTATTTTCTTTTAAAAGCATTACGACATGTTGAGGAAGCCAAATATCAAATAATGCTCGCGGTAGCAGAAAATTTCGTTGTTGCTACATACGTTAAAAGAAACATTATTTTTTGTCATTTAGTAAAACGCTTCGTAGAAAAAGATTCCCTTTGAATGAAATGAAAATTAAAAGGTGTGTATACAGTGTATATAAGAATGTCTTATATTAAAACAAAATACACCTCAATGAAAGGATATTGAGACTATGTCCCTTACCTCGTGTCCGACTTGACCCGTTCAATCTTTAATATCCTGAATATTAAACTAAGGTTAATTTCAACTTTCTTAAGAACCTTTTTCAAGTTTATTATTTCTTTAATATGACTTATTATCATGTTATAAATATTATGTATTCATTTATGTTAATAATTTCCATTTTGTCGATATTTGGTACATGAGTCAAAAATGAACACCTTATATTTACAAGTTGTCCATGTGGTCAATATTCTATTATATCCAGATTTATATTCATGATTAATATATCATATATATCATATATATACAGAATATAGCTATATTTATAATAGTATATGGAGGTAATAAATGAAATGCACCGTTCATGGAGACGGTAAGCCGTACGTACGCACGAATGGTACTTTCATTTATATTTCCTATTTTAATGGAATTTTAACATAATGATACATAGTTATATTATAATCACAGTATAATATAATATATAATATTATAAACTCTATCTTTTATAGATCCCACATAAGGAATTAACGAGTCAAATCACTTTGAGGGGGCGGCAGTCCGCACTTTCTCAAATGAGATTATCGTATTTACCCACTATGGAAACAAAAAGGCATGATATAAATGGAAAATAAAGAATCATAAAGAATCCATAAACATAATATATATCATATATAAATACAGTGACATCGTAATGGATACCATGAGAGGCGGTGGGAGATAATCGCACAATCATCCTGTCGTGAGGCGTTAGTTTGTCATCCAAAGAAACATTATGTTCTTCACCCATTAGATGAAGGTGTGTGTACGTGTAGTTCAAATCCATATCATAATAAAAATCCTATTATATTCAATATACTGGTTTTGTTACAAAATAATGTAATAAAATGAGTTTAGGGGTTGTAGAAGTAAAATAAAAAAACAATTTAAAAGAAACAATTACCTTTAATTTGGGTAACTCCATTTTGTTTGAACCAAAGGACTTCTTGAAGTTTATTCTGCCTAAGTAAATGCTTCTAGAGTGAGGATATGGATGAAAGGAGACTAATTGGAGAGATTTTGGACGAGAAAAATTCCTTTAGAGGTGTGAGGAATTAGTTAGAAGAGGTCTCATTTTATAAGGGGGGGATCTTTAAGAAAGTGTGAAAACATTATATTATTATATAATTATATTCGGTTTCTAATGGTCCAAAAATCATTATAGTCGTCGATAAGATGATTCATGGTCTTAATAAAATCATCCAATAAGAATTTGACATTTTTTGGATATTATTTTAATCATTACAATCATATTAATATAAATGATTTATTAATGAGGTAAATACTTCCTCATTATTATATCGAAAATAATATCATTTATTTGTTCTCTAAAAATTATATAAAATTTACCATGATGTTGGAAATATTTTAACATTACCAAGGAATATTTATAGTAGAAAAAATTACTTATATAACACTATATAAAAATTACTTACTAAATGATGTTTGTTAATGTCAATTTTTTCTCTACATTAAATTAATTAATCTAAATTGTCATTATAACACCCAAGTGGAGAAATGGGGTCCCTAAATTGACCCAAAGATGCACATGGTCGTTAATGACTCAAACAGTAAGGTTTGGACAAGTTTTAAGGTAATTTGGAATTATTATATTATTATTTTTACCATGAAATAACTTATTTACCTTTAACAGCGGAAAATAAAAGTCAAAAGATAAAATTCACCAAAAAATATTTTAATATTAATGAACCACATTTTACTTTTTGATAACAACCATTTATGTCAGAATTTTGAAATTAAATTCTCAGAAGTGGTAAAATTTCAATTAAATGAAAAAGTCGGTTTTTTTAACTACCACTAAGTGGTTTCACTATTCACCAAAAATTGATGTTTTTCAGAAAAATACCGAAAATTCAGCCTAATCAATTTTTGATATTTTGAATTCAAAATTGATGTCAATTTTTCCAAATTAAAAACATAGAAGCAGAATTAATTAATTTAAAAATTATTTCCATTTGTTATAACAAATAGTGTGTTTTTAAGAAACAATAACTATCAAATGATTGATACTTGTTTATGTCCAATTTAAAAGTGAAATTAATTCCAATAACCAACATTGGATTAAATGATAAAAATATATTTTAATTTCACTTTAAAACCAACTATTAAGATAATCTAATCATATAAATAAATTAGATTAAATGACACTTTTGAATTAAAATGAAAAAATTATCACTATTCATTAAAAAATGAACATTATCAGAAAAATTAAAAAGATCTACACAAAGTAAATTTTGATATACCCATTAAAAATATGGATTTAATTTGGTTATATAGAATGTATTAATGTATCCAAAACTATATTTAAATAGGGTTCTCCACTAAAAGGTGATAAATCGGCTTTTTAATATAAATTATGCTTAAAATTTGTTTCATTCACATTTTAAGCCTCTAAAATTCATTGTATAAATGTAAATACATTTAACAAACATGTATAATCATATTTTAGTGAGTTTCTCCATTCTTCACAATACAAGGACTAGGAGTTAACTACCATTTTAAAAAATAATATTATATTATTATTGTGCAACGTCATATTTCAAAGAAACCCGTTGTTGCATATCAGGTATGGTATCGAACATAGAAAACCTTTTAAAGTAAAATTATTATTTAATTCTAAAATATTAATAAGTATAATAATATTTTATTCTTCATTTACTCGGTATGTTACATCCTTCCCCCCCTTTTGGAAATTGTGTCCTCACAATTTTTACTCACTTATCAAAATAAGCTGGGGTATTTATCTCCCATATCATTTTCAAATTCCCACATTGCCTCTTCAACCATATGGGTTTTCCACAAAAAATTTACCTGGTGAATTACCTTATTACGCACCACATTCTAATTACGGTCAATAATTTGGACTGGTTGTTCTTCATTAGAGATATTCTCTTCTAACTGAACTACCTCTGGGCTCAAAATATGAGGTGGATCTGGTATATACATTCTCAACTTCAAAACATAAATAACATTGTGTACCTGGGAAAAAATTGGAGATAAATCCACTATATACGCAACTAATCCAACTTTATCCAGATTTTAATAAGGTCCAATGAACCTCAGACAAAAATTTCCCTTCTTACCAAAACGCTTCACACATTTCCATGGAGAAACATTGAGAAAGACATGATCACCTACCTCAAAGGAAATATCCTTCCTCTGGTTATCAGATTAAATTTTATATCTGCTCTGAGTTGTTCTCATGTGCTTCTGAATAAACAAAACATTCTCTTCCATCTCTTCTACCAATTCTGGTCTCATCAGCTTTCTCTCACCTACTTCATCCCAAAAAGTTGGAGTTCAACAACGCTTTTCATATAATTACTCAAATAGAGCCATCTATATACTTGAATTAAATTTGTTATTATACAAAAATTCAACCAAATAATGATATTGGTCCCAAATTCCTTGATAATCCATCAAGCAAGCACGTAACATATCCTCCAACGTCTTAATTGTTTGTTATGATTTCCCATTTGATTGATGATGAAAAGTTGTACTAAAATTTAATTCAGTGCCCAATGACTTCTAAAGGCCTTTACAAAAGTTATAAGTAAACGTGGGATCATGAACAAATACAATGGAGAGATGAACTCCATGGAAACTGACTATCTATTTAATATACAACCGAGCAAGTTGATCTAGAGACAATTTATCCTGAATAGGAAGGAAATGAGAAGATTTAGTCAATCGATCAACTATAACCCATATAGCATTATTACCTCGATATGTCTACGGTAATACCACAATGAATTCCACAGATATATTTTCCCATTTCCATTCTGGCACTGGTAAAGGCAGAAGCATTACTTTTGGAAACTGTCGCTCTGTTTTAACATGCTGACAAGTCAAACACTTCACAGTAAAATACGCAATATCTCTTTTCATTCCATCCCACCAGTAATACTCCCAAAGGTCTCTGTGCATCTTAGTACTACCAGGATGAACTGAAAACGGAGAACTATGATCATCACATAACAACCCATTCATTAACTGTGAATCACAAGGTACACATAATCTCTTTCCAAATCTCAAAACACAATAATTATCAATGTTAAATTCAGGAAACTTACCCTTCTGGACCCACTCTATCTTTTTCTGTAACTCACTCCCTTCTTTCTGCACTTGCTTTATTATGTCTGATAGAGATGTTTTCACTAAAACCTGATACAAAATAGAAAAATTTCCCCCAACAATAACATCTATGCCAAAGTTCAGCAAATCAAAAACCAAAGGATCTCGTTCCAAATGTAACATAGTTAATGATGTTTTAGTTTTTTGACTCAAAGCATCAGCCACTTCATTTTCTTTTTCCTGATGGTAGTGGATCGTGCAATAATATTCTTTGATTACATCCAACCATCTCCTATGTCCCATGTTCAATTATTTCTGAGTGAATATATACTTCAATCTTTTGTGATCAGAATATATTTCACACTTCACTCCATACAAATGATGCCTCCAAATTATTAAAGCAAAAACAACATCAGCGAATTCAAAATAATTTGTAAGGTAATTTAACTCATGAGGTTTAAACTGACGTGAAGCATAAGAAATTACCAGATCATTCTGCATTAGGACACATCCTAGTCCTTTCAACGAAGAATCACTATAGATAACAAACTAACCATTTCTAGATGGTAGTGACAAAACTAGAGTATTCACCAATATCCTTTTCAATTCATAAAAACAATCATCACAATCTTTTGTCTAGATGAACATAAAACCTTATAGAGTTAACATAATCAATGGACTAGATAACCATGCTAAATTTTCAACAAACCTCCAGTAATAACCTACTAAACCAAGGAAACTACGAATCATGGTTATATTTTTTGGTCTTGTCCATTCATCAACAACTTTCATTTTAGCAGGATCAATAGTTATTCCACTTTTTGAAACAATGTGACAAAAAAAAATTTGTAACCAAAACTCACACTTTCTGAATTTCCCAAATAATTTCTTTTCTTTTAAGGTTTTCATGACAACCCTTAAAATAATTTCATGTTACTATTTACTTTTATAATAAACCAAAATATAATCAATAATCACAACCACAAACTTATCCAAGAACTCATGGAAGATTCTATTCATAAGATCAATGAATACAGCAGGTGCATTGGTTAACCAATAAGGCGTAACTACAAATTCATAATGGCCATATCTAGTACGAAACGTGGTCTTCGGAACATCTGCTTCCATTTCATTCAACTGATGGAACCCCAACCTCAAATCAATCTTTGAAAAATAATGAGCTCCCTGGAGCTGATCAAACAAATCATCGATATGAGGAAATGGACACTTATTCTTAACAGTGATTTTATTCAACGCTCTATAATCAATGCAATGTCTCATTGAAACAGCTTCCTTTTTAACAAAAAATAAAATAGCACCCCATGGTGATGTGCTAGGTTGAATAAAACCATTATCTAATAACTCATGCAATTTCTTCTTTAGCTCTAAAAGTTCAATTTGAGATATTCAATAAGGGGGTTATGAAATTGGAAGAGCATCAGGAACTAAGTCAACAACAAATTCAACATCCCGATATGGTATAATACTAGGAAAATCATTAGGAAAAACATCAAGGTACTAATTTACCACTGTCACATCATTAATATGAACAGTTCCTTTATTTTCAACAATATGTGCAATGTAACATTACATTCCACCTTTTACTAGTTTCTCTGCTTCCTGACATGTTATCAACAGGAAAGGTTCATTTTTGTATATAAACTGAATATCCTTCTGAAAGAAAACCTATTTAGCTCTACATTCAATATTATCACGATAAACAGAAAGCCAATCCATGCCCAAAATAACATCAAACACTACTAGAGGTAAAACAATAAGGTTTGCAGGTATATTTTTTCTACACACAAAGAAAAAAATGTTCTTATTTTTTCTTTTTGACTCAGCATTACCTCCAGGTGTTTTTACCATTAGTTCTATATTCATATCTTGAGATGGAATTCCAAATTTACTTGAAAACTTCTCAGAAATGAAAGAGTGTGTAGTCCCTGAATAAAATAACACATTGGCATAATCTGAACGAACAAAAAGTTTACATGATACTACTTCATTTGATGTCTCAACATCTTCTGAAGTAGTGCAAAGGATTTCACCACCCCTTTTTTCCTTGTAGTCTTGATTCTTTCCCTCAGTTGAGTTCTTTGCTGGGCACTCATTTTCATAATGACCGATTTCATTACACATAAAACTTCTTACTGATGGTTTTTCATTGCCTGCTTGATCATGTTCCTTACATTGATGAGTAATATGACCAGACTTACCACACCAGAAGCACTTTCCAGACTTTGATATACATTATACAGTATTCTTTTTACCACACATCTCACATATTTAGTTTTCTTACATCCAGCCGTCTTTGATTAATTATTCCCTATTTCCTATCAACTGGACCTCTGATTCTGTTGTTTGTCAAAGAACACTTGATCATCGGCAAACTCCATTTCCTCCTTCTCCGCACATCGAACAAGTTTTTCATAACTTTTGAACTCACTAGAGGCTAATGATCTTTGATATCATGGATTTAATCATGAGTAAAATCTATTTATATTACCATCAATATCATGGAAGAAATTTGGTGCCTACCATACCAGACGAGGGAGTTTTTTATTATAATCATCCACAAAGTCATCCTCCTGCCTCAATTCTAGGAATTGTTTTCCCATCCAAAGATGAAGCACCATAGGAAAATATTTCTCAAGAAACATACCTTTGAATTATTCCCAAACAAGAGCATAAATCTCATCACTATCCCGAATATTTTTCACCTTCAACCACCACTGATCAGCTTCACCTTCAAAATGGTAAACAAAAAGACTAACCTTTTGATGTTCTAAAAAACCCCTGACATCAAAAATATTTTCCTGTGATTTCATTTACCCTTTTCTTAGAACTGAATCGGATGATCCTCTGAATGATGGGGGATGTTGCCTCATGAAATTCTCCACTACTAACATGTTCCTCTGCAGTTGATATGGCTCATCTGGTGAATGAATACAACCACCATTTATAGCCTGAGTCAACTGTTCCATCACTACAACAAACAGTTCAGTTCTGATTCCGACCATCTCAGGTTGCTGATTTGGAAGGTTGTCTTCCTCCTGATGTCGTCTTAACATGGCTTCCACGTTTCCTCTATAGAAAACCATTCTAACCATATAAATATCATAGGTGAAGCAACATGGTAATATGTAAATTCTATATGATTTCTATATTAACATAAATTACTTTATGGATATTAATTTAACAATACCCTAACTCATAAAGTTATCTAAACCTAGCTCTAATACCAAATATAAGTATCCGACCTTAAAAATTACGTAATATTTAATTAAATGAATAATTCACATAGAGGATATTTTCAGGTTTAGAGTTTTATTGAGTTAGGCCACAACTATTACATCTCAAAAGTTTTACAAGGTACACACTACTAAACATTTTTTATTAATTATTTTTACAAAACATGAACTCCTGAAAAAAAGATTCAGGTATATTTCCATGTTTGAGACATCATGAATATTCCTTGATCCCATCCTTGACCCTATTCCACATTATGTCATGTGAAAAACATTTCAATAACATTGGATGAGCATAAAAATCTCAGTAAGGGATACACAAAGAATGAAAAAACGTTAGTAATTTAAATCTACAAGTAAATTGTGAATACTTTAACACAAGTAATACTTTTCGCCTTTATGAAGTAGTAAATACTCTTCAATGAATAAAAGATCATTTCGTATCCTTTTGTAAACAAAATATTACCATAAAACCCATATAAATAACACATAATATATAAATCTAACTTTGTAGATGAAAATACATAAATGGAATAACCATACGGTTGAAATCCACACATATCACTAAATGGAATAGTCATATGTCCAACCGCAATACCCAATGCATTGGTAGTTATAATGTAACCACCCATCCTGGAATTCACGGCACCACCTGTCATTTGGTTCATCACGTAACCACCCGTCAAAAGTCCAAGTACCATTATAAAATCATATCACATACAACAAATATAAATGAATTGAAAAATTTCCACATTTGAATCAAAATATATCATTTAAATATATTGACATAAAAAATCCATTTTCAAAACCATTTTCAGTACCAAAAAATACATAAAAGAGTATAAGGTATTTATTTTCTTTTAAAAACATTATGACTTTTTGAGGAATCCAACGATCAAATAATACTCACATAGATGGAAATGTTCGTTGTCACCTCTCACGTTAAAAGAAACATTCTTTTTTGTCGATTAGTAAAACGCTTCGTAGAAAATGATACCCTTTGGATGAAATGAAAATTAAATGTTGTTTATATAGCATATAAAATAATCTCTTGTATTACAACAAAATATGCCTCAATGAGAGGATATTGAGACGAAGTCCCTTACCTCATGTCCGACTTGACTCGTTCGTTCTTTAATATCCTGAATAATAAACTAAATTTAATTTCTACTTGTGTAAGAAAATTTTCTCGTTTATAATTACCTTTATATCACTTATTACCATGTTATAAATATTATGTAATCATTTATGTTAATAACATCCATTTTTTCAATATTTGGTACTTGAGTCAAAAATAAACACCTTATATTTACAAGTTGTCCATTTGGTCAATAGTCTATTATAAACAGAATAATATTAATGATTAAGATATCATATATATCATATATATCGATCATATACATCTATTTTTAATAGTACATGGAGGTTTGAAATGAAATCCACCGTTCGTGGAGACAGTAAGTCGTACGTACGCATGAACACTACTTTCTTTTCTATTTACTATTTTAATGTAATTTAAACATAATAATTCATAGTTATATTATAATCACAGTATAATATCATATATAATATTATTATCTCTATCCTTTATAAATCTCACATAAGGCATTAACGAGTCACATCACTTTGAGGGGGTGGTAGTCCGCACTTCCTCAAATGAGATTATCTTATTTACCCATTACAGAAACCATAAAGGTGAGCTATAAATGGAAAATACAGAATCATAAAGAAATAATAAACATAATTTATATCATATATAAATACAATTCTATCATAATGGCCACCATGAGAGGCGGTAGGAGATAATTGAACAATCATCATTTCGTGAGGCATTAGTTTCCCATCCACAGAAACATTATGTTCTTCACCCATTAGATGGAGGTTTCTGTATGTGAAGTTCAAATACATCTCATAAAAACATCCAAGAATATTGATTATACAGGTGTTGTTACAAATTAAAGGAATAAAAATATTTTAGGGGCCGGAGAATTAAAATAAAATAAAACAATTTAAGAGAAACGGTTACCTTTAATTTGGGTAACTCCCTTTGGTTTGAACCAAAGGACTTCTTGAAGTGCCTTCTCACTAAGGTAGGGCTTCTAGGGTGAGTAGAGGGATGTAGAGAGATTAATTGGACAGCGTTTGGAGGGGAAAAATAAATTGATAGGTGTGAGGAATTTGTTATAAGTGGTCTCCTGTTATAAGGGGGAGGAGGGGCTCTTTATGAAAGTGTGAAAACATTATTTTATTATATATTGATATTCGGTTTCTAATGTTCCAAAAACATTATAGTAAAATATAAGATGGGTAATATTCTAAATAAAATCAGACAATCATAATTTGACATGTTTTAGATATTATTTTAATCATTATAATCTTATTTATTTAAACGATTTATTACTGAGGTAAATACTGCATCATTATTATGTCATAAATAATTAAATTTATCTTTTGTCTAAAAATAATAAAAAAATACCATGATGTATGAAATCATTTCATATTTCCAAAGAATATTTATAGTCTAAAAATTTACTTATATAAAACCATATAAAAATTAATTACTAAAAGATGTTTGTTAATGTCAATTTTGTCTTTACATTAAATTAATTAATCTAAATTGTCATTATCACACCCATTTAGATCAATGGGGTCCCAAAATCGACCCAAATATCCCCATAGTCGTTAATGAATCATCCAATAAGGTTTGAACTAGTGTTATAGTAATTTTGAATTATTATAATCTTTTTTTTACCATGAATTAACTTATTTACCTTTAACCGTTGTAAATAAAAGTCAAAAGTTACTATTCACCAAAAATACTTTTTATCTTAATGAACCTCATTTTACTTCTTGATAACAACCATGTATGTCAGATTTTTAAAATTAAATTCACAGAAGTGGTAAAATTTCATTTAATTGAAAAATTAAGTTTTTTAACTACCACTAAGTGGTTTAACTATTCACAAAAATTGATGTTTTTCAGAAAAATAAAAAAAATTAAGCCTAAGCTATATTTGATATTCTGAATTCAAAATTTATTTCTATATTTTTCAACTTCAAAACATAGAAGTGGAATTAATTATTTTAAAAATTAATTCCCGTTATTAATACAAATAACATGTTTTTATGAAACAATAACAATCAAAAGATTGATACTTATTTATGTCCAATTCCAACGTAAAATTAATTCAAATGACAAACATTGGATAAAATGGTAAAAACATATATTAATTTCACATTAAAACCAACTATAAAAATAATCTAACCATATAAATAAATTAGATTAAAATGTACTTTTGAATTAAAATGCAATATTTTTCACTATTCATTAAAAAATGAGCTTTATCAGAAAAATTCATAAATTTTACACAAAGTAAATTTTGATGTACCCATTCTAAAGAAGGATTTTATTTTGTCATATAGAATGTTTTAAAGTAACCAAATCTATATTTAAAGAGGGTTCTCCACTAACAGGCGATATATCAGCCTTTTAATATACATTATGCTTAAAATTAGTTTCATTCACATTTTAAGCCTCTAAAAGTTATTGGACAAATGTCAACACATTTAACAAACATGTATAATCATATTGTAGTTAGTTTCTTTCATTCCAGCCAATACAATGGCTCGGAGTTAACTACCATTTAAAATAATAATATTATATTATTAGTGTGCAACGTAAGGTTTCAAAGAAACCCGTTGTTGCGTATCAGGTAAGCTATCGAACATAGAATCTCTTTTAAAATAAAATTAATATTTAATTATTTAATATTAATAAGTATAAAAATATATTATTCTTCATTTACTTGGGATGTCACACTTACATATAGAGTAAACCATAAGTATCATTTAGTTAACCCTTATCCACCACATATTAACTCTTATGGATCATTTAAACATCCCTTATATATTCTAGGGTGACCCAAAGTTACCCTTATGTATCATCATTTATACATTTACACATCCTAAGGCAACTCATACACATCACATGGGTTTCCTATAATTACCAAAATTTCTTAATGAACTTTTATTTTCCATTACATTTAAATAATTTTACACATTAAGACCATTATTAATATAATATTTACATAGTATACAAACATTATATATGTTTACCCACATTCATGAGGACCCTTAAATTTAAAAATAGTTATCTATGGATTGTTTTATAGTTTTCCATAATTCTATTGTAACCTCAAAACTATTAATGTTATTCACCTTCCATCTATAAACAACTCTTGAGACAATTAAAACAACTAATAACATATATATGAAATGCCAATGCTATTAAAATTACAATATGAGCTATAAGATAAAAAAACCCCTACACCAAGAGTAAAAATTGGAAGTTATTATTATTTTCACCAAAAACTATAAATTATATCCCATAAATAAAATTTTCATCTACATTATTACGGTGCTCCCACCATATAAATCCACCCATAAAGGTTGATTATGGGTAAAAATGATCCCTGCCATATTAATATCCAACTAAAAACTATATCATTTGGTCCAAAAAATAATATCATTAAAATTAAAATCTATGTACTAAAAACATAGATCAAATATCTAAATAATGTTCTTAAAATACATGGGTATCTTAAAAAACATAACATATCAAAACAAATCATAATTCAATATCTTTAGTCTATTATTATTAATCATTAAAAGTCAAGAAAATCTTGTCTATATAGGAGACATTATATTTTTGCAAACAGAAATCAAAACAAAGTACACGCCCACCATCCCCACATAGATCATTCAAAAAATACATGAAACAATTGATTATAAAACAATCAAGGAATCTTGTTCACTCCCACCAAAAACACTAAAATAAAGAAAATCCAATTTAAATAAAAACAATACTATTATTTAAATAATACATTCTATAATTTTACAAACACCCAATCTCACTCAAGTTTTCAATTTACCTCAAAATTTTATATGATTTCCCCATAATCATAACCCAAAATATCTAATCATATTCAGATTTTCCCAAAAAAGTAATCTTGTTTTTAATTGAAAACCCAAAAAAAGATTCAAAGAGTTTTCCACACATTTTCTCTAAGTATGTATATTTGAAAAATTTCCAAATAAGTGGATCAAAGATCCATTTGAAGAAAGAAGGAATGATTATACCATTTATCACTAACCATAAGCTATCACATGAGTTTTACATTTTAATTTAGGGATTTTCTAAAACAACCACCAAATCATTTTCATATTTCATTCATACAAACGAAATAATCTATCAATCAAAAAACCTCCATGAATCCATATTAATACAATCACCCCATATAATATATTACATAAGGAATCAAATATATAATAATTAGCTTCAATTATTAGTGAATCCTATAAAGGTAATATTTCAAACGATAGTAAGAATGTTTATGTTTATATTTCCATAAGCATGGCACTATCATGATTCATAATATTCTTAATAAATAATAAATTACCCAGATGACTCATCCTATCTTTCATTCATCACACACATTTATTTTCATGTTGGGTTGTTGTCCAATTTCTGACCTTTTGCAATTATGAAAATAAACACGATATTTAGTGTGATTTAACAATTTTTTTACCATTTATGTTATTGACATATAAGTATAATGATAATGACTTTATCATATACAGAATTTCTTACAAATTATTCTAAAAAATTAAGAACATACACAGAATTACATTCTATAGATGTTAAGGTCTTCTAGGTGAATTAAAAATATATGATATAACCTAAGGATATATCCATCAGATGATGAAAAGATTAATTTTAGGTTGTTGCTACTGAACTGGAAGGGAAAAAATATATCAATTTAGTTTTTTATTAAACGAATATATAATTTCAACCAAATAATTTGAGTAATGAATTACATAATACTAAATACATGTTCTAGAAAGTAGATTAAAAGTGAAGATATGAAAAAAGTATCATTAACATTGATTTCTCACTTCTATAACACCTTTTTTTGTTAACAATGATGTAACATCTGGTGAGGATTACATGAAATGTATATTAATTTTAGGGTTGTAATTATTCATTGTCTGATCCCTTTGGATCGATGAACGTTCTAGTAAGGAAGTAACCCTGTATGATCCGTTGATATCAACGATATCTTTTTGGAATTTGTATCATCCTGAATTTTTTTTGAAGTCGAAGTAAATTTTTCTATTTATTGTCTCAAAAAGGATGATCTCAGGGATATATATACCTAGTACTACCTATTGACTTACTATAAATGAAGTTATATGTTTGGAATAAAATATCACATGATGAGTTTTATTATCAAAGAAGTTCCATGTTTGGAATGGGGATACCATATATTAAGTCTATGGTTAATCCATCCATTTTATGTAAATGCAATGGATATTATTTATGTTATTGTAGATTAGTAGTAATATTTTATTAGATTATTTGAGTTGTCACTCAATACTCCATTCAATATTTTCAACTCTATAATTTTTATTTTCCATTGTTCCTGTTACATTAATTGTGATTGATTAATATTAAATAATGTAATTTCCATTATATATATTACATGATTAAATTTAATAAATTGATAATTTAAATGTCATTAATTTTCATATTTTAGACATTGTAATTCGTCAAGTGGGATGGAAAATTGTAGTCAAATTTTGACTTTAATTCACCCTCCCTCTTGAAATAATATTACGTAATTTTATATAGAAAAAACTACTATCAATGAATGTATTTACATGTGTTATCAATTAATCATTTTTAATGTAACATAATTTTTTTTTAATTGAAACCCATTGTAGTTTCCTCATACAACCAATGTTGAAGAGAAATATTTTGTTTTTTATTTATGTAAGAGGTCATGCATATAAATATTTAGGATAATATAAATCAAAATAGAATATTTAAATAACGAGGTAATGCCTATTAATATTGAGAAGACCACATTGTAGTTTTTATAAATCATTTTTTATAAAATTATCTCATGTTAATAAGAGAAATAAATATTTTCAAGATGGAATTAATTGGATTTATTAAAGAAGATATATGGTGGTTTAGACTTAAAATCCATGTTAATAATTTTATCCAATGTTATATCCTGTTGAATATTTAATGATATTTTTACCTTATTGGATTGTATTTGGGATCTAGTGAAATCTATAAGTCAATAACTTTGGGGAAGACAAATTTCATTAAAAAAACATAAATGTTTGGTTTTCATTATCTTGAATATTATTTTCTTTTATATGTATAAAATTCCTTATAGATTAATGATAATAGTAAACATAATTTAGTAAATTAGTGATAATGAGTTACCATTTGATCCAGTCATTGAAAAAGTGATTGATATCATTATTAAATGTTATTAGTTTACAAGGATATTAATAAATGATACTAATGATAAAACTATGTTAATCTCAGATAACATTACTAGAATCGTCATTGAATATGAGAGAAGAATGATAAATAATTTTAAATATGGTAGAAAAAATAATTAATTCTATTTTACATTAATGTATGGAGCATTAAATTATAGAGCACTACATTGAAATACTCAATCATTAACGGTTAATAACTTCTAAGAGAATAATTTCTAAAGGCTTATCAGATAATAGCCACTATGAACCTACTAAATGATAACATGGTCAAATCACGGATGCGATGATTGGTAGTTATCAATTATAGATAGATTACTATAATTATAGAAATAATATATAGGGATAATATGACATGAATGATACTTTATAAAGAATATGATTTGAGTGTTAAAAACATATACATATTTGACAAGATTAACGTAGAATCAAAATTGAAAAAATAGATGTTAAATTTATAATAAATGAAAGGAAATTGGTTAAATATTAAAATAACACATGGAGTGTGGTTGAGTATCCATCTAGCATAAATGAGATGTTTGAATTCAATAGAAACTAATTACTCCCCTTACCACTAATCGGAAAATATTTTAAAATATCTGTAAGATGTTATGCCCCAACATGACCACAACCATAGTAGATCATAAACTATATAGAAATAAAAATTATTAGAATAGATATTTTTCACCCTGAAATTCACATTTCTATATCATGTGTCAAAGAGGATGACACTAAAATATCTAATTCAATTTGAAAAATGATTAATCTTAAAAAAATGTAAATATAATTCGAAATAGACTCCTACTATTGATCATAATAGATATAGCTATATTTGGGTAATAAAAATTATATTTCATAATAACTCAAGATCGATATAGGTCTAGATTCTTTAATCAAAATTTCTGTCCAAATGTATTCACTATATAACAATATTTGAATATTAATATTTGATACCTATTATTATTTTAAATGTTAGTTTCATATTAAATTAATTTTCTTATAATTTTTACTCCACTTCCATTGAAAACTACTCCAGTATAAAATTTATGATTTTACATATGTTTTTTACACTCTAAATATTTTTCATTAAATTAAAATTCACATTTGAAGAGGGAGTTTCATTTTGGTTTCATAACTATATTGTAATTCTTTCCTACCATCACAATCAACAAAATATTTGAACCTAATAATTGATTATCTTCCAAAAAAATCTTCATCAAAATAATACTAGAAAACACATTATTTATGAATAAATCTATATGGATCATTATTATTTATTCATATTTTACTAAATGCGTGATAAACTAGATTTTAATTTTAATTTCAATATATAGATAAATTCAAATTCAACATATATTTTGAATTTTTCATTATCAGGATGATATTTAGTATACTAACTGTTTTTGATAAAACAAATAAGCCATAGGTGATAAATAATGTTGTGTTTTTTTAATGTTGATTATCCAAAAGTGGGAACTCATACACACCACATTTTGTGTTTAAGATATGGGTGATATTTGTATAATAATATTATTGAGTTATTTTTCTATAAATTTAAATTTAGAGAGTCAAAAAAATTTGTATATCAATATTTGTGTTTGATTATGATAATTACATAGAATATTTTCAATTAATTGGTTGTCAGATATATGAAAGGGGGTATTTTACTAAACTCTCATGATGGACATCCCTTGATTTTAGAATTCATTCAAAACAAAATTACTCATTAAATTATAAACATTTATAACATACCTAGGATATATTTAAATGGGGTAAAATATCAATGGAAACCCATATTTGTTATATTTCCATCTTATTTTACACATTGTAGTGAATGTTTTTTTATTTATTGAATCTCTACATGAAAATTAAAAGTTTTTTGGAAAACTTAGAATATATGATTTGATTAAAAGTTTAAAAATGATGTGTTTGAGTTGAGTTTAATTCTAATGGAAGAGAGAATTAATGTTTCAGATATTTTTTGTGACGTGATTGAATAAAGGGGATGACATGTAAGTTATAATTATTACAAATGATAAAATAAAGGGGAAATTCACCATATGTTAAAATAAATATTTAACTTCTATTTTTATCAAAAATAATTTCTCTGAAATTTAATTTGAAGGTCAAAATAGTTAGATTTTGGTGTTAATAGAAAATTTCATATAAATATTTGTGAATATAATAATATGGTAGACAATGAGTATGATTTGACTTTATGTTTTCAATTAATTTTTTCGATTTGTAGATTTAATTTCCAAACACATTATAATATGATTAATTTATCTCATCTACCCTATACTAGTTTATTGTGTTTCTTAATTTAATTAATGTCAATGGATATATAGAATATCGTGGTAGCATGCACCTCATATGATAGAACACAAGGCTATATCCATCAGATGATAGAATGACCCGTCTGATATTATTATAGTCAAACCCGAAGAACCCGGAATCAAACCATTGGTTTTACTTATAGTTTACATTAATAAACTATACTCGTTTACTCAAGGAATATATAGAGGAATGAAAATTCCAGGTACCATAAATTTAATTACATGTGAAGTTATAAAATCATCTCATTTCCTCGAACTGATCATATTTTCCAATTATGATAAGATCTCCCATTTTGTGAGTTTTAATTTTTATAAATTTTCATATTTTACGTCTTAATAATTATTTTTCTAATCCCTTATGATCAAATAACATCCTATAATTGAATAAGCATTTTAAGATCAAACATGATTGAGGGTATTCTATGTATGAGGTTGTATCTTTTTATAGTCTTATAAAAGAATTCATGGTGGTGAATTTCTTCCAATCATCTAATTAGAGGTCATATTAGAGATACAGATTTATGATACTATTGATGATCATATAATTAATGATATTCAAGGTTTAGTACATGATACAATCTAATAGTTTTTACTATTGCGGATGTTGTAGGACTTAAATAAGGATACTTAGGATCACATCTACGAATTCTCTGATCACTTTGGATAAAATATATGCCTTCATAAATATTGAAAGCATATTGGTAATAAAATCATTTATGGTATTAAATTCATTTCATAATACACTTGAAATCTTTTTTAATTTTTTTTTGAAACTATTATTATTTCATAATCAAATGATACTTACTACCTAATATTATAAATTTCACTTTGTATATTATTTGTTTACATTGAAATCAATGAAAATATTATTTCTTTTGAGTTTATATGTTCTTAACAATTTAATTCTTAATATTGGTTGATAAATTAGGGTCACATTAAGAATTAAATTCAATACCCTAATAAATTGGTTTTAGATACATTTATATGTAAAATATTTCAATCCACCAACTCACTCGTCCAAATTTCCTAGTCCCAAATGTGGGAATCATCAACTAACAGTGGATTCAACTGATTCCTTAGGATCATTACATGCTAAAATTCTACATCATTGGACATGAAAACCTCATTACACCATTAATAAAACCTATTATAGAGAAAAGGTCACTTTGATACCATTTTTAATACAATAATTTGGACAACCTGAACAAAAAATGGGTAAGGTCAGTAAAGTGATTAATGAATGCTTCCACATATTCCTAAGGCTTTTTACTAGTGGTAAGGGTCAATAATTTTTAGGGGGAGTATGACATTAAAATAAAACCTCTGTGTCATTCCCAAATAAACTAAAAATTCTATATTACCTATATCCATTTTAGATATAAAAAAATATTGTCTATAATAAATAGAGATTGAAGAGTGAATCATAGTCCAAAATAGAAAATCATTAAAGTGACCGTACGCTAAATCAAAAAAATAGATCAACAATATGGGTATAAATAAATTTTAGGTATAATTATATAAAAAAATATGACAAACCCATTATTACATATGGATAATAATATATAAAAAGTAAAAAAAATAAGCTCTTACCCAACTTATGTAATGAACTCTAGTAAATCATCGACATCCACATATTTAATAATGTGAATAATTTGTCTTAGTTGTAGTGATACTAGAACCAAAAATGAAAATATAAATATATTCCTAGATAATTAAAAACTAATTCCATGTAAATGGGTCTAGGTGAGCCCAATAACCTAATAAGATACCCCCACTCAAATTAACACATTTATTTCTTCTATGATCAAATGGATTTGAACATAATCAATAATAATGTTTAATTATTTATCAAAAAACACACCCAACAATAAAGATAATTCAAAAGGAACTTATAAGGAAAAACAGTACTTATTTATTAATTAGGAAACCATGACTATAAAATTACTTTTAAATCAAGATATATTTTATTTACATTACAAAAATTAGTTTTTTTGGAAATTTAAAATTTTATCAGTTTTAGATTTAAAGTATTAATTTTCTATATTTTTGTTCTTTTATTATTTCTTGGTGTCTAGTTAAGGAGATTATTTATATTTACACATAAATAAGGTATTTTTAATCTCATTATTAATATCCATGTTTTCATTGATAAAGTTATTATACAATTATTTGAAGATATTGTATAAACTGTATAGCCCCACCTTTCTGTATGATTTTCCTCATGGATGGAATGTACAAGGAATATGAAGCTATAAAAAGATAATAAGACATTAATATATATTTTAAAATATATTAATACTTAATATTCAGTGCATGGATTGTAAATATTTGGGATAAACTATGCAATAGTGATTTTCCTTTTTAGTGTCTACAACATGGTTGGAACTGAGTTTGGAATACCATGCGACATAACAATGTAAGTTGCAAAGAATTATAATTAATTTCATTCATAAACACCCTTATGTAAATTTAAGGTGTTTCACAATCTTTTCTTCTTCCCCTCATGGGACATATCCTAGGAACCTGCAAGAAGTCCCCTCCTCCCACTTTTGGGGATTTCAAAGTCATCTAAGAATCCTTCCTCTGAATTCTCATGGAAATCCTCCCTTATTTATTAGGATTTCCTATCCAACCTATATGCATATATTTAGTAATTGTCTTATCTATCTCAAAACAACATTAGGTTTTTTGGGGTATATATATTGCGTTTAGGGTAACATATTCATTTTTATTATTATTATGGTTCTCTTCGAATACCATGATATTTTTTATTCTTTTAATATCATTGATAATGAGTTTCACCTCATTATACACTACCTAAGATATGTGTTTTAGTGAATTTACTTTGCATAAAATATCATTTAATATTTATGGGGTTTAAAAGAATAATTTATTCAATTATGTCTATATGTGAAACTCAAATGGAATTCTGAAAAGTTTTATAGTGACTTTGCAACTACACAAATGAAATTATTTAAATTTCCAAGTGGAAAATGATGCCACCAACTATCCTATATACCTTTGAACACTAATACCAAATATAGTCCTAACATATCTAAATTAGATTCCATATCTCAATAGATTTGTGACTAGTCCTTTAATTCATGTCAAATATCAAAGAGAATATCTCTTCTATTAATAAAATAATATTGTGGAAGAAAGATGATAACTTGTTGGTATGAAAAACACTTGAAGGATAAAATTATAGTAAAAGTCATTTAAAGACCATTAAATGAATGATAACCAATGGATAACATAACATTGATCATGAAAATACCTCTCAAACCCCATACAATAAGTGGAACAATGGTCCACTAGTAAGCGTCGCTACTCTAGAGTCCCTGGGATCTAGAAAAACTACCACCGCTAAGGGATGTTTCCCATTTCCTTGGACCCAACATAGAATAATATATAAAAACCCAAAGGAAAATGATAGGTGTGTGATAAAAACCCAGTAGGATAACACAATTTGTAACATAATAAATACCCTAACAATAAAATATCTATTCATTAAATTTTTTAAAAAAAAGCAATTTTATTTCAAATACCCATTTAATACAAAATTCCTTCATATTAAAAAGGTATAAAAGTTATAAAAACAATCCCAAATGATTATTTTATTTTAAAAATTGAATTAAAACAAATCTCATGAATAATGTTGTTCTATAAAAATTGCATTAATAATCATGTCAAAATAACAAAAAAAGTGTGCTCATAAGCACTAAGCTGCGATTGTTTTTTGAAATAGGATTATCACACATTGAAATCATAATCATGACTAAAAAATAAGGTCACCCCAAATTAGAAACCCATCAGGGATCCATTAATAAGATAAAAATAAAAACCCCATAGGGGAACATAATGGGAAATCAATACAAACATGGTTTAGTTATTGTTTTCATCATTGATACATTGATGAAATGTCATATTATATGAATTATTTAAGTAATTACCAACCAAACACACATGTATCATGAATCATCCCCAAGGGCCCATGTCATGACTACCCCAAGTCCACCTTCCATAGGCTAGGGGTTGGCTACTAGCACCGGAATGGCATTTCCCAAAAAATGGGAAGGAATTTTTTTTAAACCTGTATAAACAGAGAGTAGGTACACAACTATAGAAAACCACATTGTAAAACTGATGATAGTAAAGTGTGAACCTAAAGTAAAAAATGGCCAATATACAAACCCAACTGAAATTAAAGTACAAAAAAGGGAAAAACGTGCCCTAATGGTCGTCCACCAATGATCATACATGAAGGGTTAGTACAACTCGTCGTTAGTAGTCTCTTCCGCTCCCCACATCTGACAATCACCACTAAGAACCATTTATCCCTAGCTCCCCATGTCTTAGTGAATATTTATATCATCTACACAAGAAACAATAAGGTGTGGGTGATTCCCATGTAGGGGTGAGTATAATAATACCCATCAGGGACCCCGAGACAACCAAAGGTCTCTCAGAATTTCACAATTTAAAAAACAAAATGCATGAACTCAACCCTAGATAATAATGTAAGAGACAACTCACGCAAGGAATACAACTTAGAGAATAGGAAAAAATATGATTAGTCTTGAGTTAGATCATTTTATTCTGTTGGAAGGTTCTGCTACTGATTCACGAAGGGGCCTTGTACTACTGATCCACAAAGGGTCGCTAAAATAATGATCCACAGAGGGTCACAATACTTCCAATCCACAGAAGTTCACACTAATACTTATACACGGAGGATCTCGCTCATGCTGATCCACAAAGGGGATCTCTATTTCTAATCCACATAGGGTCTCTCTCATGACAATCCACATAGGGTCCCTCTTCCCATGATAGCCAG
The DNA here is from genome assembly GCA_963277665.1 of Viscum album. NCBI lineage: Eukaryota > Viridiplantae > Streptophyta > Magnoliopsida > Santalales > Viscaceae > Viscum > Viscum album. Next base: position 2,129,474,632 of record OY728150.1, on the reverse strand, counting down.
CCACAGGATTCCCTCACTTGGTGCGCTTGAGATCCCATTATTTTAATCCTCATAACATTTTATGGACGTAAAATACCTCTAGTTCCCATGAAGAAGTAACCCAAAGGACCTTCTTGTCGTAAGGGTCCCAACACGATAGACAGAGGGTCAATCAGACGTCTGGTATGTATGTTATAGGAAAAAAGGTAAATAGGGCATGGTTATATTCAAGTCTGATTCAACCCTTCCATACTCTTGATTCTTAAAAAACTCATGTATAGTATATAAAAATTACCATCTTGCCACAAGGGTCCTCGCAGCACTGACGGTGTGTCAATCGGACATGCGGTTTGCGAGTTAAATTGGTTTTAATGAAAGAGGGACAATTAGGACCGGGTCCGGTAGGGGTCCAGCATGGCTTGCCCATTAGGTCAGCAAGTCTGTTCGGGCTAGAAGGTCTAGCCGAGCCAGCTGTTCTAGCATGGAATGTGGTTCTGGCCCGACCTGTGGGTTCGTCCCCATAGACGAGTCCGACCTTCATAGAAAACTGGGCCCGCATGCGGGCCGGTTGTGCTGGACCATAGGCAAAGCGTCGAGTTTTTTCCTAGATGGTAGTTCCAATGGGGAACCACCTCTCTTCACAAAACGGTCTGCTATAGACAGTCATTGTGTCCAACCGAGCAACCAATGTGGGACGCTTCACTACATGGTGGCGCTCTGGAGCCACCACACCACCTGCCGCCACCTAGATGGTCGCAACTCTTACAACTGCGGTGCCTATGGGTGTAGCTCTGGATGCTGTAGTTCTTGCGAGTGTTGTTGTCTCCATGCTGCCAGCACAGGTCGTCCACCATTGTGACGGTGGTTCCACACCAACATCTGCATTCATGAGCCACGGTATATGCTCTGGTGGTCCGTTTTCCTTCATGTCCGCACCTTTGGGAACTGCTGGGTCGCTACCATCTCTATGACGCCACTAGATTTGACTTTCCACCATATTGGTCATTCGAAAATGATGTATGCTCAAAATAAAGGAGCAGCAGAGGGTCTATAACTTTTCCTGATTGCTCGTGTTCTCTGTGTTAGAGTTTTTAACAAGGGGTGATAAAAATAATCATTTGAAAAAGAACAATCCCCAATTTAAGACAACACAACAACCACCTGCCAAATCAAATGATACGTGGATGAACCCATTTGTTGGTTGATCAACGGTTATTTTTGTTTAAAAGAATGGAAATAGAGTAATCATAAAACACATAGAAATCAATTTAATTCCACTACCAGGGTTCAGTTGAATCTCCTGTGGACAAAGAATGGAATTTCACGTTCAATGTTATTCGTCATTGTTTGATATGATTTCTCTAAATGGTCGTTGACTGATCACCATTCTTCATCGGAGGGTTATTTCATTGGTTTTTTGTCAGAGCATCCTTCAGTGGTTTTTGAATTCCCTTTACAACAATTTGATTAATAAAATAATTAATCCCCACGTTGTGTTTATTATTAAGGTTCATAAATGAATATTAATTATTGAACCTATTAAACACATGGTCATTGAGTTTACACCAACTAGATAGTAGGACATTAAATGGATCTAATTTAATGAATGTTGTTACATTGAGTTTCTCCCAACAGTCTCCCAATGGTTGGAAAAAAATAAAATAACTCAAAGACATATTTTAGTATTTTTTTGAAATGTTAAAATATAATCTTTTTCATTCAACCCTCTCCAGTCAAAGGTATGCTTCGCCTAAGAGAATCACATAGCTATGACTTCAACAGCGCCATCATATTTTCTATTCGAGAACTAGTTTAAAATATAGAAAAACATGATCACACGTTTACAGAACATACCTTAAAATAGTTCAAAATTTATTTTTGGGCTCTCTAGGCCTCGTAATCACATTATAATAATTATTGATGTCTTTTGATAATTCCATATAATTAAAAAAAATTATACAGAATTTTCGGGTCATTATATTAACCCCAACATAGGGCATTATATCCCTAAATTCCACAACAATGCTTAAGAAAACAATGGGGATACTGAGAACAAATCTGAGGATCCCGCCCTAATATGCTCTCTTGATGGTTCCAGAGTTTCCACCAAACTCACACCCAAGGGATTGACCATCCATGAATGAATCACATCAATGTATCCTCTATCTCCACCAAGGACTCTTTAAAATTCACGTCGTCAAAAATGTACAACTCTCCTTAGTAGATGATTGTGACTGATCGTGCACATATCTCCTCAGCTGTGACACGTGGAAAACATTATGTACTCAGTGCATCTATTGGTAGAAGAGCTAGGCGGTACACTACCTCTCCAACTCTGTTGTGAATCTGGAAGAGTCCGATGAACCTATGAGATAGATTGTCTCCCTAATCAATTATATGTAGTAATCGTCTTTGTGAGACACGTAAGAAGACATGTCATCCCTCATCGAACTCTAAGGGTCACCATCTCTTGTTGGCATAAGACTTTCTCCTTCTCTGTGTAGACTTCATCAGCTCTTGGATGATCTGCACCTTCTCACTATTAGCATATACCATCTCTTGGACCATAAGTGTTAACTCCACTAGGTCTATCCAGCATAGAGGTGATCTTAATTGTCACCCATACATGACAACAAACTCTTCCATTCTGATGGTTGTGTGATAACAATTGTTGTATGAAAACTCTACCAGTTGTGTGTGGTCCTTCAAACTATGGCTAAAATCAAGGATTCCAACATAAATCATGTCCTAAAGTGTCTGTATGGTTCGCTCCATCTGAACAACTATATGAGGGTGAAAGGAGGTGCTCAAATGTAGTTGACCCCTGAATGCCTCATGAAATTCCTTCCACAACTGGGATTTATAACGAGAATCATGATCTGCAACGATCATCATTGGTAACCTATGAAGCCATACTATATCTCAGATGTAGAGGCATCCCAATCCCTATTCTGATAAATTTTCTGGAATGGGTAGGAAACAGTCCAACTTGGTGAGTCAGTCAACGATTAACCAGATCGAGTCGTGGACCCTACACGTATGTCATAACCCCATCACAAAGTTCCTCGAGATACCATCTCATTTATACTCTGGTACCTCAAGTGGCTACGTAAATCTTGCTGGAACTTGGTGCTCGGCCTTCACTTGCAAACAAGTAAGGCATCATGAAATTAACCATGCCATCGTTTTCTTCATCCCTGGCCACCTAGACTATCGTTGGAGGTCTCGGTACATATTCTCTACTGAAGTATGTACCACCAAATAAGATTTAGGGAACTCCTTAAACACCTCTTACTAGAACATCACTAGTACCATGGTGTGTCCTTTAAAAAAATGATGTGAAATTCACCTATCAAATAATCCATATGGAGAATTACCGGAGAATATTTGATCACATCGGACACCAATTTCAATTCCCCCAACCTGTACCTTGTGAACTCACTTACGGAGTGGGGAATTTACAGTCATAGAATGGAGTTATGCTGCTCCATCCTAATGCATGAAGGATATATGCAATGCGGATAAATGTTATGTAACCTCACTCTGCAGTTGTAGACCTGAAATCTTTTTGAGTGCATCTACCACTATGTTTCCCTTCCCAAGATTGTATACTCTCTCAATGACATAGTCCAGGAGGAACTCCAACCATCGTCGATGTGTCAACAACTAAAAAGCCTATGGACACCATTCAACCCATGAGAAAGGCCAACAATTTTAAGTAATTTAAGTTCCCATCGACCCTTTGTTAGTTGTTATTCTCTCTCCAAGTCCACTCATTTATGGATCTGGTAATCCACACACAAATTTGAACACTCGGTCATACTATGCCCTTCTTATGCATTTTTGATTCCTACGCCCCATTCGTGCTAATATATATAAACAACCACTGATATATTGATGCAGATATCACCACCATCTTGAGGTGTGAACAGATATAGATATCCCTCCCCTTATGGGGATGTTATCCTTGAAACATATTTTCAAAGGATGTTCCTTCACTTTGCATCTACTGTTGGGAGCTGAAATCTCAAAACATCTACAACCATAAGGGCGAGGTTGGCCAACTCAAGAGTGATCAGTTGCACTCACCTATGCATGAGTTTATTTTGTGCTTCCTAGGTTCATTTTTTCACCAACCAAGGGAAATCCCATTCTAAACTTTCAGATACACAACTTCTTTTTGTCTCAAACAGTTAATATGAGTTTGAATTTGACGATGAAAAAATCATACCCAAACTCTCATCGGAAAGCCTCGATGGGACCTCCATGAGGTTCCAATCGATGCTCTTTACTCAAGGGCCATATCACACCATCAACATAAGTTTGATTATGGAGTCTCCTCTCGTAGGTATCTCCATATGAAAGGATCAAGCCAATGGGTTAACCTTAAAATCTAGTTCTTGAACAGGATTCGTGAAAAGAAGGAATTATTAATACCTATTTCTATTAATTCAAAACTACTAGTAGACACAGACCATACCTCGAATTATCCATGGATCCCTTGGTTCATTCTTCTTTACCGCATTCAAAAACTACCTTTTTCTATCCTCCAACTCCCTAAGCCAAGTGGAGACGACATTTGGGTGGTGGTTGTAACAAGTAAAAATGTTTACCACATACTTATACTCTCCAATCGCCTATTACACATCTACTACCATGCAGATTCATGTGTCCCTATCACTTCCTCTTCCCAAAATTGATTACACATCCATGTTTCTATGACTGACATTAGTAACCTACTTTCCCACAACTGACATTCACTAGATGTATCTTCTAATCCAAAGAACATTCAACCACAGGTAATATGAATAGCACCCAATCATAAGCAGGAATGCACAGAGGAATACTGCTAGCTCAGATATCTATAAACATATCTCTCTTGGATGACTGATCCCTAAAGCACTGTTTGTATCCTATTCATCAAGTGCCTAGAATAGTTGGTACACATCCATGATTTCACAACTACAAATATGTTGTTCAAATAATGTTGTATAATCTCTTTCGAACACATAACCCTTATATTTTTTTGGCATGAGACCCCTTCTCTGAAAAAATTTCTAAAGCTCTGTCGAACGAAAAGTCACCTCATAATAAGATATGGGTAATATGAACCCTTCTATCACCCTACTGAGCCACATAGAATCCTATCATCCATGACCATCATCAGATAAAATGGTGCCCTTGCTAGATGGAGACTCATTGACCACCTCAAGCCATTCCTTAGCCGCCTGTGAGTCGGGCTCGTCTCGAAACCTAAGGGGTATCTATCACTGAAACACGTGTAAGGCACAAAGCCTATGTGGGTCCTCTACCAGTAGCAATAGTAGTAACTGTTGACCAACGAGTAGTGGTATCACTGGGACACTACCCGAAGGTACCATCTTAGGCACCAATCCTTTTACTAATGCCTCATAACTCTGTGGACCATCCTCACAATTATAAATTGGAATCCTAGATAGATGTATGAATGGAGGCATCATGAAAGAGAATCACGATAAACCATGATCGATAATTTGTTCCAGGTGAGCTAAAAAAAGAGATCAAGAAAAAAACATTTTTGAAACACATGCAACTAGTGTTTTCATATTGTGAGTCAAAAGAAGAATTCTTAGTCCTGGTGTATGAATATGTAGGTAATTGCACTAACACTAGTCTCCCTATACTAGAATCTGAACTCAAGACACTTAATACTATATCCCCCATTGAAAATACAGACTCTTAGTTCTTCTTGTAGTACCAACCACCTTTTGATACCACTTTTTCGTGAACTATCCCCAGGAGACCTTACCATTACTACCCCAAGCCCACCTTCCATAGTCCCAGGGATTGAGACAAGGATTATAATGAAATATCCAAAAAAAGGGAAGGCATTTCCATTAAACATGTAAAAACACAATCTAAGTACACAACAAACTCAAACTACAAAGTAGAACTACTGATAGTAAAATTGTGAACTGAATGTAAAAAGTGAAAGTGTACAAATGCAACTAAAATGAAATTACAAAAAAAGGAAAAACGTGTTGCCTAATGGTCATATAACAAGGATCCTACATAAACGGTTGGTGAAGCTTGACATCAGTAATTACTGCCGCACCCCACGTCAATCAATCATCTCTATGAACCATCTAGCCCTGGCTGTCCATATCTTAGTCAAGCTATCTATCTTCTTCACTAGGCACAACAATGTATGGACGATGCCTGTGTTGGGGTGAGTATAAAAATACCCATTAGGGACCCCAAGACCCCCAATGGACTCCAAAAATTCCTTAAATGGAAACCCACAAAAGACAATCATTTTCACAAAGAATGAAGTGAAGGATAACTCATATTAGGTATCCAACATAGTGAAAATGAATGATGATTATTAGTCTTGAGATAGATCATTTTATTATATTGATAGGTTCTGTTTCTTATCTACAATGGGTCTTTGTACAAGTGATCCACAAAGGGTCTCTCTACTATCGATAGACAATAGATTGAACTATTGTAGATTCATAGAGGGTCACACTACTTCCAATCCATGGAGGGTTTGTCTCAAGGAAATCCACAAAGAGTCACTTTATTGATAATCCAGAAAGGGTCTCTCTCATGTCGATACATGGAGGGTCTCACTTCATTTGATAACTTTCCACAAGATTCCCGCACATTGTGCACATGTGTAGCTGAGATTATAGTCCTCATATCATCAGTCGTACGTCAACCGCCATGTAGTCCCACGAATAAGTAAACCAATGGACCGTCCTGTCATAAGGGTCCCTACATGAAATACAATGCGTCCATCGGACGCCTGGTCTGTACGTTATGTGAAAAACTGTAAATAGGGCTAGGTTGGATTCAAGTTTGATCCAACCCAACAATACTCCAATTTCTTCCAAGACATCATTGAAGTATCTAAAAATTATGGACCCTTCAAAAAAGTCCTGACACCACTGATGGTGCCTCAGTCGGACACATGGATTGTGAGTTACATTTCTTTTAAAGAAAGAAGGTTGGTCGGGTCTTGGCCTCTTAGGGGACCAGTCCGGCCAGCAGGTCCAGGCCAACTCATGACATCGACCATTCTAGAAAACCCAGTACACATGTGGGATAGTTATATTTGAACGTACGCAAAGGAACCATTCTTTTCCAACTGACGGTGCCAGTGGGGCTCTACCCCTCCTCCTAAAAAGGAAAGCATGACCCAGTCATTGTGTTGAGTCAAGTAGACTGAGTAATAAGCTCCTCTCCCACGCAGCGCGGTAGCACCTTATCTCCACTCACCTCAACCTGGCTGGCTATGGATCTTTCCACTGTAGTGCCTATGGGAACCCCAACTCCATGTACTTGGCACATGCTAGAGGCCAATGCCGCCACACCGGTGATTTGGTGCCAAAATCTTGTTTTGCAAGCCAGTGGAGATGCTTCGGTGGTACATTTTATTTTTCGCTTGCACATACGGGCCTCCCGAGTTGTTTCCTTCTCTATAGAGATGAAGGATTCATATTTCCTACATGTTTCTCAGTCCCCCATGAAGAATTGTCAAAATCTAGGAGATTTAGAGGGTACGATGCTTGTTCGGATTGGATTCACCATTTTTATTATTTGTTTTAACAAGCGGTGATAAAAAAAATCAATTATAAAGAACTATCCCCAAATTAAGACCCCACAACAACCACTTTCCAAAACAAATGAGATGAGGATTAACCATTTAGTAAGATGTTCAGCATTCGTTTTTATTTTCAATAACCTAATTTGAGTATACATAAGACACATATAAACCAATTTAAATCACTTACCTGGGTTAGGTGGAATCTGTTGTGGACCACAGAAGGAATTTCATGTTCAACGTTTTACAGCATTTTTCGATTCGAGTAATCCAATGGCCTTTGATCGATTCCATTATTCATTGGTGGGAAATGTCTTCGAAATTTATTTAGAGCTTCTTCCAGTGGTTATTGAATTTCCTTGATTATGTTTTCATTATTAAAATAATTAATCCTCACATTATGCTAATTATTATGGTTCATTAATGAATCATAATTAATTAAACTATTAAACTCACAGGCATTGCGTTTACCCAAACAAGGTAATATGTAATTAAATGAATCTAATTTAATGACTATTGTTACATAGAGGTCCCTCCAACAGTTAGGTCATATTTTAAAAACTATAAAATAACTCAAAGAGTTATTTTATTATTTTTTTGAAACGTTCAATAAATTATCTTTTTTGTCTGACCCTTTCTGGACGAAGTTAAGCACCCCCTAATAGAACTACAATGTTGTGAATTCAATGGTGCCTTCAGATTTTAAATCCGAGCACTGGTTAAAATGATAGAAAAACATGCTCACACATTTAGTGAATTTACCTTAAATATAGTTTAAATTCTTGTTCCGGGCCCTCTGGGCATCAGAATCACATGCCATATATTTTTTTGTCTCGTATGAATTCAATGTAATTTAGAAACATTTACACTGAACATATTGGTCATTAAATTAGGCTAACAAGTATAGAAATGAATCACTAAATCAATAATTCATTAATTGTAAAATCATTCATTTTAAAATAATATGCCATTCATAATTCAATTTCATAATAATAACATCCATATTACATTATAGTTTCATGAAAAAATTAATTTTTTTCCTCAATTAAGGACTTTTAAATCATCTTTAATTTTAATAATTATCCCTCAATAATCAATAGAAACATGTTTCTTCCAATAAAATTCCTATTTGTAGAAGCATTTATCTCAAAATATCTCAAAATTTTCAATTGCATTGAAATTAGGGCTTTCACAATTTCCATGAAATTCTCAAATAAATCAATAAATCATCTAAATTTTGGTTTTTTATATTAATTAAAAACCAATTTCAAATAAATCATGCATTAAGGGTTTCAATTTTAGGAAAAAGTATTATGTAACTAATTACCTTTAATAACATTCTAAAATATACAATACACCCACAATGAGATCATCATATGATGAATTGGGTCGATATAGAAAAACAAATCAATCAAAGAATCAAGATCCCTCAAAAAGGAGTCCCAATAAAAAAATGATTCACAACTCAAAAATGGGGGAGAATGATAATGGATAGAAAATTAAATTTATTGGAGAAGTCATATACCATATAGGAATCAAATCATCTTCTAGCACCATGAAAAGTGGTTTGGAATGACAAGTGATCCTCTACATTGACTCCAATAATATTGGAATATGATTATAGTCAATTGGTGGTGGTTATGTTTTGTAAGAGGGTGTCTGGGTAATATTAATTATATTTTTGGTGGTTTTATAACCCCAACATTTTGTTTTCTATATGGTGATACATGATTATTATAAATCATGCACTAGAACATTGTTTACATACTGGACTTATAGAAACAGTGAATAGTTTGACCAAGTAGACAATGTAAATATGTTACATAAATGTAAACCCATTTTATTAAAGGGTTTTAATTTTTGAGGACATTTCAAATGGTTTGGAAAAATCATGTAGCCCATCATAGTGGATCACCAAGGGGTACATGATTTTTTATGACAAACCACACATTGTTCCCTAAATTTGTTCCAATTGTAAACAAACACATGGGATTTAAAAACATATCAAACACAAAAAATACATCCCGAGGAAAGACCCTGTCATGGAATGATAAAAAATCGAAAATGATAACCTAAAATCATATAATTTCATGTAATAGTCTCCCCATCATAAACTCCTTCTTCCCCATATTTCATATCATGATGATTACATATCGAATATATGATGAGAATGCTCTCTTATAAAAGCCTCCCAATCCTATGACGTTGGTCAATCAAAACCATGATTCCATATCTCATGGACAAATGTCATAGTCTTATTATGAATAAATGTTTTCATATAACAACAAATCCTCTATAGATTCATAATAATGAATAATTCATGTTACACATCAATATATCCATAGCTTAATAAAAGAGAATGGTGAAAAAGTTTACTATTAAGAATAGAATCACGAATATAATTTTGTATCAACATCATCAATGGTGGAACAATTAAATTGTAGTCCACATTTCCTACCAACTGTAAAATAATAAAGGGACACAAAAATATCATATCTATCATTCCCTATTTCACAAGTCATTCGTGAAACAAAGGCGGTGAAACTTCAATGAAATATTTTTTCCTAATAGAAACCCCTAATGTTCTACTAATGTTATCATCATATATTTTGTAACAAATATATGGTAACATATATGTCAAACAAATATATTGAATCTTCGACTTCATCTCTTTGACTAAAATCTATACAACTAATGAAGATTCACAAATTACTATCCTATAAAGTGAAGATCAATAAGGAATTCCATAAATGGAATATAATGGTTTCATTATTATTTCAAAATAAGATATATTATTATAGAAAAAAACCATTCCCTTATGGAAATCCAAATCTACATCAATGTCTAGCATGCAAGCATGTATCATATCCTCAGGAATTTGTCTATGTTGTTCTATATATATATCAATCATTAAGAATATGATATTCCATAATACAATATAAATATTATCCTAGGGACTCATATATTAATATATAGAAACAATTTGTGATGGTGGGATCCCTATCATAAGCTATAATAGATGTATTTTTATATAATATACCAATCTGTTTCGCATATATTCATATAAAATCTTCATATTTGGTGGTATATCTAATGGGTATAAATTGAACCAATTTTGGTTATCATATATATAAAAACCCATTTCATTTTATTACCTTGAGGGGTTTGTAGAAAAATGATTTAATTAATAGAAATGTGGTCTCAATTTCTTGCATATTTTGGAAGGTGATAAGGAAAATCTGATGGTTTCGAGTCCATGGAATTGACAGGATGATAGTTATAATAATGAGAAATAATTTCATAAATGTCGCATCTCATTCATGGACACTAGAATAATATACACATATAAAATAAAATCATGTTAGTACTAGGTTTCCCTACCCATATGGAATTAAAGTATCCCCCATCATATACTTTATCATTATAAAAGATAAAATGTACTTGTTCTATAAATAAATTAAACCCTCATAGCTGATTGACCACACAAAATGGACTCCTCGCCTAAATTTTAGTATCTAATTCGATATAATTCAATATCAAGATACTTATCCAAAAAAAAATAATCTCATTTAGCACTGAGGTCACCCAATCATTGATCAGAACAAACTCAACCACATCTTCATGGACTCCCAAATACAATAGGGCAATGAGAGCCATCAAATTCCAATCTTCTAATAATTCATTAAAGACCATTTTTATAAGTATCATGATCAAATCATAATTGGTGATATTCCAATTTCAGGGGTTATAAGAAAATAAAAAATAAAAAACATTATGTACTCCATGAAATTCCATTTCCAAAATATCATAAACCTTTGCAAGAAGATCAAAATCTTGCTATTGGGGTAGAAAATATGGTAAACCATTCTCCAAAAAGGTGATGAAATCATGTCTTAAGAGAATCCATCACAACAACTTGTTTTATATCCTAATTTATATAATTCATTTCATTTAATATAAGATAAATGGAACTATAGGCTACCGCAAGATCACCCAACGTAAACCCATATAGAAAATCCAAACCTGGTGCTTCAAAAAAGAGCACACAACCCTTCCTAGGCATCTGAAGACTCAACTCTAGTGCATATATTAGAAGTCATTTCAACTCAACAATATAGTTTTTATATTTTAAATAACAAAAAACTTCAATAATTTATTAGTGAATGGTGTAATTAGAGAAACCAATGTTTTGTAATATTTAATAATCAATTCATAATACCCCTCTCATAGGAATAATCTCCACATATTGAAAACATTTTTTTCGTTAGTCCCATGCCATAATGGATTCCATATTATCAGGATAAACTAAAATATAGTTTTATGAGAGAATGTACCCCTATATATTCACATTAAAAATGTATAATTCAAATTTCCATAGATTAGAATAAGTTCAGTGGTCTATCAAGATTTATAGTACATCATTTAACAGATTCACTAGTTATTCCATGGTTTTAGGGTAAAACAATATGCCATCCTAAAATACCACCATGTATAAATCATGGTCTCATTGAATATCTTATTCATAAATTCTATATAAATAAATGGATCATTTTTTAAAACCAAAATTAATAAAAATCTACTCAAAATGGCCCTACCAACTCCTATAGTTGAATATAGAAATTTTAAATTAATTATCAATGAACTTGGGATGTCCATGTCAAATATTAATCTCTTATGAAAACTTATCTCCTTTCAATTAATCAAATCAATAATCAATTGGTGGTAGCATATTATTTTTCTCTACCATATCTCGATTGATTTATTGGTAATAAAAAAAATAATTGCATTCCACCATCATTATTTAGAAAAATAATAAGAATTACCCAATATGATAAGCTCAGTCATATATAGATATTATACAATAGATCATTCAACTTGGTCATTAATTATTTTAATTAAATTAATTATATACAATAAGAAGTCATATAGTTGGTATTGGTACCTGATTCTATGTATATATATATATATTTATATATATATATATATTTCCCTTTCCATTGAAATGCCAAATAATCCAAATAGAAACACTTTGGGAAACTCGATGACAAGTAGAGGTAAATCCCAAATCAATGAATCCTACTACATGCTAAATTCAAAAACAAATACTAATTTTACAAATATTGGAAATTAAGGATTGAATATACTCAACATCAGGTAACATTTACCATAATAAAAAAATACTCCTCATCATGTACTATATAGGGGACTCACCAATGATTACAATCAATTAATATAATATATAATATTAAAAAAATCAAAAAAATGATATCTAGGTTTTTCATATAGAGGAATAGAATAATAAATGCTCTCTCAATATCTATGAAATATAAAACTCTAGAGTGACATCGATAAGATATTTTATCTTCATTATGAGGGGTTTAGTAATATCCATCACATAAGAAAAAAGATCCATATTATTATTCATCATGTTCAAAATACAATCCAATATGAATGAAAGGGATTCACCAATAAAAAAATATAGAAGTCACTTAATGTGAAGGTATAATGATGGTAACTCACATAGTAAAAGGGCCATTTTAAACTTCCTTTAGAGACTCTTCCATTTCATAAAGAAGCTTCATTTTGAATTCCAATGGTTGGAACCATTTTCTTCTTCAAAAATATAATTCAATGATATTAATTTTTAATGATTATAAACCCATTTCACAATTAAGTGTAACAAATATACAAGAAAACATCAATATCTGACCAAATCATTAACATGGACCACATATGTAGGGAACCTCTATATAAAAATTGTTTTAATCCCTAACCTCGCTACACTAAAATGAAATAATAATACCTCTAACAATAAATGTAGAAGGATTAGAATATACATGTTATGAATAACTCAATGAGACTCATCAAAATTTTTATTTCCATTAATGGAAGTAAAAAAAGATTCTGTAGGGAGGAAGAGAAAGTCTAGTCATCCCTGACATACTAGCCAAGTCACCCTCAACTAAAAATTCACTATTCAACAAATTTTCCAAATAATTGAACTACCTCATTAAAACCTAGGATAAAATGTCCTATCAAAGAGCTATCCCATCCATTTTTCTTTCAGTTTTTTATTAATCACTACCTCAAGAGAAAATTCAAAATGTGCATAAAATTAGTATTCATACAATGTCACTAGTCCATTACCCCGTTTAAAGTTGATAAACTCCAAGAAAAATTTTAATCATGCCAACTATAGATAAAAATAATATATGAAAATAACTATATATAATTTCAAATTTAATTCCTCATCTATCTTATCTGTAACTTTGAAAACCAACCTTCTCCTATGAGGTCTATCAATATTTAATGTAGTAAATTTCCTATTAAATATGTCAATATTTTGTACTAATTAAAATAATAGATATATTTATTTTAATAAATACTATAACTGTTTAGTGTCAGTTTATCCTTGTGATACTAGTTGATTATGGGAATGTAAATATTGAAAATGATCTCTAGAATAATCACTATAAAGATACACAAATTGGTTCCTGAATGGGAACTTTTTCTTCTTCTTATCCTAGATCATGGACATCACAAACCACAATCTCAACATGATTCTAACACACTAGAAGATTATCTATCTGTGGTTCATAAATAATATAATTTTATGGAATATTAAAATGACTTATTAGAGGCATGATGTTACCGAAAATAAGTGGAAAACACAGAAAAAAGCATCCATCATACTTCAGATTATGAAATGAAATATAAATCTCATATATAAGGTTGGTAATGATCTTTAATTATATCAAAATATATTTCAAATATGATTTTCCTAAACACCAATGAAATATTATGGTGGTTTATGATAGGATATATCAATGTTGTCACTCTCAAAACTTTTTATGTCCCAAAAAACCAACCTCACGTCTACTAGTACATCTGAAAATACACACTAACATTAAAAAATAATAAAAACATGTATCTTATATGATTTTATCATGAACTAGTCCAGATACCCTTTTAAAATGATTCGTGGGAATGACATAACATAGTGTGAACGAAATTATGGATCCCCATAGGCCAGTGACTAGCACCAAGAATCACATCAAATATCACATGAAATTTATTATCCACAACTATAATAAATAAGTTAAAGAAATATATAAAACTAGTCATTATTATTGGAATACATAAGGAAATAATACTGCATGTTTATATATAAACATACCAAATGCGAAATATAACTAAAGGAAAACATAACATCCATCAGTGAAAAATATTTGATATCCCACATAACATGTTATCCAAATCCCCAACAATCACAATCATCACTCATGAGTCCCATGGATCAACAAAAAAATCAATTCCATGTGGAAGCTATTATTTCCCTATAACTGGGATAAAAAAATATAAAAATTCATAAAGGAAAAGGATGGTTTCTATTTTTAGAACCATTTAGGATCTCACAAGATTTCCATAATCAATTACCAATAATTAAACCATCGATTATTTAAATTAATAAAATAAATTAAATAGAAATCATTTAAAAAATGTATATAAAAAATTTATTCCATATCAAAATGATGTATATTTATCAAAAAATGTGTAAAAAAAAATATAAATAAAATAGCTTTCATGGATAATGAATCTGTTTTCTTAATGAGTTATATAATCATGTCAAAAGAAGCACAATGACGATAATACATGAGTAACATTATTTTTTTGGTATAAGATCTTCACACTTCTAAATCACCATCAAAGATCATTTATGTGTGTACACTCAAATAAAATATCCAATGTGGGACTCATTATAAGAAATAAAGCGAAACCCCATTAGAGGAAAAATCATTGTAAATTATACTGAAAATGGTGTTTTACTATTTTCATCGTCAATCCATTTTTTGGAGTAAGAGTCCACATTTACTTTTTTTAATTTCATAGAAACTAATCAAGATCACTTAGGATTCAATTAAGCAATCTCTTATTAATTATTTAATAGAAAAATATGTCATTTATAAACAAATTCTCTTTCCAATTTCATGTTAAACAGTCCTTTTATGTTTTAAAACCAAATCACCGTTTTATTTCATTCATTTCATTTAAATAGTCTTTCATTTTAATGAATTTATCACCCGAATGAATGTCAAATAATTTTATGTAATCAAATATCTATTCTTTCCATTATTTTTATCAAATTTATACAAGAATTAGAATTCCATTTAAATGGGGAAATTTATTTTCTATATTCAAATAAAACATAAAATCATATCACATACATGTTTTTAGACCAATATTAATCATTTCAAATTAGTCATTAAATTAGGATTTTAATAGTGTGGTAAATCAATATAAAACAACCTTACATTAATCAGATGATAAAATGAATGTAACACTTAAAACATATTCATGCAATAAATAATGAGGCAGAATAAGATCAAGGTATCAAACCGTGAATCATTTTATACCAAAAAAAACATCTAATGCATAAAAAAGAGGATTCAACTATCAAAAAATTGAGAGATGGGTAGGAAATATGAAACTAAACTCAAATGAGAAATAACATACCAAATAGTTATCAAATATTTTATTGGAACTTACATTTACATGTGGTAGAGTTCGAAGTCCTAAGAAATCCTGAATATATCCTCCAAAAAAATTTGAAAATGTACTATGATTGGATTGGGGGGGATTTTTTATGTGTCTTAATTTGGGGTCAAAATATTTTTAATTAATTTTTTTGGGATTAAATTTCACATGAATTTTTTTTTGTGTAGGGTCATATGGTTTTGGTAACTATATAACTTATCTGTTCACCCTTATTGGACTTATGGAATATGTGGAATGTTTTTCTGAACAGTTAAATTAACTCTATACCAACCATGAAAACCCCATATTTACAATGGTGTATGGTTTCGATGGGGGTCCCATGAGATAAACAAATAAATAAGACATTAAATTGGATCAAAATAGGTTAAAAATTGTTATGCAAAAAACTACATAGTTTTACCTATTCAGGTTCCAACCACTCCCATAGGCTTCTAATATTTTTTATACAATATAAAAACAACTAGAGAAAGGACACTATCAACGTATGATGAAAACAGGGGCCAAAAAATACCTAAATTTTTTTTAAAATATGTTACGAATAAAATAATATGTATTAATAAATTTCAATGTAATTTTTTTAAAAATAAAATCGGTTGTTTGAAATTTTTTAACATTTTTGGGTAATAAAGTGAATTAGAACAAAGTACATTGACTTTCATTTGGGAGGGTTACTTTGAAATATTTAGTTCCATTATTTTTTAAGATTTAATTTGATGAAGGGATATAGAAATAATTTGATAAATTAATTTTTGACATTATATTTTAAATAGCATCATGAAATAAAATGTCAACAAATGATAAATAAAATGGGATTCAAAATCTCATTCATTATAAAAAACTATATTGAATGTTTAAATTTTTTTAAATGGTGTGTGTGTGAGACCCTCTTGAGAACATTATTTAATTGTAATCCTAATGGGTTATTATTTATTTGTCTAATAACAATTACTGATATTTTCATACAAATAATATTTTATTATGGTATATATGATGTCTGGAAGGGTCTTTTTTAAGAGGGTGTAGGATATGAGGTGATATTTATAGCTTTTAATTATATTATTGATTATATTAATCATGTAGTACTTATTAATTGTAATATATTGGGATACTAATAATCATAGTGAGGGATTTAATAATTTTATATGTTATCCCAATGAGATGGACTATATCCCACAGGGTTTTTGGGACCACAAGGGTTGTTCCAGTAGTGAGGATATTGAGTGTAGTTGGGTTATTTATAAAATTATGAATATCCTTGATTGGCCTAATGACTAGTTTTAACAAAGAAATACTAGGGTCAATTAATGATGGTATTATGAATTTCCCATATTCAAATAATTATTCTCTTTGGGAACAACCTATTGTAGTGTTCCTTATCATGATTGGAATATATGAACATTGTTTTGTCTGATTTTCATAGAAATTAAACACTAAATTGTTTTATTTATATTATGACTTTTTTTAAAACTTTTTTTGATACTTGACTAAAAAATAAAATTCATAAAGGCTCTTTAGAATAATATTTGAAAAGATATTTTTTGATTAATTATGGTTGATGTTATGATAAATCGATTTCTAATCGATTTTGTTATTTTAGAAATAAAATTAAAATAACATTTTGTAAATGTTAATGGATGTGTTGTTGTATTTTCATATGATATAAAATAATATTGCTGAATATATTTAAATTTAGCATGAAATGAATTTTATTTTATAATGAATTTATTAAACACTATGGTTCTTATCTACTAGGATAGGTTTCACTCAAACTGAACATAAACCATTCGGTCTATGCATCTCTTATTGAGTATTTTTAAGAACATTAGCTTGGTATTATTTTGGTGGGATTATCAAGATGATTAATGTATTAGTATGTGGAGAGGGAATGAGGTTAACATGGATACTCTATCCACTGGTCTAGTTTTGGTTTTATTTTTTATTTTTTGGATTATTTATGTTTTTTATGGATCATGATCTTTTTTATCATTGATTATTTATTTACTCTTAAATAATTATGATTTTATATTATTTGGATGTGATTTTTCCTTTAGTTTTATTCGTATTTCTAATTATAATGTTTAATTATTAATACTTACTCTGATTTTATGCATTTATATGTTTATATTAAAGACTAAATAAATCCCAATGATTATGTTTTTAAAAAATATGAATAGTTTCTAACCCATTTTGATTGGGAATATACCTATTGTTTGTTGAATATCACTTTGGGTGCTCGAATCAGGGGTGATCCTAATATAGTTAGTGAAAAAATGGTATCAAAGAAAGAACATTTGTTTTTATGGTGTTTGTAGTTATTTTTAGGTCTAGGACATTTATTAATGATTGAGTGGTAGGTGTGGAAAATAGTGCCATGAGTTATTTTACATTATGGGTCTTAAGTTCCCCTGGGAGATCCATGATGTAATCTTGATTTTGAGTAAATTTTTTGATATCATTCATGTATGTTTATATGTTCGGATAATAATTTTACCCTCATTGAGTTTGTTAGTGATTTTACAGGCTGCTCTTTATTTCATATGAAAAACATTTCGATGAAATTTGGATATATGGTTAGCCCAAATGGTCTATTGAAGTATTTTGTTCTTGTATGGAAGCGTTAAAAAATTAATATAGATTTAATTGAAATATTGGTGAACTGTTCCCCAAACCATGCATCCAAATCATGATCATTTGTTTTCCTCCCCCAAAATTATCATTTTGTTTTTGTTAATAATTATTACAATTATAATTATTTCTACCATTATTTTTAAAATAATTAAGGGAGTTATTATAAAAGTGATTTTATTTTATTCTAGTTAGACATGATCATTTATGGGGTTCAATTTTTTAACCATTCTAAAAATTTTGTAATGCATTTTTGAAATGGGTTTGGTGAGAGATTTTTTTATATTGAATTATGTTTTTTAAAGTTGATTAATTATAGTTCTCGAAAAATTTCTGTTTTCATTGTTGGAAATTTAGTTTTTAAAAATTGGATTTAATTTTAAATTTAATTTTTTTTAATTGAATGATTTTTTGTTTGAAAAAGGTGATTCATTTTAAATGTCCATTTTTTGAAAGACTATATTTTTTAATAGGTCATTTGTAAATACTTTTTCAGATTTTTTTATTTGTAATCGAGTTCAAAATGAAAATTCAAATATATATTGGATCCAAGTATGATATTTTTGTTAAATTAATTATGAAATATCTTTTACCACCCCATGATTTTAAATATATTTCGATAAAAAAATTGATGTATCTAAAATCTGGAACTACATGAATATCTGGGTCTTAAAGTATTTTGATATAATATACATTTATTACATATCTGTTCGATTTCTGGGTGTGTATAAAATTAAACATGTAATGAAATATATTTATAATAGAACTACCCAATTAAAATATAATAATTTATTCTTTTATATTTTTATTAAATATTATAAAATTATAATTGAATTTTTTTAGAATCCATTTTAATCCTCAATAATACTATTTTTATAAAATAGTGTTTTATTAAAATTTGTGAGAAAATGTTATGAATAATTTATAAAACTATAAAAAATTAGATCTTAAAAAAACTATATCATTTTATAAAAACCACATATCTAAATTATCAAAAGGTAAATTTTTAGGATTTTGTTTTAAAGAATTATTTTTTTTTGAATTGTGTGGAAATTATGATTTAATATAAAATTGTAGTTTATATTGAAGTATTTATGGATTCACATTCATTTGAAATTATTTTTATAATTAAATTATTTATTTTTGAGTATAAATAATATAATTTCTCATATAGTAAATTAATAAATTTCATAATTTTGGTATGATAATATTTATAAACATAAAAATAAATTTGTCTATAAATAAATTTTTAATCATTTAGTATTGTTTTATTATAAAAATAATTTCTCTAAATAATATATATTTAATTGGATAAAAAGTCTTCCATATTTGGAATCATCATTGTTAATATTAAAAAAATATTTTCATCATATTTTTTTGTTACTATAAATCAAAACTAAGGTAAAAATTTATTAATATGGTAATGGTCAAAAGGGATTGATGTCATGTTAAACTAAATATATTTGGGGAAAACAACATAAAAAAATTTAAAAATAATGTTTAATTAATTTAAATCAGATCAATATCATATTATAATTTATCTTGATTCCATCGGATCTATTTTTATTAATCAACACATAAATATATTTTAGTCTTCTGAAAAATTCCATGTGTGTCATATACCTCCAATATAAAATAACACTCCATATATTCTCATATTCACACATAATGATTTTATTTTCTTGTAGAATACCTACCATAGTAATTTTATATCATCCATTACACCATTATAGAGTTAACAGTTTAATCATAATACCATTTTTTCAGGGCTAAAGGTGAAATCCAAAAATGGTTTCTCAAAAAAGGGTTATAACTCTTAACAGATTACTTTCAACATTATTTCTTATTCTACCTACTAATACTATGTGGAATAAATTAGAAAATAATTAATTCAATATATTCAAAATAAATAATTTATTTATTTTGTAATGGGGAAACCATTTAAATCCTCTTTTCCATGAAATTAAAAAAATAAAATATTGTTCATGTGTACATATGGACTATCACATATATGTAGTAATATTATTTATCCTCCATCACCATATTGTACAATTGTATATTATGATTAATTTTATTTTTATATATTATATTCAACAATTAATTATTAATTTTTTATTAGAATATATAACTTTCCCTCCTACATTTTGATCTGTTGTAAAATGAAAACGTTGCTCATGCGTACTAGTGGACAACCACCTTCACAAAGCGTTGTGATTATTTTTAAAATTTCAGCATTAAATTATTTGAAATAAGGATTATTTTACTATATATATATATATATATATTTCTGAAATAATAATTAATCTATAGTGGATAATTATTATTTACTGTTATTTTGTTATATCCATAAGAAAATTGAACCATCACTTATGTATATGTACAGATGACCATCACCATAATGTGAGGTAATTCAATTTTCATCACCACTTGATATGAATAGTTGTAAAAATATATATAATGACTAAATAATATAATTATTAAATGATTTAAATTCAATACATAATGGAACTGTGATCTATGTACAAGTATTATAACTTTCAAACAAAAACATAAATCAAAATTGAAATTAGTATAACCCATAATACTGATTTAAATAATTAATTGTTAATAAATTAGTAAGAAAATGTGGTAAGTATATAATATATTGTATTATATGTTGTAATTTTGTTTTATTATGTTTTTAATTAAAAAAATTATTACACGTGCAGTTTTAATTGTTATGAAGTGAGATACTATTTGATTTCAGTGAATTATTATACAATTTCATTTCATATTGGGATTATTTATACAAAATTTCTATTTGGATAAATTATATAGTTCTTATGCATTAAACCCCTAATATTCTAATCACCTAATTTTATTCATGTAATTTTCATTTAATAAAACAATTATACTCTTATTATGACATAAAATGATAAAAAATATACATATAATAAAATAATGACCTTATAGACACTTTGAGTGAAATAATATTTCATCTATGTACACTCACTTTCGAATTGTTTTATAATCATTTTTACATATACTTTTAATTTTTTTTAAAATTATATTTTAATTACATTTTCTACTTTTTCAAATGATTAATAGGAATCCTTTTAATGAATTATTTTTAAAATAAATATTCTGTTTCATATTTACAGAAGGGTGGAAAGAATATTCCCTTTTAATATATATGATATGAAAATATATTATCATAATTAGGACTATTATTTTATTTAATTAATTCACTAAAAGTACATATATTTATTTCCAAAGAGACTGTTTTCTAAAAATTATAGATTAATATGGAAACAATTCCCTTAATAGAAAGTTATATATTCCTCATGATTATAATGACATGTTCAAAGGATATTTTAAAGGTATTATTCATATATGCCAACATCCTTAATGGATTAACTTTCTTCACTAGGGGAATAATCATATGATACTATCATCATTACATATCTAGATGTATTATTATGATGTTCTGTGGCCAACTTAATGAAAACCATTTCATTATAATAGGTTAATTAAGTTTCAATGAAACCATTTTGAAATACAATTATTTTACCTCGGTAATTCTATGATAAAGTGAATAAATTTTAGTGAAACATGAATCCTATCAATGGGTTCTATTATAAGGATATTTATATGTTTTATCATGTATATTACTATATTATGTTATGGGTTGGATAGTTATAGTACATCTATTCATTGGGTAATTATTTACAACTCATTAGAAAATTATGTTAATAGTTTACCTAATTCCATGTTTACAGAAATAAACATAGACCTGAACTCATGTAATATCCCATGTATTTATAGAATAATAAATTTTTATATCTATTAATATTTTTGAATTTTATATTAATTTTATTTTAAAGGGGACACTATCTATGATAGAATACAAGACACAGAACAACAGGTTTCTCCAAAATATTACATTGCACACAACATTGAATTTTATAGAAAATTAATACAATAATAATAATATTATATTAAATGGAAGTTAGCAACTAGCTGTTGTTTTGGCGAAAATGAACTAAATAAAATATATTATGACTTTAAATATTTTGAAGTATTTTTAAATTTATACAGTTAGTTTTAGAGGCTTAAAATGAGAATGAATCCAATTTTAAGCATAAAATACTCTAATATATTTAAAAAGTCATTTTATAACAATTTGATGGAGAAACCTTTTTAAAAATAGTTTTCATTCAATGTAATAGGTTATATTTTATGAAATAAACATTTTATTTAGAATAGGAATATAAAAATTTACTTTAGTTGAAATTTGGGTAATTTCTTGTTAAAATTCTAATTTTTATGAATAGTGAAAAATACTTCATTTTAATTCAATACTACCTTTTTCCATCATTTATTAATACAGTTATATTTTCCATTTCATTTTATGTGAATAGTAATTGGATTATCTTTTTATAATTTAATCCAATTGTGGTAATTGGATGTAATTTCACATTTAAATTGGATATAATCATGAGTCTATCATTTTAACATTTTTACTTCTTAAAAACAAGTTTTCGTGTTTTGACAATATGAATTAATTTTAAATTAATTTCTTCTAATTTTATGTTTTGAATATGGAATGCGTATTCACGAATTGGAATCAGAATGTAAAAATTATGTAACAAGATAAATTTGATACGACATTAGGAATAGTAACTTCAGTAATTATTTATATTTACCATGGTTAAATTGCAAATCAATTAAACAAGGGTAATAAAATAATATTATAATAATATAAAACTACCCAACATGTGTCCTAATCCTTTTGGATGAGATATTTTGGACCGTGAGAATCCTTTGGTCGAATTGTGGACCTCATGGTTCCACATTGGGGTGATAATGACCATTTATAATTTTTAATTCAATGAAATGGGAAATATAACAAAAACATTTAACTCCTAACTAAAAAATTTTTAAGGTGGTTTATATATATGATATATTCAAATGTAAATATTATTTCTAAATATAAATAAAATTCCAACATCATATTTTTTTATTTTTTTTATTTAGACAAAAAATAAAAAAAATATTTTTATGATACAATGATGATGCAACAATTACCTTAATAATGTATTATTCAAATAAAAGATATAATAAATATTAAAATAAATATAATTTGATCATTTTTATTCCATCCAATAATTTTTTGGAAGCAATTGACATGTGATATATTTTCTAATGCATTTTGTACAATAGAATCATGTTTTCATCACTTTAGAATAAGAAAATTCATAAAATCCATTTGGCTAAAATCAAGAGAAGTTACCTTATTTAGTTGTACCAACTTCTCTCAATATACTTGCATTTATTTGCCACATATAACCATTAATAATATATTTATTAATAAAAATTATATAAAAACTAGTATACACAATACATTAAGATGTTTTAAGGGTTATACCTACACATACAAACACCTCAATCTAATGGATATATAACATATTTTAATGTGTATGGCGAACTACTGTCCCATGAAACAATGATTATTAAAATTTATCCTACCACCACTCAGGGTAGAAATTATAATGGGACTGTATTTATATATGATATATGATATATTTATTATTCCTCTATTCTTTTATATTTTATATTTACAAAACACCTTTATGCTTTTTATAATGCGTACATAAAATAATTTTATCTGAGGAAGTCTGCACATCCTCCCACTGAAAGTGATATGAATAATTCAATCCATAAATGAAACATATAAAGGATGTATCTAATTAGCTTAGGTAACATATTTAACATATATGATATACAAGAATTATAATACACCTATGTATCTTTTATTTTTTATTTCTTTTTATTTGAAAAATAAATTAAAGTACTGTTCATGTATAGGTACGACCTACCATCTACATGAATGGTGAATTTGATTACATATCACCAAATATATTTCACCTACATATATACTAGATATATATTATATTTATATCATTAATAATATTCTATAGATAATGGAAGTATGACCACATGGATAATTTTTATCAAAACTAGTACATTTTTTACTCAAATACCAAACATCGACAAAACATATTATATGTACTCCATTAATTTACTAACAGCTATAACATGGTAATAAGTGATATAAAATTAAAAATATACATAAAAAAGGTTATAAATAATGTCTAAAATAAACTAATTTTGTATTCATGAAATTAAATAACGAAGGAGAAATGTGGGACACAAGGTAGTGGACTTCATCTCAATCTCCCTTCATTGAGACTGTTCATGATAGTAAAAACATGTATTCTTTTATATGGTGTATAAACAGACAATAATAAATTACATATAAATATATTATCTTTAATTATTTTATTTATTAATTCGTGGAGTTTAATATCTAAATGTTCCAAGTGGTAGAGGACACCTTGTATATTTAAATATTAAATTTTGATTCAATTTCATCATAGTATTACCTTACATATTTATTTATATGGGTAGAAAAGGAATATATTGGATTTATTATTCCAATTTTTTATTTCATTCAATGTTATCAAAATTAATCCTTCTATACGAATCAATTTACTTCCTTTAAAAATGAAAAAGGAATGTGTTATTAACGTAAACAACTACAACATCTTATCTACTGCCATAACAATAATTTGATATTTGTCATCCTCTATAAGATTTTATTTATATTAAATTGAAAAATTATATTATTTCTTTATTTGGGTATCTTGGTATTGAAAATGGATTCTTAAATTAGAGTCTTATTTTTATATGAAAATCATTTTCATAAGGGAATAGAAGAAGGATTCAAAAACGGGTTTTATGATGAACATGTATTATTCGTGGAATAGTACATGAGAATTATATAAAATGGGTGAGCTAGACACTAATTATATGAAGGGTCGATCCCCATTTATAGATCATGGGTGAGCCTGATATAACTTATAATAAGAGTTGATCACCTTTATAGCTCTCAGGTGAGCCCAAAACATCTTATACGAAGAGTTATGTCGTATTATAGCTCACAGATGATCCTAATATAGCTTATAAAAATGGTGATCCACATTACAGATCTCCAATTTCAAAATAAAACATGTGGTTATTCCAATTGGAATATGTTTAATATGGTTTTAGGTATAATATTCTTTATTTGACCAAAGGTTTTTTAAATTTCTTTCTATTGGTTTTAGTATTTTTCATTGAGGAAAAAGTTTGAGTGTTATTCATGTGAAAATGTTGTGTTTCATCCTCTCAGTGAACATTGAATGGGTTTTGTGGATTAAACTAGGATAATGATTTTTTGTTATTTTTATGTCTCTTACTATGATTTTTGTGCTCATATCATGTTGTTAAATGGTTTCATAGGATTTACGGGAGAATATAAACAAGCATGGAATCAAGGAAAACATATATTAATTAAATATAAAAAAACCTTGTTTTAGTTAAATGTTTTTATATGATGGAAGAAACAAATGTTTTGGGAAGGGTACAATTTGTATTTATATGTTTTTTACGTAATTGTTATGGCCTAATTATTTAATAAGATATACTCGAAAAGATCCTCAATGTGAATACTTGACTAAACTCAAGATTATGTAGTGTTTAAGGTTGGGAGCTTATACTCTTAGCTTCTATCAATTTAAATGTGAAGCTCATTGATGGTGGACATTAATTAAGAAAATTTGAGACAAAAATGATCTTGATTCCATGGAATGAGAACAATTTAAGGATATTTTCCTTGGGAAATATATCTTAAATTTGTTCATCTTATGATGGAGAAACAATTCATTTAATTAAAGAAAAATGATGATGATTCAGATGTAGCATATGATGATAACTTCATAAGATTATCCTGGTATGTTCTATATTTTATTCGAGACATTAAAAAAAATTAATAGACTTTACTCAGGAATCAAACCAGGGAAATGAAGTTCTTTGGACTCCATAGAATTTAAATGTTATGAATAAGTGGTTTGTTTTGCTGAGAATGTTGAAATAGAGTTTCCCGACCCATATCTTCCATGAGATTACAAGAGTATGAAACTATCATGGTGCCATGAAATGGAGAAGAAACCAACAAATAATTATGAAGGTAAGACCAAAACATGTTCCAAGTGTGGTAAAATAAATTTTGGGTAATGTATGTCAGGATATGGAAAGTTTTACCAAAGTGGTAATTTTTTTCACATGGTTCGTGAATGCCAAAAAAAATTATTGAACAGTCCAATATTAAAAAAACATATATCCTATCTAAAATAATATTATTTATTACTAATTATTTGGGTAATTATGAAAATAAGTATGTGATGTTAATTTCATAGGGATGAAATTGGAATTATTGTAACCAAAAAAGTTTGGGAAAATATTTTTATGCTGCAACAGTTGACATTGAGACATTTGGTGAAGTGTTGGATGCTCTTCATAGCCAAATTTTTTTTCGAAGGGTAACCATTGGATCAGGGTTTTAGATACACCTTCTAAGTTTTTTTGTACTAGGATAAAAACATTCTAGGAGATGTTTTGTGGGGTTATGTTTATATATGTATTTTCTTATGTGGAAGTATACAGTTACATTTAGACCTCAGTTTTAATATATTTATATAATTTATCGTTTGTGAGATCTTTTATACTTAAGGTTATTATTAGATATTTACATCATATTTTTTGAATTTTGCGATGATGAAATTATTCTTATAAAATTGAAATACATTATGTAATTTTGTTTCCATCTGTTCTTATTCAAGTAAGTAAATTAATTCCTCAAATCTATCAAAAGGATCTTAAAACAAAAACATTTTTTATTTAAATTTCCAAATAGTTTTTTGACCCATAAAATAATTATGGTTTTGTGATGGATAACCTTCTAATAATTATGTTCACTATCACTCTCTATTAGACTTTGAGAGTTAGTTTTATTATTCATGTTCATGTGTTAATACAAAAAGCCCTAAAATATGATATCGTTGGCATCCTTTGTACATCACTTTCTTTCTTTTAATGTAATAGTTTTATTTAATTTTTTTTCAATGTCGGATTTTTAATGTAGTTTTTGAGTCCAATTATATATTTCGAGGACACAATGTCCAAAATGGGGAATTCTGAAACATCCCAATTATTTAAAGAATAATTAATTTTCATACCTTTTAATATTTTTGAATTTAAAATTAATTTTATTTTAATTGGGACACTATGTATGATAGTTTACCAACATACAATAACAGGTTTCAATGAAATAAAACGATGCACACAACACTGAGTTATTTCAAAAAATAATGATAAAAATAATATTATTATTTAATGGTAGTTAACACATAGCCATTTTATTAGTGGGAATGAACAGAGTTAAATATAGTATAATTTTAGATATTTGATAAATGTTTTATCTTTTATCCAATGAATTTTAGAGGATTAAAATTTGAAGGAATCCCATTTTAAGGAGAAGATACTCTAATATTTTTAAACGGTCATTTTACAGTATTTTTATTGAGAACCCCTTTCAAAAATATTTTTTGTCACTTTTATATGAACTATTTTATAATATAAAATTCTCTATTATAATATGGAAAACCAAATTAAATTCTATTGAAATTATGGAATTTTCTAATAAAATCTATGTTTTTATGAATAGTGAAAAATTCTACATTTAAATTCAAATTTTCTTTTTCGTATAATTTATAAGTATATTAGATTTTCTATTGAATTAGTATTAAAGATTAATTTGATTGTGTTTTTATCATTTAATCTAATTAAGGTCATAGGAAGTTGTATCACATTTAAATGGTACATAAACACATGTCAATCTTTTGATAATTTTTTCTTCATAAAACCCCATTTTCATTTTTTAAAGAGGAATTAAATTTAAATTAATTTCGTCCAATTTTGAGTTTTGAATTATAAAATATGGAATCTATATTTATAATTATATGTTTAAGATTATTTAAATATGTTCCTTTTATTTTTTGTCGTTATGAATAGTAACTTCAATAATTATTTTTATTTACCATGGATATAGTGTACTTTAGGTAAATAAGGGTAAAAATAATATTATTATAATATAAATCGACCCTAAATAATGTACAAATACTATTGGATGAGATATTTCTAACCAATATCATCATTGGGTAAAATTGAGGACCCCATGGAGTTACATGAATGTGATAATGACCGTTCACAATATAAAATTTTATGAAAAAGAGAAATATAACATAAACATGTATCTCATAACTACAAAAATTTTCAATTGGATTGTATAAGTGATATATTAGACTATAAATAGTCATAATAAAGATGAAAATATTTCATATATCATGGAATTTTATTTATAATTTTTAGAAAATAAATAAATATATATATTTATTACACAATGATGATGCAACAATTAACTTACGAATGAAATATTCAAATAAATGATATTATAAATATTAAATAAAATATAATTTGAACAATTTGTTTCCATGAAAAAAAAAATTTGGATTCCGTTGACATATGAGAGAGAAGATAATTCCTTCAGTTCTAAAGAACCATGTTCTTATGACTTCAAGAAAAAGAAATTTCTAAATAGTGACCAGATTGACATAAATGAGTTTTTAAATAAAATTCAAATTTATTAAATGATATAGTAGTCTTAGAAATATAATATTCGGCCAACCAACATATATAATGTTAATAAATTCCTCAGTAATCCACTACTGGTTCCCTTGGAATTTTATTGTAACCATTATAACCGTATATTATGAAAATACAAGAAGACATGGTTAGAGTTAATGTTTTTAACTAAGGGTAAAAGATAAAAGATAAGGTTATTTTTGTGACCTAAACATTCCTAAAACCTATCGTTTGTGCTTATTTAGGCCAATAATTATAATTAACTCTATATTTATCACATTGGAATTATTATATTTCTAAAATATATTTGTTATAAAAAAATATTTGAAGACTTTCGTAAAGTACCCCTCCTCCCTCTTATAAAAGGCCACCACCCCGACCCACATACTAACACATCTCAAGTGACATGGATCAACCAGATTCTGATCAAATAAACTACAAAAATACCTAAATTCCTCCTATAATCCTTACATTATGCGTAAAGCAATTCAAGAAAGCCTTTTGGGTAATATAAAATGGAGTGACCCGATTTAGAAGTAACGTCTTCTCTCAAGTAGATTTCATTTACTTTCATCACCCAACCCCAAAAACAATCATTATTCCATAATTTAATATAAAACAAGTATAATTAATACAACTAGTTTTTATTATTCTAATGTTGCATCCTACTCTTACACACACATCCATCTAATAGATATTGAACATATTGTTTCTATGGCAGCGAATTTCTACCTCACAAAACGATGTTTGTTCAATTTTATCATACAACCTCTCCTGGTGAACATTATTATAGAAGTATATTTATATATGAAATATATTATATTTATACTATCTTTAAGATTCTTTAATTATTACCTAATACATTCCTTTATGTTTTCCATAATGTGTAAATATGATAATTTCATTTGGGAAGTGGAGACTACTGCCCCCTAAAAATGATATAAATCATTCATTACATACATATAATGAATAAAGGATGAAGATAATGAAATTATGTAACAAATATAAAATTTATATTATACTTTATTTATAATATAAATTAGAATACTTTTATTTATTTCAATTAAATTTGAAAAATAAATGAATGTTGCGTTCATGCGTACGTATGGCCTACTGTGTCCATTAACGGTGTATGTCATTTCATATTTAAATTGTTTTTATATTTTATAAATACATATATACTGGGTTTATATGTTATTTAAACCATGAATAATATTCGTTGTAGAAAATTGACTTATGAACACATGAATAATTTGCATAAAAAAGTTCATTTTTGGCTCAAATTATGAACATTGAAAAAACATCTGATATGAAATC
Source organism: Viscum album (assembly GCA_963277665.1). Classification (NCBI taxonomy): domain Eukaryota; kingdom Viridiplantae; phylum Streptophyta; class Magnoliopsida; order Santalales; family Viscaceae; genus Viscum; species Viscum album. The sequence continues at coordinate 2,129,444,007 of OY728150.1, read as the reverse complement.
AAATAAGTAAATAATTTATATAACATGGAAATAAGTGATATATAATGAATATAAAAGTTTAAGAAGGTTCTACTAAAAGTATAAATTAACATAATTTTCTTTTTCATGAAATAAAAGAACGAACTAGACAAGTCAGACACATGGTAAGAGACATCATCTCAATATCATTTTAATAAGGTATATTTTGATAATATGCACCTTTATTCTTTTATAAGGTATACATACCTCCACTATGACATTTCATATCCCTATTTTATCTATTGTAATGTTATTTATTAAATTATATATATTAATACTTAATTGTTCAAAGTGTTATTGGACACCTTGAACATTTAATTATTTAATTATCAAATCTTCGTTTTCATGATATTAAATTACATATTTATTTATATATGTATAAATGGATTATTCAGGAAATTTTATGTCAACAGTGAATTTAATTCAATTTTTTTAAAATGAATCTTTTAATATGACGTGTTTTACTTTCATTATAAAATTAAAAATTAATTTTTTTATGTATATGGAGACAATGACTTCTCCACAGCCATCAACGTTATTTAATATATAGATTCCTCTATATGTAGTAATGTATATTAAAAAGAAAAATAATGCTTTATTATTTTATTTGGGTACATTGGTATTGAAAATTGGATCATAAATAAAAATATAATTTTTATACCAAAATGTTTTTCATACGGTATTATGAGATGCTTTCAAAAAAGGTGTTTTGTATGAAATGTGTTAAATTTTAGAAATGGTACATGATCTTTATATGAAATGGGTGAAGCCAATATAGCTTATATAATGGTTTTTCCACATTATAGATCACAGGTGAGCCTAATATAGTTTATATAATTGGTTGATCGCCAATATAGTTCACAGGTGAACCCCACATGGCTTATACGAAGGGTTGGGGCCCGTTATAGCTCACAGGTGAGACCTATATGGCTTATATGAAGGGTGATCCCCACAATATATATATCAAATTTTAATTTCAAACACATTATTATTCTAATTGGAAGATGTTTGAACAATATTTTAGTATATAAATCTCTAAGTCAACTAAATGAGTTTTAATATCTTTATATTGGATTTAGTGTGATTCATTGAGTAAAAAGAACAAGGCTTATTCATGTGAAAATTTATTGTTTCATCAAATCAAAGAACATTGGATTTGTTATCAGGATTAATCATATTTAAATGGGTTTTCATTATTTTCATTTACATTACTGAGTTTTTTTATCATCCAACATTTTTTAATGTTTTCACAAGATTTAAAGTAGAATAAAGTCATATATGGAATCCAAAAATGTTGTAATGATTTGACATGAAAATAAACCATGTCTCTTTTAAAAGTTATTATGTTATGGAAGAAACAGATATTGTTGGATGTTCCGACTTTGTATTATTGTGTTTTTGTTATGTAATAGTTATGGCCAAATTCACTAATGTTCTAAACCTCACAAGATACCGAATGGTAATTATTGAATTAACTCATGATTATGTAATGTTCAAGGCTAGGGCCTTAAAAATATAGTCTATAAGTTTATTAATCCACATCATTTTATGCTTAAATGTTTATGCTTAGACCATGTTTCATATCAATTTGTATAAGGATTGGTTTCATATTATTGACTAATCTAATGTAATTTATAGTATTTATACATGTTTATAATTATATATATTATGTATTTCTACATTTCTATTTTTATGATATTCTCTTATTTCTCATGATTGACTATTGACATTCCAAAATATTAGGTATATCATATTTTGTTTTTATAAATGTATATTTCATGACTGGTGATTAAGTTATCTAAATCAACTCGGTATTACTTTTTTATAATAGGATTAAGTTCTAAAACAATTGTGATAATATATGATCATTAAGGTATATATCATATGTTACTCATTACATATAACTAATCACACCCTTTCTTATGGTTTCTTTCCCTTGGTTTTTATAGATTTTAATATGTATTATATGTCTAGAATGGTAATATTATGAAGAAAATTGGGGTTTACTTTTATGATCCTTTATTAAATAAAGTTTTCTGTGTCTATAATCAAAATTCAATAATCCTTTATGGTTATAGGGAATTTATAATTTTTTTGTATTGAATAGTCATCCAATATGATATTTAATTTATATATGTTTTTTTTGGATAAACTCAGTTTATATTTGAGAAATTATTTAGTTATTTGTTTATATTAATAATAAAAGTATTATGTTAACACACATAAGATATGTCTAGGTATAGGATTACACAGTATGGTTATGGATAGTAAATATTGAGTGTTTCTATAGTAATTAATATGTTTCATAAAAATGGAATGTGGTTGTGGTTGTGGAATAGATTCACCTTGAGGTAATGACATTCAAGTGGAATATTGTGTATTAAATTTATTATCATAAGTGTTCAATGAGTGGTCTTGTCATTTCTCTACTAATTAGACACCCTAAGGGAATAGGTTTTCGTTACATCAAAATTCCATTTATTAGATATTGTGAAGGCGTTGAATACATGATAACCCTGAATATACAAGTTTAATCCTAAATATTCAATGTTTTTTAAAAAGGATTAACAAATAAAATAAAAAGAGATCAACCAGAGGAATCAATCCATCAATCAAAAATTATATAAAACAAAAATATATAGTTTTACAAATTTCGAGGTGTATGAAATTTTCAATAGACTCTAGTTCATTCATAAACCAATTACAAGAACCCAATCCTACACCCATGAATTTAATTATATAAAAAAAATTACAATCAATAAATATATATGATAAAAAAATTAATTTACTTACAGTAGAGCATTAAATCCACCCCAAATTCCTTAAGCCTCTATGTAGGTGAGCTTATCCTGAGCTTTATGCAATGCTGCACGAATGAAAAAATTTAATTCAATTAGAATCTATTTCAAACAATTATATTGAGGTGCATTACCTTACATGATGAATCTCACCATCCCTATATCATATTCTTCCTCCATCCGACAATCCTTAGTGAAACCATATATAAAACATCCTCTTGAATATATGAAAATTACATAATAGCTTGAGGGGCCCAAATTCATTATTTATGCACCATCAATGATTATTTTTATCCATATAGTTATAGTTAATTTATAAATAAATATATCTTAAAATATTGTGTCATAATATAGGATATGTTAGGAATAATTCCCATGAACATGTTATTGTTCTTTTTTATTATTATAGATTTATAATTACAATATGTTTTTAGTTTTAGTAAAATGATGGAATTTAATGGAATAGTGTAAAAAATGTATTTTATGGAAAATGTAATTATTATACTCACAAGTATCCATATATCATGGGATATGGGATGTAAAATATTGTGTCTAAGAATAGTCAAGTTTACCAAGCTATGGGTGGTAATGTGGAAAAAATTGAGCATCATGATTCACTAATAAGGGAAAATAATTCTATTTATTCATTTATGAAACATCATAAAAATGTTTATGTGGGTCTTGAGATACATTAGTTACTGAAAATTGGATAAATGTGTTGGAAATGATATGATCCCTTCTAAAATGCTTACACCATTAGAATGTTTTCTTACTTATATATTACATTAATAGAGATGTGAATTACTAATTTATTCTTACTAAGAATGATTAGAATACAGATGAAATAAACTATATATAATTTTCCAATGTTTAAGATGGTATTCCTCAATAACTACATTACATAAACTATTCATATTGAAATAGAGAGAGACTTTTAAACCATATGTGGAATTACGTTAAATAGATCAGTTGCTATGAGAAAAGCAATACATTATTTTTGAACATGTTATTATAGTTTTGTCATCAACCTAGATTCATTAAATGATTGATTATTTAGTGGTTTGAAATCAATTTATATATATAAATTAATCAAATGAGAATTTAATGGATGTGAATAAGTAATTCCTTGTGAAATCAAAGTAGAAATGGATTATGGAATCCATCATGGTTATGTTATGTCACATGAATGGAAGAATAATTTTCACATCCTACATGCCCAAAATGTGAGAATGAGAAATTAGGTAATTTACTAATGGAATGAGAATATATATCAAGTGTGGGACGCCTAGAGCTCATGAAAAGGAACATTAGAGGGATGTTAACAGATCAATAAATGAAATTAATAGAGATAATTCTAAACTAAATACACCACTAACACTTTAGTATTCTAGATGTATGGTTTCTTTAAATCCTATGAATTAATGACATTTTTTTAGAAGAATTAATTAATGACCATACATATGGACTAATGATGATATTTTACCATTGAAAAAAATAAATTAAAATAGAATGAATGGAAATATAATGTGATCATGACTACCAATGTGGGTTATGAGAACGATGTAGTCAATGTCACCATTATCATCCACTGTATTAAAACTAATATTAGTTTTCATTAGAGCTCAACCATCTATTTTATTTAAATGTAACGTTCAAAGGGTTCCACACTACCACCTCAATAATTAAATGTTGAGATATTTATGAATAATCATAATGGTATGATGTTTGTAAATCAAGTCTATATCCCATCTCTAATATAATCTTTTGGTAATTACATTCTAATAAATCATATGAATCTCACATTATTTGGAATTGATGTGATTTTAGCACTATATATTTTATATCTATATAGATCCCATGTCAATTTATAGGAAAATAAATTCATGTTATATATTATAAAGAATAATATGATTTTTTATTAGTGTGAGAATTAATATAAAAAAATAATAAAATTTACTATTGTTATATGTGTCGTATTACATTTAAATGAGTGATATTGATCTTAAATGAGTGGGGAGAAAATAAAATTCAAGGGAATGACTATTATTTTGTATTATGATGATATATTTCTGAAATATAAGCCAAGTGTTTTACAAAATTGGGATGATTAGTTTTTAATAGGAATCATATATGGTGACAAGCCTATTTTAAAGGCTCATTATAGAATGAATTTGATTATGTTTAAGAAAATCATAAGGAAACTCAATGAGTATCTGGATAATTTTTTGTATTAAATATTTCGTTTCCATAATGTGGGGCTATTATTTTTGTTATTAAAAAGATAATTCTATGAAAATTTCCATTCAGTATATAGAATACAACCAAATCACTATGATTAAAAATTATCATATACCCTATATTAATGACTTATTTTATCAACTATAGAGAGATCGATAATTTCCCATGATTTTCATTCATTTTGGAAATATCCAATTGATGGTCAAGATATAGGATAAAATTAGGATATCATTCGATATTTTTAATGGTCATTATGTATTTAGAGTAATTTCATTTCGAAATACCAATGATATAGTTGTATTAAACTATTTATTGAATAGAGTATTCAGTGATTACCATGATCTCCATGTCATGGTCTTTATAGATTTTATTCTTTTATATTTATAGAGAAAGGAAGTGCATATTGCACATTTGAGGATTATTCTAAATACCATGAGAAATAACAATATATATTTAAAATTTTTAATATGTGAAATTTGTAAACAAAAAGGTATATTCATTGGTCATATAATTTTATGTGAGTGTATATTGGTGGATCCTTCCAAGAATAATGTTGTTAATAAATGTACAAGACCAACCACATTAATTTATATTTTTTTCTGTGTTGGAAGGATTCTACCGACACATTAGAAGAAATTTCATATCACAATTAAATTCGCTAACCAAGTTGAGAAGGAAGGGATGCATGTCCCTTTAGAATGATGAATAGGGTGAAAACATTATGTTGTTGAAAAGAAGAATGGCCATCACACAAATACATACATTACCATATATGGTAGAATGGATTTCAATATATAATTACACATTAAGAAAATGAATGTGATGAATCCCCCTGATGAATAATGTGTTGATAAATTATACCTTATTCCAAATACAAAATCTTGATAAAAATTACCCAAATCGTGATTTGGGTTTTTCTTTTGTGATCATTTTCATTGAAAATATAGATGAATTATCTATATTGTGAATGTTGTGATATATACCCATATCATAAAATCAATGTGTATGAACTATAGAATAAGGAGTTTAAAATGTAGTAGAGAATATGGTTGTAGTGGATAAATGATTATGACGGATCAGTACATTGCCACCATGGGATGGTGAATAAGGCAGTTGATTCTATACGTCAGAAAAACAATGCTTGTTTTTACTTGTCATGGACTGAAATAGATCTAATATATATGGATTTTTAGATGATTGAAACTGAAATAATGTAAATAATGATAATATATTATAATTATTAGATTATTTCTAATTCATCCATCTTTTAGAGGATTACAAATTAATAAAAGAATGTTGTGGAAGAACAGAAGATTGTGAGAAATTTTCTAGATTATCAAAATGATTTAGATGGAATTATAATTTTTATAAATAGAGTATATGTCTAATAAATACCAAATATAAGGTTTTAGATATTGGATTAATAATATAGTTCTTATTTCCTATTTATCCTGACATTATAAAGATGTGTAGTGAATTGAAAGAATTTTTTTTGTGAGATAACATTGAAAGGGATATTGTAGTGTTTGTATCATAATTCATAGTATATCATTATATTAAAGATTATTTACCAAATTTTATTGGGATGTTATGAACATTATCCACATCATAACGGGAAATGGTTAAACAACACCTTGGATTTTTTTATTCCAATACATATAAGGGGAATAATTTTGTTTGTGTTATATTTGATCTCAATATAAAATAAGTACATTTCATTAATATTAAAAAATATTTATATATAGATAAATGAAAACATATATACATTAAGAATGTGGTAACATTGCAATTATAACCACTCTAAATTGTATGTGATTATGATATGTGTTGTAACGTAATGTAATGGTGGTATATTAAGTATTCTCTAGCTACAATGTTGAGTTTTAATTCTATATATGAACATCAAATAGATGGTCTGTCTTAAGGGAATATTCAAACTCAAAAAAATATTTTGATATCATTCTCTAGGTATTTGAATATATTTTGATATCAAAACCATCCTTTGATGAATTTTTCCTAAAATAATAGCTTTCCCTGAAGAATTAATTTCGATCCTTGTGAATCCCAATGTGGAATGAATCTTGGGACACCAATGTTTTGTGATGAGGTTGGAGAACGAAAACTATTAGGACCATATTAGCTATGAAAATATCAAGGAATATTATAGACATTCAAAAAAATATCAAATAGCACAAATTCAATAATAGAGTTATGCTAACAATCATCCATGTCATCTATAATTTAATATAATAATTATTCAAAAAACGGGAATCATTATTTAATTTTTTCCACTCAACCACTTAATAAATGTAATCATAACACTTGTATAAATACATATTTCCCTCTCAATGAAGTGACGAAATGAAATTTTCATCACCACATTTTATGAATTGGTATATAATTGAATATAATTATTATATATGATAATTTTATAATTATTTTAATTTAGATAATGTTGAACCATGGTAAATGTAAAAGGACTATATCCTTTGTAATAAAACATTCCTGAAACAAGAAACATTTATCAATGAATAGTGATTTTAATATAGATTTTTCATTATTTGGAGCTAAGTGTTTTTAAGTAAATAATATATGGAATGATATGTATAAATATTTTCATATAAAAGATTTATAATGAATCAATATTTATTATACAGATGTTTGGAATGCATAAAAAGTTGGAAAAGACTTGAGGTAAGGGCATTACAATACAATCTCATTTATTTTTTGTATTGTTTATGCTAAATTTAAATTGCAGGAAATTAAATATAAATAATCCATTAAAACCAATATAATTTATTTTATTCTATATATTCATTTAATATTCAATTAATAGTAAAATTTCCACAATTAGGTACCTAAAATTATCGTGAGAATGTTTTTAATGAAAATTAGACCTTATTTGAACTTTAGTGGATGAACTTTTTCTCCAATGTTCATTCCATTAAAAAAAATTTTTTGAAAAATTTAACATGTAATATAGTTTTTTAAAATGTAATTTTAATTACATTTAACATATATTTTAAATTTTAAAAAGTTATATATTTATGTATGTGTTTTGGAACTACTTTATTTTATTACACAATAGCAAAGAGAATGTTTTTTTAACATATACTACATGAACATTTTATCCCACAATCAAAAATGTCATTCAATTCAAACCTTCATCTATATGATTCCATGGTATTTTGAAAAGTGTAGTATTTTATAATATTTTGGGTATGATTATATATTTAATAAAAATAAATTGTTGGTTTCTTCATGTTTTCGAAGAATGTTTAAATGATAAATAAAATGTTTTTTTCATCTATGTTTACAACCTTCCAGGATTGGTATTATTCATAGAGGATATAATATTATGATACCATATGAATTATTTCACTTGATGGATATTGATAATTATTTTAAGATGAATCTATGAAACCTATTTTTATAGGATAATTATGATTTCATGAAACCTTTATGTATTCGATTTATTTACCATGAGTTATGTTATGATGAAATGTATAAATGTTTATAAAATTTGTATCCATTACATGTGGTATGATTTGATGATATGATGAATGTTTTATAAACTTTTCAGTTACATATGAATGGATTATATGATGGATTATTATGTTAATGACATGAAATGATTTATATAATGGTTGATAACTCAAAATATAATATTGTAATGTGTGGAACTGATTTCATGTTGAAAACATTATGCATAGACCATGTTTTTTGGAAATATATTTAATTTGTTTTCATGGGTTTACAATGATATTTATATAAATATACCTAGATTAATTTCTATAAGTTTACACGAGGATAATATTTTATATCCTTAACTTAAAAATTGAACCTAATAATAATTATACATGTGTAAAATTTTATAAATTTATGTTGCTATCACATTTATATGTTTATGATATGATATCATTGACCATGAATGATTAGCATTTATTCCATACACTAAAAAAATTCATTTATTATAATAATGAATTATATAATGACTCAAGATTGAATAAATTTATTTGATTTGTTATGGCATCCTTAGGTTATGATTATATTCTCATTCCCTTATTCTAACATTTGATAATTGATTTATATCTCATATGTTTTTCATTATTGGGAATTTTATCTCACCATTTCTTATATTTCTCATCCCTTGGTTTTGATGGAGGGTTTTGTGAATGATATTTCTAGAGGTGAAATAATATGAAGACCTTTTGGGAGTTATTTTATATAGTTTATGAAATATATTTTTTGACTATCAAATTCTAATAATCCCTTAGTGATTTGGGCATCCATAATTATGTTACATAATGAATAATCATCATAAATGATGTAATATATCTAAATTTTATGTATTTTCTCATCACATTTTTAGCATAAAATGGTTTAAAAATTATTATTTTCTGTTTTTTTTAAATGGGATTTACATATGAAAATAAAATTGGATAATTGTTAAAATAGGGGTGTTGTTTTATTGATTGTGGAAAATAGGGAATGTGGACAATTGAAATGTATTGTTTTATTTATCATATGAATTTTTATTTTTCCATAAAACATGTTATTGTTTGACTTGAATTTATAACATGATCAGATAACTAAGGTTTTTTTTGTTTTATTCATCCAAGAAAGGACATAATTAAATATATTGTTTTCTCCTAGTTTCTAGGTGTAATCCCGATTATTGTTGTCTCGGAATGTACTCTAAGAGAAGTAGTGGATTCATAATCTCTTACACTATAACACATATTGGTTTATTTTATATTTTCAAAAACCCAGGTTATGATACAATAAATCAATTTCCTTTTTATTAGTATTTTAAAAATAATTCTTAAAATACTATTAAATTTTTTAAATCAAAAAGGAAATAGTTTTAATAAAATGCTTATATTATAATGTTTTATTTAAAAGTTTAGTTTATAATTATTATAACAATAATTTGAAGTTATTATTAACATTTTATATTATTTTATACAAAATTATTTTGTGTGAAATTTCATGGATTTTATTGGGAAAATATGGATTTTTCAATGAATAAAAAAATTACAATTTTTTTAAAATATTTATTTTGTTTCAAAAAATTAAATAATTTAAAATTTACATCATGTTCTTAATATTATTTAAATACACATAAATATTCGTTTTTTATGATATAAAATGGATCTCAATAAATTAATTAATTTCAATATTTTTTTATTTAGGATGCGAAATAATGAACGAGATGAATTAAACTCTATATAAGAAACATTGAGTAAATTTTTCATTTGTTGAGGAATATTTTGATGTTATGACACTATATTATTTTACATGATTTATATAAATACCCCTTTACATGATATATGATTAATTTATATATTATCATGTCATTTGATTTTTTTAATTTTTTACCTTTTTTTGGATTAATATTCAAATATATCTAAAATGATAAGGGACTTATCTTAAGACAAATTGTATTCTATTGTTTTCTTTCGAATACTATTTTTATAATAAGTCCAAATTTTTAAATTATTTTCATATTCATATAAGAGTACGATAAAGGGAATTTATTGTAAATGGAATCTTTTTACCAAATAAGTGATATTCATTATAAATGTTAGAATGAATGTTATATTTTAACATATTAAGAAATATGCATTTTCAACCTCCATAACCATTATTTTATATTTTTTATCACTTAAATGAATTTATTTTTTATTCAAATAAAAACCATAATTTCATTTTTGTGTATTTTTCCATTGAATATTTTTTTTAAAATAGTATTTATTTTAATATCTGAATATGATTTTCTTATATATTTAAAAATGTTTTTCTAATATTCAGTGATAAAAATAATGAATGGATAAAATTTAATATTAATTATATGGAACAACATAATTATATGATAAATGGTCATGGCCAGAAAGATTTAGTTATCCTAACTTAGATTATTCAATAACTTCACCCAGATAACATTGGGTGAGCATAATATAGAATATACAGTTGGTAATATTCAAGAGTACTCTAATTCATTGGTTATAGTTCCTTATCTTTAAAATATATATGTATATAATTTTCAATTATTTTATAATATTGATTCAACAGCTGTATAGTTACTTATGACATGGATTAAAAATAGGTTATGAATTTGATTCTCTATGATTACAAAAAGTGTTATAGTTTAATTTCATTGTGTTTTTATTAATTTATTTGATAAAAAATCTAGTTTTTATCATGTAAAACGAATAATTTATTTATCATAAATAAAAATAAGGCAATTATAAATAATTTATTGGGTTTTGATTATTTTCACTCAAATGACTATTTTCCTTTCTTTTATTCACCCTATTATGCTTTTTTGTTCGGGTCTCACATTTTAAAATGATTTTCACATGGTATATGGATGGGTAAGGGAAATTAATAGTTGAAGTTGAAAATCAAGATGTTTTTTCATTAAAAAAAACCGTAAAATATTTTAAATGTTTTATATTCGGTGAATAATGGATGAATGTCGGAAGTGTCAACTTTTTAATACATGGGTGTTTATGTATGAGTTATAAGCTAATTACCTAAATTTATAAACATAAAAATATCCAAAAGTGTAAGATAATGAATTATTTTCATAAAATGAAATATTACGTAATGTTCAAGACATGATTCTTATAGTTAGTATGAAATTTCTTATTAGATGACATTAGTTTTTATGATATAATAATAGTATATCATTAAGAGATTTTACTTTATATTTATATTGAAATAATATAAAATTTAAATATTATAATGTTTCTTTATCTATAAAATATTTTTTTTAGATTAATTTTACACATAAGAAACATGGAAGATGTAGTGGGAAGGCACCGAGAGTAAACTATTCTTCAAAGAAGCAATCATAGATGGTTGGAGTTAGAAGAGAAATTTTTTCAGTGATGGATTAGTTGACCCAAGATATTAATGGAGGTTTTATCCATACCGGAGAGAAACTTGGGCTACCACAAAGGAATTCCAAATTTTCATGAATTCAATGAGGCAACATCCCCCAACATTCAGTGTGTCATCTGACCCTATGAGTAACACCCTATGTTTTTATGATTTTTTTTTGAAAAAATTAAATATATTGGATGAATTTCATTGAACATTACACAATGTAATATTATTTATATGAAACTCAATTTTAATTATCTACTACACGCAACACTATCTTAGCATACGTTAAATAAGACATTGAATTTCAATAAAATAATAATGTATTATTAATATTATTATTTAAACCTGACCATTAGAACCTAGAATATAAACATACTAGTTTTAATTGTAATAGTTACTTATTAAATATTATATATAATGGTTTTATATAGATAATACATTTTTCTAATAAAATATATAATTTTTAGTCAATTCATTATATGTTTTTAAAATATTATTTTCAATAAAACAGTTTGGTATTATTTTATGATCAATAATTAAGTTAAACGTTGACACTATTATAAAATTAATTTGGAAAATGAACTTAATTTTTTAATTAATAATGTATAAATTGCCTTAGGGGTTTTTTTTGTTATTTTTCTGAAATGTTACATTTTTTATGAATAGTGAAAATACTAACTTTTAAATAAAAATTTCATTTTAGTATAATTGGTTTATGTAGTTAAAAAATTATTTAATTTTATTTGAAGTATATTTAGTATAAATATACATATATTAACATAATTTATATCATTGATATCAATTTCCTATTGAAATTGAATATTAAAATGTTATAATCATTTGACCTTTATCGCATTAAAAACCTACTTTCTCGATATGCCTGCCTGATTAGTTCTAAATTAATTTCATCCACATAATTTCATATGCTTTGGAAAATTGTATTATATATTTTCAATCATAGTAATTTATAATACCTAATAATTTGAGCATAATTTTCTGTCAACATTATTGTTGAATGAAATTAAAATTCATTACAATGATTAAGGTAAAATCAATAATGCACAGTGGTTAATTTAAGAATATATGGTTTAAAAATGAGGTAAAATATATATAAAACCCATTCAGTGGATCAATTTAAACCATAAACTTTATATTATCGACATTTCTTCATTAATGGAGATAGTTTTCATGGAAAAAACGTGGGTGGAATTCTCTCTTTTTAGAAAATTACTGGAGTGCCACTCACCTACCATATAAAAGGTCACTAATTCTCTCCCTCTCTTCACACCGTAAAAAATTGGTTTGGATAGGAACTAATAAAATCAACTATAAGCATCCCTCATATAATCTTTTAATCATTTCATTATTCATAAATTCAACCTAGGATGGATTTTGTGAAATGAAAAAGGACATACCTGAAGAAGAGGTTACGTTAATCAAAAATATTTTTTTCATCCTCAACCCCATTTAATTATTTTTATATCATGGTTATATAATAATCACAGTATCCTCAAAAAAGTAGTTGTTTAAATTTATATTTATTATAATAATCAACTAAAACTTCCATCAAATGGGTTACGAAATAAAAACACATCTATTTGGTGGAATACTTCCTCACGAACTTATTCATTTATTTTTCCATTTCCACTTCTCAAAATATTAGATAATAATATAAATAATATATATATATATATATAATATTTCCAATATTTATAAAATTTTATTCTTCTATAATTTTTATATCTCAATGCCCTTCATTTTTTTCATTGTTTAGGAAAACGATAACATCGTTGATGTGTACGATGAAGTACTACCTCACAAAGTGACATAATTAATTCATGATTTACATAGAATGTAATAAGGATGGGGTTAATAATGATATTTAATTTATAAGAAAACTCATTTATTAATGATAATATATCAATTAATTTTTATTCTGATAATCCAAAATGAAAGAGAAAAAAGTGTTCCTGAATATTTACAAGAAACCGTCTCTAAGAATAGTGCAGTTTACTTCATATAAAGAAATACCACGGATTATTATAAATAGATATATAATGAAAATATATAAGATATATATATATATATAGTTTTTTATATTGTAGATATTATTAAATCAATATCTATGATATAGTACTATGACCAAACAGAACAACAAATATGGATTTTATCAGCACTAAAAATGGCCATTAACAGCGTTAGAAAAAGCGCTATTAATGTCGGCGAAGATAAAGGGGGGTTCTCATTTATTCGTGCTCCAAAAAGCGCTGATAAAGACTGATTTTATCAGCGCTAAAAAATCAATGATAAAAGGGGTATTTTATCAGCACTAAAACGATGCGCTGATAAAATGATCTTTTATCAACGCTGATAAAAGACCACTTTTATCAGTGCTTTTCTAGCACAGATAAAAATAAAAAAAACTAAAAAAATTACAAAAATACTGCCAATCTCAGGGGGGAGGGGGCTTTTTACAGCGCTTGAGATCCCCTTTATCAGCACTTTCCCGCACCTCTAGCACCTTCTCGCACCACCTACACCATTTATCAGTGCTATACCTTTAAATCACCCTTGCACTCGCACCCATGCCTCCACCCGGATTTGATCTCGAGACCTCCCCCATGCGCACCTAAAGTCTTTGCCACTACCCTATACGGATGTGTTCTCTTATTCATAATATATATATATATATATATATATATATTTAGTTATATTTATTTGTATAGTAATATATATTTATATTAATATATAGACTTATATTAATATATATATATATATAGTTATATTAATGTATATATATAGTTATATTAATATATACATATAGTTGTATTAATATATATATAGTTGTATTAATATATGTATAGTAATATTAATATATAGTAGTTATATAAATATTCATATATTGATATTTTAAATAAAATGGATATCAGTTATTATTTAGATAAAGATTATATATTTTATATGTAAATATGTTTTATTTATTTATTTTAAAAATTTAATTTTTAGGTGTGAATATATTAAAAAATATGTATATATAGTTATATATTTGATTATAAATAGAAGTGCATTATAAAAAAGGATGAAATTTCAAAGACATAATATCAATTTGAATGTAATACCTTGGAATAAATTCCATCCCCACCAAAAAAATCCAATAATACCCACTTAAACGTGGCCGAAAATCCACAAAATGTTAAACAATTTGGGTACCCCGACTAAACACTCAGTTTTGGAGGCCTTCTGGGGCACTTTGTTCCTCAAAAAACGATTGACTAGCCCCCCCTAATCATAGTAACGTAGAGCTCATCACAGGCTTCGATTTGATATGTGGTAAAGCTCAAACGGACACCCGGATCAAAAGTTATGGCTGTTTGAAGTTCGAGTTTCATTTTCAACATATTTTAGATCTTTTAATTAATTTTATTTATTTTGTAGTCTTCAAATTGTTATTAAATGACTATTACTCCATAATAATTAAAAAATTATTAATTAAAAATATTTTTTTTAATTTTATTATAAGCCATTTTCAGTAAATATCTTATATATTTAGTATAATAAGTTTAAATGTATATTTATACTTATCTAAAATGTATTTAAAAATTATATATTATATTTATATCAATATAAATATATAACTATATTTATATATTAATAATTTTTAATTTTTTTTAAGTCGACCCTTTATCAGCGCTTTTAAAAAAATCGCTGATAAAGGGGGTCCCTTTATAAGCGCTACTAAACAAGCGCTGATAAAGGGGGGCCTTTATCAGTGCTAAAAATATTCCTGATAAAGGGGTACTTTAATCATCGCTTTTTTTATCGCTGATAAAGGAACCATTTATCAGTGCTTTTTTGAGCACTGATAAAGCCTCCCCCCCCTTTATCAGCGCTTTTTCGTTAGCGCTGATAAATGGGTGGTGCTGGACTTGCCCAGTTTTGGGGTAGTGAAAAGGTAAAAACTTATACAAAAAAATAATTTATTTCCAAAATCAATATTTTAACATGAAATTGTTATTAAAATGTTATGATGATGTCATAAGATAATAATAAATGGAATGATATATATAAATTATATATTATGATAGTTGTATAATAAACATATTTTTATTATATAGTATTTTTTATTGATTATGACAGAAGTCAGGACATAAGGTAAAATTATTCTTTCACAATTTTCATTATTTGAGACGATTGTTATGTTATAAACTATTATTATATAAGGAGGTTCATATAATGACCTTTGATTTGAAATATCATGAATTTATTCATCCTTATAATATTGTATGTTTATTTATATGCTATTCCTTCATGGGTTTTATGAATAAATGATACCAAGGTAGTAATAATTTTATGTTACATTGTCATTATTTATAAAGAATGTTTTTGATCATGACTCTAATGTATAAATTTCATGATATAACTAATGATATTTCTCTATATGTTTCTTATAATATGGTAATTAATGTTATCTTTAAGTAATGTTAATATTTTTCTACTCTATTGTAAAAAAAATATTATAATAACGCCTTCAAAAAAATTCAACATCATTTCTTTCTTCAGTTATTAGTGTATTTTCCATTAAAAGAATGTTTTCTAATAATGTTTTAAAAAGTTTTTTTTATTAACTTTTGATTTTTTAAGTGAAAATCCCCCAATATTTTTATTTTTTTAAAATGTTTTGAAATGAATCTTCAAGTAATTGTCTTAAAAATTCCCATTTGTTGCTTATAAGAATGTTAAAAGAACATTATATTAATGTGTAAAAAATAAATTATAGATTTCGATTTCGTGAACAATTTATTCATTAAAGAAGAAATCATCATATTTCAAGGTTATTATCCAAGAAAAAAAGGTTTTTTTAAAATGAATAATGATTTAAAAGGATTTTTTTTCTATGTGGAAATAATATTTTCCTCATGAAATGTTTCAAATAATCATTCAAATTATTTTTCATATAAGATGAAATCCATGGGTGTTATCAATTACTTACCAGAGATTTAATCCAGGAATACCATTCAAATTATTTTTCTAAATGTTTTATATTTGATGTGATTATTTTTTTTAAACATGTTTCTCTTTCATGGGCTATACCGAGATAAAATGCTTATGAAACCCACTTATTTTTGTGGGGTATTATATGATGAAATGATTAAGAAACAAGTCCCTTTTTCCACCTCTATTGAAATGATGAATGAGTTATAATAACAATTTAATTTCATTGGTTATGATATGATGAATTTATAGGATCTTTTTGGAAAACATATGTATGGTTTCATTATGAGATAGAGGATAACCTTATGTCTATCAAATGCATTAGGTAATGATTTATATCTTTTGAGATGGAATATACTAGAACAAAGAATGAACCTAGTCTATTATGACATGTCTCAAATGGATATTGATCCTTGTTTAGTAATTTATGGCTGGAAAAGAGAGTAAAACAGGTTTTGTAATGGAATATATCTCTAAGGATGATCTTGTTAGTGATCCTTGACTAATATAAATTTTTTATAGGCATATTTTTATGCCAAAAATTCCATTTTTATGCACTAATGTCTGCAGATCATTTATTCCCTTATGAATAATCACTTATGAACATCAAATAATTATTTCATTTCTCATTATTATGATATTTAATTTACATGGTATTGATTTTAATTGTAATGATCATGTTATAATTCCCTTATGTTCTTATTATTCTTATTAATCTACCATGTTTTCCCTCAATGAGAATATAATATCAACCGTTCATATGTTTCCCTTAAACAGGATATGAATATACTATTAGGTATGATATTTATAAGAATAGTTCTCATTATGAAAAACATTTTCAAAGATGATGTGGATTACTTATGGATCATTGTTTACGTATTTATTCTTCCAGAGGCATTAAAGTGTTATAGTTTTTAGGACTGTATTTATGTAATGAAATAAACATTCTGAGAAATTGATTTATTCTCTATATATGATAATCATGCCCCATTGTAGTTGGTGGTAGATAAATTTTTTAGATAAACATTGGAAAGTAGGATGAGAATATATTTGTGATATTCTTACAGAAATGTATAAGGAAAATTTTAACGATGAGTAAATGTATATGGATATGTCAGGGAATTTTGGTAAGGAAGATAGAAAGTTTTTTCCTAGAAATAAACCATTGTGTTGATATAGAATGTGGATGTGGATTTTGCACATATTTACCTTGTGGAAACATCCCTGAAAACACTATACTGAGCTAGGAAAATTTAGGAATTGATGCATGACAATGACAATTGTTGCACACATAGTTTAAAACTAATGGGAAATCTTTTTTTTTAATTCCATAAATTATTTATAAACCATCCTGTATGATTTATGTTGAATATAGATTTGAATTAAATATGATAAATGTAACATCCCAAGTAAGTAATGAATAATAGATATTCTTATCAATGTATATTTATGAATTAGATAGTGTTTTAGAGGCTTAAAATGAGAATAAATCCAATCTTATGCATGTAATACAATAATATTTTTAAAAGATTGTTTTACTGCCTTTTGATGGAAAACCATTTTTAGATAAAACTTTTGACATTTTATAAGCTCTATTTTTCAAAATAAAATTATTCTTTATGATTGAGACATTGAAATTTACTTTGGGATAAATTTTGGTATTTTTCTGACAATGTTCATTTTTTAATGAATAGTTAAAAATACTGCATTTTACATCAAAACTACTTTTTCATCTAATTTAATTATATGGTTAGATTTTATATTTAATAGGTCTTAATGTGTAATTAGAATATAATTTTAAAATTTAATCCAATTTTTCTCATTATAATTAATTTCACTTTGGAATTGGGCCTAAACAAGTGCCAAACTTTTCATAGATATTGTTTCAAAAAAACACGCTATTTGTTTTGACGACGGGAATTATTTTTAAACTAATAATTGAAATTTCTATGTTTTGAATTTGATATGATGTATTCCATATTTGGAATCAGATGTTAAAAATATTTAATTAAGACTTTTGTTTTTGGACATTATGAATAGTATCGACAGTAATTATATTTAATTATCGTGATTAATTAGTAATCGACCAGTTAATGATAATAAAATCATATCATAATAATGAAAAATGACCCAAACATTTGTCTTAATTCTACTGGTTGTGTCATGGCCGACCATGGGATGCCTTGTTCCAAACTTAGGGACCTCATGGAATCACTTTTGGGTGAAATTGACACTTTATCGTTTTATTTTTAAAGAAAGAAGAATAGGACTAAATAAAGTGTCACCCGAGTAAAAAAAATTAGGTTTGTATACATAAATTATCTGTTGGACTATAAATAATCATTTGAAGGAAAAAAATATTTCCTAAATTATATTATTTGTTTTATAATTTTTAGACATTAAATAAAATCAATTTTTTATAACACCATGATGATGCAGCGATTACCTCATTAATTAACGATTTAAATAAAATGAAATGATAATGTAAAATATAAGCCTTACACTTGTCAATGCACTATTGTCTGAGTATATTTAGAAACCTTATCACCATATCATCGAAATATATCAATGTGGGACCTTTTAAATCTGAAACGCATTTTAAAATAAAGTAACATTTCTTGGCTTTCCAAGAGTGCTCCTCCTCCCTCTTATAAAAGGCCCCCACCGCTACCTCTTTAACCACAACTCTCAAGCCTTTGGATCGGCCAAGATCTGATTATTTTATCTCTACACATACCTATATTAATCATAGAAACCTTACCATAGGCAGAAAGATCTTCAAGAAACCCTTTTGGTTCAAACCAAGATGAGTTACCCGATTTATAAGTAAAGTCTTCTCTAATATTCTTTTGTTTTATTTTGCTTCTCCAACACACTAAAATAGTTTTATTCCTTTATTTTTTAACAACACCAATATCTAAAATATAATATTATGTTTTTATGAGATTTATTCTAGCTACACTTACACACACCTTCATCTAATGGTCAAAGATATTACTGTTTCTGTGGATGGAGAATTTCTGCCTCACGAAACGATGATTGTTCAATACTCGTCTAGCACCTTCAAAGCTTGACATCAATATGTAACTATATTAATATATGATATATAATATTTTTATTTTTTCCTTAATGATCTATACTTTTACATTTATGGCAAACCGTTATGGTTTCCATTATGGGTAAAAGCGATATCTTCATTTTTGGAAGTGCGGACTACCGCCCCCTCAAAGTGATTTGATTCGTTAATGCCATATTTGGGACATATAAAGGATGGAGTTAATGATATTATATATGATATTATACTGGAATTATAATATACCTTTATTTAATTATGATTCCATTCCATAAAACACGGAATAGAAATGAATGTAGTGTTCATGCATACATACGACTTACCGTCTCCATGAAAGGTGCATTTCATTTCATACCTCTAAATGTTATGTAATATTATAAATGAATGTGTATACTGGATATATATGATATATATGATATCTACATCATGAATCTAATTCTGGATATAATGGATATTTTACCACCTAAACAACGTGTAATTATAAAGAGTTTATTTTTTACTCAACTACCAATGATCGACAAAACGACCATTATTAACTTAAATAATTAAATAGTGTTAATAACCTGGTAATAAGTGATATAAAAGAAATAATGAACTTGAAAAATGTTCTTAAGAAAGTATAAATTAACTCAAGTTTATTATTTAGGAGATTAAAGAACGATCGAGTCAAGTCAGACACGAGTTATGGGACTTCGTCTCAATATCCTTTAATTGATGCATATTTTGTTTTATACACGTATTTCTTTTATACAGTGTATAAACCCCTTTGAATTTTACTTCTATTCGAAGAAATATTTTTTTATATGAATCTTTTTACTAAATGACAAAAGGAAAGTTTTTTTGTTGTACGTATGCGGCGACTACGACTTCTCTGCCGTCGTTACCATTATTTGAGTTTCAGCTTCCTCTACAAGCCATATGTTTTTTAAGATGAAAAATAAATACCATGTTTTACTTTTCATTTATTTTGGTATTGAAAATGGTTTTGATACATTTTTGTTATATTAATTCATTGTATTGATATCTTGTTATTGAAATGTGGAAATGTTATGTTTCCTTTATGCATGTTTTATGTGATATGAGTATATTATGGTTCTTGGGCATTGTTTATGAAGACGGGTGGTTCCGTGATATACTAAGGGTGGGTGAGACTGATATATCTCTCCAATGCATTGGGTAACATGAATGCGTTAAACATTGAGGTTTCTTCGAAGAGATTTATGAAATATACTATGATGGGTATTCCAAACGTAACAATGAGGGTTACTCCTTACATAAGAATGTTATAAATGCCTCAAGTTACTTTTATGTATTATGTTTTCTATGATTGATTCATAAATCTTATGATTTCATGAGGTATGATAAAGTGTTTATGTTTTATGAGTAAAGTATTATTTCATCAATTCTTATCTATACATGGTCTAATGTTTTCATTCCATACTTTTATATCCCATACTGAGCTTTTTATGCTCATCCCATGCTTTTGAAATGATTTTCACAGGTCAAGAGAAAAGTACATGATGTGATGATAATATCGAGGAAGTTTCAAGAAAGAATCCATGATTTTTTTTAATATGTCTCCTTTTATGAGGAAAATTAATACTATCTTTTATGTAACAACTTTTTTTAAATGTGGAATGTAATGCATGATTTATGATCTAATTTTCTAAAACTCTAAAACTGATAAGATCATCATTGTGTATACTTGAAATAACTATTTATTAAGTAATGTTTAAGAATGGGGCCTTATAGTTGGTATCAAATGTCAGTTTAAATAACTTTAAGAGTTATAATTATATTAAATGATTATCCAAAAATATTTTTTTATGGTCAAATTGAAATGATATAGCATTTGATGATTACCATGATGCTTTAGCTAAGACATGTTTGTTCAGAATGGTTTTCCACAGAGGAAATAGGGAAGCAGTGCTAGGAAGGAATACAAAAAGAAATAACCTTCTGAATCAGCATCCTGAGATAGTTGGAATTGGAACTGAACAACTTGTTGCAGTAACAGAGAAGTTGAATCAAGCGATAAATGGTGGTGGTATCCATGCATGAGATCAGCTAGATCAACCACAAAGGAACATGTTAGTGGTGGAACATTTCATGAGGCAACATCCCCCATCATTCAGAGGATCATCTGACCCAGTGCTAGGTGAAGGGTGGATTAAAGCATTGGAGAAGATTTTTGATGTCATGGGGTGTTCAGAAAATTAAAAGGTTAGTCTTTTTATTTAATGATCGGAGGCTGAAGCAGATCAGTGGTGGTCAATGGTTAAAAATATCAGGGATGATGATGATATTGGTGCTCTCAACTGGGATGAATTCAAAGGTATATTTCTTTAGAAGTATTTTCCTAAGGCTACTAAACTTAGGATGAAAAAACAATTCTTGGAATTGAGGCAAGAGGACGACTCAGTGGCTTCTTATGAAGAAAGTTTCACTCGATTGGAAAGGTATGCTCCAAATTTTATCCGAGACCTTGATAGTAAAATCAATCATTTTTAATCAGGATTGACGCCAAAATATCGAAGGGCATTCTCCTCTCATGAGTACAAATGTTATCTAAATCTTGTTCTATGTGCTGAGAAGGTAGAAATGGAGTTTTCTGATGATCAAGAGATCTATAACTACCAACAGAAGAAGAGTCCGAGGTGGCAGGAGAAGGGAAAGAATTCTTCAAAAATGAATGATGGTTAGAAAACTAAGTTACCAGTTTGTGATAAATGGGGTAAAACACATGCTGGGGAATGTATTTTGAATTATGGAATGTGCTACCGATGTGGTAAGATGGGACATAAGGCTCGTGGCTGCACTGAAAAAGATTAGGGTGATGGTAAGACCAAATTTGATTTACAGTTAGTGAAATGTTTCATGTGCAATGAGAAGGGTCATTATGCAAACGTGTGTCTAACAAAGGGCTCGAGTGATGGGTAACAGTCAGACTACAAGTAGAAAGGGGTGGTGAGATCATTTGCAACTGATTCAGCAGATGTTGGGCCATCAAATGAAGTGTTATCAGGTACATTGTTCATTTTTTCAGATTATGACAGTGTGTTGTTTGATTCAGGGTCTACACGTTCCTTTATCTCTAAAAAAATTTCTAGTAAAATAGAAATACCATCTCATGAAATGAATCCTGAAATTGTGGTAAAAACAAATTGGGGAAATGTTGAGTTAAAAATAATTTATAAGAATCTTCATATCCTTATCCGTGGAAAGAACATACTTTAAAACCTTATTGTTTTACCTCTAGTAGAATTTGATGTTATCCTTGGTATGGATTGGCTCTCTATTTACCATGATAAGATTTATTGTAGAGCTAATGAAGTTTCTTTTCAGAAAGACTTTCAGTTTGTTTACAAGAATGAAACCTTTCTGTTGATAACATATAAAGAGGCTGAGAACCATGTAAAAGATGGAAATGAATGTAACTTTGTTGAAAACAAAAAAACTATTTAGATTAATGATGTGTCAGTGGTAAATGAGTCTCTAAATGTTTTTCTTCATTAGTTTCTTTGAATAATACCAGATCTAGAAGTTGAATTTATTGTTCACGTAGTTCCTGACGCTTAGCAATTTTAAAACCCCCTTATCGAATGGCTCAAATTAAACTTTTAGAGTTTAAGGAGAAATAGTAAGATTCATTAGTGAAAAGATTCATTCGACCTAGAACATCACCATAGGGTACTCCAGTTGTATTTGTAAAAGAGAAAGATGGTTTCATGAGACTTTTCATTGATTATAGAGCCTTGAATAACATAACTGTTAAGAAAAAATATCCTTTGCCTCATATCGATGATTTATTTGATCAGCTCCAGGGAGCTCCATATTTTTCAAAGATTGACATGAGATCAGGGTATCATCATTTGAAGGTAATGGAAGCAGATATTCCGAAGACCGCGTATCGTACAAGATATGGCAATTATTAATTTGTAGTAATTACTTTTGGGCTAACCAATGCACCTACTGTATTCATGGACCATATGAATAGGATTTTCCATGAGTTCTTGGATAAGTTTGTGGTTGTTTTCAGTGGTGATATTTTGGTGTTTTCTAAAAGTATAGAGGATCATGAAAGACACTTAAGGTTTATTTTTCAAACCATAAAAGAAAATAAATTTAATGGGAAATTCAGAAAATGTGAGTTTTGGTTGCAACAAATTTCTTTCCTTGGTCACATTGTTTCTAAATATGGAATAACGGTTGATCATGAAAAAACAAAGGTTGTGGAAGAATTGACAAGACCCACAAATGTAACCAAGAATCGTAGTTTTTTTGGTTTGGTAGGATATTACCGATGGTTTGTTAGAAATTATTCCTGGTTATCTAGTCCAAAGACTAAGCTAACTTGGAAGGGTGTTAAGATTATCTAGACAAATGAATGTGATGATTGTTTTCAGGAACTGAAAAGAAGATTGGTGAATGCTCCAGTTTTGGCAATACCTTCCAGGAATGGGGAGTTTGTTATCTACAGTGATGGTTCATTGAAAAGACATGGTTCCATCCTAATGCAGAATGATCAGGTAATTGCTTATTCTTTACGTCCGTTGAGAAATCATGAGGTAAATTAACCTACACATGATTTGGAATTAGCTGCTGCGGTTTTCGCTTAAAAAATTTGGAGGCATCATTTGTATGGAGTAAAGTGTGAAATATATACCGATCACAAAATATTAAAGTATATATTTACTCAGAAAGTATTTAACATGAGACAAAGGTGATTTCTTGAATTAATCAAGGATTATGATTGTACAAATCATTACTATCTGGGAAAAGCAAATATAGAGGTTGATGCTTTGAGTCGAAAAAGTAATGCTTCATTAAAAATGTTGTGTTTGGAATGAGATCCTTTGGTTAATTATTTGATGAACATTGGCATTGAAGTTGTTGGTGCATGATGTCCTTATGTTTTGTTTCATGTATCAGTGAAATATTCTCTATCAGACATCATTAAGCTAGCAAAGAAGCAAGACAGTGAGTTGTAGAAAAAGGTAGAGCTGGTTCAAATGGGTATGTTTCATAAATTTAACATTGATAATGATCGTGTTTGGAGATTTGGGAAGATATTGTGTGTGCCTTGTGATTCACAGTTGAAAAGAGATTTTTTATGTGAAGCTCATAGTTCCCCGTTTTTAGTTCTTCCTGGAAGTAATAAGATGTATAGAGATCTTCGGGCGTTTTACTGGTGGGATGGAATGAAAAGAGATATTGTTGATTTTACTGTGAAGTGTTTGACTTGCCAACAGGTTAAAGCAGAGCGGTAGTTACCGAAAGGGAGGCTTTATCCTTTAATAGTACCAGAGTAGAAATGAGAGAATATATCAATGGACTTCATTGTGAAATTGCTGAAGACACCCCGAGGTAATAATGCAATCTGGGTTATTGTTGATCGCTTGACTAAATCTGCTCATTTCCTTGCTATACGAGATAATTATTCCCAAGATCAACTTTCTAGTTTGTATCTTAAAGAGATATTTAGTTTACATGGATTTCCCCTCTCCATTGTATCTGATCGTGATCCCATATTCACTTCTATCTTTTGGAAAAGCCTTCAGAAGTTGTTGGGTACTGAATTAAATTTTTGTACAGCTTTTCATACTCAATCAGATGGGCAGTCAGAATGAACGATTCAGACTTTGGAGGATATGCAACATGCTTGTTCGATGGATTATTAGGGATATTGGGACCAACATCTTTGTTTGTTGAGTTTTCCTATAATAATAGTTTTCATTCCAGTATACAGATGGCACCATTTGAGGCATTATATGGGAAGCGGTGTCGAACTCCATCTTTCTGGGATAAAGTGGGTGAAAGGATGTTGATGGGATTGGAATTGGTAGAAGAGTTGGCAGAAAAAGTTCAGCTAATACAGAAACACATGAGAACAGCTCAGAGAAGGAAAAAAGTTATGCGGACAACAGGAGTAATGATCTCTCTTTTGAGGTAGGCGATCATGTCTTCCTCAAAGTTTCACCAAGGAAAAGTGTGATGCGATTTGGTAATAAAGGAAAGCTGAGTCCAAGGATCATTGGACCATAGGAAATTCTGGAGAGAGTTGGATCAGTTGCATACCGAGTGGGTTTACCTCCGATTTTATCTCAGGTACACAATGTTATTAATTTTTAAATGTTAAGGAAGTAAATGCCAGATCTATCTCATGTTTTGAGTCTAGAGGTAGTTCAGTTGAAATAGAATCTATCTTATGAGGAAACACCGGTCCAGATTCTTGACCACAAGGAGCAAGTGTTACAGAATAATGTGATTCATCATGTAACGGTTTTATGGGAAAACCACATGATGGAAGAGGCAACATGGGAATCTGAAAATGCAATGAGGGATAAATACTCCCACTTATTGAATTAGAAAATAAATTGTGGGGAAAAAATTTTCTAAATGGGGGAAGGATGTAACATCCCAAGTAAGTAATGAATAATATATATTCTTATCTATGTATATTAATGAATTAGATTTTGTTTTAGAGGATTAAAATGAGAATAACTTTAATCTTAAGCATGGAATACACTAATATTTTTAAAAGATTATTTTACTACCTTTTGAAGGAAAACCATTATTAAATCAAACTTTTGACAATTTTATAAGCTCTGTTTCTAAAATTAAACTTATTCATTATGATTGGGACACTGAAATTTACCTTGGGTTAATTTTTGTATTTTTATGACAATGTTCATTTTTTAATAAATAGTGAAAAATACTGCATTTTACATCAAAACTACTTTTACATATAATTTAATTATATGGTAAGATTATCTTGTTAGTTGGTCTTAATGTATAATTAGTATATTTTTTTTCAATATAATCCAACGGTGGTCATTAGGATCATTTTCACTTTGCAATTGGGCATAAACATGTTCCAGACATTTCATATATATTGTTTCAAAAAACCCCGCTATTTGTTTGGACAACGGGAATTATTTTTAAATTAATTATTTCAATTTCTATGTTTGGATTTGGTGAAATGGATTCCATATTTGGAGTCAAAAGGTCCAAATTGTTTAATTGAGACTCATTTTTTTTGGACATTATGAATAGTAACAACGGTAATTATCTTTAATTATCCTGATTAATTAGTAATCGGGTAGTTAAGGATAATAAAATGATATCATAATAATAACAAATATCCCCAAAATGTGTCATAATTCTACTTTTTGAGTCATGGCTGACCATGGGATGCCTTGTGCCAAACTTAGGGACCCCATAGAATCACTTTTGGGTGGAAGTGACACTTTATCATTTTATTTTTAAAGAAAGGAGAATATCACTAAACAATGTATCACCCGAGTAAAACATTTTTTGTTTTGTCTAAATAAATGAACTCTTGGAATATAAATATTAATTTGAAAACTAAATAGATTTCCTACATCATATAATTTTTTTATAATTTTTAGACATTAAATAAATTAAATTTTTCATAACACCATGATGGTGCAGCGATTACCTCGTTAATTAACGATTTAAATAAAATGAAAAGATAATGTAAAATCATAGAATTACACGTGTCAAAGACCTATTTGATGAGTATATTTTGAACCCTTATCACCATATCCTAGAAATATATCAATTTTGGTACTTTTAAATCTGAAACTCATTTTTAAATAAAGTAACATTTCTTGGCTTTCCAAGAGTGCCCCTCCTCCCTCTTATAAAAGGCCCCCACCTATACCTTCTTACCCAAAACTCTCAAGCCATTGGCTCAGCCAATCTCTACTCATTTTATCTTTCCAAATACCTTTATTCATTCTATAAGCCTAACCATTGGCATAAATCTCTTCAAGAACCCCTTTTGGTTCATACCAAGAGGAGTTACCCGTTTTAAAGGTAAAGTCTCCTATAATGTTCTTTTGTTTTATTTTGCATCTCCAACCCACTAAGATCTTGTTATTACTTTCTTTTGTAAAAATACTAGTATATTTAAAATACCAGGATGTTTTTATGAGAAGGATTTTAGCTACACTTACACACACCTTCATCTAATTATTAAAGGGCATACTGTTTCCGTGGATGGTGAATTTCTGCCTCATGAAACGATGATTGTTCAATAGACTTCTAACACCTTCAAAGGTGGCCATTAAGATGTCACTATATTTATATATGATATATAATATGTATATTTTTTCCATAATCTTTTTTATTTTTACATTTATGGAAAACCATTATGGTTTTCATTATGGGTAAACGTGATATCTTCATTTTAGGAAGTGCGGACTACTGCCCCCTCAAAGTGATTTGATTCGCTAATTCCATATGTGGGATGTATTAAGGATGGACTTAATGATATTATATATGATATTATACTAGAATTATAATATACCTTTATTTCATTATGATTCCATTCCATAAACCACGAAATAGAAATGAAAGTAGTCTTCATGCATACGTACGACTTACCGTCTCCCTGAACGGTGCATTTCATTTCTTACCTCTAAATGTTATGTAATATTATAAATGAATTTATATACTAGATATATATGATATATATGATATATAAATCATGAATATAATTCTCTATATAATGGATATTTTACGACATGAACAACATGCAATTATAAAGAGTTTATTTTTGACTCAAGTACTAATGATCGACAAAACAACGATTATTAACTTAAATAATTACGTACTGTTTATAACATCGTAATAAGTGATATAATAGAAATAATGAACTTGAAATAGGTTCTTAAGAAAGTAGAAATTATCTCAACTTTATTTTTCAGGAGATTAAAGAACGATTGAGTCAAGTCGGACATGAGGTATGGGACTTCGTCTCAATCTCCTTTCATTGAGGCATATTATGTTTTATACACGTATTTTTTTATACGGTGTATAAACCCCTCTGACTTTTACATCTATTCTAATGTAATCATTTTTTATATGAAGCGTTTTACTAAATGACAAAAGGAATTTTTTTTGTCGTACATATGCGGTGACAATGACTTCTCCGCCGACGTGACCATTATTTGAGTTTTGGCTTCATCTACAAGCCATAACTTTTTTAGATGAAAATTAAATACAATGTTTTACTTTTCTTTTCTTTTGGTATTTAAAATGGATTTTATAATTTTTTTGTTATATCAATACTTTTTATTGATATATTTGGATTGAAATGTGGAAATGTTATGTTCCCTTTATGCATGATTTATGCGATACAATTATGTTATGGTTCATGGGAATTGTTTTTGAAGACAGGTGGTTCCATGATAAACTAAGGTAGGGTGAGCCCGATATCTCTCTCCAATGCATTGGGTAACGCGAAGGGGTCAAAAATTGAGGTTTTTATGAAGTGATTTATGGAATATAATGTGATGGGTTTTCCAAACGTAACAATGAGGGTTACTCCCTACGTAAGAATGTTATAAATGCCTCAAGTAACCTTTATGTCATATGTTTTCTATAAGTTATTCATAAATCATATGATTTCATGAGGTATGATAAAGTGCAATTGGTTTATGAGTAATGTATGATTTCATCATTTCTTATGTATACATGGACTAATGTTTTCATTCCGTACTTTTATATCCCTTACTGAGCTTTTTATGCTCATCCCATGTTTTTTTGAAATGTTTTTCACAGGTCAAGGGAAAAGTAAATGATGTGATGATAGTGTCGAGGAAGTGATAAAAATGAATCCATGTTTAATTTTAAATATGTCTCCTTTGATGAGGAAAATGAATAGAATTTTTATGTAACCACTTTGTTTAAATTTGGAATGTAATGCAAGATTTATGATCTAACTCTCTAAAACTCTAAACATGAAATGATCCTCAACGTGTATAATTGAAATAACTCATGATTAAGTAATTTTTAAGGCTAGGGCCTTATAGTGAAACTATGATGTAATATATTAATGAAAGTTTCCTAATATATAGGTACTATAAATAATTATCATAATTATGTGTAGTCGCAATATCATTTTTTTTTAAATTTTGAATTTTTGTATTATTTAATTGTAGGATCATAAAGGAACCAAATTAATAATGAGTTTGATATAATATGAAATGATTTTACTCTTGATAGTAAATATGATAGGGGAATTATATTTCAAAATATTTTTGTTATTCTCACAAAACATTCTCATGTTAAGATTAATTTTAGATATCCAAATAAACAAAAGATGGAAAATAAAATTTTGAGTCCATTATATGGAAACCAAATCTTCATTCTGTGAGTCATTTTATGCCATAGTTTTCTATCAATTAATCAATACCACATAAAAGAAAATTTTTATTCTCCAATGTTCGGAACATGAAATATTTGGTTTTTAAGTGTACCTTTTGTATGATAAATTGGATCAATGGAGGAATCTTATCAAGAATATGAGGGAACAACATTAAATTAACACCCTATAATAAGTAAAATTTCTGAAATTATTTTTCAATAAGTATATTCCTTATATACATCATACGAATATGGAGACATAGTTCCTCATGATATGGAAAAAATATAACGAATCTATTGGTACCTATGAGGCATGTTTCACAATACTTTTGTTTTATGCTTCTGGTATTATTTTCCATACTACGTTTTTGGTAGATAAATTTTTTATTAGATTAAAACCAATCAACCAAATGGAAATAACCATAAGATAGTATATTTTTTATGAAGATATTTTTAATTTTCTATAAAGGTGAAAATGGAATTTGATGTAGTGTACCAATCTCATGGTGTGTACACAAAAAGGAAGACATAGTTCAACAAAATATAAGAACCATAGATAGAAAAAAATATGACAGTAAATTTACTCTCCCTGTGTGGAAATAATCTTATAGTAAATATACTTTGGGGATAATAAATTTTTTTTGTGTAGAAGGGTTGTTCATCTAGCATTTCATTATCGATGTGATGTGAATTAGTTCGATAATAATGGAAATAGATTGAAATATAAACCTAATGGACCTCCCACACATTACTATATTTTGTTTATGGAGATTTTTCATTATGTTAACCAATAACCAAATATGAGGTTTAATGATGATTCTGATTACAAAAAACGTATTATACCAAGGGTAAGGGTAAAGTCTCATAAGATCACTTTTTTTGAAATGGGGTGTGTTTACAACGTGGTTAAAGTACAAATACCATACACTTTAGTACAACAAATGACTTGCAAAATGACGGATATACCCATTAATAAATATATATATAATTATATATGGGTATAATGATACCCCCCAAATTATTAGATGTTGAATAATCCATAAAATACCCTAATAGTCTGATGGTCTGTTCTCAAATATATGTCTCCTCTCGGATTTAAATTGGCAGGAATGTGCTACCTATAAAATAATATCATTCTCTCTTTGGATAAATTTAATATCATCATAGGCATGGATTGGGGATCGATGAATAAATCCCACATAAATAATCGAGGGAAATAAGTTACATTTGAAATCCCAAACAAACCAATGTTTAGTTATAAATGTGATGATAATTATGACATTTTGATTGATATTATATCTATTTTATTGGTCTTAATTCTTTTTCAGAGGGGTTATTTATTTCAAATGGTTAGGTAGAAACATTTCATTGATGATATTATTATTTTTGGGTATTTATTAATTATTTACCGAATAGTATCCTACCCTTCCACCAAAAAATGAATTTTAGGTCAAAATTTAACTCACACATGGTTCCACACCAATTTCATAGACACCTTATAGAATGAGTCTGATCTAGTTATAGGAATTGATGGAGAAACATAAAAATCATTGAAAAGTGATTTATCTTGAAATGTGTTTCACCATGGGGGTGCACGGACTCTTTTTTTGAAAAATAAAAATAGATCATTTCTACTATGTATTGAGTATAGTGAGATAAAAAAGATCACAATTAAGAACAACATCCTCTTCCCAAAATTTATGACTTATTTGATCAAGTATAAATAGTTGAATAATTTTACTGTATTGATCATCATTTTGGATATTATCAATTGAGGTTTAAGAAGGTGGATATACCAAATATTGAATTTAATACATGGTGTAGACACTATGAATATATTGTGATTACTTTTGGTCATACTAATTATATCGCTATCATCATGGATTTAATGAATATGTCCTTTAGATATTACCTTGATGAGTTTGTTGTAGCCTTTGTAGATTATATTCTTATTTACTGAGAGACAAATAATGGTCATGAGGATCACTTTATATTTTTACTAAAGACCACAAGGATGGTTAAAATAGATGAAAAATTCATAATGTGAGAATTTTGGTGGAAACAGTTATCATTTTTTTGTTATATAATATCTTAATATGGTATATTAGTAGATTAATCAAAGTTGTAGGCTATATAATTTTGGCCCAGAAAAACAACAATGACTGAGAATTGTGCCTTTTTGGTTTATCTAGATATTGTTGATATTTAATAGATATTTAATCATTATTATGTAATACTCAAACCATGTTAAGTCATAATGGATCCAATTTCTTAGTGATATATGAATGTGAGGAAAATTAAAGGAAATGATGAGATTGTATATTAGCACACACATGCATTCATTACCCAATAGTGGTGTAGGGATTGTAATATATAGTGATTCCTTCAAAAAGGAACTGCTATGAGTTATTATGCAATGTAACATGTTTATTTTTTATTCTTCGCAATAATTATTTAATCATGAGAAATATTACACAACTAATGATTTGGAGTAAGTTGTAGTATTTTGTGCATTAAATATATTGAGGGATTATATTTATGATTAAACACAAGATAAATATATATATACTAACCATATATTTTTAAATTTATATTTTAACACAAAATAAGTCGAACATGTGTAATAGAAGATGTTTTTATGTGATTAAGGATAGTGATTTCTCTATATATTACAAACTTGGCATAGAGAAGAGTGTGGTCTAATAATTGAGTCAAGAGGATCATTTTAGATTATCCATGATAAGGATTAAAACAGATCCAATATTTCTGTATTTTCAAATTAGGGATCTGAATATCCTGATGAAGGGTGGAATATAAAATTTTTCTCAATTTAATTTTGAACCATATATCCATGTGAATTATAAATCGGTACAAAAAGAAGAAGTAGAGTTTTAATAAAAGGTTATAAATGTCAAACGTTTTGACCTTGATCATGATAAAATAGAATATTTTAAGAAATGTGTATGTGTTTCTTCCATATGAAACATAAATAAGGAGTTACTACAGAAAGCTAACAATTCCTCAATCATTATTCATCATAGATTTTTTAAAAATTAAATATATTTTGAAGAATAATTCTAGTAGGATGGAATAAATAGAGTTTTTGAAGATTTTTTATCTCAATGATTAGTATTCCATCATGTTATTGACGAATGATTACTATCTAAAGGTATATTTCATCCATTGTCCATAACACAAAGGAAATGGGAAAAATCACTATGCATTTTGACGTTGGACTTCCCAAAACATATAAAGGTAATAATTATATATGAGCCATAGTTAATCACCATATTATCTCGGCACTTTTCATCACTTTCAAAGAAGTCTTCTCTGTAGATTAAATTTGAATGACAAACATTAGGAAAGTTGTAAGGTTTTATGGAGTACCACATTCCATTATATCTGATCCGAATCAAATATTTTTCTTAATGTTTTTTAAAGTTTTCAGTAAAATTTTGATAGGTAATTTATTTTTATCAATTCATATTATCTTCAAAATGGTGGTCATACTAAAAAAACAAATCAAATCCTAGAGGTTTTGATAAGATCTTATCCATTGGATCCCCATGTTGGATGTTATCAATAAATTTCTCTAGTTATGTTTTTATACCAAAATATCATACAATAAATCATTTAGATATCTACTTATGAATCCCAATATGGGAATAGATGTTGATATCAAACAATATATAATAATGTTGGTGAAAAAAAATCTACTGGGACTAGATATGGATGAAAAAATAACCGTTAATGGTAGATCTATTCATCATCATAGCAAGGAAGATCAAATTAGGTATAAAATTTATACTGAATTTTATGTTGGTGATAAGGGTTTTCTATGAATTTATATATGTATTTAGTTAATGGTAGTTGTGAATAAATAGAAACAAATCCATAGGAATATTGTTCACTTTGATGTTTTTGATCATACCGGGACGGTATCCGATATCATAGAACATCCACAAAGAATCTCCAGATTCCATGATGTGTTCATTATATCTCTCCAAAGTATATAACTATCCTTTCATGTGTACAGATATTAGATTTCATACATCTATAGAATGATCTTTCTTATAAGGTACAATTGATAGAGATTCTGGATCGTACCTAAAATGTAACACGAAACAAGACCATTCCCATTGTCAATGTTTTGTGGTAAAACCTCTAGTTTAATGGAGTGATGTTGGAACATGTGGATATAATGAGGTAGAATCATCTATATTTTTTTGTTTCTAAGTGATGAATTCCAATAGATAAATTTATTAATATGGTTAGTAGAATGTAACAACCCATGTTATTATGACCTTATATTCGAATCAATAAAATTTATTTTATGGATTTCTTTTCCTACAACAGAAATATGATCTTGAATTATACACAACACCAAGTAATGTATTCATTATATGGAACATTATCCATGAATTCATTACAATAAATTTTGAGTATTATAAAATGATGGATTTATAAATAATAAATTATGTATACCCAAACACTATAAACAAACCATTAAACAATGTTTTATGAATATCAAAAAGTAATAATTAAATATTATATATAGTGGTTTTGTATAAGAAAAAGTTTTATATTCAAATACATAGTTTTTTTAAATTCATTATATGATTTGAAAATACTATTTTCTATAAAAAATATACATACCTATTTTAATGATGAATAAAAAAATTAGTTTTTTAAAAATTTATAAATTTATTTTATGAAATAATATTTTATTTTTAATTTTAAAATTCAATTCTATCTTAGGGTGACTATTATAGATTTTTCAGAAATGTATTAATTTTTTATGAATAGTTAAAATTCTGAATTTTAATTGAAAACAGAATTTTCATTTAATTTATTTAAATAGTTATGTTATATTTTAAATTTTCCATAAAAATATTTAGTTCAAATATACCTCTATTAATCTAGTTAATTTCATTGGAAACAATCTCATTTTGAAATTGAATATATGAACATTGTAAACTTTTAACTTTTTCGCTTTAAAACCCCTCATTCTCTGCATGTATATGCGATTAATTTAAAAATAATTTTTACATCTTAACTTAATTTAATTTCAAAAATTCACATAAATTTTATTAATCAAAATAATTTCTAATTTATGATAAGTCCATCAGTAATGTTTTCCAAATTATTTTTGAAACTACTTAAATTAAATTAAAACGATTATGGTAAAAAAATATTATTTAGTTGTTAAAATTAGAATATAATGTTTAAAAGTTACCCAAAACATGTAATATAACATTGGATGACAATATTTATAAATTAATCCTTATATAGTTGATATTGATTGATAATTTGACATTTTTACATGGAATAAATGTTGGTTTAATTCTCTCTATTTAAAAAATTACAATTCTACAACTCACCTCCCTGATAAAAGTCCCCCACTCTCCCAGTCTTCCCACACATTCAAAAATAATTGGTTCAAATATGAAAAACCAAAATAAACACTAAAAATCCTCTATATTATCCTATAATAATTATATTGGGAATAAATCCATCCAATAATGGCCCTTCATTCAAACAAAGATGAGATACTTGAAGAAGAGGTAATTTTCATCATTGAATGTTATTCTTTTATTTCTTCATCAAAGAACTAATTTTATTTATATCATTATTATGGAATATAATTTGTATATTACATTTTAGAATATTTTCTATAATTCATTTTTCTACCTACAACCACACACACTTCCACTAAATGGATTATGAAACTGTCGTACTTGTGTTTGGTAGACTACAACCTTGCAAACCAATGTCATTCATTTTTTCATTAAACCCTGTCATATTTGGAAATAATGATGGAAGTAATATTTTTATATAATATTTAATATATTAATGATATTAGGTATATTTATTAATTTTTATAGCACACATACCTTAATGTTTTCCATTTTTTGGTAATATGAAAATGTCATCTGTCAGTACAAAGAACTACCGCCTCATGATGTCATATGGTTTGTTCATGATTTATATTGAATTTATTTCAGATGCTTCTAATAAATATATAATATATATATATATATATAATAGAAAGGATTCAAGAAGTATAGTATATCATTTAAATTTCCGACCATGATACCTACAATGAAAATGAAAAACAGTGTTCATTTACACATATAGACAACCGTCTCAATGAATGTTTCATTTAATTTCAAATCATAAAATTATAATTAATATTATAAATATTAATATATATATATATATGAAATATATATGCTATTTATATTATAGTTAGTGTTTTTTAGATTAGAAAATAATGTTCTATGTGAAAGGACAATTAATAAAAAGTCAAAACATAAAGGAAAAACAAAGCAGTTATTACCTAAAACAAAAAATAAAGATGGAATTATTAATAAAAGGTTAATATCAAGTCAACTTGAAATAATAAATGCAATGATATAAGTAAATATGGTTTTATGATATATTTATAACAAACATCTATTTTTTAAAACTTCTATTTATTTTATAAAATGTTTGAATGAGTTTGTTGGATATCAATACATAAGGAATGTGAATTTTGAATTAATTATCCATTATTGATGTCACAACTAAATCCAGACAAAGTGTACCCATCCTAGGCCAAAAATGGGAGAGGATAGATAGTTACAGCAAATTATTACCCCAACAAAGCATTGAGTTGGGTGTAAGAATCGAGGAAATAGTAAACACACAGTGGGGAGGCATTACGCTCTAAGAGAACACATATAGAAGAGAGATACAAAACCGACCCCAAAAAGTTCCAATTCAAACTAATCTATAAAATAATACCTAAGTGTACATATGTAATTCCATGATGTAAATAGTAAAAAATAATGAAATACAAAAACTACCAAAATGAAATTATGCAAGGTAGTGACGACAAATCTAATACAGTTCTTTTTAATCACTAACATAGTAGTAACCATCCTGGTATCCAACCCTCTCCAATTGACCAAAAATGGTTTATATAAACATATGGTGAGTATAAAGGTATACTCAAAAGGTTCCTCACCAGATCGTCTTATTAACAGGTAAATAAATCATGCTCATGATTAGAGAACAACGAGTAAAACAAACTAATTATCTAAATAGTTTTATTTTGTTTCAATAATAGCCACAAATACACTCACTAAGAATCACATTAAAGATCATATAATAGAGTAAAGAATATCATGTGTTACCCAATGCTAAATTTCCCATGCTTTTCCACTCTACCTCAACATCACACATCATTAGAATCTCTCTTGAAAATGGTTAGCCCTCATACATCTTGGTAAAGCACCACAACATGCACCTCAAACAACACACCAGCATGTCCACATAACTAAAATTAACCTAGTAGTTTCCAAAAACCACCATATCCTTTATAACATGTATTACACATCAGGTATTAATCCTAATGCCACCACATTTCATACACCAATTAAGGAACCACAAGCCATCAAAACCTATAAATGTTATACCTATAGTTGTACATAGAAAACAATATCGAGAATATATGTGTGAAAAATTTAAACAAGAAAATACATCCCTTTGTACACTTATATGGGGAAAAATAACTGTCGTGCATACCATCAAATTAACATACAAGAGAAGAGAGTGTGAAAAAATGGGGTTGTAACTGATCCATGCTCTCACTATTATGTTTGGGAAAACAACCCCCAGGTCTCAAAATCCATAGGGTGTCAGTTTCCCTAACCTATAGAGTAGTGTAGTGTATAAAAATACAAAATGTACAGGATATAACTTGTATCACAACTAAAATTTTGGAATAAACTAGTCTCATAATCAACTATATCTTATATCTCATAGAATCATGACTTCCACTTGTATAACTAGATATCATATAGGTATAGAACCATTTAAAAAGATACATTAAATTTCATTATTCCTTTTCATCAGTTCTATATTACGTTAATTAATTATTTAACCATAAATTAACTGTTATCATTTTCCACATTACATTTCATTATCATTTAAAATGATCAATTCCACCTAGGAATAAGAAAATTTAATCCACTTCTTCTAAAAAATTATAACCTCAAAATTGCATTAAATCAATCAGCAAAAGCATGGGATAATCATTTATTCTTTTATTAAAAACAATACACTACATATTACCATGTAATATAAGAAAACATCCCAATATACTAAACCGAGTATAAAACCAAGCACATCCATCTGCCTTAAAATGTAAGGAATAGAAAAAAGACAAAAAATCACCATGTTTTTCATCCAAACAACAAATTCAAATAAATATCCATATTTCATATCATTGGGTAATCCAATATTCAACCCATCCTCTCATCCCTGATGTCCTGCCTGACACCCACATCCATAACTTGTTGCATTCCTTCCCCACATGCATCAATAGGTACTACAAAAAGGTAACCTCCCCACCCCATATAACAAAAAGTCCCTCAAGGATCATCCATCCTAGGTTCACTTCACATCCTTTCCTCCCCACCCTATATATCACAACACCTCTCCATGATTATCCATCCCAGAATCACGTCACATATAGGCCTCCACACCCATTATATCACAACAACCCTCAAGACTCAGCCAACCCAGGCTGATATCACATCACAACCAGTATGAAGAAATCATAGAAACTTGGCAATTGGCCCTAAAGAAAGGCATACAACCTTTTCATGCAATGATCTCTCACCACTACAAAAAACAAGACACATAAAAATTAAAAATTATGTGGGAAACATCATCCCTTAAATATTTATATTATATAACTCAACATATTCTTATTCCATCATGAATTAACTAATTCATTATTTATATGTTCCAACTCAGGGAATACTAACCCGAATGCTAGCACAAGATAACACATGTTAATTGAAATGCTAATTTGAGATGATATTAATTCCTTTATCAATATGAATAAACATTATTCACATTTTTTTCAATTCCATTAGAACATGGAAGATCAATTCATTTTCATATTCTTGCACCTTTAATTTTAGAACATAAAAGATTCAATACCCATGATTTTAATATTATAGTCACTTAATTATCAGTTAATTACATCTTGGTGTTATTTAATAATTTCAATTATGATCAACATACTAATCCATGCATGTCATATATATCCCATTATATAGAAAAAATAGGCAAATCGTTATCATGACACAAAACAAAAACATCACCATGTAGAGATAAAATTATTTAATTTGGATCAAGTAATTATTAGGTTAATTTCATTAGAATACAAGGGGATAAATCAAGCCCGATTTATGATCACACATAAATAAATTGTGAAGAATCAAATACACTACCTCAAAAAGTGTGTACAATTTTTGTCATGACAAAAAAACAATACTACTAATCTTGAATGCATCTCCCGCAATAACTAAATTGACACATATAAGCCATTCCACTACTACACCAGTAAACAACAAACAAAACACCTCTATTAACATAGAGATTTATCTCCCTATCGTGGTAAAGATGAGTGATATAAAATTGATCCAAGACACCACAAAAATGGAGGTATGACATAAATAGGATCAACAATGGATCGAAAGAGGGTATCTAGAGATTAATCCATGAGAAAAGAATCCCCAAAATGTCAATGAGGGGGTTTCTGTGACAATTGGAATCAAAAGATAGGTGCGTAAACTATAGGGTTTGACAAACCATATTGGAAGAAAATATTTAAAACGTCAAACATCAGTGGTTTAGATGATGTTTCTTCATGTTTCATGTTATGCAATCCTAAAGGATTTGTTTCCACCAAATCCTTCTTAGCCTTTTTATTTTTAAAACACATATTTCATAGATTTCATGAAATGCATATTCACATCTTGTAACATTATATTTTGGGATATCTCCTTTCTACTATATTTTAGTAGCTAAAAACCAGTAAACAACCTCTAAGACACCTATGAGAACCTCAGTCTTCGAAAAAGTGAAAAGGAATGGTCCTTGGGGATTTCTTCCATTATATAAGACAACCCTAAAATAATTTGTATCCTTGAGAATTAGAATCCATCCGAGAGAGGAAACAAAGAAGGGTTTCCCAAACATCCACCTCATGAGATAACTCTCAACACTCCCACCATCACATGATCTATACAACCACACAATATGAACAATGTGAATCCA
The DNA here is from genome assembly GCA_963277665.1 of Viscum album. Taxonomy (NCBI): domain Eukaryota; kingdom Viridiplantae; phylum Streptophyta; class Magnoliopsida; order Santalales; family Viscaceae; genus Viscum; species Viscum album. The sequence goes on along the minus strand of OY728150.1, from coordinate 2,129,403,702 downwards.
TGAAACAAGAACATACAAATCATAACTAATCTCTTGGGGAAGATACCTCTTGAAAATATTTATCAATATGAAATAAATATGATAAATACATTTCAGAAACTAGAAGAGTTCTACCACCCTAAAATGGATAGTGTTTCAAGAGAATAACTAAACATAAAACGGATAAGGGATCAAAGCATGTATCTGTTAATCACACTCATAGGTACTCCACTCCATGCTACCATGTGGCCACAACACCCATGAAAGGGGATATAACACCCCTGAAACACCTTCTCATGGCGGTCTTGGATCTCTATAACCCTCTCCATGAAGGTCGCATCGTCGTCAACTTGGGTCTCTCCCCAATCGATGATGTGAGAGTCACAATGATAGCAAAAATGGATCCATGAATCATTTAAAACATTATGTATTTAGATAACCTCTGGGGGAAGTCGTATCCAATAATCCAAACACATAACTTGAGCTGTCACTTAGAAAGGCCAATAAATAGGGAGAAAGATTACTCCCATGACCAAACCTTCACTTCCCATGAATGGGAGTATCATTCAAAAACACATGATTCCCAATGTTTAAATCCATATGTATCATATTATTACTGAAATAGGATTCCTAATTTTCCTGTGATTCGTAGATCCTCTCAAAAATCACTAGAACCATCTGTATTAGATTATGTACATGTTCTAGTAAGATGATTTCTGACTCTCCAACCCTAGTCTAGAACAATTTAGAACAACATGGTCGACTAAAGAATTCCTCATACACATCCATACTGATGGTGGAGTGAAAACTTTTGTTGTAAGTGAACTCATCCAAATTAATTTTCCTCGTCCATGATCCTCCAATTTCTAGGACATAAGAGTGAATCATGTGCTAAAGAGTCTGAATTGTTTGCTACATCTGAATATCCATCTACTGATTAAAAGAAATGACAAATAATATCTAAGAACCAAATGAATATTATACTCCTCTACACACCCTGGAGGTAAAATGGAGATCATGATATTAAATTATTATCCTCTTAATTATGTTGAGTGTCATCGCCTCCTTCAAATTGTACATCAACAAAACCTCCAATGAGATCAATTTCATGATCACTGTAATGTTTGATGATTTCCACAAACAATATGCCACCACCATCATAGGATCATAGCCTTCCCGAGCTTGAGGTAAACCGGAAAACAATTTCCATTGATATGTCCTCAAATATCCACTGAGGAACATCTATTTGATGGAGAAAACTACCAAGAACAGAGTTCTCATCATTCACCTTCTTGTAGAACAAATATTGAGACACAAACTCTGCAAATTAACACTTCAACCTAGGCCACCAAAAATGACCTCTCAAATATCAGTTCTTATTTTTCAATCCAAGATGCAGTGCTAAAGGAGAACTATATGACTATTTGAAACCCATAAAACACATCTCTAAAAAAATGATACCATACAAAAAACAACACATTATGTCGTTCAATAATTATCCAACCATCAAGGCCCTTGCTATACACAAATAATTCTCTCCAAGCCTCCACCTCAAGATACACAAACTGAGAATGTACCACATGCTGCACTAGAGATTACTACACTACCATTTGAAAAAGAAAAAATAAATTCCCCCTACATATCCCATATATAGGTGCAACACAAAATGTTCTTGCATTACTATCTTGGAATCACCTAATTTATGCACGACATCACAATGTTAAATTCTACGTAGAACATTGGCTACAAAATTCACATTTCTAGGTGTATATAAAATCTATATGTTGTATTCATGTATGAACTCCATCCACTGATTCTGGCGCATGTCTATGTCACGTTGGGAGAGATGAAACCACATGCCCTTATGATATGTGAATACCACCAAGTGGTTACCAATGATGTAATGTTTCCAAAACCATAAATAAAACGCAACCAAAATCAAATCAAGGTCATGCGTGGAATAGTAATTCTCACGAGGATGTAACTACAAACACCCATAAGAAATTATTGAACTTTTCTACATTATAACACTACCGAACCCTAGAAGCGGAAAATCAAATAAAACCTAAAATTAAAATCCTAATGTTGGAAGAAAAAGAACTATAGTGATGAGAAACTTCTCTGTAGATAATACATATCTATTAGAAACTGAACATTCTACATGAATCCCTTATCCTTTTTGTTCAATACAATTGGAGGAGTCAAAAACTAAGAGAAATCAGTTTAGAATATCCTGTAATAGCTGTAAATACCAATGAATCATTTCACTACTGCCAATATCATGGGGTTTTTCCAAGGTACATAAGATTTTTCATCGAGAGATCAAATGATACTCTTTAATGGGATACATCATTCCCTGTGAAACATACTTATATAACCCAAACATAAAATATTCTCAACTTCTAAAAAAATTACTCCTAAAAAAGAACATGAAAAATGGCACACATATGTTGTACATGTTCCCCCAGAGAATGTAAATATAGAAGTATTTCATCAATGGAAACAAGAGTTTATTTATCCACAATTTCATAGAACACAACATTCATTAACCCCATGAACACAGTCAATGAATTTTTTACACTAAATGACATTAGAATAAACTTGTAATGCCCATTATGAAAACATATGGTAGTATTTGGGATATCTTTCTCCTTTATGTGCATATGATGATATCCTGACTATAAATCGATCTTCAAGAATGATCTTTCACCCTTAATTTGATCGAATAAATCATCACCATGAGTAATATGATTATGGTACTTCACTATCACTTTGATCAAGTGATGACAATCTATACAAAACTACATTCAATTATTAAGCTTCATCATAAAAAAACTGGTCCACACCAAAGTGACACAATTGGCCAAAATAACACACTTCAAAATAACAACGATTTATATTTACAACTCTCACAACTCAGAAGGTTCAATCCTATATGGATACATTAATATTTTAAATAGGCACAGTTATAGTTCGATCACAAAATTGGTGTCTCATTGAGGGGGTATTGATAAAAACTCCTCTAGAAATACATCCAGGTCCATTTGAATGACCTTTGGAAACATTAACTACTAAACCTCTAATGAACAAAGAATCATCTCAGACACAAGGAGTCATAACGAAGGAACATGCTTATGACCAATCCAAGGTACTCTCTCTCTAAAAAACATTAATGGATCTCTATCAATATCAATGGACACAAATATCATACTAATGAAATCAACGATATTCAAAAATAAATACAACCAATCCATAATGAAGATTATTTAACATGGTTTTATCCATAAATATATGAAATATTCACCAGAGCATTACTACCCCAGCACTAGATCACACTATCTACATATATCAAACAAGTCATATAGACATCCAAATGGCATAGTGAACACCAAGATAAATGGAATACAATCATCTTCAAGTCCCATTGTATAAATAAGGTACAATAATACGAAGGAATGGTCCACTCTCGTAAATAGCAAGGTATGCAGCCATGTAGAAAACAAGAAAAGGGTACCTTGACTGATGTTTGCCTTTCCCAGATCCAGGAACACAAAATCATAATGATCGCCACAACATTCTCCAAACCCTATTTAACCATTATCACCATCATGTCCTTGATCATTCATTGATCTCAAAGGATGGGGAACATCTTGAGGTTATCCTTTTTCCTACCTACATATATTATTTGCTGATCCCAAACTGGAGAAACATGATACTACTGCGTTGTCTAGAACAACCTTAGTGGAGGATCATGAAGTAGAACAACTGGTGTATGATGACCAGTCAGAATAATTGTGAACCCTGTCTTCTGATAAAATCATCTTTTAAAAGAGAAACATGTGTATGATTCTTTGGAAAAAGTCAATGTGCTATCACCCCATGATAAAGATGAAATTTAGTAATGGAATCTACCACCACGCTTATTATAAGATCTTCTATCTAGAAAACTGAGAACCCTGGACCATCGATTTTCATTTTTGGAAATCTCGATGAATCACATCCCTAGATGATTTGGTTCAAGATGAAATCCTCTTGATGACCACCTCTCTTTTCTGAATGTCAGTATACATCTTCAACATTCACTAGGGGACCTAGCTCTAGATATTTGGATGCATAACCTCTTCAAAATTACTCTCTATAACCTCATCATATAGATATTGGTCTAAATAATATCACAAACGGTTCCAAAAACCAATCATGAAATATTTCACACTAGAGCTCTCCTGCTAAATGGAACAATGTTCTGGGTGAATGGCCACTTTCATGGTGAAAGAAAGAAATGTGTCTCTAAACTAGTCTCAACACTCGTCCCACGATTCTAATAAATTCTAGAAATATATGAGTAATAAGAACCCCCCATATCCTCATTTTCCCACACAGCATCATCATATCCAACAATAGCAGGTGCTCCTTCGAAGCATAGATCAAACTGAAGATTATCTTGACCTCATCTAATATATATTTCATGAATTCATTAGTAATGGATCAATAATATCCTTATAGAATCAGGCACTGAAACTCTCAAAGTGTCATCATGTATGTTTCTTCATCATCAAACTCCACTCTATGGCATTCTACCGGTGAAACCTACTGAACATCTTCTGTGAAATCCTGATGAGGACATTGACCTTGAGCCATGCATGAAAAATAAAAAAATTAATTTGATATCTTAAATCAAGAATACATGAGACATTAAAATTAATTAATTATTTTTTTATTCATTTTATGTTAACCTAACACTTGGTCAACCCATTTAACACCCAAGCTCAACGAAGAAGGATGCAAGATACATTCAGAGGTCTCTACACTACATCCGGTACCACCAGATTTAGTATCCATTGTATGCTTAATAGTCAATGAATCAGATCATACGGGGACATAATAACCAATTTATATGTTCTTTAACGTTTACAACACATTCTAAACATTACAGACACCATTTCCTTAAAAGCCTATGAATCCTCACATGTGACTAAATCTAAAATTCTTATTATCACTCTTCCAGAATAATAAGAAAACATTATCAAGACCCCTACCCCAAATGTGTACAACTCCTTTGAAAAAATTGGTAGAAGGGATATAGTGACACTCAAGTCCCTCCCCCAGTAATCCCTAGGGTGGAAACTATAATTAATGGTAAAGTAAACACACAGATGAGAGGCATTTCCCTCAAAGATAACACATGTGAAAGAGAGAAATAAGAAAAACACTATGAAACTTCAATTACAACTACAATTTATAAGAAAACCCAAGTGAAACTATGTAATACCATGAAATAATTACTACAATAGAAGGAAAAATTATCAGTACCAAAATAATTTATAGAGACATCTACTGTGATCCCTAAACAGATCCTACTACTCATCAAGCTAGTAGTAAAAATCATGATCTTAAACCTTCTCCAACTAAATTGAGAAATATTTTATATATACATTTGGTGAGTATAATAGTATACATTTTGGGATCCTCCGTAGAGCCTCTCATGTAAATAAAAAATAATTCTTATCAAATCATAGTGAAAACAATTGAAACTAACTCATACATAAATCGATATACTATGTTCCAATCCTCAACATAGAAAATCTAAAAAAGTATCGCATTTAAGGGAATAAAACATAGTAACGAAAATAATGTCTACCCCACTACCACTTCACCAATGTTTTTGCACTCTTCCCCAATTTCACACGTCTTGAGCATCTCAGTTCAAAAATGATAGACCACAAACACCAGGGCAAAGCAGCACAACATGGACCTCATGCAACACATTTCCATTTCCACAAAACAAAAAGTAAAAAGGTAGTTTCTAGGATCCACCACATCCTGTATAACATGTGTAATACAAAAGGTAATATACATCAATCCATCACAACCTATACACCATGGAAGTTACCTAAGTCCATCAAATCTTATAAACATTATAGGTATAATAGTCCACAAGAATCATTTTCCAGAATATATGTGTATGTATTGAAAAATACTATATATATCCTTAAAAAAATATAAAAAATACTAAATACCATGAATACAAGTACATGTAACTATGATGAGAAGAGAACAGTGCCGAAGTGGGTAGTCAACCATCCCCCTCCCACCATGTTGTTAAGGAAATAACCCCTAGGGCTCATAATCTATAAAGAGCATGTTTACATAATAAAAAAGGAGGAGTAATGTTTAAAATTGAAATATATACATGAAATAATATTACTCACGAACATACTATATGAATAACCAATTTTATGTCTCAATTACATTTAATGTATCATGGTGTTTTGGCATTATCTGCTAAACCAGACATCCTATAACAACAAAACCATTTAAAAAGGTATAATAAATTAGGTTATTATTTTTCATCAGTTTCACATTATGTTTAATAATTCAGTATACAATAATTTTTAGTTATCATTTTCAACATTACATTTCATTAGCAATACAAATATTTTCCATGCCCTCAAGGAAAAAGAAAAATGATTCCACAACTTCATGAAAAATTTAACAACAGCATTGCATCACATTAAGCACCAACCCCATTGGTTAAAAATTTATTCATTTTTGAAAAACAATTACTTCACATATTACGACTTACCCAGGGAAACAATTCTAACCAATCAAACTATGTATACAACCGAGAACATCCATATGGAACAAGTAGTGGGGAAAGGAAATAATATAAAAAACCACCTTGCCATTATCCAAAAAATTGTTTCAAATAAGAATAAAAATATTATATCAATGGTTAATCCCAACATTAACCCATAAATTAATCTTCTATGTACTCCTAAATTCCTACATAAATATCCCAATGAATGCCCCACCACAGGTTTCAGGTGAGAGCATAACAACTGGGCCTCCCTGCCCCATATTTTACAATGGCCCCCAAGGCACAACCGTCCTAGGATTACATCACAATTGGTCTACCCCACCCCATATATCACAAAATCTCTCTATTATCATCCATTCATGTGTCACATGACATCACAATAAGTAGTAAACAAAGATATAAACTGTGATCTTGGCCCTAAATCAATGTATACATACTTCACAATTTGTGATCTTTCATGGCTCCAAAGAACAAGGAACTTGGCCTTTACAAGAAATCCAGAATTATTGGACATAGAAAATCATGACATTTAATAACACAAATAATTATTAATCCATCTTAAAAAAATATATTTAGTATTTATAGGCTTCAATTGTGGTAAACATAACTATAAATCTACAACAAGATAACACAACATAATTAATCAATTAGTTTATAATGAATTTAATTCCTATATCAACAATCAGTAACATCAATTAAATATTTATTCAATTAATTTGAAATATGTAATATTGATTCATTTAAACATTCTTACATAATTATTATTACACTACTAAATATTCATTAAACTTGCCTCTTTAATCATTTATCCAATAAATTTTCAAATAATTATAGTTTTACGTTCTTTACCAAATTCCACCATGAACAACATGGTAATCAATGGATGTCAAAGATATCACACTATACAGAAAAACTAGAGGACACCCATTATCATGATACAAAACTAATACATTTATATTTGATTGATACAAATTCATTAATCAGGTTTTATGTAATTATTAGGTTAATTTTAGTAGCATCCATGTAGCTAAATCATGATATATTCAAAATCTCACATAAATAAATAGAGACGAAAATAAAACCCTTCCACAAAATGGCGTAAATATTCTTCTCAAGAGAATGGACAAATGTTATAGATATTGGTAATCTCTTAATAAATATCTTCATCCACCTAAGGATGTCATTCCATAACCATGCTATGAAAAAACGTACAATACCCTATTAGAAATATGGAGATATCGCTAAATCTAATGGAAAACAAAAACATGAGTAAATGGGTCGATGAAACTACATGAATGGAGGTATAACATGACTAGGATTGATGATGAATTGAAGGATAGAAACTGAAGATCGATTATTGAAAAAGGAATCAACAAAATATAAATGAAGGGGTTTTTGAGTCATCTAGAATTGGGAGAGAGGTTCTACATGCGTAGGGTTTGACAAACTAGAGTGGCTGAAAATGATTGAAACATAAAACTTCAGGGATTTACATTAATTTCAATCCTCTTTAAAGTCATTTAATCCCTAGGGTTTAGTTTCTACCAAAAAACGTGTAAACCTTTTTTTATAAAAATAACAATTTATTACACATCATGTAACTTACTTTCACATCATGTAACTTTATATGGTGTGAAATATACATGATTTAAGATTTTACGAGTCAAACTCTTCCTGGGTTTCTCTGAGCCTCCTCTGGGAACCATGGTATTTAGAAAAGATCAAAGGGTCAATATACACAAATTTGAGCCCTTATATTGGTAACATATGTTATGTTATTCACCTATATTCATTAATGACGTGATTTTACATACCATTAACATCAAATATTATGAATTTATTAATTTGTATTATATATTACATTTCCTAATATTTTATTCCTTCATACAGTTTAGGGATACATTTTACTAAAGTGGTAATTATTTTATGTCACAATCTCATAATTTATCAGTAATGCTTCTGATTTTGAATACAATGGTGAAATATCATGATCTACATATCAATAATTCTCATGATTTTTCTTATGCTATTTTTATTCATTATATATTCCTCTAATCAAAAAAAATTTACTCGTTGAAATTTAATATAATTATTAAAATGTTTTTCATAAAACCATTCTCACCCTTCAGTTAGATGACTATTTTACATCAGAACAGTTATTTATATTTTTTAAATGTTTTATTTCTCTATTTCATTTTTTAAATAAAATTTTACCCAAGCATAAATTTGTTCGAAATAATTTTATGATAATTTTTTTATAATATACCAAAACAATCCTCATTCTGATTTTTCTACAACTATGAAATGGATGTTCATTTAAATTTTTACAGAGTGAAATTTTTATCTAATGTCTTGACTTAAAACTACTTAAAGGTATCATTTTTTTGTTTGCTTGGTTTTTTTGGATGATAAAATGGTTTATAATTTTTTTATGTTATAAATTTTTTTTCTAAGAGGAAAGGATATTTAATCAACAAATGTTTTGAATGATATTCAAAAATAAATTTCAACCTAAGATGATATCTGATAGTGTTACCTATTAGTTAATATGGATATTACCTAATAATACCATTCAAATTATTTAGATGAATGTTTTAGGTATGATGTATTTATTTTTCAGAACCATGTTTCTATTCCAAGTGTTATACAATGATAAAACCCTTATGAAACACACTTCATTTAATTAGATATTATATGATAAAATTATTATGAAATCATTTTCTCTTCAATCAGTTATGATATGATGAAATTTCTCTTAATACCCATTAAATGACATAGAATATGAAATAATGATTTTTTATGATCTTGTGGAACAAATATGTGTGATCTCCTTATGTGATAAGTGGGACCTATATCTATCTCTAAGGAATTTTATCTAGAATGATATCTCATTAGATAGGCAGGACTATAATGAGGAGTGAAATCAGTTCAGTAAGATAGGGCCAGGATGTGGAGTGATCTGGTATAGTGATACCTGGATGGTATGAAAAGTGAACATGGTTTAGTAAAGGAATGTTTCCACTATGGTTGTAGGTTCATTTATCATTGAATAGTACAAAAATGATATTATAGAATTATGTAAATGACAGAAATTTAATTTCTTATTCTCTCATGGATCATGTTATTTGATTCCATTATGACTCATTTCATTTGAAAATGCCCATATTTAATCCATGAATCATGATTTTGATTTTATTTTTTAAGTATATAGTTTTCCAAGTTTGTTCTAATGTATGAACACCATTCAATTCATCTTATTTTAATATACCTCCCTTGTTTTCCATTACTATGCATATAAGATAACTATTTTTTATGTTTCCATTCACTATGTTAAAAAACTATTTAATATATATGATATGTCTAGAATGGATGCTATTTATAATGAATGAAGTCGGAGATGATATGGATCACTTATGGACCAATGTTTATGTTTCCCAATTTCCAATGGCACCAAATTATTACAGTTATCGATCATGCATTGTTGAAATGAAAAAATAAATTCCAAGAAAATGGTGTAATTACTGTTTTTGGGAAGCCTAGGATGGTAGACGTTGGTATCCAAAGGATTGATCAATCTACAAGATTTCGTATATGGAGTCATGGGATATTAATAATGTTAAATGACCACTCACTATATTTATAGTTTTTAATACAATGTGAATAATTAGTGGTATTTATTTGAGGATACTAGAGATAAAAGAAATTATTATTCCATTTAATGGAAAAATATTAAGGATATTATTTTCAAAAATATTTCTATAAGTTGTTCAACTTCGTATGAGAATAAAATAATTGAATTGTGGAAAAATGAATATTATTTTGTATATAAATATTAATAAACACCACAATATGCACTACGTATGTTTAGAACATTATTCAATACAATGATACTAAAATTAATTGTTTTTACAATGGGCTGAATCCATGTTTATGGAGTGCTTTAGTTGCATGATAACATAAATTTTATGATAAATTGGTTCATTGTTCTGAGAATGTTCTGATTGACTTTCTCCATGTTTTGTAACCAACATTATAGGGAATCTTGGAGAGGATCTGTAATTTGATTTTATTGTGGTCAGTTTGGTCATATATAATGACCCAAACATTTATCTATGAAATTTTCCCTTATTTTAGTACTGTCATAAACACATAAAATAAAATTAGGAAACACAATGCCGCATCATTTTTAAATGGACTACTATGTGACCATTAAAAATAAATTTCCACATCTGTGATTTGAATTTTAATAATATTACAAACATGATTGTGATCAAATAGATGTTAGGGATTCTTATAGGACAAACATAATTTTTGGTGAATAGTAACATACATTTTTTAGTAATGTTACCCTTATGTATAGAAATATGATCCTTATTTATAGTAAATTGGCCATGTGAATAGGATACTTACCAATGATAGTATAAATAAATTTATCCATCCTATAAATGAAAATGTGATATAATTACATTATAGTGTTTGTATTTTTGTATCTCATTAATATTTAATGATTAATTTAATAATTTAAATGAAAATATATTTTCAAAAAATTTATTCCAAAACCATTTTCTAGATTCCTTATCATTATATAATAATTTTATGATACCGTAGTTAATTTTTTGGTGTTAAGAAAGAAGTTTTTGAATTAAAATTTTGAACTTTTCCAGTAAATTTTGATTTTAATAAAAAATTAAATTAATAATATTTGGAAAATTATTTTCAAAAAATAGAGTTCAGTTTTGAATTATACACATAAAAAATTGTTTGGTTTAATTTTTTGTATTTTTCTAATGTACGTGATTTTTTTAATATTGAATTTCAATAATTTACCAAATATTCTTAATAAATGATTTTTTGCATCATGTTTGAGTCATGGATGATGTAAATGGCCATTAATTCAAAGTAAAATTCACTTATTACTATTTGTACTCATAATAATCCCTAATATTGCTTCTCTTATAGATAAGTATTATATTAATGAATATAATATTGAAAAAACACCTTTTCACTCCACTCTAAATACCACCCCCCACCAACCAATTTACTCACACCTCTCAAGCCTTGTTCCTACTCCATATTCTTCTCAAATCTCTTACCATGATCATACCCTATGTACATCATCCCATTTTAACATAAATAGATCAAAATGCCTCCCCTAATGGGGCTCTCATTGAAGAAATTCTCAAGAAGTAATTTCTCTCCCTCTCTTTTATTTCAAATTCCATTCAAATTTCATTTCATTTCTTCTCTTATCATCAACGTACCTTATCCAAATTTCATGATAACTCCAATAATATTTACGTAATGCTATTATATCATGTTGATGAAACATTATTCATTATACTCCTCCATCCCTCCCTTTTAAAAAAAATGAAATCATTACCAGTGAAGTATTAATTTACATACACTATGGGTGATAGATATAAATTTTCCTTAAAAAGATTCACAGAAGTAAATAACCCAATTAAATGGTTTAAAAAATATTTTAGTCTATATTTTTTTACCTCTTTTATGTTCATGAAATATATTTTCAACATTATGATGAATGATAAAACAAAACATGTTCATTGTGATTTAAAACTGACCAAAATTAACATAATATGATCATCATTAAATTTTAACTGATGATTCATTCACATTGTATATTACATAATTCCTTAATAGATAATTTAAACTATTGGGATATAATTAATAACCTGTAGTAGTAATTTTGGATGTTTATCTATGTTCATCATGATCTTCCAATCATGTGTGCGTGTGAACCATTCATGAAAACAAAGAAAAAGAACACTCTCGAACAATGAAGTTAAACTCTACAACTCATCAAGTCCCATAAATAAACTTAATGAAACCATATGGATACATATGTTCTGGAATTGTTAATTAATGAATCTGATGTCTTTATAAAGGACATTGGAAGGAAGAAATTATTCGGATACAATGTAAGTGGAAATTCTCAAACCCATATTTATTTCATCATGTTTTCCAGGGGTCACACAATTTCCTATATTTTTATTCAATAAAATTTATTTATTCATAATTATATTAAATTTTCTTTGATATACATGTTTTCTACTCAATTTTATGTCAATCATATTTTTTTCCAACAGAACTATTCATTAAAAAACACCTTTTACATCTAACTCAAATTTTAAGGTTCTATATCAAGAATGTTATTCCCTCTATATTTTGGGAACCTAATATTTATTAATTTATGATTTATGTAATGAAACCCATAAATATTCCATGGATTATTAATAGCAGTTATTTAAATATTTTCTATGTGGTATGCCTGATAATGAAAATGTTTTGATCTGATGGGTGCACCTAGAATTATAAAACATAATTTATATGAAATGTTGCAATGGGTGTGATCGAAATTTTATTGAACTCCAATGCATTGGTTAATGTGTTGAATATCACGAGTTAAAGTTAAATATTCATGTTCCTGACGTTATATTTGTTCCCAACTATGTGTGTTACTTGATCACTATGAAAGGATGTTTCATTTGTATGTATTGCCGCATTCGATGTTATTAACTAATGCTTCTTCCCGTGATTGTGATGAAGATTTTATTCTCACCACATGATACATTTATTCGTGTTCAAATCTATCCTCTTAATAGGATTTTAGATCACCACTTTATGATGTATCTCCTCTGGTGACTACTTCTACTATCTAGAGTCCAATAGACAATACAAATCTATAGAATAAGGAATTAAATAAATGTTTTATTTTTATGTTGTTGAAGTTATGTTTGATACTAGTTTTCCCATACATATTACCTTTGGGTCATCGTTTTTGTAATTATTTTATGATTTTTATTAGTAAGATTATGTAAAAGTAATGTAAGAAAGTAATGGTCGATGTAGTTTGTATCAGAGTCATGTTTTAGTTAATTTAAGAATTAGGATCAGAGGCCCCTAGCGAAAACACTGATATGAGGCTAAGAATATGTCTGCACACCAAAAGATTTTATCAACAAAAGGATCCCATAATATATTATTAGAGTTAATTGAACAAAGGAGTAAATTATTTATAGATGACATAATGACATATGTTTATTCTAGACTTTTATATTTTATAAAATGATGGGAACCAAGAGAATCCATGCCAACAAATCATGTGAGGGATAATGTTGATATTTCCTAATCACCATCGATAATGAATTGGTAGGTAGAGATAATAACACAATGGTGATGCTTACCCAGTGTTCGTAGGTTATGAATAATGACCAGAATAATGCGGAACACCATCTTTCACCTAAGAGGTAGAAACTAGATATCAAGGGTTTTATGTAGAAATGACCACTGATGTATAGTGGATTTTTTGATCCACTAGTTACAGAATAGTGGGACAATTAAATGGAGAAAATATTTTTTATGCATCACTATTTTGGGATGGATAAGGTGAAATGGGCCATTTATCATCTCAATTGATAATATTTCTTAAGAATAATTTCCCATGAACTCTTCATATGAATATAGAGATATAATTCATATAGCTAAAGAGAAATTATGGAGAATATATAACAGTCTATGAAAAAAATATCCCAAGTCTTGGAAGGATCTAATTTGGATTTTTTTCAACAATGATTGAAAAATTGATAGATTATTTAGTGGATTAAATCCTCATTGTTTGAAGGCTCTTACCATTAAAGACATGGGTAGTAATGAAGAATTTGTTCGATGTTCTCTCAATGTGTAGATAGAGTTTTCAAGAATTCCAAAGGATATTGTGATAAGGAATGAAAGATAGTGTGTCATGCTCGAGGCTATAATGAGAAAAGTGGAATGAAAACTCAACCACCCACATGTCAAAAATGTGGGAAGAAGCATCCTGGTAACTTCCATAGATGGATAGGGAAATTCCTCAAGTGAGAAAGAAGAGGAAACCTAGCACAAGAGTGTAAAAATGACATTAGAAAGTAGGAGGATGTAGTTGAAAAAAGGAGAGCTCCACCCATGGTCTAATGCTACAAACGTAGGGTGAAATAGCACTATAAAATCTAGTATACTATACCTCGAGTCTTCAACATTAATCCGAGTAATCAATCACCAAATCCAATGGTGAAAGGGAAGGATTATCCCATCACTACTATGGAAGATGAGAAATAAAATGAATTCATAAAAGGTACACTTCTTATTAACTCAGGAATTAAAAAGTCATATTTGATTCTGGTTCTATGAATTTCTTTATATCAGTAACAGTTTCAAGAACTATTAAATAAAATACCCCAATTATTGAATTATATAAATCTATAAATACACCAAGTGGTGAAATCATTCAACCTAATTTTTATACTCATAACTTGTTTGTGTATTGGGATGATTCTTTTAGTGAATCACGTGATACTTCCAATTGAGGAATTCGAATCTATAAAGGTAATTCATTGGTTCTTGTAATATAAAGAACATATCAACTTTCACGAAAAAAAATATATTTTCATATTACTAACCACCCCATTCTCCGCTAAAAATTCATGGAAGATCATGAATCTTGATTGAAAAATCCTTCAATGATGTGGGGGTTGATTCCCTGTGAAGATCCATACATCTCTCAAATGGTTGATTCGATGGAAGGTGTCAACCTAGAGGAAATTCCCTTCATGAGTGAATTAAATGATTTATTTACCATAGATTTACATGGAATTTACCTATATCACGAGGTAGAGTTCCCTATAGAACTCGTAATCAGAGCTACTTCTATCTCAAACTGTCCATTTAGGATGGATCCTGTCGAACTGGAGGAGTTAAAGAATCTGCTACAAGTGAATTTGGATAATGGGTTCATCTACGCTAGTGTATCACCTAGGGGAGCACCAGTGCACTTTCTGAAGAATAAAGAAAGAACAATGCAGTTCTGTATCGATTATTGGGAACTCAACAAGATCATCATAAAAGAAAATAATCTTGTATAAATGATTGACGACTTCTTCAATTAGTTATAAGGAGCACAATAATTCTCAATGATGGATCATCATTCTAGATATCATCATCTAATAATGATGAAGGAAGATACTCATAAGACTACCTACCATAAAATGTATCAGAACAATGAGTATATGGTGATAAAATTCCTACTTACTAATTGCCATGTAATGTTAATGTATTTGATTAATAGAGTATTTAGTCATAACTTGAATAATTTTTGGTAGTGTTTATCGATGATATTCTAATATACACCAAGAGAAAAGATGAACATGTAGAACTTCTACGACTTCTGTTGGAGACATTACTAAACGGGAAGATGTACTCCATGTTCATAAAGTGTGACTTTCAAATGAAGCGTGTCACATTCTCGGGAAATGTGATCACAAGTGTCGTAATTTATATAGACACATCAAAAAAAGTTGATTGAGGAATGAAAATTCTCTTCTAGATTCAAAAAAATATGCAATATTCATAGATTAGCTGGTACTACGGATGTTTTGTGATAAATTTATCATGCTTTTCGAGACCACTAACAATGTTAACATGGAATGGGGTAAATTATGTTTGGACGGATGAATGTTAGGAATTATTAAAGGATCTAGATTGAAGGATAATTACTACACCTATAAACATATTACTAAAAATTGGAGAATGGATTTTGATATACAAGAAAGCTTTAATGAAACGCTTCTGTTGTGTAATCATGAAATATGATAATGTTATAGCCTATGCATCATGATAGTTGATGATAAATGAGAAAAAATACCTAACTCAAGATTTTGAGCTAGTAGCTGGGATTTTTTTCTTGAAAATCTGGATGCACTACCTCTTTGTTGAGTAGTGTGAGATATTTTCTGATCAAAAGTGTCAAATGTATATATTCAATCAATAGGAGATCAACAGCTATCAAATGGGATTGTTAGAGACAGTCAAATAATGTTATTCCTATGTTCACTATCATCTTATAATGGCTAACAATGTAGTTGATGCTTTAAAGATAAATGAACCTGATACTCTATCAGTGATCTGGAATGAGAATGACCATATCTTCATGAATATATAATGGATGGATTTAGAAATAATAATGGCAGAGAATACATCATACCTTGCCCAATTTTATTCCAAACCATCTATCAAAGATTTTATTATGGATGAATAAATGGGTGTTCTGGAGTAACAGAACCAGGTGAATGCAATAAAGGGAATCTTCATCAGTTCGATAATGATGATGATGGTGTTATTTGGATTGAAACAATGAATTTTTTTCTTTCATCATTTGGGATAAAGAAGGATCTATTGGAAAATTCATATATCTCAACATTTTGTATCCATCCTTGTAGAAAAATGATGTACCGAGATCACTGAGATTAATTTTTATGGGATAACATGAATAAAAAGATTGAGGAATTTGTCTCAAGGTGTATACAATGCTAACGAGTTGATGCAATGTGAAAAGGTACAATGGGATGATGAAAACATTAACTATAATCTTGTGGAAATGTGATATTGTCATTATGGACATCGTCACATGTCTCCTAAAGACATCCAAAAGAAATTATGCTATATGGGTTGTTGTTGACTTACTCACCAAGACGTCCCACATTATCACTATTCAGGAAGATCTCTCACTTGAACAACTGGAAACGATATATGGGAAATAAGTGGTGAGACTACATGGGGTTCCACTCTCTGTTGTCTCTAATCATGGTCCCATGTTCACATCTATGTTTTGGAGGAGTCTTCAACATGCTTTGAGTACTGAATTGAATTTCCGCAGAGCCTATTACCCCGAAACTGATGGCCAATTGGAAAGGACTACTCAGATGCTCAATGATATTCTAAGAGTCTTCACTTTAGAAGTTAATGGTGGAAGGAATTTGCATATCCCATTGGTTGAGATATCTTAAAAAATAACTTCAACATGAGTATTCGGATGGATCCATATGAAGAACTATATTGAAAGAGATGTAGAAAACCGTCATGTTGGGATGAAGTTGAGGAAAGAATTCTACTTGGACATGATTTGACAAAAGAGATGACAAAGAATGTTCATTTCATATAGAAACATATAAATTCTTATTAGATTCGGAAAAAGAGCTATGTTGACAAACGTTAAAGGGACTTGGAGTTCGTAGTGGGAGATAATGTCTTCTATTCGATATCTTTTTGGAAGAGACTCTGTTAGTTTGGAATGGAAGGGAAGCTAAAGACTAGGTATATTAGACCCTTTGATATCTTTTTCCTCAAAGGATTCGAGGTCTATTTGCTTTCACTTCCACAGAATATGGCTGAAGATCATGATTTGTTTCATATATCACACCATAATATGTAAATACCAGATCCCAAAAAATATACTGAACTCAGAGGTGTTATAGTAGGAAGATGATATCTCTTATAAGAAGAATCCAGGAACTATTCTAGACTAGATAGATAATGTTCTAGACAATAATACATCCCACCTAGTAAATGTGTTGTTGAGGAACTATATGAATGAAGAATCAACTCTAGAACAAGAGGATGCGATGAATGAGAAGTACAATCACCTATTATTGTAAAACGAAATTTTGTGGGTGAAAGTTCCTAGGGGGAGATAATGTAATGAACTAAATTATTATCAATGATGTTTATCCCTTCTTATTTTAATTTCATAATAACATAAAATAACATTAGGAAACAAAATTCCACATCATTCTTAAAGAAACTAGTATGTGACCCTTAAATGTTAATTTTCCACATCTTCGATTAGAATTTTGAAAATCTAACATACAAGGTTGCGATCAGTAAGATTTTTGGAGACCAATAAGAATAAATAATGTTTTTTATGAATACTAATATTACATTATGAATAGTAATGGTACCCTTATGAATAGTAATGGTATATCTATGAATATTAATATTACCCATATGAATAGTTAATTGGTCAGGTGGATAGTATCCTTACCAATCATAGTATTAATAAAATTTATCCACCCTATAAGTGACAATATGTTATAATTACATTATATAGTTGGATTTTTGTATGTATGAAAATGTAATGATTAATTTAATAATTTTAATAAAAATGTATTTTCCTAAAAAGTATTCATAGACAATTACTTTGAAGTCTTATGATTATATGATAATTTTAGGAGACCTGAATTATTTTTTCAAAGTGTTATAAAATTAGTTATTAATGATAAAATTTTTAATTTACATGTAAATCATGATTAGAAACAAAAATTAATTTAATTATATTTGGAAATATATTTTTATAAAATATAGTACATTTTAAAATTGTACACATAAAAAAATTGTATGAGGAATTTTTGGGAGTATAAAAAAAACATGATTTTTTTGGGAATATTGAAGTTGGATAATTTGAAAAATATGATAAATAAAGGAATCTCAGAATCTTGCTTGAGACATGGCTAATTTAAATGGACATTTTTTCAAAATCACATGCACTAATTGATATTTTTAGTCACAATAATCATTATTATTTTTTCTATTGTGGAGGAATAATAAATTAATGAATATAATATTGAGAACACCACACTCCCCTCCACTGTAAATACCACCTCCCAGAACATCATCCCCCACACCTCTCATGCCATGGGACTACTCCAAATACTATTAAAATATATTCTCAAGCTTCTCCCCCATGTCCATCAACCCTTGTTGTTATAAAAATACAAAAACCTTTCTTCTAAAGATTTTATCAAAGAAGATATATTCAAGATGTAATTTATCTCCCTTTACATTAAAATTCCATTAATAATTTTTTTTCTTCTATTATCCTAAAAATATCTTATAAATATGTCATGATAACTTCATTATGATTTATGTACTAATATTCTATAATGTTCGTGGATGATTATTCATTGTACTATTCTCAAACAAATAAATCCAAAAAATTATTCAAGTTAATTACAATTTCATAACAATTCATTTTATTCCCAAACAAATAAATCCAAAAAATTATTATTTTTATTCGATTTATCTAATATTTACTAAATAAAAGAAATAACCCTTCAATCCAGAAATTAAAAAAATACACTTGAAAATTGTTTTAAAAAATGAAATTTATTAAAAAAATTATATCTAGTAATTTCAACTTATCAATTTTCATTAAGAGTATCTAAAATCATAATCCGTTATGGTTCCTCTAATATTGATCCCTTATGAGAGAAATTTTTATCAGATATAATATAATAAGAAAACTCAATATCGAATAATATACAAGTGAAAACTAATGTTATATATATTACCTGTCATATTAGAAAAAAATTGATTTCTTTTTTAATTTGATGGTTGGCTATAATGATTACATTTTTATAATAAAGATAATCCTATAAGTAAAATTTCTATCAAATGTTGTGTTCCCATTATTTTGAAACATGGAAATATTTCCAATAGTGACCAAAAAATTATGTTAATTTGTAAATAAGTTCCTAATTTAGGATGATTGTTTTCCAATGTTATATAATATACACACAAATAATTACATTTACATTTCATTAGAACATTACACATCATAAAATAAAGAAGGATTTAATTTCAAGTATATATTCTTATACATAAATGAAAAAGTATAATTTACACACTGTGGAATACATTACATTCCAACATTCTCTATAATGATCAATTAGTCCATTAAATAAATAAATGAAAATAGAATCATCAAGAATATTATAGAAAAGATTTATTTATGTATTAAAAAATATATGAACTACTGAATGTTTATGTATGAGAATAGTGGAGTACATAAATGTTTTAATGGAAAATATAACTATTAGTATCAAACAATAATATATTCATTATAATGTTAACATTATCTAAAAATATGAATAGAAATTTTAATGTTGGATGAGGTGTCTAACTAATGGGAATAGTAAACTAACTATTTGAATGTTATTATAATATTTAGGAAACAAAATAATATGTTTTCATGAAATATAATTTAATTAATGTTTCTAAAATGAAAAATTAAAATTTTGACATAATGAAATAATTATTATATATTTTAAACAATATATATGATTTTTCATCAATAAAATATATTGTCATAACTTGAATAATTTTTGGTAGTGTTAATCGATGATATTCTAATATACTCCAAGAGAAAAGATGAACATGTAGAACTTCTACGACTTCTGTTGGAGACATTACTTAACGGGAAGATGTACTCCATGTTCATAAAGTGTGACTTTCAAATGAAGCGTGTCACATTCTCGGGAAATGTGATCACAAGTGTCGTAATTTATATAGACACATCAAAAAAAGGTGATTGAGGAATGACAATTCTCTTCTAGTTTCAAAAAAATATGCAGTATTCATAGATTAGCTGGTACTACGAATGTTTTGTGATAAATTTACCACGCTTTTCGAGACCACTAACAATGTTAACATGGAATGGGGTAAATTATGTTTGGACGGATGAATGTTAGGAATTATTAAAGGATCTAGATTGAAGGATAATTACTACACCTATACACATATTACTAAAAATTGGAGAATGGATTTTGATATACAAGAAAGCTTTAATGAAACGCTTCTGTTGTGTAATCATGAAAAATGATAATGTGATAGCCTATACATCATGATAGTTGATGATCAATGAGAAAAAAATATCTATCTCAAGATTTTGAGCTAGTAGCTGGGATTTTTTGCTTGAAAATCTTGATGCACTACCTCTTTGTTGAGTAGTGTGAGATATTTTCTGATCAAAAGTGTCAAATGTATATATTAAATCAAAAGGAGATCAACAGCTATCAAATGGGATTGTTAGAGACAGTCAAACAATGTTATTCCTCTGTTCACTATCATCCTAGAATGGCTAACAATGTAGTTGATGCTTTAAGGAGAAATGAACCTGATACTCTATCAGTGATCTGGAATGAGAATGACCATATCTTCATGGATATATAATGGATGGATTTGGAAATCATAATGGCATAGAATACATCATACCTTGCCCAATTTTATTCCAAACCATCTATCAAAGATATTATTATGGATGAATAAATGGATGTTCTGGAGTAACAGAACCAGGTGAATGCAATAAAGGGAATCTTCATCAGTTCGATAATGATGATGATGGTGTTATTTGGATTGAAACAATGAATTTTTTTCTTTCATCGTTTGGGATAAAGAAGGATCTATTGGAAAATTCAAATATCTCAACATTTTGTATCCATCCTTGTAGAAAAATGATGTACCAAGATCACTGAGAGTAATTTTTATGGGATAACATGAATAAAAAGATTGAGGAATTTGTCTCAAGGTGTATACAATGTTAACGAGTTGATGCAATGTGAAAAGGTACAATGGGATGATGAAAACATTAACTATAATCTTGTGGAAATGTGATATTGTCATTATGGACATCGTCACATGTCTCCTAAAGACATCAAAAAGAAATTATGCTATATGGGTTGCCGTTGACTTACTCACCAAGACGTCCCACATTATCACTATTCAGGAAGATCTATCACTTGAACAGCTGGAAACGATATATGGGAAATAAGTGGTGAGACTACATGGGGTTCCACTCTCTGTTGTCTCCAATCATGGTCCCATGTTCACATCTATGTTTTGGAGGAGTCTTCAACATGATTTGAGTACTGAATTGAATTTCCGCAGAGCCTATTACCCTGAAACTGATGGCCAATTGGAAAGGACTACTCAGATGCTCAATGATATTCTAAGAGTCTTCACATTAGAAGTTAATGGTGGAAGGGATTTGCATATCCCATTGGTTTAGATATCATAAAAAATAACTTCAACATGAGTATTCGGATGGATCCATATGAAGAACTATATTGAAAGAGATGTAGAAAACTGTCATGTTGGGATGAAGTTAAGGAATGAATTCTACTTGTACATGATTTGACACAAGAGATGACAAAGAATGTTCATTTCATATAGAAACATATAAATGCTTATTAGATTCGGAAAAAGACTAAATACTCAGGTTCCCTACTGAGTATCATTATACTCACCCCGACATGGGATACTCCCTCACCTTGTTGTGTTTGGTGCAGACGACGGACAAAGATGACTAAGGATGAGGGTACCAGAAGTAGAGGTAGATCAGAGGTAGACCGTAGACGAGGTGTACCACATAGATGATCGTTCGAGTTCTGTACCTATCCATCAAGTAGGATCCTTGGAAGGTGTTCACAGGAGCTTTTGAGATTACTTGTACTTTCCAATTTTATTTTACTCTCCAGTTGGGATTGTATTCTAGACCCTTTTACTTACTGTACATACTCTTTTTTCTATTCAGTTTACTTGTTTTCATATTGTGATGTTTGCATGGTTGCATGAGTTACAGGTTATAAAGGCAATGTCATCCCAGATTTAGAGAATACTCCTTTGGTTCTAGTCGCCAGCCTCTGTCATATGGGAGGTGGGCTTGGGGTAGTCACGAAAGAGACCTCAGGGGATGGGTTGTGAAACATTGGTGTCAATGTAATCGATTCTACTGTAGAACATTGGACTCTGGTCTTTTCAATGTCAATAGTGTTAAGTGTAGTGAGTGTGGTTATCAGTTTAGGGAATCTATTATTGGTGTGGCGGCAGACGTATCCATACATCGGGAACCTGACATCTTATTTCTAACTCTGTGCCCAAAAACACTGATTGTGTGTGTGTTTGGGAACGTTTTCTTGTGTTTTCTTGAGTCATCTTTATAGGTATAACTAAATGACTGTGGCACACCTGTTTCTTATCAGGATGTCACAGCATAGACAACTAGCTTAGATTCCAGAGAGAGTACACAATTACAGCCCATAGAGTGACGAGGCTCCAGTGTAGGTCCCTCTTACTATGTTGGCAACTTCAAGTGGGGTACTATCAGCACCACCACCCATTGGGAAAAAGATACCAATAGCCGCACTGGCAGACAGTGCACACCAACTGAGCACGTTTCATGAGTTCTAGCAGCAATGGCCTCCGTGTTTTCGAGGCGAGACAGTTTCTCACGCAGTTGAGGGCCGGTTGGAGGTGATTGCTAGAGTTTCCTTCCTAGTTGAGACATCAGTAAAGTAGATAGTGATCTTAGCTAGTATACTTTGTTAGTGAGTGACCATGAGGATGGTCTGAATAGTGAAGAGGCTTCAGTACGTGGACCATTACCCGATATAATACCTTCGGGTATTGTGTCATCTATATCACTACCCGGTTGTAATCAGTTACAACTAGCAGTACTAGTAGACGACACATATAGTCTTAGTGCCTTATGCGTGATTCAACATCAGATACCCCTCAGGTTCCGAGGAGAGTTTGACTCACATGTGGGTGAGGAATAGATTGAGGATGTGAATGTGAGTTCTCTAGAGCTTCTACAACTAAGCTAGACGACATTCCGGTAGCTGGGTATTCATCAAGGGATACCAATCATTCTTGTTACTCGATGAATACTATACAATCAGTGCTTCAGGGCTCTGACATTCTAGCGTAGTGTTTTTAAGGACGTTCGAGCAAACACTATTTCTCTTTGCATTTCTACTTATTTTGGGGTTCTAGAGAGTACCTTTGGGGCTGAATGTTCTTTGTCTAAGCGGATACATCAATTGAATGATAGTAGTTGGAAAAGAAGAAACTGGAGCCAGTCTCAGAGACTTGGGCATGTAAAAATGATTCTGTAAGATGAAGTTTTAGGGATAGATGAATCTATAGGGATGGAGACGTGGAATTAGAGGTAGGGGAGCAGCATTAGGTGGTGTACTTTTCGACATATTACAACCCCCCTCTTTGTGATCCCCCCAGGTTCAGGGAGGTAGAGGTCATGGGACGGGAGTAGTTGCAAGCAGTCAAGTAGTGTGGCTCATGTACTCCAGGAATGATTAGTGGTACATTCTATGTCTACTACTAGATAGCTTCCAATGTACAAAATGCCTTCATTTTTTATCATGTTTCCTCACTTGTTAACAAGTCAAAACTGCTCAGAGCCGGCAGATGTATTAGGCTGATAGGAGATGTAGACCTCATGAGTTTGAGGATAGTGACCACGTCTTTATACGGGTTTCACCTCGACGGGGATTGCATAGATTTGGTCATGGGAGAAATGTTACCTCCAAGGATCATTAGACCCTTCCATGTCCATAGCATAGTTAGCAAGGTGTCATACCACTTAGCACTTCTCCCTTAGTTTCACCTGGTGTAGAACATATTCCAAAAATTCTAGCTGAGGAGATACGTGGATGACCCATCTCACGTCATCGACCAAGGTGATCTAGACATCATGGATGTTGTGACGTCTTTGGAGGTTCCAGTGGAGATTGAGGATCGACATGAGAGAGTACTTCATGGGAAATCAATACCATTGGTGTGTGTGCATTGGTATCACAGAAACCTCTAGGAGAGCACATGGGAGCGGGATGCTCATATTCATTCTCAGAACACCCACTTGTTTTCCTAGTTTTTGTACTGTGGCCTTCGGGGATGCAAAGCCCTAAGGTGTGGAGAATGAAAAGACCTAGAAATTACATGTAATTTTATTAATTATATGGGGATTTTTTGAGACTGGAAAATCTGACGCCGCGTGATTCCGAAAACTGATGTTCCCTAAATGATCTGTCGAAGTTTTGTTAAGCTTTAATTAGTGGGTGTAAGTAGTTTTACTGAAATAGTGGAATAAATCATAAATGGTTACTCGGATCAGAAATCTGAGGGCACTGTAGTGCTCAGGACGGTGTGTTTAGCGTTGGCACGACTTATGTTTAGTCGGTGTGGGCCACCTATGAGAAAACACCAAAATGGCATAACCATAAATTAAATAATTAAATAATTTTTTTATTTTTCATATTCTTATAACTCACAAACGATAGCTTGAAATGAAAACATGAGACCGCTGCTGAACACATGATGGCATGGTTTATTTAATAAGATACTATATTTGGCCGGCACGGGCCAGCAGTGAAAGATAGATTTTGGATGTAAATAAAATAATTAAGTGACAATTATTTTATTTTAAAATGCATAACTTTTAGAAGGAAACAAGAATTGGAAATCCAAGAGTATCGTTGGATTCGTTGGGGCATGTTTCACTTGGGTAGAGCCTATCCTCAACCAGTGTGGGTTGAGGGTGATTGTTAATAATTTTCTGAACTATTTTCGGGTATGATCAGTAAAAGCATAAGCGACATTTTGTAACTTTTGAACTATTGCTCGAAATGGAAATTTGAGGACACTGTTAAACTCACAGGGCCAATTTTTCTTAAGGATGCATTCACTTTGACTTTAGTAGGTCCAGATAAAGAGTATGTTTTTGGATTTTTTTAATATAATAAATAAATTAACTTTATTATTTCATTTTTATTCTATTCATAAAATGGAAAAGTGGTAAGGTGGGACCAGCGACCTGTCAAGCCAATAAATGGATTGATCCTCCAATTTGAGTAAGAACAACATTGGGAGAAATTGGGAAGCTTCCTAATTAATGATCTCTATTAACTCTCTGCGTCGTTACTTACCCTTACCCTCTCTTATAAATATCGATCTAGGCAAAGGGTATCAGGGAGCTTCACAAAGCAGCGAATTGTTGTAGGAATGTCGCAACACTAGACCCTTAGAAGACAAAGCTGACCCAACAGGAGGTGACAGACGACATCGAACCACCAATGGGTGACGATTGAGTGGCATCTTTTGGGGCTAGTCACGGGAAATAAGAACACGGTCCACCAGAAAGTGTGGAAGATTCTCCGATGTTCATGGTAGGGGGTTATTTTGTTTGAGTATTTTTTATTTCCTCTATCATATTGTTGATTTCATATAAAAAACGTAGTTCAACTGACTAACAGGTTGTCCCGTGATTCTTTTGTCTATGCTGGAGGTTGTTGGGGGGGTATCTTGTAGTGTATGATATTGATTTATACCCCCTTATCACATTCTAGACATCCTTCATGAATTAAGAACATCTATGCCGCTTGCTACTTACCTAACGCGGAGGCTGCTGGCCAAATGAACATGGCCCGACCACTCCCCATCCATTATGGTTTCGATTAGTTTTTCACGATGGAGGAGGAAGGTCACCGGTATTGGCGATTGGTAGCGGAGGGACTCAGGAGCAGTGGACGACACCATAGTCGTCCTTGAAGAAGCCGGGGGCGCGACCGCACCACTGGATAAGGATCGCGACCAGTCATCCACGGTGGAGAATGGGTGGAGGTCGGCATTGGGCGATCACGTGAAGGGGTGGCAAGACGCTTCCACACCACCCGATGTAAAAGAGCCACGACACGAGGCTGCGATAGTGAGGTAGGATGACTGAATCACTGTCGGCCTCTGGACATGGCACGGTGCGCGACCGCGCCATGTGGAGGAGAGGCTAGCCATCTAGCCAGATGAGGCCGCCTAGCGGATGCCGCAACGCGGGCGCCCAGCATGGGCCGGGTTGGACCCAGCATGATAGGTCGGATCCCGCGGGCTGGGTCCCACCCAAGCCAGATCCCAGATTCGGGCTAGGTCGACCCGAACCAAATCAGGTCTGCCCAGGTAGGGTCAGACCAGGCCAGACCGTACCCAGGCCAACATCATCACTTTTCTCTCTTTTTCCCATATCATATTCTACGAGCATCCATTTGTTGAACCATATACGGTGCCAGAATACTTGGATTGAGATGGTTATTTAGGTATACTGTCTTTTTGTTTTTGATAATGTTGGAGTACGACCCAGTTGGATCGAACCACGAATCCAACCTCTCCCTCAGAGAAAAAATACTAATAACATACAGACCCGACATCCGATTGATGCACTGTTAGTTGTGTTGGGTACCTTGTGACATGATGTTCCTTTGGAATACTTCTTTATGGGAATTCATGGCATTTAGAGTATCGAAAAATGTCTTGAGTGGAGGACCCTCATGGAAATAAGTGATCATAGTGCGGGAACCCTGTGGCTGGCTGTACGTGAAGAAAGAACATCGATCATGTGTGGGTTAGAACATACCAATACAATGTGGGTCAGATCTTGTGTGGATCAGTTCATAGTGATCCAATGTGGGTCAGTGCATATCAATCCTTTGTGGGCCAGATCCTGTGTGGGTCAGCAGTCGATGATCTTTTGTGGGTCAGCGCATATATATAATGTGTGGGGCCAGATACTATGTGGGTCAAAAGGGGTTAGTTACCTATTGATCCTATGTGGGTCAGAAGCAGTACAACTTAACAGATTAAAATGATCTAGTCTTCGACTAATCCTGTGGACTTCTATACATAAATTATACCTAGTGTGAATTGAGTCCTTACCTTCATGGTGATTAATTTGTGTTATTCATTTGTGTGGCGTACCTGTGTGGTACTTTCCATCATGGAGATAACTAGGTGGTATTCATCTTTGTGGCGTACCTGTGTGGTACTTAACTTCTTGGTGATACCTTTGTGGTATTCATCTGTGTGGCATACATGTGTGGTACTTTCCTTTATGGTGATAACTTTGTGGTAGTCATATATGTGTTGTACCTTTGTGTTACTTTCCTTCGTGGTGATATCTTGGTGGTATTCATTTGTGCGGCATACCTTTGTGGTACATACCTTTGTGGTGATACCTTTTTGGTATTCTTCTATGTGGCATACTTGTATGAAACATTCCTTTGTGGTGATACCTGGGTTGTATTCTTATGTGTGGCGTACATGTGTGGTACATACCTTGATAGTGATACAATTGTGGTATTCTTCTGTGTGGCGTAACTATGTGGTACTTTCCTTCGTGGTCAAACCTTTGTGTTATTATTCTTTGTGGTGTTACCTTTTTAGTACTTACCTTTGTGGGGTTACCTTCGTGGTATTTCTTGGTTTGTGGAGCGGTTGAGCCTTGGGATATGGATTTGGGTATTTTGTTTCCTATTGAATGAGATGGTTCTACTTGATAACTTAGTTATATGAATGGGAATATACATAAGTTGGGCTGATAGTTGTTTTCGAGATTATTTTTATCCTTGGTGGATTTGGAGAGACCTTTTGGGGGGTCTCAGGGTCCATAATGAGTATCGTTATACTCACCCCTGCACGGGCTACACACACACACCCACCTATTTTTGGTTGGTAGAGACGATAGAATACCGTAACTAAGTATGAGGGTACCAGGACTGGAGGTAGCTCGGAGGTGGACCATAGACAAGGCGTACCGTAGAGATGGCCATTTGAGAGCTTTACCTACCCTTCTGGTAGGATCCTAGGGGGTGATCACATGAGCTTTTCAGATTACTTGTACATTCTAGTTGTCAGGAACTTTATTGTTGGGATTGTATTCTATCCCCTTTTACTTAATGAAGACACACTTTTTACTATTTAGTTCACTTATGTTCACATCGTGTTATGTTCTTGGTTGCATGAGTTTCATGTTATAAAGGCAATGCCTTCCACGTTTTAGGGAATATGGCTTCGGTGCTAGTCGCTTGCCCCTGACCTATGGATGGCGGGCCTGGGGTATTCAAGACACAGGCCCTAGGGGATGGTTCATGACAATAACGATTAAATATCTTCAAATATTACAAATTAAACTTGTTTTGTAGCAATATTTCAATTATCTCTTTGTTTTACCCCCTATAAATCCAATTTTAACCATAATAAAGGTAAATTTGATTACTCATTTTCCTATTACTTATGAACATATATGAAATATGGATTATTATCATATTTGGAGGTGGTGATTCAAAATATGTAATCAATTTTATCTAATTTATTCTGGTTATGTTTCATAAATTTATAGTAAAATAATAGTGTGAAACACCAATTAAACCTACTTTTATAGAATTGAATTTTTAGCATAAAACTGAATTTACATTCATTCCATTACTAGTAAAAACTATAAAATGAATATTAAATGATTTTTTAATAATATAATAAATATCATAATCTAAAAATACTAATAAATTAATATTAACGTAATTTATTTTCATAAAAACCCATTAGGTGCATAAAATTAGGATTTATAAAATGTGTTTTCAACCGTAAAAGTGAAATTATGAGAAAATATTATACAAAGTTTCTTTCTATTTAATTAAATAGGATATTTAATGTTAAAATTATCATATATTAATTTAATATCAAATTAAAAACTAAATATTTCGTTTAAAATACATTATTTAGTGAATAAATGATATTTTTAAAAAAATCATTAATTTTCACCAATCATAGAATATTAAATCCTTTTAGAAAATACAAAAAATTATTAAAATATTTTATTTTTTACATGATGATTTCAAAAATGACATTGGTTAACATAAATAATATTCTATTGTTTTTTTGAAGAAATTAATTATAATATCCGCAAACAAAATGAAAATTTTGAAGACACAAATTTTTGAATTGTAAAATGAAATTATATATTGAGTATATATTTATTATGAATTAATAAATATATTTTCATTATTTAATAAAAATGTATATGATAAACCAGTCAAATAATTTTATTCTTAAAATAAATGAAAAGAGTCAGTAATTATAAGGAGTTGTTTCACACTCAAGAGTGTAAAAAACCCCACATATGAGTATCAACCAAAGATGGACAATATTAAGGATATCTAAAAGACCCCATCAAGATTATCTCAACCATAATATTCATTGAAAATGTATCGAAAAATTAGTTTTCTTCCTTATAGGGCTGAGAAAAACTCATCCTGATTTTCTCTATAACAATAATAAAATCAATCAATTGAGGTAAAAAATGCTATGGAACATTTCTGGTACATGTCCTTAGCACTTAAACAACCATCTAGGAATTAGATTCAATCCATAACCAATTCCAATTCTACTAGATATCATTATTAACAACTTAAATCAAATCCAATAACTCAGCCTCAAACACAGTTACCAAAACCAATGTAATGATAGAATCATCCTTTCACAAAGTTAGTTAGTTGTGAAAAACACGACCACAACTTGATGGACCTAGTGAGATGAAAGAATATCCCCACACATTAACCTTAATCTATTGACAGATCGGAGGGACCCATATGTTGAATTTCAAAAATTAGGAATTCATATCCAGCTATTCACACCAAATAGTCTATGAGTGTAAAGATCAATCATACAAATATTCATAGTTCTTGTTTGTATTATAGATTCCAAATGAATATCCTTATTAATATACATCCTCCCAAGATGGATCTTGTGTTTAAGGTTATAAAATATGTCTAAATTCTTATTTTCCCATGTGAAGGAGACAACCAAAGAGATACCAGTATGAAAAAGATTATGTACCTTCTTATTTCGGTTGATATCTACTATGAGATTAGAGAAAAAGAGCTCATTAATTCGTTAATTTTCCACCTATATACCAAAAATATTTTTTATATAATACATGAAAATATATATGAACGAACAGATAACAAACACATGATGGATGAACATGATAACTCCAATACAAGGTTGGCATGAAAAATCCATGGATATTCCTCCAGCCTATAATTGATCCTTGGTGGGATGTCTTTTTTAAGTAGGTTTTCCAAATAATAAATTCTATAAAAGGTCATTTAAATTGTTTCCTAAATGAGAAATCCATGATAGTTCGTTGAAACTTCCATCATTTTCCATCTTAATAAAATCTATTCTACAGAACATTCCACTCTGATTCCTGATGAAAACAAGAATGTATTTTTCCACAAATAAATATCTTATAATTTCAATAGAATATTTCCAAGGAAATGTCATTTTATGCACATTCCTATTTTGAGAATATCCTCATTAGACAAATGCATCCTATTGGGTGTGAAAAGCATTCTCTTCATGATGGTTTTGTCAAGACAATGGGTTGTACAATAGTTAAGTATGGATTTTTTAGAAATAATCCAACTTCAATAACCATTATCATATTGAATCATTTCCTAAAATCAGGCCATGTGGATTAGACCATATAATGGGAGTATCGTTTTATCAAATTTTAATTGAATATATTTGACATAAACTCAATAAGGGGGTTTATTCATGTTAAAGAGATTCCAAGTGAATTTAGAACTGAGGTAATCATTTAATATCCTTATATCGTTAATTACAAGTCCTCCATTATCCTTGAATTTGATAACATCCTTCCATGAAAACATAATTATATTTCTCTCAGTAACTGAGCCAGTCCAAATGAAGTTCATGATCATGCCATGAAGCTTTTTGATAAGACTATGAGGTCATTTGTAGAGATAAAAGGTATACAAAAACATTGTAGTGATCATAGAATTGACCTTGAATATCATTCCCTCTTGAAATATGGATTCATCTTTCATCTTAGTGAACTGAAGATGGATACCAAAAACAGTATCATGTGGTGGAGATCTTATGACCTTTTCAAAAATAACGTAATTCCTAGATAAATCAATAGAAAGGAATACCACATAAAATGATGAATTCTTTAAATTCTATGCTATATTTCCACAAAAATCCTCATACAGAACATAATTGCGTACTTATTCCAACTTCTTTATTTCCCTTCCACCACCTCATAATAATAGAAATAAACCTGATATAATTTAATTTTTTATTGGAATACTATTCATTAAGGAGACTATCATCTGCATAAAACTGATGTTAAGGAGTAAATATACCTCTTCCATCCCTAATTTCTTCATATAAACCAATATTAACAATGACATTCACGGATCTGTGGAGGTATTCTTCATCCAAGGAAATGAGAAGACCAGATAAGGGTTCACGATACCTAAATCCTAAGAGAAATAGAATAATCCCGTTAGGGGACCATTAATGGGGATGGAAATATTTACAGAGCATAGTATTGTTTTTATCATCCTAATGAAGGCCATAGAGACACCATTCTGTTTGAGTACCGATAAAATAAAATTCCATTTTATAGATAAAGCTTTAGAGATATCAATCTATAAAGAAATATTTCAATATTTTGTCTTTATTATCATGATATTAACACTCCTAGTGTGATTAAAAAGGAATTTTACATATACATCATAGTTACGAACACACATTGATTCGCAGTTATAATATCTTTTGCAAAATTTCCAAACTCAATAGAAATGATTTTGACAATGACTATATGAATTTTTCCCCAATAGAAATAGTTTGAACATCCCTGATGTCATAAATATTATCTTTTTTTATTATATTGACGTTGTCAGAGTTGAAACAATAAGTCATAATAGAATGGAGGATGAATTCATTGATATCCATGACCACTTCATTAATAATAATGTCCTATTTAAACATAAAACAATTATTAGAGAACCCATCGGTACCTATAACACTATTGATGTTAAGTGAAAGGACATCTTATTGAACCTCCCCCTCAGAGGGGACTAATGTGGTCACCTAGTTTTGATGATCTCCAATAGATTTCGGAGCAAAATTAATCATTTTATAAGTAGTGTTAGAAACATTATCAGTTTTTTTCCAAAGGTAGTGTTTTGGTCATAGAATGAAACACCAAATATTTTTAAAAAAAGTGGTTACACAAATCTAAAAATTGGAATTTTGTTAACATCCCTAACATAAATAGGGAGTAACTATGGAAGAAGATCATCCCTCCAATGCAGATCATGGGTAACACCTAAATTGGAAAGCCCATCTACAATCCTGTTAGCATCACGGTAGGTCTGGGTGGCGATGAAGCTGAGTCCAGCCAGAGAGTTCAAGTAACCCAGCCAACGTGAAGTGATAGTACACGCAAGGTGGATGGTAACATTCCAAAAAGCCTGAATGATAGTAGTGGAGTCTCTCTCGATCCAGATGTAGTTCTTGTTGGGATGCTTAGAAATTAAATGGCATGACTGACAGCCATCATCACAGCTTCTAGGGATGTGGGGGAACCGTATGATCCATAGAAGCAACAAAGCGTCTGCTCGAAATGATTTTTGAAGATAGAACCATAGCCCGCTAGTCCAGGGTTGCCTTTATAGGATCTATACATATTGACTTTAATCCAGCCTAGCGGGGTGATATCCAAAACACTTCAATAGTATAATTAAGGCATAGATATTTCCCCTCTACCCTATCTCGTTTGATAATCTCAAAGTCATGAACCGAGTTGTTGCAATGATCTTTTTGGATTAAAGCCACTTCTCGAATGGCCATAAGGATTCTCTCTTTTCCTGAATTATTTTTAGATGAGTTATTTTGAAATATGAAATCATTTATAACATACTAGATTAATTGAAGAAGCTTCGCTACAGTAGTAACCAAATTTTTTTTCAGTTGCTGGGAGATTGATATGTCCAAGCATCATTGAATCTTCTTGGTAATGGATTCAAAAAGAAACCATATTCACTAAAAAATGTCAAGAATGTAAGGCCAAATAGAATTTTATTTGTCACAAGAAAGAAAAATATGATTTAAATCCTCTTGATACTTATTGCACATTCATAATTTTGAACATAGAATGATCCCGAATGTTTGTAGAAAAGTATCCATGGGAATTTTATTATGAACTACCTTCCAGACAAATGTAAATCTCGCAGTTTTTATGTAGTATTTATTAAAGATACATAAGAAAAAAATTATTCGCAACATTATTGAATAAATGATTATAGTAATTTTTGGAATCAAGAATCCCATTATGGGTAGGTTCCAAAACAAGAAAAAAAATTATTAATGATGTGATAGTTGTCAAAAATTTGTTTATCATGATCAGGATGACAGGGGTTTTGCATATGCATGACATTTTTAATAGAGTCCTGAGAGTGGGAAGGAGAAAATTTGTTGTCCATCAAAGAGATCAGATGAACACAAGTCTAGTTATGAAGCCAAAAATTTAATTTGTAACATTTATTATCCATCCATCTATATTTTTTCATAATATAATTGAAAGTGTTTCTGATGGAGGGCTATATAGAGGATGTAAGGAAATGAGAATGGTTATTTCTAGGTTTATCAAGAAAACGATCCCTAAGAAAATCTGTAGAAGGATATGTGCAATGAATGACATTCCACGTAAGCCATGAATGAAATAATTCATTAAAATTAGAGAGATTTTTAATGCCTATCCCCCCTTTATCAATAGTCTTGCATCAAGAGATCCAGGGGACAGTCACCAGTTTTATCTCCAACATACTTCCAGTCCAAACAATATTATTAATAGCAACATTAATGAGTTTTAAAAATCTCTTAGGCGATTTATACATTCTATGATAACAATAAAACCTTTATTGGATTTTGTGGGTGGGTGAATGTCGTTATAGTCTGTCTGTAAAAATCAATAATCAAGGGATTTTGATCTGAGTGTGTTCATGGGAGAGTAAATCTTGAAACACCACTGGGATGACATCCATAGTTAAACAACATTAATCAACATTCATTCTTACAATCACATCTTCAATTGAGTATATACCTATTACATGTAAAATTAACCCTAAAAATTGGAACTTCAAATAATATATAGTAATCAATTCACATATTGAAATAATGAGTGGGAAATCTATGGAAGTTGGTTCCAATCTTCTCTTCAGGTCATAAGAATGTGTTAATATTTCTAACAAGGATCCACTTTTTCTATATAGTTTAATAAATTATTCAAATGTTCATCCATAGATCCCTTAGTTTTATGTTGGAATCCATGCCATAAATAAAATAAAAAGGGAAAATTAATCTTTGAGAATATAGAACACCGTAATTTATTGGGGACCTATATCCCAAGTGAGAAACTTAATATTTTCATGTTAAAAGGCTCGTAAATGACTCGTACCAATTCTGTAAGAGCTCAAAAAAACATTAAAAAATCTATGATCTTCCCAATTGAAAGAAGTCAACTTTTATGAAGGAATCAAATACTCAAAAATCCCCATTATAAGAGGATAGTGTGTCACAATTTTATTCCTAAGGGTCATGACTAATGGGGTGTTCCCCAAGCCATAGAAATTCAAGTATAATTTTATAAAATTTTAAGAGACTTCTTTCTTGTTTGAGGAACTTCATTCTTTTTCAACTATTCGTTAGAATTCCCACTATCTGTAGTAAAATTATTTTATCTGGAAGAATCTTCATATTGCTTACGCTTTCCATTTTTTTTAGTTTTTTCAACTTCTCTAGAGATATTGCATCTTGGGTATTTGGAAAATTATTTCCATGAGAATGATGCACATCAATTTCATAAAAAATACTAATTGACGACAACTTAATGGATGCAGAATGTATCTTAGTATGTGAGGATTTAGGGTTAACCTTCCTCTTTCTTTCCAAAATACTTTTCACAATTAATGATTTCAGAGGCCGTTAAATATTTTTCTTATATACTAGATCACATTCCATAATCATGGGAGTATCATCCTTCTTACGAGAGTGTGTAGAATTATATATGATTGATTTTACCAACAAATGGGAATTCGTGTTCTCATTTAAATTAACAATATCTTAATCCTATATAACAAGGGACTTATTTGGTTTAGAAAAAAAATACACCTAATATTTTACTAAATATCATAAAAGATAAATTACTCATTGATATCACCACATATCGTGAAAACCAATTCATTGATACACAAGTAAATTTCCAGTGCTAATGAGAGGTCATCTGATTGTGTGAATGGATTCAAATTTGACCCATCTAGGATTGAAGAGCTCAGAGATGTAGGAAATTCCTTCTACCTTGCAATATAATCTCATGTTTTCGTTAATTGGGAAACTGAAAGGGGATGATTATGAGGAAAGATATCCATTTTAGATTTGGATTCAACCAATTTTTAATGAAAAATATTATTGTTATTTCTTTTTTTAACACTTCCTTCAATTCCATATATTTAGTATCCTTTGTAAATTTTCTTTTAAAACCCCTACAATTTTTTACAATGTTCTCTACAATCATTCAATGATCTCAAAAGGGTGGTACACACTCAAATTTAACTTTGACAACAATTTTTTATCATTAAAAAGTAATGTGATGTTACCAGGACACATGGATGATAAATTATCATCAAAATAATGTGATAAAAATAACTAACATCACCATCATTAGTGAGATGGTATATTACAAGCAGTGTCCCAATACAAGATTCAAAATCATTAAGAATTTTCTAAGGTCAATATAACAAATTCAAAATGTGAAAGTATATACAAACATCCCCATTTGATTTATTCCTAGTCGCGGCATTGAAATTGATATCCCAATATGAGATGTGATGGATAATAGGTTTGAGATACATGTTTCTCTAAATTCTAGCCACTATAATATCCTCTCCACGTTAAAAGAAAATGTAGAAATATGTTCTTCCTATTTGGATGAGTTTCCAGTTGCAATTACTCTAACCATGGTTGATACGAGTTTTAAGGAAATCATTACAGAAAGTCTTGTGTTATCTTTATAAAATCACCCAAGCAAGGATGAATTATTTGAAAATATTGAATATTTGATGGAGTGAAACCATATCTGCAACTACTAAGAATCCTATATCATCATTCTTATTATTATTTTGAGAGACACGAAGGAACCTCCTAAAGTAGATCGTGAAACCCTAGTAACACATCCAAACAAGAGATATTTGATTACCTCATATGGTAACCATTGGGAACATCCAAATTGATATGAATATCAGGAAGTGAAACATATTTTACAGAAATCTCCAAATTATGATTGAATGAATCCATGATCAACTAGATGATGGATTTTATTATTGTTGAAAATATGAAAATCACATAGTCTCACTCCCAAGGGAATATCATCTCTATTATTTTAGTTGTTTATAACCATTAGAAATGTTTTTCATAAAACAATTATTACTACTCCAACCATCCAATTTAATGATTTAGTTTTAAGGGTAACATATATCACATGTTCATATAGACTCTAGGTTTCATGTAAATTAAACTAAAAATTTACATCAGGTTAATTTAAAATTATGTACATATAAAATATAGAAGTGTTTCATTATTTCCTACATAAAATTAATATCTACCATAAATTCAATATACTAGATATAAATATGATGATATATATACATTATCACATCATTAGGTCCCCGTGTTTCTTCCTATACATTATTGTTTAACCACATATTCTTAACCAAGTGAATGTTCTTCTATCACAACACTTTCTCTCATTGATCGAGAAGCACCACTAGCTGTTCATAATAAGAGTGATCATTCTATAGTGTTTTGTATTTTGATATTATTAAATTTGATGAATCATATTATTATTTATTCAAGAGAGATATAAGGAACATATCTTGAATGTGAGGTATAAATGGTGATAGCATAAGGAGATAAGATACCAACCCTACATTATTAAGGATACCTATGGGACCAATACACCTAAGGTTCAAAATTACCTTCATTATTAATCTTATTAACTTATTTTGTTAAAAAATTCACACAAATTTATTATTAGTATCTTCAACTAATAGATCAAACAAATAATTATCCACATAATTCTTCAATCGACTATAAGATACCATATTCTGCTAATAAATGGTTTCAAACATCACTACCATTTATTTAGAAATAATGTCCAAATATAATTTATTCACTAACTTAATACCATCATGTTAGATGTGTGTACATATTTCTATATTGGTTTTAACATGGAGACATAATAATGCCCAGGTGAAAGTAATTATTATCGGAAAACTCAATTAGATGAATGTTTTGACACCAACCAACATTGATATCAAGGGAAAATAATATAAATATTCCTATAGGATTTAAATTGTTCTATATGAAAACCCGCATGTTTAAGGATGATTATATGTACTGGTATAAATTTTCATATCCATGGATTACTAAAGACATCATATGAACTTAATGGTATACTTGATCGAGTAAAATTTCATGTTGTAGTTCATTCAGCCTTACCAATTACATAATGTATAACCTATTATATTGATAAAGAGAAAAAATATTATCCTATTATTAAGAAATATAATAACTTAGAAAATTTACTAAATTCAACCAAAATAGAAATATAGATTTTAGATGTTTCGGGGAGCCTAAGGAATATATTCATGGTAATATTTTCCCATTTATATAGTTTTATGGGTAGTGTTAGTGACATATACGTTGAATTATATCATTAGGTCATAATATGATTATATACCAAGAATAGAGATACATACTCTCTTATATATCCATTTTTGTTATTCTAAAAAACACTCATTCATTAATTTATAAATCATTGTACTTCTAGGATGAATACATAGGAATGAGCTATGTGATTTGCCAAATGGATCCTTATTCATGTATTGTATTAAAGGGAGACAAACATAGTTCATTAACCTTATCCTAAAATCATAATTAAAGTTAAACATAGAAACATTTCCATCTATCTCTTCATTCTCTTCATCAATATTTTTCTCTTTTTAACAATCAAATTCATTGATGATTGAAATGTAATTAATGAATAATAATATTTCTCTTATTCACATAAGAATTATTCTTCAATAGATTGAATGTCCATACATATTGGATCATTTTTTATCCTGTCATTTATAATCTCTTGCCATCATTGTGAATCAAAGCCTTAGAATCCATGTTTAATTATTAAGGGTTGTAATTTATTGAGAATTTATAATCATTAATCAACAATAACCATCATATCTAGAGAATATTTAAATCTTTTTAGGATAATATATAATATTATATAATATTATTAGTTTATATATCTCACATTTATCTATAATGATTATGCCTTGATGTCTACAATTCAAAAAATACCACATCAAACACCAAATCATCAGTTGAGTAATTTTTCTCATGAATTTTCTATTGCAATGAGGCATAAGCTATGAAATTATCACTAGACATAATAATACATCCCATAACCCTCATCAATGTATCACTAGAAACCAAAAAATCATATCCGTTATAGGGTTCTAATAGTATTTGTGAATTATCCAATATTCTCTTCAGTTCCATGAATGTTTCCTCAAATAATTTTTCTCAATGGAACGTGAATACCATCTATGTTAACATGCTGAGTGGATTTTTTATCCATGATAAAATCATAAAAATAATCAAAAATATCTCTATAATTCTTGAGATTTTTTATTACTTATTGTTGTGTGTATTGTCGAATATTTAACAAGAATAGACATTCAAGGATACACGTAAATACAATTTCATTATATTATATTTCCCGTGACTGAAACTAGTTTTATCCATAATGAAATCTTGTTAGCTTTTTGATATAATACCTACATCCATAGGGACATTAGAACAATCCTCAATTTATCTTCACACTCATTTCTCTTATAATATATACAATTATCATCTTTAATGACTAACACATGCAGATCATGATAATATCTAATAATATATTCATTAAATTTATGATGGCGGTGGGGGAATTTGTAAAGAAAAAATTAAATATCTACACATTAACAATATTTATACCTCATATAGTTGGTTATCATTGGAATGTATTTAATTTTTATGAATAGATTATTGTTGCAAGATTGATGATCAATTTCTGAAATATATTAACCTCCAAATTATAGATCAAAATAGTCATCAGTATGGGGAGTAGATATATATTATTGATTATGATCTTTTTAGGTTCTTGATAGTAAATGCAGCATTTTATTGATCTATCTGAATTACTAAATAATGGAATAGTTGAACCCCATGGTTCCACACATGGATAAATGAATCTATTATCAACATTATATTGGTGCTTCTACTTCAATTCATGTATGATAATCATGGATTTCTATACGGAGTCACTAAAATATGTTTAGTTCAGGTTAAAAATTCTTTTACAAACCTATAATATCAATTTTGAAAAAGGCTATCAAATTATTTTATAAATACATCAAAAAAATCTCATGAAATATGTATATAAAAGATGCAGAGTTTCTCCCTAACCTTCTATCATATGTAATCCATTTAAATAGGAATAATAACCCATAAAAATGATTTATGTTCCTTTGAATGTTTATATTTTTCATCTAACGGATTGAAAATAACATGGTGCCTCAGAATATCAAATTCGACTTCCCTTCATTGATAATTGATATGTTCTTTATTTTATAAATACAATCCATGCATTAAATAAGATCAAATTAAAAAAATTTATTAATAATGTGATTTATAAGATAAAAATTCCCAAAAACATCAATCATATAATTGATATATACATTTGATAAAATGATATTACCATTATGGGCCAGGACTGATAATTCATAATCTACTCGTCAAGGACAAGAATTCACATTCCATAAGACTCTTCATCAATTAATGCAATTAATCTATCACTATAGAATTAATATACTTAAATATTTGATTATTATTATCACCACCTAAATATTATATTTCATTTTTTATTCCTTATTGAAATCACAATCGTTAAAAAGAACATTAAACATTTTTAACAATAATCATCAATCATATTATCTTAAAATTTTTTAAAGGATGTCTAAATTTATACAACATTTTTCATCAATGAAACCATTTTTATTACATAATTAAACCATGTTCATTATCTGCCAAATTATATATAATATTTTATACTAAAATTTCAACTCACCCACATGTATCACTGTATAGTGTCTCTATAAGAATTAAATCTATCTCACGCTCATCTTGAAAAGGTAATGATCAAGTTAATACACAATTCTCCCATTATAATGTTATTATCCCTATGTGAATCCATTTTAATTTAACATCAATATAATTTTATATTCCCATTGATGTATTTTATTAGAAAAAATAATCCAAAATTTATCTTAACAATGGATTTATATATATATAACCTTATCCTAAGGGTTCTCACTAATTATTATTTATCATTGTTTAAGAACACCCAAAAAATCAGTTTCAAATTCAGTTGACCCAATTAAAACATACATAAATATCACATCTTTTTATATGAATAATAATTAAAATTCATCATGATCCATGATAAAAATATAATGGATCACTAAAATTGGAATCATAGATAAAAAACAAGAAGAAAAAGATCAACATTATTTCCCACTGATATATTTACAGCAATAACCCTTATTATACATACTATACATAAATACATATATCATATCCGGGGGAAAATAGAAGATAAAAAGGTTGATATTAAATGATGTGTATAAGTAATCAAGGGATAAATCAATGAATAATACATTCCAGAAATACATGAGAATAAGGGTATAAAATAAATATCTTATCATTTGAAAATATAAAAAAATAATTAATCAAATTGAAAAGTCATTTAATAAATCCAGAATATTAATATTACATGAATAATAATAATATAATATAAAATATTCCAAGAATTTATTATATTGGGATTATATTAT
Organism: Viscum album; assembly: GCA_963277665.1. Lineage (NCBI taxonomy): Eukaryota > Viridiplantae > Streptophyta > Magnoliopsida > Santalales > Viscaceae > Viscum > Viscum album. Next base: position 2,129,362,041 of record OY728150.1, on the reverse strand, counting down.
GTAAATAAATAGTCACATTAACTATAGAATAATCAAATTCATAGAAATATAACATCAATGTTTCCCATGAAGTCATTTATCAAATGTATTTCCTGTGATAAACAATTGAGTCCCAACATTGGGCTTTTGATAACATCATGTTTACACTCTTTGGGGATTAGTATAACATCTTGTATATCCACTTATCTTATTAAACATTTATCTTTACCCAATAATTTGATGATCTATAATGGATCCTCTAATCACATAATCGTAATACACTCAAATATTTGTAGAGGATCATCAATTTATTTATTATTTCATCATCACTTACTATGTGTAAATTATAATGGGTGTCATCAATATTTCATATTCACAATCATAAAACATCCTGAGAAAAAATAAGGAATGTATCATAGGAAACTACCTTATGTAAATCATATTTATGATTAAATATTATATCAAATATACCAAATTCCATTTAAACATCCGTGGAGTATTTATCATAGAAAATAAGAATTCCAATTTAAATCACTTATAAAAATATAAAATTTATTAAATGGTATGGAAAATATTTTCATATAATAGAATAGTATAAAAATATATAGTATTCTTCCACAAAAATGGGGTTCACTATAAATAGAAATTAATTTATATAATTTATGATAAAATAATAAATTACATCCCAGATTTTGTAAAAATTATCTCATTTGAAAAATAAATAAATGGTTGAATTTAATTTATTTATTATAATATAAGATATGGATAAATATTATTTTATTCAATAATTAAAAAACATTTTAAAAAATCTAGAAATTATTTTAAATAAATTAATGACATGGTTGAAAATATTCCCAAAAAAATGTAATAACAAAGTTAGTTTTCCATAATATAATTATTTTATCATTCTCTATTGATATAATGTGGCAAATGGAATTGGATTTTGTTATATAAAAAATTTAAAATATGAAAATAAAATAAATATGTTTTATTATATATATATATATATATATCAATCAAATTCATTAATGTAAAATTAAGAATAAATAATAATATTCAAAATGTGATCATAATGTAAAACCCCTACCTCAATTACAACATTCATTGTAGTAGCTCTTACCTCCTATATATATTTTTTAAATTCATTATAATTTTATAATATAACCATATAAATTGTTATGATAACTTTTATTTACACATATAATATTTCAACAGTTATTTATTAATAATTCATTATAGAATCATCGTTTGTAGGTGTTAGCTGTTTCATTTTACAACTAAATATTATTTTGGTTGATCTATCCCTTTTAATTTGTTCATAATTCTATAAAATAAAAAAATTAATCCTTAATTTGTTTTACATTTATTCATTAAATTAATTTTTTAAACACACAAAAATGATAGAGTTAAAAAAATTAAGTAAAACATTACAGGAGATGATATATTATTATTAAATATATCAATTCATTGATCAATTTTAATCACTGAAGTAAAATGATTCATATAGCTATGTGAGGGTGGTAGTCCACACATACACATGAGAAATACCACAATTTCCCATTTGAAGGAAAAGTGGTTGAAAATGGTTGTTCTATCGCAATAGTAATATCTATGGATATTTATTATTATTGATTCATCATGTTATGATAAATTCAATATTCTTGGGATGGAGGAAGAAAAAGTATAATTAAAAGAGAATGAATGTGATTTATAGATCTTATTCAAAAGACTTATATTATCAAAAACCAAAAGACATGAATGCTTTCTCGTAGGAGAAAAAACATGGGATATAATAGGATAGAAATGATTATTGGAAGGTTTTTTTGAAATTTATTGTCTAATTTATAAGTTTTGTAATTTTTTAAATAGGAAGGATATGAGTTTCACTTTTATAAGTGAGAGAGATTTGAAAAATAGAATCACATAATTTTTTCCAATTATGAGTCTCTAAGAAATTTGATATTGTGTTTGTGGATGTTTTTTGAAGATTGAGAGGTTTATCTATTTATTAAGGGATTCAATAGAACCTCTACATATTCTTTTTCAATTTTGTAAGTTTCTAGATAGGTTACATTGTCTGGTGTAAAAGCTTTTTGATGAACATTACAATAGCTTATTGGAAAGGTCGTGATATTATATGATGATTTAAATATAAAATATCTTTTCTATGAATTTTACAGGGGCCCAAGATACTATTTATAGATGAGTATCCCCATTAGGATGCCTTAAATGATGTAATTACATAGAGGGGTCCTATTAGATCGCTACTATGATATGACCTTGAGAATATTCATATGGCTTTGGGCCGAGAAGGTAGTGGGTGTCAAATGGAACCCATACAAAACATTAGAGTCTTAGGTGATATAGAATGCTTAAGGTAATAAGACTATCAAAAAGAGATTATTGTTTATTTATTTATATTAAACTTGATATGGTTTATCATATATTCCATGGAATATAACATTGGAAATAGCAATATTGTGGTTTCCGGGGATTCACAAAAATCATTAGTCGAAATGGATGATGCCATGGGATTCAAATTAGGGTTTAGATTCTGTCTAATGATATATTATTTTTTTATAGCTCAACTATTATCTAATGAATTGGTTGATTTATAAGATGATTCTTAGAGGCGATACATAGTATCAAACATAATATATCAATATAATAATTATAAATGAATTAATGGGATGGAATGGATTCCTCAGTTATTTTGATACCATTGCAAATATTAGGGTTTCATGATTGAAATGGAGATACAAATAATACATTGTGACTGTCTACAATGCCAGTAATCTAAATTATTGTATGTGGTTTTAGGGGATTTTATATCTTCAAGCATACAATGTCCAAAAACCAATGGATTATTATTTGATCTCTTTAATTGATGCCCAAGATATACCTCTAAGATTAGATAGATGAATGATTTATGGATTGGTCGAGGAGACATGATATATTGGATTGACATGATATATAATATGGGATCTAGGAGTAGTATTAATATTTATTTCAGGGGACTCCCATGAATAAGTTGCACCATGATGTTCTGGATTAACTATGGAATCCACCATTATTGAATCTTACTTTGTCGTAACTTTGGTAATGACATGTTATTACCATGGGGTTCATCCCAAGGACTCAATGAAGGTTGATACCTTTTTATACCCCAGGATCATCTACATAGCTTCATAGATGAGATCACAGGATCTCCCAATAGAGGATAATTGTTTCTCTAAGGTGATGTTCAATATTGGAGAGATTAGAAAATTTTATGATCTAGATATGGTTGATTTGCATTATAAAACTGTAAATTAATGATGTGTAATAGTCTTAGAACTGTTTATATGTTCCCCCTTAGTGTGTTTGGATTAATGTTAAACAAGATCATCATGATGTTCTTAAGAAAATAGCATCATCAAACCAAAACATGTATTTAAGTTGATTTTTAATTTTTATTAATTGGTTAATTTTTTCATCTCAGATTTTTTCATCATCGAATCACATAATTACATTAATTTTATGACAGTACATTAGTGGTTCCCAACTATGTTATGTTCTAACACCCTCGTCGGGCCTCCATTGAACATTTTTTACATAATAAGATCTATAGTTTTGGAGGATTAGGTAAGGATGATGAATGAAATTATATGTTTGATCAAGAGGAACTCTTATGTGAACTAATATTGGAGTTTGTTATGGATCATTGATGTATTAAATCCTAGATGCATTTAATTTACATTATATCTAAATTTGGGATCATTCTGGAGGGTGGTCAGTTTTTTATGCTTGTATGTATACCTTTAATTTCATATGAAAAATTCAAATAATTGATTCCTTATACATAATTTTATTTTCCTATTAGTTAATAATTTATTTTTTATTTTCTACTGTAATATGTGGTTGCAGTCTCTCCATGAAACTACCCTACACCCCCACAACTGGCCAGTAGCCTCTATAATATAGAGAGACAAACCAAAGATCATGTCATGGTCCTACCCAACTATTATATATAGTTAGTTGGTGTGGTGTTTAAAGAATGGGTATGTGATTCATTTATCACTTGAAATAGTATTTGTAATTTGGTATCTTGGAGACAAAATAATTTGTTGGAGATTGTGATAGAAATATGAGGGTGAATCATGAAACATTTTATAATAGGTTATCTATAATCTTGAACAAGTAATTGATGATATGGAATATCGATGTTATGTTATATTTCATTTTCACCTTGTCTGATGAACACGATGTTTGTATTTATTATTTTTTTGACCTCTACCTCTTGGATCATTAGAAGGAGACATCATATGTATACACTCTTAGATCATATATAAAAGAGTGATCTAATGTATCATGAGTTTTCATGAATGCTTCACATCACATTTAGGGTCCTTCCACTATTATTTTGTCACTTATGAGAGGTAAAACTATTTTAAGTGTTCGTAATCACTCCTCAGATTTTTTATATATAATATACTAGTGGAATTCAACTAATATTGTTAATTATATATATATATTCTTCAATCTGATGGAATTTATTGTAAATATATGTTCAGATTAATGGGGAGGTGTAATATGGAATAGTTCCGTGTTAAATCATACCTATTGTGACCCAAGTAGGTTATTTAGATAGATTTTTCTATAATTAAAAAAATAGAAAAAGCATTGTAAGTATTTGGGTTTAGTTGCATAAACCCTTGGTAATTTTTTTTGCATTTTTCACCTTTTATTTGGGTATTACACTCTGCTTAGCTGAACCATGTGGTGGTGGCACACTGGTTATAAATATTTGAAGGGATGTGTTTATAATAAGATTATTAATGCATGGTAGGACCATATGAATACTTATATAATGTTCTATAAAAAAACATATACAATGTTCTGGAAAATATAATTGAATAGAATTATACATAACTAATATGGTGATCATGAAATTTATTTGAATGTATCATCTATGAAGTTGTCATTGGCTATGTAAATAGTTATTGTTAAATGGTGATCCTTTAGAGATTATTCTATTAGGTGGGTGAAACATGAGGGTTGAACATAAGTGGGTGGTTAATTTTTGAGTGAGAAACAAAATTTATGCATAGTATACATAATATTGGGTGGTTTTAAATGACTATCATTGTGAGACCCTGATATGGGAGTGTGGAAGATATCTCATTTTTTGGGACATTATATGAGACTATACCATTGGGATAGGTGGGAGACCAAGGGATCTTTACAATATAATTACACAATAACATGTCAAGTCGTGATGATATTAGAGGGAGTCCCATGAGTGGTGTTGGGTGTGTTTTACTAATATTTCATATATGCTAAATATGGGAATATGCTTTTGGTTATGAATAATGTGTGTGATGAGATAATAGAGGTGTTCTAGCTATTATGATTATATAAGGATGATTGAATGTGTGTTTTAAGAATATTTTTGATGAGTACACATTTAAAATGGATTAGTTGGGTCACCATAACTGATTTGGCTCATTCGTAGTTAGATAATAATTGGGTGAGGAATGTGGTTCGGGAGGAGAAACATACATTCAGTTATAGATCCTATTATGGTGGATCATGAGTACTTATATAAGGTAATACATATTGAGTGCAGTTCAAAATTTCTACTTTGATTATATGACACATATTATGTATTCATGTTCAAAGAGATTCATGTATAGAAACCACTTCGGTTCAGAATGATTAATGATTTATATCTCTTGTTGAGGAATGAGAATAAGTGGACTTAACAACATCTATTTTTTGTATTAAAGGATGATGAGATAGAGTGGGTTGGGGAATTCAGTTTTGGTCTAGTGATGGGATGATAATGATGCATCTATGTTGGGAGACTCATAACAAAAATGATTAATGTGACCCCATTGTTTTCATGTTCGGGGTGCATGGAACTAGACTTTAGATAGATGTTTTGGCATTAGGGTGTAAGTGAATCAATGGGAATGGTCCATTGGGAATCTTTAGTGATTACACGATTACACTATGGTTGTGATGATGAGTTGATTCTCAGAATTGAATCAATATTATGGTGGATATTGGATAGAATATGAGAGATTAATATGGGAAATGATTTAGTTATTATGTTTCGAGTATGATAATAGAATTGGTTGATTGGAGATTTAATTATAGAATAACAATTATAGTTGAGTTTATACTTCAGTGGATGTATCAAAATAAACATCGAGTGTATGAAGTATTTTACAGAATTGTTATAAGATAAACATATTTCGCATTATTATAAGACAACTACCTGTTTATAAATTATTCATCAAGAGGACCAACAACTTTTTTTGTAATGAAATAGATACAGTGAGCTATAAATTGAATTAGATTCATCATTTTTGATATTACAAAAATATTCAGTGAATTATAATGGAATCTTATAGGAATATATGACATGATCAGGTTGTTCATGGACTGTGGGGGTATGTATGTTTAATTTTGAATGTGATAAAATAGGGTTGTAAAAAAATTTCTTTGATACTCTCGCATGTGTTATTGTATTCTGTGTCTGTATAGTGATAGGTGGTTATGTGTAATGATGCGTATATAAGTTAGTTGGAAATTCAAATGGTTTGTAGGCACCAATTTCAGGTCTTATGTTTTGGGATCCAGTACATATAGATTCTAGAACCATATTCTATATGAACTTTTTTATGATGAAATACTTGTACATCATGACATTTGGGCTCCATGGAGTGTTGTCATTGAGTTTTGGAAAATACAGTCAATTTAAAACTTATGTTTCATCAAGATGAAAATGGTATGATGCGTTTTCACATGGGATGATTATTAACCATCTTGAAATAGATTGATCTTATTTGTAGAATAATTCAAGATTGATAAAGGTAAGAATGTTAAATTTGATGACATCTAGACCTCTTAAAAATGTAATGTGTTATGGTGGAGAGTTTTTAATGCCTCTCATCTATAAGGGATAATCAATTCCAATTTAATTTTAATTTTGAAATGATGTGTGCGGTGAATTTTTACCAATTCATGAAAATGTAGTTTTGAGAGTTGTAAAATTTCTGGATCGTATTTGGGGATTTTTTTTATCCAATAAAGGTTTCTTACGTGTTCATACGATCTCAAGATCATTAGGGTATGTTTATTTTTGCATTGAAGTATATCACTGGAGTATATGGTTTAGTTTAAACTATTCAAGTGAAATCCTCTAGTACCTTGATGGTGTGGTGGTTTTTACTACATTTTATAAATTTCATAGTTGGGAATCATGGTCAATTAATGTATAAGGATTTACCATGTGATATATCAAAGGAGACTATTTTGTCTTTTATGGCTTGTGTATAGGGAAAATGGAATGTGAATTGTTTCGTAAAAACCAAGTGTAATTTGTAGGGTGTTTACATAGTTTCTTCTAATTATTGTAACACAGTTAAAAAATAATTTTTCAAAATCATTTGAGAGGTGATACATTTATTTTTGGGGAACAAAAATGGTTTATGGTTTGAATTAAATGCTTTTCAATCAGGTATCCTTCCTAGTCATGTTAAAAAAATTATTTATCCTTTTTCTTATCTATAAAAAATAAAATAAGGTGATCCCCTTTTCATTTTCCTCAAACATGAAATATTATCATTCATTTTCCCCTTATTAATAATTGATTTATCATTTAATTTTTCGGGATTTAGATTAAATTTTGGGAGATACATGGTAATTTGTTAATTTCTGGTTTGGTCATTCCTATTATTTTTCATGTGATGATTTCATGGCAGTGACATTAATTGATTCATTAATGTTAGGATGACGTTAGATTTTTTCAATGTTTTTATTTTTATTTTAATGAATATTCATATTTAATTCATGGAATTTATTAGGATTTTTCATAGAATAGGGGAAGGAGTGTGGGAAGGTCTTTGGGTTGTCGTTGGATGTTATTATGTGGTGGCGGGAGTGCCAGAAATATATAAATCAATGATAAAAATTTTTAGTTAGTTGTTTAATTAGTTAAAATTTGTTCTAATTATTTTTTTATATATTTCTGTCACATGAGTTAGGTTCAACAGATTTTTAATGGTATCCTTTTATTCAAATAGAGTTTGGTAGATGATAGGAGGATAGTTGGTGGACTATAACAGAAAAGGAAAATGGATTATCATTTGAGGATGATTCTTTTAAACATTTGTTATGGATAATACATTTTTACTATTCATATTGGTGTATGAATCCTCATACGAAAAATTATGTTACTTTAATTATTGATTTATTTAATTTAATTTAAATTAACTCATTGTGTAGTATAAGTACTTAAAATTCAAGATAAAATGTACTAAGTTCACTTGGGTCCTTTGTAAATAGTTGTGAACCTTGACTACTAAGGGTCGAGGCCTAGACTGAGTATTTAGATAGATATAGGGAAACATCCAAGAGGGGTTGTGTTATAAATTGATATAAATATCCATTTAAGGATGTTTAAATACCCCAAACAAGTGAATATACTAGTTAGATGTGCTTTAGGAAGATATTTTATGGAATTGTTGAGTCGATCATTTTAAAGTGTTCTGATACATTGAGATATTCCATTATCTATATATAGATACGAGACACAATTTGACAAATCCATAATGATGATGAGGCACAATTTTGTATTAATGTTCCATATGGATATAATGTTCTTTCGAGCATCACACATGTGTCTGACAGACCAATTTTGACTAAGGATCCAAAGTGGGATGTATCAACTATTGTAATGACCATGGGGACCTTATAGGATCCACTTCGTGAGATGAATATAACATTTTATATGTTTTTATGTGTAGATATGGCAGGATGTGACACCATAAAATCATACCAAACATGTGATGTTGCAGTGATATAGTTATTGTGATAGCATGGGTGTTCCACCATTGAAAATTATTTATTTAAATATATTTATGACGATACGTGATTTTCCAGGAAAAATGGCAACAAACTATTGGTCCTATAAATAATTTGATTAACTGAGAGTATTGATAATAACTTTTCTACATGTATAGGACCATGGGATTCATGGTATTCTTGTGGTTTTGTCTCATTTTATATTGGGTGTAAATTCCTACCTTTTCAAACATCATCTTATTTTGATAATGCAATAGTGGAATCCAAGAGGTGGTATATAAGATAAGATATTAGAAATATTTCGATCATGTTTATATGAATACTGGATATAGTATAGATTCATCTAATATTGTGATAATATTGTGATTTATTGTGGGGAAATATTTAAATGAATATACTAGTTGACTATTGTGAATACATGTTCCAATAAGAGAAAATGTACATTAGGTTATAGATGGGTATATATCCTCAAAAATGGGATATCTGACATTCCGAGGGGCACTTCTCTATCCCCTCAATTTATTCCATGGATTCCCCACATGGATTGGTTTGAAACAATATTTTAATTTCATATGAGGATAGAATAGATATTTCATGCCCATAATATTGATTGGGGGATATGTAGAGAGTATTCCCCTTGATTTTATATGTATCTCAAGAATTAGTCATTATTTGATGTATTGGATTTTATAGGGATTCCGACTCTCAGTGACCATTCATTAGTTAGAAAATGAGGATTCATAGGTATTACAATAGGGTAAAATCTGAAGGACCCTAGAACACCCTGAAAGGGGCAGGGTGAATCAGGGTATCAATGTTTTCTATTTAATGTGAAATATATTCTTATGAGATTTTTTGGAACCCGTTAAACTTATCTAATTAGAATGTACAGTAAACAGACAATAACATGAAACAATATAACACAACAATTTTACATGGTTCACCACTAAGGGATAGTCCAAGTTTCATATGCTGATATTGAGTTAGTAATACCAAAATCAACTAATTTTCAATAGTTTAAAAATAAATAAGTTCCTAAATTATGACTATGGGCCAAGGACTCTACCTTATCAATATTTTAGAGATAACTCACCTCTCTCATCAAAACACTTCTATTGAAACCCCCAATCTTACTGCCTTGGGATGGATCCACACATAGTTTATAGACAACAATGACCCTTAATTTGAATGAAAATGAACATCATCAATTTTTGATATATACTCAATTGAAGTCCCATTTTCACCCACATAGGAAAACCACTTTTCATGAATAGTTGGTTTTTTTAAATTACATTTTCAAACTTTTCCTCCGTGACCTACCCTTCTTCCTCCAGAAACTCAGATGCACTGTGTGGAATGAGTACTTTTTGGACGACCTCTACTTATGCAGACCATCTATACTTTTGTGATGGATTATTATTCTATGGACCGACTATTATTCCTTGGAATTCCCCTACTTCACAGTAGAGTTATTCTTCTATACTCCAACTCTACTACACATACAATTTTCCCTTATGAGATATAGTGCCCCACAATAAACCTTCCATGAACAATCTCTATGGATCACTTTTCATTTCAAGAAATCATGTTCATTAACCTCTTACTCTTCACATAGTTGAATTACCGAATAAATGAAATATTCAATGAGATGCATCCTTCACCATGTACCATTCTCTTCCTGTGAAATTTTTTTCATCCATGGTCGATGTAGCACCTATTTTCCTTTGTGGCGGTTGATTTCATCCACAATAAAATCCCATTACTACTTTTCAATTGACCACATCATTTTTTCAAATGACAATCCATCCTAGAAACTGTTTGCCTCATACAATCCTCAATGCTCCCATGAACCATTTTCATTGTGTGGTCTGTGTACCATGCTTCACGGTCCACATAATGTAGTTATGTAGAAATCCATTTCATTTTATGATTTCCTTCGCCATTTATCATACTCAATAGTCAAACCTATTTTGATGGAAATAAATCAAAAACCAAACTCCATTACCATCAAATGCAATCATTGGGTCTATCAATATCCCCCTTTGGTTTTTTAGAAATCTAGAGATAAATTCCAAAAAGAACCAGCCACTATCAAAACTGGATGTACATGAAAAAAATCAGTCAACACGCTAACTCTGCATGACAAATAGTCAGTGTATAAAGCAATCGGGGAAGCATGAATTCAGTTCTCATGTTTTATAATGTGTATTGATGATAAAACTAATCTATCCACACTCAATTCTCCATTATCCATTCTCATATAACCCTAAAATCATAAAAGTTCCATTATCCTCCCTTATATAATTGAATTTACCCATTCCCCCCGATAGTAAATAAACCCAAAAAACTTTTTAATGACCAATTGGAGATCAAAAAACACCCCTAGATTATATCATCTCCATGGACATGCATTAATACAAAAAACATATGAAAAAATTAATCAAAATTTGTTAAAGGGGAAAAAATGTAGCATTGTCATGCAATGAGAGGTGGTTGAACGTTGAGGTTCAACTGATATTTCACAAACACATTTGATGAAAATGGATTGGATAATATTTCAACCACTTGATCGTTATTTCTGATGTTATCCATTTTAATCATGAATTATTCATCATTATCCTTGATGAAATGTTCTTGGATTTCAAAATGTTTCGTATGATAATGATGAACAAGATTATACATTAGTTAAATTATCCTCTTGTTAACAATGTGAATCACGATTTGATGTTTCATGTCACCAAGAATATCATTAAATTATTTCTTCTACCACAATATTTGTGTGAATGCCTTTGTAGCATATATATACTCATCTTCAACAGTACTAAGAGAAGTAATTTCATATTTCTTACTAAATTATCCTATAAATTGATTTTCTACAATGAATGGTCCACAAGTTGTGGTCTTTCTATCTACCACATCTCTAGACCAATCAACATAATAAATGAATGATAGATCATTATCACTTCTAGAAGAAATATATGTGCCATAATTGTGAGTGCCATTAATGTAACTCATGATTTTTTAACAGCCACCATATGTTCTTCCATTGGATTACATTGAAAGCTGACCATTAAGAATATTTCGAAGACATTATATGGATGTGTTATAGATAAATACAAAAATCTTCTGATGGTTCTAAATTATATGATGGGGTATACATAAGTCTTATCATCATGATTTCTATGTTTTATTCCAACTATAATCGGAGTCTACATTGGTGTGAAGTCTTACATGTTGAATTTCATTTACAACGCTTTTTCATTCATTTCCAGATAAATAAATGTGTTTTATTTCCTTTGAATCACTTGTAGAACCTAGAAGAACACAACTTCACTATTAGGTCCACAAGGCTGAATACCCTAAGAGGGGGGTTGAATTGGGGTATGACTAATTTAGAATTAAAGTCTGTTCTTATATTTTTTTAGTTGATAAGCAAAACACTCCTCTCTCTCATTCTTGTTGCACAATATAAACAGAAAGTAAAGAAAGTAGAGGACACACAAAATTTTACTTGGTTCACCACTAAGGGATACAACCAAAAAGCATACACAGAAAGGTTTTCAGTCATACCAAATTCCACTAAACATCACTAGTTGTGGAGTACAAGGTTCGGGCATAGTCACTCTATCCCATGCTCACTTCCTTTACAAGGTTTAGGGTAAACTAACTACTTTCCCATTGGTCACTCACTGTTTCTCTCTCTCTGGCTCACTGTCGGTGGAGAGGATCACCTTCTTCCTCTTCTTTTGCTCACTTATCCGAAAAGGATTCACTCATATTTTATAGACTTGTAGGTCTCTTCATTATATCTAATTAATACATCCTCTACCATATGTTGATGTTCTTTTGAAGTCCAACTTTCACCCGTAGATGAATCTCACATTGCACCAAAGGTATCAGGCAAACTTCCAGCTTCCACGCAGCCTGAAAACAATACCGGGGAATCATCCTTACTTGGAATGCAAGTAAATTCTGGCGCACAAGTATCGGTTCACAAGTAACAACTGGCACGCAAGTCCACCTCAGACACTTGTTCAACACTAGCTTCTTCAACTCCAAACGTTCGCGACACACTTCCCTTTACACCCAATCCATTTTTGGCGCTCAACAAACAACAATATCCCTTCTTCAAATCTGTCATGCAAGTCCTACTTGCGTGACCCACCACCACTTGCATGACCACCACACCTCCGTGAAGGGAGATCTGATTTTCTCTATGTGTCTAACTCCAATAGAAATGTGGAGGGGTCATCCTATATTTATAGGCATTTTGACACCCTGTGAGATGGCAGTCAAGTCTCCCATTGGCGCGTAAGTCTCATCACACAGGTCTCTTCAAACACTTCAAGTCACTTGTGTAACCAACCCAATACATGCACGAACCTCTTCCCTTTTCCATATTTTGATACTTGGTCTTGAAAAATAATTGGTGCGCAAGTTAATAAGCCTCCTAGGCATTGGTGTGCAAGTTTCTTCACGGTGCACAAGTCACCTGTATGACAACACCAATACCTGCACGACCCTATTTCATTTTCCATATTTTGGCCTTATGATCGTGAAAAATATATGGCGCGTAAGTTTATTAACCTTCAAGTACATGGAGCCACCTTGTATCTATTCTTTTTTACCACATCCTGATCATCCATTCCTTTGATGACATTCTTGAATCAAACACAGATCGTTGACCACAGCTCTTGAACTCGACATTCCACCATGAAATCCCCTTTGTCCTCAAATTTGTATGTTATTGTTTTTCTTTATCAACAATCAACACACAAATGTCCACTTTGTCAACAAACACAATCACCTCAATAATGATTCAATGATACCTTGAGGTATTTTTTCCCAACAATCTCCCCCTTTGGGTATGTTGACAACTCTTCCATAAAAAGATAAATCGTTAATTCTTCAACAACTGTTCACCTTTTATGATTTTGACAGTGATCAAGGATTTACTCAACACATACTTGAATCCCACATGAGCAATGCTCAGTGTGAGGAAAAAAAGTAAATGAAAATTTCATCAATGAATCACATTATCTCTAACACCCACTATTGACACCAAACAGATACCAATTTCTGTAAATATTTTTTCCCCACTCCAACACCACTCTTCTTATTTTATCATGATCCTCAGCTGTCGTGATATCTATTCTTTGATCAATCACTTCTAGAATCATCAGATTTAATAATCTCCACCTTTCTGCTCATAGCTTCAGCTTTATCAGCTTCAAAACCTCTTTATCCCTATTTCATGTGTTGTCCAAGCTAAGCTCTGGCTAATCACGTTCAACTCCCCATATCTGGCTGCTCCACCTCTCAGATTCTCCCTATATCTTTCATGATTTCTCAAGTATCCACACTGTCTCCACCTTGAACAAGAACTATTTTCTCCCCCTTTGTCAACGAACCCAAAGGATACACCTTTTCAGTCTATAACATAGTAGAGAACACATATCAGTAATGTAGGGGAAAACACATCATACCTTAGGGAGTGGGTGTAGGTTCCACATCCACACTCTTTCAAGTGTGGGGTGTTGACAGATCTTCTAGAGCTAGTCGATTCCTCTCAAAAGCTTCCATGGGTAAGGCCTTTTTTAGAATGTCTGCAACCTGTAGCTCTGTAGGCACATACTCCAACTTCACAATTCCATGATCAACCTTATCCTTGATAAAATGATACATTATCTCAATGTGCTTTGTCCTTGAGTGATGGACATGATTTTTACTCAGATTTATAGCCCTTGAGTTATCACACTGGATTCTTATCGGAGACTTCACTTCAACGGCAATATCGTCAAGCTGTTGCTTCATCCACAATAACTGTGTGCGTGCTTGAGTGGACGCAATATACTCAGCCTCCACGATGCTCAATGAAATTCAATATTGCTTCTTGCTTATCAAATAAATACACAATCCACCAAGAAATAATTAATCTACTGATGTTGATTTTCGGTAATTTTATGATCCGGCCAAATCTGCCTTTCTGTAACCCAACAACACTGATTGAGATTTGTCATTATACATCAGACCGAAATCCATGGTGCCTTTGATATATTAAAGTATTCTTTTCACTCCATGCATGTGGCTGTCCTTTGTATTACTCTGATATATCACTGCTTGGCATGTGGATAAATCAATATCAGGCCTTGTTTTGGTCAACTACAGCAAACTTCCAATGATTTTCCTATATTCAATGATATTAACTTCCTTACCATACTCATATTTGGATAATTTCATCCTGGTAGAAACCATAATTTTCATCTCCTTGTAATTATCCATCCAAAAAAATCTTAAAAACTCTTTGTCATATTTGTATTGAGAAAAAAATGTTCCATTCCTTCCTTGTGTCACCTGTAGACTAAGTAAAAAACGTTGGCTCTCCAATCATTAACATTTCAAACTCATTTTTCATGTATTCGGAAAACTTTCTGCACAGAGTTTCATCTGATTTGCCAAATACTATGTCATCGACAGAAACCAGCACCATCGTCCTTTGATTTATATTATTGTTGAAATAGAGATTTTAATCAACTCTCCCTCACTGAAAACCAAGCTTCTTCAAGTACTGATCAATCCTTGAGTACAATGCTCTTGGTGCTTGTTTCAGCCCATACAATTCCTTCTCCACCCTAAGAACATTGTTCTCATCCTCATGAATGAGGAAACTATCTGGCTGCTCAATGTACACATCTTCTTCTAGAACCACATTCAAAAATGCAGATTTGACGTCAATATAGAACACATTGAACATTCTTTGCACTACTATGACCAGAAATAATCTGACAGTCTCCAGCCTAGAAACCGGTGAAAATCTCTCATCAGCCTCAACAACCTTGATTTGGATGTAGCCTTTTCACACCAGTCGTGCTTTATATTGAATAATTGTGCCATCTTTGTTCATCTTGTTACGAAAGTCCCATTTAGACCCAATGATGTTCTTATATATTTTTCTTGAAACAATCTCCCATGTCTGGTTCTTCTGAATCGGATCAAGCTCTTCATTCATAGCATGAACCCATTATTCATCTTCTTCTGCATCAAAAAAAACATTTTGTCTCCACATAAGATAAAAACGATGTTTGCTGTAATGATTTCATTCTTTAATTCTGAACTGGAGCTGTCTGATCCCCAATGATATTATGCCTATCAATTTCAGCTCGAGTATTTGGCTTCTTTGCAGACACAGACATGAAACATTATTGTTCATCATCAGTATCTTCTTCTGAGTTAGGCTTTGTCACTTCTTCTCCCCCTGTGTTTCTTACCTCATCATCACTTTCATCCAGAAAATGATCAATGGGTCATTGAGTGTTATGTTTATTTTCAACAATAGTGACATTATTTCTCTTAACAATTTTTCCCAGCCTTTTGTTGAAACATTTGTATTATCTTCTTTTCCTTGAGTAGCCATGGAATATCCCCTCATCTCCTCATGACTCAAATTTCGTGTTATTTTCATTGTTGAGAATGAAGCATTTACTCCCAAAGATTCGAAAGTATTTCAACATTGGATTCATTCTTTAACATATTTCATATGGAGTATTCCCTTCCTTCAGACACAACAGAGACCTGTTTAAAATACAGATCGATGTCAAAATTACTTCCTTCCAAAATTTCTCTGGTAGGTCCTTTTCAATAAGCATCGTTCTATCCATGTTATTGATGATACTTTTTCTCCTCTCAACCACTCCATTCTGTTGGGGAGTTATCAGTGATGAATCTTGATGCCTTATCCCATGTTTCACAAGATAGTCTTCGACTTGAATGTTTGTGAATTTTGTACTATTATCAGTACAAAACATCCAAATTTTCTTCCCAAGAATCTTTTCTAATTCCCTCTTATAATGCTTTATGAAACTGAACACTTCTATCTTATGGGTAATGAAAAATACCCAGGCCATTCTACTATAATCATCAATGAAAATAACATAGAACTTTTTCCCATTTATAGCTCGTGGTGATATAGGTCCACATACATCAGCAGGCACCAATTCGAGTACTCTAGTTCATTTCTGTTCCCTTGTCATGTATGTCATTCTGATGATCTTCCCGTGTTGGAAATCACCACACGTATAAGTGCGATCATGTTATAGTTTGGGAAGGTCTCTAGCTGCATCACACTTTACCAGATCTTCCATGGATGGTTGGAATAGATGACCAAATCTATTATGCCACAACTGGTTTTCTTCCATCTGGATAAAAGGAACGTATCTACATCCACACCTATAAATTAATGATTTCCATTTGTCCTTTTTCCCTGTATAAAAACTCGTCTATCTCTTCCTTTCACAACACACATCTTCTTGATAAATTGGATAGAGTGCCCAGAGTCACATTATTGACTCACACTGAGAAAGTTATGATTAAGACCCTCTATAACCAAGACATCAGTATGTCTCATTTCTTTGCCCCCAAACATTGATTTTCCCAAGCCAAAAAACTTAAGGCCTTCATTGTTTCAAAATTGGAAAACTCTTTATTTGTCATATGTTATGCCTGTAACAATATCCTTATTACCTGTCATGTGAGATGTGAAACCAGTATCAAGGATCCATACACCGGAGTGATCTGATGCCTTAAGGGAAATTTCTACCACTACAACATTCTTATTTTTGTTCTTCTTGGTCCATAATTATTCCTTCACACTCAGCATGGATTGAGACTTCTGGTGTTTCTCAGAGTATGATGGACCCACTTCATCTTGCAAAGCTGCAAATATTTTCTTTATTTTTAACTCACAGGTTGGTTTATTGATCTGCTGCTTGCGAACATTTTGATTCTTCTTTGGCACATTTCACTGTATGGATGAAGTACAGTACCTATCCATGTTCCTAAATCCACCACAACAAAGACAATGTCCTTTGAAATATATGTTCTGGAAAACCATTCTTTGTTTGGATGTCACCTCTGTTCTTATTCTCTTCGACATCTCTTGGCTATGGAACACACATACTGTGAATGTACCATCGTCCCACAACAATAACACTAGATATATGGTGAATTCCTTCTTGTTACATCAACACTACGAGTTTCCCCTTGGGATCTCTGAATATTCTGATTATACTTTGTGCCCAAATCATCCTTCAATTTCGGGATGGCTGCTTGTGTTCTGACTTCAATTACCACGGAATGTTTCTTCTTATCTAGCCCTGAATCATCTTTAAAAACTGAGCTCAATTTTTTCTTCTTTCCTACTGAACAACTAGGCTCTGTGTTCACCTTTTTAGTCTTCGGAATGACCTGCTTTCCTAAAATCACATTGGAGTTCAAGAGATTTTCTTGATCCTTCAATTTTCGTCGCGGACATTCCACTTCTTCTTCAAGCTCATTGATACGTGTGACATGCACCTTTCCTATGTTATTCAAACAATCAATTACCGTATTTTGTTCCTCAATTTTATACTTATACTCAACAACATTTTCTGATCACTCTAGTGTTGAGTATTTTAGCCTTTCAATTTCTTTTAATAGTGCAGAATTTTCTTCTTCCTGTTGTTGCATATAGAGATTGGCATCACAAACCACTTTATTGGCCTTATTTTTATTTTTCTCTCCAAACATATATCCCCTCAAGAGCTTCTTCCAATTCGGAATCTATATCAACTCTTCCTTTAACTTCTTCTTCATCTTCTCCAACGTCATTTTCTTCCTTTTTATGGGATGTAAATATGAATGCCACCATAGTATTTTCTCCACGATCATTGCAGTTTTCAAACTCCTCAACCTCTTCCAACTCAGACTCATTTAAACTATCTATTTCATGTGAAAGAAGATTCTTCTTCTTGAAGAAATTTCTTTTGAACTGTTTCTTCCCATTCACATAGGATGATGTTTCTTATTGGGAATTTCAACATTATCTTCATCAATTTCATATTGAATCTTTTTGGGGCATCTTGCTGAGAGATGTCCAATCTTTCTACATCTGAAGCATGCAAGAGGATGTTTCCCTTTGAACATTCCTTCCCCCCTTTGAATGTTTGAGGAGAGGAATGACATTACCTCATCTGTCTATTCTTCCTCCGGAGAATCTTCAATGGTGGGATTTTTCATGGCCTTAAATTCCACCTCTTTGGATTTCCCCTTTTCCACAACGTAGTTATCATCATTTCTCATTTAATATGCAACAAGGGAGTTGTGCAGGTAATCGAATGTCAATTATTTCGGGTCATTATCTTCCAAAACAGAAACTTTTAGATTGAACTGAGGTGGTTGTTTTCTCAAGATTCTCTTCACAATTTTTATGTCTTAGATAATTTCACCAAGACCTCGCATGTCTTATACCACAGCATTTACCCTATCATGGAATGCATCAATATATTCATTCGGGTTCATCCTCCGATCTTCATACTTGTTCCACAACACTTGCAGATTTTCCTCTCTGACCTTTGTATCCCCTTCATATATATATTTAAAATCTTTTCCCACATGGCATGTGATATTTTTCATTACATCACCTTTGTATTGATGATATTGGAGAGGGCTCTCCCTAAGGCATTGATTGCTTTTAAATCCTCAATCAACTCTCTATGCTCAGACTCTGATAATACACCACTATTAATATAATTTTTGATACATTTCATAGCTGCTGAAATCACATCCATTCCCAATGATCATAAATAATGTTGCATTCGAATCTTCCATATCTGAAAATTACATCCATCAAAGATCAGAATCCGTTTTTTATTAGTGACCTCCATTGAGAGAAGATATAATATCAACCTTTCGCTCTGATATCAATTGTTAGGTCCACAAGGCTAAATACGCTGAGAGGGGGGGTGAATCAGGGTATGACTAATTTAAAATTAAAGCTAGTTCTGATCTTTTTTCACTGTTAAAAAAACACACTTCTCTCTATTTCATGTTACACAATATAAACATAAAGTAAAAAAAGCATAGGAAAAAAAAAATTACATGGTTCACCGCTAAGTGATACGTTTAAGGATCATACACTGACAAGTTATCGGTCATACCAAATTCCACTAAACATCACTAGTTGTGGATTACAAGGTTCGGGAAAAGTCACTATGTCCCAGGCTCACTTCCTTTACAAGGTTTAGGGTCATCTCACTTCTTTCCAAAGGGTCACTCCATGTTTCTCTCTCTCTCTGGCTCATTGTTCATGGAGAGGATCACCTTCTTCCTCTTCCTTTGCTCACTGCTCTGGAAAGGATCCACTCACAGTTTATATACATGTAGGTCTCTTCATTATCTCTAATGAATACATCCTCTGTTGTATGTGGATGCTCTATTGAAGTCCAAATTTCACCCGTAGATGAATCTCTCTTTACACCGAAGGTATCAGGATAATGTCAAGCTTCCACGCAGCCCGAAAACACTACCGGGGAATCACCCTTACATGGCGCGAATGTCAAATATGGTGCGCATGTATCGGTACGGAAGTCAAAACTGGCATGAAAGTCCACCTCAGACACTTTCACGACACAACCTTATTCAACTCCAAACTTGCGCGACACACTTCCCTTTACACCCAAACCAATATTGGCACACAACAAACAACAATCGCCCTTCTTCAAATCTGGCACGCAGGTCCTACTTGCGTGACCCTCCATCACTTGGGCGACCACCACACCTGCGCGACGAGAGATCTGATTTTCTCTAAGTGTTGAACTCTGTTAGAAATGAGGAGGGGTGGTCTTGTATTTATAGGCATTTTGACAACCTGCACGACGATGCGTATGTCTCCCCTTGGCTCGAAAGTCTCGGTGCGCAGGTCTCTTCAAACACTTCATGTCACTTGTGAGACCAACCCACTACCTATGATACACTCTTCCCTTTTCCAAATTTTGACCTCATGATCATGGAAAACAATAGGCGGGCAAGTTCCCAAACCTCCTAGGAATCGGCACGCAAGTCTCTTCCCGACACCCAAGTCACCTGTGCGACTACGCTAATACCTGTGCGACCATCTTACCTTTTCCATATTTTGACCTTCTGATCATGAAAAACTTATGGCACACAAGTTTCCTTACCTTCAAGTACACGGTGCACAAGTCTCTTTTCCAAAACCACTTTTCTCCATTTTTCGAAGTTCTTGAATAAAACATGGATCGTTGACCACAGCTCTTGAAGATGACATTCCAACATGAAATCATCTTTGAATACAAATTTGTATTTAATTATTTTTCATTTTCAACAATCACCACACAGATGTCCACTTTTTCAACAAACACAATCACCTCAAATTTTCATCAATGATACCTTGAGTGATTTATTCCCAACAACCAATCATATACTATTCATATTCTAATTTCATGTGATTGTAAAATTCATCCAATGCTCCCTGCCTTCTTCCAACAAATATAATATCCTCATCATACACACATACCATGAATAGATATTTTTGTGAAATATTCCCTACATATTGCGATACACTCCTCGTATTTTAAATTTGAGCTTCTATAGATATGAATCATTTTGGTAATACGATGCTCTTGGTGCCTACGTTAAAGCATAGAGTGTCTTATTTAATACATGAACCTTCATTTCATTTTTACCAAGAAGAAAAACCACCGATTTTTATATGTAGACTTTTTATTATAGATAACCATTTATTAAATCTATTTTTAAATCCAATAGAAACACATTGAATCATATTTTAAATTTAATTAAAAGAAAATGTATTAGTGACACTATTCTAGACACTGGAGAAAATTTTTCTTGGACATTAACAACTAGGTATATGAATAGATTCCATACACTTATCATTCCTTATTTATGATTAGATTTCCATGATCATATAATTTATTTTCAAAAATAAACTTCGTACCAAACACATTGTGATTATCGGGTCTATTAACAAGCTCCAAGTTTTGATTCTTGTCTATTTGATTCAACTTTTCATTAATGGATTTAATCCATGATTCATCCATAGTAGATTCTTGAAATGTGGATAGTTCCACAACTGATCAGAAGAAATATATTTCAATATTTTCCATTATCCTTATCTTTATGGGTGTTTTCCAAACCCCAATGATTTTGGATTGGTAAATTCCTACTCTTTGAATTATCCTTTGTGGTTTGGAATAATTTTATTCATCCATCGCTTCCTCTTCTGATTCTTCATCTTAATCAACAAATTATAGTGACTTCAGACATTTTTTCCACTCCATCCTCTACGTCTTCATTTGAATATAGTCTATTTAAAGTTTTTTTATATCATTGATCACATTATCATAACATCCGCTCAAGTTATTTTTCTTCTTATTTTCAACGATAATCACACCACGTCTATAAAAAATTATTCTGATATCATTAATGATCCATTTTTGTGCATTTTTTTCATTTAATATTCCAGGAATAGTCCTTCTTTAGCAGAATCACCATACCTCCCTTGATTTCTTTCATTTTTTAAGATAAAACAATTCCTTTCAATGATATGAAAATACTTTATAGAGGGATTATTTGCATGACATAACTCACATGTTGTATTTGTTTCTCCCATATAAACCCCTATTTGATTTTGAGTTTACATTGTAGCCTGGACAACTTTCTTTTAGTAATGGTGTGGGATTCAACACCCAATCAGCATTGTTCTAGATGTATTTTTTACCTATCGATTCCTACGGTTAGATATTTTATTTTTATACTGGATAATAAAACCCATGATTTTTTTTTCTCTTGGAAATGTTTAAATTCATTGAATGTGTATTACCCTTCATTATCAAACTGCAGAATATTATCAGTTCATCTGGTGTCATTCTTGTAAATTCTATGATAAGTGTTCATTCAATCAACAACTCATCATTTAAATTATTTAACCATAAAAAATCAATTCTATAATAATCATCAATGATTGTAACATTGTACAATTCTACATATCATCTAAAAACATTTATCAGGCAATAAATGTATGTATGGATGAGATAAAAAATATTTGATTCCATATTCCAATTTGGTTTATATGAACTACAAAACAAATTTCCTTCTATGATAAAATCACATGTGTTTTCCCATTAATGATCATGACAGTGGATATCTATATCTTTCTTCATCTTAGATAACTTTTACTTTAGTTTTTTAATAATGTCACCTAACCTATGGTGCCACAATTTTGTTTCATCTTCAAATATCATATAAAAATGAAATTTTTAGTAATTCCATTTATATTACCCAACTTTTTATTGAATTTAAGTATACATCCTACGTCAAAATTTTGACTGACACTAAGGAGACAGTGACAGAAACAGTAAACATAAAGAACTTTAGTTTACATCACCTCTCCATTATCTAGTTTAGTACATTCACTATAATTGATCTTCAATATACAATCATCACCACAACATACTGTACCATTAACCATTTTCTTCAAATTCTCTAATAGATCTACATTTCCTATAATATGGGAGGATCATTTATAGTTAAGAATCTAGGGGTTTCTGCTCTTTGTATCATTGTGGGACAATTCTGACAAGGTTGCAGTTTTTAATTTTATTTCCATCCTCCATTGAGATATTATATTGAGTAATCGAAAATGATGGAAATTCAAATATTTTTTCCATGTGAATTGGTTAATCATACCTTTAATATTCTATTAGAGGAGAAAACATGTATATAAGAGTAAAATGACCTTATTGTTGAGTAGTCAATTGTATATGAGGTTGGAATGTATTATTTATATCATTATGCATATTACAATAATCAAAATTATGGGCAATGTAAGAAAAATTAAATAAATATCCATTGAAACTATTTATTCTATAATATATTGGATATTAATTTCTTCTCCTTTATTGAATTCCTTGTTCTTAGAATTCAAATAGCTCCATGAATCTTCAATGTATGACATGTTAAGTCCCATATACCCATATAATTGATATTTCATAAGAAGAAATGTATTTTCACATATATTCCTCCTCATGTGACTTCCATTATGAAACAAGTCTTTTAAAGGATCATTTATGGAAACATGTGGACATTTTTCCATTCTCTTTTTAGTTTAATTTTTGGATTTCTTTGTTAATACATCATATGACCTCGCAATATGTCCAAATTTCAATATCCCTTTATTTTGGATCTTCTAATTTCCAGCCTTTGATGTTTCAAAATCACAACCAATTCCACTCATTCCCATGAATGTACACATTTGATCATCCAAATCCTTATCCACTCCATGTGAACCACAGATAGATCACTTTTACTTCTTATCATATGAGAATATCCTAAAATGTATTTTCTATATGGTTTTCATTTAATGTGATCCACATTCATGATTATTCCTTAAAGAAACGACTTTATCGTCAAGATCCTCAATAGTATTTTATTTATCTATCAATCTTCAAGTTATGTTGTTGATGATCTTTTCATGTTTTACATTTCTAAGCTTCAGTCCCACTACATATTCTATTATTTCAATGGGTTTTACAATTCATTCCATACCTCTTACAGTCATTCAATTTTTTCTGCAAGCTAATAAACATATCCTGATGACTCTCCCACCACTTTTTTCCACCTATTAATTTGTTAATATGATTTTAAATCATAAAATAGCACCCTTATGTTGAAAATTGACGTCAAAATCATAAATTAATTTGATTTTCTCTAGCCTTATCTTTTGATGGTTCTAACATTTAAAATGTACCCATCATTGACCATTATGTTCAATATTAAAAAACTGGTTATTTTTCTAAAAAATATTCACTTTCATCATTGTCTTTATTATAGAAAAAATAAAATTTTCTATAATTTATCTCCATATTTTTATTATCCCTTTTTAGGATACCTTTTCTAAGCCTTCTGTGAGTTTCCAACAACACATTATTCATCATCAAACATCCTTGAGTACTGAGAGGAAATGTTCCCAACCCTGTCATAATAAAAACATGTCGTGCATATCTGTCATTCAAACTATCCTTTTTCCTCCCTTGTAGTTCATGGAAAATAGAGAAAAAAGTTCATATTTCTCATTAAAATCATTATCAAAATGTCATGATATTTCTAGTCTTTCTATGTATTTTAATACCATATCTTTACTAACATGACTAGTCGCATCCTCGGGTTGGACTCTCATTTCATATGCTACCAAACTTCTTTGTAGATCATCTAACAAATGTTTTGAATGATATCTTTCTTCAAGGGATGACATATTATGATTAAAAAGAGGTGGAATTAATCTCATTATTATCATTACAATGTCAAGGTATTTTATTTTTTCACCATTCCCTTGATGTTCTTAGAAAAATTTAGTAATTTGATAGATAAAGGTGTACTCATTTGTATTAGGATGCATATGTAGATTTGAAAACATGTTGTGGGAAAATTAGAGATTTTTCTCTTTCACATTATTATCTCTTTCATAAATATTGTCATGTTTTTTCCACATACACATGGATGATGTGAAACTCATCAACTTCAGATAGTTTTGATCAAATATAGATCATGTGAGGGAAATTGGTTCTCTGGCATCATCATCAAGAATTTTCATTTTTGTTTCAGTCATAGATATTATTATCGCATCATTGATCTGAATACCTTGTCTTGTATAAAAGATTACATTCATTAAAAGCATTATTAGATGATCTCTCATCATTATATTACAAATCTATAAGGTTATGCCATCAATGATGGGGACTCCAATGAAATTTAAGGAATTCTCTATGATAGAAAAGAGAGAAATATTTTATACCAGCAATCTACCTCTGATACCACTTGAAGAACCCAAAAACACCCAGATAGTGGTGGGTTGAATCATCGTGTCAAATTTTTCTTTTTTAAGGCAACAAACATAGTTCTATTTTTTGTTAAGAACATGGATAATCTTCCTGATGAGAATGTACAACAAAAAAACACTCACATATAATTAGATTACTGGGAAATTTTACTTCATTTACCACTATGAGATTGTCTATGTTTCATACGCTGATGGTTATTTGGTCATAGAATAATTCACTAATTTTCACTACTTTTGAAATACAGAAGTAAGGAAAGATTGAACGTATTCTGAGAACACTGCCTTTATAAGATTTTAGTGATAAATCATTACATCCCTTGGAGCACTTCTATCGACTCCCCTAGCTCATTGCCTTGGGAGGGATCTATTAAAAATTTATGGAATTGTAGGTCCCTTAATTATCATGAAATCATTTTTCCTCTACTATAGATATATTTTGCATTGAAGTCCCATTTTCACCATAGATGAATACATATTTCTACGCACTGTTGGTTTCTGTACATTTCATTGGAAAACTATTACTCTATGAACATACCTGCTTCCTCCACGAGATGATATGACCCTTGTGATATGAGTGCTTCATAAACTGCCTCTCCTTCTATGTATCATCAATACTTTGTAGGAATATTCTTTTTAAATGGAATAAAAATTCTTCATTGGGCTATCCCTACTTCGTGAACATGTTTTTATTCTATGGACCAACTCCTCCTCGCCAACCAGTATCTTTTGTGGGATACATTGACCTGTAATAATCCTTTATTGAAATTATTCTATAGATCATTTTTCATGTTTTTAAATCCACCTTGATGTCCTATTCTCTTTTAAAAAGTTGTCTTCTAGAAAACCACTTTGGATTTAACTAAATTCATCCCGATTTTATTTTCAAAAATAATTCTCTCTAAAGAAGGTATTAGTGGTTCTTATATAGAAAAATTTATATGAAAATCTAGCAAACACGGGTCACCCAATTCATCAATGTAGTTCACCCTACACCAGGTATTGTGCTCCTCCCACAAATCATTTTTTGTCTCCAATCTGTATAGTTCATTTCTTCTTACCTGATTGTTGATGTCTTCTATAAATGAATCCTTTTTCGGCTCATCATATTACCCACTCATTTTTTCAAATAATGATTAATCCAATGAAGTTTTTTCCTCCCACACACTACCATGCTATAGTGATACATTTTCCCATCATAGTGTGCATACCAAGCGTCATAGTCTTATAGCACAACTATGTGTAAATCACTTCATTTTCTGGTTTTCTTCTCTATTCCGCATACTCCCGTAGCAACCCACGAAGTATTCTTCATGGTATGTGAAATAAGTTCCCTGGAAAATAACTATTTTCCCAAAACCAAAATCCCAATATTAGGGCCCCAAAAATTGAAAAATATTGGGAAATGATGCATCCTTCGACAGTAGTGTCAGTTTATACTGTAAGATAAATTATTTTGAAAACTCCATGATTAAAAAAGTGTATATTCTCATTAAAAACAAACAAAAATCTTATACTATCAAATAATGGCCTTGGGTCCAAAAAAATGTGGGGTATTTAGGTTGGGGGATTCCTTTTAAGAACCTTAGATCTTCATGATATCAATGGATTTGTCATCAAAATTTACCCAAGGAAACAACATATGTAACCTTGAAGGGATTCTCATTCCATTCAGAGTCCATCAATTAAGGAAGAATTTATGGTTTAATAGAGACATGAAATATTAGATCTATTATGGTTTATTGTATTCTCCAAGTTAATATATAACACATTGGAGAAATGGGGTTTCGGTTAGCATGTACATAATTAATTTATATAAGATATTCAGTCTTTGGGTGGATGATGTTATTTAGTTTAAAAAAATATTTTGTCTAATTATCATTTGAGAATGTACATTGAATAAATCCATTTTTTTTTGTTATTGTACAAAAACTCATTTTTTATCACTACAAATTAATATGAAAAAACATATCAGGTCTCCATGGAAGTCAGGTATGAAATCATGTCTCACTTGATAATAGATCTGATGTGTTGATGTATGTGATTATATATTTTTCCATTAGAAAGTAAAATGGGATTAATGATTAGGGTGTGATATGGATCAATGATATAGTATATCCTATTTGTATTTTATTTCTATTTTGTCTACATATGTGATCAGTGAATTGGGTTATTAGTATTTTATATTAGTATGTGCATATTTTATTTGATATATCATGATCATATTATGTTTTCCTTCTGTGCAATCTGAAATTTATTTTATTTAGTTATATATTTATAAATTTAACATTGATTTTTGGGTAGAGGACACCCAAAACACTACACTAGAACCCCAAATATTTTTGTAAGCCTCTAGAAGATGGTATGGTTTTCTTGAGTTCACATGGAACTCCAGTATATTTATTATAACGAATGAGTGGTGGAAGGTCAATATTGATGGGATCAATATCTTAATTTTGATGCATGCTTATATAATAGTACATTTCACTCTAGAACAATGTTCATTCTTTATAAATCCATATATGTATTGAAATTGAAAACTAAAAAATCATAGGATGAAGATAGATAATTAATGATATTAGGACCCCAACTGGTGGAAAAAAATTATAGAAAATTTCAAGTCCATTCAACTACACATAAGATCATCACAATGTTAGTCGAAGAGATCAACTAATTACCATCGATGAGATATAGAATTTAATTTCATTTATGATGTGATTATATATATATAAATTTCTATGAAATTTAGAATTGGGTTTTTCTTAGAAGGGAATATCATGTCTTAGTTATATTAAAAACATTAATATAATTGAAAACATTATTACTATGGCCTATAATTCCTACTTCCAAAAGTCATTTACTACATTAATGAAATGTTCCTTGTCGCCCTATTTTAGATAGTATGTACCATATCCCTTCAACGTACCGATAGAGTTGTGGTATATATTGACAATGATATCTCTTATGAGGAGAATTTGGTTAATATATAATAATATTGAAATAATGTTCTATGAAACAACATAACTATTCTATTCCATATACATTTGTGGAATCATATATATAAATATTTGAATTGGGAGCCAAAATAATGGATGAGGATGTTATTCCCCCATTTTTTTACCCTAATGTGTGAAATGAAATTTAAAAAGTGAACATTATCAAAGGCTGAAGAGTGACATTACATGAAAATTAGATGTATTAGTAAATGAATTAATTATCCAATATATCTATTTTATTATGTTTTACAATAGATGCAAATTTAAAACTTTTAATGAAAATAGAATTACTAAAAATAATGAATAATATTGACTATTTTGGATAGGGATAGTACATGCAGAAAAAAAATTAATAAACCATACAACAATGTACACTCTTGAGAGGAAACGACGATGTACCCAAGAGGAGCAGACTCCTGCTTGGCATCCAAAAGACCCAAGATCAAATCCGAGCAGGGTCAAAATTACGGGTACATTAGTAGTACTATAGCAAGGCAGTGTTACAATACTGTAAAAGTGGCGGGCTACAGCAGCGTTGGAACTGTAGTGGTGGAGGCACTGTAGGATACATTGTAAGATGGGCGATAATATTGTAGGAACTGTAGCAGTGCGTGTGATGTAGTAGTGTTGTTCACTAAAGGAGAATTTGAGCCAAAAAATGGACTTTCAATCCCTGTATTCCTGCCACTTGGCCTTAGGCATTCAGGCTATGATATGGGTCTCCCTCTACCCACACTAATTAAGCCTTTGCCAAAAATAATAATTTAAGGCTCGAGCCCCAACTTTTAAAAAAAGTACACTCCAGAGGAATAAATTATACTATAAAGATCAATCCAGCTAAATTCACTATAAAATTAAAGAGAATCCTCAACAATATGATAAAAATTCTTAACGGGGAAAAAATATATCTAAACGAATATTTAAATGATGATCATTGATAGTGGTGGAGTATATATTGGGTGTAAGAGAAATATGACCATTAAGATCCAACTCTTACCTTACCATTACAATGTAATCATCATATAACTGTTTTAATAATAGTGTAGCCATTGGAAAAGTAAAATTCCAATAAGGATTAAAAATTTTATGATTTCAATTTAAATATAAAATCATTGAAAATAAATATTATGTTTATATATTCATACAATTAAATAAATATGTTGAATATAATGAAATAATTGATTTTTATAATAAAATCATAATTATGTTCTTTTTAAAAATTATTATTTATATTTATTAAAATAAATTTTTATGTAAAATTTAAAACATTTATATAAAATTTTCCAATATTAAAATGGTATCTTAAAACAATATATATTTGATTAAGTACAATATTATAATTTTATGAAGGATTTAGAAAATCGTCAAGGTGTAAAAGATTTGGCTGTTCAATAATTTTTTTAATATATATTTATTTTATTGAATAATATTCATTTATATATGATATTATTTAAATAAAATGACCATTATTTTCTAATTAATCACATTGAAATTATCCTATGGTGCATTTTTTTTATTTTACAAAAAAAAATATTTTTGTTTGTGAACCCAAATATAAAACAAAATGTGTTATATAATATTATAAATAAAATATGTTCATAATTTTACTATATGTGAAATAAGAAACCAATAGATCGGCCTAAGAAGAAAAACAATTCTAAAATTAGACATAATATTAATAAATAGTTATAGTCTCGATAAAAAATAAACTACAAAATATTGTATTCGAAAATACATTTCTCTAACCCTTATAAATACAACCCCTCCCCACTCATTCTTCTCACAACTTATAAGACATATAGAATTGTATAAATGTAGAAAATAAAATTCATGATCCATTCCCACACATTTATTCATTATCATGTCACTAAAAGGCCATCATGTTTTTCCTCAAGATTTTGTCAATGATAAGGTATCAAAAGAGGTAATATTTTAAACTAATATCTTTAAATAATTTTCCTCTTCTACATTCACCACATACATTCAATAAAAACTGATTTAATTAACATATTATAATATATATATATATATACTATAAATTTATTGTGTTTATTTAATTACCATTATTCAAAAATTTCGTGTATCATTCCAGAATTACTAAATTGATCACAATATGGTCAGTGATGCACCTCTATAAACAATGTACATGGTTTTTTACCACTTCAATAAAGTCATGTTTAAAATAATTTAATATGGTTAAAAATTAGATTAATCCATATATTTTTTAATATTATATAATGTGTAAATGGTGATATGGTAATATAAGTGAAATTATTTTCAACACGGTTGAATGAATTATCTAAGTAAAATAATTGTGAAATGATAATATTTATAATAAATGAACCATTTTTATTTTTATACTATATAACATTTAAAACCATCTAAAAATCAATGAATAAAATGAATAAAATTTCATCACACTCCGTGTTTTTGGAACCGCACTCAAATAACTCTCACGATTATCTATAATCTAATGCAACCTTCAAAGCATTCAACAAATGTAACTAGAGAAATGAAAATAAAATTGATATTAAAATAAAATGATCAAATAATGATATAAAAGAATAATAATAAGTGAAATTTATCTTCTAAATATTAATAAATGAGTATTTAATATATTATATTTTATAATGAATTATATTTGATGAATGTATCGAGTAGATTTGGACAGGAGGTATGAGAACTGTATAAAATCCCATTTTCATTAGTATTGTGTTTTAGGTATATTACTCAATTTATATATTGAATTTTGTGATGAAATATTCTAATATTATATGAATATGTAATTTATATTTTTACCGTGACACTTTTTTTTCATTTTTGTTCATATAGTTTATTTATTGTTCCAGTCAAAATATATTCTTTTAAGAACATAATATCTATTCACATTAGTTGAGGAAATGGTATATAACTCATTACTTTCTAATGGAAAATATAATGTCTTTGAATAATGTCTCATTTCCTCACATGTTTTACATATACCTATATATTTTACGAATGGTATTCTTACATAGTTCTCCAACTAATTTTTTAATTTTTATAATACATGAAAAAATATCTATCTTGTTATGAATAAAACTCATCAAATATGGGACACTATCGAACATGTTAAGATATATCAACATTGATTATTGACATTAGTGTATGATGGGTTTTATTATAATATTTCCAAATTTCTATTATATATTGATCGTATGATTCCATCTTTTTTATATCCAACATACTTATGATTCATCATGAAAATATTATTTTTATGATAACCTATGATTCCATTTGACGGAATTTGCATTCTTCATTATCGTGATTA
This sequence comes from Viscum album, assembly GCA_963277665.1. Lineage (NCBI taxonomy): Eukaryota > Viridiplantae > Streptophyta > Magnoliopsida > Santalales > Viscaceae > Viscum > Viscum album. The sequence goes on along the minus strand of OY728150.1, from coordinate 2,129,330,219 downwards.
TTCCCTAAATAATATTTATATACCACCCCTATTTATATGTATTCCCTAAGATATCCTATGCAGTTTTAGGGGCTTAAAGTTATATAATTGAACATTTTAGAGTTTAAAATAAATATTTTTTACTATATATTTTTTTATGAACCCAATCTCTCATATACAACATGTATCTTTATCAATGGGTTCGGTTATTTGGATATTTATGTTAAAACCATGTTATAAAATATTTATGATAATTGAGATATTGAATTTCTTTCATCCGTATCTATGTTTATTAGTAGGGATTCATGTTCTCCAAGTCACTAAAATTATGTGATTAATAAGTGACATGTTAGTCAATTGAAGTCAATTGATATTTCTATATTATGTAATTCTTATGAAAACATATATAGTTTACAAAAATTCCCACACCAATATAACATCTATGATATAACAGAATTATTTAGTCTAGTATATCCTAAAGAAAAATAAATAAATTTTTTATCTATGGTCACCGATAAGAAGGAAAAATGTGACCACATCAAAAGTTGATACAACATATATATCCACAATATGATACTTTTTATATAAATTCAATGATCCAAAACCTATTATTCCTTTATAAGTTGATAAAAAAGCACCCATATATCCCTTATAACAATTATAACATAGAAACACATTATTGAACACATATGGGAATGTAGATATATTAAATATCACCAATAATGTCTGCAATGAATCTTCTAACCCATTTTCCAATCATTTTCCCTTTAATTTATTATCCCCGGTCAATTAAAATATACATTAAATAAAATTCATAAATTCATATGTATTCATCTTAATTGAATGAAACGTGTTGTAAGAGTGGATGAGATGGTGGGGTGAAAGAGTATCTCATATATTCTTTTTCAAAAATATATTTTCACTTTTAATTCTTCAATTTATATATATCACTAACAAATATGAAATGAAATTGATCACAATATTATAATTAATTTTATTACCTATTAATATATGACTAGTAACCTAGTTTATGGTCCATTATATCCCATATAAACTAATTTATAAAATTACTATCAAAATCACATATAGGAAGGACTTTGACCTTGATCATGTATCAAGTAGAATTTCTAACTAGATACATTGTCATATCAATTAAATAATCAACTCAAATGGAATAATGATCACCAATGAATGTATGAGTCTCTACACTTAGTCAAAATAACTTAATTTTCCATAACCTCAAATAACTATAATCTCTCAAATATATTCTTAGGTCTTATTCTCTAACACAATAATGAATCAATCCATCTCACTAAAATTCTTTGACTACATATCTCTTGTTTATTATTTTTATTCATCTAATATCAGGTGTTTATCATTTCCACAACCATTATGGAAATCTTCTAGAATCTAAGTGTCTTGGGTTGAACCCATAAAATTCATCATATTTTTTCATATGATTATGCAAATTCATTCGTTAAATGTGAATTACGAATCAGTACACTATCTAAATCATAATATTTGAAATATAATATACATAATCAATTAAATTATCGATAAAATTGTGAAATAATGATCGATCTATATCTATATAGAGAGAAATAGTGTTTCATAAAATTCCTATTATGTGGTGCACTGGTTTCCATTATGAATCCCGACATACTACAATAACTCTCCCACATAGTTCTTACTTATTGATCATAGAATGAGATATGAATCATGGGAATAATAAGATTGTTTTATTCTTGTGGAAATTTTAAATAAATTTTCATAATTATTTCTATTTGTTTATATTGAATATATTCTTCATATTCTCAACGTACCCATATATAGTCCATGATCCTTACTTTGTTGTTTAAATAGCTCATAGTGTTTACCTTTATGAGGGTCTCAATGACCCTAACATTGTTAATTAAATCCTAATATAATATTCATCCATATCATATGAGTGGATGAATTTGTATTAGAAAAGTATTTGGCTTTAGTAGAATTTATGTTTACTACATGGTGTTTCTTTAAATTAAATAAAACACCTTTATCACTAATTATGAATACTCCACCTGAAGATTATTATTTTTCATTTATATTTCCTATTCAATTATAATGTGAAAATTCTTTAAAAAATTTCTCCTATTCATTATATTACAATAGAATAAATTTATATGTTTAGGAAATATTTTATGAAAAAAATTGGATTCCATGGGATGATATTTCTATATATAATACTAATACATAGAAAAAAATATGACAATGGATAAAACAACTGGCCTAAATGTTATTGGATTCCGGATTAATTTAACACGTTCTTTTATTTACATTTAATTTCATATTCAAAAAACATAAAATTTTCATATTTTTTCTTCTACAAGTGATTTAGTATAACCACCTATTGTGTCCACCATTAAAAACCCATTAAAAAACGTTGTATAATTATTTTATTATGACATATAATTATAACTAGTAGATTAATGATTTTATAATCCCAAAAAATCCAATTTAACCATGGAATGAATTCTAAAATTCCATCTTTAACTGAGAATATTTTTTTCGCACCTTTCATTCATCAAATAAAATTTTATTATCCTCAATATATACAATCATAAAGAGTTTTTTGGTATTGATTTTTATTATTTATAGATTTATTTCGAAAAACAAATTTATGAAGATTATATTTCTCAAAAACTAATCAAGATTAATGTAACAAACTAATGGGGATTAATTAAATCTATATAGATCATTTTTCAGTTTTCAAATTTTACCCTCTTAACTATCAAACTTAAATCACCCATGAAATTACATGTAAACATCCTCATTTATTCAACATTTAAAAAATCTTAAATTGTATGCATTTGATTTTTTTTTTGAAACTAATTTATTCTAAAATACCCGGAATCAATCTTATGGTTCTATGTAAAGACACTAGATAAATATTTTCATCAATGTAAAATTGTTATTCTTGCAAATATCCCATTTGAATATGTTTTCATTTATGTCTTGCAAAAAATCCCTCAATTTTTTTTCTAAAAACTTATTGCATTCCATATATATATATATTCAAATAGTCTTTTATGAAGTTCCCATTTCTCATTGTTTTTGAATTTAATCAAACTATTCGTTCATGGATTGGAACTACTATATGTGTTAAAAACCATCCTCAAAAAAACATGGTTTAATAATAGATAGAATCTTAATGTGATAGATTACTATATTTCTCTACATACTCTAAAAATTGGGATTTTTATCATAAATTAGATTTTAGTATCCACATATTTCATCTACCTTGAAATTGTACCTATAAGATTTTTGTTTCCTTAGTCATAACAATAATATTTGGAATCAATATCAACTTATATAGGTTTTGTATTATATTCTTTTTATACTATACCTAAGCATATATAACATTAACATCAACATGAATAAAAATTGAATTATTGACTTCATCTCCATTTTCAATAACAAAAACAACATTGTAATCAATAAGTTTTACACATGTTTTGTAAAAATAACTCTAGGAACTTTTATTTGGTGTATATCCAAAGAATGTTCCTTCATATTCATTGTCATCACATATTATTCCATATCCTCCAATTATTTTTATTAACCAAGGACAAAAAAATTTAATATCTTGTTTTACACTTGTATTCTTCTAGATCTATATTTCATATAGAAAGTTGTTATATTTATTCCTAAAAAATACATGTTATTAATATTTCTAGAATTAATGATTACATATAACAAGAAAAATAATTATATTTAAATATCCATAAGAATTTATTTACTGATGTCAATCGGGGTACTAATATTCCACTTAGGAAACTAATTTTTATGGTGTCTATGGGGCACAACAATTTGGTTTGATTGCATTTTTTAAGGCATTTTGAGAACTATATGTTATCATAACATGGGAAGTTATCTATTATTAAAATGTAAAATGATAATCATTTATTTTAATCCATCCCCCTCAATATTGTAAATCCTTCAATATAATGAAACTTATGGGTCAATAACTCAAAAAATTTCAGTTTATTATAATAATCAATATATCTAATGAAAAGCATATTTCACCATGGTGAATTATTATGCATTGTCCCCAAATAATCATTGTGGAACATGTAAAATCGTTAAATTATTTTAATATCAATATTTTTTTGAGTCTATTCATCATGATTAAATTCTGAATTTTTGTGAAAACCTTGGTATAATTTTTGTTTATTTTTTTATTTATCTCACAACATCATCCCTGATCAATTTTTTTATTTTTATTTTTTCCAAGATAACCAAAAATTATATCCTCAATGATATTTTTTTCTTCTTGACTAAGGGAAAAAATTATTTCTCCCGAACATGAAGAAGACTTAATAAATTATTATTTCCTTTAAAATAATATTTTCAAATCTAATTGTTCTCCCATTGCATCCACTATCCCAATAAATCATATCCCTACAAATATAAAAAAGTTGTGATATTTTTAATCCGTTGTTCATTAAGTCCTTAATAAATTCCACATTACATGGAATAATATATTTCTTCCCAACAGTTTATGTTTCAAAATGTTTAAATTTAATTCTTCTTTTCATTGAATAGGTTGTAAAACCAACCTCATAAATGAATAATTACTTCTATATATTTTTATATCCAGTTAACTAAAATGAATATCTACTTCTAATTATCAATGGAATATCAATTTATTATTCAGAAAAAGAAATCACCATAATAATTTATTATTGGGTATAAATAAACATAAATTATGAATTTTGAGAAAAGGTAAATTGATTTAATATAATAATGACACAATCATTTGATGTGTTCCTATCTTTACCACATCTTCTACATGACACTTTGAAACATTACAATCTCTCTCTTATCACTATCGTACTTTGAGGTTGATGATCGTTCAATATACATTTCAACTACAATAATTATCTACCTATTAAAAAATTCTCTAAAAATAGACATATAAGAGACATATAAAACAATTATTTGTATTTTTATGTACAAAATCAAAAAATTTCTGTCAATAACACAAACAATTTGTCATTAATTGATGTTTCTATTATATCAATTAAATAATCTGATGTCAATTTCAATCCTATGATTAGATTCATTTACAAAACCATCGTTGTAAAATTATTAAATGTATAGGTTTTGATATAATGGATAAGTTGTTACAAAAATTCATTAAACATATAGGAGTATATTTTGACTTTAATTATAAAATTCTACAAATGATAGGTTTTTAATGAGATATCATGACACCTAATGCCATGTTTCAGCAAAAATCATTTAGTTGTATTTTTATGTCCATGATTAACATGTTAAATATCAAATCTTATAGATTTTTTGGGTTATTTATTTCAATTTTTTCAATAGTGAAAATTTTAAAGGTATTTGTTTCTACTCCTACATTTCAAATTCCAAAATTTTATACTTTAATATGTCAACTTTATTTTGAATCTATTGTGTTTTATTTGGCTAACATGAATTTTTCCTTAACCTAATATACCAAAAAGTGATCAATTACCTACAATAACAAAAGAAAATAATTTTTCTTATGATAATATTTTCATATGTGGTCATTATCTAAGTCATTTTTCAAACTTTTCTTCAACAAAATCAATTAATACAACTAAAATAACCGTAATAATTGATCATTTTTACTAAAAGGTAAAATTAGGCTTAATATATCAATTGAAACTACAATAATGACATTGAATGCAATGTTTTATTATCATTTCAGATGGATCCATGTCACTAATCTCACATCCCTAGTGAGTTCCAGATCAAATCATCTCCTACAACTATTCTTTCTATACGCAATAAGAGCTATCACCTACAGTTTTTAAAATTAATGGGATTCCAAAAATATAAACTTCCATCAAACTTATCTTAATGAGAAAAAAATCAAATTATCACTTTAAAGAGCGTAGGATGTTTGAAAATATTTACCAATTCATTTATTAAATCCTTATTTACCATTTAAAAACAACATGAATTACTCTCCTGATCTGTAATCATATATATTGAAAACAATTAAAACATTAAAATTTTCAATTCCTTTCATAATAAACAGTTGACCTTTTCATTACTAAACTAATTCACGAGTAAATTCCCAACAGGGAGTTCCATGGTGTCGTTTCATAAAGAAGAACTTCTTAATTTACCTCAATTAATGGATCTAGCCTCTATTCACCTCTAGCATGACCTCCCATCACTAGTCAGTTTACCCTTCTAGATGAAAGGTGGGTAGAATCACAGTGATTTTTTTAGAGTTTATATAAAATGTAAAATAGTTTTGATATGATTGATTAAATATATATATTCTTTAGTAAAAACATCAATATAAATGTTATAGGATGATATATTTGTAAGTATTTTATAATATCATTGGTTTTTGACACCATTTGAATAGATCATTGACTGGAAAAAATGAAATAATCATGCATGGTTTTCCAAGAATTCATTGCTCAGCTATTCGATTAGAGTCTGAACATTAGCATATACACCATCTCATATAGATTTTGGTGGTCATCTAGATATAATAATCCCTAATAATGTAAGGAGAAATTATTAATCATCTTCAAAAAAGAGATGAATCCAAACACAAAACTACACTAGAGAGTAGGGAGTAACCCCATTTTTATCTCCCATACTCCCATTAATCAAAATTACATAAATTTATAACTAAAATTTCATAATCCATTTTTAAAAATTAACACATGATTCCTGATGTCAGTGCAACAAATATAAAATTTGATTTAGATAATAAATTGAAAACATAAAAGGAATACATAAATCATAAAAATGGAAAGATAAAATTTCAACAAATATAATGTATGTTTCCGAACTATGAAGAATAATTTGAAAACTAATAATAACTATGTTTTCATAGATAAATATATACAGATATCTTATTTATTTAGTAATTATATATCAATACATATGAATTTATTGGTGTTTTCTATAATAAAATAATATAAAAAGGGAAAAAATTTAAAATTTCAGGTTTTCATATAGATTCATGCATATTGTTGTATTTTTAGGATGCTCAATACTATAGAACATTACCCAACTCATTGAATAAATGAGATTCGGTCGTGGACTACCCGTGATAAAATAATCATCCACCATAATTTTTTTGGCCAAACATATTTGTATGAAAGTTCCTTAGTACAAATAATATTTCGTATTGACTACCCTCAAACCATGTACCCTTTATCCCTAGGATGTATCTAAAACCATTTTTTAATTATCATTATGTAAACACCTTAGAAACATATTAATGTTTTGAAAAACCTCAATATGACCACCAAATCACTAGATGATACCATTAGAAATGGGGATTGAATTCCATTGGAGTGGGAGATTATTTTCCCAATAATAATATTATAATCTATATATGGTTTACATCCAATTTTTATGGACCAGTTTGAAAAATTGGTATATCATGTACAAGGTTATCTTGAAAATAGACGTAGGAGCATAATAAAAAACACATAAATTAATGAAACTGTAAGAACAATCAATATCATAAAATCATTGTGAAAAATTATTATAAGGTATTCAAAATAATTTATAAATATAGAAAACACTTATAGACTAGTGCGTGAAATCAAACACTCTCTAAGAACAAAATGTGAAAATACCCATGATGGGATTCTAATAAGGAAAATCTTGGGTAAAACATATGTACTAACCACATATATATATATATATATATATAAGGTCTAATATAAACCACTAAACTTCTAAACATCATTTTTATGATCGTACATTTCTATGTAACTTGACTTTTATTTAAGTCAAATATTTTTTTTCACACCTACTATAAGGGCATGTACAAGGTGTGATCATATCATAACAAGTTGATGATCACCACCCCACCACTTATAGCCTATCATAAACTATAGTGTATGTGGAAACATAATAATTTTAGATTTGTATGAAAAATATATATATGTTTGATCTATTAGGGATATATAGAATGGTTAAATATTTTTATCACGAAACACCCAATATATATTTTTCTCGTACTTCGAACTTCTAAGAGGTGAAACGTGGATTCTAGTATAGTCAATCCTAAATATTTTGGTGTGAAATATAATTATACAATCTATGGGAAATGGAGTGATGAATAATAATTCATTTTAATATTTCATCTCATCCTTTTGAAAATAGATAGAGGGGAATACTAGGTTAGGTCATTGCAAGCGCATCCCATTACATCCACAAATTCATAAAACACATGCAGTACCAACTCATGATCAACAAAACACAATAATATTGTATATAATATTATCATCATTAATATAATTTAAAAAAATAAATAACATTTATGGTGCATATTGGATGAATTAAAATGTAAAAAATATTCAAATTGTAGGGAATAATAGTATGAAAATATTATATCTTTAACATGTAAAACCATTAATGAAATGAAAAATGAATATTTTAGTGAGTAATAAACTAAGAACACTTTATTTATATATAATAATCATTCAATTATAATAATACAAATATATATATATAAATTCATATCTTTTATATATAAAATTATGAAAACCCCTTATTTTTTGAAGAAGTTTAATTATAATAAAATTCACACTTCCAAAAAAGATTTTCAAACTGTATATTTATGAGAATGAGAGGAAAAGGGGGTATCCTACCATTTTTTTAGAAATTACATTATAGTCCTAGGGAAAAAGGAATATGATGACTACAATAGATCTCCAAACATAAGGTATAGAATATTCGGGCCATTAATTTCTATCATCAGTAAGATATTAAATCTAGTAAGAATGAAAAATTATTTATGTTAGTTTAGATTAAAAATAACTTCCATGACTACTAAGGTACTAAACATTGATGGATTTGATGAATATTACAAGAAATTTGTTTTGGATTTACATGACTGCATTTATTATCATGATGAAAATATGAAAAAGGAGATGTTAGAGGAAAACCATTCCCTTGTCAAGAAAAAGAAGATATTACATGACAACTCAAAGGAAATACACTCTAATATAAATGTTGTATCCTCATGGAAGGGAAGGATAAAATATAAATATATTTATGAAAATGGAGATTAATTGAATTGACATCATGAGATTAAAATGTTTTATTAATTTTATTTTTATATAGATAGATGAAAATTCACCCAAGTCTTGACAAATCATCTATATGAAAAACCAGGTATTGGTCCATAATGTATCTAGTGGGACTGATAAAATCATAGCAATCCATTAAGATTCATCAGGTAGCCATTATTGGTCCACCATGTACTTAGTTTTTCTTAGAACTATAACCACTTTTATATTCCATTACATATCTATAAAATTTCTTACAACTCCATCACACTCTATATTTCTCAAAAAAAGGTTCTAAAATCACAATATTAAATTTTAATACCTCACATTAATCTTCATGGTCATTATACCATTTCACATGATTTTTGTAATGACTTTAGTGAATCCCTGAATAATAAGTATAATTACAAAAATCAATATTGGCCAAATGAATTGGTATTAAAAAAAAAAATTTGTATTTTTGTTCACTATAATATAAATTTATGAAATTATTGAGAGAAAAATAGGTTAGAAATTTATTTTATATATTTTTTATATGATTAATATTCTATAATTAGGTGGTAAATGATGTGATATAAATTGTTATTTATGTATTGAAAATTTAAAACTCAAATTTAAATGATGTATTACATGTGTGGTGATGAATTTAGCATTATATTAATTATAATATGTTTTTATTATATCTTGTGGTCTAGATAATACTATGTGTTCCATAATTATGGTATGATGTTATTATACACCTTATGATATCCACTCTATTTTTATATTTTATAATAATATGATCATGTATATTATTTTTTTTTATTCGAGGATTATTATTAAAAAATTTATTATATTACCATGACACAATGATTTAGTTATGCTTGAAACATGTTTGATGTATGACAGATCTACAATATGACTACATCAAGTTGAATAGGAGAGTTATGTTCTCGGATATAATCATTATAAAAATGATGTGTCATATACCTATGATGAAGAACGGTGGATGTTTTTCCTATAGGTTCTTACATATATGAAAGGTATATATGTTATTATTTTCATGAGTACATTGACTATATGACATATGTGAGTTACTAAAAAATAAATATGTTCCCTGTATAATGAAGAAATTGATGGAGTAGGTAATAAGACTACCAATGATGGTACAATCGATTTTTTAGTATATAAATTACAAGTTTGTTATTATTTGAGATATAAAGACTATATAATTTAATTTATCATAGAAATGGTATTACCATTAGTTACACAAAAACAACCTATGGGTAGATTTCTTATAAGTGAACCATCATTTTGATTAATCAGTTGTCCAATAAAATGTCTAGACAAGTATTCTCTCTCCAACACACTGTTTGAAATAAATATGACATATATTGGATTCAGACTGATTGGTTTTGGAATAGTTATATATATATTTTGATATTTCATTTTAATGATAAATGATTTCATTTTTTTTATATTTGAGATATGGGTACAATATAGTGGGAGTTATATTGTTAGGTTCATATTATATATTTATAGTATATGCTATATTATACAAAAGATTTATCTTGATAGTGATTCATAAAGAATGTTTGTTTTTGTAATACTGTTATAAGATTTTTTGTTAATATTAACTCATTAATAGTTACAATGAAAAATACATGTATGTAAGACCATATATGACTTTGAGGATGAGATGGTTAACAAACTAATATTTTTCAAATATTAACCCAATGTGGTCTAGTTTGTGAGAATTTTAAAATTATCAATGAATTTAATATGATGAATATTATTCTTTAATGATATTGACATGGTTATGCAGACATTGAGGATTTACTATTTGGAATTTCTATAAACAAGTAACTTCCTTTACAAATAAGATTTCATGATATTGTGAATTTTTTTTTCAAGTGGTTTAAGGTGAGTGACTGTGGATTATTTCAAGTTATTGGAATGTTTTGTTCGATTTATATAATATAATGGAATACTAGATGTCTAGTTTTTATGCATGATGGGGTTAGTCAATGTACATTCATATGTTCTTTTTGTCACTATTATATTGAATAAGGTTATTCAATATAAATGTTTTATGGTATTTATAGGTTATTAATTCCTAATTGTTCGAAGTTTAGATGTTTTAATTTTTTTTAATATTCGTATACTGTGTTCATCAATAGGTATTGTCTCACATTTGTAGGATCTATATGCAATGTTTTACTATCAAACTCATTAACTATTAGTGGTGGGACATATGGTCACACATGATTTTTTTCACCAATCCATCGATGAATATCATTGGGGATTTTCATTATATACATGAATGGGAAAAATATAGTAATTTTCAGTACATCTTATAACTATACATCAATTGGTATGGTGATACCACTATAATATAAATCATCTGTTAATATACGAAGAATCTACCAAAATTGAATTATTATAATGGGAATTGATTAAATTATTTTCCATGTGATTTAGGTTATGATAATCTAATTAGGTGGTCAAATTTATACTATTTTAAATCAACTAAAAACATTATATTATATAGACTTCGATCAAATATCTATAATTATTTTCTCTCATGAATTATTGTTTTCCAATTACGATATGGATGTCCTAATGTGTAGGAATTATCCTTTGAAAAAATATTATATACAAAATTTTCAAAAATTTTGGTAGAAATTGATGTGAAAACTATTATAAATTATATATAGTCAGTATATTATTCATCATTATGGTTTTTAACCGACTATATTGAATTATGGATTTTTAATTTATTATGATTAATTATTCTTAATGAGTTCAGTAGTGTTATTAATTTATCATTGAGATATGTTCTATTTATTAGAGAATATAAAAATACATGATAGATATCGGGATGTAATAAAATCATTACTAGGATGATTTTTATATTACATTTGAGGTACTTGATGAACTCAAGTTAAGTCCCTAGAGTATTTTTTTCTATAAATTTAATTCTCCTTATAAATTAATTTGAATTTCATAGAAACATTTAGATGGATGTGATATTATAGATTGTAACACTTTATTTACATAATATAACTTCTATATATTACAAAAATATTTTTCATTCATATTTGTTTTGATATATAAGATTTTTGTGATCCTATAATTATACAATTTATATTTTAGATAAGGATATGTATCTAAGTTAGAACTTGAGTTGTTTCCCAAGAATGAATGAAAACTAAATTCCCTAGTATTGGTGGTAGTCCCTTGTTGTTGGGTGTGAAATAGGGAGACTAATTACTGACTATATTTTTTACTTAAATATTTTACCCTTCTAATTACTCTATATATATCAAAAAATATGTTACAATGAGGTAAAAAATGGATCATTTTATGTTATACTCATCTTATAAAAAAAGTAAATTAAATATTTAAAACATAGAGAAATATAATATATTATTATATGGTTAGGAACTATTGTGGGAAAATTAAACGACAGTGAATTTGGTTTTTATCCTAGAAAATGTATTTTGATTATTAGTGCACATGTTATGGTGGGGATGGTACCATACACCACAATGTATACATCAATCGAGTATCCTTTTTTTCTTATTTATAGACACTTCAATCTCCCAATAGGATATTAAAAAAGCCTACTAGATCATGATAGTTGACAACACTTATCATCCCCATGGATGAAGATCTCGTAGTTGTTTTAGATGTAATACTATCAATGAAAATATGTCTCCATCATCATTCATATTCTTAAACAATCAATTGATAATATAATTCCTCTCTGAATTAATATTTTTGAAAATATCCATGTTTCTATATATATAATAAAAAGTAATCATTGTATCCATTAAATAATTGAGTTATCATCTTCAAAAATGAAAATCTCATAAATCTAAAATCCTTGAAAAATATGATAGATATGAAAAATTTTACTTAGTCACTACCTCAATTATTCTCATTTCATCCTCTTCAATGCCTCAAACTTTTTTACTACTAATATATGATAATATAATCCCACTAGACCTACATTTCCTTTTACTTATTCAATCCACTATAATAATCTATGACATTGAATCATAATGTCATTAGGTACATCTTGTTACATGATAACTAATGACTTCTTCATCTTCTATGATGTGTTATGTTCTCTCATCTTTTCTACACCATATATATCTATGTTTTTAACCATTTTATATTTATGAATATATTGAATAACTTTTCTACATCTTTAATAAATTAAATCTAATCATTCTAAAATTATGAATAACATTTATAATGTTCTATATAAATCATCAAGGTGTTCTCACATGATGTCAAGAATATTTCCCTCTCAATAAAAACTATTTTTTATTTGTATTTTAAGAATATCCTTTATATTATTAATTTTTCATTCAATCACTGCAAAATTAATACTCTACATGATTCTCATAAAAATATCATGAATAATTCCTCAAGACGTATTTAAAAAAATATTATTTAATGAAATTATTATAAATATATGAAAAAATATATTAAATTATATCATTATTATTATTGATATTTTATTGATTGAGTGGTAGTCTCTGAAATTAGTGAATAGACTACAACGTGAATTTATTTCATTGAACTAAATTCATCTAGAATATTATTTATCTATTAATTTAAATGAAAATATAACATGAAATGATAACTGAAATGAATATCCATTCCAATATCACCTAATTTATTTTCTAAATATTCATCTATATGTTCTCTATTCTATGAAATCTCAATTTTCTCTATGATTAAATGTCACGACCCGTCCCTGTGGGGCCCGAGACGCTACTCCCCAATCCCGCCTCCAATAGGCCAGGGGCTGGTGACTAGCACTAAGTAGGCATGATACTAACATTTGAGGCATTGCCTATAAACCTGTATGCACACACACACACACATCTCCATTCCCAGAAAGCTGAAAAGTAAAAACTACTAAAAGGAAAATATGCATGAATACACAAAAACCCAACCAACAGAGTACGACAGGAAAATAAGGTATAACAAAGTAAAACCCTGGGCCAAAAGTATAATCCCACCAAAAGAGAATATGTATCAATGTCCAACCTATAATGAAAGGTATTGGGAATACAATCTATAGTTGTAGGAACAGACCTCGGCCTGTCTGATCTCACTGAGTATCGTCCGATCCTGGTCCACCTAGAATCATGTCAAAGGCTCGCTCGTCTGCAGAAGACACGACACGTGTGGGAAATTCCCGTGTAGTGGTGAGTATATCAATACACAGTAGGACACCCCAAAACCCCAAAGGAAACAAAACAAGGGAAAATAACAAAAAGGAAAGATACAGTCAGCTCTATACAGTACATGTCTGCCGAAAATTTAAAATGAATATCTAGATATACTCATACACGATTGACTTCTGAGAAACCACTACTAAGATGAAGCTCGAATATTCGACTAAGCATGCAACCTGGAGAACACACTTCTAGGTCCGAAGAGATAGATATGAAGTAGTCGTTCTTGGAGAACACACTCCACAAGTACATGCGAACATAATTCTCATAATAGGATCACAACCAATAGCCATGTGGTGATTCCAACAACTCAATCTGAACTAATCCGCTAAGAAGAAGATCGGAGCCCGGGTAATGTTGGTCACATCGATACCAAGAACTCTACCTAGGGTTCCATGAATGAATAAAGGATCCAGCTCTAAGTCTCATAGAGGGTATTCCAACAACTATATTCAGGATTTCCTACTGTAGGGGTCATACTCCTATATGTACGAAATGATTCTAGAAACATTCAGGAGAAAGACCAAGCGGACGAACTCTAAAGAAAACTAGCCCATGTCAGAGAAGGCAACTGGATCATGCCATGAATAATTGATCACAAAAAATGTATTATAGTTACATGTCATCTTCGTTGAGTCCAGGTACTGCCCGTGTAAACAGCATGTGTCATCCGTTCATGCTTTATAAAACTCAACTACACGGCGTGTAGAAGAATCACACGCCTTGTTCCTTGACTTTGTGTACTGCTTGTGTAATTGGACAGTGCCATTCGGATTATCGGATAGAATGTAACAACACGTCGTGTAAAAGTAATCACACACCATGTCTGAGCAACTGGGGATCACACCGTGTATGTTTGCCATGTGGTCGTACACTGTCTATATCTGTGTCGCTTGCCCATGTACCGGCACACTGGGTATCCTGTGTACATAGCTAGGTATGGCAGGGGAAGGGTATACAGACTGTGTCCATGGGCGTGTACCCAACCCGTGTTCGTGTGCTCTCAGAGTACATGCCAGGTGGTCCGCTGATGAACACACGCCGTGTTGACCATACTACATGCAGTTTTGTCAGGATTTTTCTAGAACATTGTCTTCTTCCTCGCTCTTCGGCCGATCTTCCGGATCCACGATCTCTCGTCTGTACGTCCCGATACTCATGGGGTTGGTTAGTTTCATCATACGAGCATCTTAACGAGTGTATTATGTCCTTAAATAAGATCTTAAACCTCAAACGTTCCATCCTTCTTCGCACCTCCATGAAATCACTCCGGGGTTGGATCTACAATATTGGATCGTAGCGCCAACAAATGAATGTGCAACGATCGATTTCCTCCAAGAACGCGTAGAACGCAAAGAAGAACATGCGGGAGAATAAAAATAAAAACTATAAAACAAGGGGGATGAACCTAGATCTTTGATCGTGACGATCCGGGTTCGTTGTCGTTAAATCAAAACCACAACAATCGACAGATTATAAATCTCAAGTATTTGATTTCCCGATAAAACCCCAAATCACACCCGCCTGCAAAATAATCGATCCATGGGCTAATCAGTTTGCAGATTAGTCCGATTTCATCATATGAATAAATAATGGGGAATGAAAAATAAAAAACAAAAATCCTACCTAGATTCTGCGGCATTCGTTGCCAAAGATCAGGTCGTCGCGTCGTCGTCATCGGCGAAGCTCGTCAAGAACACCATCGCTGCGTTGGGAACTTTTCTCTAGAGCTCTACAAGGAGATTAAGATTTATGAGAAATGTAACCCTGGTCCCCTGTGAAATATCTTTTTTTAAATGTAAAAGAGATTTTTTTCTCCCAAAATGATTTAAAAAAAATATTTTAAATTAAATATTTTATAACGATTACGTCCAAAACCCAGATTTCGCCACCGACCTGTGCCAGCCGATGTTAGGCCTCACCTAAGGTAAACTTGATGTTATGAATGCAATGGTGCCCTCATATTTCTTATCTGAGCACCCATTTGGGAGAAATACAACTTTTTCAGGAAAACCTCATGCGTACATTATTTAATTATTAAATTAAATTCAAACATTTGTTTCGGGCTCAACAGGCCTCAGAACTACAAGACGTCTTGAAGACTGGTCTGGAAATAATTCCATTTATTTTTAAGAATAATGTATGGAAAATCTGAGGCATTACATCACACCCACCTTTGGGCTTTTACGTCCCCGAAAAGACAAAAAAAAGGTTACCCAAAAAGATGTGGGTACAACACATGAATCTATGCCTCCCTCTCTAACGTGCTCTCCTAGAGATTCCCATGATGCCACCAGACAGGAAATAAGGGAATCACTCGCCCACAAAGGATATTCTCCTGGAAATCCTCGATCTCCACTGGGTACTCAACAAAGGTCACTCCATCATCGATGTCCAGCTCGCCCCAGTCGATGACGTGCGATGGATCATGCACGTACCTTCGTTGCTATGAAACATGGGAGTCGTTCTGTACCCGGTCCATCTGAGGAGGTTTAGATAAGTGATACGCCACCTCTAAAACTCTACTTAGAATCTAAAAATGTTTGATTAACCTCAAAGATAGCTTGCTGCCTCGACCAAACCTTTTCAGTCCCCGTCGAGGTGAGATTCGAAAGAACACATGGTCTCCTTCCTCAAACTCCAAGGGCCTCCACCTCCTGTCAGCATAAAACCTTTGCCTACTCTATGTATTCTACATATGCTCTTGGATGACCTGCACCTTTTCTGTAGTAGCTCTTAACATCTCTGGGCCCATGAGTACTGAATCTCCTTAGTCAGTTCAGAAAAGTGGTGACCAGCAAGGCTTCCCGTACAAATCCTCGAATGGTGCCATACAAATAGTGGAATGATAACTGTTGTTATAAGAAAATTCCACCAGGGGTAGGTGATTCTCCCAGCTACGACCGAAGTCATGTATGAATATTCGTATCATATACACTAGAACCTAGATGGTCAGCTCTGTCTGACCATCAGTCTGAGGATGAAACACCGTGCTCAAGTGTAACTGAGTCCCAAAGGATTCATGCAATCCCTTCCACAACCGAAATGTGGAACGAGCATCACTATATGAGATGATCGTGGATGGAACTCCATGAAGTCGAACTATCTCCTACACGTAGAGGCATCCAAAGCTCTCTACTGAACTCTCCTCCCATATGGCTAGAATGTGGGAAGACAAGGTGAGTCGATCAATGATCACCCAGATGGCATCATGTCCCCTGGACTTACGTGGTGAACACTTCATGAAGTCCATGGATATCCCATCCCACTTCCACTATGGCACCTCAAGGGGTTGAGTCAAACCTGCAGGAACCTGCTGATTAGCCTTTACATGGTGACAAGTAAGACACCGAGAAAAAACCACTTCCACACTGTTCTTCATTCCTGGCCACCAGAACTGATGTCGGAGGTCCTGGTACTTCATTGCCACACCTGGATGCACAGCCAAAAGAGTTGTATGGAACTCCTACAGAACCTCCTCCCGCAACTTTATTGGTACTACTGTACACCCTCTTAAATGAACAACGTGCTCTCCACCTGTTGAATATCCATCAGCATCATCACCTTCGGTTATCAGAGTAGGTAGAGTCTCACTGCTAGCATCCTTGGGATGTGCTTCCTTTACTTGTTGTAAGAGTGGAGGGGTAACAACCATCGACTAAAGGTAATCTCCCTTATATTTATCCAAAAAGGATAACTGTTAGGAGGCCAATTGTCTCGTCGCCTCATCCAACAAATGTGAACTAGATTTATTGCTGAGAGAATCTGCCACAACGTTCTCCTTACCAGGAGTATTAATGATATCAATGTCGTAATCCTGGAAGAACTCAAGACACCGCTTCTGTCTCAAATTCAGATCCTTCTGAGAAAAGATATTTTTAGACAATTGTGATTAGAGTAGACGGTAAAGCGCTCACCTGTCAGGTAGTGTCTCCATATCTTTAACATGAAGACTATCATTCCCATCATAAGATCATGGGTCGGGGAGTTCTGCTCGTGGGGCCTCAACTAGCGTGAGCCATAGGAAATCACAACTTTCCTCTACATCAGGACACAACAATGCCTGGTTCCTGATGTGTTGTAGGACACCACGTACTCGACACCCTCCTCCGGTAATCTCAAGATCGGGGCACTCGTCAGACTCTGTCACAACAGCTGAAAAGCCTGCTGGCATCTATCGGTCCACATGAAAGGCTTCCCCTTTTTGGTCAAAGCATTCATGGGTGCTGAAATCCTGGAGAAATAATGAATGAGTCTACGATAATAGCCTTCCAACACAAGAAAACTCCACAACTCTGTCATGCTCCGTGTTGTCTCCCATGCTAGTACTGCCTCCACCTTAGTTGGGTCCACTTCTACACCATATTATGATATAACGTGTCCAAGAATGTGGAACTCCTATATCCAAAACTGGCACTTCGAGAGTTTCCCATACAACTGGTGCTCTCGGAGTGTGTCTAGAACCATCCTTAGTTATCTCGCGTGCTCCTCCTTGGACGCAGAGTACACAAGAATATCATCAATGAAGAATACTACGAACCAATCAAGATAGGGCTAAATGACCCAGATCGTGTAACACCCAAAACTTCCACAGTACACTTCTCTTTGAATAATACAGTATCGTGTGTTGTACGCAACTTCGAGTTCTAAAACACATCACAACCAATAAAACTAGCCGTTATAAAATGTAATACCCACTTTTTTGAATTTTGTAAATTTTATCTCTCAAAATGGACTTCGTTTTTGGATTTGTAATATCGAAATTATCCTAGGGTGAAATTTTAGTACTTTTTAGATAACTGTTATATTTTGATGAGTAGCAAAAATTGCAAAATTTTAATTAAAAATAACTTATTTTAATCGAAATAATTAATAGTGTTAAATTATGAATTTTAGTGGTTTTAAAGTATATTTATAATCTATTTTTACCATTTAATACAATGTTGGTCATTGGACATAATTTTACAATTAAACTGGACATAAAGAAGTGTCAATCTTTTGACATTTATTATCTCTTTAAAACACGGTTTTTGTTTTAACAGCAGGAATTAATTTTAAATTAATTTTTGCCAGTTCTATGTTTTGAATCTGGAAAAATGGATTCCATATTTGGAATTAGGATTTCCATATTTTTTAAATAGGTAACTTTTATTTTTAGACATTTTGAATAATTACTTCGGTAAATATTTTATTTACCATGGTTAAAGGGTAAATCTGGTAAATAAGGGTAAAAAATAATATTATAATAATAAAAATTACCTTAAAACGTGTCCTAACCCTATTGGTTGATAAGTTTCCTACCATGGACTTATTTGGGTCGATTTTGGGACCGCATGGATCCACTTGTAATGATAATGACACATTATTTTAAATAAGATAAAATAAACAAATAAAATGGCATAAGCATATATCTTTTAGCAGAACAATTTTTACATAGGGTTAAATATTTTGGATTTTCAACTACAAATATTCATTATAAATTTAATGTTATTTCCTATATAATGGTATTTTATTTATAATTATTAGTCATTTAACAATTAATATTATTTATAACACAATAATGATGCATTATTTTTCTTATCAATGAATGAATCAAATAATTGGTATTTTAAATGTAAAAATAAATATAATTTGAATGTTTTGATGACATACATGAATTTTATTGGTTAAAATGAAATTATAGTATTGCTTAAATGAGTTATTTTCTAATTAATAAATTTGTTAATACTTTAACAAAAATCAATTGTTAAATAGTGTCAAAATTGAAATAAAAGAGTTTTTAAAACAAATATTATATTATTAATTGATATTCAATTCCTAAAAATCTAAGGTTCAGCCAAGAAACTTATATCATGATTGGTGTATCATTAATGGAGAACCTGGGGGTCGATTGGATGTATATAGTCAGTTTATCTATTATATAATATAAAAATACTAAGTGACATGGTAAATGTCAAACTAATTATCTAAGAGTTAATACTAAAAGATAAGTTTAATATAGTGACCCAAACATGTCAAAAACCTATTGGTTGAATGGTTTTCGACCTATTCCCACCTTAAAAAATAAATAATTCACTTTGGAGTCATTAGAATCCGAATATTAATTTATTATAAAATAATATTTCTAGTTTTTTCAAAGGTGCCCCTCACCCCTCTTATAAAAGAGAACTCACCCTTCTCTCCATTTAATAACATCAAGGCCTTTGGGATCATCCAAAATATGCCCAAATACCCTCTCAAATATCCTCCCTTAATCTTAGAGTCCTTACTTTAGTCATAATGACAACCTAATGATCCCTTTAGATCAAATCAAAAGGAAAAACCCGAAGAAGAGGTAATGTTTTCAACACCCTCTTTCAAGTTCCTATCATCATCAACTTATTCTTTCTTTGTTATTACCATTCTAAAATAATAACTCCAATATCTTCTATATACCATGATGTTATTATAAATATGGTACAACCATAATCAGTATTATATTCATCCTATTAATGACATGTCATCGTACGTGCGTACGTACGGCTTACCATCTCCATGTCATGGTGTAATTGTTATTAAAAATATTATTATATGTATGCATATAATAATGATGTGTAATTCTTGTAAATAATAAATATAACCTGGTATTGATTCTATAAATATTATATAATATCCAATTATATATTCTTTTAATTTCAAAAGAATGATATTGTCGCTCGTGCGTACGTACGGACTACCGTCTCCACGAACGCGATGAGATTCATTACCCATCGTATCCATTAAAGTCTAATTATCATTTTATGATTAGAAATAATGTTTAATGACTTTATATCATTCTGTATATGATTAAGATACAACCTATCCATAAAAAACACATCTTATGTAACAAAACATATAAAAGAAGACGAGTAAGTTAACACCCGAAACGACGATAATACTAAGATATTATTTACAATGAAATGTTAAAAGATCATATATGATATCATATTATTGTATATGATTATTTTATAATTTAATAAACAATTATTTAACCATTACACATGTGGTTAATCTACCCTAATCCAAGGATAAGTATAAGGTTAGGGTTTATTTCACAATCTTTTCATTATTTGAGGTTGTTTATACGTAATTATCTACTAGGACCTCTTTATCATCCACATCCATGTTTCTTAAAAATGTATTTCAAATCATTCTTACTATTTTACAGACTAAGGGTTAAATTCATTTATACCCTTGTTGACTTTTTATAATATGTTTATAAAATAATATTTCTGTTGTTTTCCAAACAAGGTAATTTTTAACCTTTTTGACAGAATTACGGTAAGAATGTCTTTTTTTAACTTATATGGAGGGTGCAGTTATTTTACGCCGTTATAAAATACTTGAATCTTACCTTACAAGAATATAAGAATATTTTCAATTTATCAGTTTTATTTTATTATTTTGTGACTTTTAAATGATTTCAAAAAAGAGATATTTCTATCAAATAGTTTTGATTTCATCTATGTCAACATCCATTAATGGATTTTAAGCTTATTTGAAGTTTATTTATTATGATACAAAACACAAGTATTTTATTGGAGGTTTTTTCATATGTTAGAATGTGGATGTGTTATTTTGATACCATTCATTGTTTATGGATAAAGTATTGACATTTCGTATGCTAATTTTAATATGAATGTTTATGTTATGTTTAAAACTATTCATATGAGGAATGAATTGGACTTAATAAGTGATGGGTGGACCCCACTAGAGCTCCCCAATGCATTGGTTGGTCTCATGAGAAAATCTAGTGTCTTGGAACAAGGCCTTGACAAAATCTTATTTGTTGTCTTGGCACGAGGCCTTGGCTACGTGGTTATCATAGACTGGCATTATGCATTCCATCATTAAGAAAGTGGGTATTGATATTGCATGTGATTATTCGACTACTAGAATATCCATGTGAATAATTAAATGTAATTATTTCATTTTATTTTTTCCATATTATGCTTAAGTTGATGTTTAAAAGCCTTTTTTTAATTATACATTGCCTTAAATTTTTATGCTTATTTATGAATGTTTTCTGATATATTATTATCCTTACTAGGAATTTGAGCTCACCCATTTCTATATTTTATTTTTCCCAGGATGTGAAGAAGTATTTTATGAATGACCTGCAGGGATAGTATAAGGGGATATGAGTGTGGAGACAAGTTGTTGTTGTAGTTTTCACTTTATGATGTAATGTAAACTTTATAAATAAATCTAGTTATTCCAAGGATACTAAACTAAATGGGCATTCGAGACTTGATATTTTTTGATCATGCCAATTTTATGTTATAATGCACCGACTCTGGGTAACTGGGGTCGGTGCATTACAGTTGGTATCAGATGATGTTTAGTATAAACCTTGGATTATAGATTTAGATAAACTCTAATTAGAGCACATAGCCATAAGATATACATTGAGGATGCGTATAGAAGAAATTCCTAGAATTTTGGTATTATACAGATTTTGTGAGTTTTCTAAGAAATACATCCCTTTTTGGATAAGTGCAGGTAGAGGCGGCTCTGACACAGATGTACCTAGGGGTAAAACCCAAAAACACTACTTTGAGCTAGACTCGAACGAGAACTGGAGCACGACAACGGGCCTTGCTGCAATATTGGTTATGAAACTCCCAGGGGATATGCTTTGGATAATCTCATTTTCTTTACAAATCATTATGAAGGGTTTATGAGTATATAATTCCTAAAAGTAAACATTTTTTTATGATTATAGATTATATCCATAAGTAGTTCAATTTATGTTAAGTGTTTTATAAGTGTGAAATTATGTATTTTGATTCATAAACTGATCTAGTTTATGCCATTGTTTAGAAATGGTGCCTATTTGAAGAAATGGAAACCGTATCAATGCATGCACTCCATGTAGAGTTTTAACTCTAGCTCAAGATAATTATATTGGAGCTGGTGATGAAACTGTTGTTGATCAGCTAATCACCATATTGGGACAACTCACTCAGGTTATGAATAATAACCTTACTCGTATGGAGCACCCTGATCCATAGCGTAGAGGATCAATGTTAGATCGCATCATGAGGAAACAACCACTGACATTCAATGGGATTACAAATCTATTAGTAGCTGAGAAATGGATAAAATCCTTTGAGAAAATATTCCATTCCTTGGGGAGTAGTGAAAGGGAAAAAGTTGTTATGGTAGTTTACCGCTTCACTGGAGATGCTGATCAATGGTGGTCATTGATACAAAACACAAAGGACGATGATGAATTGTCAAATATTGAATGGAGGGAGTTAAAAGATATTTTCGTAGAAATTTTTTTTCCTCGTGACCATTGAGATGATATGGAAAGACAATTTTTGAGCCTGAGGCAAAAGGAGGATGAGAATGTCGGAAAGTATGAAGCTAACTTTACAAGGTTAGTGAGGCATGCAACATATTATATATGTAACCTGAGGAGTAAGATTAATCATTTCTTTGATTGTTTGAAACCATTTCTTTGTCAAACATTAGTGTCACAATCCTTCTCGTCGTACGGAGATATTGTCTCTTGTGCTATCAAGATATAAAAGGAATTTTCTAAGTCTTATGACTTTAAATCATATCTGCAGAAGAAGAGATCTGTTGATCAATCATGTAATAGTAATAAGGGGAAGAAGAGAAAAATTGAATATCCATCATGTAGTAAATGTTGGAAGAAACACCATGGTACTTTCTTTAAGGGAATGGGAGTCTGTTACAAGTGCGGTGAAAAAGGCCACCAAGCTCATGATTTCAAGGGAAGGAGAGTTTATTTCAATGTGGAATGATATAATTGTAGAGAAATGGGGAATTATGCAAATGAATGTCCTAAGAGTCAGGGGAACATAACTCAGAAAATGCCAAGGGATCAAGGCCATGCTTATGCTATCACTACTGCTGAAGATGAAACTCTGAAAGACGTGGTGGCATGTAATTTAATGGTTTCCTCAAGTTTACAAAATTCTTTATTTGATTCTGGATCATCGCATTATTTCATATCTTCCCAGTTTTCTAAGAAAATTAGATATTTATAATTTGATTTAACAAGGGGGTTGTTAGTTAATACTCCTAAGGGAAGTATCATTGCAACAAAGTATTGTGAATCAGTCCCCATTAGAGCACAAAAATGTTCTTTATCCTCTGATCTCATCGTCCTACCTATGATTGAGTTTGATATATTCCTCAGTATGGATTGGATTTCAGACCATGATGCAAATATTTATTTTAAGAAGAAGGAGGTTACAATTTTTTATGATGATGATAAGGAACACCTTCTCTTTAGAGCAGAATTTTCACCACCTAATATTATCTAGATCCACCCCTAATATCTCTACTAAATTCAATTATTGGTGAGGAAGTGAATGAAATGACTGTGGGTGAGGAAATGAATGTTCAAGAAGAGGATGTACCTATTGTGAAAGAATATGTATATGCGTTCCCGGAAGATTTACCAGGATATCCTCTAGAACGAGAAGTTGAGTTTTCTTTGATTTAGTTACTGGATCAAGGCCTATATCGAAGACCCCTTCTAGAATGGCCACTATAGAATTTTTTGAACTAAAGGAACAACTAGATGAATTGAGTAATAATGGATTTATTTTCCCCAGTGTTTCTCCATGGGGATCCCATGTTCTTTTAGTTAAAAAGAAAGTTGGATCTACGAGGTTATGTATCGACTACCAAGAGATCAATGTTATAAAAATAAAGAACATGTAACCCCTACCTCATATTGATGATTTATTTGACCAACAGCATGGAGCTCAATACATTAAAAATATTGACCTTCGGTCTAGATACCATCTGTTGTGTGTGAAGAAGGAAGGCATTCTGAATACAACATTTCGAACCAAGTACGGGCATTATGAGTTTACAGTAATTCCTTTTGGGCAGACTAATACGCCCTATGTATTCATGGATCTAATGAATAGAGTTTTCAAGGAATATCTAGATGAATTTTTTGTGGTATTTATTGATGATATCCTGGTATACTCCAAAAGATACGAAGATCATCAAAATCAATTGTGCATTATCGTGAAGACTCAGAGAAGACATGAATTATATGGGAAGTTTAGTATGTGAGAATTCTGGCTTCATGAGATTTCTTTTCATTGACACATTATCCCTAAAGTTAGAATCTTCGTTGATCCTTCTATGTCCAAGGAAATCCATGAATACCCTGCACCAACGAGTATAACTGAGGTACGCAGTTTTATTGGTTTAGCAGGTTATTATTGATGTTTCGTCCAGAATTTTTTCTGATTGGCTAACCCATTAACAAAGCTCAAATGTAAAGGGGTTAAATTTGATTGGAAAAAAGAGCATGAATAATGTTTTGAAGAACAGAAGAGAAGATTAGTCAATACTCTTATATTTAATCTACCATAGGGGAATGATGGGTTCATTATTTATAGTGATGCAACGAAGAAAAGACTTCATTGTGTCCATATGCAGAATGCTAGAGTTATTGCCTATGCATCACGACAGGTGAAAATTCATGAGAAAAACTATCATACTCATGGTCTTGATTTAGTTACATTAATCTTTGTTCTGAAGATTTGTCGACATTATCTCTAAGGTGAAAAATGTGAGTTATATACCGATCAAAAGAGATTGAAGTATATTTTCTCACAAAAATAACTCAACATGAGGAAAAGGAGATGGCTTGAATTACTCTAGGTTTATGACAGCACGATACACTACCACCCAAGGAAGGAAAAAAAGGTGGCAGATGCTTTGAGTAGAAAATATCGTGGAGTTTTGAACAATGTGAGAATTGAAAGGGATGCAATTTTCATGGATCTAGTGAAGATGAACATGGGAATAACCATGGAAGGTGAAAAAACAAAGATTTTTCAAATGGTTTCCAAATCATCTATACTAGATAGGATTAAGAGTTCTCATACCGATGATGATGAATTTCGAAACAAGATTAAAGCTGTGAATGATGGGAGATTGAGTATCTTTGTGTATGAAGATGGAAATTTGAAATTTGGGAAGAGACTTTGTGTTCCCGATATACCTGATCTAGAAAGGGAATTTCTGGACGATGCTCATAGTTACAATTTCTCTAAACACCCTAAGAGAACCAAAATGTTTAGAGATTTGAAGGAACATTTTTGGTGGGACAACATTAAGAGGGAGATTGCTGATTTTGTATCAAGATGTATGGTTTGTCAAAAGTGAAAGATATAAGTGAACAACCTAGTGTAATATTGCAACATCTTCCCATACCTGAGTGGAAATGGGATAATACCACAATAGACTTTATCATGGGACTACCAAAGACTCCAAGACTGAATAATGTAATATGGGTCATTGTTGATCATCTTACCAAGTCAGCACATTTTCTTGATATAATAGAATATCTACCACATGAATGTCTAGCAAGACTATATATTAATGAATTTGTGAGACTTCATGGAGTACCCCTATCCAATGTTTCTGATCATGATCCCTATTTTACTTCAAGATTCTAGAAGAGTCTTCAAAAGGCCTTGGATACTGAATTTCGTTTGAGCACTGCCTACCACCCTCAAACAGATGGACAGTCAGAACGGACTATTCAAACCTTAAAAGACATTTTGAGATCATGCCCACATGACTTTCAGGGTATGTGGGATCAATATTTACCTCTGGTAGAATTTTCATATAACAATACCTTCTATTCAAGTCTTTATATTGTACCATATGAAGTGTTATATGGAAAGAGATGTTGCACACCAACCTGTTGGAATGATGGTGGGGAAAAAACTCATAGGCCCAAAACTGGTGGAGGAAACGATGGAAAAGGTAAAGGTAATCCAAAAACACATTTAAGCAGCTCAATGTAGGAGGAAGATCTATGCTGACAACAGAAGGAAGGATTTGGAATTTCAGGTAGGGGATCATGTATTCTTGAAGGTATCTCCATGGAAGGGAGTTATAAAATTTGGTAAGAAGGGTAAATTGAGTCCCAGGTACATAGGACCATTCAAAATTCTAGAATGAATTAGGGTTGTAGATTACCGTTTGGAAAGGCCGCCAAGTCTCTCCAAAGTTCACGATGTGTTCCATGTATCACAGTTGAGAAAATACATGCCTAACCCAATGCATGTACTCGCCTATGAGGAATTAGAACTGGAACCTGATCTTTCTTATTGAGAAGATCCTTTCGGGATTCTTTATACCAGAGAACAAGTGCTGAGAAACCGGAAAACTCGTCTGGTAAAAGTTCTATGGAGAAATCATAAGATTGAAGAAGCAATGTGGGAACCCGAGGAACATATGATGAAGAACAACCAAAGTCTATTCTTTCAGTAGTATTATAGAAATTTCAAGGATAAAATTATTTGAAGTAGGGGCGAATGTAACACCCCAATCTTCCACGGTACGCTTCTCTTTGAATAATACAATAGCATGTGTTATACGCAACTTCGAGTTCTAACACACACCACAACCAATCAAACTAGCCCTTATAAATAGTAAAACACACTTTTTAAATTTTTTTAAATTTATCCTCTAAAAATGGACTTCATTTTTTGATTCATAATATCGAAATTATCCTAGGGTGAAATTTTGGTAATTTTCAGATAACATTTATATTTTGATGAATAGTGAAAATTATTAAATTTTAATTAAAAACACCTTTTTTTAATCGAAATATTTAATAGTGAAAATTATTAATTTTAGAGGATTTAAAATATATTTAGAATATATTTTCACCATTTAATACAATTTTGTTCATTTGACATAATTTCAAAATTAAACCAGACATAAACAAGTGTCAATCTTTTGATAGTTATTATATCTTAAAAACACGTTTTTTGTTTTAACAAAGAGAATTAATTTTAAATTAATTTCTTCTAATTTTGTGTTTTGAATTTGGATAAATGGATTCCATATATGGAATCAGGATGTCCAAATTGTGTAAATAGGTGACTTTTATTTTTAGATATTTTGAATAATTACTACGGTAAATATTTTTATTACCAGGGTTAAAGGGTAAATGTGGTTAATAAGGGTAAAAAATAATATTATAATAAACACAAATTACCCTAAAATGTTTCCTAACCATATTGGATGATAACTTTCCGACCATGGTCATATTCTGATCGATTTTGGGACCCCATGGATCCACTTTTTGGTGATAATGACACTTTATATTAAATAAGTTAAACTAAATTAAAAAATGACAAAAGCATATATCTTTTAGTAAAACAATTTTCACATAGGGTTATATATGTTGGATTTTAGACTATAAATATTCATTAGAAAGATAAAATGATTTCCTACATAATGGTATTTTATTTATAATTATTAGACATTTAATAATTAATATTATTTATGACACAATAATGATGCGGTATTTTTCTTATTAATGAATGAATCGAATAATTGGTATTATAAATGTTAAAATAAATATAATTTGAATGTTTTGATGTCATAAGTGAATTTTATTGCTTAATATGTCATTATAGGATTTTTTAAATTAGTATTTTGGATTTAATAAAGTTGTTATGACTTTATCAAAAATCAATTATTGAATTGTGTCACAATTGACATAAAGGAGTTTTCAAAAACAAATATTATATTATTAAAATATATTAAATTCCTAAAAATCTAAGGATCGGACAAGAGAATTACATCATTATATGTGTATCATTAATGGAACACTTGGGGGTCTCTTGGATATATATAATATGTTTATTAACTATATAATATAAAAATACAAAGTGACATGCTAAATGTCAAACTAATTAACTAAGAGTTAAAACTAAATGATAAGTTTAATATAGTGACCCACACCTATCTAAAACCTATTGGTTGAATGGATTTAGACCTATCCCCAAATTTACATTTAAATAATCCACCTTGGTGCCATTAGAAACCGAATATTAATTTATTATAAAATAATATTTCTAGTTTTTCCAAAGGTGCCCCTCATCCTTCTTATAAAAGGGTACTCCCCCTTCTCTCTAATTAATAACTTCAAATCCTTTCGGATCGGCCAACCTCTGCCCAAATTACCTCTCAAATATCCACCCTTCAACCTAGAGGCCTTATTAGTCATAAATACAACTTAAGGAGACCTTTTGATCAAATCAAAAGGAAGAACCCAAAGAAGAGGTAATGTTTTCACCACCATCATTCAAGTTCCATTCTTCTTCAACATATTCTTTCTTTGTTATTTCCATTATAAAATAATAAATCTAGTATGTTATATATAAGTTGATGTTATTATAAATATGGTACAACCATATTCAGTATTATATCCATCCTTTGAATGACATGTCACCATACATGCGTACGTAGGACTTACCGTCACCACGTTGTATTGTAATTGTTAATCAAAATATTATTATTTGGATGCGTATAATAATTATGTGTAATTAGTGTAAATAATAAATATAACATGATATTGATTCTGTATATATGATATAATATCCATTTATATATTATTTTAATATCAAAAAAAAATTATATTGTCGCTCGTGCGTACGTATGGACTACCGTCTCCACGAACGTGATGAGATTCATTCCCCATAGTATCCATTCAAGTATAATATTCATTTCATGATTAAAAATAATTTTTGAGGACTTGATATAATTATTTATATGAATAAGATACAACTTATCCATAAACAACACAGCTTATGTAATAAAACAACAAAAGAAAACGAGTAAGTTAACACCCGAAACGACGATAATACTATGATGTTATTAACAAAGGAATATTAAAAGATCATATATGATATCATATTAATGTATATGATTCCTATATAATTAAATAAACAATTATTTCACCATTATACATGAGGTTAATCTACCCTCAACCAGGGAAAATTACAAGGTATGGTTTTATTTCACAATCTCTTCATTATCTGAGGATGTTTATACGTAATTATCCACTGGGACATCTTTATCATCCACATCCATGTTTCTTAAAATGGTATTTCAAATAATTCATACTATTTTACAGACTATGAGTTAATTTCATTTATATCCTTGTTGAATTTTTATAAGAATTTTATAAAATAATATTTCTATCATTTTCCAAACATGGTCCTTTTTAACCTTTTTGACAGAATTACGGTAAGAATGTATTTTTTTTAACATATACAGCTGGTGAGGTAATTTTCCGCCATTATAAAATCTTAGAATATGCCATTACAAGATTATAATAATATTTTCATATTAAAAGTTTTATTTTATTATTTTGTGACTTTTAAATGATTTTATAAAAAGATATTTCTATCAAAAAGTTTTGATTTCATCTATGTCGACATCTTTTAATTGATTTTAAGCTTATTTGATGTTTATTTATTATGATAAAAACATCCATATTGTATTGAAGGTTTCGTGATATTTTTGACTGTGGATGTGTTATTTTAATACCATTCATGGTTTATGGAGAAATTATTGACATTTCGTATGCAAGTTTTAATATGAATGTTTATGTTATGTTTAAACTTGTTCATATGAGGAATGAATTGGACTTAATAAGTGACGGGTGGAGACCACTATAGCTCCTTGATTCATCGGTAGGTCTCATGATACAAACTAGTGTCTGGACACAAGTCCTTGACATAATCTTATTTGTAATCTTGGCACGAGGCCTTGACTATGTGGTTATGATAGTCTGGCATTATGTATTCCATCATTATGAAAGTAGTTATTAATATTTCATGTTATTGTTAGACTAGTAGAATATCCATGTTTATAAGTTAATGGCATTATTTCAGTTTATTTTTTTCCATATTATGCTGAAGTTTAAGTTGAAAAGACTTTTGTTTTAGTTATAAATTTCCATAAATGTTTATGCATATTTATTAAAGTTTTCTGCTATATTGTTATCCTTGTTGGGTATTTGAGCTCACCCCTTTATATGTTTTATTTTTTCTAGGATGTGAAAAAGTATTTTATGAATGACCTGCATGGATAGTATAAGGGGATATGAGTGTGGAGACAATAAGTTTTTGTAGTTTTCACTTTATTATGTAATGTAAACATTAGGAATGTATCTAGTTATTCCAATACTACTAAACTAATCGGTCATTCGAGACTTGATCTTTGTGATCATTCCAATATTATGTAATAATGCACCGACTCTGGGTAACTTGGGTTAGGGCGTTACAGTTCATGAGTCCCATGAACACCGTTGGGGCGTTTGTCACACCGAAGGGCATCACCAAGTACTCATAGTGACCGTAGTGACATCTGAAAGCCGCTTTCGGAACATCCTCATCCCATACTCGCAATTGATGATAGCCTGATCGTAGGTCAGCCTTCGAGAACCATCATTCCATCTCAACTAGTCGAAGAGGTAATCGATCCTTGGTAGGGGATACTGGTTCTTTACGGTAACGTGATTCAAGCGCTGGTAATCCACACATAGTCTCAATCTCTCGTTTTCCTTCTTGGAAAACAGCACTGGGGCAGCCGAAGGTGAAATGATGGGTCTCACAAAGCCCTTCTTCTGCAAGTCCTCTAGATGCACCGTCATCTCACGATGCTCTGTAGGAGCCATCTAATATGTTGATGCTGATATCGGTGTCGTCCCGAGTTGCAAGTCAATGCAGAAATATATCTCCCAATGGGGAGGTAGTACGGGGATATCCTTCAGAAAGACGTCCTCGTAATCAGCTACTACTGCTGGAAACTAGAAACATGTGACATCTGTTGTGACATGAGCTAGTCTAGCCATCTGATATGATATCTATTTCACCTTCTTAAGCACGAGTCCATCTTGTGCTGCATGGGTCTCTCTTTCACCGAAAAAAGAGGTCCTCATTCCATCACTGCAGACACACCGCACCCTTCGCCTAAAACAGTCGATCTGGGCATGAACTGTGGATAGATAGTCCATACCAAGAAGGACATCATAAGGCCTCAAAGCTACTACCAAGAGGTTCCAACTAAATCTCTCGCCTCCAAGGATTAGGTCACAACGTCTGAAAACATGTGCGATCTCTGAATATTCTCTAGTCGGTGTTTCTAAGCGTAAGGGTTGAGTCAACGACTCAACTGGAATCTCAAGGTCTCGAACAAGATAAGAAGCCAGAAAATAATGACTTTAACCTGTGTCTATCAGTACCGCAACCAAATTATAAAAGACACAGATTGTAACTCTAATCATTCCGGGTGTACTTGGGTCATACGACTCTACCGCCTACTGATGTCCTTGCCTCTGTCCACCAGCTCCCCGACCATATTGTGGACTTCCTGGGGGTGGTGGAGGTAAAGGGTCAAAATGTCGACCACCTCCAGCTGCTCTCCCAACTCATCTACCGCGTTTGCCGCCCCGCAAATCTGTCTACTACTCACATTGCCTCTGCCTCGGTGGCCCATCCACTCCTCCCGTGTCAGCAGTACGGTGGGTCAGACAATATAGAGAAATATGTTCTCTCCCATCACATGAGTAGCATCGCATCCCACGAGGTTGGATGGATGTGCCCTGCAAACCCTGTATGGTAGATCCCCTATCCAGGGATCTCCTCTGAAAACATCCCCCACGCTTGGGTCCCTGGCGTCAGCTCCCTACTCTCGAGGTCTCTACTCTGTCATGAAGCTCCCAACCACCATATCCCACTCGAGCACCACAACATAAGTAGGAATTATCATAGGGATGATGCTAGCTCAGATATCTCTATGCAATCCCCGCTCAAAAGTCCAAGCTCTGAAGTACTGATATCTAACCATATCCATCAAGTACCACGAGAGGTCGGTATACCTCGATGAATAGTTAGCCACTATCATAGTCCCCTGCTAAGGCTGAAGAATCTCTTGTATACATACTGCTCTTAGGGTAACCGGGGAAAACTCCTCTTTAAAGAGATGCTCAAACTCTGAGCATGAATGAGTCGCCTCGTCGTGAGTTAGAATAACCAAACTCCACCATCATCATGTCGAGCCCTATAGGAGGCTCGCTGCTAGGATCACCATCTGGTCTGCTGGTATCCTGACCAAATGGAAGACTCTGGTCACTGCCTCAAGCATGTCCTCTGCAGCCTAAGGGTCAGACTCACTTCGAAACCTGAGGGGTCTCTGTCTCTGAAACTCGTGGAGTGCGCTCAGCCTACGCTCCTCCTCCACTGGTACAGCAGTCACTAAACATTGCTCCATTGGTGGTGGGATAACTGGAACAACACACAATGGTAAAACTAGGGGATCTAGTCCTTGAATCGAAGCTTCATCATTGAGGGGGTCATCCTCGTGATCGAGTTGCTAGATCCCCTACAGGTGCGCATCACGGAGGCATTCTATGATGAAACAAGATGTATCTTAGTCAGTTAGTATATCTAGAGAGCTGACTCAAGAAGGACATGGAAACCACAACCCATTCTATATGATTCATGTACCATTATATTCCCCTGAAACTAGTGTTCTCATGTTTCATGTTGAAAATCATGTTATCAGAGTCCTGGTTTATGGATACGTCGGCCGCACCCACCAACACTTGGGTACCTGGCTTGAAATCCAAACTCAAGACACTAAACACTATTTCCCCAAACCAACTCACAGAATGTCATTCCTATGGTAGAACTGACCACCTTTAATACCACTCTGTCATGACCTATCCTAGTGGGGCCTGAGCCGCAACACCCCAAGCCCTCCTCTAATAGGGAAGGGGCAGGTGACTAGCACCGAGTAGCCATGATACTAACATGGGAGGCATTGCCTATAAACCTATACTCATACACACACATCTCCAAGCCCACAAAGATGAAAAGTAAAAACTACTAAAAGGAAAAGATAAACGCATACACTAAAACCCAACAAACAGAGTACGAACGGAAAGTAAAGTACAAGAAAGTAAAACCCTGGGCCATAAGTACAAGCCCTCCAAAAGAGACTCTGTAACAAAGTCCCACCTGTAAAGAAAGGTGTTGGGACTGCAATCTATAGTTGTAGGAACACACCTCACCCTATCTGATATCACTGAGTACAGTCATGTCCTGGTCCGCCAAGAATCATGTCAATGGTTTGCTCGTCTGCACAAGACATGACATGTGCAGGAAAAGCCCGTGCATGGTTGAGTATTACAATACCCAGTAGGACACCCCAAAACCACAAATGAAAAAAAAACAAGGGGAAATAGCACAACCGAAAGATACAGTTAGATCTACACAGTACATGTCTACCGAACATATAACAAGAATATCCAGATATACTCATACACGATTGACTACGGCGAAACCACTACTAAGATCCAGCTCTAAGATTCCACTAAGCTTGCAATTGGTAAAACAAACCCCTAGGTCCAGAGAGAGAGATTAAGTACACTTTCTAGGAGAACACACTCCACAAGTACTTGAGAACGTGATGCTCATATGAGGATCACAACCAATAGCCATGGGGTGATTCCAACAACTCAGTCTGAACTAATCCACTAAGAAGAGGATCGGTGCCTGGGTAATGTTTTTCACGTTGATACCAAGAACTCTACCTAGGGTTTGTGGAATGAATAGAGGATCCGGCTCTAATTCTTGCCGATGGAATTCCATCAACTCTATTCAGGAAGTCCTACGAAAGGTATCATACTCTTATATGTAGGAAATGATACTGAAAACCTACAAGAGAAAGACAAAGGGGATGAACCCTAAGGAAACTAGCCCATGTCACAAAAGGAAACTTGCTCAATCCATGAAGAATTAGTTACACGATGTGTAGTATGGTTACATTCCATTTTCATTGAATCCAGGTAATTCCTGTGTAAACGGATCGTGTCATCCATTCCAGCTGTGTAAAACTCAACTACACGGTGTGTAGAAGAATCACACACCATGTTACTTGACTCCATGTATGGCCCGTGTAAGTGGCATGTGACATTATTCTTGTTAGTTAGAAACTAACTAAACTGCGTGTAGAAGAAATCACACGCCGTGTCCGAGCACCTGGGGTTCGCTCCGTGTACACTGGCCAAGTGCCCGTACACGGTCTCTGTCCGTGTCTCCTGCCTGTGTACCAGCACAAGGGGTATCCTGTGTATCTAGTTGGGTATGGACGGGTAGGTTTATATACATGGTGTCCTTGGCCGTGTACCAAACCTGTGTCCGTGTACTCCCAGAGTACACGCCAGGTGGTTTGCTGACGAACACACGCCGTTTAGTCGAGATTTTTCCAGAACGTCGTCTTCTTCCTCACGTTTCGCCCGATCTTCCGGATCTGCGATCTCTCGTCCATTCATCCCAATACTCCAAGGGTTGGTTCTTTTCATCATAGAAACATCGTAAGAAGTGTTTTCTATCCTTAAATCGAATTGTAAACTTTGAACGATCCATCCGAAGAAAGTAACCCGAAAACTCATTTCTCTCGATCCGCTCTGAATCGTCCGCCAAAACCGTCGTCGTCCCTCCCTGACATTGCTCTAGGGTTGGATATTCAATCTCGGATCATTGCACCAACAAACTAATTCGTAACGATCGATTTCCTCCAAGAACGCATAGAACGCAACGAAGAACACGCAGGAGAATACAAATAAAATGAAGCGAACAAGAGGGACGAACCTCGATCGTTGTTCGTGACGATCCAGGTTCGAAGTCGTTAGATCAAAACCATAACAATTGATAGATTATAAATCTTGTGTATTTGATTTCCCGAAAAAACCCCAAATCACACCCGCCCGCAAAAATTATCGATCTGTGGGTTAATCAGTTCGCAGATTAGTCCATGTTCATCATAGGAATCAAAAACGTGGAATGGAAAATTGAAAAAAAAAATCCTACTTGGATTCTGCTGTGTTCATTGGCGATGATCTGGTCACCGTGTCGTCGTCACCGGCGAACCTCATCAACAACACTGTCGTCGCGTTGGGATGGTTTCTCCAAAGCTCTCCAGGGAGATTCAGGGTTATGAGAAATGTTACCATGATCCCTTGCGAAATCTATTTTTTAAAAAGGAAAAGAGATATTTCTCTGTAAAAAAGATTTAAATAAAATATTTTAAATTAAATATTTTATTACGGTTACGTCCAAAACACAGATTTCGCCACCGACCTACGCCAGCTGATGTTAGGCCTCACCTATGGTGAAATCGATGTTCTGAACGCTACGGTTCCCTCAGATTTCTGATCTGAGCAACCATTTGAAAGATATCTCAGATTTTGAGAAAAACATCTTACACACGTTATTTAATTATTTAATTAAATTCAAACATTTGTTCCGAGCCCATCGGGCCTCAAAACTGCACGCCTTCTTGAAGACTGGTCTTGAAATAATTCCCTCTATATTTAAGAATAAAGTATGGAAAATCTGAGACATTAAATTAAATCCTTAAAATAATTTACAAAATATTATGTATAACTATATAAGATTCAATTATCTTTCAAATTAAATAATATTATATAATTATCTGTATATCTATAAATCACTGTAATATAGATATATTCATTCTTCAAAAAATTTATAAATATTTTGTATGCGCTCTATAATTTTATACTTTTCATCAAACTACGTTCAAAAAAACCTTATTTATACATTGTAGGATCATTATATTATTATATTTTTGT
Source organism: Viscum album (assembly GCA_963277665.1). Classification (NCBI taxonomy): domain Eukaryota; kingdom Viridiplantae; phylum Streptophyta; class Magnoliopsida; order Santalales; family Viscaceae; genus Viscum; species Viscum album. The sequence continues at coordinate 2,129,293,428 of OY728150.1, read as the reverse complement.
TGTTCAAAGGAAAATACTTTGTACCACTAGATAATAATACAAATTACTAAAATAGATATTTTTCATCCTTATGTCATAAAAATAATGTACATTCCATCAAAATAAAATATTAAATATATTGTGAGGCTTCACCACAATTTCAATTCTATAGTACTATGCCAATAAAAAGAATATTTCATGATAAAAATCATTTGGAAGCCTTTATATCCAATTTACAAATAGTCATATGTTTATGTAGAGAATATCCTTACTTCGAAAATATTCTTCCTAATTCTATCACATTGAAATTTCTTTATGAAAACTACAATTTTTTTTATAATTTATTATGAAATTTTGAGAAATTAATTAAATATACTATGATTTAATTCTATCCTTAAATCATCACTCTCAAATATTCATCCATTTTATATTGTTAATTTTATTGAATATTCTTCATTAGATCGAACACTTTTAAGGATTCTCAAAATTTTAGCCTTCTCTTTCCCCTTTAAACGCATCTCTAAAAATTTTGAATCGACCGTTTCTTCAAAAATACATATTACAATTTTTTCATAGTTTTACATTCATAAAATAGAAAAAAAAAATATTTCCATGATTACAGGCTATACAACCACTATATTTATATATTGTTTCACATTAAACCAGTTTACATTAGAACCCAAAACAATAATATCTCCAAATATTTATTATTTTCATTATATAATGTAAATATCTCAAGTAATAAAAGGAAAATTTTTATATAACTGAACACAAATACTGACATTATTATTTATAGAAAAAGAATCCTTGGTCCACATGTCACATAAAAATTACCCTGTTCATTTTTAATAAATATCATAAGCTACCACACATATGAAAATATCATTATTTTCATAGAATTTATACTATTCTTCCATTATTGATAATAACTTGACAAGGTTTGTGTAGGTTAAAGTTATTGTTATCTATTAAAACCCCATGATTTAATATCTAATCATTAATATTTTTCCTCCCACTTTTATTATTTCACCTTTTCTTGATAGTCTATATTTGAGTGAAATAAAAACTAATATTCTTCATAGATTTATGAAATTACGTTTTGAAAATAAATGAGACATCAATTTACCAAAAAAATTTCTATGTAATGAATACTCAAATTATATTATTTGTGTGACTAATATAATCCATAATAATGTCCATAAATTATCTAAAATGTGACCATAACTGTAATTTTACTTCTATGGGGTTATATATAAATAAAAAAATAAATATATAACATTCACTCATCTTAATGAAACACATCAAAAACATTGAAGTTGAATTTTTTTGTTTCTTCCCTTTCATACCATTATTATTTTATTCAATAACTCTCTATATTGAATAAAAATGATACAATTTAAAATAGATAGTAAAGATAATATCATAACAAAAAATTTATCTTCTTCAAGTGATATCTAAAATTACACAATTTCGTATAAAATAATGAAACTATATAAGAATTTTAATTTTCCATGATCCTAATTATGTGGTGATCATTAATATTATTCATCATGGTTGGATTATATATATAAAATTAAATTGAATAATACTCTTTTGAAAAGAGATGAATATTTTTTTGGAGGATATATGATAATAGAACAAGTTATTAGTGATGGGTAGTTCTTCATACAGTATAAAAATCACAGAATTTAATTGGTTTTACCATTTCATATATCATTTTAAATTCAATGATATTAAATATAGAAACAATTGGAATAGGATTATAGTATATCTTTATATGCTCCATATTTAGAGACATGTGGATGATCCATATTTCCCAACCATGAAACTCATTTCATCATATCATTAATGTGTTAAGAACTCTTCATAATAGATTCAAAAATTATTTTCCAAATTTGGATTTCCTTAGGGAAAATAGATTTAATTATATTCAAGAAATTATTCTCAGAAGTAATATTGTTTTTCTTCAGTATGTTAGTAACATTCATAATTTTTTTTCTCTAAATTCCTATAAAATAGCTTTTATAAAAAAATTTTGGTTAATAAATATTTAGAAACATGATCGACCTGCTTTTTGTGTGTAGAATCCATTTTAATAATACTATTTTTTACATAACGATTTAGTAGACCCTTCCCTTATTATTAAATTACAAATTTTTTCTGGTAGAACTGTCATAATTTTGTTATGAGTTTACGAAGATAAATTTAACCATTTTTAAGGATTATTAATATCCTTAGGGTTACCCTTTAAGGAAACAGATCAGACTCATCATAATGGAATTCTTCCACTAAACCAATATTTTTCCCTTTTTTGGATTGATTATATTTTTGATTTCATCATCATTTTTTAGTAATTACATTATGGAATGTTTTTTTATGGTCAATAATTTGGAACATCTTACATTATATTTTTTTTCACTTCCGATGACATCATTTACATTTTTTTATCTTTGGTTAGGTATGATAAACATTGAACTATTTTAGACACAAGTCATCACATAATAATATCCCATTAAATACTTGTCAACTTTTCACTATTTCATTTATTTTTCATATGGTATTATAAGTAGAAAGAATGTATGATTATCATTGTTTTTGTATATCATCACTCATATTCGCTATAACAACCATTAGTACAATGATCATAATATTTATTTACAATACTTTAAATTTTATTATTCATTAATAGATTAACAATATTCTTTAAAATATGTTCATGCAGAAATGGTCTTAAATTAATTTCATGCCAACAACCCTAAAGTAAAGGAAATTTAAGACATTTATAAATTGACTAGATCATAACCAATTAGACATAAATATATCCATACTTCCAAAAGTACACTAAATAACATTAATAAATGTTATTCAATTTTCATTACATACAGTATAGAAAGATGGATTACCTTTCTATTTTTGGATATATTCACCATTATTTTTGGATTAAATCGGGGTGATACATTTATTACTATTAATTACCTAACCCATTGATAATTTGGTGTAAGTATTTACAATTTTATCTACACATATCCATCATTATTTTCATTTTAATCATTTTATTACAAAAAAAATCATTTGGAGAACCATAGTCAATTGAACAATGGGTTAATTTTCCCTATAAAAATGTAATGGGTTTATGAAAACAAGATTTGAACTTCATTTTTACATGAAGAAGAATATTGTTTGTATTTTGAATCATATCAAAAGAATTCGAGGAAGAATTTTTTTATAATCATATTGGAATATTTTATCTAAACGTCTTCCCATTTGTTTAATAAAACATCATGTTCAATTAAATTAATATAGGTAATATTATTGTCCTTATATGGTGGTAATTACCACACATCCCATTCTATTTTTACCTCTTCAATTTCTTCTTCATTCATCTTACTCAAGTATTATAGAAATATTTTTCCTTATATTTTCTTTTCTTTAATGTATAAATATAAATATTTTATATGAAATGAGTTTTTATATTGTTTTTTTAATTCACAAATCACTTCATCCAAAATTTTCTCAATCCAAATAATGTTAAAAATATTCAATTTGAATTACTCTTTAACTAATTAAAATATTTTATCACAATGTAAAAAAATTGATCATTTGTTTTTGATTTTTTTGTGAGAGTGTTACATTTTACAAAAGTGATAATCAATGTAATCTTTATTCTTTTAAAGTATTATTTGAGATGAGTTTTAGAGTTATATATTCCCCTGATAAATTCATATTAGCGTGGGATAATATCTAGTAAGACATCATTAAAATAATCTATGACCTCACAATATTGGTCTCCTATAGATTTAATAAAACCATCTAAATGATAGATAAAAATCATTTTTAAAGGATAAACAGGAATAGATATATAGATTTAACACCTCTGTAATTACTTTCAGATAGTGGTCATATATTTTATTTTTCTATTAAATTATTCATTTATATCATTACATATATATTATATTATTTTCAAAAAAATTGGACAAATAATATAAACTTATTGATATATGTTAAAAATGAATTATTAATATTTGATAATTTATAATTACCTTTAAGTATACACATCATATAAAAAAATAAAAACAGTTTTGGTATAAAAATTACATCCAACTAGAGAGATTTTGTTTTTTTATCATACCTGATGTAAACTGGAATAAGTGTATTCACCTAATATGGGGAATGAAAATGTTTGAAGTATTTTTCAAGGGATAATTTTATATAAATTATTTTTTCTTATCTAGGGATGCACTATATTAATTGAGACCTAATTTATAGATGTTCTCAAGTATTCTTACTTGTTCAGTATATGCAACCAAGTAGAAGAGATGTCCCAATCCAAATAGTGGAGACACTATTTATTCAAATCCCAATTAAGTAAATGTTACACCCCAAGACTTTTTAATATCATATATTTCAGTTTTTTTATCTCAATTTATTTATAGTCAACACCGTGCTTGCCTTACTCTACACAAAATAGTCAGTTATTTTGTGTTACACGCAATATATTGTTTTACCGCCTTTTAATGGAACACATATTTTAAAAGTAAAATTTAGCACTTTTAAAAAGTTTGTTTTTCAAATATAACATTATTTTTTATATATGAAGGTCCAAATTATATTACTATGATTTTGTTGTATTTTTATGAGAAGTTTCATTTTTTAGGAATAATAAAAAAGTAATGAATTTTAGTTTTAAACAAAATTTTCATTTAATTAATTATTAATGTTAAATTATATATCCATTTATTTTTCAAGTCATAATATATTAAATATATATAATAATACAATGTGGTTCATTGTATTCATATTTATATTTAAGTAATATATAAATACATAATGGATTTTTGAAAATTTTCAATTTAAAAACCTATATCGTTTTCACTTCTGTGGGATTAGAATTAAAAATAATTTTTCCACATTTATGAATTGAAATTGGGAAAATAGGAATAAAATATTATAATCAGTCGAGTATCTGTAGACTAATAAGATAAAAAAATCAACCAAAATGATTAGTACAATTAAATAAAATTAATTATAGCTTTTGATGTAAAATTAAACTTAATAAGAACTAAACCGTAAACAATACAATGAAAATGATATTAAAATTTGTAAAAAATCCATTTTCATCTAATATTTCAACTATATACACTCTTGGTTATAATTATATTAGTTATTGGGAAACCATTTAATTAGAGGGACCCATATAATTTGTTATTTATTGAAAAAAAATGGAATTGTCCTTATCTTTATCATTTACAAAGCATTACAGTATAAGGGAAGCTACATCGATTCAGTTATAAAAATTATTTTGAAATTAAAGATGTTTTTTATCATTTTAATTTGAATTTAATTTTATATATGATATAATTACATTAGACTCTTAACAAATTCTAACACATAAAATATTTAGTTATTAATTAAATGCGATAATTATTATTAAAAACAATAAACGTAATGTAAATATAAGGAATTAATATGTTACATTAATTTTTCATATAATAAATCATGTTACCAAACTATAAAAGTAATAAATTTAAATTAAAATAGTTTTTTGTTATTTTTTTAAATTAAATTAAATATATACTTTTAAAATTGATATTAGTGGTATTTTAAATTAAATAATATATTTTTAAATTTAGTAAAATTAATACAAAACCAACCTATGAGAAGTTTTTCTAGTGTTAATGATCACAGAATACCACCCATTCATGGAAAAATTTATCTTTTATAATTAACATGTTTTCCAATATATATTAAAAACATTGTTAGCTTGATATGAATGAAATGAGTGTTTTTATGTGTTACATGAAATTAATTTAAAATTAATTTCCAAAAAAGAAGGATTTTTTATTTTGTAAATTTTATTTTATATTTATAATTAAAAGGGTATTTATTTTATAATAAATCTCACATTAATTTTGAATTAATGGTTGAATTATTTAGGATAAAAAACTAGTAAAATTAATAAGAACCAAAATGTTTAAATATTGGGAAACAAAAAATTTATGGAACATAATTTTAAAAAACAACTTTTTTTATATGTTTGAGTTATTTCACTAACATTATAATCCTTTAATCCATTTTTTGAGGCACATGTGGTAATGGATTCATCCATATAGTGTATACCATTAGGTATTTACAAAAATGTCACTCTGCCTCTACTATAAAAAAAAGTCACTCTTCCCCATACTCACTCCTCTCATGAAACATTGGCTAAACCAAACACTATCAGTCTCCCAAAACTAATACCATAATAATATTATCCCCACATTTGGTAGAAATAAAACCAATGTATCCCATTAGTACAAACCAGACTGAGTTAACCAAAAAGCAGGTAACATTATTCAATGTGAGTTTATGTTTTATTTATTTCTCCATCGATCTATTTATTATTATTAAATGATTATAAAATGACATTATTATTGTAATTATAATTATATGTTATTATTCCAATGGTTATTCTTACACCTACACACACATCCTTCAATTGTGTAATGAACATACCGTTTATGTGAATGGTGAATCACTGCCTCACAAAAGGACGTCGTTCATTTTTCCTTTACCACCTCTCATGGTTCGGAATTAAGATAAAAACACTTTTTATATATTATATATGTGGTATTAATTTTTAAATAACACTTCTGGAATTTTTTTATTTCACATACCAATATTCATTCAATTTTTTTTGTAAATACGATAACATCATTTGTGGATGTGTGGATGCCGCCTACTCAAAGTGATGTAAAATGTTCTGATATTTCATGGAATAAATTAAGGATGATATTAACTAAAAATATGTGGCATAAATGAAATTTATGTAAAATTAATTACATAAGTATCATTATGTAAATATAATATATAGTTTTCAATATTAGCTTTTCACACATTTAAAAAGTGATAATGTTGTTCCTTGAAGTGCACTCTACTGCCCCTTGAAGTGATATGATTCATTTCATATCACATAAATTATTTTTATTTTTATATTATTAAATAAAATTATATGTAGAGACCCAAGCTTGACGTAAATGGACATTACATTACTTTTTCGGAATAGTTAATATGACAACACTGCTTTCTATTACAACTTAAACATGCATTATTACATATAACATCACCTGATAAAACAAATATGATTGAGAGGATTAGTGTATTTGGGTCTTAGGATCATTACATAAAAACTTTAAACTTTAAATACAATATCTTTATTGAAAACTTCCTTTACATGACCATTACATTCCGTCGTACTTAGCATTGCATGGGATAACCTGAGGACATGCATAAGAAAATGGTGAGTTATAAAGCCCAGTAAGGGAGTACACAATGAATAACATGAGGAGTTCAACAAATTTTAGGCAATAGTAATTTCAATAGAGCATAAGAGTAACATGAACATAAAGGCATGATAAAACATGATAATCATAACATGGAAATGTGGCAACAACACTTAACATTGAATTAGCATGAGCTAAGGCTCATTGCACATAGAGCATGAGTAAACCCTCATTGCACTTGATGCACGAGTAAACCCTCGTTGCACTTGAATTAGAATGAGTAAAAACTCATTGCAATTGACGTATCATGATTCTATACTTTACCCAATGCATTGGAGCGCTATAAGGGCGCACCCTTAAACATTTCATTTCATGCATAAGTGTGCCACATGGATCATAAAACATGGATTCATAAAACATAATCATTTATTCCACGATAAAGGAATGTGGAATTAATACATGAAACTTTATAATAAATAAGTAAATGTTCATAATGGTGAATACCCTTGATGGAGAAATAGGCATGGTATTCACTACACAATGATATTGGCTTAGAAAATCGGTGTGATTTCAGCAGCATAAAGGCGTGACATAAGAATTCATAAAAATGGTTGATGAGAGAGAAAGGGGTTCCTCATCATATTTACATGTAATGGACAGTAATGAGGTCATATATATACATATCCCAACAATTGAAAAGGAATTTAGATTCATGATACAAAATTATTACTTGAATATAAAAGAGGAGAAGAAACTTCCTTTCGGAATTTCAACATAGTAACGGGTGTACATGGGAGGCATTTAATGAGAGAGAAAGGGGTATCCCATCATTCAAACAATTAGAGGTCAGTATGGGGGAGGTTGGAAACCATACCCCAACATTAATAATTGAAATTAAAAGTGCAATACAACTTAACGAAAATTGACAAAAATGAGAAAGGAAGAAAAAACCCCTTTCTTGGAAGTGTGCTTCCAAAGGCTAGAGAGAGGCTTGTGCGAGGCTTCTTGGGAGCTTGGGGCACCTTGAGAGGATTCTAGAGAGAGTAGGGTAGAGGTTGGATGAACTCCATGGGATTTGAGTGGGGAGGAAGTGGGATCTTGGGTGGGTTTATATAGGAAATGTGAGGGACTTCTTTATTATTTAGGTTTGGGACCCCTTATATTATAACAATCCAAACCACAAACCATCCAATGGTATTTTCCCATGGTTTCATGAAAAGGAAATAGGAAAACAATATTTTACATTGCTGAGGTCCGAAATTATTAAAAAATTAGGGTTGCTTATGTGGAGGTGAGTCACACTCCCATGGAAATAAATTTAAAAAGAAAAAGTGTTGAATAAGTCTTGAGGGATCCATTAATGCTTTGAAAAGTAATTCAAACAAACCCAAATCCTCATTATTTTAATGATAATACACATATTGGCCGAACATATGGATTATGGTATTTTATTACATCACCATTGGGTCATTATGATGTCATAAAACACATTATATATTTAAATGGTATTTAATTTTTACCCAAATATTTTACTGTCTCAGAAAATTATGAAAAATTCACCATTGGACAATTTCGACGTCCTGATTCCAAAAATAATATTTATTTTATCTAAATAATTTTCTTAATATGTGAATTTTCTCTTTTAAAATAAAAAACCGACATATATAAAAAATTCACGGGTTTTGACAGAAATGGCTTTCAAACCTTAATAAAAATGTTAATTGCATTCATAAAATTATAAGATCATTTATATTTAATAAAAATTAATTTAATATTACTAATAATATTTTATTAAAATATTATTTAAATAAAAAATCCTTTAATTTAATAAAATCTAATTCTTAATTAAATAATAACTAAAAACACTATTTGTACTTTAAAAACTAATTTCAATGTATCAAAAATGACTAGAAATTATATTCATTATTATATACAAAAATAATGAACATGAACATGGTGCAACTTATTTGTTACAGAACCCCTTAAAATATCCGAATAAGACCTAAGGGTAAGGTGTGCGATGGTAACAGACTCTTGGAGCAACTCGGATAACATCGCTCGAGTGGTAATCTCTATCAACTTCCAGTTTTCCCATAGATGGTCCCGTTCAAGCTTGACATAATGAAGCTCAGCTTGGGCTTGGTCAAGGGAGAAGCCCAAATATGCCACCTCTTTTCCGAGCTCCGACAAATGGGCTTCGTAAGGGGAAATTCTACTGGATGAGGCCATCGCTTCCTTTGTCTGAGAAGAAATGGGTTTGTTAAAGCCTTATATTTATACTACTCAGATGATCACTATTCATCGGCTATAAAAGTAACGGTCACAAATCTTAACGTAAATCTAAAGAAGTTGACATCGGATAAAAACATTTTTCATAAAGAAACATTTAACTGGATCAAGAGGGATTCTCCATTAATGATACTTTGGGTCGTTACAATATTCCCCCCTTAAGAAATTTCGCCCTCGAAATTTTCCTTTTCCCACACTAAAACAAATGTGGGTAACTCAGCTTCATCATATCCTCCGACTCCGAAGTTTCTTATTCAAACATTTGGTTTCTCCACAACACCTTGAAGAGGGGCACTGTCTTATTTCTTATAACTTTTTCTCTACGATCTAAGATCTTCACTGGTTTCTCCTCATAAGAAAGATCATCTTCCAATTTTACCACCTCGGAAAAGAGTACATGTGAAGGGTCCGGTATGTACTTCCATAAAAGGGATACATGAAAGACATCATGCACCTTGGCCATAGTAGGTGGAAGTGCTAGTCGATAGGCCACAACCCCAACACGATCAAGAATCTCGAAGGGGCCGATGTACCTTGGACTTAACTTCCCTTTCATTCCAAACCTCATGACCTTCTTCCATGGAGATATGCGTAAAAACACCATGTATCTGTCTTTAAACTCAAGTTCTCGTTGACGATTATATGCATAACTCTTCTGTCGACATTGGGTTGCCTTGATATGCTGCTGAATGGTTTTCACCTTCTCCACCATTTCATCAACCATTTCTGGTCCAAGCAGCTTACGTTCACCGACCTCATCCCAACATGCCGGTGTTCTACACCTTTTCCCATACAGGGCTTCATATGGTGCCATTTGGATGCTCGAGTGGAAACTATTATTATAAGAGAACTCAACCAGAGGAAGATGTTGATCCGCTCCTCCTTTAATGTCCATTGAGCATGCTCTCAACATTTCCTCAAGTGTTTGGATAGTCCGCTCGGATTGGCCATCATTTTGAGGATGATAGGCCATACTGATGTTCAGTTCACTATTCAGATCATGTTGTAGACTATTCCAAAACACAGAGGTGATTCTTGGTTCTCGGCCAGACACAATAGATAGTGGTACTCCATGAAAACATACCACATCCCTGATATATATCTGTGCCTGTTGATCCAAAGATAAATCCTCTCGAATAGAAATGATGTGTGCAGTCTTTGTAAGACGATCCACAACAACCCAAATTGCATTGTTGCCTTTGGATGTCCTTGGAAGTCCAGTGACAAATTCCATGGTGATGTTCTCCCATTTCTATTCTGGTATGGGCAATGGATGCATCATCCCCTTAGACTTCTTCCTCTCTGCCTTCACTTGCTAACACACCAGGCACTTTGATGTATATTCAACGATCTCCTTCTTCATATTATCCCACCAAAAGTTTTCTCGGAGATCTCGTTACATCTTTTTTCTCCCTGGGTGAATAGAGAAATTTGGACTATGTGCTTCATCCAAAAGTACCTTCTTCAACTCCGAACATGATAGAACAGATAATATTTTTCCAAACCACACAATTCCTTCTTCATTGACATTAAACTCTGAGGATTTTTCCCTTTTTCATAGCTTCCACTTTTTCATGGATTCATGCATCATCCTTTTGAGCATCCTTTAACCTTTCCAAAAGAGATGGTTGAGCAATCATTTGTGAAAGGATTGATGATGTTCCTTTCTTTATGATTCCCACATCCATCTTTATTAAGTCTAAGAAGATTGGATCCTTCTCAATTCTCATCATTGATAGAATCGCTGGATCCTTTCTACTTAGGGCATCTTCCACCTTGTTCTCTTTCCCAGGGTGGTAATGTATTGAATAGTCATAATCCTTGATGAGCTCTATCCATCTTCTCAGGCGCATATTAAGCTATTTCTGTGTGAAAATATATTTAAGACTCTTGTGGTCAGTATATATCTCACATTTCTCTCCCTAGAGATAATGCCGCCAGATTTTCAAGGCAAAGATCACTGCCGCCAACTCCAGATCACGCGTTGGATAGTTTCGCTCATGGATCTTCAATTGACTTGAGTCATAGGATATCACATTATCATTCTGCATCAGCACACATCCTAAGCCCTTCTTCGAATCATCACTGAATACCACAAAACGCTCCCCACTTGGGGGTAAAGTGAGCACAGGTGCAATGATAAGCCTCCTTTTCAACTCCTTGAATCTTTCTTCGCATTCATCACTCCAAGAAAACTTTACTCCCTTTCGGGTTAGCTTGGTAAGAGGGTTGGACAATCGTGAGAAGTTTCTCACAAATCATCGATAATATCCAGCTAACCCCAAGAAGCTACGGATATCAGTTACTGATGTTGGCCTCGACAATCCCTCAATTGCATCTATTTTGGTGGGGTCCACAGATATCCCATTGGTTGTGATGATATGGCCCAAGAATGAGACTTCCTTCAACCAGAACTCACACTTGCTGTACTTTGCATAGAGCTTCTCCTTGCGCAAAGTCTCTAGTACAGTTTTTAAATTCTCCTCATGGTCCTCCTTGGTTTTGGAGTATATTAGAATATCATCTATAAAGACTACCACAAATTTGTCAAGGTAATATCTAAAGACACTATTCATCAAGTCCATGAATATTTCTGGACCATTGGTGAGTCCGAAAGGCATTACTATGAATTCATAGTGCCCGTACCTTGTACGAAAATCAGTCTTGGGGATATCTTCCTTCTTCACCCTTACTTGATAATATCCTGACCGTAAGTCCACCTTGGAAAAGCAGTGTGCTAAACAAACCTGATCAAACAAGTCATCGATTCTTGGGAGAGGATACTTGTTCTTTATCATGATTTTTTAAGTTCACGATAATCGATGCAAAGCCGCATTGACCCATCCTTCTTCTTGCCGAAGAGGACTGGTGCACCCCATGATGATGCACTTGGGCGTATAAACCCTTTATCCAGATTCTCCTGTAGTTGTTTCTTCAGATCTTCAAGCTCAACAACAGCCATTCTATATGGATTCTTGGATATTGGTAGCTCCCCAGGTATAAGTTCAATTGAGAACTCAACATCTCTTCTTGGAGGAAGACGAGGAAGTTCCTCGGGAAATACTTCAGCGAATTACCTCACAATAGGCATTTCATCAAGGGTGGTTTCTTACTTGAACTCAATCATCTGATCCAGATATGAGTGCTCATAAGGCAGTAATATCCATTCGTGAGATGATGGAGCTAAAGGAGATTTATCTTCCTCCTGACACTTGTAAAAAATCTGGGGACGATTCTCCATATGGAGTGTGATTTCCCTCTCCCGACAATTTATGTTGGATCTATATAAGGAAAGCCAATCCATGCATAGAATTGCATCAAATTCCTCCAAAGGGAGTATGATGAGGTTCACCGGGAAATTCAATCCATAGATTATAACAGGGGAGGACTTATACTCATTGGAAGCAATGATTGCCCCATTTGCTGTACTCACCGACATATTTACTTTCATGATTTGTGGTGGTGCTGGGATTGTTCTACTAAACTTTTTAGATATAAAATAATGCGTAGAACCTGAATCAAAAAGTACGTTCTCTATTCTTGAATGAATAACTAGCGTACTTATCACCACTTCGTTGTCGGGGTTCACTTCGGTAGAAGTGATGGAAAAAGCTCTTCCTTGCTGTCTTCGAGGTTGTTGGTTGCCTCCAAAAACCCTTGGATTAGGGCACTGATTTGCAAAATGACCTGGTTCATTGCATTTGTAGCATTGAAAAATGCGTTGAGGTTCGAACGGAGCATTCTTCTCCTCCGTCGCAGCCGCAGGTCCTTCTTGCTGACAGTTAACAGCTAGGTGCCCTTCACTTCCACACTTGAAGCATTTTGTTTGGCAAGTGGGGTGCTGGAACTTCTTAGCGCCGTTGGATTTATCCATCGGACCACCAATATTGAAGTCCACCTTAGGCTTCTTGTCCCCATGATATGCCTGTGATTCTCCGATCTTCATTTCAACCTTGAGGGCACATCGAACAATTTCCTCATAGCTGTCGAAGTCACGGATCACTAATGCTTTCCGCAAGCTAGGCTTCAGCCCACCAAAGAAGCGGTCAACCTTGCATTTGGGGGTAACGACAAAACCAGAAGCGTATCGTGAAAGCCTTGTAATGTTTGCCTCGTACACTCCCACAGATTCTTCATCTTTCTGCTGAGGTAAAGGAAGTCCCTTTCCATCTTAAGATGGAGGGTGCGCGGAAAATATTTATCGAAAAACATCTTCCAGGATTCCTTCCATTCCAAAACCTCGATCTCCTCCTCAGGCTTCGTATTTTTGATCATCGCCCACCATTAATCAGCGTCACCCTCCATATGATAAGCCGCAAGGAGAACCTTCTCTTGTTCAGAACATTGAAGGATAGGGAAGATATTTTCAATGGAGTTGATCCATTGTTCAGCAATCATGGGATCAGATGATCCACTAAAAGTAGGAGGCATTTGTCTCATGAAGATTTTAATAGCGACTTGTTCATTCATAGGGGGGTTGAGCGTTCCTCTTGAACTATGTTTCTATTCAAAACTTGAGTTAACTGAGAGAGAATCATGACAATGTTCGCGATTCCCGCTCCCATTGGATTGGGCATCTCATTAGTACAATCATCACACTGATCTTCACAATGGTTGTTAGCCATAGTTCTCCTATTACCGGCCATTGGATGGAATAAAATGAAAGTTAGGGGTAAACCATAAAGGGTAATCCAAAGACAAAAGTTGATGACTTATAAATAAAATTTAATCTCTTTAACTCATGAGTCTATAGGATTCAATCCAGGCTTTTCATGATCTTCCTTCTAACATATATTCTTAGGGGCATTTTTCCCTTAATAAGGGTTTATACTAATATTTTGAATTTATCAAAACATATCACCCAGGAGTGTCGTAACCAATAGTACATCAAGGCCCATTGTCGTGCACCAGTTCCCGTTCGAGTCTAGCTCAAAGCGGTGTTTTCAGGTTTTACCCCTATGATACATCTGTGCCAGAGCCGCCTCTACCTGCTCATATCCAAACAAGGATGTATTTGTTTGATAAACCAATTACTTAGTATTTACCAAAACATAGGGATGTTTTTATTATACTTAGTCTTGTATCCAAGGCTTTACTAGGGTTTTCTAATCCCAAAAATAACTAAACCTATCCTCTGATACCAACTATGACAACCATGCTTTCTATTACAACTTAAACATGCTTTATTACATATAACATCACTTGATAAAACAAAGATGATCGAGAGGTTTAGTGTCCTTGGGGCATAGTATCATTACATAAAAACTTTAAACTTGATATAAAACATCTTTATTGAAAACATCCTTTACATGACCACTACATTCCTTCGTACTTAGCATTGCATGGGATAACCTGAGGACATGCAAAAGAAAAGGGTGAGCTATAAAGCCCAGTAATGGAGTACACAATGAATAACATGAGGAGTTCAATACATGTTAGGAAATAGTAATATCAATAGAGCATAAGAGTAACATGAACATAAAGGCATGATAATGCATGATAATCATAACATGGAAATGTGCCAACAACACTTAACATTGAATTAGCATGAGCCAAGACTCATTGCACATGGAGCCTGAGTAAACCCTCATTGCACATGAATCACGAGTAAACCCTCATTGCACTTGAATTATTATGAGTCAACACTCATTGCACTTGACGTATCAAGATACTATACTTTACCCAATGCATTGGAGTGCTATAAGGGCGCACCCTTCATAAACATTTCATTTCATGCATAAGTGTGCCACATGGATCATAAAACATGGATTCATAAAACATAATCATTTATTCCACGATAAAGGAATGTAGAATTCATACATGAAACTTTATAATCAATAAGTATATGTCCATAAAGATGAATACCCTTGATGGAGAAATGGGCATGGTATTCACTACACAAAGATATTGGCTTAGAAAATCGGTGTGATTTCGGCAGCGTAACGGAGTGACATAAGAATTCATAAAAATGGTTGATGAGAGATAAAAGGGTTACTTATCATATTTAAATGTAATGGACAGTAAGGAGGTCACATATATACATGTCCCAACAATTGAAAAGGAATTTAGATTCATGATACAAATGTATTGCCTGAATATAAAAGAGGAGAAAAAAGTTCCTTTTGGAATTTCGGCATAGTAACGAGTGTACATGGGAGGCATTTAATGAGAGAGAAAGGGGTATACCATAATTAAAACAATAATAGGGAAGTATGGGGGAGGTTTGAAACCATACCCCAACATTCATTATTGAAATTAAAAGGTAAATACAACATAAATAAAATTGACAAAAATGAGAAAGGAAGAAAAAAACCCTTACTTGGAAGTGTGCTTCCAAAGGCTAGAGAGAGGCTTGTGAGAGGCTTCTTGGGAGCTTGGGGAACCTTGAGATGATTATAGAGGGAGTAGGGTAGAGTTTGGACAAACTCTAAGTGCTTTGAGTGAGGAGGAAGTGGGATCTTGGGTTGGTTTATATATGAAAGGTGAGGGAATTCTTTATTATTTAGGTTTGGGACCCCTTATATTAAAATAATCCAAACCACAATCCATCCCAGGGTATTTTCCCATGGTTTCTAGAAAAGGAAAGAGGAAAACAATATTTTACAAGTCCAAGGTCCGAACTTATTAAAAAATTATGGTTGATTATGTGGAGGTGAGTCACACTACCATGGAAATTAATTTAAAAAGGCAAAGTGTTGAATAAGTCTTGAGGGCTCCATTAATGCTTTGAAAAGTTAGTCAAACAAACCCAAAAACACCTTATTTTAATGATAAAACACATATTGGGAGAACATATGGATTATGGTATTTTATTACATAACCATTGGGTCATTATGATGTCATAAAACACATTATATATTTAAATGGTATTTAATTTTTGCCCAAAAATTTGACTGTCTCAGAAAATAATGAAAAATTCACCGTTGGACAATTTTGATGTCCTGATTCCAAAAATAATATTTATTTTATCTAAATAATTTTCTAAATTTGTGAATTTTCACATTTAAAATAAATAACCGACATTAATAAAAAATTCACGGGTTTTGACAGAAATGGCTTTCAAACCTTAATAAAAAATTTAATTGCATTCATAAAATTATAAGATCATTTATATTTAATAAAAATTAATTTAATATTAATAATAATATTTTATTAAAATATTAATTAATTCAAAAATCCATTAATTTATTAAAATCAAATTCTTAATTAAATAATAATAAAAAACATCATTTGTACTTTAAAAACTAATTACAATGTATCAAAAAATGACTAGAAATTATATTCATTATTAAATACAAAAATAATGTACATGAACATAGTGCTACTTATTTGTTACATAACCCCTTAAAATAGCTTCATAAGACCTAGGGGTAAGGTGTGCGATGGTGACAGACTCTTGGTGCGGCTCGGATAACATCGCTCGAGTGGTAATCTCTATCAACTTCCACATTTCCCATAGACGGTCCCGTTCAAGCTTGACATAATGAAGTCCAGCTTGGGCTTGGTCAAGGGCGAAGCCCAATGACGCCACCTCTTTTCCGAGCTCCAACAAATGGGCTTCGTAAGGGGAAATTCTACTATATGAGGCCATCGATTCCTTTGTCTGAGTAGAAATGGGTTCGTTAAAGCCTTATATTTATACTACTCAGATGGTCACTGTTCAACGGCTATAAAAGTAACAGTCACAAATCTTAACGTAAAACTAAAGAATTTGACATCGTATAAAAAAAATTCATAAAGAAAAATTTAACTAGATCAAGATGGATTTTCTATTAATGAAACTTTGGGTCGTTACAGTTAATACATAACAAGAACAAACACTCAATGATAGTAATAGTTTAGTGTATTTGGAAACTCAGAACATAATGTTTTAATCAAGGTGAAAGATCTTCAATATCTCCCATAAAGATCTTCCCCTTTTGTTTTCCTACCTTAAAACTATCATTATATCATGGGGAAAAAACATAAAAAGGGTGTGCTCAAACTCTTAGTAAGAGAAAACATAGAGAACATAAAACAATCCATAAACATTTGAATGCAAAAACTTGAACATAAAATCTAATCATCAAAATCTTGAGAAAAGACCTAAATTGTGGATGTACTTAAGGAATATATCATAAAGTAACATCAATAATGATATAATAGCATGGTAATAAATCTTTTAATTGTGGAAAACC
Organism: Viscum album; assembly: GCA_963277665.1. Classification (NCBI taxonomy): domain Eukaryota; kingdom Viridiplantae; phylum Streptophyta; class Magnoliopsida; order Santalales; family Viscaceae; genus Viscum; species Viscum album. The sequence goes on along the minus strand of OY728150.1, from coordinate 2,129,275,721 downwards.
ATTAATCACATGATATTATTTCCATAGTAGCCAAGGCATTGATGCCAAGACCATCCCAGTGGACAAAGTCTCTTTCTAAATCGTGTTCACTGCTGGTTCCAGTCCTGTATCACTGAACCAGATTAACTTTCCATTCTATCCATGTCTATCTCCTGAGATATAAATCTTTACCCAATTCATTGGAGGGAGATATAGGTCCCACCCATCTCATATTGAAATAATTCTTACTTTTTCCACAAAATAAACATAAATAATTCATCATAACCAAACGAATAAAATGGGTTTCATAAACATCATCTCATCATAACGTAATCCATATAAAACAAACAGATATCATTTAATAATAAGAAGAATCAAACCACATAAATAATAGATACAATATACATGAAACATAAACATGCTACATAATGTCATCTTAGATGGAAAATAGTTTTGATAAAACACTTGAAATGAATTCTTGAGGAAAATATCCTTCCTCCTTAAAAATAATTTTCTCCTCACAAAATGCAACACAATATTAAAAAAATAATTTTATTGAAAATAGACATGAAAAATTATAGAGTAATCTTCTTGAAAATTAGGCGATATGAAACCCTAAAAATCCATTCATGACGTATAGGTTAAAAAAATACATTCTCCTCGTACTTTTGTCAGAAAAGTCAAAAAGCTCATGGTATGGGAAACAAAAGAAAAAATCTTTCCATAACACTATGTAAAATTAAAATATGGTTAAACATGACATTAATAATACATCTAATAATATTAAACAATTTATTAAAACCATTATTATGTACATGGATGAAAAATATAACACCAATAAATACTTACGTATAAGAAATCTCGGATAAAAATGAGATTGAGAAATTTTCCCTTACCTTAGTTCTGATGTTCTTCGTACGTATCCAAACCTCTTGTATAATGATTTTAATAATTTAATTGACTTATTACAGAATCATATTAATTTTTATTATGTCATATATGGTTCAGTTATGCGATTATATTACCCATTTTTTGTAAATTAAATGTTAAAGTAGTGTTTTGGGTAAAATCGTTTAATTTATTGTACGTGTTTAGACATGTTGTTATTGATATTATTATTACTTATATCATGTTTTTAATTACTTACATAATGTAAATAATGATTTATATATCATATATAATCATTATATATATATATATATACAATAGATAGATAAATGAAATGAAATACACCGTTCATGGAGACGGTAGGTCGTACGTACACATGAACACAATTTTCCTTTCCTTATTGACTAGAATGGAATTAAGTAGAAGAAATATATATATACATAATTGAACTATATTTATCATGTCATATATTTAATTATTATTCATTATATATACTTTATAATCATTCTTGAATGTTTAACATGGAGAATGAATCTCATCGCGTCGTGGAGATTGTAATCCGTACGTACGCACGAGCGATGATATCGTTCCCATAATTATTGAATTGAATTGGAGTGGATCATATAAAATTTTATAATCCTTATGATGTTATAATAACTATATATAGTTATTCTTTTCCCCATTATCCTCATCCAAGTAAGTTGGTGGTGGAAAAACAGATTACACCACAGCGTTGAGACGGTATTCCGTACGTACGCACGCAGGATGATTTCGTTTTCCATAGGATGGATAGAAGGTGAAATGGGGTTGATAAATATTTATAATGAAATATAATTATATTATTTTTACTTATGTTTTTACTTTATAATGAATAAACTAATTAATTAGAAGTTTAATATGAAAGACACATGAAATAATCGGTAGAAGAGATTATCTCTTCTTCCAACGCACCTCTTTTAAGATTCCTCTTAAGGAAATAGTGTTGGTATTTTGAGGAGACCAGAACCTATATAATGTTTATAGGTAATTTGATAAGGGAAATTGGAAGGGTTTGGACGATCTTGAAAGCTCAAAATTGTGTATAGAGAAGAGGGAGGAGGTGCCTTTTTATAAGGGAGGAGAGGGGCACCGTAGGAAAAACATAAAATATTATTTTATAATCAAGACATATACGGTTTATAATAGCTCCATATTAATTTTTTTCTAAGATAAAGTGTTGATGGGTCAAAATAATCTCAACCAATAGGTTTTAAACATGTTTATGTTTCTATTTTAAACTTATCATTTAGATTTAACTCTAAGTTAATTAATTTAACATTTACCGTGTCTTCTTGTTTTCTTACACAATATGGTTAATAAACTTACAATAACAAGAAAAAATAACCCCAATTGGTTAAATATTAATATATATTACCTTATATAAGTCATTTTTCAGATCATTGGATTTTTAGGAATAGAATAACAATTAATAATATAATACTTGTTTTAAAAACAATTTTATGACAATTTTGACACAATTTTGTAATTTATTTTTGTGAAATTTATAACAACATGATTAGTTCAAAAAAAATTCATGAAATCAATACTAAAATTCTATATTAACCTATAAAATTAGTGTAATTCATAAAAAGTCTCAAATTACATTTATTTGGGTACTTATAACATCAATCATGTTAATATTTCATTAATAAGGTAATTATTGCATCATCATTTTGTTATAAATAAATTAAATTATTTAATGTCTAAAAATTATAAATAAAATACCATTATATAGGAAATAGTTTTAACTTTCTAATGAATATTTCATGTCGATTTTAGCTTATGGATAACCCTATATTAAAAATTATTTAGTTATTATATTTTGATTTTAACTCTTTTACCTCTTCATTAAATAAAATAATAATAAATGTCCTAATCTAATCTATGTGGACCTAATGGGTAATATTTTATTCCTAAGGTTGTTTTTAGTCGAATTAGACTTATCCAAATGAATCAGGAAATGTGTTAGGATAATAATAATATCATTTTTACCCTTAATTAACCTATTTACTTTTAACCTTGGTAAATAAAAGTAAAAAGGTACTATTCAGAAAATATTATTTTTATCTTATTGAACCACATTTTACTCCTTGATATTAATCGTGTCTGTTGGATTTTTTAAATTCAACACATAGAAGCGGTAAAATTATGTTTTATGTACAATTGTAAATTCTCCTAGGAGGTGAGTAAAAGACAATGAAAAGTTCCATAAAATTTTTATATATATCTAAAATTTTTATAAAATGACTCCAATGAATTAAATTGAACATATATAGGTATTATATATCAATTTTTAACTAAAATAAATTTAAATAAATTTAATAATTATTTAAATAAAATGTCGGTTTTTAAATAGTATCACAGTGTTTTCACTATTCAAAAAAAATTGAATGTTTTCAGAAAAATTCCAAAAATTTATCCTAGGCTAATTTCAATATTATGAATCCAAAAATGAAGACCATTTTGAAATATTTTATTTAAAAAATTTAAATAAGTGAGTATAACTATTTATAACGGCTAGTTCGTAATAATATTATAAAAATATCTCATTTAGTGAAACTCAATATTGCGTATAACACACGCTATCGGTGAAGGTCTTGATTGTGTGTAATGGAAGCCATGTCGGGGCTGTGTGTAGTGAAATATCTGTTTGGTGTTGCGTATATCATAATAAAAACTTATTTCATTTATAAATTAATGAAAATCTATACTTAATGTCGCATAGAATAATTTCCACAAAACAGAATTGAAATTATTTGTAACATGAGCCTAGAATAGTGTTGCGTATACTGCAAGCTAATACAGTGCTGCGTATAGTACAAGATAATCTTGGTATAGTGTATAATAGAAGAAATGAAAGAAACTAAAAATAGTATATCTCATAAAATATCAGGGGGTTACATTCTACCCCCCTTAAAATGAATTTCTCCCTCGAAATTCTTCAGGGTCATAAATCGTTTACTATATGAATATTTTGTTTGTAAAAACCCACATCATAAAAGGAATACTAAAACCAAATTTTAAAAATTATAGTAAGAAATGTAATGGTTACCCAGATTAACTAATCACTAGGTTTACACATAGGAGAACATTGGTGGAAATATAGATATGGAAGAAAAATCTCTCCATCAAGTTATGATAGAGTGTGGTAGAGGACCTGGCTATGAAAAAGTCAACAATCACAAATCCATAAATTTGTGATAATTTAATGTACCATCTAATTCATCAGATATAAGGACACTAGGACCACATTTTTTTGTTTTCACGATCATTTCCAGAAATTTGAAGAATTATTGAATTAAAATAAATACTTTCTTAATTTTGGTACAATGTTACTGTTGCTTGTGCCTTGAACAACTTCACTTCATCTCTTAAAGAAATTAAGTTTAATTTTTCATCTGTGAAGTGTTAGCAGATCATGATATGGAATGATAGGTCATTCAATATGTCTCAAACAAAAGGATATCAAAAGTTATTAAAAATACAAAAGTCCATCTATAGTGAGATTAATTTTATATGGTTCCTAAAATGGACTTATACTTCATATACCATAACACTTAATATAATAAATCAAGATTCTACTAACCAGGGACTTCGTGTAGGCCAGTGCTAGGTGATAATGGCTTGTCACACTTCGGTTGTGGGTTCGATTCCCACAACCTTGTCCGACATGATGGGTTGTTGCCCGTCTTGCATGTTTTTCTTTTTCGAAAACTACATTATTATAACATTCCATCAATAATATAGAAAAATGTTCTAGCCATAAGAAATACGAACTTATTTCCAACATAATCCATTCCAATATTTATTATTATCTAAAATACTTCTATCCTAGCTCATATTATAATGAAAACAATTACTAGAAATGTCATCTGTCGAGCATGTGAATACCATAATTTTTCCCCCAAATGATATATATTGTTGGTCACATTCTAAACATGTGAGTACCTTAATCATGTATTCTCTTGAAAAAATGAATACCCATTTAACCATAGTGAAAACATGAATTCTGTCAAAATATAACACTTTCCACATACCAAAATCCCAAAACTTCTATATACTCAAACCATGATATAACCTTGTCTTTATACTATTCATGAACTCATTTAATTTTTTCGTTATCCCTTCAATATGCACATATCATCTTCTTTATAAAAATATTTCAATCACATTTCTTGGTTATCGGTACCATATAATTATTGATAACCAATACATAGATATTCCAAAATTCCACGATACAACAAATGAGATTCCATGATACTATTTTGAAATCCCATTTCATAAACACATAATCATTACAAAACATCATTGTCATACTCAACATCACAAATAGTGATCACATGTTACTTCCCTTTATCCTTTTTCTTAAGTGGTTGCTCACATTGATCATCATTAACCCTTAGATTAGGGTATTGATTAGCATAATGCCCCATTTCATTGCACTTGAAGCTTTGAAGTGTTGGTGATGCGTTCTCTGCAGTATTTTATTTATTCACATCATTAGAATCCCTTTTTTAGTACATCGACACTCAGCTGCTCGATGACCTTCTTTTCCACACATAAAAACTTTTCTAGTTACATTAATACAATTTCCACCACGATTCTTCCCACACATTGAGCATAAAGAAACATTCATCTTCTTTTCACCATTATTCTGAGATATATCCTTGAACTCTATCTTTTGATTCTTGTCAAAACCATGAGATTGATATTTAACACCAACTTCCATTTCTACCTTGATAGCAGAATGCACAATTTCTTCATAGCTACTGAAGTCTCTTATAGCTAATACCCTTCAAAGTCTTGGATTTAAGCCACTGAAAAATATATCAACATTACATTCAGTTTGGATGATAAATGCAGATGCAAACCTTTCAAGCCTTGTAAAATTCGCTTCGTATAATCCAACAGATTCGTCATCCTTTTGCTTAAGCTCAAGGAAATCATTTTCCATCTTTGTTCAAAGAATACAAGGGAAGTACTTCTTGACATATATGTTCTTGAACTTATCCCATTCCATAGATTCAATTTCATCTCAGGGCCTCATATAATGAATAAGAGTCCACCATTGATCTGCTTCAACTTCTAAATGGTAAATATCCAGAATGAATTTTTCATGTTCCGAACAACAATTTATGGAAAATATCTTTTCAATGGTACTGATCCATTGTTCATCAACAAGTGGGTTAGAAGACCCACTTAAAGAAGGTGGAAATCACCTTGTGGAGGACTTAATAGAATATTATTTACTTCTCTACTCATTTGGAAGTCCATAATGATTCATAGGTTGTGTAAGTATAGAAATAATATTCTACACTCCATCTCCCATAACATTGGATTGTTCAGGAGGACAATCATTTCATTTTCTTATACATTGATCAACACTGTTCCTTCAGCTTCCAACCATCATCTAAAACCCAAAAAGAATAGTGTGAGGGGAAAAAATAATTCTAGGGAAGACAATATAATAAAGTTGGAGTACCTTCAATATATAACAACTTATGGTTAATTCTATGATTGTTACCATAATTATAGTACTATAACCTATACGTATACTTTACCTTAGGGACATCCCTAGATATACCATAGAAATATCTCTAGGGATATCACTGAAGATTTCGAATCCTAGTTTCTAACGGTTAACTAAACCTTTTCTCTGATACCAACTATAGATACCCAAGAATTATGTACATGGAAATTAAATTACTTTTGTGGAATAATTAATACTTAACATGAACCAACACTCAAGGACCGTAATAGTTTAGTGTCATTGGAATCTCGGAACATAATCTTCTAATCATGGTGAAAGATCTTCAACATCTCCCATAAAGATATTCCCCTTTTGTTTTCTTACCTAAAACCTTTATGTATATCCTGGGGAAAATAAAACATAAAAATGTTGAGCTCAAATTCTCAGTAAGGGAAAGCATAGAGAACATAACTCAATAAATAAACATTTTAATACAAAAACTTCAACATAAAATCTAAACAACAAATAATGATCAAAGACATAAATCATGGAAGTAAGTAAGGCATATATCATAATGGAACATAAATCATGATAAAATACCATAGTAATAATACATGTAATTGTGTAAAACCATTAAACACATGATACTATTTCCAATGTAGCCAAGGCATTGCTTCCAATACCATCTTAGTGGACAAAGTCCCTTTCTGAATCGAGTTCACTCCTCATTCTAGTCATGTATCACTGAACCGGATTAACTTACCGTTCTAGCCATGTCTATCTCATGAGATATAAATCTATACCAAATGCATTATAGGGAGATATAGGTCCCACCTATCTCATATTGAAATAATTTTTACTTGTTCCACAAAATAAACATAAATCATTCATCACAACCCAAAGAATAAAATGGTTTTCATAAACATCATCCCATCATAACGTAATCCATATAAAACAAATGGAAACCATTTCATCATAAGAAGAATCAAACCATGTAAATAATATAGAAAATATACTTGAATCCTAAACATGATAAAAAATTTCATCTTATATGGAAAATAGTTTTGATAAAACACTTGAAATGGATTCGTTAGGAAAATATCATTTCTCTTTAAAAATCATTTTCTTTTCACAAAATGAAATTAAATTTTAAAAGAAAAATATTTTATTTAAAAAAATCATGAAAAAATTTAGAGGAAGCATCTTGAAAATTAGGTGATATGACACCATAAAAATCCATTCATGTCGTATAAGTTAAAAAATTACATTCTCCTCGTAATTCTGGTGGAAAAATCAAAAACTTCCTCGTATGGTAAAAAAAGAAAGCTTATTTCCATAACACTATTTAAAAGTCAAAGAGGGGTAAAAATGACTTTAAAAATACCTGGATGAATATTAAACACTTTATATAAAACATTTTTATGGACATGGATGAAAAATATAACCCCAGTAAATACTTACATATAATCAATCCCGTATAAAAATGAGATTGTAAAATTTTCCCTTAACTTAGGTCCGATATGCTTTGTACATATATGAAACTCTTGAATAATGATTTAAATAATGTAATTTACTTATTACAGAATCATATTCATTGTTATGATATCATATATGGTACACTTATGACTTTATATTAACCGTTCTTTAGTAAATTCTATGTTAAAGCAGTGTTTTGGGTAAAATCGTTTTATTTATTGTACGTGTTTGGAATTTTTGTTCGTGATATTATTATTACTTATATCATGTTTTTTTACTTCCAGAATGTAAATAATGAATTATATATCATATATATTCAGTATATATACATATAATAGATAGATAAATGAAATGAAATACACCGTTAATAGAGACGATAGACCGTACGTACACATGAACGTTGTTTTCCTTTCCTTATTGACTTGAATGAAAGTAAGTAGATGAAATATATATACATAAATCAAGTATCATTATCATGTCATATATTTCATTATTATTCATTATATATACTTTATAATCATTCTTTAATGGTTAACATGGAGAATGAATCTCATCGCGTCATGGAGACGATAATCCGTACGTACGCACGAGCGATGATATCATTCCCATAATTGTTGAATTGAATTGGAGTGGATTATATAATATCACAGAATTAGTATGATGTCATAATGAATATATATAGTTATTCTTTACACCATTATACCAATCCAAGTAAGGTGGTGGTGGTAAAACATATTACACTACGACGTGGAGACGGTATTCCGTACGTACCTACGAGTAGTGATTTCTTTTTCCGTAGGATAGATAGAAGTTTGAAATGGGGTTTTTTAATATTTATAATAACATATCAGTATATTATTGATACTTATGTTATTAATTTATAATGAAACAACTAAATAAGAATATGTTTAATAAGAAATAAAGTTGAAATATTCGGTAGAAGAGATTACCTCTTCTTCGACACACCTCTTTTAAGATTCCTCTTAAGGCATTTGAGTTCGTCTTTTGAGGAGACTTGAACCTCTATAATTTTTATAGGGAATTTGGTAAGGTAAATGGGTATGGTTTGGCCGATCTTGAACACTCAAAATTTTGTAAAGAGAAGAGGGAGGAGAGGGGCAACTTAGGAAAAACATAAAATATTATTTTATAATAAAGACATATTTGGTTTATAATAGATAAAAATTGATTTATTTCGAAGCTAAAGTGGGTATGGGTTGAATAAATTTCCACCAATAGGTTTAATACAATTTTAGGTAACTGTTTTAACCTTATCATTTAGATTTAACTCTATGTTAAATAATATAACTTTTACCACGTCTTCTTGTATTCTTACACTATATGGTTAATAAACATAAAATAACAAGACAAAAGAACCCCAATTGGTTCAATATTAATATATATAACCTTATATAAGTCATTTGGACTATCCTTAGATTTTTAGGAATAGAATAACAATTAATAATATAATAATTTATTTAAAAACTACTTTAGGTCAATTTTGACACAATTCGGTAATTGATTTTCGTGAAAATCATAACTGCATTATTAGTTCGAAAAAAATTAATAAAATCAATAATAACATTCATATTAACGTATAAAATAATTTTAATTCATTAAAAGTCTCAAATTACATTTATTTGGGTACTTATAACATCAATTATGTAAATATTTCATTAATAATGTAATTACTACATAATCATTGTGACATAAATAAATTAAATATTTAATGTCTAAAAATTATAAATAAAATACAATTATGTAGGAAATATTATTATCTTTCTAATTAATATTTATATTTGAATTTATTTTATTAATAACCCTATATTAAAAATATTTGAGTTATTAAACATTGATTTTAACTCTTTTAACTCTTCATTAAATAAAATAATAATAAGTGTCCTAATCTAATCCATGTGGACCTAAAGGGTAACATTTTATTCCTAAGGTAGTTTTTGGTCGAATTACACTTATCCAATAGAATTAGGGCATGTGTTAGGGTAATAATAATATCATTTGTACCCTCAATTACTCTATTTACTTTTAACCGTGGCAAATAAAAGTAAAAAGTTACTATTCAAAAAAAATTATTTTTATCTTATTGAACCACATTTTACTCTTTGATATTAACCATGTCTCTTGGATTTTTGAAATTCATCTCACAGAAGTGGTAAAAGTATGTTTTATGGACAATTGCAAATGCTCCTAAGAGGTGGGTAAAAGACGATGAAAAGTTCAATAAAATTTTTATATATCAAAAATTATTATAAATTGATTCCAATGAATTACATTGAACATATATAGTATTATGAATCAATTTTGACCTAAAATAATACTGTATAAAATAAATAATTTTTAAAATAAAAAATCGGTTTTTAAATAGTAAACCAGTGTTTTAACTATTCATCAAAAATTGAATGTTTTCAGAAAAATACCAAAAATTCACCCTATGGAAATTTCGATATTACAAATCCAAAAATGAAGTCCATATTAAAAAATAAAATTTATAAAATTTCAAAAAGTGGGTATTACTATTCATAAAGGATAGTTCATAAAAATATTATAATAATATCTCATTTAGTGAAACTCAGTATTGCGTTTTACAAACGCTATCGAGGAAGGACTTGATTGAGTGTAATGTAAGCCAAGTCAGGGCTACGTGTTGTGAAGGCTCCATTTGGTGTTTCTTATAACATAATAAATCTTATTTCATTTATACATTAAACAAAATCTATACTTCATGCTGCGTAGAATAATTTCCACAAAACGAACATGAAATTGTGTGTAACAAGAGCCCAAAATAGTATTGTGTATACTAAAAGCTAATACTGTGTTGCATATAGTAAAAACTAATCTTGGTGTAGTGTATAATACAAGGCATCAACAAAATTAAAAATAATATAACTCATAAAATCTCAGGGTGTTACATTATTCATATTATATAATTATCAATATACTAAGATAAAATTTACATACCTTCAATCAATAGATTTCATTGAATAACATCACCATTGCTTATGTGTATGTACCACCTACCATGACCCTGATTGAAACATTAGATAATTTCTCATAACCATAATTCATGATTTGTTTTAATATAATAATGGATTTGTAAATATGATAATAATTTAATTAGTATTAATCTTAATATGTCAATATGATGAACCCTTTGACGATATATGACCTACCAATGTTGTTTTTGACACATGAACTGAATTAGGTCAATATGGTAAATGTAAATTTAATTGTTTATATTTTTGTAAAGAATTGTTAATAAGTAAATTAAAATTAATAATTAACATGAAAAGGTAATTAAAAAATTAAATAATTAACATATTTTTATTATTCAAGAATATAAATACACATGTTACAAGTCAGACTCCTGTTAATGGATGTTGTCTCAATTTATATTTAATCACGACTTATTTGATTTTATCCATCAATTAACAATAATTTGATGTATATAATTACCATTTGTCATTTAATATATTAAATAAATCATAATTCCCATTATTTTTAGTTTCCCTTTGAATTATCTCCTGGAGGATGGTTATTTTCAAAATTACCATATTGTAAATGTTATCTTTTTAATCTCAATTTATTTTTATACTATTATCATCCTCTTTAAACAATAAAGTCATTATAATTTTTTAAATATCTATATTTATGGGATATGAAAATTATTATTTCCTAAACCTATTAATATTTTTAAATATGGTTTTCCCAATTATATGTATTTGATTAAATAGGGATTTATTGATAATGACATATCATTTATTAAATATGGATATTTGATAAGGCATGTTGGTTATTATTTTAATCTATTACCCAATAAGTGAAATGATAAGGATGAGAAATGATTGGTTGTTCCTAGACTACATATAGCTCCTTGATACATTGATATCTTTTCAAGATACATGTTAGTTGGTAAAATTAACTTGTTTTTTACCATAGTTTAAATTTATCTTGTTAAAGGTCATGATGGTATATGATTTTATGTGCTTCCAAAATAAAATCCATTAATTTATAATTTCATTCATATGAATTTCCATTATTGTGTTATTGTCTATGGAATTTTTATCTGATAAAATCTATGAATGTTTTTCATTAACTTTTTATCGACAATATCTTATGTGTTTTAGTTATTTACATTTCCATATTCATTATACCTTATCCAATTATTTATATGAATGTATTCCTAATTATATAACATTTCAAGTTGAATTATTATCATTTTTTCATTACTTCTTTCGTTGTAGATAACCTAAATAGGCATTTTTTCCCACCCTTTTTTGGTTTCCTTTCCCTAGGTTATGAATAGGAATCAATTGAATGAGTTACAAGGATGCAATTTTATAGTCTTTTTTATGTTTTATGTTTTATTATCTATTTCGAAATGTAATATGGTTATCAAATTTGAAATATGGTCTTCCAAAACATCTGAACTATTCATTACACTTGTATTTTAATCTTTTATCTTTTCCAATGTAATAATGTAATGCACATTCTACAGGATTATAGTGTCCAGATTTTGTAGTTTGTATCAGATCTTGGTTAACTATCAACCATTAAAACTATATTTAAATTACATTGACCATGTAAAATTAATGTTATTTATTATTTTATTATTTGAATTGATAAACTTCGTAAATAAACCATGTGTATGATAATGATATTAGATACCCAAAAATCATTCAATTTATGTAAAGTATATTTCTATTTTTGATATTATACATTATATTTCATAATGATATGGTCTAACCTCATGTTTTTCATCATTTAGAAATGGTTCTTATATGAAGTAATGTGAACCCCACATATACACACGATCCAAAGAGTAAAAATGATCATAAATTTCAAGGTCATAAGCTAACAATTTGAAAGGAATTAGTCTCCCATGTTTTTTCATCACAATATTAATTAATAAAATGTTTTAATAATTCTGTGAAATTATTCTCCATGTATTATGGCTTCTGAGGAAAGAATTTGAAGAATAGAAAAACTGGAAAAATTTAAAAAAGTGAATATGGTAAAGAAGTATTTTCCCATATTTGATTATTGTGGAAGGAATAACCTTGGTATATGGTAAAGAGGAAAATGATTATTCTTCAAAAGTGGAGAAAATGGCATCCATACACATTATTCCAAGGTCGACAAAGAATTTTCCAATATTAAATGATTCTATAGTAGGGATATCAGGAACTAACTATGTCATTTTTTCAACCTTCAAAGGAATGTACCCAAAAAAAGGTTAATCCATCATGGTCCAAATTATGCTACTACCACGAAATAAGAGGAATGATTACTATGCATATAAATTTAGAACCCCGAATAATGTTATAAAATTTTCTTATTGATGATATCATGCTTATATGTATAATGAAATCTATAAGGGTTTTTCTTCAGTACATTTTCATTGAGGATTAAAATGTGTGTATTTATCGGTATTGATAACAATAAAAATTCATTCAGTAGAAATTTGAACATTTTTTGGAAAACTCACTATTGAGGGAATGATAATCCATAATATGATCCATACATTAAAGTAATTATTTTTGGATAAATTATATTGGTTATTATTTACTACCTTGTAAATGATTAATGAATTGTTGAAATGGGGGTTTATTCCATGATTGATGGACTTCACAACACTTTTATATTTAAGTAATATATCAAATAACATGTGTCTTACTTAATGAATAATATGTTATTCATGTTACCAAAAAAATTATGATAATTAAAAATATTACCATATTTTAAGAAAATACAAGATGAAGGTATTCCCATGTTTGAAAGGTGAAAATTTCAAGATACTTAATGTTGATTAATGGCAAAGGATAACTTCATTTTGGAAAATCTAATGACCTTATTCAGATATTGTTTGATCATAATATTTTGGAAAGGATAACCATTTATGTAATAGCTTATGATTATATATGGATGCTATTTTAGTTATTGATATATTACCTATCTATATAAAACATCATTTTCTAAGAGATTGAGTAGGAATAGTTCAAGGATTAATCATAGGAAAGGATAATCTTTATAGAAATCTATATTTTTATATTTTATTATAGTTTGAAAGAGTTTATGTACTCTAGGAAAAGGGTCTTGATTTTTCCCTATTATCATCATTTTAGTGCATTTCAATTACCCTTTCTCCCAACTCTAGATAATGGCTTTTAGGATAATAACATTCAAATGGAAATTTTCTCTATAACTCTCCATCAAACCTTGATAGATTGATTGCCCTTCTAGATCCAACCATTCAATAATGTTTCCCAATTCCAAAGCCTAGTTTTTCGGTGAAATTCTCATTTCCCTTTTCTTATTTTTAAAAATATTTTTTATTATCCCTATTTATTGTGTGGTAATTTTTCAACAATAATATTTTCAAATATAAAATCCTTGATTACCGAGATAATCTATTGATTTTGAGGAGGAAATTTAATTAAAGTTGGTACAATATAACTCCCAAATACATTACAAAATATTATTAGAGAAAAAAAATTATTTATTTTCTCAATTTCCTTATATAAATCACCTTTTTAAGCTTACACAACACACAACATTGAGTTATCTTGCATTATATGTAAGGCCAAGGTTTATAGCGTTTTAATGGTGAAATAATTTTAAAAATTAATTCTTTAAATATTAGAAAATTATATTTTATAAAATAAAAATAATTTATTAATTCAAAATTTGAAAATTATTTTATGATGATTTTTTTTTTATTTTTCTGAGAAGTTTCATTTTTTGGATGAATACTAAAAATTATTCCAATTTTGTTGAAAACTACCTATTCATATAAATATATATTAATGTAAAATTATATTTTAAATTTATTTAATGTAAAAATTAATCAAATATATATATATATATATATATATATCCTAATTAATTCATTATAATAAAATAATATTTGATTTATAAATAAATTCTTAATGATCTTTTCAACATTTTCACATTTTAAATTCTCTTCCTCGCCTTGTCTTCCTGATTATCTTTATACACAATTTCTCTACTTTTTTAATTGATTTTAAAAAATAGTAATAAATGGTTGTAATTTGTAAATTATTTATAGTATAATAATATCAACATATTGTTTTACGAGAAATACGAGAAAAATAAATTATAATTATTTATTGTGATTAAGGTAAAATTATGCTTATCAAGGGACTAAACCTTAAAATTAAGGTCCAAAATGACTTGAAAACATCCTAGAATGCTGTTGGATGCCAATAGTAATACCATATTCCATCTATTATCAAATTTTATGAGTTATTGGGATTTTATTTCGTGAGAGTGACCCATATAATCAATTACTAAAAAGATATAAAGGATCCTTTATTAACATTTACATTTATAATAGTATAGAGTATGAAGTAAGATATATAGTTTTAGTTCTAAAAATTATATTTAAAGGTAAACTATCATTTTTATAGTTTTTATTTTAATTTAATTTTTAGATATCATATCATTAAATTAAACTCTTAACAAAGGCTATTTCAGGGATTACATAGTTTATAATTAAATAAGATAAATTATGCTAGAAAATTAAAATAAAGTTCATTTATTTAATTTTTATGTTACATTACTATTTTCATATAAATATATGATTATAAAAAGCATTAAACATCATATATTTTCAATCCAATATTTTTTTGATATATTCCCCCTAAATGGGAAAATTTATATATTATAATTAACATATTGACCGAAAAATATTAATACATTTTTTGCATGGTAATGGTTAGAGTAGTGTTTTTGCATGTTACATGTGCTTCAATTAAATATAATTTCGACCACATAAGGTATTTTATTTTTCAAATTATTTATAATATGGATAAATAAGTTGTAATATATTTTTTAATGAATGTCGCATTAATTTAATCTTAATGGTTAAATTAAATTGGTTAGAAAACTATTAACTTTAAAAAACACAATTGATAAAATTGGGGGAGTATTCGAAGTTAAGCGAAAAACTTTTCAAAATGCGCATATTTTTCTGTTTTTCGATGTTTTTATAGACCATAAAAAAATTTTAATACACTATTTGTCTATTTTAGAGACATATTATTTATGGGAGAGAACCCAATAATGTGTAACATCTTTTATTTACAATAATGCCACTCTTCCTCCGTAATAAATAGGCATTCACTCTTCCCCTTCGTCACACCTATCAAGACACATTTTATCATTAACGGTATACTAAAATAGTCTCCAAAAGTATATACTCTCAACATATAATCCTCTAATTGGGAATATAGAAATCTAAATAATCTCTTTGGTTAAACCAAAATGAGTTTGCTGAAAAATAATTGATATCCACAAATGTGAATTTATGTTTTATTTGTTTCTCCACCACTAAATTTATTATAATTACATGTTTATATAACAAGAATAGTATCTTTTATATATATATATATATATTATTATGACACAGGTGTTGGATCGAATATATATGTATGTCTATTAGATGGAAAAATACAAGGGGGGTGAATTGTAGGTTTAAAAACCTTTGGGGTTTAGCAACAAAGAGATTAGTTAAAATGATCATAAACTAATACAAATACAAACACCCACAATTGTATTGAATATAAAAGGTATGATGTATTGTAATACTAATGTAATGTGAAACAATTGTATTCAAGATGAACACAATAATTAGAGTAATACAAAGATGAATGATTCTACCTTAAAGCGTATAGAATCAATCAATACAATACGTAATAGAATGATTGTAATTGAAACATTTACAATTGAATATGTAATGAAAGGAAACAGTATAAATTTTTTTCTAATACAAGTGACAGTGGAAATGTAAAAGTATTACAATTCTTTTAACCCAAAGAGAAGGGTTATCCTTTCACCTAGGATAAAAGGTCTGTCTCACCAACACCTTGGTGAGCCCTCAATACGATGATCGACATGTCTTTCTGCCTATCCCCGACATCCCTCAATTTTGTAGGTAATCGGCACCTCTGTCATTCAATCACATGAAAGCCCTCGATATGATAATCGGACACACAAGGCAGATGAGAGAAGTCATAGTGTCTCTCTCTAGAATCTTGGTAGTTCACGAAGTCTCTTCATTAATTTCACCATTCATTTCTCAACTTCAAATGACCTCCTATTTATAGATCTCGGGTTCCAACGGTCATGTTGCCTCCAACGGTCATATTTCTCCGAAAAACTCGGTGGGACTTGGACACCTGTCATCATAACGGTCATATTGAAACAGAAATCATGACATCATTTTGATTAGTTTGTAACTAACTCAACAACATTGTATTGGTTAAAACATGATATATATATATATTGATAAGTAATGGTACGATTCATATGAAATAAGTGCTTTTGACAAAGTACCAAAACAAGTAAAGAACATCTGAATAGCAGAGTCAGTACGATACGATTGACAGAGTCAGTACAATACGATTGATAGAGTCAGTATGGTACAATTGATAGAGTCAGTAAGATACGATTAACAGAGTCAGTGCGATTAGAATTGTATGATACGATATGGTCAGTACGATTCGCATTGTACGATACGATAAACATGATAGAAGACGATTGTAATTTACAAAATATGATAGAATAAATTTGTGATATCCAAAAGATGATATAGAAGTCAAAAGAGAACTGTTGACTCAAAAATCTCCCCCTTTTTGGAAAGCACAACACAAAAAGTAAATGTAACAAGAAATACTTATCTCCCCCTGAGTTATTGGAAACTCTTCTGAATAAGAAATTGAATACAACTAACTCCCCCTTAGGTATGGACTTTCCTAAGGATTGTATTCGTAGATTTTCCTTAAGAGTGTTGTAAAGAATTCTTCTACTTTAAAAAAATTATCCCCCTTTGTAAACATTCTCCCCCTTTGTGATTTACAAAAAGAAAGGAGTAATCTTGAATTGTCTGAAGGAGTTAGTAAAGCAATACAAGACAATGGATAAAAGAAAAGGATCATAAAAGTCATTACAAAACAAAGACAAGTTCTAAAGGAAAACAAATACAACAATAATTTGTTTTCTCTTTCCTTCTCCTTCTTTATAAGCTCATAAAGAACAGCTTTCATCTTCTTGATCTCCTTCTTGTCTTCAGAAATTGATTCACCCAGAGTTTTGAGAAGCTCTTGTTGGTCCGCAAAAATCTGATCTTGATTTCTGATAGTCTCCTCCTGGACTCTGATTACTTCTTCAAGGGTATCAATTCTGTTTTCAAAATTCTTGTTATCTTTGGATAACACAGAATTTTGATTCTTCAACAAGACCATTTCATCCTTGAAAGATGAATCCTTCGAGAATTCATATTGAAAAACATTCATTCTCTCTTGCAAATCTTTCACTGAAGGAACATCGGCTCTTTGAGAAGACAAAAGATTCAACATTTCAACTGTTTCTCTGTCAAGCTTGTTGAAAGCAATTACAAGCTCATTTGATAACCTTATTATATCTTCAATAGCTATTTCATGATCATTGATTGAGCTCTCTGTTTTGTACGACCACTTGGTCATCTTATTGCAGGCCTTCTTATGAGAAATCGAACTTTCTGAAATAACTTTCAAATCGGCTTCAACTGACAAAACCTTCTTCCTCAACTCTTTTACAGGGCCAAACTTCTTCTTTTGATTGTCAGTAATGAAATCAATCTTCCATTCTAGCCTCGGGAAATAAGGAATGGTCTTCTCAACTCTTCTCAAAAGATGAACAATATAATCACTCTTCTGGAGAGAGATTGTATGTTCTGAATCAGTATCATCATCGTACGATGCTAGTTCATATGATCTTCTTGAGTCAACAACTGGCTGTTTTCCTTTTTCTTTTTCTTTCTTCTTTCTTTCTTCTTCCACTTTTTCACTAATGACAACAACTTTATCAGAGTGATAGGATTGAGCACCTTGCATTTCTTGAGATGAAATTCTGTCCGGAGATCGAGCTTGATCGGCATGAGGAAATTTTTGAACACCTTCACTCAGCTTTTGAACCGATTCCTCTCTACTCTTCATTGAAATTTGAAGAAATTCTAGAAGAAAGTCTCCTTCTTCTTCTACTTCTTCTATTTCATCCATCACTTGTTTTCCTTTTTCATTCTCACGAAGACTCTGTACGATGGGATCTTGGTGCACTTATTCTGTTAGTTTAGCACTAGCTTCCTCTACTGCTTTCAAGACTTTAGAGACATCAAAGTCCTGAGCCTTTATTTTCAAAAGAACCTTCTTCTTCTTTTCATCCTGAAGGGTTTCTTCTACCCATACTCTTTCTGCAAAAGCCTCAGTAGGGTCAAGACCAAACATCGGATCACCTTCCTTTCTTTGTCCCTTATTATTTCTCCATTTGGCTACAACCTCCTTACTGTACCTCGTCTTCTTCTTGGGCTTTGAACTGGTTTGCGGATCAGATATTTGAGTAACTCTATTAGATTGAATTTCTTTCGCTGGCATAGGTGCCGATTCATTCTGTGCCAATTCATCTTCTACATCTCTGACAAAAAGTTTTGAATTGTGATCAAAACAAACATTCAAGTTTTTCATCGTACAATTGCTAATCCAAGAAGGCTTCAGATCTATGGGGTTTCCTTTCAAAGGAATGTTACAAAACTTCATACTCTCAAAAATGAACATCGTAAGGATAGCTGGATACATAATCATCTGGGACTTAATCCCACCTATCTTGACATTCGTAATGGTTTCAAAAACATACCCCATGAGATTCACTTTTCTCATATTCACAAGATAGTCAAGCACAAAGATATCAGAAACTTTTAGAGTTTCTCCATCCCCTTTCCTTGGGATAAGAAAACCTTGCATCCATAATGTGACAAAAAGATTGTCCGGTGAAAGATGAGACACTTTTCTCTTTTCGTCATTAATAACAAACAACGTCTTTTCATAATTTTTTCTATTAAACGTACCAACTTCCTCTGGTAGTTTGTGATATGGACAGAAAGAATCCCCTTCTATAGAAACATTCAAGAAATGTGCCGCTTGTTTCACAGACATATACAATTTTCTATCGTACACAACAAAGTTTATAGTCATGTCTTTGTCGAACGATTTAGTTTTATAAAACTGGCAAACTTCATCAAAAATAACCGGATCATGAGAATCAGGCTTTTCAACATACAGATGATCCCACCCTTGAAACAAAATGATCCTCCTGATTGTGGAAACGTACGTATCGAAAATGTCCCCAGATACTAACTGTTCTCTGTTAAAGTCTTCTCTATAAAAGTCTTTGAAAACATTTCTGTGGGAGTGTTAGTAGAGGATTGAGACATAAAGGTGATGCTGATGAGAAGATCTTACGATGATTTATAGCTGGCGGAGCAGAGCTTCGCCTGATATCCTGAAAACCCAATTTGGGTTTAGGGAGGGGAGGGGCTATTTATAGGCGATAATGGGGAGATGTTTGATCTTCTACGGTCGAAAAAGGGTGACTGTTGATCTTCTATGGTCAAGATTAGAGAAAACCAGATCAATGGTTAGGATTAAAACAAATAAAAAAATGAAAAAATATACCTGTCGGAGAATGTAAGGTAATTGTCGGTTTCGAAAGATTTCAAAAGAAAATACAAACATACGAAATAAAATACAAAATAATTATCAAACTCCATGCCAATGGAAAACAAATTCAATACTATCATCGGTCGATTCAATATCACGATTGATTGATACGATGGAAAAGAAATTCAATACCATCATCGGTCGATTCAATATCATGATTGATTGATACGATGGAAAATAAATTCAATACCATCATCGGTCGATTCAATATCATGATTGATTGATACGATGGAAAAGAAATTCAATACCATCATCGGTCGATTCAATACCATGATTGATTGATATGATGGAAAAGAAATTCAATACCATCATCGGTCGATATGATGGAAAAGAATTTCATTACCATCATCGGTCGATACGATGGAAAAGAATTTTATTACTATCATCGGTCGATACGATGGAAAAGAAAAAGTAAATGATACTATAAAACTGCCAATACGATAAACAGAAGAAAAAAATGAATGAAACGATAAAATTGTCAATACGATAAACAGAAAAAGATACACATATTGAGAGATTAAATAGTTAAAGATCATAAGATAAAAAGTTACATACAGACATTGAAAGAAATGTCCTCCCCCTTTCTACGAGGAGTTTCTTAATATTAGGAGAGATATAAAACATGAAGTAGATATGAATGATTATTTTAATTTAATCATTCCTAGCTTCTATTTTATAAATTCAAATCTATCAGAAGGTAATGGTTTTGTAATAATGTCAGCAAGTTTTTCTTGCATTCCGATGAATTGTAAAACAATATCTCCTTTTTGTGTGTGATCCCTAAGAAAGTGATGCCTAACATCTATGTGTTTTTCACGTGAGTGATGTGCTGGGTTCTTTCTGATAGCTATGGCACTTGTATTATCACAAATAATTTGAGTTTTGGAAAAACTCAATCCATAGTCAGTGAGTGTGTGCTGCATCCACAAAACTTGAGCACAACAACTTCCAGATGCTACATATTCAGCTTCAGCAGTGGAGAGTGCTACTGAGTGTTGTTTCTTGTAGGACCAAGAAACCAAAGAATCTCCTAAGAAATGACATGTTCCAGATGTACTTTTTCTATCCATTCAACAACCACCAAAGTCAGCATCTGGAAAACTTTTTAAAACAAAATCATTTCCAAAGGAGTAAAAAAGTCCTGAATCCATAGTGCCTTTTAAATACCGAAAGATTCCCTTTCTGGGTTTTAAATGAGACTCTTTTGGATTAGATTGGTATCTTGCACATAAGCATAGAGAAAACAAAAAGTCTGGTCGACTAGATGTCAAGTAGCAAACTTTCTATCATACCTCTAAAGATTGTTTGATCTACTGGTTTCCCAGTTTCATCAAGATCAAGAGTATTTGAGGTACCAATTGGAGTACTAATACTTTTAGTTTTGTCATATCCATACTTTTTGAGTAAATCCTTTATATAATTATGTTGAGATATATAAGTTCCTTCTGGTTTTTGAGAAATTTGAAAACCTAAAAAGAATGTTAAATCACCCATCATACTCATTTCAATCTCAGATTTCCTTAAATTTGCAAAAAATCTGTTAAGGATTTCTGAGTTGATCCAAATATGATGACATCAACATAGATTTGGACAATCAAAACATTTTTGTTTTCCATTTTTATAAAAAGGGTTGGATCTAATGTACCTTTTGTATAATTGTTTTGTAAAATAAATCTTGTAAGTCTATCATACCATGCTCTAGGGGCTTGTTTAAGACCATATAGAGCCTTGGTAAGTTTAAAAACATGATCAGGATGTTTTGGGTCTTGAAACCCAGGAGGTTGTTCGACAAAAACTTCTTCTTGAACAAAACCTTTTAGAAAAGAACATTTGACATCCATTTGAAATAGTTTGAAATTGAAATATGCTACAAAGGCTAATAGAATACAAATAGATTCAATTCTAGCTACAGGAGCAAATGTTTCTTCATAGTCTATTCCCTCTTGTTGATTATAGCCTTTAGCAACAAGTCATGCTTTATTTCTTACAATGATTCAATTTTCATCACATTTGTTTCTGAAACCCCATTTTACACCAATCACAGTTGTTTCTTTAGGTCCATCAACTAAAGTCCAGACTTGATTCCTTTCAAATTCATTTATTTCATCTTGCATTACTTTGATCCAATCATCATCACATAAAGCCTCACTTGGATTTTTTGGTTCAAATAGGGAAAGAAAGCAAGATGTTCTATTTCATTTCTTAAAGAATTTCTGGTCCTTACAGGTTGATTTACATCACCAATGATGTTATCACTGGGATGATTTTTAAGAAAAAATTGATTTGGGTTTTGTAAAACCTGTTCATCAACATATGGTAGAAAATCTTCTGTGGTAAATGTTTCAGGAATACTTTCTTAAACATTTTCCTTTTCAGAGTGATCTTCAAATAATGGTTGATAAACATTTTTATAAAACACATCCGAGGATGTAGGATTGGGTTGTTTGAAAACAAAAGGATCAGTTTCATAGAATTTTACCTGTACTGTTTCCTCAACAGTACAAGTGTTTTTATTGAAAACCTTATAAGCCTTAGAGGTTGTAGAATAGCCTAGAAAATTCCTTCATCAGATTTTGGTGCAAATTTGTGTAGATTATCTTTTGTATTCAGAATGAATACTTTGCATCCAAAAAATTTGAAGTATGAAACTTTAGGTTTTCGGCCAGTCCATAACTCATAAGGGGTTTTATTAAGAAATGGTCTAGTTAAAAAACGATTTATAGTATAGCAGGCAGTACTAACATCTTCAGCCCAAAAGTGCTTAGAAATTGAGTATTCACTCAACATGGTTCGAGTCATTTCCTGAAGAATACGATTTCTTCTGTCAACAACACCATTTTGCTGAGGAGTTCTTGGAGATGAGAAATTGTGAGTAATACCTTTCTTACTACAAAATGTTTCAAATCTGAATTTTGAAATTCACCACCATGATCACTATGAATAGTTATCAATGGTAGGTTTTTCTCATTTTTAACTTGGGCTCTAAATGTTTTGAAATAGGAAAAGGCTTCAGATTTCTTTGTGAGAAAGTAGACCCATGTAAATCTAGTAAAGTCATCAACTAAAACAAATACATAGTATTTGCCTCCAATGCTTCCAGATTGTGAAGGACCAAAAAGATCCATATGCACTAGCTGTAATGCATTAGAAGTTGTAACTTCATTAATTGATTTAAAGCTAGTTTTATGTTGCTTGATAAATTGACAAGGATCACAGACTTTTGAAGAATCATATGTAAGGTCCAGTAGTCCCTTTACAAGTCTTTTCTTTGAGATTTTACATAGGTTTCTCATATTACAGTGTCCTGGTCTCCTATGCCATAGCCATGATTGGTCTTCTATTACACTTAAGTAGGGTATGTTTTGGTTCCTAAGATCTTCTATGTTAATAGTGTAAACATTCTCTTGCCTATGGGAAGATAGAATGAACTCATCCTTGGAATTGTGAACTAAACAGTTATCATTTCTAAAATTCACAAGGTAACCTTCATCACATAATTTACTTATACTGATGAGATTGTGCCTAAGACCTTTAACAAACAAAACATTTGAGATAAGAACTTTTCCAAGAAAAACAATATTACCTATACCAACAATATTTCCTTGAGCATTATCTCCGAAGGTAACTTTTCCACCGTTTGTTTTGATAACCTTTTCAAAGAGATCTTTGATTCCAGTCATATGTCGAGAACAACCACTATCCATGTACCAAATGTTCTTATTTGTACACTTCTCGTTTTCCTGAAAAAAAAACAATTAGTTTTTCGGAATCCAATCTTGTTTGGATCCAGAAGGGTTTGATAAAAGAATTTTAGGAATCCACATTTGTTTTGGAAAATGAGCTTTATGGAATCCTAAAGATTGATTTTTGTTAAGAGAACAATTTCTTCTCCAGTGTCCTCCACATTTTCAATTAAAACAAAAAGAGGTTTTTTGAGGAACAAAATAGTTGTTACTAAAAACCGGTTTTGAATAAGTATAACCAAGACCAGAACGATTTCTCAAAGGTATAATTTGAGAATACATCCTGTCAAAGTTTTCCTTTCCATGAGTAAAGTTTGACAAACATTTTTTCAAGGATAAAATCTCTGACATTAGTTTTAAAACCAAATTCGTATTTTCCAAAACATTTGTATTTGAACTAAAGTTAGTCTCTAAAATATTTTACTTTGAAATTACAGTTTCAAGATCCTTAAAAAGTTTATCTTTATCAGATTTAACTTTATCAAGGGTTTTTGAAAGACATTCAAAATCAGAAGTTTTCACATCAAGATCTTTAGAATGATCTGATACTTCTTTTTTCAAGATTGAAATTCTAGAATTTTATTTTTCAAGCCTCTTCTTGAGTTTAGAATTTTCATTTTCAAGTAGTTTAGTAAATCTAGAGACTTCTTCAAAAGAAGTTAATGTATCATCTTCTGATGATGAAGATTCATCATTCGAAGATTCATAATATCTATTATCAGTATAATTTGCATTCAAAGAGACATTTGTAATAGCCTCAGTATTATGTACCTTAGCCATGAGACAATGATCATTAATTGGTAATCTGGATAAGAGTCCAATATTCCTTTGTCCTGATGTCTCATATTCTGAAGAATCATCTGAGGAATCACTACCACTTGCACTCCACGTATCATTTGCTTTCAAGACTTTCTTTTTCTTATAAAACCTTTTCTTGTTTATTTCAGAGTGTTTCTCCTTTCTATCTTTCCTCTTCAGTAAAGGACAATCAGGCCTTATATGTCCTTCTTTCTTGCATTCATAACAAGTTACCTCTGAATCTTTCCTATCCTTCATGTCTTTCTTTTTGAATCTATATTGAAAGTATTTCTTTCCCACGATCTTGTTCATCCTTCTATTAAGATTGGTTAACTCATTATCCGATAGATTATAATCACTTGAATCAGATATAACAAATTTCATGGATTTAGACCTTGTAAGCCTTTCTGGTGTTTTAGCTTTAGATGCAAAGGCTACACTTCCATTCCCATTCTTCTTCTTGTTGAAATCAGCATCTCTCTTCATTCTTGTCTCATGCTGTAGAAGAGTTCCAAAGAGTTCATCAAAAGTAATCTGAGAAACTTTTCTATTTTCATCAATAGCTGTCCTTTTTGACTCCCATTCATTTGGCATTATATCTACAATTTTTTCAACAAGAGCATCATCATCAAGACCTTTTTCTCCAATAGATTGTAAACTGTTGACAATTGTCATAAACCGTTGTTGCACTTTACATAATGGCTCTCCATAAGGAAAAACAAATCCATGATACTCTGCTCGAAGCATTTCTCTCCTTGTTTCTATAACCTTGGATGTACCAAAATGAGTAACTTCTAATTTCATCCAAATACAGTTGGCTGCTTCACATGAAGATATCTGACTGTATATATTCTTGGTCATAGAGCATAATAAAGTATTGCGTACCTTGTAATTCAGTTGATATTCTTGCTTCTCTTGGTTGGTGAAATTACTGACTTCTTTGTCAGGAATTTTGTAACCTCCAGTAAACATAATAAAATTGTCTACACCAGTATTGATAACGAAAGTCTTCATACGATCTCTCCAATACTCATAATCATTCCCATCAATGATTGGTGGTCTAGAAGGATTCAGATTGTCTATTGACCCAATATTCATTCCTGCCATATAATACAACAAAAACTTTTCCACTCCACACGTTAGTGTATTAAGTATTCAAGATAGTAATAAGAAAGAAATAAAGACAGTAATACAAATCAGTGGAAAACCTCCTCTGATACCAATTGTTGGATCGAATATATATGTATGTCTATTAGACGGAACAATACAAGGGGGGGGGTGAATTGTAGGTTTAAAAACCTTTGGGTTTTTGCAACAAAAAGATTAGTTTAAATGATCTTAAACTAATACAAATACAAACACCCACAATTGTATTGAATATAAAAGGTATGATGTATTGTAATACTAATGTAATGTGAAACAATTGTATTCAAGATTAACACAATAATCAGAGTAATACAAAGATGAATGATTCTACCTTAAAGCGTAGAGAATCAATCAATACAATATGTAATAGAATGATTGTAATTGAAAAAATTACAATTGAATATGTAAAGAAAGGAAACAATACAAATTCCTTTCTAATACATGTGACATCGGAAATGTAAAAGTATTACAATTCTTTTAACCCAAAGAGAAGGGTTATCCTTTCACCTAGGATAAAAGGTATGTCTCACCAACACCTTGGTGAGCCCTCGATACAATGATCGGCACGTATGTCTGCCTATCCCCGACAGCCCTCGATTTTGTAGGTAATCAGCACCTCTGTCTTTCAATCACATGAAAGCCCTCGATAGGATAATCGGACGCACACAACAGATGAGAGATGTCACAATGTCTCTCTCTATAATCTTGGTAGTTCACAAAGTCTCTTCATTCATTTCACCATTCATTTCTCAGCTTCAAATGACCTCCTATTTATAGATCTCAGGTTCCAACGGTCATGTTGCCTCCAACGGTCATATTTCTCCGAAAAACTCGGAGGGACTTGGACACCTGTCATCATAACGGTCATATTGAAACAGAAAGCAAGACATCGTTTTGATTAGTTTGTAACTAACTCAACGACATCGTATTGGTTATAACATGATATATATATTGATAAGCAATGGTACGATTCATATGAAATAAGTGCTTTTAACAAAGTACCAAAACAAGTAAAGAACATCTGAATAGCAGAGTCAGTACGATATGATTTCCAGAGTCAGTATGATACGATTGACAGAGTCAGTATGGTACGATTGACAGAGTCAGTACAATACGATCGACAGAGTCAGTACGATCAGTATTGTATGATACAATATGGTTAGTACGATCAGCATTGCACGATACGATAAACATGATAGAAGACAATTGTAATTTACAAAATATGATAGAATACATTTGTGATTTCCAAAACATGATTTAGAAGTCAAAAGAGGAATTTTGACTCAACAAATGGTTCAACCTACAGATACACATACCAACATCAAATAGGTAACAAACTTATTGTTTCTAGGTACGACTAATTACCCCCTCACGAAATGATGTCATTCTTTTTTCCTTTACCACCTCATGTGGTAGAGAATTATAATAGAAAATATAATTATATATGATATACATTATATTTATGTTTTCATAAAACTTATATAATTTTTATGTAATTCATTCCATAATTCGTTACATTTTTTGTAAAAACAATTACCTCATTTGTGGATATGCGAACTGCTACCTCCTTGAAAATATTTGATACATTCACACATTTCATGGAATATATTAATGATGGATTTAGTTAAAAATATTTAAAAAAATAAATATATTTGATATTTATTAAATAATTATCTTTCTGGAAATAAAATATATCATTTTATTTTTTAGTTTTTCAAAATAGACAAACTTATAATGTAATACCCCAACCCCGGAAACCTAGAGTCGGTGAATTGTTAAATGATATTTGAATTATTACAAAGAATATAATCTGTAAGGATCATTCTATTATGTAGTCTTGAAAATACATATTATATATATGATACCCCTAAAATATTATGAAATATGAAATAAAAACAATATACATATAAAAAAATATAAACTATAACATTGAAAGAACAATAAAATTTTTCTTCTTCATCACCTATAAAAACAATACATGATAAGGGTGAGATTTAATGCACAATAAGGGTATGTAATGTCAAATAAGAAATGAATCTATATATGTAAACTAACATATCACATTAATTAACGATAACAAAATATAATTAAATAAATATATAAGGTAATATCAATTTAGAAATCTAGGAAACTAAAAAACATGCCATTTATTCATTGAACTAAAAATGAAATGTATCGATATATATGTCAAAACAATATCTCAGGGATGAAGAATACCTAAATTTTGAAAATGAAATGTATCCATGGATATGTTGATGTAATACCTTAGGGATGTAGAATTACTAAATATAAATGAGGGTAATGATTAATTATTGGAAACCATGTTTCCTAAGTACATGGTACATTTATCGTCCTTACATTTCACAATACGGTTTATAAAAATTTAGTCCAAATAACCATCTGATAGTCCATATTATTTTTATCATGAGACTTCTGATACATTGATAGGATATATATAACTGGGCTTCCCCATGTCATACTAGTCCAAAACATTACACAAAGAACAATTAATAGACATAACAATGTTCCTTATCTATTATCTGTATTGAGATGAAGATACAGATTAATCAAAAACCCTACAATGTCTACATTTTTTGTAAAATGTAATATGATATAGGAAATATTGATATAAATGTTAAAATAAATAAATAATTTATTGGAAATTCAATTTTCAATGATTATAAAATATTAAATATTTCTCTGGGACTAATAAATATATCATTGAAGTGAATATGAATACTATCCTTGTCCAAATAAATCATAAACCATTTTGATCAATATTTTAGATAATATCATTATAATAAATCCCATGTTAAGTAAAAATAGAGGGTTATTGTTGTTGATGAAAAAACATAATTGATATAAAAAATATTATTGAGGAAAATATAATATTCTATTGAAAGACCGTTTGAAAATATTATTATTTAAAAATAATCCTTCTAAACATGAAATGGTCACATAAAAGAAATTAATGTGCATGAATATGAATATATCGTATGTGATAAAAAGGGAATTCATTTTTTTACTAAAAACGATAGAAAATTCCTCATTAAGAAACTGAAAAGGAAATTTATTTGTAACATTGGTAAAATATGATTGAGTAATGTGTATTTACCAATTAAATTTCAGAACATTTTATGGAAACACTTCAATAAAATAATGTTTGTACAATAAAACATGTTCTCCGACCAAAGAAGGAAATTATGTGGGGGGTTCAAGAAAACAATTTCATTAAAATATGAGTACCATTGAATATAATATTGGTAATAATACATGGAAATGGTAATGAATAACTTTATAATAATTATACTCAAATATTAAATAATTTTTATATAATTTTCTTTGAATGGAGATACCAATGAAATATCATTAAAAAATTTCGAGGAAAACAATATTTACACATCCCAAAGTTCCCCATACCATGTTAAAATATTTCATAACATAATCCTCATAAAAGAATAATATTATATGGTTGTTTATAATATCATGAGAGTTATTAAATTCATGATATATCATGTTATGGTTAGTATATACAACATGTTAAATAAACTTGGCTTATAACAATTATGAAGACTTGATGGAATGAATATTGAGACAAAAATCCGTTACCATAACCTTCCTCTTGTCTTGTGGTATTTAATCTCCCATATAGTGTTTTAAAATATGTTAACAATTAACATGATAACCAAACTCCTGTTTATAGTGTCTTATATTAATTCATTCTATATTTTATTACCTATTTGTTTATCAATCTCCCATTATTTTGACTATCTGATGTAGTTATTCCCTAGTTTTCCGAGTATATTTTAAAGTTTTTAATTTTTTATTATAAAATATTTCATGGTTTAATCATCTCACAAATGTAAAAAAAGGACTAGATTATCTTATATATTCATTACATATGCTTTTATAATCGTCCATAATATTTGGATATTATAAATTAAGTGCATCGTTCATGGAGACTATAGGTTGTACGACACATGAACTCTACTTTCAATTATTTTTATTATTAAAATAATTAAAAATATATTATATATATGTATATTATAATTAAATTATCATATAAATGTTATATATTATATATATTTTTACTAAGGCCATAATTTATATGGTGAATGTATGGCATGAATGAATTATATCTCTTTGAGGGGGTGGTAGTCCACAATTCCTCAAATGAAATTATTTTATTTACACTGTATGAATAGAATAAAAAATGTTATAAATAATAACTAAATAATTAAAAGACATCATAAATAAAATATATATCTTTTATATATATAGTGTCCATCATTATGTCTACCATGATATGTGGTCGGGAAAAAATGAACAATAGTCATTTTATGAGGTTGTATTTCATCATACAATGAAATAGTATGTTGGTTATCCATTAGATGGACTACTATGTAAGTGTAGTTAAAAAAATGTTCATAAAAACATTATATTATATTTAGTATAGTGTTTTTGTTATATAATAATAGAATTAGAATATTACTCGGAGTGTATAACAAAAATGACATTAGAAAGCATGAGAGATGGTTTTACTTCTTAATAGGGTAAATACCTTTTCGTACAATAAGGAATTATTGGAAATATTTATACCAAAAGGTATACATTAAATTCTAGGGTAAATGTATTTAGACTATTTTAGAAAGTATTTAGAAAACATAGGTGGTTTTAGAGGTGTTATGAATGGAGAGAGGTGGTGTCCTTTTATAGGGAAGGGGGAGTGGCACTTTTGTAAATACAGATTGGTTTTCATTGATGGGTGGTCCATATAAGCTGATGTTCCTAAACAAATAATGGATCAAATGATAATAATTTTCAATTAAAACCTCATCCATAGA
The DNA here is from genome assembly GCA_963277665.1 of Viscum album. Classification (NCBI taxonomy): domain Eukaryota; kingdom Viridiplantae; phylum Streptophyta; class Magnoliopsida; order Santalales; family Viscaceae; genus Viscum; species Viscum album. The sequence continues at coordinate 2,129,244,769 of OY728150.1, read as the reverse complement.
AAGATATGTGTATTTTAATAAGTTGGTTCGTAAACTTCTTAAGATTCCTCAAGTTTATCATTTTGGTTTTAATTAAAGCATCTTGTTTTATAATTTAATTAATATTACAATTGAGAATAAATTATTGTGATATTTATTAGAAAAAATAAATCCTATTAATTATTAAAATTATATCTAAAATATTAATAATGAAAATTACTCTGTTTTTGGAAATTAATTTTACAACAAGCCCCAGTGAGATGCTGAAATGTTGCTTGAACTTATATTGTGTTAAAAATGTATGTATACAATATGGGTCAATTTGAAAAATAAAAAGGATTAATTATTAAAATAATAGGCCATATTTAATACTTATTAAAACTTACATATCACTTTGAAATAAGGTAGTTTTTTTTAACTTTAAATCATTTTAAAATATTCATTTATATAAAATATAAATAATATACATTTTGACATTATTTATTAAATGTTATTTAGAAAATATAAATTTTATGTTTTAATTAAAATATATTATGATTAAATGTTTTTAAAACTCTACGTTCATATAAAAAATACATAAATACAATAATTTAGTCAATTAACATGACATTTAATATATATAATATCACATATTTGAGTTAATTTTTATCTAAATAATCATTAAATTAGTGTTTCTGAAGCTTCTTAAGTAACTAAATCAACAATAAAAATTATTGATAAATTATTTCGATACAAATAACGCATTTATATTATATAATGAAATTTATGATGGAAAATTTGATTATTTTAATTATCTAAAAATTATATAAATGTTAATGGAAAGAAATGTTCATTTTTTTACTATTTCCTTACGTACAATTTTATAGATGGTAGTTCCATTTAAAAGTTTAACAATAACCCACATATTATAAACCAAGTGGAGAAATGGTAATGTTATTGCCATCCAATGGCTTTTTGGAAAAGTTTCCTATTCATTTTTATCCTTTATATTATGGTGTAGTCCCTTATTAATCTTATTCGTACATTAATCACTATAATTAAATTTAATCACATTCACTAATCATTTTGTATGAACATTATGTTGATATTATTAGGATAAAAATATCATAAAAATTTCATATATTAATTTTGGATTTTATAAATTCAAATCATTGATGTGGGAATATTATGATTTACACTAATCCCATAGACGAGGTTAAATAATGTGTTTTTAAAGTAAAAACAAACAGTCAAATGTTTGTAATGTTTTTATATTCAATTTCAATGTAAAATTTTTCATAAAGAAAATAATGGTATAAATAGTTTTATAATTTATCTAATGTGACCCTAAATAAAATAGATAATATTATTTATCATTAAAAAAATTTAAAATAAAAGGTGTTTTTAACAAAATTGCAGTAATTTCCACAACTCCTAAAAAATTTATTTTTCTTAGAAAAATTCCAAAAATTTACCAATAGCTAATTTAGAAAATATGAATTCAGAAATTTTGATTATTTTTAATAATAAAATTCATCACCATGTAACAATATAGTTGTAAATTAGGAATGCCATTAAATGGCGGTAAAATTCGGTCTTCTTTGTAACGGAAGATAATTCGTTGTCGTATGTAGCGCACGTTTATCATAGTATATAAGGAGTTACAGCAAAAAAATTATATTTATTCAAAATGTATAATATTTTAATTTCCTGGTGTGTCATGTTAGCCCCACCTTAATTCAATAGCATCCTGCTAATATAAACATGATATAATAAATCAAGGTATTTAATATATACTATTATTGAAAGACCCAGATAAAACAGGTTTAATACCACATATTGTTAAAAAGATAGAAAGTAAAACACATTTCCCATGTAACTCAGTTCTCTTGTAAGAGAATAAAGGGAGAAAATGGAAACATGTACATCGAAAAAAATCAAACAATCTTGATCTATTGGAGAGCTCTAGCGAACATGTTCTGCTGAATATTGTAGCACACAAGACCATGAACCGTAGGTGTGAGTAAATGTAGTTGATAATGTCAAAAAACGATCATAATATAAAAATAATCAAAACCTTTTTTTCTCTAGTTAAGTAATTATTTCATTTTATATGAATATAAGTAAATATATATTTCATTGAACGTTGTCTTTTCCAATGATTAGGAATTGATCTATTTCTACATCATCTCTTAGCACAAGATACATAATATTGTGTAGTAATCCATTGCCATCTAAAATCTCATAAAATGATAATATTCACCAATTTTATAAATGGATAAAATTTCCTAGATATTGTGATCTAATAAATTCTAAATAAATGTCAATAAGCATCCCAAGAGAAAGTATCATTATCCTTTAATCCACATGAAGCACCTCAAAAATTCACATTTTAAACATTTGAATAACTTCATCATATATCCTCTTGATGTATGGTAATAACTCGAATTACCATAAAACATGTATTCCTTCTTATTCATTATGTAAGACACATGTTATTGGATATATCTCATAAATAAGAAATTGTTTTATACTCAATTAATGATATAATAGACCAATTGTCAACATGTATTTAATCAGTTCAAGGTTGTCCATACTAAGACAAATCAACCATTTCATCATTATTTTTATGACATAAAGAATATTTGAAGGGTTTTCATTCCTTCAATCAAGTGTTCTCGAAAATTTGTAACATTCTACTGAATTTATTTTCTTAATACCATTTATCATATAATCCAAAAATCCATAATGAAAAATTAATATTATACAAAACTCATATATTCCATAATTATTTTAACTAGTACATTGTTGATAAAATATTCAAATGAAAAAATTATTTAACAGGGCTATTAATAAGTCATCTTCATCTGTGGATGTATTATAACATCATCACTATCCAATAGCATCATCTGTGGTATATTTCATTGACTCGTCGATTAATGATACAATAGACCAATTGTCAACATGTATTTAATCAGTTTCAAGGTTGTATATACAAAGAAAAATCAACCATTTCATCATCATTATTTTAACATAATGATTATTTTAAGGATATTAATTCCATCAATCAAGTGTTTTCCTAAAAATTTAACTTTATAATAATTTTTTTTTCTTAATAGCATTTAGTATATGATCTAAAAAACTTAATAAAAATTTTTTGTTGTATAAAAAACTTATATTCCATAATTATTATAACTATTACATTGTTGATAAAATACTCAAATGATTTATTTATTTAACAATGATATTAATAATTCCTCTTTATATGTGGATGTGTTATAACACCATTGCTAGCAAATATCATCATCTGGGGTATATTTCATTGACTCCTAGTAAATTGTTTTTCATAGTCTCTCTTATCTTTATAGTAGAATAATTGAACATTGGAAACATTTTCCATACCCTTACAACCACAAACATGGTGTCTATTTTCTCCAAAATTATAAAAAACTCTCATTCCATTTAGGAATTTACTAGGCTGATTCTCTCCATTGTTATCAAATGTGGGAAAATACTCTTTTCCATTCAACCCTTTGTCCATCATTTTCTCTACCATCCTCTTCTTCTTAAAATCCATCGGACTAATATAATTCATTATATATCATCTTAAAACATTATAATACATACTCATATGATTAGTGTACTTGGGTGACTATCTCCCTTACAAATTATGGATTAATACCATGAATGATATGATGCTTATTACCCTTTACATCATAAGAAATCATGTAGTTCTTATTCCATATACTAGGATTTATTTCTAAACAATGGAAACTACTGGATTAGATTATTATGTTATGTAGTTTTTATATAAATAAATATGTTATAACACCTAACATAAATTTATGCACCATAAATCCCTAAAATAATAATCTTTGTCTACTTTGGGGAAATCATAACTTCAAAATTATTCATAATTATAGTTAAATAAAATAGAAATCATCATATGAATACCACACGGGAGGGTCAAACATGGTGCGCAGTAAGACCCATTGTTATATACCATGTTACCTAGAGAGATGCTCAAAACACGTTGTCAGAGTTGATACTCCATGGTTCATATATTGAAGAATGACTCCCACATGTAGTATATAGAGAGAGACAATTTCCTAGGAATACACACATAATCTCTTCCTTACTGAAATTATAGGATGTTCATGTATAATAATCCTCAATTTCTATCTTTGGGTTGTTTTCCTTAATCATTGTTTTCTAATTCATGTTTCCATTATTGTCTCAATAATTATTTTGTAACGAACTATAGTACCCCAACCCTGGAATTCCAAACTCATTTCATTATTAAATGATATTATCATTATTATAAGGAATATAATCACAAGGGACCATATAGTTTAGCATTATTGGAGTGAAATATTACATACATGATACCCATAATATATTGTGGAATAATAAATAAAAACATGATACATATAAAAATAATATATACATAATCCATGAAATCTTAATCCAAATTCTATTTGTCTTAACCTGGAAAAAACTAGATAATAGTGAGCTCAAATTCTCTATAAAGGTATGTAAAGAAGAAGAAATACTGAATCTATGGAATTAAACTAACTTGGAAAGGTAAAAATATAATAACACATTCCAATAAAATAAATAGATAAGGAAATATTTATATTCAAATTTAGGAAACTAAAAAACGTATCATTTAATCAATGAACTAAAAATGAAATATTTCCATAGATTTCTCAACACAATATCCCATGGCTGAATAATAACTAAATTCTAAAAATGAAATGTATCCATATATATGTGTACATAATATCTCATGAAAGAATAATAGATAAATATAAATGAGGGAAATTATTAATTATTGGATGCCATGATTCTTAGTTACATGGTACCTTTACCATCTAGACCATTCATTATAATGTTTACAAAATGTAGGGTAATAATCCATCAGATTGGAAAAATAATTTATCTCATCAGACATCTGATGCATCGAGGGGATATCTATAATCGGGCCTCAACTATTTCATACAAGTCCAAAACATTATTCATATATCAATAAATCTATTTAACAAGGTACCTTATCTAATATCCATAGGTAGTATTTGATATGGATTAATCAAACAACTTTCAACGTATCCATAGTATGTATAATGGTATAAGGTTTAATAATTAATAATATCAATGATTAATGAAATGGATAATTTAAGTAAAATTAAATGATCAATGATCATAAGATATTGAATTTTTTAAGAGGAAAAATAAAAAATAAAAAAATGAATTTGAATGCTATACTTTCTGACAGAAACATAAGAAATCCATACAACGATTAAGGGTATTAGCAATACAATATATCCCATGCGGAGTAATAATAGAGTGATATTTTCAATGATGAAATTAAATAATATATTTTAAAAATATTCTAGATGAAAATATACTTTTCTTTTTAAAACCCTTTTGAAAATATGATCCTTTAGAAATAATCCTTTCAAACTGTAAATGGATTCTTTAATGAATAGATAGTAGATGAATCTTAGCATGTCGTACGATGTAAAAAGAATATTCTTTTTGTACAAATAAATACATTAGAAAATGCATCATTTGGAAAGTCACAAAAATATTAAATTGATACGTTAGTAAAATAAAAAAGGGTAAAAATTTAATTACTAAATAGATTTGGAAAACATTTTAAATTTTTTTAATAAAACATTGTTTTTATAAGAAAATAGGTTCTCTCAATAAGAGATAAATAAGGTAAGTTTTTCTGAATAACATTTCCTCAAACATTTTTTGTACCAAAGAATTGAATTTTCATAGTAATAATTTAGAATTTTCATGAATAAGAAGTGAATAATGAATGATATATATTGAAAATTGGTTATATAATTTCCTCAAAGGGAAATATCATTAAAATATCATTAAAGTTAATATCGATGAAAATAATCTTTAAACTTCCCAAAGTGTCCCATACCATGTCGAAATATTTTAAAATATATTTCTCATGAAGGAAAAAAATTATATGACAGTTAACATCTCATGAGATTAATAATATTCATGGAATAACATGTAATGTTTAGTACATACACCAGGTAATAGAAACTAGATGCATAAGTACCATTAACAGTCAATGTAATGTGAATTGAGATGAAAATACAGAACATTAATCGTCTTCTTGGTCTGTAGTCTTTAAACTCTCTTATAGTGATTTAAAATATGTAACATAATTATTCTAGAGGTATACACATGTTTATAGTATCATATATTAACTTATTACAGTATCTCATTACCTGTTTTTCTAACAATATTCTATTATTTTGACACTTTCGGGTGTTAATTCCCATGTTTTATTATTATGTTTTAACTTGTTATTTATTGTTATTATAAAATATATCATGGTTTAATAATAAAAATAATTAAAACTATTACTATATTATCATATATATTTATTACATTTGTAATTATAATGTTCAATAATATTTTCAGATTAGACATGAAGTGTACCGTTCATGGAGACGGTAGGTCATACGTATTCTTGAACGCTGCTTTCATTCCATTTTTCTATTAAAATAATTAAAAAGAAATTATAAATATTTATATTATAATTATAGTTTCATATATTTGTAATATATTTTATATTGTTTTATTAAAATCATCATTTATACATCCCATGTATGGAATTAATAAATTATAGAGCATTGAGGGGGCGATAGTCCACACTTCCTCAAACAAAATTATCATATTTACACAACTTGAATAGACTAATGGAATGCTACAAATACAAATTAAAGATATTAATGCGTCATAAAAAACATATGTAACATATATAATTATAGTTTTCATCATAATGGCCAATATTAGATGTGTTATGGGAAAATTGAATAATCATTCTTTCATGAGGCTGTATTTCGCCATACATAGAAATTGTATGTTTGTTACCCATTAGATGGATATGTGTGTAAGTGTAATTCTAAATATTATCTCAAAAAAATTATTTCATATTAATGATACTATTATTTTAATGTAATGATATAATAAGAATATTTTATGGAGTGTATAATGTCAATGAAATTAGAATGCATGAGAGAAGGTGTTACCCCTTAATTGGGTAACTTTATTTGGTTTATAGAAAAATAATGTTATGGAAACCTATAATCCCAACCGGATGCATCTAGGTATATGGTATGGTTTATGGATGACTATTTGGGTAGGAATTGTATGATCCTATGTGGTTTTAAATGTGTTAGGAAAGGCAATAGGTGGTGGCCTTTTTGGAGGAAGGGGAAGTGGTACTTTCTTAAATACCAAATGGTAATCAATAATGGGTCGTCTATATTACATAAGTTTATATAAAATGGAATGAAAATGCACTAGAAGAGAATAATTATATCGGAAAACCACATTCACACACAAAATATGTTCATTTTAATAATTTTTTCATTAATTTCTATGATTCCCAAATATTACCATTTTGGTTTTTCTAAGAATCTTGTTTTCAAATATAATTAATTTAACCAATAAGTCTAAATAAAAATGATATTTATTATAAAATATATATAATATTATTTATTAATATTACTTATAATTGATACAATAAAATTCTTATGTGTTTTGGATATTAAATTTAAAACAACCGCATGTGACGTGCTAAAAAGCTGCATGAACCTGGACTGTGCTGATAACATATTTACCTATTATCGGTAAATATGATATTTATAAGAGATTAATTATTAAATTAATAAAACTTATTTATGATTTATTAAAACATAAAAATAACTTTGTTGAATATAGTATTATAATTAAATTAAAACATTTAATAATATTTAGTGATCGTAAAATAACAATAATATCAATTTTGAAAATATTTATTTAATATTAATTTTAAAATATTAAAATTGAATTAAAATTAAATTATAATAGTTTAATAAGTGTGTAACATGCTATTTTAATTTAAATAAAAAAATAAGGATAATAATTTTATAAATTAACATCACTTTTGATATATAGAATATCATTTTTTTGAGTTAATTACTAACTAAATAATCAGTACATTGGCATTTCTAAAGAAATATTTTTTATAACTAAATCGACTCTCAAAAAAAATTTATAAATTATTATGAGAAAAAGAAACAATTTATCTTCAAATAGGGTACATATAATGGAAAATATAATGTTTTTACATGTCTCAAAATTTTATAAATTTTAAAGGTATGGGAAGTTCATGTTATGTCTTTTTCCTTACTTAACTTTTAAAATAGGGAACATCCCTTTAATAATATCACAATAACCAATTTCTTTCTAAAAAAGTGTGTAAATGGTGAAATTATGTACATCCCATAGAATTTTGAAAATTTTCCACATCATTTTCTCCCTTAATATTATAGTTTAGTATGTCATTATGCTTATTTATACCATAATCAACATAATAAAATTTAATCACGTTAACTAATCATTTTGGTAAAAAATAATTTTATCTTATTCAACCAAAAATTCTATACTAATTAAATCCTTGTGGGTCATATTTTCAAAATTCAAACTAGAAATGTGTGAAAAATATGATTAACGTGAATCCTACACACGGTGAAAATAAATGAGGTTTTAATGTTAAAAACCATTCAAATGTTTTTTATCTTTTTATATTAAATTATAGAGTAAAATTTATTATAATGAACATGATTGTAAAAATAGTTGTATAATTGATATAATTTGATGTTTTTAAATATATGGATGAAATATTCACAATTCATCAAAAAATGTTGTTTCTTAGAAAATTCCCAGAAATTTACCATAAGCTAATTTTGACATTCCCAATTAAACAATAATTTTTATATTTAAAAATAAAATTAATAAATGTGTAAAATTTTAGATTTAAATTAGGTCCACCATTATAATGCAATAAGAATTAGTATTGTGTGTAATGCATGCTAATTCAGTGTCGTATGTAGTGTATGTTTAACATCGTATATAAATAATTCCAAAATAAATTATATATAATCTAAAAGGATAATATAGTAAAGTATTGGGGTGTCAAAGATAATGTCATTTGTGGAGGTGTGGACTACTGTCTCCATGAAATGATGTGATTACTTTTTCAGTAAATGATTATATATATATATATATTAACTAATATGGAATATATTATATAATGATAATTGTAGAAGGATAAAAGTTACTTACCTTGTTTATGTAACGATCATTGAAAAATGAGAACCTTACCTAGGTGTATGTACGACCTACCATCTCTTAAATCATAATGATTGTTAATTTCTCATAACCATAATTCATTAATGATCGTAAAATGATTAATTTTTGTATATATATGATAATTATATCATTATTTTGTTTCTAGATATTTTTATATAATGTACCCTTTGACCATAGTCTCCCTACAAAAAATGTTTTTTATAGATGATACGCTCAACGTAATGGATTTTGTCAAAGGCACGTGTGACAATATATGCACAACATAAGGTATTTTGTCAAAATTAATATTTAATTGATACTTATTTATTTGTTATCCACCAATTAACATTATTGTGGTGTAGATATTGTACCATTGTATTATAATATCATTGTTATAGGATACTTCATGGTAATTTATGTTTCACCATGAATTATCTTGGTCAATGGGTTTAGCTTGAAAATCACACTGTAGTACAAGTTATCTTTACAATCTCACATTCTTTTGTGATTGTCAAATTATGAATGAAAATATCAATTCATTATAATAATTTTCATATACCCATTCTTAGGTGATAGATATTATTATTTCTTAAAAGATAAACATTTTTCACAAATGGTGTTTTCTTTGATAACTATTTTATTAAATTGGGAATTATTGATAATTATGTTCTTTTTAATCCCTAGGGATATTTGATAAATAATAGTTTTTATTAAATAAATTGATTAATTTCTAGGTGTAATTGTCTAGACAGGTAATGTTTTTTCAATCCCAAAATTAATATAGCCCCTCTATGAAATAACAATCTCACAAGATAAAAATTTGTGGCAAAATTTAAATCGGATTATACCCATTGTTTTAATCCATATTGTGTTAGGTAATGATGCTATAAGGATTCAAGATCCTCAAGAATTATGTCCAAAATTAAGAATTCCCATTATATATATTTTAGTATTTATTATTATCATTAATGATATTTTCATATAATAAATTTTATGGATGCATTTCATTCTTGTTTGGTAGAATAAACAGAATATGATTCAGTGATTAACGTTTCTATACTGATTATTATGTATCTAGTTGTTTATATTGAATGTATTTGTGGATATATATATATATAATTAAATGTTGAATTATTCTCATTTGTTCATTATTTATTTCAATGTAATTACCATACTGAGAATTTTAGATAACCCTTATTTCTGGTTTAATTTCTCCTGTTATAAAGTTGAATCCACTGAATGAGTTTCATTGATGAAGAATATTAGCTGTTCTTATGTATTATTGTTTATTTTCTACTTCCTAATATAATATTGTTATCATTTAAGAGATCTAGTTTTCCAATAATACTAAACATTTCAAACCCTTTGGATTTGAATGATTTATACAATCCAATGTTATAATGTAATGTAGTGATTCTAGGATTCCGCAGTGGGCCTGTTATAGTTAAAATGTACAATAAATATAATATTTTCAATGAAAAACAATCATTATACAGATAGAAATAAATAATATTTCAGTAATAAATTTCATTTGAAATTCATATTTCATAGAAATCCATATTGATATTAGTATAGATTGGTGAATTTATGACTAGGTTGATGACGTATAAAAAATAAATAAAAGAAACCTATAAACACATTGTCCCTATTTCCTTCGTCAGGAATCACTAACCTTGTATCTACTAACCCATCAAGTTGTATCATTAGGTTCCACTTCATGTCCAATTATCCAAATTGGGAGGTGTATGGTCTAATATTTTGAAATTTTTCTAGTATAGGTTGTGAGAAATACATGTTAGTATTTTTTCAAAAAGGTCCCCTCGTATAATCCATCACATAAATGTAAACATTAGGAAAAAAACATGTCACAAAAGAGAGTGGAATTCATTTTCAATACTACCCATCATTGATACTTGTCAATCTGGACATCTAGTTTTAACCAGGCCACCATGATAGTCTATCATACCTACATTTATTTAATTTTGAAATCAACCTCATATAGACTTCTTGATCCATCAAAACCATCCATCACTCGATGAAATATTGTGGAAAATTTCCAAAATCCTAATCATATACCCGAATACTAAGGGTATGCATCATTAAAAATCCAATCCCCAATACCCAATTAATATGGTATGGTCATCCATCTTGTTATTATCCAACTACCTTTTCACTTAAGTGTTTTCCCTTATCCACACCTCACATCAAATCATAATTGATCCATTTTAGTCAGATAGTCAATTATCACCTCCCATTCATAGTCAAGGTATTCTCCAATAAGAAAACACGAGCCTAATAGAGGAATGGTCCAACATCTTATACACAAGGAATCCATCTCACCCATAACAATCCTTCTAGTAAATTCTCAATATTTGAAGCAACATACCTCAATATCTTTCTCCCTATAGGGTTTTTTTAATATCACATGAAAAATAATTCAGACACAATAATTAATAAACATGGCATATAGTACACCACATATATCATAAACTAATCATAGGTCAATAGTCACATAGACCTAGACCATTGTCTCGATGCACACATTTTCTCACCCTTTAAGTAATCCAGTAAGCCCCCCTAGGAAAATCCGGATCCCTACATGACAATATCATCTCACATTCAGGACATGAAATGTCTCTAATTTCAGATGTATTGTATTTAAATATTATATAGACGGTTTTTAGACCAGGTGCTAAAACAATATGTGATTCTAAGTCCCTTTGTGCCTCAAGTAAAAGACTGAAATATACTAAATATCATGCATTAATGGTATTCATGAAAAAATGGAATAAAATTTGAAACGTTATTCTAATTAGAAATTTGAGGGTTCTGTTGAGTTCAGAATAGTTTTATTACCCATGGAACAACATAGAATTATTCGTTGTGGCCTATTTGTGAAAAAATATTCTCAGGCATAAACTATGTAAAATAATTTAATGAAATTATTCTCATAAATTTATATTATGTAAGAACTAAATAGTATTTGAATAGTTGGTTAATCTGAAATATCGTATTTTCTTGTATAGACATTGAGAAGATAGGGAACTGCAATAAATAACCTTAGATATCCATCTCAAGCGAAAAACGAAGGATCATGAATCGATCAATTGACATAACCTCATATTATATGGATCTTTCCAATGAACATGACATAGAAATCATTCTTCATTATCAATAAAAATGATATTTATATGATGTTTGTTTTTTTGGGGATTCTTCAATGTTCCTGATTCCCATGATGAACAAGGACTAAACAACAAATATATTGATATATGGTTCGATCTTCTGGAAGAATGGGTACTGTTGTATAGTGATTTAGGATAATTAATTTTAATCTATTCAATTTTTATCTAATAAAAATTAGTTTAGATTGACATGAACATCAATCGTGGATAACTCTACTCATATGTTATTATGCTTTTTTAATTATATTCATCATTCCTCAAGGACATTATTTTTTTTCAACATTTCAACATTTCCTAATTAATCAATTATTACACACTAATTTCATGGTGCAATATTATGATATCGTAAACATTGGATTATCCGAATAGGATAGAGGTTTAATATTAGAGATTGAGAGTTTCAGACAACATATTATTCCCTATTTAATACTCATTGGCGTTCTTTACACACAATGGTGAAAAATTATTTAATATATTATATGAAAAAAATCACAAAATGGGTCACGTTTATCAATGATGGTGAGGTATTAATATGCATGGTTCAACAATTTCATTGAGAATCGATCACTGGATCTAAGGAAGAGCATCGACCAAGACGTGCAGAGAAAAAACGAGATATTCCAACAGAAAACTTTAAACCATATAATTTGTAATTCTATATTACACAGCGTCTGGGGGTCCCTGGAAGTGGCGATAGGGATTGGATGAAGTTAAGGATCACTAGAAATGAGACCCATATCAAATAGTGTGTGTAAATTCTTGGTTGAATGAGTGTGTACTTTAGAGAGTACATGAAAATGGGGAAAATAACATGGATAGATGGGATGTCATGTACTTATACACAAACACTACGTGGGATACACCGACCGATGAAAAATCATGGCTTCAGAACATATAAATTTTTAGGTGACATGGGTAGGATATCGTGTGTCTCTACAGGCCATGTATATCCTTCCGCACATAATTATTAGAGAGAATACAAGTTTTTGTAGGCTCTTCCACAATGGTAGAACATGGGATAGTTGGACAGGTCGTATAACCCATTAGGACATGTTGTTTACTCCCTTTTAGAGTGTATGAGGGAATTTCTTTTAGTTATTTGGTTTATTATTTGTGAGTGTGTTCCACTGGACTTTTACCTAGAGGGTATAATGCGACATTAATTCTATAGCATTGGATTTTGATCCCCTCTAGAGGACGAGTCTCAGATAGAGTTGTGGTGTCCCTCTATGATACTAGACTAAGATTCGTTATCATTCATTTTCTTGAGTTGACGTATGTTGAATCCACAAGGCATCCCTAAGTAGGGAATTGGTCCTCCATCCATCAAGCTATATCAGCAGGTTTTGGGAATCATTGACGTATGATCCCCTATGTAGAAGGGTTGTACCGATTGGATTTGTGGTGTCCACCATTGGGTCTATGAAGGACACCTTATCTATGTATCATAATCATATTAGAACAGTACACTTTCGTTATGATGTTACAAATGAGATAGACATATTCTATGAGTGTCTCCAATCACAACCTGGTTGGTGGGGTGAGTTCAATTAAAACGAGCATTTCATTGAGAATAATCTTTAGGTGAACAATTAGTTATTTCCACCATGTAGAGTGGTTCATTTCCAAATTATATCAACAATATTTTTGTTATACATCCATTTTTATATCTTATATTGATCTAACTATACTTGGTTCTTATTTTATAGTGTTTCTGTAGTGTACTATTGATTATTTTAAACTCAACCATGAACAGTATTTCATGTACATGGTTTTCCGTGTTGAAACGATGTCCCTATTTACTGTTTCCATGGAGTACAGTGAGAAGGTGGATCATAGGTGGGGCTTGGTAGACCATGTTTTCTTCCAGGAGATGCATTTAACTTAGTACTTCCCCTTGTAGTAGGATGGACTCTTTTTTATGATAGTTGGACTTGTTTTTTGCTTCTTTTTTATTACAAAATCTTATAGTGGTACTCTACAATGGGATCATAGATTTATGAATGCATTATTTCTGTTTTTTAAATTTCAGAAATGTCTGGGCTAGGATATTTTTTTTCATGCATATAGGCACATTTGGATAATGTCTCCTATTTGAGGGATATGCTTACTCAGAGCTAGTATCTATCCCATATCATATTAGAGGATGACATGGGGTAGTCACGACATGGGCCCCTCTAGGACGGGTCATGACTGGGTGGTATCGGAGGTGATAATTTCTACAATAGTACCAAGCATCTCTGATATTGGTTTGGGGAAATAGTTTCATGTTTTTTGACATTGGATTTCATCCTTGGGACTCTAGTGCTTGTGTGACGGCCGATGTATCCACAAACCAAGAATTTGACCACCTTCTTTTCGACTCTGTACATAAGAACATTGGTTTTAGGAAAAAATGGAACATTCATCTTATAGGAATGGTTATGTTTTCAATGCCCTTCATGATTCATCTCTACTAAAACGCACTTTTAATCTAGGAATATATTGTATTATTTATAAATGACTTCACATAGATAGCCATCCAATATTCCATCCCATGATCATAAGGATGATCCTCCTAGTGAAGAGGCATAATTATAGAGTCTTGTAATAAAGATATTTCTTCCATGTGGATTACTAGCTACACCATCACCAATTGAGATGTATCTAGAACCTGTACAACTACACAAGGATGCACATAGGCTGAGTGCATTGCAAAAGTATTAGATCCAACAACCACTTAGTCTTTAGGGTGACCTAGTCATCTATGTGGCTGAGGAATGGCTAGAGGTAGTAACATGAATTTTCCACCTAGTGAGGACACCTACATACAACAAGGAAGTCCATATAGAATGTATTTATTAGGTATATTTGGGTAAATGGTAGAGCTTAGTGACTCAGTCACAAGATGAGATAACTATCTATCAGACAAACATCAAGAGTCTCTTTTGTGAGGAGTTTTATCCTACCAAATTGTGATTAGTACACATAGAAAATATTCTATATCTGTACCACTATGAATGTCTGTGGTAGAGTATTCATTGTAATTTATTGATCTCTCACGTTACTCAATAGAAATGGTGTAGGAATTGATATTTAGGGATTGGAATTTTGTCTACGTGTTGCACATGGAAATCATGGTGTGAATGGTATCTCTTAAAATTTCCACCAATACTGTTGTTCTTGAGAGATCATAACTGGTAGATTGTATTTTAGAAGAGTAAACATATGTAGATGGATCTAGCAATGGTGACTCAGTAATAGTGACCTCATGAGTAGGTAGTATATGGTAGTCATAGGGATCCAAGTGAGTGAGAAACATCAGAATGACATCACATGACATAGGATCAGTGTTGCAGTACTCCAAAAGTTCCTTCAAACAACAAAGAGAAAGGATTTGATTCTCCAAAAATTATTGGGGACCTCTGGAATGTGATTTCCCAACCCATATTATATATGATTGGGAGATGGTTGACAGACTGATGAGACAGGGGAAAAGTAAGGGGCATGGTTATATGTAGGTAAAATGATATAGAATATGGGATGACATGGATGTAGGAGGTTGTCTAATGGTTGAATTATTACCACCTACACCCATGTGGTCCATGATAGGCTCAGGGAGCTAGTGGGTAAGGACAAGGTCAGTTGTAGGCTATAAGGACCTTTGTACCCATGGTCCCATGGATGATATAAGGTATGGAACATGAAATTTCTAATTTTTTTGAGGTATATAATAACATAGGTTTTATCCATTCATTCAGTTTCACTAGTATTTTTAAATACATAGAGATTCGGGTTGATCTTTTGGATTGAATATTTCATATGGACAATCTGAAGGGTGGTGACATAGTGATTTCACACATTTGATTACAATGTGACCCAGATATTGTAGCGGATATTTTTGTATGGTATATATTTATTTTATTATTAATTCCTTAAGACTTCACCTTATGTATGGACTGTATATCTAGAGTTTCTACCCAAATTTACAGTTTTATATGGAAGATGTGGTGTGTCTATTATAATGGGATATGGTTTGCCTTTATTAGTGATAAGGTAACCTAGGAAGCATAGAAAGAACTAATTTATAGGAGGGTATATCTAATTACTTATCAGTTAGAAAGCATGGCCCACATTTCAGTGGATGTTGTGAGTTTTTTGTTTCTTTATGTGGTGGAAGAGTACATGTACATCCTTCCCAAGGACAAACCTGGTTTACCTCTTTATCAAGCGGTAGATTTATATATCAAATTTCCTCCTGGTTTGATGAGAATATATTCAATATCATATCAGAAGGATCATGAAGTGCTTTGGGAGATGAGGATGCAATTAGAGGACTTGATGGAGGAGGGTTCTGTGAGTCCCATTGTTTCCCATGGAGAGGACCTAGTGTTTCATTCCATGAATGAGAACACGATTGTAAGGTTATTTTTGGATTATCATCACATTGACCTGGTGATCTTGTAGAACAAATATACACATCCAATAATCAATAACCTTTTTGATTAGTTGAAATGGGTGTTATGGTTCTCAAAGATGGAACTCAGATCAAGATATCACCAGCTTATAGTATAGGATGAAGATATACCAAAGAAATCCTTATGATGTTATTTTTGTCACTATTAGTACAAGGGGATTAAATATTGTATGAAAAATCCTCCATCAGTGTCCATTGGACTAATGTACAAGATCATTCATAAAATCTTTGATTGTTTCATGGTAGTCTCTATCGATAAAATCCTATAATATTTGGTGTTCGATGAGGACCACACAAGACACCTGAAGAAGGTTCTGGACACACATCGATAGAACCAAATTTATAAAAATCTCTAGAAGTGATAATTTTTTTGAGATGTAAATTTTCTTGATAAAATAATGTCAATGTCCGGAGTTATAGTGGATCCCATGAAGGTTGAACAAGTTATTTTTTGGGAGCCACCCAAGAGTGTAATTGTGGTGTAGAGTTTCATTCGATTGGATGGGTACTATCAGAGGTCCGTACATGAATTATCTAGAGTGTAATAACCCATTTCAACAATGACAAAAAAATATAATCCATTCCCATAGATATAAAGTGCCATCGGTGCTTTCATTAGATATAGACGAAGGTCATGACATCACCCATATTGAGGTAATGAGAAGAGGGTGTCATTTTCATAGTGTTCTGGGATGCATCAAGAAACAGAATTTTTTGTGTTTGGATGTAGACACAAGTATTTATTACCTATGGTTCATGACCATTGATACCAACAGATAAAAACTATAATACCCATGGTATTGAGTTATCTTGAGTAGTTTTCACATTTTAGATGTGGAAACACTACCTAATCAGTGAGAAATTTATCATGTATATTGATAAAAAGAGACTTGTGTAGGTATTTTCATAGAGGGATCATAACTTGAGATAGATTTGATTGAAATAGTTCCTCAATGATTATGACATTGTTATTTTATATAATCTTGGGAAGGGTAACATGGTAGCAGATCCTCTCAGTAAGAGATATAATTCATAGTTTCTAAACATGGCGTCAGAGTAGTTGGCCTCATTGCAGATGTCCTGTATGAATGGAGTTGGAGTAGCTTACCTCTAGTCAATGGTTGTAACCCCTCTGCTATTTTTGAGAGTTAGGTAGGAATAGTTTGGGGATACTGACTCTGAGACACTACGTGTTTAGTTATCCTTGTGAAAATATCCTGATATATTTTCCAGTAGTGAGGAGCATACCTTTATTTTTTGATGGATGATGAAGGTTCCAGTTGAATTTTTCGAGGATGTTCTAAAAGTGTTTCATAAATTTCCTCTAGCAGTACATACATGTGTGGAAAAGTTGTACTTTGACATTTGGTGTCTGTTTTGGTGTCTAGGTTTGATGCAATGAGTTGCATAGACATTCTCTCGATTCCAATCATGTCATTGAGTGAAGGATGAGCACCATGTTATTTTGGGTTTATCTTAACCCGTCATGATTCCACAATGTATGTGAGATGGGATATCTATGGTCCTTGTGACGGGATTACCACAAACATCCATAGGAAAAGATTCCATATGGGTGATCATGGACTGACTCACCATGTCAACCTAGGTATTAATAATTTGGGAGGAGAGTTCATTAGAGTTCATGGGATGTATCTATGATCAGATGATATTCCAACTCCATGGAGTACCATCAATGATTGTCTCATATATATTTTTTCCTTTACATCCCACTTCTGTAAGGTATTATATGATGAATTTTGGACTCATTTATGCCTTATAAAAGTGTTAATCTTATAAAAGTTGACCATACTGAGCTGACCATTCATTTTTTGGTGGACATGGTGTGAGGTGAAATGATGAATTTTGACCATAGTTTTGGGGATCACCTACCACTATTTTAGTTTTCATAAAAAACTATATTTCCCCCAATGGTATGGATCCGTTTGAGGCCCTGAATGGGTAACCCTATAGGTCACCATATTACTAGTCAAACCCAGAAGAATCATCCCTCAAGGGCACAAAATTGGTTTGGGTGAAAATATAAAAGTTGTAAATAATCTTGGATTAGATGAGTACTGAACCGAGCCATAATAAAACTTATGAAGATAAGTGATGGATTCTGTTGGAGTTAGAGGAATAGAACCATGTATTCATATGGGTCACACATCGACATTGATAGAAGAGATTTGACCATGGTGGAAAGTTATCTAAATTTATTATTGGGGATTCTCATATAATTTATAGAATTGGTGATGTGGAATACCACATAGACATGTTACCACAATTGGAACAGTTACATGAAGTTTCCCATATGTCACACTTGAGGAGATGCATGCATGAACATTCACATTTTATTAATTGGGGTGAGACAGAAATCGATGAAAGATCTACCATTGATGTGTACATAGTAGTGAGAGAGGATCAATAGGAGAATATCCTTCATGGGAAATCAGTTCCTCTATTAAGTGTTTGATGACATCACATGATTCTACAAGAGTGCACATGGGAGTGGGATGATAAGAATCTTGCACAGTACCAACATTATTTTGAGTAACCATTTTTTTATTTTCATGTATGCAAAGCCCCAGAGTGGAGACAATATATTGTCTAATATTTTCTTAATATTAATTTTAATTATTATAGAGATTTTATTGAGACCAGACATTGAAAGGTCATGAAATTAATATGCCTGATGTTCATAGAATAAATGTTTGAAATATATTAAATATATTAAATAAAATGTGTATATAGTATTCCTGAAAATTTTTAATAACATCAAAATAGTTTCTAGGAATATAAATATGATGGCACCATTGAGTTTAGAATTTTTTTTACACAAGTCATGAATGAACATTTTTCAGTGAGGTCTTCATGAGAAAAGGTGGACATGTACATAAAATGAATCAAATTATTTAGTGAATATTTTTATATGATTTTTTGACTCATTTAATATTTCTTCCATTAAATATATAATTAATCAAAAATCCATAGGCTTTCCCTGTAACCCTAGAGATGTCAGAGGACCACTAAAGGGAACCTTGTAGAATCCTCTCAGGAGATTGAAGACGGATCTTGGTTCAATCAATAAATTCAACATTGTATTCTATGGATCATTCCAAAAAACATGATATGACAATTTCTATTCATTATTGACTGAACTGACTGAGGTAGAATATTTTTTTCTTGATTCTTCCATGACAGATATTCCAACAAAAATTGTAGACTAATCAATGAAATGATTGTTACACATTTTGATTTACTTCTTGGATATGTTTAATTGTGGGATGATTTGATAGAATTAAATTTAATGTATTTATTTTTTATCTTATCAAATGAAATAAATATCGACAATAATATCAATAGAGTTTCGTTCATCTCATTTGTTGTTGTTATTTTCTACCCAAACTCATCATTCGTTGTGGGCTTTCGTCATTTGGTCTGCGGATCAACTATTCCCAAATAATCAATCCTATAACACCCATTTAAGGGATAAAAATTCTGGTATTATATATATGGGTTCCACATAGCATGATGGAGGTTTTAAAATATGGAAAGATAGATTCATATGACAGAACTCATCCAATTTATTGTTCTTCATAATTCTTTGGTGCACAATGAAGAATGAAGATTTAATCTGTTTTGTGAGTAGATCTAATGAAAATATGAATTTCTAATGAAATATCTATATAGATGAAACTATATCATTGATTTCTTGTAGATTAAATCATATGATAAAATATAGAGCATCGATCAGGACACATAGAGGAAGATGGAGTGATTCTGGAAAATTGAGATCCATGAGGCATGTGATGAAGGATGGTAGAGCATGTGGATCCCCTTAGCTATAGTGCTAGGGTTTGGATGAAGATCAGGATTACATGAAATTTTACCCTTATCACGTAGTGTGCTTCCCTCCTGGGAGTTATTTTAATGTTCATTAGAGAGTACACGAACATCATAAAAAGTACACCGCTAGATAGAACGTAGTGTATTTATACCCATACACAATATGGAATACATTGACCAGTTTATAGAAATGGATTCAGTACACATAAATTTACATGAAAAAATAGTAGAATAATTTTATCCTCTACACAACATGTATGAAAATACACACACAATGTATATGGAGTCTACATGTGGTGTGAGACTCTTCCTCGCGGACAGAACATGGGATCATTGGGAACACCATGCACCACTTGGGACATGACATGTATTCCCACTATGGGAGATTGAATATCTTCATTTTTATTATTTTGGATCATTATAGTATGATGATATTCCATTTATATTTTCTGTTGAGGGTATAGTGTGGCATTACATCTACCTCACAAAATTATGATCCCCTCTCGATGCCAAGTCACAGATAGATTTTTGGTTTCCCTCTGTGAGACTAGAGTGTGATATTATATCATCCACTGTTCCCTAGTTGGAATTTTGTAATCATTGTGACATCCCGAGGTAGGGTTTTGATCCTCCATCAATCATGGTGTATCGGTAGGGTTTTTGGAATCGTTGATATTTGATCCCCTAAATAGTATGTTGATCTAGATTGAGTTTGTGGTGCCCCTTAACCATTTTGTGTGTGAATCTCTATTTGTGTATCACAATATTCATTGAATAGTTTTATTTCATTGGGTGGGGGCCAATGACATTCACCACTTTGTCAAGTGTCTATGATGATAACATGGATCTCGGAGTGTGTTCCCATAAAATGAGTGTTGCTTAGAGAAGAATATTCTTGCTGATTGTTTGTTATGGATGCCATATTGTGTGGTCTTTTTTCTAATTATATCTAGTTTTCATTATATTAGAAATAAAATTTTATTTATTTTATTAATCTGACTATACGTGGTAAATTGTGATGAGTATTTTTGGGATGTCAAGTTGAGTATTTTTATACTCACCCTTGCACGAGCTTTTCCCACATGCGTCACATCGTGTGAAGATGATGACCTTTTTCGGTGTCCCTAGATGACAGGATGAAAGTGTTGAATAACTGGGGTTTGAAAAACAAATGTGTTTTTTCAGAAGTGTACTTTTGATCCACTTTACTCCCTTCATGAATATTTTACTCTATATTGTTATTTTGTCTTGTTTTCCCTTTTATATTTTCAGTAAATTACTATCATATTCTATTGTGGGATGTTAGATATATGAATTCTTTCTATCAGTTGATTCACATTTCTGAATTAAGGGGGCATGTAGATGTGTGCATGCAAAAATGTACTTTAGGCTCATGCCTATCATTTCTGTGATATTCTTAATAGAAATTCGCCACAACGCATTAGCATATTAGAGGTGGGATTAGGGTACTCGTGGCAGGTGAACCTCTCGGATGGGTCATGATATCAGTCATTGAGGAAACAATTAATGTATATTCATTTAACATATACTAAAAGGCTTGATAAAAACTCATAACAACCTCTCCTCACTCTTTGTCCAACCATTTATGGATTATCACAATATACTCAACTCTAATACGCTTGTCTTCGAATTCCATGTCATTAAAATTTACAATAAGTCCCACATAATAAATATTTAATATTTATTATGGGATATAAATCATCCCATAATCCTAATAAACTCATCCCAAAAATACGTCATGTCATTCTGAAGGACATATCTCACTCACAACACTCCATAGGCTCTTAATTCAGCACATGGATGGAAGTGTTCATTAAGAATAAGAAAAAAACCATCTCACCTTTCTCGAATAGGATAAATCCTCTATCTTATGTCCAACATTACTTAGGGAGACCATCAAAGGATACCCACTTCCTGACTCATACCATAATACATACCACTGTATTTCATCACCACAAAAATCATTACATCACCTTGAAATTCTAGTAATTTGGAAATCCCAAGACACCAATGTGAATAATAATAGTCATTCAACTTCTAAGAGGATCATTGACACACTACCAAATCTATATGAGAACAATTAGTCCCTAATTCTAGTTCCAAAAACCAGAAAACATGCATAAAACATGAACTCATATACAAAAAGACTATGACCATTAATAAAAACTGTTCTAACCCCATAAACCAAAAATAATTAAATATAAAACCTTTTAATTAGTTATTTAAATTAAACTAATTAAGCATAGATATCTAAAAACTCATTGAGAATCATCATCACACTAAAACTTCATAAAATTGTTGCTATTAATCCTCCCCGGATCCCCTCTTAACTTAACAAGAACATTCAAGATCATCATCACCCAATTCTTCTGCTATATTGTGGAATCAGTAGCAAATCCATTCCCCAAATAAAACACAAATCAGAAGGATGGTAAAATAGGAAAATGTGGAAGAATGAGATAAATAAATTACCCAAAATCTCTATTGAAAAACATCCAAAATCCTACCATGTATTAGGGAATAAAAAGATAGTGATGAAAGCGTATAATTTTGTTTAAATTTCCCTCATTTCATGAATGGTTTGATCTAATGTGACAGACAATCCAAGAGAAAAATTACTAGTCTTCCACTAGTAAAAAAGTCTGTGAGAGGTGCCATTGAGGAGAAAACACATGGGTATTGGTGTAGGTTTCTTCTATATCCATTGACATTGGAGTGTAATGGGTTATCACACCATTTACCAATTCTATTTTTAGCCTAATACATATCCTACTAAGGTACCTACATAGAAACAAACCTCCACTGTTATGACATATGGGGTATAAGGTCTTTTGTTTTATCATGGAATCCTAATTAGTGGCCCATCCAACCCCCATATGTAGGGAAAATTCCAAAAATGACTTCTTTTAATTTTGGAATATAATAATGTTGTTGTAGTTAAGCTTTTATCCACCATGTCTATAATATGTAATTTTCTTTATGTTCTCGTATAATAAACCCTGTTGTTATTGAGTGCCAATGATTAGGGCCTACCCTCCGGGTAGTGTCCTTTATGTGTTATGGTGCAAGGAATCCAACCTGTGGAGCCCTTTGTGTCACAAACCATAGTCTTGAGTCATGTCCTCCACAACCAAGTTATATTATGTCACACACCACAAGGATATATCATGGTGTCTATAAGAGTCCTCATTGGCCATGTATTGAAGGACACTTGAGTAATTGACCCCCAATTTGGGATTTATTTACCACCAGAAAACATATATGTGAGAAGCTCCAACATTCAGATTCCAGACCTAAATCGCAATTCACATAATGTCCCCTATAATAAGCCAAAAAATCATGACCCCAATGTTACATAATGACCGTGATATTAATGGGTTCTTACAAAATCAGCACCGTAACACTTCTGATTCTCACAATTACATAGTAGTCTTCAATCCACCAAACTTGAACTACAATAGATGATAAATCATAAAGGACTAATCATGTTCCACTAAAAAAATACAAAAAAAAATTCTAATATGAATCTCATATTCCAAGGGGAACTTCCCATTAATGATCTCCCAACCACCTTTACACCAGATAATACAATGAGATAGTTCCCACCCTAATTTCCTCTCCAGATGCACTACGTTTCTTTCATCCATTTCAGTCAATGTAATACGGTGCTCCCCATTATGAATCTCTTTTTTTAACAATGGATATTTATAACATATGGTTATTCCCACTTTTGAATTACAAACAATATATGCACTCCATCTTTACCAATTAATTTACCTTCATTGTATCACCTTAACTGCCTCTAGTTCTTCATAAAAACTCATTTTGGATCTCCTATGTCTGACCTCACCCATGAAATGTGGGTTTATTATACTGAATCTCTACTAAACGACCTCATCCAATCACAATGTTTTAATTCCTAATGTCATAAATGATTATATAACTCTATCCACAAATATTAAACCATATATAAAATATTATTCCATGGTAGTATCATCCAACACCTACACTAGGTATGAATTTCCCAACCAGATTACGACCACACCTCCCATAAGACTCAATCGTAGATAACATAAACTACAACCCAATCCCAATCTCAATACATTGTATCTATCCAAAAATACATTCATCTCACGATTCTAATATTTACTAAGGAACTATATCAAATAATATCTCCCCACACACTGGTATCCTACTGTCACCGCTACCATCCACCAATAAGTCTCACCACATCCATGTCTCATCCATCATAAGGATCATTAACCCTTGACTGAGATGATTCTCGCCACTAGAGGAGAGTAATTTATAATAAAAAATAGATACTAAATTCTAATATCCATGTCCCACTCTCCATCCATTACTAACAATAATCTCCAAACATGGTTGATTCATTCATAATTGATATCCAATACTTTTTTCTCTTGAGGTGCATGTTTGTTGTAGTGAAAAAAGATTTTGACGTATAAAAAATAATTACCTAGATTTATATAAGGTTCCATGATAGTTTCGCCATTTTTTCAACCTGATTCATGTTGTACCCCTTTCAAGTACTAAGGTAGCCCCATGGGGACTGGGAAGTGTTTACTTTTTATATTGAGAAGTAGGTTCCAGAGTTTAATGGTCCACTAGGGAGATTTTAGTGATTTACATATTTTCTAAAATTCGGATTTTTTGATAATGATGTCCTCTGATAGTCTCCAATGGTTTTATTCATGGAGAAAAAGACCCCCAATGGCCCTTTTATCCATGATTCATGGACATACATTAAAAAGGCATGTGCTCTTTGATTGACGATATGGGAAATTACACTTAAGGACTCCATTGGTTGAGAGGATGGGATGATGGGATTATCACACCCTTTTGGGGATAATTATCAGCTATTACCAGACTATCTTATATATTTATTCAATATTTATATGTTCATGAATCCTTGGTTATTTCTCAAGCATGTGTCCAAGTATTACCCCTATGCTTCAAGAAATATCCTTGACACACTGGAACCATCAATATGTATCTGTCGTTCTGTATTCATAAAGATAATTTCATTTAGTTGAGGTTCATCATCACCATTACCCTATTATGGATATATTAGAAATTCCATTATCATTTACTAAGACATCATAGTTAGAAGACATGTGATGAAGTTATCTTGAGTTTGTTGACATCCAGGGGGTGATAACTATTCTGATGTTATTTTCAAACCCAAAAGATGAGATTCCTATGTATCCTTATGAGCAGAACAATATCCCACATTGTCTGGTCCCACATAAGTGTACATGTCACGTTTTATGGTCGTGTGATGAGGACCCATCCATGCAGCCTATCATCTTGTGGAGAACATGTCTTGGGGAAAGGTTCTTAGTCACGATTTTGTGGGGGACATATGTTGTGATAGACATGGATTTCTTGGAAAGATATGATCTCCTCGGTGGATATGACCCTACTAAGAACATGGATCAAAAAACATTAGGGTGATATGGGTTACAAATATGGATCTCAGGGAGGCTTCATATGCATCTCAGTTGGTTAGGAATCACCACCCTCATAGTTAGGTTTGACTTAGGACTTAATCATAGGAGGAATCCCATAAACTATGAATGATTGGGGTTTTCCTTTTAAAAATTATCCCCATTGAGAACAGGCCATAGGAAAGCATCCTACATATCCCAGTTGGCATAGGAATCAATGTTCTCATAGTTTAATTCATATGGGTCTTGCACCTAGGAGGAGGCCCATTAGGGGTAAACATTAATTGATTATGGATTAGTCATTCTTGGAGGGCCGCTTTTGGTTGTCATAATTTCACATTTCATGGATGAGATGGTAAGGATCTCGGGCCTTATGAAGGCCACATACAGATCCTAGTTTTTTGGGAATCAGAGTTCTTGTAGTTTAATGTTGGAAGTTGATTGTGCGGGTACTATGATAATCACTAGTCCCTAAGCCCATGTGATTCAGGATGGTTGTGAGAAACAAGAGGATGTGATATATTCGATAAGACACACACATTACCTTATCCATTGATGGAATAATAGGGGAAAACTGTGGAATATTCAATTGTGAGAGCACTACCTCCTATGATTAATGGGGTTTACTCCATGAGGGATTCCATGAAATTAGTTTTGGTAAAGGGGATAAATGTTTCTTCTCATCAAAAAGAAAATAAAGAATGATTTTTATTTATATATCACAGACCCTCTTCAAATTGAATGGTCTTTGATTTCCCTTGATCCATAGAATGGGGAGGCTCATGATATTATCCCACAGTTGGACCCCAGGTTACCATGGGAACTAAAACTTATTGAAGTTACAACGTCTGCACCGATGAAGGGATTACATACACAACTCTTATTACCATGGGTAAGTAAACTCAAAAGTGTGCGTTGATGCACTTGATGGTCCTATCATATGATTCATGTGGCTTTGGAAGACGAATTTCCCTAATTCCATTGGACTAGATTGTGGAGGGACTACAAAATGGGCGAAGGAAATGAAATGAAATGATCAATGATAATTGGTGGAATGATGAATGGTTCCCAATTTAGTGTACCATTGGTTCATGTGAGAGGTGGTATCTATCACATAGTCTATTTCTATGTGGGTGTAGAGGATGTATGTGTATCATGTGGTACACAACCCCACCTTTCGGTTGTACAGTGTGGTGTTATGCAATGATGAATTCCATCCACACAGTGGGATTCTCTCTAGTGTAGGGTTTTGTTCACATGACGATGTACTGTGCGGGACAGCTGGATTGGAGATGGAAATTGATCCTACCATTCATGGGGAGTTCATCTACCACAAAAAATATTTTTTCCTATTTTCCGGTTTGGTTGGTGGTCTACCCATTAATATTATGTTTCGTAATTTTATGGTATGAGGTGAGCTATAACAAAAATAAATCATCAAAAAAGTCTTTATTTATTCCTCTTCACCTTCATTTCTTGGAAATTCATTCTCCTCAATTCCCGCCATCATATCGTTACTCAGTTATCTCTTCCAATTACCTCTCTTTGGACCCATCACGATCCTTTTATAGATTATCAGGGAATATGGATCTATGGGTCTCATGCCACTTATGATAAATCCCACATGGAAGTCACAAGGCCCATTGACACCTCAGTCAACCAAGGCCCACAGGGTTATGGTTCTCACCCAGTAAAATCACAGTTCCAATTTTCTGAAAGAATTTCTCCCGTTCGAGGGACAACATCAGCCTCTCCTCACCCATGAACCATTTAGTTTGTTGGGAGAGTATTTTGGGGAGAATTAATACAAATCTATTATTCCAAAAACATCGTTAGAGGAGGATGTATAAGGAGTAGATATTTCTTCCTCCATTTTTCAAATTGTATGGTTTATGGGATCCAACACCGATATCTCTATTTGGTGAACCCTATCACTACTTTTCCATGCTTGGGAGTTCCATGTAGAGCAGTGGTATATGAAGGAAATTATGTTTGCGGTGTCTCCACATCCCTTTGTGAATTTGGATTTGTTGATATTATTATTTAAGAAATCAGTCAAACAGAAATTATTATCCATTATCATATATGTGGAAGTATTTTCCATCAATTTGAAATGTTTTTAGGACCCCAAAAATTCACCACATCGGAATTGGTTGTGATCAGGATGATGAGAATTCTATTGTTATGTAGAAATCGGTCTAGATTAAAACTAAATTTTCTATATAATGATGGACCCCTAGGGGGACCGATCATATATAGCGGGGGACCAGTTCATTTTTCATTTACCATTTTTCTAGGTAATCTATATTCTCTCTGTTTACTCTCACTCAGCAACTTTTCTGAACAATCATTCTATATGACTGCCTTCATCCATGAATGGATATTTACATCCCGTGAAATGATAAAAAATCACAGTCACCTTAATTTGTGAACTAAATTTTATATCCATTATTGGGCCTTTGAATCATCGAATAATGTTTTTGGATTTCAACATTTCATGGATTAATGGTAGGATTGAGTTTTCCGTGTATTATTCAGTTCTTTGTCCAATTCCCTATGGGACAATGCCCCATGGGATTCCATGAACTATTAGTTCTCTGTTACCACCTTCCATGTAACATTTACTGAATTTAGTATGAGGGACACTTTGAGTCCTTTGCCAAATCTTTTTGGACCAGCCTTTTTTATGGGTCTTTTGATGGAGGACTAACAAATATGGTTCTTCCACTCATCTCGATAGATGAAACTATAATAAGGGATACTATGGTAGAAATGTTTGAGGAAAAAACATGATCTTGTTTTGTTCCAATAGAGGCTATTTTGAATGAACTCCTTCCACTGGAACTCATTATCTATATGGTGTCTAGTCATCTACCACTATATGGATTCAGTCTCTAAGGAATTATTACATTTCGATCAGTTGATATGTGTACCCTTATTATTCACCTTAATGAAGCATGGAGGTGTGATCAGGAAAATATATCTATCATAGGGGATATCAGAACTTATTCAGGCCAAGAAGACACCATTTGTTTGCATGGATCTACGTGGATGCAGATAAATTAAAACAGCCAAACTGATTGTTAGAATCAATGATTTGATATTGTCCCTCTATTATCAACCTTTGATGTGGAAACCGTAATAGGGTATTGATATCTAAATGTTACCTAAAATATAAAGGATTCATCTATAATGAATGGGATTGGGCCTTATGGATGCACCAAACTGCCTAGATTTCCCTAATCTGTTGAATGATTTCTGTCTATATCTAGATGTATGGACATCTTAGTTTTGCTGTTATTCACTAGGATAAATGTTCACTATACTACTCATCCAATAGTGTTTGAGCCCAAATACCTTCCACATATCACATGGTGGAGTGGTAATATGTTTTAGGGATATTTACCTGGTTAGGGGACTTTCCATTCTTCATGACATGTATGATTAACACTTACTTGTGGCGAATTCATGGGAGAATACCAAACAATTATCTCATATGGAATGTGGGTTATTGGTTATGGAAGATGTATTTCTTTTCCAGCCTCTCCATTCATGGTTTCTTATTAAATTCAAGGACTAGATATAGATTTCCGTGAATGTGAGTGGATGAAACCCAATAGTTCTATACATTCGAACACATCTATACTAACATTCACTGCATATTTGAGGATCATACTCTGCTACCTTCATAGTGGGATGATACAACACTTGGGGTTATGGTATTCAGTAACACTTATCATCCAAGATCAGATTGGTGGTTTTCTTATCCATGTTCCGGAGTGGATGGATGTTTCCTACCGACGTTGTATATACCAGTGTTAAAACATTCACTTTAATAATGGAAGCTACATTAGCGGAGGGACAACCAATAATCCTAGATATCCTTACCCTTTCTCATATCAATGAACTATTTGGGAAAATAAAAGAGGTAAGGCTTCCATGTCACCTTAGTGGGGATTTTAAATTCCTATATGGATTTATGGAAGAGGACTTACTTTATTATGAGTTTCCGCTTATTGCAATGGTTCTATATTCTAAATTTCATCAAGCTATTCTGGAAATCACATAAATTCATCCTCGTTCATTGGTCATTGATGTTGTGGTAAAATAGGTACGTTGTGCCACTCAATTTATCATTTTCACCCTATGTTATGCCCAATGGAATAATAATGGAAAACTAGAGGTGTTCTCCAGTAGAATGCTCTTACATCATTTCACTTCGGGATGGAAACTTGACTGCTCACACAGTCATAGTGGCTATTAAAAACCTTATGCCCCTTATAGGTTATCATATCAATTATTATTCCTTCAATAGATCATGTCTCTCCCCAAAATCCTAGTTAAGAGTGAATATCAACACATTAATCCTTCGCCAATTATGGTTGATGATGATGTGGGGGGATGAAAATGTGGATGTCTGTATTCGTCTCATATTTGCTCTAACATACCATTCACCAGAATATGGTCAGCTATGGATGGCTTTTTACCCTAATAGGGTACTGGTGAGCCCATTTCGGCATGTTCAGATACCATTTATATTCTTCCATCCCATCCCAACTATGTCGGATTCACCATCTTTCATCGTTCCTTCTATAATAACGTGTTCTATTCATCGTTGCATATGATTAGAGGGAGATCTGTTTTCTCAAATTCTCTATGTAGATTGTGAATTAGAACATATACCTTCAGTTGATACATTCCACGGTCGTACTAATGATGGTATGATTGGGACATTGACAGGCACTCATGAAATTGTGGCAACTCCCCCATTCCTATTTTTAAAGACCAAGACGTCTAGATAGAGGGTACTCCTTCCATTTTGGTGACTAAACTCAAGTCACTCTCGTCTACAGTGGTGGCACTCTAGGACTATATTATCATTTTCGTGATGGAGAAAATCCAAAATTACAATTCTATTAAGAGGCATTATGCTATGTGGAGACATCCATGGACTTCAATATGTACTCTTTCTACAAAACTCCCCTAGAATATTTTTCTAATCCGGGAGATCCCTTTTGAAAACTAATCATTGACAAGGTTTTGGGTGCATTTGAATAGTGAATTATACATCACCTTCTTTACCCAATTGTCATTGCTCAAGGGGATCTTCCTACTTATGATGAAAACCATGATAATTTAAACTCTTCACAACATCAAATGATAACCTTATGAGATATTACTATTGATTTTTAACATATGGAGGTAGAGGAAATAGATTCTCATGATTAGGTGATTACCCCAATGGAGGAATAGTGAGAATTTGAGGCTGGCATGTCCATGATTAAAGCACAACTTTAATAGTCAAGATCCAATAATAAGGTTGTCAAACATAAAAGTAGAGACCTCTGAGATATCATGAAATTGTTATGTCGAGGGGTTGAACCTAAATCTAATCAGTGGTCTTTTTTGGAGCAGTCCCTTAATGGACCGTGTGAGGTGATAATCAATTATCTGGAAATAGAAATTTTGATTTCATTGTAACCCATTGGGTCACCTTGAACTACCTTTTTTATGACGAATATAGACTCCATATTGTGTATGTTTCCCCACTATTGTTTCATTTATGGACAGAACCATTTTAATCTCTAGTGTTTCTCCTTCAACTTTTCCTAAAATTTCAATCATTTATTATCCAAAACATTTAAATAGTAATTTCAAATGGATGCCAATTTGAATTCAAACCCAAGATAATAAATTTAAAATAATTATGTTATGTTTTAATTTTTTTCTCTATTGATTGACTTAGTGAGCATAGTTTCAATGTTTCTAGGGTTACATGGTAAACCCTAAAAACATTAAATCTTTTCTGTTATAACACTAATTTTTTCCTAATTCCATTATGGTGTGGACTATGTGGTTATAACATGACTTTTTCATAGGCCACCCTGGGTAGGGTTTTGGACTAACTATAAATGTGTCTAATTTGATTTTATAATTCCTCTACCTTTTTCCTAAACCATATGAGTCGTAATAATACTAACCTGGCACTCGACTTTTATCTATGGTGAACTTTGTGGATTTTCATCTGAGCGAGTGTTGTGTATTTTTCATAAGATTTTTACATTCTTGCACACCAAACTATCATTACAGATGTTTTAGGTCAAAGAGAATTGAACAAGACTAATGTTTTAGAATGAACATATTTGACCAAGAATAAAGTGTTAGGATGAACGTCTATGACCAATAATTATGTTTTTGTTCATATAGTTTGGAAGTTGATTTGCAAGGCAATGGCCCGAATTTAGGACTCGTTAACAAAATATGTTCTAATAGATTTCCGACAAGTTTAAGGGGGTTTTCTTAACCCTGGTCTTATTGCTTAAGGGTATGGTATATGACATGGGGAATTCAATCAATGGGTAATACAAATATGGGTGACGCTTCTCCCAACATAGAGTTTTCCTTTGGCTGACAGGTTGCTTTTGTAATCTATTTATGCCAAGCTATCATGGCATTGTGCACATTTGTCAAAAAAGTCATATGTTGGACATTGGCATCCCATTTCCGATGGAGAAGATACTTTATAGAAATTTGTACTTTTGTTGTTCAATAAGACCATAGTAGGTTGTCTATTGAGAATATTATTTTTTAAATGTAAGATGACAATCATATCATTTTTAAATGAGAATGCCACTCCCACCATATTTTGATATGTGTAATGAAGGGAATAATTCATGGTGCGGTTTAATATAGTGCAACTGGGATATTTGAAACTCATGATTTAAATTCACCTTACCCTAACCAAGAAGATATATAAAAAAATCATCTATTTTGTAGAAGATCAACCAGAAATGCTCCATAATCTTTAGTCTTGAGTGGGTGGGAAACAATGTAAATTGTAATCACGTGGGTTTATGAAACCATGGAACGAGATGAGATTTAATCCTCATAGAGCATATTGAAGCTGAAAAAT
This sequence comes from Viscum album, assembly GCA_963277665.1. Lineage (NCBI taxonomy): Eukaryota > Viridiplantae > Streptophyta > Magnoliopsida > Santalales > Viscaceae > Viscum > Viscum album. The sequence continues at coordinate 2,129,211,772 of OY728150.1, read as the reverse complement.
AATATCATACAGAATATTTTTTTTGGTTGACCACTTGTTTTTGTAGGAACATTAATAATTGTCTACATATTCATACAAAGGTTTCTTTATAGAACGCCTCTTCCATCTTTGATATCCAGGAAGGATTATGTGGATTCATAAATTTTAGGACCATGTGTATTGGTTGTGAATTGGGGGTTTCTAGTCATAAATGATAGAATTTAAAGTTGAATTCTCTTAGGGATTTGAAAACCTGCTCTCTTTATATAGGTTATAGAGGATCATTATGTAGTTGTGACCCTTATGTAGTAAGGGATGTAACTATTTCGTAGTGTGGCTGGGCGTGAGATATTTGGCTCTGGTGTCACTATATATAATAATGATGATAATAATAATTAAAAAAATATTTCTTTTAATGTTTTATCATAATAATATTTGATTGACACATATGAGTGGGGGAATTTTTGTGTGTGTGGTGATCTCACTAATAATATGTGACCCATATTGAATTTCGTTATGTAGATTCACTTCATGAACTTGAACATAGATGGTACTATTATTAAACATGTATAAGCCCAAGGGTAGACCATTTGGAATCAAGTATCATGTTGTTAAAATGTCATATGATTATGAAATTAACAAAGAGTCCCTGATAAACTGGATGATAATAATGATGATATGTCCTGAAATGTCCTAGACATTTGTATGAAGGAATTGTTAAGTCATATAATAAATTGTTTTCATATCAGGAAAAATTATACATGTTTTTGTTGTCATTTGACATAGATGAAATAGGAAAATAAATTCTTGAGGAACAAATTTCCTTTGGTTGATTGGTCTTTTTTTGTAGTCAATTTATGCATAGGTACTGGGGTATTTTGTACATAGCCAAACAAATCATTCTATAGGACATTGTCCTTCCCTTCCTGGTGTCATGGGAGGTATATGAGGATCCAAAACCACCCAAATCCCATAGTGATCAAAATTGAGTTTATTGGTTTGGACATATTTGAAACACTCAGTCCCTAATTATCTATGGAATTGGGATTCTATGCACCCTGATCTAACCTACAATTGTGGTGGGACATTTTGATTCCCTTTTTGAAGTATGGTCCATTTTTGTAAGATCCAGGCACCCAAAAATCAAAATCCCTACACAAGATTGGTCCATGAATAGTGAGTGGGGGAATTTAACTATATTATTGGTAACACGAATTTCAATGTTGTAAGATTATGACATTGGGTTATTTATAATGTGGAAAAGAACCACAACATACCTTTCAATGTCATACATTTAGGACCAGCCACAAGGGATTGATTTCCCTTGGTTCGCTGGGGATCCCCCACTGAACTCCATAACCTCACATGGGTCATTTTATACTGGGGGTGATATTAAGTAGTTTATCATCATGCAACCATGATGTTTTAACATACAATTTAAAAAAATACGATTAGAACTATTTTATATAATTTATCATTGTGTTTAAATTACATTGATTATCTGATGATGAAGTGTATATGTGATTATTCTTGAGATAGTCCTACGAATAACACATGTTTGGCGACCTTCTGATTTTAACTAGTCTACGTGCAGATGGGATACATATTTTCTGATTGTTTTGGTATATTGTAAGATTTAGGTAATTGGATCTAGGTATCACTATGTATCCCATGTGATGATTAAAAACATACCACATGTAGTTCCTTATAGAAATTTCTCTAAGTAGGTTTGACCCATACCCAGGGAGAGGGTATTTTTTTGGGGTGGCTGGGTCATAATGATATTCTAGGAATCATAGAATATACTAAGAATAATGTAATCATGTTGAATGTAGTTTTATTACATGATATGGTAGGTGACCAATGCATATAGAAATTCCATAACAGTTGTGAAAAATTCTACAGAGTGTAATTTAATTTTATTTGGTGATGATGTATTTTTCTTGACATAAACAATATAGATGTTGCGAGTCTATGAATTTTTAAGCGTTAAAGAATGGAAATTGGAAGAACAATTGAAAATTGTGTTGTGGGGACTAAATATAATATAATGTTTCATTAATAAGTATAGGATAATCGAGTTGGGATATCCAAGCATCAAACGAATGTGGGGAGCGAAAGAAAGTGGAAACCGTGATCTTGGGGACCGTCAGATCCAGATGAATGAAATCAGTTTTAGGAGACATTGTGATTATGGAGGTCGGAAAAGAATTACCTAAGGATGAAATTTCCCCGGGTTAATAGGCCATTTTTTGTAGGCACTCTATACCGAGCTTCCTGGGAATTGTGTGCATAATCAAACAATGGTGTTCATAGTACATTGACCTTCTATTTCCAATGGTTGTGGATGTTTTTGAGGATCATAAATTTCGTGTGTTATGGATTTTTATGGATAAAAATCAAATATGTTGGCACATGGGTACTATTAAAACCATGTATAGTTGTGTATCATGGGTTTCCCTACATAAATCCAAGCTATGATTAAAGGAATCCTGATATGTAAACAACCCCTTTCAATAGGGATTTAAGGCTTGGAATCTGTTTCTCGACATTTCATTTTCAAATAGTAAGTGGAGAAAATTGTGTTTTATTGTTTTACAGGGATGGAACTTGGTTTTTATCTTTGGGTATCACTGTATATCTCATTATACTAATAATCATGACACACGTACTTTCTAGGGTACCTTTCTATTTAATTTCATCAAATTGGACTCTTGCCATGTAGTTTCACATCTTGTGGTAAGGAATCGTGTGGGGCAGTTTTATGTCTTGCGGTAAGGACTTATGCCATGTAGTTTTAAGTCTAACGATATGGACTCAGGCCACACAGTTCTGTGTCTAGTGATAAGGACACTAGAAATGCAGTTTTACATCTGACAATAATGAATATGGCCATGCTGGGACTTGATATGTCTGTGGGTAACTCTCTGTCAAATCATCTAAGCCCACATGAGTGGCATTTAGTGAAAAATTATGGATGAAAATGTATTATTTGACCACACATTGGGTGGGTTGGGGGGCGTTAAAATACATGTGAAATATTTAATTAAATATTTTCCTGAAACAACTCCCAATTTTTAAAACATTGTACTACATACATTCCCTATGCCCATAGTAATCCGTCTGAATGATCTTTTATGCATTTCCATATGCAATTTGAACCTTCATGCAGGCAAAGTGAATTTGTTTTCTTGTTGCAGTTAGGCCCAAGGATATGGAAGGTGGATGTCCCTACATATCCTATGATTATAGGAATCAAAGAATATATAGTTCTAAAATTATTATTCTCTACAATGGTCTGACCAGTGTGCAGAGAGGGGAATCTCTTATTTTAAGAACCTGTTAGAAAATGATATATGATTTAGGCATCAACACATATATTTCAGGGATAGGAATCAATAGAAATGTCATTCTAGAAGTTACTTCCCAACATAGGTTTGATCAATATGTAGGGGAAAGGGGGATTTTTATTTTGGTGGTTGTTGAAACATGAAGTACAATTCAGGCATCATTGCGTATCCTGCAAGGGCATGTATCAAGCTGAATGTAGATCTATGGTTCTAGGTAACAGTTGATCCTGTGAATATGGAGGGGTTTTTTGGTTTTTTTTTATAATACCTTATTATACAAATAACCATTGATTGTGTGGGGGGAGCCTATATCACCATTCCTATGACCATGCGAGATATTCTTGGTGTTAGAAACAAGAAATAGAATGGTTCTCCTATGAACAAACAGTGGAAGTTGAAGGCACCATAGAAGTATTTAGTAACATTTGGTGGATGGACCGAAACCTCAGATCATGGAATCTTTACATATCCCATTTGTAGAAAAGAATGAATCCATATGATGTTCTATGAAGAGACCAACTCACATAGGTCTCCTACAAAAATTTTGGGGAATCTATTTATTGGATGTGGGTGGTGGTAGAGATTGTGATAGGAATCACTACATATCCTATATAGATAAAAATCTTTCCACACATAGTACATGAAGAAACTCCCGACATAGTTCTAGTTCATACGTATGGGGAAATGGATTTTTTAGTTCCATGGTGGGTGGTTATGTTAGGAACTAAGCTCTAGGCGTCTCTATGTATCCTGATGGGGTACGAATCTAGAAAAATGTAATTCTGAAAAAGGGACCCCCCATGAATCAGGAAGAACATGAGACACATACATTGAAGTTGGGGGGATTTTATGTATCTCCATTTTAGATATCAATTATATTCAGGGATTTATTAAATGTTAAATAATGGGCCTTGCTTTGATTAATGTATTTTAGTTGGGATGATATTTTACATTCAGTATAATGTCATGGGGTTGGGTCACTTGATTGAGTAGTTTAACATCATGCGATCAAGAAGCAGTTCATCCGATGTGAGTGGAAGGGAATGTTGTATCCTTGTAGTTTAATGTCATGTGGTTAGGAAAAATTATCATTCAGTATAATATCATGTGATCAGGATGAAGGTGATGAGACATTTAATGTCACACAATCTGGAATTGTGCGATGTTATGTCATTTCACTTCATGAAGATAATACGAAGATCGAATAACTACAAAAAGTATTTCTTTAGGAGTCGTGAAATGAGGGGAGCTACGGTGATTAGTCAATCCATTGGAAATAAGGTATACACTCAATTGGAGTAATCCTTGTGTGTGGAATATGGAAGTTCCCACATTGGATCCAATTTTGTATGTTTATTTCCCAATATCATCATAGTTATGTGGACTAATTCCATTTCTCCATCTAGGAAAGACCAGTGGTGAAATTTTTGTTGAGTGCTCATGCAATCTGGTTTTGGTAGAATTACAGATGCTGTTGAGTGTGAAATATTTTCTCATCCAATCACTCTAACATATCAAGTTGTTTTTAGACTATTCATCTATATTCTTGTTGGTTGCTACATGGTAGTGGGATGAATAGTTGTCCTTGAGTCCAAACTATTGATACATCTTGTCGAATTCATCAACGAAAATATTGGTTCTATTGTATGTCACAATTGTATGAGGGACACTGAATCTGGTGATGATTTTAGCTTTCACAAAACTAACAATGCTTCTTTCCCTAACCTTGTTAAGGGGTAAAACTTCTTCCCATTTGAAAAATAATGTTAGTTCCACTATGTCGGACACTCTGAGGGTGGGGGGATGAATCTGGGTATGATAGATTAGAACATTACCCCACCCAAATCTTGTTTTATTGTTAAAAAATCCCAATTCTCTCTTACTCTAGTAGCAATATAAAATCAAATATAAAATCATGCACAGGACACATCGATTTTTACATGGTTCACCCTTACTAGGCTATGTACCAGGAGAATACAATAAAATTGTGCTGATATACCAAATTAACTAAAGCTCACTTACAATAATAAGTACAATTTTTTGGCAAGATCTTCTATGCCCAGGCTCACTGCCTTTACAAGTTTTAGGGTCTGCTCACTGCATTCCTAAGGGACACTATGTATGCCTGTTTAGCTAGCTCACTGCTAGTGGAATGGGTCATATTATTCTTCTACATTCTCTCAATACTCTTGTAAAGGAATCCTATCACAGTTTATCAAATTATTGGTCAAACCCATTTTATGGACATGTTAGTCCGTTCAATTTCATGAATTCTTGCATCCTCAACAATTGGTAGATTCTCTGTTGATGTTCTGATTTCACCTACAGATGAGTTCCTCCTTCTCGAGTATTATTCGGTAATAGAAAATAATTTCTCAAACTCAATTGAATATTTCACAATCATCCTGTTCAAAAAGTGAACCACAGTGTCTCTCTTGTGTACTGAGTACTAGGATTGGTATGCAAATAGCCTACTCCATGTACTACTGCCTCTTCCACAAACTCCTCTATCAACAGACTGCCTCTTCCGCAAACATCCTATGACTGTGTAATGCCTCTGCCTTTTCTATCATGTACAACTACCATGCACATACATTGTGAACCTCTTCCGTGAAACCCCTCTTGTCTGTGAACTATTCTTTGTTCATGGATTGCCTTCTCTTCTGCGTACCATTTTCACAACTCCACGTACCGTTACCGGAATATGGTATGAGACCCATGTATCATGGTACACGGTTCTCACCCATTCCAAATTTTCTTCAACATTTACATACAATGCACACATATGAAGAAGTCATTCCTTTGCCAACAGCAATCTCTCAATTTTGATGTCCCAATATTTGGAAAACACCCAGAAACTGTGCCACCATTAAAATTTTTCTTTAGAATACCCCAACCATACTCACATGTGGTTATATAGATTTATCAATAAACGAAATAATACCCAAATCAAATTGAGAGGACACCTTGATAGATTTTTTCCAAAAAAATCTCCCCCTATTAGTTTGTTGACAGCTCTTCTTAAAACAATTCTCTTCATTTTTACATCTCATTAAATCTCTTTCAAAATTCAACAACTATTTTCCTCACATGATAAAGATAACAATAAAGGATTCAATCAACAAATACTCTATGCCCTACTTAGCAATGCTCTCCGTGAGAAACAAGAGTAAATAAAAATATAATCAATGAACCACGTCATTTTAGACACCAAAATGATACCAATTGCTTAAACTGATACCAATTGTTGATCTCCGGAAACCATTTAACACAATTCCAACATCACACTTATTCATTTATCATGATCAATAACTGTTGTGATATTTAATAATTGATCATTAACATATGGAATCATCAAATTTAATTCTCCCGCTATGTTACAACTCCTTCAATAGCTTCATCTCAGCTTTAACTCCCCCTAACTCACTGATCCACTGAACATATTCTCCCCAAGTCTTTTCTCCCCTAGAATTTTCACACTTTCTCCCCGTTTTCCCAAAAACCCAAATGGAACTCCATGTTTGTCTGCAATTGTGTATAGAATATATATCAGCGTATTTGGGAAAGAAACATTGTACTTCATGGAGAGGGGGACCCACATCCATACTTTTTCAACTGTGGGGATTCGACTAGACTCCGAGAACCAGTCGATTCATTTTAAACGCTTCTTTGTTTAAGGTCATCATATGAGTATCAACATATTTTTGATCTGTAGGCACATACTCTTACTTCATATACCCTTGCTTCTCTTTCCACTTGATCAAATGATATTTATTTTATTGTTATTTTTCCATAAATGATAGACTCGTTTTTTTCCTTTATTTATAACACCATAATTATCACAATGGATTCTAATCAGAGATTTTACTTCAATTCCCATTTCTTCAAGTTTCAAAATCATCCACAATTGTTGTGTACAAGATTGAGTTGCCTCAATGTATTCTACTTGTGTTATGCTCAATGAAGTTCAATATTTTTTTATTGTTATGACAATAAATACAATATCATCCAAAATAAAAGGCTAAAACTAATATTGATTTCGTTTCATCTACTAAACCATCCCAATCTGCATCTGTTCATCCCAACAACTCTAGCAGAGATTTGTCAACAAACATTAAGCCAAGATCCATTGTTCCCTTCATATACCAAAGAATTAATTTTACTACAATCATGTGGATATCCATGGGATTGTTTTGATACCTCGCTTCTTAGCATGAGGTAAATACAATATCAGGGCTTGTCGCTGTCAGGTACAATATACTTCAAATAATTTTCCAATACATCGTGATATTAACTTCCTTTCCTTCATAATCCCAGGGAAATTTTAGTCGAGTATAAATGGGATTCCTCATCTCTTTGGAATTATCCTTTCCAAATGTTCTCAAAACATCCTTGTAATATATAGACTGAGAAATAAATGTTGAATTACTTCACTACATCACATGAATGCCAAGAAAAAATATCTGCTCACCAATCATTGACATTTCAAACTAACTTTCCTTGAATGTTGAAAACTTTATACATAGTGCTTCATCTGATTCACCAAATATTATGTAATAGAAATAAAATAGTATAATAATCAATAGATTGTTTTCCTTGTTGAAGTACATCTTGTAATATGCTCCACCACGCTGGAAACTAAGATTCTATAGAAACTGATAAAGCCTTTAATACCATGCTATTGGTCCTTTCTTCAATCCATATAAATCATTCTTCTGCTGACAGACCCTATTCGCATTTTCAAGAATGAGAAAAACATTAGGCTTATCAATGTAAACATATTCTTATAGAACACCATTTAGAAATTTTTACATGACATCCTTCTAGAAAATATTAATGTTTCATTGCACAACTTTGGCCAAGAATAATCTTATTTTCTACAACCGTGAATCATGTGAAAAAAATTAATCAACATCAATACCCTCTATTTGAGAGTACTTGTTGCACACCACACATGCTTTGTTCCAAATCATGACACCTTATTTATTCCTTTTTTAGTGAATGACCCATTTTATCCATATTAAATTATTGTATTTTGGCCTCGAAACAATTTCTCATGTCTGATTCTTCTCAATTTTTTCATGATCTTTATTCATTTCCTGATCCTAATTCTCATCATCAACTGCTTCATCAAAGCATTTTTGCTCAAATTGTGATAAATATTATGATTTCTATAGAGACTTCATCATCCTTGTATGCACTGGTGTTTTCTGATCACCAATTATATTCTGTCTATCAATTTCATCTCTTCTTGTTGTTCTAGTTGAATACAATGATTGGTTCTCAAGATTTGGGTCTTCTTCTGAATGGTCCTCTGGAGCTGGAGTATCTCTTGACCAGCTCATCTCATCATCATTGTCCTCATGAGTCTGATCATGAATTTTCTTATTAATCTATTCAATATCTACTATAGTCACATCATGGAATTAAATTATCATTCGTAGATTATTATTGAAGAAATTATATACCTTTTGTTTCATTGAATAGCCATGAAATTTTTCTTTATCCCCACAGGATTAAAATTTCCTAGGATTCTTATAATTAAGAATGAAACGTTTACTTTTGAAAATTCCAAAGTACTTAAATGATGGATTCTTTCCATACCATAATTCATATAGAGTCTTCTCCACTTTTGAACTAAGTAATACTCTATTTGATGTGTATATTACTATCATTAGTACTTCCTTCCCAAATTTCATTGGAAGGACTTTCTCAATGAGCATTATTCTGGACATGTGGTTGACAATCTGATTTCTTCTCTAAACTAATCTATTCTGCAGTGGAGTCCTTACTGTATAATCTTGATGCCTTATCCCATGGTTTTCAAGATCATCCTCTACTTGGATATTTGTGAACTCTGTTCCCTTATCTATTGGAATCGTCTGAATATTCTAGCCAATCATCTTTTCACATTCCCATTGTTATCTTGTAATAATAGTAAACATTTCAGAATTTTTTTTTGGGATTTTTGAAACCCATTCCATTCTTCTATAGTCATAAATTAAGAGAAGATTATATCTCTTCCCATCAATAGCCATTATCGAAATCGGTCCACACTCATCAATATGCCCCAATCAAGCAATCATGATGACTTGTGCGTATTCTGCGTGTATGCCTTTCAGATGGTCTTCCCATATTTGTAGGAATCACATGTATGAGTATGATCACATGAAAAACTAGGGAGGTTTCTATTTGCATCATATTTCACCATATCGTCCAAGGAACATTGGCTTATGTTGGCAAGACGCATATGCCATAACTTTTTTTTTCATCCTTTGAAAGAAAGCACATAACATCTTCTCCACTCACAAGCTAGAAATTACTTTTTGTATGATTTCCTTATAACACAAAATCACAATCCTTTTCCTTTATGAGACATAATTTCTAGGAGAAACTTCTGGCATTTCATGAGTTGCACAATTGATTGACACTGAGAAAGTTGGACAAAGCCCCTCAACAACCATGAAATCTCCTCATCTCATGTATTTTCCTCCAAATATGGCTTTTCTTGAACCAATAATATTAAGACCATCATTATTACAAAATTTTACAATACCTTCTTTATCATACCTGATTCCAGTCACAAGATCCTTGTTTCCCATCATATGAGAAGTGCATCCACTGTCAATAATCCACATCCTAGTGCGATCTGATGACTCGAATGCAATTTCTTCATACACTGCTTGATCGAAAAAAATATTTATACACAAGTCTTGGACTTCATTCATTTCATTGAATGATAATTTTAAGCTTCCACACCATATGATAGACCAACTTATACTTCCGGTGATTCAAATCAATTTTTAATTTTCATCTCTTTTGATGAAATATTTGATTTCTTCTTATGGAAAAATTTAGATTTCTTCAGTACCTTATTCATCATAATTGATGTGAAATATCATTCCATATATCATAGTCCATTCCACCTGAAATAAAGACCATCAAATTATTACCTAGAATTGTGAGTTCTCTACTTCCACCAATATTGGTCTTGTTCCCATTGGTAATTCTTTTCTATGGAACATACATTCTGAGAGTGTCCATTCATACCACAAAAATTGAATCTTATGTGAGTTACATTCTTGTGTATTAATGAATCACCACATATTGTTTGTGGGTTCTCTGAATCTATTGATTCTGCTACATACCAAAGTCAATCATCAATCACAGAGTTGGTTATTGTGGTCTGACATGAACCATTACTTATTTCTATTTTATATCAATCCCCATACCATCATTATCATTCATAATTTGTTTCTGATTCGGTTCTGATGGACTAGTCTTCTCTAATATCATATTCTGTATTTCCTGTATGAAATTATTTCTTAGTAGTTTCTCCTTATCTTTAGTTATTCCTCACAGACTAACAACTTCTTTTTCTAATTGTTTGATACGTTTGATTTGATCTTTTCCAGATTCAGTCAAAATATCAATTTGTATTTTCAATTATTAATTTTGAGTTTGTACTCAACCACCTTTTCAATTAATTCTAGAATTTAAGACCTGAGCTTTTCAATTTATGCATTAAAGTAAGAATTCATTACATCCTGTTGTTGCATAATGAGATTAGCATCATGATCATGTTTGGTGGCTTTCTTTGTTTTATCTCTCAAAATGACTACCTCTTCAGGAGCGGCTTCTAATTCAGCCTGAGGATGAACCCTTCCTTCGATTTTCATTCTTCAATGTCACTTTCTTCTCTTTTTACATATTTTCTGACAACTTCCACAAAACATCTATTTTGTGGTCCCTATAGTCCTCCAACTCTTCTATCTCAGATTCATATGAACACTAATACTTTTCTGAATGACGATTCTATTTTTTTAAAGAACTTCATCCTATTACTTCTCCAAGACCCCGCATATCATCCAAAATAATATTTATCATATCCAATAATGAATCAAAAGTCTCATTAGGATTCATTCTGATATCCTTATACTTTCTCCACAGAACCTACAACTTTGCTTCTCAGACTTTTGTGCCACCCTCATAAACATTGAAAAAAAAAATTCCATGTTGCATATGATGTTTTACAAGACAACACATTCATATAAATTTCATTTTATAGGTCTCCCAATAATCCATAGATACCTTTAGCATCAACATCCAATTCTCTTATATCATATTCAGATAATACACCTCTATTAATGTCAGTTGATATTCCATGCACAGTTGTCATGAAGAAAACCATCCCTACTGATTGGAAGTAGTGTTTCAACTGATTCTTCCATTATTGGATGTTATTTTCATCAAAGATCAGAGTTCTATTATGATTGAAAACCACAATTTCTTCTTCTTGAGAGAGAACCACTAACTTTCAACCATTCCCTTGGATACCCATTGTTATGTCCACTAGGTTGAATCTTATAAGAGGGGGGGGGGGGGTTTAATAGGGTATGACAGATTAAAACATTCGCCCATATGGATCTTTTTTATTTTTTAGAAAAAGCACAATTATATCTTTCTCTAGTAGAAATATAAATGTAGACATGAAATAATTCATAAGATGCATCGATTTTTACTCGGTACACCCACATTGGGCTCTGTCAAAGGAGCATACAATGACAATGTTCGGATATACCAAATTCACTAATTCTCACTGCCAATAACAAGTAAAATGTTTGGGATAGAACTTCTATTCCTAGGCTCACTGACATTAAAATTTTTAGGGTCTTCTCACCATGGGTCACTCCCTATGCATCTTTATCTATCTCACACCTAGTGGAAAGGGTGGATGTCTTCTTCTTCCTTCAGTAATTTCTCGTGGAAAGGAATCCACTAATTGTTTATCGACTTGTTGGTCAATCATAGTTTATGGACATGTAGGTCCCTTTATTTTCATGAATTCATGAACCCTCAAGTAAAGGTAGACGCTCTATTGAAGTTATATTTATCACCTCCAGTTCAATTCTACCTTCCTGATTACTATTATGAATCAGAAAATATTTTCACAAACTAAATTGAAGCTTTCAGAAGCTTCATGTGAAAATCATGAAGCACCATATCTCTCCAGTCTACAGAGTACCAAGTTTGTAATGCAATCTTCCTACTCAGTGTACTAATGCCTCTTCTGCGAACCTCTTATGTCCATGTACTGCCTCTTCCATGAATATCCTTAGTCCGCAGACTACCTCCGCCTTCAGTCTCCCATACTGATACTATAGAACGAAATCACAAACCTCATATGCGAAAACCCTCTTATCTACGAGCTATTGTTTGATTACAGACTACCTTTGTTTCTGCATAATGATTCATCCTCTCTATGTACCATTCCTAATATATGGTATGTGGCCCATGTATCATGGTACACTGTTCTCTTCCTTTACCAATTTTCTTTAACATTCTTCATAAAATTCTCTCCTATGAATAATTATATACATTGGCACAACGAACTCCAAATTTTGAGGTCCCATAATTTGTGAAATGCTAGGAAACTGTTCCACCATAAAAAAAACTCTTCGAAAAACACAGAGCATACTCACTTGTGGTAATATGGCTTTTAATAAAAATTCAATCATATCCAAAACATACCGTGAGGTCTCCTTGATGGATTTTTTCCCAATAAATAATATTGTTACTATGAGAATAAATTTGAACCTATTGGTAGTAGAAGGAGGATATGGTCCCACAACATCCACTCACCATTTATAAAATGGAATGGACTACTTGGTAGTGTGGTTTAAATCTAGGGGTTGGTGGATGAAATTGGAATGAAATATATAGGAATATTGTTTTACAGTGAATTTCAAGAAATCTTATTTCATATTGGTCTAACAGTACATAGTCCCTTGTATTTTATGGGAGATCATGAATTTTGACAGATGTGCTCCAAATTCCCTAGAATGCACTTCTTCTATGTCGATGACAACTTCTTCTACATTGATGCACCTAAGAATGATCCCATCAAAACCTCACTTATAAAGGACCTTTTTCTTATTCTTTCAACCATATATCATGAGGATGATTTAACCTCTCCATATTTTCTCCCATACAACCCTATCTAGTGGGAGTTCTCAATTTTGGATTTTATTTTTATTTGATGTCTTCTTGATGGTGGTATGAGCATGTGATTAATTAATTGGAGTATACTCAATAAAATTTTCCTTCTTAGTTTGAAATAATTACTCGACCATTCGATGATGGGAGATGCGGATAGAATTTTAATTCGTATGATGGTTAGCCAAAGCCATAAAAGAATTTCTCTAATGTTACAACTTCTACATTTTGTGACTAAGGAACTTATGTCAAGTTTAGCTCTAACATGAATTCCTCCATAAGTTTGTGAATATGGTTCACCAAAGGGATAATCTTATATTTAGTGATATCATAGTCACCATTTATATTCTTGATGACCATATCTGAATATACATTTATCTTTAGGTGTTCTTCTTGTACATAAAGTGAGAATTCCAATACTATAATAAGGGCCTAGTTTTCTGCTTCATTGTTTGTGCAGCACATTGAAAGTAGGAATTAATAGAGGAAGAGAATCATTTCTAGGGATATGAGTATGACTCCCCACCCAACTTTTTTGAGTATGGGGTCGTCCATTTTTCATTATTCTGGGCTACTAGATGTGACTTAAATGTGAATTTACCACATCTAAGAGTCCTCTTGAAAAGAGATCACTTCTTCATCTGGTAGTTCATTATCCAACGATGTTACCTACTTTGAGGGATAATCAAACTGGAAATCCACCAATTCCATTCATTTTAATTTTTTTGGGTATAAAAAATATATTGATCTATTATAGGATGACTTCCCATAGTGGCATTCAGCCAATCAACATTAGAGGGATGACAATATACAAGAGTGGGTTGCTACGTCAGACCAAATGGTCATCATGGTGATGTAGATAATGCCTCATATTCTATATTGAAAAGATCAATCCTAGGAAGCTGTTATCGAAATTTGAATACCGATTATCGTTATCAATCATGGTTCAAATAAACAAGTAATGTACATTCTTTCTATAATAATCATATGAATATGTGAGGACGGTACCATGTGATTGATCAAAGGTGGTGACATAAAAATGAATGGAATTACACTAAAAGGTGGCATTGTCATTGGTGGTATTAAGAGATATCTCTTGATATTGTCAAATTAATCCTCACCATCATTAGTCCATTGAAATTATGATCTATTTTTCATCGACCTGGTGAAAGGGATAAATTTTCTAGTGAGGTTGGTTATGAAGCACTAAATTTAGTCCAATAATCCTTAGAGTCCTCTCAAATCAGTGATGTTTTGAATAGTTGAAATTATAAGGGTAATGTTTTTTCTTGGGGTTGACTTCGATTCCATGATGGAATACAATTATGACAATGATTTTCTAGAAGGTGACAATGATCCTACATTTTAGGGGGTTCACTTTCAGACTATGCTTTAATAGTTTTTTATAGACATTTCAATGACTAGACACGTGGTTTTTAATCTATAATTAATTAACCAAAAAATAAGCCACAAATACTTCAACGAACTTTACTAGGACGGGGTTAAAGATGCGGTACACGATGAATTGATATGTGGATCTGGTATTCTTCAATGTAAATGGAATTACATTGTATAAAAATACACACAGTGTTGCCCAAAAGGATGTGGATATTCATCTTATTGGGGAATTCAGATCTGGTTATATCCTAAATAGTCATACATGAATGATATATCCTTGTATCTGGTAGTAAAAACGATTAGAAATTTTATGATCTGAACTGTGAAACCATATATCTAAAAGTGATGATTGAGATCCTTGAAATTGAGGCAGAATCTGATTTGATCATTTTTCTTCTTTATTGGAATGTTTTTTCCATCCATATTCGATAATGAACCCCTCAAATGATTTTTTCTCGAATAATATACTTAACCTCATCTTCTATCTTTGAATCTTTTGTTAGTTGTGTTCTTATAGTGGTTTTCTTCTTACCAAGATGGTATTTCGGCAGTCCCAGGTCGTGCGTGGCCATCTCCTGATTGATTCCTCACATTTTTGTATAGTTCATAGTGAATACGTCTTAATTATACAATAGGATGAAATTATATATCTCTTGAACTTTGTAATACATGGCCACACTAATCAGAGTGGTCCACATGTCTTCTTTAGAACCCAGGTTTTGTCCTACGTTCATTAATTGTGGTAGAGATTCCCTCTTCAAATACTAGATGAGAATCTTTAAGCTCTCATTATTCTTATTATTCATCCTCATCGTCTTATATATATTATTATTCTTTAGACTGAGAATCAATTGTTGACATGAGCTCTCCAGATTTGAGAGAAGAGTCGCAAGTTTTACATTTAGGTGATGATTCGACTTCTTCTGATTTGATTGAAAGCAACGAATCTTATAGAAAGGATGGAGTGAGTGAATGAAAAATTTCATCATTCTCTTTTGCATTAGTTAGTGAGGCATGTATTATCTAGAGCTTTGAGGATTGTTCAAGGAAATTGTTATCTGATAATTCACACTTTTTGGGGATTAATGTATTTTTCAACGCCACCAATCACAGAAGCCTTCAGTAAAATATTGAGTAAAAAATCCTAATTTATAGTTGTGCACTCAATTTGATTAATGGTTAGTATGTACTCTTAACTAATATTTTTTAATGGTTCATTGGGAGCCATTTATAAGCCATTTGGGGGACGATCCAATCTACATGATCAGCCAACAGTTGCTTCCCCTTTGCCTCAAAGAACCCTCCATCAATATAATGAGACTCAACAATGTTAAATTGGGCCTTATCATCATTCAGTTTTCCCCTCATTACGAAAATGCTATATTTGTGTCAATTATGGTAAAAGGAGTGAATTGTAGTGTGTCGAAGTAGCCAGGGACTTCATAGATGGTCATTGTTGTTTGTATTATTTTGGACCAACAAAACATCTGGGTGAACTATGAGATCAGTGAATTGGGTTTCGATCGTAATTTGTCCTAACAGATTTTACATTCATTTTTCATAACCAAAAAAGATCATCTTATAGGTTATCATACTATGTCCATTGCAGTCCTACCGATGAAGTGACAATATTGGAATGAGATTAATAACAAAGCCATTTCCAATCAATAATATTCTAATATCGACATTATTTATCTTTCCTAACATGTATAGGGGCTTGATGTTCCCTTTCATAATGGAGCCATCATCTTGAACTGTAATGGATATGACAACATGGAAATATGCATCATCAGTCTCTATCTGATAGTCTGTAGCGGATGCTACATCAGATTCAAACTCTTCAGAGCTCATAAAAGATTCGATGAGTTTATCCCTACAGTCTGATTATAGATTCAATGATTTTAGGATTTACTTAATGACTAGTTACAAGGCTAAATATTTCAGGATATCATATTTTTACTCTAATTACTAGAAATTCCCAACTCATGGCTTCTCTTTCACAAATCAGTATAGGCCTCAACATTGGGTGTAGAGGAATTTGCTCGTAAGTTAGAAGGTAGTACCACTTCTACTCTTTGTTTATTTGGATGACCATGTGCACCGAAAAACCATGGGAGTTTGTACATCTATTCCCCATCTGATGGGTACTCCTGGATGATAAATTAGAGAATCTTCCAATGGGGGAAGAGTTCCATTAATGTTC
Organism: Viscum album; assembly: GCA_963277665.1. Classification (NCBI taxonomy): domain Eukaryota; kingdom Viridiplantae; phylum Streptophyta; class Magnoliopsida; order Santalales; family Viscaceae; genus Viscum; species Viscum album. The sequence continues at coordinate 2,129,194,846 of OY728150.1, read as the reverse complement.
CTACTCATTCTTATAATGGGATCTTCTACGAGTTTATGCAACATTGATTGTTTGAGTGGAAGTGAGGCCGGAAATTTGGTTTCATCCATTAATGTGTCTACTTAGGTATCATTGGAATTGACAACCTCTTCCTCCAACTCCCTGATTGGGTATAAGTAATTCAGGTTCATGTCCATACTCTTCACCAGAGAAAGGATCCTCCTAGTGAATGGCATTAATAGAGCCAAAGATCAGACCCTAATTTGATGATGATTTTTCCTGATCAACTATTTCCCCTGGTGTCGTTTCACAGGGCGATGCCTACTTGTCATTTGAGGGTGTGTTTATTTTACCCTCCAATATATATTGGATGAAATATAAGAGAATCAATGAAAATCTTGGAAACTATACATATTCTTCTTTTTTAATTTGATCACGTAAACCTGTAAAGTATCTTGGGGCCAGGTATGTTGTCTTAGCCACGTCAAGAGCTATTGGGGACACATTCGGAAGATTCAAATATTCTTGGAGGATACCATGGTGTTGGTTGACTATATTTCATTACATAAAACCATCAAATGTGTACTAATTTTAATGATGACTATTTCAAATTCCCATATATTATAAGGGTTAGAGGTGGAATCATATGCCACATGTTCTAGACGTGGTAGCTGTTTCAATGATCCAGAATCTATCATCATTTATAAGAGGTCCATGAATATGAAACTTATTATTTTTTATTTTTTGGAATATTTACAAGAGTGTAACTAATTTGACTTATTAAAGGAAAAATCTTATCCTCTCTTCTATACACAGTATGATCACTTTAGATTTATCAATATCCACCATAATAAAAATAAATAGTTCCTTCAAATTTCATAGTGGTCTTTTTTCTCACAAAAATACCAATCATAGATGGATTAATGTGTAATCTAAATTTTGGTATCCCAAAATGATGTATAAGTCATTTTTGAATTAATTTATGAAATTTTTTAATCTATATCCAAAAAATATGAACAATACATTGTAAAATAATTTCATAAATATAATCAATATATATAAATATTATTAACTTATTTGATTAACTAATTTCTTCTTAAATTCTATATAATTTGAAATGAAAACAGCACTCATTAGTAAATATATAAAACTATCTTCATAATGTGATATATTATTTTTCACCATCATAATTAATAGATATTAATGTATATGGATGTAATATATTTTTAGGATATTTATGAAATAATTTTTATTTTTAATGATAACTTATTATCAACAATTTTGTGTCCCAGCTGTTGGAAGATGATCATGTCATCAGTTCATAAGTGAGGGAAATTACCTCCACCGAGTGATGTGAATAATTTATCATTTCATCATTACATGGATCCTTAGAATGTAATATTTAATAAATGATAATATATTTATAATAATATTATTATATAAATTTAATCTTTTATCAACATTATATCCTTCATATTCATTTGAAAAATTAAAACACTACTCTTATATCTAAATTGACTAATGTCTCCAAGAAAGGATATATTTTATTATTTTATAACTAACATGCATGTATGGTTATAAAATAATATTGTATATAAAAACATGATAACTAGAGAATTTATAATTTTTGAGAACAAGAAACTATTATGAAATAGCAGGGACATAAATTTCCAAATAAAATGATTCATAAGAAACTAAACAGTTTATAATTATGTAATTGATTTAAAAAAATAAAGAAGTGTAAATTGAAAAAATGTACCTATGGAGAAATGTTATCCATAAATATATATATAAATATAAATCTTATATAGATTATTAATAAATATTAATTTATTATGATGGATGTTAGAAAGCGTCTAACCAAGTATAAATCAAATGTAAGGGGGTATTTTATACAATCTAATTTTTTATTCATGATATTTCAAGATTAATTTTTTATTTGGGAAATTATATATTATATATATCTAAAACCATGATTTTTTATTCATCCTTATTTATATTTAAATAATCAGTATTGAATTTTAACATCTCATTTATATTCAAAACCATCAAAATGAGTTGTTTTTATGGAAAACCATCCTTATGCATTTTAAGAATTAATATTTCCTTTTGATTTCCATATTCATTATTTTACTGTAATTATTTTATGTTCTATAGAATTATAATTTATTATGGTCCATTTTGGAAAAATGTAACATTCTATTCACATTATTTTATAGAAATATTTTAATATTTTATATATAATAATTTTATTTATAAAAGTGGAAAAATGTCTTTTAATGTTTACCACACGGATAAATTTTATAATAATAAAAAAATCTATTCATTATCAAAATTACACAAAATTTTTCATGATTATTTAAATAAAATCATATTCCCAATATTTAGGGATATTATAGTGTAATTTTTTATTTAAAATTAAACAATATCTCTTATTATTTTAAAAAAAATTATAGTATCTTTATAAAGGATTTCATAATAATTATTAATATTCATTAATGATCCTTATTTTGAACTAGGGATATTCTATAATCATACAATCTCTGTTATTTTTTATATGGGTTATGAATTTTTTCCATTTATTAACTAGGTAAATATATACATTCCAAATTCAAGTTTTCAAATATTAACATTTATGTTAATTAATATTTTATTGTCTATTCACATTCTTTTGTATAATTAATTAATTAGAATTAATAAGTGATAGTTTATTTCCATTATTAGATATCCCCTTAATTCCATGGTAGGTCACATGAGGCAAACTTGTTTGAGAATTTGATATATTTATTTCTTAATTATATATTATGTTTTAGAATGACTATTTGATTGTAATATAATGATCTATTAAATAATGTAATATGTGATTAATTTATGTATCATGTTTTTAAATACTACTATTTTAATCATTAATTATTTCTGTTTTCACATTAATCTTGTGCTACTGTATTAATGTAACCATAACCTATATGTTACTGGGTCGGGATGTTATATTTATTACCAAAGAAATTTTAATAGAAATATTAGGAGGTAGATATATAATAACATACAATAAAATAATGAAAACATTATTATATGAATTATTTTATAATGTAAATATTCTAGAATATTTTAATTATATTTAAATCTTTTAATATCATTAAATATACTGTATTTTTTTACAAAGTATTGTATATTACATTGTTTCAAAATTCTACAGAGTAATGTAAGAAAAAATTATCAACGCCCATAATCTATATTGGTATTTTCCTCATGAAAGAGTCAGTTATGATATTGAGTAAATAGTTGGAAATGAGTAGATTGTTACCATATTGGGGTGGTCGACTCGGGTTATGGATAATAAATTTTTTTTATAGATAACCCTATGGATTATCAACATGGTGAAAAAATGATGGATCACATCACATGGAAACAATGTACATTATTTAATCAATGTAATAATACATTTGCGTCTATGATATTTTTCATTTTCCTGGGGAATATATCTCTCACATTGAAAATTAGTGAAATGGAAATGTTATCAAAGGATTTTAACATCTAAAGGGATATGATTGTTAATGGTTGTCTACAATACATGACACATAGTTGTTGGTTGAGGTAAATAGTATGAAATGGAAAAATTTTATGTAAATATTCATTAAAAAATACGTTCCTCATCCAAAAAAGTGGTTATATGGAAATATCGTTCTGTTATCTAAGGAAAATGGAAGAGGATAGTGTTGCTCAGTATGAAGCTAACATTACAAGGATAGAAAAAAGTTATATATTTTATGTATTAAATACAATAATTAATATAAATGACTTCTTAAATTAAATAAATAATACCTATAAAAGTTCATTACACTCAAAATAGTTGTATTATTTGTAGATATATTATCAGGTTCCATCAAGAATTAGATGGAATTCTTTAAGACCTAAATTTTCTAGAGAAATAAATAAGATTTTAAAGAATAATATCACACTATAAAAAAAATATAGATAAACCTGATAAGGTAATAGTGTTTTTTACCACATGTAGTAGTTTTTTTAAAACACTGTAGATAATGGTTGAATGGGATGATAATTTTCATTATGTATTGATTGAAGAGACATACTAAAGTGAATGAATGAAACCGGCCTCTTCTAATTATTTAACTATGAGGATTTGGTGCACTATTAAAAGTAATATCAATATATATAAGGTAATTTACTTTATAAAAGTCCATGGGAGATAGGAAATGATTATTTAATCACTATACTTGATATAAAATTCTAAAATAACCCGATAATAAGAAATTTTATTATAAAATAAATGTCACTTAATGCTTTATTTGAATATAGATATATGTAATTCATTATATATTGAATGTTTTATGGGAACATAAAATCATCCCGAAACACTATGATAAAATATTTTCTAATACATTTTATAGTAGAAATCTTTTATAAACAATGATATATTGAGTATGCACTTTTTAAATACAATTTTATTATATAGTTGTAGACTTTATTTTCATACCAATGATTGATTTTGTGATGATATTCATTATAGATGTATTTTAATATATAATTAATGGATGTATTTATGAGAGAAAATTATTACTGTTTATAAAGTGGGGGGGGATAAACAATTTTACGAGATACTACCTTGTGTGATAATTTTATGGATCCACCTCCAGTAGCTCCATATAATATTTTTTTGGGTGAACAGGAAGAGGAAACACATTCTATGGATCGTAAAAAAATAATAAGGATAATTTATTTATATATTATTCAATAACCCATATATGTATTTCATGAAGAATTACTAGGATGTGCACATTAGAATGAAGGTGGGTTTTATATTAAAATCCACATTAATGGAAAAAATATATCCCATACTCCAAACTTCATGGAGCTAATGGAATTGGTAGAGTTGGAGAACCTAATATATATGACACGTGATATGGGATTTGTAAACAATCTTGTTTCACTTTGAGGATTCATTATATTATTTGTGAAAATTATGGATGGGTCTGTGAGAATGTCCATTGGTTATTGGGAAATCAATTTGAATACTATAAAGTAAATGAATACAATTAAATGAACTAGTGAAATATATGATCAACATTAAGGATAAAATATTTTGTATATAGTGATAATTTCTATGGTTATCATTAATTTATGGATGGGGATGATGATATACTGATGATATAATTTAATAAGCTGTATAAAAAATGTGATTTTATGATAATTCACATCATATTAACTAAGATATCATTGATTTTTATGGATTTAATTAATATAATATTCAATTATTGTCATTATATTACTGAAATTCTTTAAAGATAATTAGAATGAATTATGAATTATTCTATATACTCTCAATGATAGGGAAATTTAGGGAAAATTTAGAAAGGTTAAATTTTGGATCCAACAAGATTCATTTATTGTTTATATTGTATTCAAGGACATAAAACATATTGACCATTCAAGGAAAATGAAATGAAACAATGGTATATATTAATGTATATAACCCAGACACATAGTTTCCATGGTTTCATAGTTTACTATTAAAAATTTGTTCAATTTTTTCCTGAATTTCAAAACTCCTACCAAGTAGAAATAGATGGTTGTTGAATTTACACATTTAAAGGAATATGGAAAATGCTTATATGAGATAAATATTATATTGGATAATGAAATAGTACTAATTTTATTTGAAATGATTGATTTGTAATTTATATTCAATTATTGAAGAAATAATTAGGATGTTTCTATAAATATAATAATAATGTGGTATCTTAGGAAATATGAAATTTCTTATCAACAAAAAAACTGTATAATTACTGATAATTTTTTGGAAGTTGTAATATTAACCAAGAAAATATAGAGGAACTATATCCAGGGTGAAATATGAAGCATATACAAGGACAAAAAATGTTTTAATAACATATTCTCTAAGAGATATCTAAAAATTGGGAAACAAATTTGGTTAGAACTACTAAAGGATAATGGTTGATCGATATAATACCACATTGGTTTGTAAAATCGAATGGATACCACATTATACAGGGTGATCAAATAGTTTGAACCATGATGATGATTAAAAAGGATTCATTTTTTAGGGATTCAATAAATTTTTGTATTGTAATTGTTAGACAATGGGAAACAATTTTACTTTTTAAGAAAATTATTAAACAATCATCCAGAGAAATGATATAGATGTATCAATAATATGAATTAGATTTAAAAGATATGAAAACAAACCTTGAGTGTTTATGTTTATTCACTAGAACCTAGTACTAATTGTAATGTTTTTACATATAATAATATATATGAATATTAAGAAACATATCATAGAACGTCATAAATTTTCTTCCTTAAGACCTTTTATGTTATAATATCCTAAGTGAACTTTTCACACTCATTGTTATTGTTATTCCATATTATGATGGGACCCTAGAAATTCCATGATGTTATTACTAAATATGCCTTATATTTCTTGATGAATGTTTTTATCATACATAAATGTTTTGATCTATTAAGCATAGTGACTCATTATACATTTAGAAACATTCTCATGGTTTATTAAATTATTAATCTTTAGTATAGGAGATTGTTAAAACATGACCCTCCAATACGAAATCTACATTTATATTTGTTATTGTATATTCCTATATATGGATGTGTGTAATGATCTGTAAAAATTAATATTATTACTACTAAATTTCATTATTAATAATAATTTTATGACTGGAAGAATAAATTTATAAAATATGGTTGTGGTGATGTAGGATAAACTGGTTGAGGCAATAGCGATGTTGTACTACAAAAAAATTATTTAAATGATTTACCTATTTTATTCCTTAAATTTTTTTGGGTATATTAGATCCAATTATAGAAATTTAAATTCTTGATTAATTTCCTGGCCATGGTGGCGTATTTCGTAATTTCATTTCTAGAAATTAAAAGAAAGTGATATAATGAATATTGGTTTTTGAAACTAGTATGAAAAAATCATAAGTTTATATATTATGAAAATGGGATTGTTTTAGATAATTTTATTTAATAGGATGCTATTTGTACTTTTTACATTAAATTCCTCATCTATGGGATCCTTGTAATATTTCTATACAATATCCTTGGAAACTATTTTATATATCCCAACACTACTGAGTAAGGGGATAAGAGGGTTACACACTATGTATATTCTGAAACTCAGTTAAATTCATTATGAATTTAACATGTTTAATAAATATTTTACCCTTATGTGCTATAATTACTATTTATACAATTTTACACAAATAATAATCACTCGTTATTATATAATATATATACATGATTTATTTAAGACCATCAAATTTTCATCGGACAGTATGATTGATATCATATTCAACACACAACACCGAGCATAAACAAAAAAAAAATATTATTATTTTATGACAAATATTACATATACATTGAATTATATGGTAGGAATATAAGTTACTAAATTATGATTATATATAATGACCTTAGTAAATAGAATATAATTATTAAATTATTATTATATAAGAGCATAATTTTTAGTAATGTCATTTCTTTCATTAAAAATATTATTTCTTTATAAAAGTTTTCTAAATTTTTGTTATAGAATGTTAAATTAAATTTCTAGGAATTATATAGATATTATTGTATAAAAAGTAAACAAATTTTTAAATCAAAATATTAATGATAGCTGGTTGTAATTTTTTGGGATTTCTATGAGAATATTTATTTTAATGTTATTGGTTGAAAATATTTTATTTAATAGTACTATTATTTCTTTAATTTACAAAGTTAAATTTACTTTAGATATTTTTTATAATTAAATTTTATATTTCATAGTATTAATAATAAAATTATTTTCATTGGAATCGATTTTTTTTAATTTATCAATAAAAAATGATAATTATTTAACACAATTATTTTGGAAAACATTTTATCATTGTGATATTTATTCAGACCATAAATTATTTTATAGACCATATGTGAGTTGAATCATACAAAAATTAATTCAATAATAGGAATAAAGAGTTCCATATTTGTTAAAATTTTCCATTTTATTTTTTACCCATATGAATACTCACCAGAATAAATTTTTGTTTCAATGGTTCAGGTAAAACATGATAATTAGGTTTGAATATATTGCGAAAACTCTTCAAATTCATTCCAACACTTACATGCATTTAATTATGATTATATATTTCTTACATAATCATAAAAAAATTTAAAATATTATATTTTTCAATACAAAATTGCTATTTACTGTTATGAAAGTTATCTAAAAGAAAATTTCAACATTGTAACATTATTTAATTTAATAACATAAATATTTTGTTGTAGGGAAAATGCCAACATTGTAACATTATTTAATTTAATATCATATAAATAGTTATTTGAAATATGAATTAATTTTTTATAAAGGTAATTTATTTTTTTGTTTAGTGATCTAATATATATGTTCAATTCATATACAATGTTGACATAGTGCTCTAGCATGCAACAAAAAAATCAAGTAAATAATATAAAAAACTATAAAATTATTATTTATGGTGAGTTATAGTGTACCATGAATTTTTAAGGTATATATATATATATCATATTATAGATATTTTATTTGTTAATATTTAAATTCCTTTATTATCACAGTAGTTTCGAATAAAAAAATTAATAGATTAAAATATTACATACATTATTTATTATGTTGAATATTATTTTTAAAAATAATATTAAATCAAAAAAATATTTATATAATTATATTATGTTCATAAATAATCTAAAATTTCATCAAATTACTATTTCTAATCTAATTTTAACCTTATATATAAAAGAATGACTCATTAACATACAAAAATTCATTACCATAATAAATGATAAAACTAATTAGCAATCGGTTAAAAATATAAAAAGTATTAAATTATATATAAACCTTACTAAATATCATTATGTAATAAAAATAAGAGAATATCATTACTATATTTTAACACATCTCATGTTGGAAACATTTTATATGAGTTACGTAGATATTATATTCCAATATTTCATGTATGTTCCCTAAATTTCATTAATGGTATGTTATAATAAACCTCATTTTTTAAAATTATTTAAAATTTTTAGTTTTACTATATTGATACTAATAAATAAGACATTGTTTAATATTTTAACCATTGTCCATTTATGGGTTATTTTACCTTTTGTTGTAACGTTCATGGAACCTAAAGAGTGGTTAAAATTATGTAATGGTAATTTATAAAAGGGATTCCATGACTAAAAACAAATAAATAATTATAACAATATTAAAGAAAATTTTACAAATTTTATTTTATGATATTATTTCTCCTCGTAATTTTATTATATTCCATATATGAATATTTTTATTTATTAATTAAAGGTGTATTAATATATATTAAATTAATACTTTATGAAATTCCGAAAGTGTCCATCCACTGTCATTTAAAACGGACCAAACTCTCATTAATTATTCACAATTTTTAAGAAGATTAAATATCCAATAACAACACTAAAATTAAATTTTAGCAATTATCCACATCATAGATCTTTTGGAAATTTAAAATGTTCTATTTATGAGTTAAGGCGTAAGCTAAAAGAGGTTTCCCAATAGAGATGTATAACAAAGTGTTTTTCATTTTATTTATTGTTCAACATGATTTAAATATATAGTATCCATTATAGAATAACATACATGTTATCATAAGTTTTAATAGTTTTTATTATGTTATCTGTAACACAGTATCCACCTATTTTTCATAATACTAAAAAATAAACCATCTCTCATGTGTATGTATGGTCTACAACCGCTATGAAGAAATGTGTTTCATTTTTATTAAAAAAATCACAATGGTAATATTATTGTTAGGTTTAATGATTACATATGATAAATATTATATTATTATTGTTATTTGAATATGAATTATTTTTCAAATATCATTATTTTCATCCATCAAAAAAATAAAACTTTACTAATGCGTACAGACAAACAACTTTATCCACAAAGTGATGTAATATATTTTTCATCATTGATTGTTATAAATATTTATAATTGTAAATAAAATTATTAAATAAATTTTATTACACATGATTAAAATTATATAGATTATGGAACCATGATCTATGTATAAACTCTTTGATATCCTACCCAAAATATGTATGACTGATGAAGAAGTTATCACCTTGATAAGTGATAAGTGTTAAAAAATGTCAAAAGTTAATTACATGTGGTATGATATATATTGTTATGGTTTTGAAATATATATATATATTTATAATTTATATATCATTATTTTTTTGGGGTTAGAATTCATATGAAGAATAGTGAGACTTGGGGTAGGAAATTTTCTTCTCTCATTTATTTATTTGAGGAAATTGTAAGATTCACCACTTTTTTATTTTTCATGGTGAATATATTTCTCATTAAATAAGATTATTTTTATCCTTTTAAAAATTAAATTAAATGAAAAATAAATATATGATTATCCAATTCACGGGGTGTCAAATTTAATATTACAAATGTGATATAGGTTTATGATACAGTCTGATTATATATAAAGATTATTTATAACAATGTTTCTAATGATAAAATTTCATCATACACCTCTCTGTAATATCATGAATTTTATTATCATATATTTATTTATATATATTAGATATTTTTCTTTCAAATTTATTTCTTTAGGTACACAGAATACTTATAAAATATTTATAAGAAAACTCATATTTATTTCCCTCTTATGTTAGACATTATATTCCTTGTAAATCCATATTTTTCCGTTATGTCATTAGGATTGTTATTAATATTATCCTATTATTTTAATGTCTTTTAACCATTATTCAGTTTTAAAAATAAATTTTAAATGGAATATTATCTTTTTTTCCAAAATTTTTTTCTTTTTGGTTTCTACAGAAAATATAAAATGAATATTTAGTTTAAAAAAACTAACATGAATACAGTTTTCCATGAACATGAATACTAATTGATTCGAATTTTTAATTTAATATTATCCTGGGTTTTTAAAAGAAAACTAATCTATAATATTTTGTATTTTTTTACATTTTAATGATGTAATTTCAAAATAAAAAGAATTTTTTATTTTGAAAATACTCCATGTGATCCTTTAATAGAATATTCATCTACTTTAACATATTTTATAGTTACATGTACTTCAGAATGGATATAATATTGAGATAAAATACTTATAATTTAATAAGATTATTTTTTAGTATTATTTTTAGAGTTTTATGATACCCATTTATTTTCGATGATTAATTTTTTTTAATGTTTTAATGTTTATGAAAAACATTTATTTTCAATGAGTTATTATATTTGATAACTGATTTATGGTATGTATCTAATAAAATTAAATGAATATGGTTATTTTATGGGGTTTCACATAATTATATATCCCTCCAATGAATTGGGTAATGGCAATAATCTCATGAGAATATAATAAATTGAATGGTGAGTGAACCTAGTTCTGTATGTGACTTAGCCCACTATGATATTCATGGGTGTGGACATCGAGCAAGAAATGATGGAATCAAGAGTAAACCCAATCCAATAATAATGTCTTGAATGATTTAATTGACTATAGAAATGATTTTCTATGATTATATATATTCCTAAAATTTATGTCTCAGTATAATGTTAACGTATAACATTTCATATTATATGAATGATTTATGATTTATGTCTTATAAACAATAATGTTTTATTCCATAATGAATGGGTTTGATCTTAGAAATGTTGGGTATGTATTTTATATTATTAGTTTCTTTTTAATATACTGATGTACTCATTTTTTTTGTTTTACTAATCTTTGATATCAACATGGTTTACCCTTAATGAACATTTGAGCTCTCTATTTCTTATGTTTCCATTCCCAGTGTTGTGAAAATTATTTTTTAAGTTAGGTATTTATAAAAAGAGTACTACATGACATTATATTTGTGGGATACATTTATGATCATTCATGAAATATGACGATTATGTTTCTAGTATCAATAGACATTAAACCCTTACTGTTCAGTAAGGTATTATAGTATTCTCTAAACAATATCAATCAATTATAATGTAATAGAGATGAATGAAGTGTATTTTTCATTATAGTCAATATCATAAAAGGATTTAGTTAATAATATGAAATTATGATTGATGAATTTTTTTGAAAACATTAGTTTTTTTTTCAAAGTATATGATAACATCGTAAAGCTTTGTTATGTTAGAAATTACATTCATTCCCATGAAATATATTCATTATTTGTACTATGATTGTGAATTGTTTTAAAAATGTACATATTTGATTAATAACCCTTAAAAATTATTTTTTTATAAGTAATCTATCAATATAGTGCATGACGAGTGCTCCCTTAATACACACCTGGTTTAAAACTATCGTTGAGTCCATAATGTTTCTTTTTGAGTTTTCTAGTCCATGATGTTTTGAAATTCACAAACACTCTATCACAGGGAAAATTTTAATTTTATCTTTGATTTATTGTAATAAGGATGATTTTCCTTCCTCAAGGAAATTAATTTTTTACATTGATTTTCAATAATAAGGATGTTTTTTTGAACCAATGGAAAATGTATACGTACCAGTTTTTAATTATTCGTATTGTAGTTTCCCAGAATCTAAATCTTTTTATTCCTATGTTAATATTTCATTTTCACATATAAATCCTCAGAATTCGATAAATAATTAGATATACAGTATTATGTGCTCTGGATGAAAATTCAGGTTCATAATTCTAAAAAATTCAGGTTCTGAATTCATTGAAATTCTGACTCTAAATTCCCTAGAATTTAGACTCTGAATTCCTTAGAATTCAGGTTTCGAGTTGCTTAAAATTCAGTTTCTGAATTCCTTAGAATCTAGACTCTAAATTCCTTATAATTAAGACTTTGATTTCCTTAGAATTCAGGATCCAAATTCCTTATAATTATAACTTTGAATTCCTTATAAATCAAACTGCAAATTCCTTATAATTCAGTTTCTGAATTCTGTAGAATTCCGACTCCGAATACATTAGAATTTAGACTCCGAATTCCTTAAAATTTAGTTTCTGAATTCCTTATAATTCAGACTCCGAATTCCTTAAAATATGAACGCCAAATTATTTATAATTCAGACTCCAAATTTTATATAATTGAGGCTTCTAATTCCTTAGAATTCAGACTCCAAATTATTTAGAATTCATACTCTGAATTCCTCAGAATTCAGTCTCCGAAGTCTACAGAATTCTGATTCCTAATTCCTTGGAAAATAGAATCTGAATATCCATGTAATATAGACTCAATTTTTTTTCTCCTATACTTCGATCATTATTTTTTTAGACTATGAAAAATATATTTTATAGAGAAACCATATTTTATATACCCTTGTTATAGTTTTTAAATGATGTCGTGCATTCTGTTTCTAACCAACTATTTTTTGAGTGACACGTGTACAGGTCCTTCTAATATTTAATGATAAATATTAATGTTGCTGGAGGGAGATACCCGTTGTGAAAATTCCCATCAATATGAGCTATTTCGAACGAGACCCGAACTAAAATTGGATTAATGTTCAACAACTCTAGAGATTATATACTGTAGAAGTGATTTCTAGAGAGGGCGACACTGAAACATTTTGTGTACTGAACATCTTGTTTAGCATAGTTCATGCAACTCCGATTATTGTTATTTACAATCAAGGGCTTCCGGGGATAAGAAGTCAGAGGTTTATCCATCCTTATAGTTTGAGAACTTACATGATCAATAAGATAGAGGTGTCGAATACCTTGATGTTTGAGGGATTGCGGGGATAGCAAGACACTCTCTGATATTCATATCAAGGGCTTACCCGGGTGTGGGTAAGATATAATATCTTGAATGTATAAATCATGGGACCTTTATCCATGGTTATTGGATACTATACTCTTTGGGTTAAAATATTTCCTACTTTTACTTGTACTTTTTTATGTTTGGTTTCTCCTACATTTTGATTATTAAGGAATTTATAATTATCTAATACATTCTTTTACATTTACCCTCTGATTATTAATATTCTATATGGTTTAAGGTAGAATCATTGTTCTTATAAATATCTCATAATTTTCATTTCCAGAACTATATTTCAATAATTTAGAAAGTTTTTAGAACTAAGAGTTCTTGTGAATTTACCTTGTTTATCGTTGTTAAATATTAAGAATTTCAGTACAATATATAAAAGTTCCAAAGGAATTTTTTAAAGAATACAATTCACCACCCACTCTTGTATTTTGAGAATCTACATCGTATTTCGATACTACAATTGGTATCCAAGGAGGTTTCAGAAATACTGTCACGACCCGCCCTCGGGGTCCGTGCCGTGACTACCCCAAGCCCGCCTTCCATAGGCCAGGGGCTGGCGACTAGCACCAAGGCGTAAATCCCAGTAAAAAGGGAAGGCATTGCCTTTGTAAAGTAAACAAACACCACAGAGAAGCAAGCGGAAAGTAAAAACTAAACAAAAGCAGAGTACAACTGAAAGTGCGGAAATGTAAATGGGCCAGTATACAAACCCAATCTGAAAGTAAAGTACAACTCGAAAGGGAAAACATCAACTGAAAAGTAAAGCCGCTACACCGAGCTGTCCACTGGAAATCCAACCTGAAGGGTGGGTACAGATAGCTCCACTGCTCCACGGGTCCCGCCGTCCGCTCCGAGCACGTTCCGCCTGGTGGTCCACCTCCGGGTACCGTCCCGGTCTGCAAGCCTCAGCTATGGTCAACGTTGTCCATCGTCTGCAACCAACACAACGTAGTGCGGGCAAAGCCCATGCAGGGGTGAGTATAATCTACTCAGTAGGGACCCCGAGACCCCTGAAGGTCTCTCAAATCCACAAAGGATAAAACACGAAGAAAAGTACAATCACGAAGTAACAATCGACACTGCTTAGGTATATGCCCATACATATACCTAATCATCAATTTCAAATACGCTCAAACCTCCGAGCCCAAGTACAACTCAGTCCACACAGGAATGTAAATGTATTCCACACAGGAAAGTAAAACATAATCCACATAGGATTGCAAAACACAGTCCACACAGGAAAGCAACAGGATTCAGCTCAAACCAGGATTTTCATTAACGAAACCACAACGGTTGAAGAGCCCCATCTCTGAAGTGTACAGTGGTCCTGTCACGACTCCGAGGTACTGCTCAGTAACCTAAGACTGCTGAAGTACTCCTCCTGTCGAGTACCGCGGGTCTGCTGCCAACTACCGGGCGCTCCGTCCGCTGAGGGTCTGCTGCCAAATATCGGGCGCTCACCCAATTAGCCTTCAGAGGTACTCCTCCAGTCGAGTACCGCGGGTCTGCTGCCAACTACTAGGCGCTCCGTCCGCCGTGGGTCTGCCGCCAAATACCGGGTGCTCCGTCCACTGGGCTAGTCGACTCACTCCTAGTCGAGTCAGTCGAGCAGTCTTCAGGTCTCAGCCGGCTACACGGTCTCCGTACTCCGTACGCTCGTCTCCAGTATCGCAGGTCTGCCGCTACAACCAAGCGCACCACCTCTATCGAGTAACACAGAATATTCAGCTCATACGAATATACTTCTTCAGATGACGATAAAGATGATCACTGAACCATCTATGTCGTCGGACCCACGAAGGATCGATAGGTACTAACCTTGCAGTGACCCACACAGGATCTGGCCCACACAGGACCGGGCCCACGCAGGACCTGTAGCACTGATCCACGTAGGATCGCTGAGTGCAGTAGTCGTCGTCGTCGAATCCACACAGGATCTCTGTACTGTCGTCGTCGCAGTCACCGTAGCAGTAGTAGCAGTAGTAGTCAGAGTAACAGTCGCAGCCATCACTAGGGTTCCCGCACACAGCAAGCTCGTTCGGAGGGTCCGCTCCACGAGCCGAGAGGCTGATACATCAACTGTCACAAAGACCAGAGTTGATGTATCCAAAAGTTCCGTATCGTCAACAGGAACTCAACGCAACAGACGGCGCGTCGATCGGACGCCCGGTCTGAGAGTTATTGGCATTTTCATCCCCGGGGCCCGGTTGGTTTTTAAGGCAAAACCAACCCGACCGTACTCCACCTGCGTCCAAACCTCGGGTGGAGTATGCCAAAAGATCCGTCTCACTAAGAGGAACACAACGCGACTGACGGCACGTCAATCGGACGTCCGTAGCTCAATATATGAGTGTTTCCGCTCCGAAGGCCCGGTTGGTTTCGTGAACGAACCAACCCGTCCGAACTCAAAGTGATCCGAAACCTTGACTGTGATATACCAAAACGACCGTCTCGATCCAAGGATCGCGTTGCCGCAGACGGTTCGTCGAACGGAGGTCCGAGGCTCATGTTATGGCCAAAAGACCGGAACTTGTTCGAAACGGGGGGGGGGGGGGTCCGGGTCCGGGCAGACCCGGCCCAACCCCCCCCCCCCCCCCCCCCCGGGGCGGCCGGCGGCGGCCGCGGCGGCCTGGCGGCCTGGCGCCGCACGAGGGCGGCACGCGGGGGGATCAATTCCCCCGCTTCTTCAAATGGCGGCGCGGCAAAGCCGCGCCGTTTTTGTCAAACAACGGCCCCCCTCCTGGGGGCCCGCTTTGAAGTGGAACCGAGGGAGCCGCCTGCCCCCCCCCCCCCCCTCAGGGAAACCGCCCCCCTCATTAAGAGGGGGGGTTTTATGAGCCGGCTGGGGAATTAATTTCCCCGGTTTAATGCCTTCCGGCCGGCCAGCTGGCCGGCCGGTTTTCTCCAAGGGGACCGGAAAACCCGGTCCCTTCTTCAGCTTCCGACGCCGGCGGCCCGGCCGCCGGTCTTCTCAAATCGCCGCGGCCCGGAAGCGGCCGCGGAATTCGTCATCCGGCGCTGTGCGACGGCACCGTGCCCCTCCGCCGCACCTCGATATTCTTTCAACGCGGCGCGACGGCGTCGCGTTTTTATTGTTTCTTCCATGGTGCGCACGCGACGGCGTCGCGTAAGTTAAACGTACAATTATCCGCGTGGTGTGACGGCACCACGCCACCTTGCTTCCGCCCGCAAGAATAAACAACATGAACGATGGAGGGGGGTTCGGCTGTGTTCATGCGGTCAGGCCCCCCCCCCTCACGTTAAATAATAACACAACTAAAGAATATCCAGTTGCCTCACGTTTAGACATGCTAAAATCCACGATCAAGAATGGAATAAATATTCAATAAATCAACAACCCCTACCTTGGTATAAGGTTCGAAGATTTGTCTACGTTCCGCGGAAGACGGCGTCGCGGAGGTCGGGCGTCGCGGTCGTCGTTCGTCAAATTCGATGACGAAGAGGTGCGTCCGATGTGATACGTCGTTGGTGAATCCTTGTACGCCGACGAAGGTTGTCTGAGGAAGAAGCGGTGTTCTCTCTCGTTGACACGGAAGACGAAGAAGAGCGGAGCGGCGTTCTTCGTCGGAACTTGAGCGTTCTTTGTCAAGTCTTGAGGAATGTCAAATAAAAAGAAAACAACGAACTCAAGAACCCCTACCTCGATAGTCGTACGTTGACGTAGTCGTGGAATATCGGTGTCGATTCCTTTGACGTCGGAGGAAGAGTCGTTGTCGATGGCGTTCGTCACGGAAAACCGTCGCGGAAGAGATGATGCGGAAGAAGAACGTTACGTCGCGGATATGGCGTCGCGGAAGAACAGTGTTCTTCGGCGGAGAAGTTCTTCATTGAAGAACGGCGTTCGTCGCGTTCTTCATTGAGTTTGAAGAAGATGAAGAAGACTTCCCTACTCTCTCAAGGAGATAAAATTCTAACAAAATAAAATAAGACTCTTTCTTATTTTATTCACACAACCCAACCTCTTTGAATTTCAAAGGTTTGAAATTCAATAACCACACACAACTCACCTCATTAACTCATTACATTTAAGTCATAGGTTTATAACATTAGTTAACATAATTTAAGTGGGATTTGAGGGGGTTTTTAGAGTATATGAAGGGGTGGGGTTTGTGTGGGCCCCACCACCCTCATAACCACCCATGGGAGGTTGGGTGGTTACCCAACTTCCAACAAGAGATATCACTTAGAGTAAAATAATAAAAATTGTAGTGTAATTACAAAGTAAACATCCACAATTTTTATTATCAACACTCGCATGAACGCAACTCCAGAACAGGAGTTCCTAAGTGTATACCGGCGCTACGGTTCCATTGGTGCCCTCAGATTTCAATTCCGAGCACCGGATCAAAAGTTAGAAATTCCCGCTCGTTCGTTCACTGAACGTACCCGAGCCAAACTTCGAAAATTAATTCCAGGCACTCCGGGCCTCGGAATCAGGTGCCGTCTGAAACCGAGCTTTTTTAAAATTCTAAAGAAAATTAAGAAAAAATTTTCCTTGAATTTTACGGGTCTTTACATTACTCCCACCTCAGGGCTTTACGTCCCCGTAAAGATACATCAAAAACTAGGGAAACAAATGAGGGTACTGAGCACACATCTGAGCCTCCCACTCCCATGTGCTCTCCTGGAGATTCATGTGCTGCCATCTGATGCGCACAAGAGGAATCGATCGCCCACGCAGGACCCGCTCCCGTCGATCCTCTATCTCCACCGGGACCTCCGTAAAAGTCGCCCAATCGTCAACGTCAAGCTCCCCATGGTCAATGATGTGTGTCGGGTCGTGCACGTATCTCCTCAGCTGAGACACGTGGAAGACGTCGTGCACCCGGTGCAAATGAGGTGGTAGAGCCAGGCGATAAGCCACCACGCTAAACCTGCTGAGGACCTGGAAGGGTCCGATGAAGCGCGGAGATAACTTGCCGCCTTGGCCAAATCTCCGAATACTGCGTCGAGGTGAGACCCGTAAGAAGACGTGGTCACCACCCTCGAACTCCAGTGGCCTCTGCCTCCTGTCAGCATAAGGTTTCTGCCGGCTCTGAGCTGCACTCATCCGCCCCTGGATGACCTGGACCATCTCAGGTCCCACAAGAGCTGCAAGATTTCTTCTTTGCCGATAAGAGAAATCTGGTCCCATCCCCTGGATGAACCACATTATTTGCCTAAAACAGTCAATCCTAACATGGATGATACTAATCCATACTAAGGATGACGTCGTAAGGCCTCAACGCTACTACTAAGAGATTCAACCGTTACTCTCACCTCCAAGGGTTGAGTCACACTGTCGGCATCAGTGTGTCGTAACTGGGTCTCCTCCAGTAGATGTCTCACAAGTGAGGGTCAAGTCAACAGCCAAAACTGGAACCTCTTAGTAACATCACGAAAGAGGACAGGAACAAAAATATCACAAAGGTATGCGTCTTTTATTATTGCAGCTCATAATACAAGACGCTACACAAAAGAAACAAGGAACCAGAAGTACAAAGGATGTTATCCACTAGTTCTGCTCCTTCCCATAAGCTCCCAGAGCTCCATGATCGAAGGCCTCGGCTGCCTGAAGCTGAGCTCTCCCCTGCGGTCGGGGTGGACCTCCTGGTGGTGGTGGTGGTAGAGCCTCAAAGCGTCGTCCACCACCTACTGCTCGGCCAGATCCTCTGCCTCATCCGCCTCCTCCCTGCAGACCGCCACGGTCGAACCTCTGCCTCTGCCTAGGTGGTTCCTCAACCGTCTGCTGCTCCTCCGCATGGCGGGTCGGGAAGTCACGAGCCATGTGGCCTTGCCCGCCGCATGCAAAGCACTGTCTTCCACTCAAAAGACTGGCTCCGTGCTGTGTGCCCTGCACTGCTGAGCCAGTGCCCTGAGGTCGTCTGCCTGAAGGTCTGGTCTGTTTGGACCCCTAAGTCATCTGTCGGCTACCTGCTACCGAAGACTCCGCTACGTGCCGCCCTGCGGTGGGTCTCTGTGCCGGTGTAGACTCAGCAAGGAAGCTCTCGATCAGAAGAGCCCGCTCCAGTACTCCTGTCTGAGTCGGTATGCTGAGGGAGATCAGCGATGCCCTGATCTCGTGTCTCAAACCCTGCTCGAAGGTCCGGGCCCGGAAGAATGGGTCACGTACCATGTCGGTCGAGTAGCGCGAGAGATCGGTAAATCTCGCCGAGTACTGAGCGACCGTCATGCTGCCCTGCCACAGCTGAAGAAGCTCCTGGATACGCACCGCACGAAGGGTGGCTGGGACGAACTCCGAGCGGAAGAGGCTCTCAAAGTCCGTCCAAAGAAGAGATGCCTCATCGTGCACCTGGAGCATCAGGCTCCACCATCGTCCTGCTGCTACGTGTAGTAGGCTCGCAGCGAGGATAAACATGAGGTCTGCTGGTGTCCTCACTAGCCTAAACACTCGAACCACTGCCTCCAGCCAGTCCTCTGCTGCCTGGGGTTTTGTCTCGCTGCGAAACCTGGGCGGTCGCTGGCGCTGAAACTCATGCAGTGCGCTGAGGCGACGTGCATCGTCAGCGGCTGCTGCTGAAAACATCGGGGGCTCGGCGGGTAGAGATACCGCCGGTGCCACTGCTGTCAAAGGGCCCTGCACCGAGGCCTCATCACTCGGTGGGCTGTCGTCACGCTCAACTCTCGGAACCCTAGCTGGCTGCCGTCGTGGGGCCATCCTGAATAGGAAACAAGTGCGCCACGGTCAAACAGTATACCTGGTGAGCTGACACAAAGAAATCACAAAGAAAACTTGAAACACACACGCAATCAATGTTTTCGTGCATTAAGTCAGAAATCAGAAGTCAGGTTCCTGGTGTACGGATACGTCGGCTGCCGCACCAACACTGGACTCCCTGGACTGATAACCACACTCAATACGCTAAACATCATTGCTCCACATAGAAAAGATCAGAGTTCGCGGTAGAACCGAACTCCTCTGATACCAATTTGTCACGACCCGCCCTCGGGGTCCGTGTCGTGACTACCCCAAGCCCGCCTTCCATAGGCCAGGGGCTGGCGACTAGCACCAAGGAGTAAATCCCGGTAAAAAGGGAAGGCATTGACTTTGTAAAGTAAACAAACACCACAGAGAAGCAAGCGGAAGGTAAACACTAAACAAAAGTAGAGTACAACTGAAAGTGCGGAAAAGTAAATGGGCCAGTATACAAACCCAAACTGAAAGTAAAGTACAACTCGAAAGGGAAAACATCAACTGAAAAGTAAAGCCGCTACACCAAGATGTCCACTGGAAATCCCACCTGAAGGGTGGGTACAGATAGCTCCACTGCTCCACGGGTCCCGCCGTCCGCTCCGAGCACGTTCCGCCTGGTGGTCCACCTCCGGGTACCGTCCCGCTCTGCAAGACTCAGCTAAGGTCAACGCTGTCCGTCGTCTGCAACCAACACAACGTAGTGCGGGCAAAGCCCGTGTAGGGGTGAGTATAAGCTACTCAGTAGGGACCCCGAGACCCCTGAAGGTCTCTCAAATCCACAAAGGATAAACCACGAAGAAAAGTACAATCACGAAGTAACAATCGACACTGCTTAGGTATATGCCCATACATATACCTAATCATCAATTTCAAATATGCTCAAACCTCCGAGCCCAAGTACAACTCAGTCCACACAGGAAAGTAAACGTATTCCACACAGGAAAGTAAAACATAATCCACATAGGATTGCAAAACACAATCCACACAGGAAAGCAACAGGATTCGGCTCAAACCATGATTTTCATTAACGAAACTGCAACTGTTGAAGAGCCACATCTCTGAAGTGTACAGTGGTCCTGTCACGACTCCGAGGTACTGCTCACTAACCTAAGACTGCTGAAGTACTCCTCCTGTCGAGTACCGCGGGTCTGATGCCAACTACCGGGCGCTCCGTCCGCTGAGGGTCTGCTGCCAAATACCGGGCGCTTACCCAATTAGCCTTCAGAGGTACTCCTCCAGTCGAGTACCGCGGGTCTGCTGCCAACTACTAGGCGCTCCGTCCGCCGTTGGTCTGCCGCCAAATACCGGGCGCTCCGTCCACTGGATTAGTCGACTCACTCCAAGTCGAGTCGGTCGAGCAGTCTTCAGGTCTCAGCCGGCTACACGGTCTCCGTACTCCGTACGCTCGTCTCCAGTATCGCAGGTCTGCCGCTACAACCAAGCGCACCACCTCTATCGAGTAACACAGAAGATTCAGCTCATACGAATATACTTTTTTCGGATGACGATAAAGATGATCACTGAACCATCTATGTCGTCGGACCCACGAAGGATCGATAGGTACTAACCTTGCAGTAACCCACACAGGATCGGGCCCACACAGGACCGGGCCCACGCAGGACCTGTAGCACTGATCCACGTAGGATCGCTGAGTGCAGTAGTCGTCGTCGTCGAATCCACACAGGATCTCTGTACTGTCGTCGTCGCAGTCACAGTAGCAGTAGTAGCAGTAGTAGTCACAGTAACAGTCGCAGCCAGCACTAGGGTTCCCGCACACAGCAAGCTCGTTCGGAGGGTCCGCTCCACGAGCCGAGAGGCTGATACATCAACTGTCAAGAAGACCAGAGTTGATGTATCCAAAAGTTCCGTATCGTCAACAGGAACTCAACGCAACAGTCGGCGCGTCGATCGGATGCCCGGTCTGAGAGTTATTGGCATTTTCGTCCCCGGGGCCCGGTTGGTTTTTAAGGCAAAACCAACCCGACCGTACTCCACCTGCGTCCAAACCTTGGGCGGAGTATGCCAAAAGATCCGTCTCACTAAGAGGAACACAACGCGACTGACGGCACGTCAATCAGACGTCCGTAGCTCAAGATATGAGTGTTTCCACTCCGAAGGCCCAGTTGGTTTCGTGAACGAACCAACCCGGCCGAACTCAAAGTGATCCGAAACCTTGAGTGCGATATACCAAAACGACCGTCTCGATCCAAGGATCGCGTTTCCGCAGACGGTTCGTCGAACGGAGGTCCGAGGCTCAAGTTATGGCCAAAAGACCGGAACAGGTTCGAAACGGGGGGGTCCGGGTCGGGCCGACCCGGCCCGACCCCCCCCCCCCCCCTGGGGCGGCGCGGCGACGCGGCGGCCGCAGCGGCCGGGCGGCCTGGCGCCGCATGAGGGCGGCACGCAGGGGGATCAATTCCCCCGCTTCTTCAAATGACGGCGCGGCAAAGCCACGCCGTTTTTGTCAAACAACGACCCCCCTCCTGGGGGCCCGCTTTGGAGTGGAACCGGCGGAGCCGCCTGCCCCCCCCCCCCCCCTCATGGAAACCGCCCCCCCTCATTAAGAGGGGGGTTTTTATGAGCCGGCTGGGGAATTAATTTCCCCAGTTTACTGCCTTCCGGCCGGCCAGCTGGCCGGCCGGTTTTCTCCAACGGGATCGGAAAATCCGGTCCCTTCTTCGGCTTCCGACGCCGGCGGCCCGGCCGCCGGTCTTCTCAAATCGCCGCGGCCCGGAACCGGCCGCGGAATTCGTCATCCGGCGCGGTGCGACGGCACCGCGCCCCTCCGCCGCACCTCGATATTCTTTCAACGCGGCGCGACGGCGTCGCGTTCTTGTTGTTTCTTCCATGGTGCGCGCGCGACGACGTCGCGTAAGTTAAACGAACAATTATCCGCGTGGTGCGACGGCACCACGCCACCTTGCTTTCGCCCACAAGAATAAACAACATGAACGATGGAGGGGGGTTCGGCCGTGTTCATGTGATCCGCCCCCCCCCCCTCACGTTAAATAATAACACAACTAAAGAATATCCAGTTGCCTCACGTTTAGACATGCTAAAATCTACGATCAAGAATGGAATAAATAATCAATAAATCAACAACCCCTACCTTGGTATAAGGTTCGAAGATTTGTCTACGTTCCGCGGAAGACGACGTCGCGGAGGTCGGGCGTCGCGGTCGTCGTTCGTCAAATTCGATGACGAAGAGGTGCGTCCGATGTGATACGTCGTTGGCGAATCCTTGTACGCCGACGAAGGTTTTCTGAGGAAGAAGCGGTGTTCTCTCTCGTTGACACGGAAGACGAAGAAGAGCGGAGCGGCATTCTTCGTCGGAACTAGAGCGTTCTTCGTCAAGTCTTGAGGAATGTAAAATAAAAAGAAAACAACGAACTCAAGAACCCCTACCTCGATAGTCGTACGTTGACGTAGTCGTGGAATATCGGTGTCAATTCCTTTGACGTCGGAGGAAGAGTCGTTGTCGATGGCGTTCGTCGCGGAAAACCGTCGCGGAAGACATGATGCGGAAGAAGAACGTCACGTCGCGGATATGGCATCGCGGAAGAACCGTGTTCTTCGGCGGAGAAGTTATTCGTTGAAGAACGGCGTTCTTCGCGTTCTTCGTTGAGTTTGAAGAAGATGAAGAAGACTTCCCTACTCTCTCAAGGAGATAAAATTCTAACAAAATAAAATAAGACTCTTTCTTATTTTATTCACACAACCCAACCTCTTTGAATTTCAAAGGTTTGAAATTCAATAACCACACACAACTCACCTCATTAACTCATTACATTTAAGTCATAGGTTTATAACTTAAGTTAACATAATTTAAGTGGGAGTTGAGGGGGTTTTTAGAGGATATGAAGGGGTGGGGTTCGTGTGGGCCCCACCACCCTCATAACCTCCCATGGGAGGTTGGGTGGGTACCCAACATCCAACAAGAGATATCACTTAGAGTAAAATAATAAAAATTGTAGTGTAATTACAAAGTAAACATCCACAATTTTTATTATCAACACTCCCATGAACGCAACTCCAGAACAGGAGTTCCTAAGCGTATACCGGCGCTACGGTTCCATCGGTGCCCTCAAATTTCAATTCCGAGCACCGGATCAAAAGTTAGAAATTCCCGCTCGTTCGTTCACTGAACGTACACGAGCCAAACTTCGGAAATTAATTCCAGGCACTCCGGGCCTCGGAATCAGGTGCCGTCTGAAACCGCGCTCTTGTAAAATTAAAAAGAAAATTAAGAAAAAAATTTCCTTGAATTTTACGGGTCTTTACAAATACATATATTCACATATATGTTTTACTTCTCAAATTTTCGTTGTACTATTTTTCCTTGCTTAGGATTATTATCCTTGTTTACAAAATTTTATTACTAATACAATTATGTGGAAATATATTTTCTATTAAATGAAAGGAATAAATATTGGTTATATTGGATATTTTAAAGCTTCTAGACCATATATAATTGATGTAAATGATTATGAATATTGGAAAGATCAAATGAATACATTTTTCATTAACACTGGAGTGGAAAAATTTTTTATTCTTACTGTAGATTACATGATTCGTGATAAGGAAGTCAAAACTTTTACTAATCCAGAAAAGATAGAATATTAGGTAAACCTCCAGGTCTGAAATACATTGTTATCTTCCATGGCCAGGAATACATATAGCCAATTTTCTTCTTGTTAACCTGTAAATTTTATTAAGACGATATTGGAGGTTACACATTTTGTAACTTCCATAGTTATCAAAACTAGTATAGCTATGATTATAGTAGAATATCATTGATTACTATTTCTTTATGAAGAACTAGTGTGAAAGTTACAACAATGGTTTATGACTATTGTTAATATTTTACAATCCAGTGGTGAATAAGTTCTAGATGATGAGGCAGTCGTGGAAAAGATTATAGATATCATGAATAATGAGTGGTAATCAAATGGAAAAACTATTGATGAGTAGATAAATGTCTCACAAATTACTCTTGATGAGATTTTTGGAACTCCTTTTCAACATGAGACAAGAATGAAAAGAGATGTTGATCTAAATAATAACAATAATAGAAATGGAATTGTTTCTTTTACAACTACTTCAAATCATATTAAATTCAAGACTCCTGAAAGGGTTACTAGATCCAAGTGAAAGAAGGTCTCAATTTTATCTGAACCATGTGAAATTGAACATTATAAAAATGAACTAGATAATCATTCTCAATGTATGAATATGATAGTTATGAAGGAAGACTTTAATTATTGATATAAGAAGAAATATAGAAATAAATGACAAGAACGAATCATAAGTCCCTTGTTATGAGTGCAAAATAGCAGGGCATATATGGCCAGAATTTCCTATGCTTAAGTGAAAGGATAGAATGGAAAAGCATTATGAGAGGAATAATAATAAATACTACAAATCTAACTCTATGAAAGGATTAAAATCTAATGACACGTGGAGTGCTAGTGGTGGGGACTCTTTTGTAGAATTATCAGAGTAAGAATCTTCTAGTAAGAAGAATATTGGTTTACATAACATGTTTCCAATTAAAAATAATTTTTAAATGGAAATGGTACACAATGCTGAATCCACAACCAAAATATCCTTGAATTCTAGTTATTGTGATAGTAAATATTATGAATCTTCAGATGAAAAATCATCTTCTAATGAAGATAATACTTTTCCTACTTCTGATGAAGTGTCTTGGTTTGTTAAGATTATTGAAAATTTAAATTCTAATGTTAAAAAAATTATAAGGAAAATTATAGAATCACTATTCTTACGAAGGTAATGTTATATCTTTCTATAGCTCTTCATATTAAAACCATTGATTTTTAATGTTTTTCAAAAATTCTTGAGGAAGATAATTCTAAGAAGGAAGAATGTTCGAAGGATCTTGAAAAAGTAATTTCTAAGAAAAATGACTTAGAGACAAACTCTAGAGCTAAAACATTTAACACCCCAAGCTTCCATTGTATGATTCTCTTTGAATAATATTGTAGCGTGTTTTGTACACAACTTCGAGATTCCAACACACCGCGACCAATCAATGTAGCTGTTATGAATATTAATACCCACTTTTTGAAATTTTATAAATTTTATCTCTCAAAATGGAATTTTTTTTTGGATTTGGAATATTGAAATTATCCTAGGGTGAAATTTTGGTACTTTTGGGATAACTTTTCTATTTTGAGGAATTGAAAATTACTCAATTTTAATTAAACAAATTCTCTAATAGAAACAATAAACTATGATAAATTATGAATTTCAGTGGTTTTAAAGTATATTTAGAATATATTTTTACCATTTAATAAAAAAAATTTCTTTGGACATAATTTCATAATTAAACCATACATAATCAAGTGTCAATATTTTGATAGTAATTATCTCTTAAAAACACGCTTTTTGTTTTAACAACAGGAATTAATTTTAAATTAATTTCTGCCACTTCTGTTTTTTGAATTTGGAAAAATGTATTCCATATTTGAAATTAGGATGTCGAAATTTTGTAAATAGGTAATTTTTATTTTTAGACATTTTGAATAATTACATAGGTAAATATTCTATTTACCATGGTTAAAGGGTAAATCTGGTAAATAAGGGTCAAAAAATAATATTATAATAATAATAACATACCCTAAAACGTGTCCTAACCTATTTTGTTGATAAATGTCCGATTATGGGCATCATTGGGTTGATTTTTGGACCCCATGGATCCACTTTTAAGTGATAAGGACACTTTATATTAATTAAGTTAAAATAAATACAAAAATGATATAAGCATATAACATTTAGGAAATCAATTTTTACGTAGGGTTATATTTGTTGGATTTTAGACTATAAATATTCATTACAAAGATAAGAAGATTTATTACATAATAGAAGTTTATTTTTAATTTTTATACATATAATAATTAAATTTATTTATGACACAATAATGATACAATATTTTCCTTATTAATGAATGAATCAAATAATTGGTATTATAAATGTTAAATTGAATATAATTTGAATGTTTTTATGACATTAATGAATTCTATTTCTTAATATGACATGATATTATAACATAAATGAATTTGTTTCAAATTAATAAATTTTTTAAGACTTTACAAAAAATCAATTATTGAATAGCGTCAAAATTGACATAAATTAGTTTTTAACAAAAATATTGTATTATTAATTGATATTATATTCTTAAAAATATAAGGTTCGGCCAAATGACTTATATCATGATAAGTGTATAATTAATGGACCACTTGGGGGTCTCTTGGATGTATATAGTAAGTTTATAAACTATATAATATAAAAATACAAATGGACATGGTAAATGTCAAACTAATTAACAAAGAGTTAAAACTAAAAGATATGGTTAATATTACGACCCAAACCTATATAATATCTATTGGTTGAAAGGATTTCGACCCACAACCACCTTATAATTTTAATAATCATGTTTGGTTTCATTAGAAACCAAATATGAATTTATTATAAAATAATATTTCTAGCCTTTCATAAGGTTCCCCTCACTCCTCTTATAAAAGGACACCAATTCTAACAAATTATTCAAATCTTCCAAGCCTTTTGGATTGGCCAAACCCTACCCAAATAACCTATAAAATTCCATCATTTCAACCTATAGGCCTTAATTTAGTCATAAATCCAACCTAAGGATCCCTTTTGATCAAATCAAAAGGAAGAACCCGAATAAGACGTGATGTTTTCACCACCCTCTTTCAAGTTCATTTCTAATTCAAATTCTTCTTTATTTGTTATTACCATTCTAAAATAATAACTCTAGTATCCTATATATACTGTGATGTAATTATATATATGGTACAACCATATTCAATATTATATCCATCCTTTGAATGACATGTCACCATACGTACGTACGTATGGCTTATCGTCTACACGTCGTGGTGTAATCATTATTAAAAACATTATTATTTGGATGGGTATAATACTGTTGTGTAATTCATTTAAATAATAAATATTACACTATAATGATTCTATATGTATTATATACTATCCAATTATATATTATTATCAAAATAGTGATATTGTCGCTCGTGCGTACGTACGGACTACCGTCTCCACAAACGTGATAAGATTCATTCCCCATCCTATCCATTCAAGTATAATTATCATTTGATGATTAAAAATAATTTTTAAGGACTTGATAACATTATAGATATGAATAAGATACAACCTATCCATAATAAACATGGCTTATGTAACAAAACATATAAAAGAAAACCAGTAAGATGACACCTGAAACGACAATAATACTAAGATATTGTTTACAAATCAATGTGAAAAGATCATATATGATATCATATTAATGTATATGATTCATGAATAATTTAATAAAAATTATTTAACCATTATATAGGAGGTTAGCATACCCTCTACCAAGGGAATGTACAAGGTAAGGGGTTTTCATCTCAGTCCTTATTCTCGTGAGATTCATGCCAAATTTCCACTATTACCTTTTGTGTGGTGTATGTACTTCCCACAATTGTATTCATTGTGTAATAAACATTAATTTATGTGTATTTACATATTTATTGTATGATACCTCTTTCCCGGGATGTATGTTTCGTATGTTACCAAAGTGGTAAGGGTTTATTTCACAATCTCTTCATTATACAAGGTTGTTTGTACGTAATTTTCTACTGGAATTTCGTTATCATCCACATCCATGTTTGTTAAAAAAAGTATTTTAAATTATTGTTACTATATTCTAGAAAATGGGTTAATTTGATTTTTACCCTTTCTGACTTTTTATAAGAAGCTTATAAAGGAATATTTCCATCATTTTCCAAACAATGTCATTTTTAACCTTTTTGACAGAGTTAAGGTAAGAATGTATTTTTTAACTTATATGGCGGGTGCGGATATTTTCCATCATTATAAAATCTTAGAAGATTACCTTACAGGATAATAAATATATTTTCAAAGTAATTGTTTTATTTTATAATTTTGTTACTTTTAAATGATTTCAAAAAAGAGATATTTCTCTCAAATAGTTTTGATTTCTTATATGTCAACATCTTTTGATAAATTTTACATTTATTTGAAGTTGATTTATTATGATAAAAATCATCCATATTGTATGTAAGGTTTTGTGATATGTTTGACTATGGATGAGTTAATTTTATGTCATTAATGGTTTATGATTAATGTCTTTGAATTTCATATGGTAGTTTTAATACGAATGTTTATGTTATATTTCATCCTCTTCATAGGATGAATGTATTACACTAGTATGTTATGGGTTGGGGACTGGTAAAAGTAAGCCCTCCGGGATGAGGTCCAGTTACAGCTGACCCTCTGGGTTGGTGTTCGGTTATTAGAGGCACTCCATGTTGGTGTCCGGTTATTATAGGCACTCTGGGTTGGTGTCCGGTTATTAGAGGCAATCCTGGTTGGAGTCCAGTTATAGAGGCTCTCCAGGTTGGGTTTTGGTTACAGTTATCCCTTAGGACTTGGCACGAGGCCTGGACACAGAAATTAATGTTCGGCATTATGCATTCCAATATTATGAAAGTGGTTATTGATATTGCATGTGATTATTCGACTAGTAGAATATCTATGTGAATAAGTAAAAGGAATTATTTCATTTTACTTTTTCCATATTATTCAAAAGCTCATGTTTTAAATGATTTTTTTTAGTTATACATTGCCTCAAATGTTTATGACTATTTATGAATGAATCCGCTATATTGTTATCCTTACTGAGCATCTGAGCTCACACCTTTCTATGTTTTATTTTTCTCAGGATGTGCAGAAATATATTATGACTAACCTGCAGTGATAGTCTGAAGGGTATATGAGTGTGGACTATGCATAATATATTATTGTAGTTTTTCACTTTATGATATAATGTAAACCTTATTAATGTATCTAGTGATTCCAAGGCTACTAAAATAATTGGTCTTTCTAGACCTAATCTTTTGTGATCCTGAAAATGTTATGTAATAATTTACCGACTCTGGGTAACTCGGGTCAGGGCGTTACAGTTGGAATCAGAGGATGTTTAGTAAAACCATTGAAAGAAAGATTTAGATAAACTCTGATTACAGCACATAGACCTCAGATGGACTTTGAGGATTAGTATATAAGAACTTCCTAAAATTTTGGAATTGTAGAGATTTTGTGAGTTTTTCGAGAAATACACCCCTGTCTGGATTCGAGTAGTTAGAGACGGCTCTCATACCGATGTACCTCAAGGTAAAACCTGAAAACACCGATTTGAGGTAGACTCGAATGGGAACTGGTGCACGACAATAGGCCTTGCTGCACTCTTGGTTACGACACTCATGGGGGGTGTGCTTAGGATAATTCTCATTTTTATTACAAACCATTATAAAGGGTTTATGAGTATATACTTTCTCTAAGAAAACATTTTTTTATGATAATGGATTATATCCATAAGTAGTTCAATTTATGTTAAGTGTTTTAAAAGTATGGAATTATTTATTTTGATTCATAAACTGATCTAGTTTATGCCATTGTTTAGAAATGGTGCCTAGTGGAAGAAATAGAAATTGTATCAATACACACAGTCCATGTAGGGATTTCCCTCCTGCTCAAGATAATTATAGTGGAACTGGTGATTCAACTGGTGCTGATCAGCTAATCACCATACTGGGACAACTCACTTAGGTTATGAATAATAACCTTACCCGTATGGAGCCCCCTGATCCACTGCGTGGAGGATCAATTCCAGATCGTTTCATGAGGAAAAAACCACCAACATTCAATTGGATTACAAATCCATTGGTAGCGGAGCAATGGATATGTTCCCTAGAAAAAATATTTAAGTCTTTAGGGAGTAGTGAAAGGGAAAAAGTTATCATAACAGTTTACTGCCTCACTGGAGATGATGATCAATGGTGGCCATTGATTGAAAACATGAAGGAAGATGATGAATATCATATATGTAATGGAGGGAGTTCAAAGATCTATTTTTAGAAAAATAATTTCTTAGTGACCATCGAGCATATATAGAATGGAAATTTACGAGTCTGAGACAAAAGGAGGATGAGAATGTCACAAAGTATGAGGCTAAATTTACATGGTTAGTGAGGCATCCTAGAGATTATATACATAATCCAAGAGTAAGATTGATCATTTCATTTATGGGTTAAAACCATATCTTCATCAAGCATTAGTCTCACAATCTTTCTCAACGTACATAGATATAGTCTCATGTTCTATCAAGAAAGAAAAAGAATTTCTCTAAATCATACGATAATAAAGTTAAGAAAGGGAAGAAGAGAAATATGGAAAAGACACAGATAAAGGTAAAAGGGAAAGAATTATTTTCCATTATATTAAAATTGTGGGAAGAAACACCCCGGTACTTACCTAAAAAGAATGTGAGTTTGTTACAAATGTGGAGAAAAAGGTCACCAGAATCTTGATTGCAAAGGAAAGAAGGAAGGATTTCAATGTTGAATGCTACAATTGTAGTGAAATGGGTCATTTTGAAAATGAATTTCCAAAGTTTTGGGGGAAATTACCTCAGAAAAGGATAAGTTTATGCTGTTACTATAGTTGAAGTGGAATAATTAATGTATTTATGTTTTTGGACTCAAGGATTATATTCAAGTTATGATAATAATGTGATATATATACGGATTTTAATGCAGTACTTGTTGTTTTCATTAAGGTTTTAATATGACTAAGGTAATCATATATTCAGTACATGACAATAAGATAAAGTTTACTCTGTTTGGAGAATTTGATGTTGCGATTGATTTTGGAATTAAGATTCCTTTTACAGTGAGTATAGACAGAGGTACTTTGGATAACTATAATGTTTTGGAATGGATTACGTTGAACTTTGGATAGTATTGTTCAAGGTTAAAACATTTATTATGAATATTTTTGAAAAATTATGATACTATAGTTATAGGAAAAGGAAAACCTGCAGGTCGGGCGATAACCCATTGTGTCAGACAAATCAGCAGGAATCGAACAAAGAACCATAGTGCGACAGGCCTTTATTACCTACCACTAGCCTATAGGAAGTCCCTCGTTATTAAAAAATATTTTTTCATTATAATGGTATGTGTTAATGTTTTTAACCTTATACTATTAGGATAAATCTAATATTTTTTAGTTTTATTATCTATTGGAGTGTAATATGAGTTTGTGGTAGAAACTAGTTAAAGGAGAAAAACTCTATTTGTCAAGATGTATATATATATATTTATCATATTCTATGAAGAAATTAATTCTTAAAATTTAGCGAAGATATATTAAGACCAAAAATTTGTTATCCTAATACCTTATGATTCGTTGAACTGGTGATATTTTAAATCATCCGAGATTGATGGATTTAAGGCCCTAACTTCCAAACATGTTTGTGATTGATGACCACAATCACTCCCTATAAATTTTTACATTTTCCCACTAATTACATGTCTATAATTTCCACCAATGGTCTCCTATTCAAACCCCTAATTTGGTGGTGAAATTCTCATTTCCCTTTCCCTCTTATTAAAACTAAATTTTATTAACCCAATTTCTGATATGGGTTTTCCACAAAGGTACTTTCTATTTTCAACCATTTATTTTCAAAAAAAAATTAAAATTGATAGGATGCAATTATTTCAAGAAGGGGAGAATGTAACAACCCAAGCTTCCATGGTACGATTCTCTTTGAATAATACAGTAGCGTGTATTGTATATGTAATTTCGAGATTCTAACACACTCCGACCAATCATAGTAGCCGTTATGAATATTAATACCCAATTTTTGAAATTTTATAAATTCTATCTCTCAAAACAGACTTCATTGTTGGATTTGGAATATCGATATTATCTTTGGGTGAATGTTTGTTACTTTTCGGATATCTTTTATATTTTGATGAATTGTGAAAATTACTAAATTTTAATTGAAATTTTTTTTAATAGAAACAATTAATAGTGATAAATTATGAATATGAGTGGTTTTAAAGTATATTTAAAGTATATTTTTACCATTTAATACAATTTTGGTCTTTGGACATCATTTTATAATTAAACTGGACATAAACAAGTGTCAATTTTTTGATAGTAATTATCTCTTAAAAACACGCTTTTTTTAACAACTAGAATTAATTTTAAATTAATTTCCGAAAATTTTGTGTTTTGAATTTGGAAAAATGGACTCTTTATTTGAAATTAGGATGTGGATATTGTATAAATAGGTAACATTTATTTTTAGACATTTCGAATAATTACTTCAGAAAATATTTTATTTACCGTGGTTAAAGGGTAAATCCGATAAGGAAGGGTAAAAAAATTATATTATGATAATAATAAATTTCCATAAAACGTGTCCTAACCTTATTGAATGATACATGTCCGACCATGGGCATCTATGGGTTGATTTTTGGTCCCCATGGAGCCACTTGAAGGTGATAAGGACACTTTATATTAATTAAGATAAAATAAATACAAAAATGACATAAGCATATAACTTTTAGAAAAACAATTTTTACATATGGTTATATATGTTGGATTTTCGAATATGAAAATTCATTAGAAAGATAAAAATATTGCCTACATAATGGAAGTTTATTTATAATTTTTATACATTTAATAATTAAATTTATTTATGACACAATAATGATGAAGTGTTTTCCTTATTAATGAATTAATCAAATAAATGGTATTATAAATTTTAAAATAAATATAATTTGAATGTTTTGATGACATAAATGTATTTTATTGGTGAATATGACATGATATGATTTCTCAATATAATTTGGTTCGAATTAATATAGTTTTTAAGACTAACAATAATCAATTATTGAATAGTATCAAAATTGACATAAATGAGTTTTTAAAACAAATATTAGATTATTAATTGATATTATATTTGAAAAAATAAATGGTTCGGACAAATGACTTATATCATGATAGTTTTATCATTAATGAACCAGTTGTGGGTCGCCTGGATGTATATAGTATGTTTATTATCTATATAATATAAAAATACAAAGTGTCATGGTAAATGTCAAACTAATTAACTAAGAGTGAAAACTAAAAGATATGTTTAATATAACAACCCAAACCTACCTAAAATATATTTTTTGAAAGGATATGAGCACATCCCAACCTTATACATTGAAAAATAAACACTGGAGCCATTATAAACTGAATATGAATTTATTATAAAATACTATTTCTAGCCTTTCTTAAGGTTCCCCTCACTCCTCTTATAAAATGAAACCACTTCTAACCAATTTTTCACACCATCAAAGCCTTTTTGTTCAGCCAAACCCTGCCCTAATATCCTCTCAACATCCCTCACTTCAACCTAGAGGCATTCCTTTAGTAAGAAAGCCCACCTAAATATCCCTTTTGATCAAATAAAAAGGAAGAACACGAAGAAGAGGTAATGTTTTCACCACCCTCTTTCAAATTCCTTTCTTCTTCAACATCTTATTTCATTGTTATTCCAATTCTAAAATAATTAATCTAGTATATAATATATATGATGATGTTATTATAAATATTATAAAACCATATTCAATATTATATCCATCCTTTGAATGACATTTCACCATATGTGTGTACGTACAGCTTACCGTCTCCACGTCGTGGTGTAATTATTATTCAAAACATTCTTATTTTGATGGCTATAATAATAATTTATAATTCATGTAAATAATAAAAATAACATGATAATGATTATGTATATATTATATACTATCCAATTATATATTATTGTAAAAATAGTGATATTGTCGCTCGTGCGTACGTACGGACTACCGTCTCCACAATCGCGATGAGATTCATTCCCCATCGTATTCATTGTGTAATAAAATTTAATATATGTTTATTTACATATTAATTGTACGATTCCTCTTTCATGCGGTGTATGTTTCGTAAGTTACCAAATTGGTAAGGGTTTATTTCACAATCTCTTCATTATCCGAGGTTGTTTATATGCAATTATCTACTAGGATCACCTTATCATCCAAATCCATGTTTCATAAAAAAATATTTCAAGTCATTCTTACTATATTATAGACTATGGGTTAATTTCATTTTTACCCTTGTTGACTTTTTATAAAAATTTTATAAAGGAATATTTCTATCGTTTTCCAAACACGGTCCTTTTTATCCTTTTTGACAGAGTTAATGTAAGAATGTCTTTTTTAAATTATATAGAGATTACAGCTAATTTCCATCATTATAACATATTAAAAGCATCCCTTATAAGATAATAAATATATTTTCAAAGTAAATTTTTGATTTTATAATTATGTTACTTTTAACTGATTTCAAAAAAGAGATATTTCTCTCAAATAGTTTTGATTTAACCTATGTCAACGTCCATTGATAAATTTTACACATATTAAAAGTTGATTTATTATGATACAAATCATCCATAATGTATGTAAGGTTTTGTGATATGTTTGAATATATAAGAGTTAATTTTATTTCAATAATGGTTTATGATTAATGTTTTGGTATTTCATATGCTAGTTTTAATACGAATTTTTATGTTATATTTATTTCTCTTCATAAGATGAATGTGTTGGACATTTATGTTTTATGTTGGGGACCTGTAAAAGTAAGCCCTTCGGGTTGGGTTCCGGTTACAAAAGACACTCTAGGTTGGTGTCCGGTTATTAGAGGCACTCTGTGTTGGTGTCCTATTATTAGAGGCACTCCGGGTTGGTGTCCAGTTATTAGAGGAATTCTGGGTTGGAGTTCGGTTACAGAAGCTCTCTGGGTTGGGTTCTAGTTACAGTTATCCCTTAGGTCTTGGCATGAGGCCTTGACATAGAAATTAAAGTTATGCATTATGCATTCCATCATTATGAAAGTCATTATTGATATTACATGTGATTATTCAACTAGTAGAATATCCATGTGAATAAGTAAATGGAATTATTTCATTATTTCTTATCCATATTATTCTGAAGTTCTTATTTTAAAAGCTTTTGTTTTAGTTATACATTGCCTCAAATTTTTATGCATATTTATGAAAAGGTCCTCTATATTTTTATCCTTATTGAGCATCTAATCTCACCACTTTCTATGTTTTATTTTTCCCAGGAGGTAAAGAGATATATTATGACTGACATGTAGAGATAGTCTGAGGGGATATGAGTGTTGACTATGGATACTATATTATTTTAGTTTTTAGCATTATTATATAATGTAAACCTTATGAATGTATCTTATTAATCCATGGCTACTAAACTAATCAGTCTATCTAGACTTGATCTTTTGTGATCATGACAATGTTATGTAACAATGCACTGACTCTCAGAAATTGGGGTTGGGGCATTACAAAAGATATTTTTTTGGGGTTAAAAACATAATTATTAGACTCGATTCATAAATATTTTCCTTGAGGAAGTGTTTTTCAAACATTACATTAGGTAAATAAAATTTTGACTAGATGTATTCCCAAATTCAACCTCTAAGGAATAATTCTGGTTTTGGTTATACCAGTTCAAAACAAATTTTTAGTAACAATTATTTATTATCTCAAAGTCCTCCATTCTACACTAAGTGTTAGTGTGGTGTGAATTGGGAAAAAATTCTTCTTTAAACAAAAATCTGTCTTTAGATTTTCATAAATCTTATTTTTTAATTAAAATATGGATTCCAAAAACATTTCTTTCTAAAATATCCGGATCCAAGAAATTTTGGGTTCTGAAGTCCTAACACTCTTGTTTTCAAGAATTTAATTAACATACCAACAACAATACATTTTACATGGATATTGGATGTTCCAGGAACATGAAAGGTAACAAAAAATTCATTGAAAATATCATCATGATGAAGGGAGGAAAATTAACATTCCGATATACTACTCAAAGAGAAATTATAGGTATAGGTAATATTGTTCTTCTTGAAAAAACATTGATTTGAAATGTTTTATTTGTTAAAGGTATCAAGCACTATCTCATTAGCATAATTCAATTATGTGATGAAGGTTACCTTGTTATTTTTAGGAATGACATGTGCTTAGTAAAAAATTCCAAGGAAGAGTTTATTATTTATGCCAATAGGCATGAGAATGTATACACACTAAACATAGAAGACCATTGGAGCCAAGAGCTACCTTTTCTCAGTGTAATGGAAGACAATATTGGTCATGGATTATATGGTTTGAAAACTATAACCATATGAACCTATGTAATATTTCTAAGAAAATACTATTTGAGGTTCTACCGAAGCTTAGATTTGATTCTACAAAAGTCGGTGATCCTTGTCAATATGTAGTGAAACATAAATCTAATTTTATTTCAATCGGTGAAGTCTCAACTACTGATGCATTATAGTTGGTGCATATGTTTCTTTTTGGTCCAACATAATCTGGAATCATTGGAGGCAAATATAATGTATTTTTTATTTGAGAATTACACTATATTTACATGGGTCTATTTTCTTTTAATTAAACCTGTGGCTTTTTCATATTTCAAAAGTATTAGAGCCCAATGTTAAAAATTAGAAAAACCATCCATTGATAGCTACTCAATGTGATCATGGAGGAGAATTAAAAATTTCTGATTTTGATAATTTTTGTAGTAAAAAAGGCATTACTCAAAACATCTCAGCACTGATAAATCCTTAACAAAATGGTGTTGTTGAAAGAAGAAATTGAATTATTCAAGAGATAGATAAAACCATATTGTGTGAATATTTGATAGCCAAACCAGTTTGGGCTGAGGATGTAAGTATTGATTGTTATACAATAAATCGTGTTTTGATTAGACCATTTCTTAATAAAAATCCTTATGAGTTATAAAATGGTAGAAAACCTAGAATTTCCAACTCCATGGTTTTTGGTTTAAAATAATTCTTCTTGAATACTAAAGATAATTTACATAAATTTTCAAATAAATATAATGAAAGAATTTTTTTAGAGATCTCCACATCCTTTAAGTCCTATAGAGTATTCAATAAATAAACTTGTACTGTTGAAGAAACAGTACATGTCAAATTTTATGAATCAAATCCTTTTGTTTTTAAACAACCTCAATCGGTATCCTCAGACGTGATTTCAAAAACTGCTTATCAACCCTTGATAGAAGAACTTTTTGTTAAGGAAATTTTCCAATAAAATATTTATGAAGCATTTACCCCAGAGGATTTATAAACATATGTTGATTAACAGGATTTACAGAACCCAAATAATTAGTTTATTAACAATCATCCCAAGGATAGTATCACTCGTTATGTAAATAAATCTGTAAGGACTAGAAGTTCCTTATGAAATTAAATAGAACATCTAGCTTTCCTTTCCCAATTAGAACTAAAATTCACCGATGAAGCTTTAGTTGATGGTGATAGGATAAAATATATACAAGATAAGATAAATGAATTAAAAAGGAATAATGTATGGACCTTGGTTGAAAGATCTAAGGAAACATCTATTATTGGTGTGAAATGGGATTTTAGAAATATGTGTGATGAAAATGGAATCATAGTAATAAATAAAGCTAGATTGGTTGATAAAGGATACAATAGACAATAAGGGATAGTCTATGATTACATTTATGCACTAACAGGTAGACTTCAATCCATTCATATTCTAGTTTCCATTGCAGCATTCTTTAACTTCAAACTTTTTCAAATGGATGATAAATGTGCTTTCCTTAATGGATAAGTTCAA
The DNA here is from genome assembly GCA_963277665.1 of Viscum album. Classification (NCBI taxonomy): domain Eukaryota; kingdom Viridiplantae; phylum Streptophyta; class Magnoliopsida; order Santalales; family Viscaceae; genus Viscum; species Viscum album. The sequence continues at coordinate 2,129,155,681 of OY728150.1, read as the reverse complement.
GAGGATGTTTTTGTTGAACAAACAACTAGTTTTTAAGATACAATACATGTTGAACATTTTTTAAAACATAAAAATGATTTGTATGGATGTAAACATGCTCCTAGAGCCATGTATGACAGACTTACATGATTTTGTCTTCAAAATAATTATTTTAAGGGAAATTATGATCAAACCCTTTTTATAAATAAAGATAAGAAATATATTTTGATTGTTCAAATTTATGATGATGACATTATAATATATTTGGTTCAACTCAATAATGGTTAACTGATTCCTTTGTGGATCTAATAAAATATGAGTATGAAATGAGATTGATGGTGAGTCAACATTTTTCTTAGGTTTTCAAATTTCTCAACAACTAGAAGAAACATATATATTCCAACATAATTTTATTATATATTTTCTTAAAAATTATTGATATGACAACACTAAAAGTATTAGTACTCCCATTGGTACCTCAAATTCACTTGATCTGGATGATGCTGAGAAACCAGTGGATCAAACAAAATTCAAGGGTATGATCGGTAGATCACTATACATGATAGCTAGTCTACCAGACGTAATGTTTTTAGTAATATTATGAGCATGATATCAATCCAATCCTAAGAAATTTCATTTATAGGCAGTGAAAATAACATTTCTCTACTTAAAGGGAACCATGGATTTATGACTCTTTTATACCTCTATAAATGATTTTGTTTTAAGATTCTATTCATATGCTAAAATTGGGTGATGTAGAATGGATAGGAAAAGTACATCCTGAACTTTTCATTTCATAAGAGATTCATTAGTTTCTTGGTCATGCAAAAAAAAAATTCATAGCACTTTCCACAGCTGTAGTTGAATATGTAGTATCTAGAAGTTGTTGTGATCAAGTATTGGGGATGCAACACAAACTCATAGACTATGGTATGTGTTTTACCAAAACACATATTGTGTGTGACAATACTAGTTCCATTTCGTTAAGAAAATAACATTCACACCACTCTCATGCAAAACACATAGATATTATTCATCACTTTTATAGGGATCACACCCAAAAAAGAGATATCATTCTTCAAATTATCAAAATGCATGATCAACTTGCTGGTATTTTCACAAAATAATTACCATCTGATAGATATGAATACATTAAATAGAAATTAGGAATGATAACAATAAGGTAATCTTTCTTTTTAACATCTTGTTGAATCAAAACTCCTTACATTAACAAACCCCTTTTCATAGGGGGCATACATATTCTTATTAGTTAAAATTTTTGTAATCAAAATTTTCGCAGTCAAAATAATCGTAGTCAAAATAATCGTAGTCAATATTTTCATAGTTAAAATTTCTCATAGCTATTTATTTTTGTAATCTAATTTATTTAATAATAAAGATGTTTTTGTAATATAATTTTTTTCATAATCTAAATTTATTGTAATCTAATTTTTTTCATAATCTAAATTTTTCATAATCTTAATTTTTTGTAATCTAAATATTTCCATAATCTAAATTTTTTGGTAATATAAAAATTTTCGTAATCTAAATTTTCTGATTCTAATGTTCTTAAAAAATAATTATCATTATTATGAATAATCTTCCTAGCAATACAAATGGTATGTTTACTTTCCTAAATTTTTGTAATCATCTATACCTTTTTGGAATTTTCATGTTGTTTTATAAAAATTCAGATTCACTTTTCCATAAATCCGAATGTTTTTCTTAAAAACCACAAATGATCAGAATCTATCAAAATAATTTTTCGATTTTCATCTCAACCATAAGATCATCTCAAGAAGTTTTCAACCGTCAGATCAATTATGAAAGTCGAATCATCACTTCAATTGCCTATATAAAGGACCCTCTGATGTTTGTCCCACATCGAAACCTAATATCTTGCATGTTGAAGCTCTGTCCTTCCTACATAATATTGTTCCGAATTTCGTAGTTCTTCATTAATTCTGAATGTCTAAAGAATATTTTCCTTAGAATGAAATTTCAACCATAAAGGAAATCTATAAATGGAAGATTTATTGTTAAGACCCATAATTTTATTAAAATGTACTATTTAATCATCTTAAAGAACATCATGTTAAATAGGTGTGAGAGTATATCTATATATATATCCAAGGATGAGGAACTGGTGAATCCAGAGTTTCTATTAGTGTTTTATGAATCCGTATATTTTTTCAAAATATGAGGCAAAGAGAAATTTCATTTCAAGAGTTATGGTTAGACTTTCTCTATTTCTTATAGTGAGGTAGCTAGTCTGATAATAATACCTTATGAAGGAGAACCTGCATTTCGTTTGAATATTTTACATGATGTTGAAGGATGATTTGATAAGGAGAAGGCCCTAGAGTGCCTTTGTTTGGTTGGAGTCAAGACACTGAAGATTCTTCATCTTTCATCAAATTTCCAGATTCTTGATATTGGGATCAAGGATTTATCATTCGAAGGAAATGAGATAAAGATACTCTGAAAAAATTAATATATATGTTTTTTATTTCATAGTGAACCTCCAGAAGCTGAATCAGGTTAAGTATATTTTGGTTATGATTGATAATATCAAGAATGGAAATTTATAGTCTCAGATTATCATATATCTGGAAATTCTAATAAATATCATTGTTTGTTGTTTATAATCAATGAAAATTTCTTGAAAATCAATGACAATAATTTTTAGGGTAATGATGCTAAGCAATGACACTCTAAAGAAAAAGAAAATTGGATTTTCTGGTGAATACAATGAGTTTTATGATTTATCATATGCAGAAGTTAATGTTTTATCAGAGAGACCTGCTATAGATGAATCCTCCAATAAAAGTGGAAGGAAGTGGAATGTAAAATAAATTTAAGATAGAGAAAAAGTTTCTGTTGCCAAGTAAATACAATCTGCACCACCAATGTCAAAGAAGAAAAAATCATATCCTTATGAGGTAGTTAACAATTGGAGAGAGGATAAGAATCGAAAAAAATGAAGGGGAGCCTAAGTTTGTCTTAGACCCTGGTGAGGCAAAATCATTAAAATAAAATTCAGATGAAGAGCATCAGATGTAACAAAAAGAGAAGAAGAAAACCAACAATATGTTTGAGGATGAGATAGTACGATTACTTTTTAAGGATTATGAGAATGCTTGTTTGAAAATTTCAGTACCAGAATACTTTTTAATAGATCCAATCCCATAGACTCTATGAAAGAAGTTGGGGATTCCAGAATGAGATCAAGAAGAATAAATAGTGAATGAATAAGAAGTGGAAGAAGAAGATGAAGGGAGTGGAGATACTGAGGATATGAAAAAGAAAGTAGAATATTATCATGACATGGAGAGTCCTTCTGAGAAGTTATCAATCCGAACTTCTGAAGTAGAGTCTTCCAAATTTGCAAACACAAAAAAAAAACGATGAGAATGGTGTGGAAGAAGTAATTATATTTTATAATGAAGAAAGTATAAATCCTGATTTTATACAGCCAATGCGTGTTGAGGAAGGAGTTGAGAAGGAAGAAGTAGATGAAGTTAAGATTCTTCAGCAATCAGAAAGTGAAGATGAATCACCTAAACAACAAGAAATCATTTGGAGAATAGATATGGAAATGTAGGTTATGTTCGATACTCCTACCAAGTCATTGGTTAGTAATAAAGATGTTGGTGCTTCATTGAAGCGTAAAGATGATTTTCTTGAAAAGGAATCCTCCTCAACAAAGCATTCAAATTAAGAATCATCATCTCTTAGACGTGACTTTGTTGTTCAGTCATTGAAGAAGTTGGTAGGTACTATTATGTTATCTCCAAGTATAGATTCAAGATGACAAATGCTTCACCACTCCTTAAATCATAAAACTAATTCAGTATCCATGGTGGAGGATAAGCGTGTCAATCATGAGGCTTATTTCAAAACATTCTCATTAATTACGGAGCCCATAAAAGATATTGCAATTAGATGACTAGTTTTTCAAGGAAAACTATTGAAGAGATGAGATTTCTCAATGAATTTAAAGATAATGTCAAGGATTATTTTGAAACTGAAGATGATAAGGTCAAATATCTCACCATGTATTTTGATCAAAAGAAATATCTTGAAGAAACTACTTCGAAGCTCGTAGTAAAAGATCTGAATGGGTAATTGTATTCTGTTTCTCTGAGTTGAAAGAAGGAAAGGGTCCTTAGAATCAAACTTATGGAAAAATTATAAATAAGAATAATCCTTAAAGGCTCCGACTAATAAGCTTAAGTCTTATGAAGAAAAAATTAAAGACTTCGAAAAGAAAATTGAAGATCAAGATTAGCTACTGAAGTGCATGGTAGATAATCACAAGGATCTCAAGAGTCCAAAAACTATTGTGAAGAAGTTGTTTCTGAAATAAAAATAGGGATAATTTCATTCAAATCTGATCTTTTGTTGAATTTCTCTACTCTAAAAATTCTATAAAATCTTAATGAATTTTTTATCACTTCATATTTTTAGTTGTATAGTACTAATATTTAAGGAAACATAATTTTTTTCCATTAACATTATTCTTTTTTGAAAATCACAATGGGGGAGAAAGGAATCTCAAATAAAGAATACTATCTAATGAATAAATTTCCTTATGTAAGGGAGAGTTCATCTAAGGGAATGTTTTTTTCATGAATATTTTCACATGCTAGAAAATGAATAATCTAATTCATGAATTCTAGAATATGATCCTTACTGATTTCGAAGCCTAAAGGGGAGGTAGTCGAATTCACTATGATCTATATGAAATGGGAGATCAGTTTTTATTTTCCTGTTGATAGAAATATCAATATCCTTATATTCTATTTAGTACGGATGTTTGTGATTTCAAAAAAGAGGGAGATTTTTGAGTCCATAAGGCCCCCTTATGACTTTTCCATTCTATTATATTTTGAAAATAAAAAACACTCTATCCAAATGAAAATTATATTTTCCCTAAGATTTATTATAACAAGGAAGATTTTATTTCATCAAGGAAATTCTCTTTTTTCTTATATTTTCATTAATTTGGAATCAATTTCTTCACCATGGAAAATTTATCCTTAACTATTTTTCATTGGTCATAATTTAGTTTCTCTGAATCTAACTCTATTTATTCCAAAGTGAAAAATTCGGTTTCATATCTAGAACTTCAGAATTTTATAAATACTTTGATTTAGAGTATTTTGTTTTCAGGATCAGAATTCATTTTTAGAATTCTCTGAAATTCAGGTTACGATTTCTCTGAAATTCAGGTTCTGAATTCTCTGAAATCCAGAATCTGAATTCTCTGAAATTCCGAATCCGAATTCTTTGAAATTAATATTTTGAATTCGTTGAAATTCATGTTCCAATTTTTTTTTTGAAATTTAGACTCCAAATTCCTTATAATATAAACTCCTAATTACTTATAATTTAAACTAAATATTACAAAGAATGCATGTTCTGAATTCCTTATAATTATGAATCTGAATTCCTTAGAATTCAGACTCTTAATACCTTAGAATTCGGGTTCCGAATTCCAAAGAATTTTGACTCTGAATTCCTTAGAATTCAGACTCTGAATTCCTTATATTTTGGTTTACGAATTATTTAGAATTCTGAATCCAAATTCCATAGAATTCAGACTCTTAATTACTTATAGTTCAGGCACCAAATTCCTTATAATTCAGAATCTGAATTCCGTAGAATTCAGACTCTGAAGTCTACAAAATTCTGATTCTGAATTCCTTGGAAAATAGAATCTTAATATCCATGAAAAAAGACTCTGAATGTTTTCCTCTTAGACTCTGAAGATTATTTGTTCCATAGTCATTGAAAAATAGATTTGATAGATAAACCATATTTTATATAACATTGATATAGTTATGAAATTATGTCATGCATTCAATTTATAACCAAACGTTGTTTGAGTGACACATGTACAGGTCCATTATGAGATTCAAGGAAAAATATGACTATTTGAGGATGGATCCAACCTTTGGGAAAATGCCTATAAATAAGAGCTCATTTGAAGGAGCTCAAAACTGACTTTTGATGAATGTTCTTCAACTCTAATGTTTACATGTTGCTAAAGTGTTTTCTATAGAAAGAGACTCTCATGATTTTTGTGTACTGAACATCTTGTTCATATTACTTCGTGCGACTCTACTTTTTTTTGTGTAAAATTGTGGGCTTCTGGGGATAGGAATACATATGTCCTCACTACCTTAAAGTTCTAGGACTTCCCTGATAAGGAAGATGGAGGTGCTGACTACCTTGATGTTTGAGGGATTTCAAGAATAGAAAGACAAACTCTGAAAGTCTTATTGAGGGGTTACCCAGGTGTTGGTGAGATAGACTCTCTTTAATGTATAAATCAAGGGACCTTTATCCAAGGTTGTTGGATACCATACTCTTTGGGTTTAAAGATTTCATATTTGTTACTTGTATTGATTGATGTTTGTTTTCCACTACATTTTGATTATTAATGAATGTATAACTACCTTATACATTTTTATACATGTGTACTATGATTACTAACATTATTTACACGTTAAAATAGAATATTTGTTCTTGTAAACTTATCATAAGTTTCATTTCCAGAACTATAATTCCCGAATCAAGCATGTTTGTAGAACAAAGAGGTATTGTGAATTTATCTTGTTTAACATTGTTAATCAATATAATGTTTTATACCATCAATAAAATATCCAAAAAAATATTTTAAGGAATAAAATTTACCCACATCTTGTATTTTGAGAATTGATATTATATTTCGATCCTACAACTTCTAGTGGACTTGTTTATGTAAGCTTAAAATTTTCATAGAAAATATTATAAAGAATATTAATAATTTATGATCATGAATCACCATGTGTAAACACACTCTATCATGAATTTCAATGATGGTTGGATTATTACAGCTTCTAATACCTGATTTTTCTTGATTTTGTGGTCACCCACTATGATTAGTGTTTCTGAAAATAGGGTTTTTCATTAATATAATGGATGGAACTTGAATTAATATTTTAAAAATTGAATCATATAGAAAATTAAATGTTTATACTAATAAAAAAAATATAATATGGTATGGAAGGCATAATCTTATGATCATTCCTAATCAGACTTGTGGAAGCGCAAAACTCACACTCCCTAATATAGTGAAATAAATATTTTTTACATGTCGATATTTGATACCAATAAATATGATCTAATTTCATCCATATGATACATGAAACATCAAATCAAATATTCAGTCACTTATATACCCATGGTCCTTTAAATGTTAATTATTTTAGCAAATTGGAAAAAACACATACATGGAAACTTGGATACATAAACAATTGACTCATTAAAATATACATCATAATAATTAATAATAGTATATTGGATAAAATACTTATTACTATTTTTTAAAGAATAAGAAAAAAGAAACATAATAATAGTGATCTCAAACTGCCAATAAGTTTAAACAAAATCATTAACAATAGACAGTGATTAGTGAGCTATTTTGAGAGAAAATAAATGAAGAAATAATAAAATTTATTGAGTATAACTTAAGATAATTCAGATCCATAAAATCATAAATCATAAAACTTATGACATGGAAAAATATTTACCCTGGTTATGATTCGTTAAAATCAATGATAATGAGCCATGTGAATCAATATTGATTAAAGGAACCATAAAAACATATATAAAGTATAGAATAAACAAGTTGTTTACATGTAAGATCTTCTTCATATACCTTTTAAATGTGGAATTACTAGTACTACAAACTTAAAAAAAATTATCTGGAGAACATAATAATCACCCAATTCATTTGAAGGCTATAATTGGACAACCAATATATCGTTTTTAATGTTACCAATAAAAGTTGGATTATAATATAACCACTCTTCCTTGGTTTATAATAGAACCACCCATACAGTTTTCATTAATATATACACATCCTTACTCTATAATGGAACCAAAAATAATCTTATATAATGTTCAATAAATATAACACAAATAATGTGTATATATCCTGCATTTAGTCATAAAACCCAGAAATAACTGTTATTCCATTCAAAACAAAACAATCTGGGTTAAAAGAAACAAGAACACTAAAAGTCCATACTTAAAAATAATAATCCATAAAAAGAATAAATAAATATCATATCATTCCAACATATCTTTAGTAGAGAATAAGTAACAAGAGGGGTTTTTTCATTTATAAATATAAATATAATAAATTTTTCATTAAAAAATTTATAGAAAATGACTATATTAACAGTTAAAATCAATTTTAAAAAATTCAAAATTCATAAAATATTATCAAAATAATTTTATTTCAAAATAATAGTGGAATATTATAATGGAATAATGAAATAAAATAATGGTCAATATGGCATGGAAATCAATTTTCATAATTAATGTTAAATATCATCATTATATTCAAATACATAGTAATGATGTTAAAAATATTCCAATGTGAAAAAAATTATGATAATCTATTTTAAAAAGCCATAAAAATAAGTTGATGGAGCATGCAAATATAAATTTTGAAATAAATTTTTTTTATGAAATAAAATTCTTGAAAAAATTTTAAATACAATAAATATATAAGAGAATGATTCCCCATATAAATGAAGATACAAGAATTGTATCCATTACCATCTTCTTTCTTGATGTTCTTTTAATAAATACAGATGCAATGTTATGTAATAATTTAAACCATATTTATAAATATATGAGAATAAATTTTATGTAGTTCAATAAAATTAGACCATATGTTTTCCATCCAAAGTAAAATTTCACGTTAACAATCGTGAAAATAATAAAAATTGTAACAGAAAGCCTTTACTAATAACTTAACTTTTTATTCACATTTAATTGAAATACACAGTATGATATGATTCTATATTAAAATTAATAACGCTAATAATTCTTTTCAAATTGAGATTAGATGTTATACTAACACATTGTAAAGAAATAATGGTAAGGAATATGAAACATGTCTCAAGAATGTGAGAATGAGACAAATAATACCATTTCATTGATCATTACATTGAATTAATAAATAATCAATGATTTAATTATGTGTAACAAATTTTATTTCCATTAAAAGTTTAAATAAAATATGAGAAAATTTATAAATTAATACACACGTGATCATGGAAAAAAAGTAAATGAATTGGTTGTATAACCCAATGTATGGAAATTTGGTTGGGAAATTTACTGCCACATGGTAACATTCATGTAAAATCCCCTTGGTTGAAAAAATTTTAATTGAAATAGAAAAAACAATTATGTTTCATGGATTCCTGATATAACATTTAATATGGTATTATAGACACCAAAAAAATAAATAAGGTGTACAAAAAAACATCTCTAAAAGGAAGGAAATTGAGATGAATTGTCATTCCCAGAATATAAACATTCCATACACTTTAACAGAAACACAAAAATAAATATAAATTATTTAATTTTTAATGTAAAAATTATATTTTAAATACCAAATAATTAAACTTATGTTTGTTTTATTTAAATATTTAACTCCTTAATTAGATATATCCATGTCATTTGTTTTGAGGATGTCTGCATCTTAACATCATAATGGATTCGGTATGTTTACCATAGTCAAGATGGTAGTTTTTCCATGATCTCTAAAATAATAATCATCATATAATTATATTGTTTATAAATAAATAATAAATTTGAAATCAATAAATAAATATATATATGATATATTAATTATAATACAATCATGGAGATGGTAGGTTGTACCTAAACAAGAGGTGTGTCTCTATTTTTTAATGATAAAGGTGGGAAAAGTTTATGAATTATTTAATCAATATAAAATGACTAATATATCATAAAAAATATTATTAAATTAAATTTCCTTATATATATCATCAATGTTCTAATGAAACCCATCACTCCATGGAGTGAGTTGTCCACTATAATACATGTACAACATTTTCAATGATCAAGGTATAGAATGGTAAGAAAAAATAAGATATATTAATTTTATTTAGTTATAATTATATAATTTGTAATATAAATATATAAATTAAATAGATCAGTATACCCAGTAATAGTAGTTGGTAACGGAAAATGAATTATAGTTCTTCAGAAGGGATAGGTTTTATATACACACGAATGACTATTTATTATCCCATATGATGGTAGAAGGATACTGATACATGTAATAACATTATTATAACAATATATTATTATTTTGTAGATACTATTTTTAGAATATTATCATGTTTTAATAATATTTGGTGACGATGGAGGAAAAAATATAACTAAAAAATTTGGTTAAAATATATATCTTTTCAGGACAACATCATTTGTTTTATATCTTAATAATACTAAAGATTATATAATTCCTAAAATAAGACATTCTTAATTAGGATATGTATTCAACTAATGTATTTGGAAGGACTTTTTTGAACTAAATTTCGTTTTTATGTTTAATTAAAAAGAGATATGTTGTTCCGTTTTATAAGGGGGACTTTTGAAATTAAAGAAAATATTAAATTAATATAAATTGGGTTTCATTAATAAAATGAATCAAGATGATATAATTATAGTATAAAATCATTATGAGTTCTAAAAATATCATACAATAAATTTTTACCAGTTTTCCTTATGTTTTTTACTTATTTTTTTACCCCATATTAACCCATTATGGTGATTATTGTGATAATAATGTTTTTTACTGTATATGGGTCGATATAGATATTATATATTGAAAATTGTCTAATAAATTAACCACGTTTCATACATTAATACATATATATATATATATATATATATATATATTTACCTAATATAGGGTATTTAGTTATTTTAAATCAACTAACCGATTTCAATTTATTAAAAAATAATATTAATGTTATTTTTTGGAACACTTCATTTAATTTATCATTCAAAACAAAATGACAACAATGTAAATTGAATATAATAAATTTACACATACGTAATATTTTATAGTTTTCTAAAAAATTAACAGGAATATAATAATTTACTAAAATAAATTACTTTTATATATTTTTAAATAATTTACATTATTTTTCTACTTTATAAATATTATGTCAGAATTGTGTAAGAATTCATGATAATTATTTCACTATTAAAAAATAGGAAAAAATCATATTGGTAAAAATTATATTTTTTTAATATAAACATTTACAAATAAATATAATTTGTTATCATTCTTCTCAAAAAATATTATAGATAATAAAATTGGAAATGTGAAGTTTTTATCTTTATATTTTACATAAATATTTTAATGTCATAATCAATGAAATATGGAACCACATTAATATATATTATAAAATTTGATAGAAATTTCTAAACTCGAATCATCTAATTCTATAAATGTAACTGTTCTAGTAATTTTTAACACTTTATCATCTTATTCGTAAAATTAATTACCCAATTTGACCATACATTTGTGGCAATTATTTACATTGGTTATCATTCATAATGTCCAAAAATTACATATACTAATACAAAAATGTTTAACGAAAAATTAAAAATATTTAAGATATTTTCGATCATCTCAATTCATTGAATATGGAAATTTTCTTTTAAAATTTAACACATTAAATGTGACGAAAACATGTTTTTTGTAAAAATTATTTTTTAAGTATTGAGTTTTTTTTACCAAATACTTGTTTAAAAGTCATTCCTAAAAACATAATTGATTTATATTAATTGAAATTTAACTAATTAAATTTTAAAAATAATCCAATATATTATTATACATTGTAAATATAATAATTTAAAATACAATTCTCATGAAAAATTATTATATTTCACTGTTTATGGAAAAATAAGATGATGAGTAAATTATAAAAAATTAACCCTTATATATAATTGGTATGATAACTAAAAAATAATATCATTTCTATGAAATATTATTTATAATAATTAAATATATTAATTTATAATTTTCTTGATTTAAATCAAATAAATTCATGTTGGAATAATCTATATTTTTTAAGTATTCAATAACCATACTAAAAAGAGAATAATTATTTCATAAAATTTAATTGATATATTTTGTTTCTATAGGCATGTTTTAAATAATTTATATATTTATTATTCTTATTCTTTCATAAAAATTAAATGTCTATGTTATTAAAGTAGTATTTTAATAAAAATAATAAATGGTTCATTTATGGATGGAATTGGGTTTTATATAATATATTGGACATAGTATTATTTTAATAGTAATGGATTGTTTAATTCCCTACCATTTAATAAATTGTGTCTTTATATGGTTATGTTGGTCATGGTAATAAATAGTTTTTAATTTTATCATATATTTATTAGAATCCCATATAATAATAAGGGTTTATAAAACCACCTCCTAAAAATTGCAAATTGAAATATAAAGGACTTGGATAATAACACATAATTTAATTTTTAAATATGAGAAAAATCATGGGTTGTTATAATATCAACACAGAGGAAACAATAGTGTATATAAATTAATAGATGTTTATCGATATAAATTATTAGTATTACGTGATAGATCATGAAAATGTTAATTACAAAAAAACTTTAACCCAATGTTTTTTGTAAAGGACAACCGATATATAAAGAAAAAAAGGTCAAACGATAATATTTCTTATTTAGATATCTATTTCCTAGTGGTTAGTCATTACATTAATATATAATATATGAATGTAAGTAAATATACATACTTTAAAATTATAACTCCATCCTTTATTCAATTTACACCAGAACATCATCTTTTTATTTAATCGAAGAGTATTCAAGTTGAATTTTTTATTCATAGAGAACAAAAATCAGATTAAAACGCACTAAATTACAAAATATGTTAAAATTATATTCCTCCATTATTTATATTATACAATACCAAAATTAATAGAATGTGATATGTTAATTCCTAAAATGAATAAAATTTTATAAAAAAATTATAATTTAATATGGAAAATTAAAAATTTAATAACAATGTTTAAATTAATCATTCATTAAATAACAATCCCAAAAAATATTCGAAATATTAATAAATAATATTCAAAATGAAATATTTGATTGATTTTATCACAAGTTTTCCTATGATAAATTTAACATTAATCTCAAAATTACCCCAAGGATCATATAAACTCTTAATTTCATCAAAACTACTAGTCTTATGTAAAAAAATATTAAGAAACTTTTCACAAAAAAAATTTCTATAAAACACTTTCTAGACTATTGTGTTATATTACAGTAAATTTATCCCTAAATAATCATAATCCTCATAGAATTAAATCAAATAAATCCTCAAAAATGTGTTAAATACAATGGTATTATGGTCAACAATAATCGTATAAAGCCATTATGAAGTATAAAACATTGAATTTATCCCCACAAGAATACATAATATTCCCCAAAGTTTTTTAATCCCTGATCATATACCAATTGTGATATCCCCAAAACTACACATACTAATGAAGTAGAAAAATATCATCTTTAAATTTATTAATTGTTACCAATATCTATGAAATAATTTCAATAATCTAAAGATTATATCATCCCATGAAATATTTTATACAATACATATATAGTTAACTTTTTGGTTTTGTATTTTTATATAATTATGCAAAACTACTATATGTAAATTTGGATACATAAAATATTGGTTCATTAAAATAAACATCATCAAATGTTCTAATCTTATTTAGGATAACATAGTTGATAATATTATTTACAACCTTTTCAACATGATAAATAAGATGAGATATTTCAAATTATTAGTAATTGTAAAAATAATACTTACCAATTGATTATAATCAATGAAAATAGGATAATCACAGTTGCATGATTACATATTAAAAGTTATTATGTATTATTTATGATAATAAATACCCAACAAATCCTATATCATTAAATATTTCATGTAAAATATGATTTATCATAGGTAGGAGTCATGAGAATAAAAAATCCTAAGTCATGTGATATCAATAATTATCAAAGTAACTATTGAAATATTTTCGAAATAAATGAGAAATCATGTAGCAATCTTTGAACATAATATTTAAATCAAACATAAAAGTTTATGAAATAATACTATCAGCTTATAAAATAATTATCTTCAGAAAATAACCACTACTCAATAAATTATAGTGATATAATGGAAAAACCCATAACTATTTTATAATATAACAACTCATCCCTAGTTTATAATATAACCACACATACATGGGTTGTTAGAGAACAAAAATTTATTTATTAAAAAACATTAATAATTGGAGTATAATGGAACTACCAATCATATTAATGAATATACATGAACCATAACATGAATAATGTGTGTTGAGATTTAATTTTGTTAATAAAACACATAAAAGAACCCTTACTCCATAATGAGAATATCACCTGGAAATAAAACGGGATCCAAGAAAATCTCTTTGAAATATTCATAATCCATCAAGAAATAAATTAGTATGTCATCACTATAATATATCCCCATTTTAACCTATATAATCTCAACATATTTTTTTCATTTATGAATATATTAATCATTAAAATATTATTAAAAAAATTCATGAGATAAATACTATTTCTATATGGAAATTATCTTTTATAAAATAAAAAATATCTAAATATATGAAATTATTTTATTATAATTTAAACAAGGAAAATTATAATGGATTATTCAAATAAAATAAATTTAACATTATTGTAAAATACATTCTTTTATATAATATTAAAAATAAACATACATTTCAGCCATTTTTTAATGATAGTCAAAACCAACCCATGTAGAAAACATTAAGACATTCCGTTTTAAAAAAATTAAATGAATGATATATATCCTGTAAACTATATTTTTTTTTTTTAATTTGGGAAATGAAATTCATCAATCCATTTATTTACCATGTACATGGAAGATAAATATTCCTAATCTAAAAGATGATACAAGATCAATATAACATACAATAAAAAATCATTATGGTTCATTAATCAACATAAGAAGAAATAAAATCTAGTATTTTAAAAAATCATAAAACAATGTATAATAAAATAGAATTTGTAAAACATGAAAAGTCATATTATTTTCCAAAAAGTAACCCTAAACATAAAAATATATAAATGAAATTCTATTATAACATAAATATATTACCACTTATGTAAAATTCGAATCAGAAGTCATGATATTGAATAGAATGATTTTGATAATTAAATTTAATGAATGTTTTGAATTAATATGTCTAAATTAATTCATTACATTTTAATCATAACATAGAAGTATATCATGATGAACGAAATGAAACCCATCTCAAGATTGATATATTTAAAAATGGAAAAACGTTACAAAGATAATAATATTGATATGATATATAATGAGTAGTTAGGCTATGTGTGAAAAATTCAAATCCCAGAAACAGAAGTTAAGATACACAATAAAAAAATTAGTGATCATTTCATACATAATTATGTAATATATTAATCAAAGGATTTTATGTATAAAATAGGAATTTAAATTGTGTTAGGATGACCATTATCACCTAGTAACCTTAAAATCAAATCCCCATGGTTTAAAAAATATTAATTATAACATAAAAGTTCATTATGATGGAATTATTCTAGATTATCCATAAACGTCCTTAAACTAATTTATAATAACAATATATAAATTATTTTATTCTCAAGGAACCTATTTTAAGTTTAATACCTTATATATTAACCATTTATTTCATTATTTTTTCATATATTCAATTATAAAATCAGTTATATCCATATCAGGTGTTTTGACGACGGTTTGTTCAACGCTTTAAATTGGATTTTGTATGTTGACCATGGTCAATTGGGTCATTATTCGATTATAACAAGAATAAAAAACAAAATAAAATTATAATTTTCATACCTCAATTATATATTAAAAATCAATCAAATAATTTATTAAAGATAATTTAATTATGATACAATAATGGAGATGTTAAGTCATACACACGCATAACTAACATTTCTATTTTTAAAAAATCATAATGGGAGGAAGGTAAACATTATATTGTCATTAAATTATTATGATTAAATATTAAGTATCATTTTATTTTAATAAATATACTTATATATTCCATCCATGTAAAGTGGTGAAGAAAAATTAATCATATCGCTTTATGAAGGTGGTAGTCAACACCTACACATGAACGACGATATCAATTTTCAATGAATCAAATGGTAATACAAGAGATGATATATAATATTTAATTTTTTATTAATATTATTTATATTATATATATATACACTAAATCTATTATTATAACTATCCTTAAGAGGTGATGATGCAAAATGAATTAAATCGATTTGCGAGGCGGTAGTCCACCATACACATGAATAATATTTTTATTTCCCATTTAATATAAGAGGGAGATTGAAATATTCTATGAAATTATTATCCTAAAATATATTTAAATGGTAAATAATTTTATTAATTTATCATGATGTATAATTATTATTTTTTAAAACGAAAAAATAAATAAAACTAAAACACTTGGTTAAATGTTATATCACTTCTTAAGAGAACATCCTTTTCATTACACATGAATCAAAATAAGGTTGATATTATTACTGAAAAGGGCTATCTATAATGATTTATTGTACTATACTAATTTTTTTTCATGTATGGGTTAAATAAAATTATTTTTATTTTTAAATAAAATATTAAAGGGCTTCACCATTTATATTTTAGGAGAGTGACACTTTTAGAATAAAAACATTAAATTACTATAAAATTACATTCATGTAAGAAGGGATTTGAAATAATTTAATTGAAATATGATATGAGGAAGAGTATAAATAATATCATTGAGTAGATTTGAAATTTTTTTATTATATATTTTCCCTTATTTTTTTCACCTCTGTAAATTGTTTTTGAATATTTTGGTGATAATAATGTTTTTAGTATTTTTCCATCATGATAGTTACTATAAAATGATAATTAGAATGTAAATTGAACATGGATGATATATTCAACCATATCCAAAAAAAATTTCTTAATATAGTTTCTAGGAATTTTAATTCTTCTAATAAAATATTGATTATTATATAATATAAATAATATATATTTTGACCTATTCATTTACTTTGACATTGAAAAAACATAAAAACAAATGAAATGGAGGATAATAAATCCAAAAATCCAGATTTTGTTATTTTTATCTATAAAATTCATGGAACATAATAATTCACAAAAATAATTTTTCAATTAAAAATTTTAAAATAATTTATATAATTTTTTTTTAATTGGATAAATATTATTTCATTATTCCATAAGTACTTAATTTAAACATTTCATCAAAAAAAATTAGAAATGAATTAGAATTGAAAAAATAAGCCTACTTTTAAATAAAAATATATAACTGGACATAATATTTGTTCATCCATTTCAACAAATATGATAGATATAACACACTAGAATGTGTCATTTTTTTATTGTTTACAAAAGTATTTTGAAAGTAAAAATAAAAGAAATAAGTCTCTATGTCTCTATATTTTTAAAAAAATAGCTGGAATATAAAAACTACAGTCATCCCCATGGATAAAAGAAACATTTATTTTCATATTTTAGTTGTAATCATGTTTTTTAATCTAAAGTACCTCATTTAGCCTCACCAACTAGGATATTATATACTATGGTTACTATTGATAATGACAAAAAGGTAAATTTTTAAAAGATTTATAACCCATAATTTAAAAAATTTAATCCATTCCTCCAGACATAATTCATAGAATGTATTAAATTTATTGTTAATTTAAACCCATTAAACGATTCAAATTATAATTTTTCCAAAAAATAAAGAATTATTTATAAAAAACTTTTTTTACAAAATTCATGTCTAAAATTAATTTCAAATTATATTTTTTTTAATATTTATAATATACATTAAATAAATAAATATTTAATTTATGAAAAAATATTTTTTTTGTTCTTAAAAACAACATATGAAAATATATATTTCATTTATTATAATTACAATTTTCATTATTAATTGAAAATTAAAAATTTCGATAAAATTATAAAAAATTCACCCTAAGATAATTTTGATATTATCATTCCTTAAATTTTATCATTTATATAAAATAGAATATATGAAAGGATCATTAATTATTAATATTTATTCTGCTAAAATTTTTATAAAAATATTCTTGAATAAAATAGATTTTTGATGTTTAGAATGACCTTACAAAAATGGGTACTTATTACATAAGCCTTAGACAATATATTTTTATTAATTTTTAAAATTACATATATTTTATAATGTGGTTATTCATATTCATACCATCTAATTCAATGGATGGTTTATAATGGTAATATTTGTATAAAAATATTTCTTTGTACGTTTAAGATCATTATTGTGTGTTGTATACACATCGAAAATAGTTTAATATTTTTAATATTATAATGTTATAATACATAATGTTATATGATAAAAAATATCAACATGTATGAGTTATATGACACACCTTTTAAGAGAAAAATTGAGTTTTAGTAAGGCCTCGGAGTGAAGATGATTTGGAATCTGACATGATTGGTATATGTGAATAAGCACTGAGGGAAATGCATCATTTGAAAAAGAAGATGTTTTATGTGTGAAAAATAAGGAAATGGATTAATTAATTACCATGATAAAAATTGTGAGTTAAATGGGGTTATATGATGTTCATTTTAAGGTTACATTAATAGATCAGTGTCTTATGTCTGGTTAACATTGTAATTACCTAAGACAATTCACTAAAACGGGAGTTAACACTTATATCGTGTTAATATATATGTTATTCCATTCATTTAAGTGAACATATTGATGTTTTTATGTATTTTTAATCAATAATTATGTTCTATAAGTCTTATAAAAATAATATGGTGATTATTATTTTGATGAAAATTATTTGTATTTTTTCAAAATATTTTTTCATTAAGTAATAAGAAAAATATTAATTCAAAAGTTGTATTTTTGGGGGGACGAATGTTGATATAAAGATAAACCTTAATATATTCCCCATGTTGACATAACAATGTTTTTAGGAACAATGCAATGATGTATTATATTGTATTGTATTTTTGACATTTTAATTTACAGGTGATTTTACGAAAAATAGATTTATGATATCTTTATTGAGGGTAACTGAATTTTTTATTTATTAAGTCTACAATAGAGTTTGTAAGAATTTATGTTTTATTTAATTATTTATATGTTGGTTTTGATATTACGTGAAACTTATACTAGGTTTTAGGTAGAAGAATTTCTTTTTGAATATCCCATTGTGTTAATGTATAATTTATTATGTTAATTGCGTTATATTGGATTGTGGGATATACATAATACTGACTGGTAAAAAGTAATTTATATAAAATTAAATATTATGAAATATATATAGGTTCAAGATAACTATTATATATTAGATTAGTATCAAAATTATCATGGTGATATTTTGGGGAAGTTCAGAACATAATAATATTATATTGAGATTTATCCATATGATAAATTGTATTATAAAATATTTTTCATTAGGTTGGGATATATGAAACCCATGGGTATAAAATGTGATTTACATGAATGATAATTAATAAATATTGAAATTAATTCTCTTGTATTTAAATGTATGTGATTTGGTCACTACTAAGAGTAAAAAATTAATTAATGTTGATAGGACTTAGGTAATATAGGATGTGGGTTATTTATTTCTGGAATGATCTGTGTTGACACATTAGATTTATTGTGAATTTTAGAGAATATTTTATTAGTTTATAACCTGACCATTTACAAATTTTTTATAATATTACCTTTTCGAAAATATTTCATTTTTTTATAATATCAAATTACTAGAGGAATATATTCTACAAAATATGATCGAATATATATTTATTTTAGTGCTTCATGTATAATAAAAATATATTCAATACAATATTGTGTGCAACGAATTAGATTATGGGGAAAATTGATTAAATCATGAAATAAGACTTTTTATATATGAATATTTTCTATTATTCATAGTCCATGTTGAAAGTGAATTTTTGAACAATAGGAATGTAACCATGAATATTTATTTACACAATTATATGCATTTTTGATATATCAACAATACTTTTCACACCATACTGAGTTACTATTTTGAAGTCAATGACATTTCACATGACTATTCAATTTCTGAATATCATTATTATATATCACTCGCCATTTTTAGTTTGACACAAATTTTTACTCTCTGTTGATATTTTTAATTCCCCATAATGTTATACATTTTGGAAATATAGTGATATTTCATTCCATATGAACTTCATATTTCTCTTTCACACATTTCAAAATGATGTTTTATAAAAAAAATTTACAATGTAGGATTTAAATAAATTAAATATTAAATATTAATCCACTGATTACCATGAACATGTTCAAAATTTTAAAAAGAGATTATCTAAAGGGAGGAGAATGTGGAACCCCTAAATATAAAATAACAATAAGCTCGATAGCATATACTACAAATAACACCATGTTTAAAAAAACTAAGAAATGTTAATAACTTATAAAAGTTATGACGTATACATTAATTTATTGTGTTTGAATATAATTAAATTAGTTTTTTAATTTTTATAAATTTATTAATTAATAAAAATATATTAGTAAAATCTTACGTAAAAAGATCTCAATTTTTCCTCAATTCATTTTAGCATGGAAAATAATTTTTATCCAAAAACTGTTTTGATTTTTTATGAGAAAATATTATAATTAACATATGCAAACATTATTAATAATAATTTAGAAAATTCATATCATTTTTATATCAATATAACATTGTTATATTTCAATTTATTATTTGGTCATATTATAAAGATTACTTTTCTATTGAATAGTTGTAAATATTTATTTTCACTGGAAAATGTATTTTTATTTCAAGAGTATATAAATATTCATTTTCATTTAAAATTAATTAAAATTATAACTAGTTCTATTAAAGTATTTATAATTCAATTATGTTCATTTGAGTTAATATTATAATTGATATTATTATAAAAACTATAACAGCATAAGGATTTAAAAAGAAATGAAATATAGAATCAATTTCACACTGAGTCTCTATGAAAAAACTCTTTGTTATATGATATATTTAAAACAGTGTAATTTATCTTAATATATCTGGTTTAATGTTTTTTTATTTTTAAAAACAGACATATATAGTGGAAATCAGTATGAAAATTACAGCATGATAGGATCAATATACAATTTTAGTGAAAAGTAACTTGACCCTTATGAATATTAATGTTCCCTAATGAATTTTAATATGACCTCTAACCTCGTCCAAATAAGTATAAATATAATTTAGGCAACTTATAAATGAAAGCGAATATTTTAAAAATAAAAAATCATTCGTTTGTATTTTCACAAGTAATGGATATTAAAATAAAATTTTTAATTAATAATTTGATTTAAAATAAAATTAATTTTCATAAAATGTGTTCCTAAATAAATATATTTTTTCAAATTATTTCAGGGTAATTTAATAAGATCTTAGAAAATTTTTTACAGTGTTGTAAAATAAGTTTTAGTTTTTTTAAAAGGTATTTTTTTAGTAAATGGTGATATTATTTTTAAATTTAATTTCACATATTTATAAAATAGTTTTTATAAAATGGAAACAATATTTAATTATAAATTTTAAAAAATGATTTTGGAATCTTTTTGTGATTCTTTTGAAGTAAATGAATTTTTTGAATAGTAAAATATCGTAATTTATAGTTTAAATACATTATAAAATGAATCCATTATTCATTGCAACATGCACGGTGTAATCGATCATTTTTTCAAACTCACATGAATTTATTAATTTTTATGATCACAATAAGAAAAAATATTTCTTTTATTGAGAAAAATAAGTCAATAATGTATAAGGTTTTAAAAAACAACCCCCTCCACTACTATAAAAACCACCCATCACTCCGTCTACCCCAAACGTCTCTATGAATTTAAGATTAGAAATGTTTCCCCCAAATACTCTTATATATAGAATACCCACATCTAGGAGCTCTTTTTCTTACCAAAATAACAAAATTAATCCCCATAAAGAGATTCTCGATGAACATTATCCTTGAGGTAAAATCAGCTTCCATTTCTTTTTATTTTCATATCAAGTTCATTCTTTATTAATTATTATATCCTTATCACCCACTATTTAAATGACAATGATAACTCCAGTATCATCATTAATCAAGAATTATGTTATGATAATGGATGATACATGACCAATCATCTTACACTCTCTCTCTCTCCAATTTGTTTTAAGTATGAAATAACCATCTGGGAGGAGTTTATTGACAACCTTCATGGACGATGAACATTCATTCATTAATTTATCATTCAAGGCTATTTAGGAAACCATATCAATGGTTCATAAATAATGTAAAATGTGAAATATCACCCGTTTTATATTCTGGAATGTACATATTTATATAATATGTAATGATAAAACCAAATGAGTTCATTATGATCAATAAACGGCGTAATAATCTAAATGATTAACACAAAATGTATTATTTAATTATTCATTCTAATTATATGTAAAAAAATGACATATAAAACAATATAAACATCTATATTCTCATTAACAACATGGAATTCAAATTCTGTATAATTATACCAATTTTAAATGAACTCCATTGCTTATAATCAAGCAAACAGATCATGAAATAATGGAAACAAACACTCTAGAACGACGAAATTCAATTATATAACATATCATTAAGGAAATAATAAAATAAATAAAACAATAATGAATAAAATAAATATATATAAGGTTATTAATTACTTAATGAAAATATTTAATTTGATTATTCATGATGTTTAGGTTAAGTGTAGAATACATTCGGACATAGGGATTTGGCTTTCTACATGAACCTCAATTTTCATTCGTGTTACACTTATTCATTACATGAATTAATGGAATTATTACATACATATTATTTAATCCTCACTAATTCTTAGTGAATTAAATATATATACATTCTAGTCAAAAATATTTTATTTTATAGGGAGTAACTTTTTTTAGAAGTATCTTAGAAAACAATCTTCCTGATATACAAGCTCATTCCAATGGAACGTCTCAAATTAATAAATATTTTAAAATTCAGTCCCTAATTTGTTTGAAGCAAAATTATTTTTATAAAATAACTTATTTTAATTAGGGAATACTTACTTAATTCTCTTCTTATTTTATATAATGATTTTTCCAGAAAAAAACCGTTCATTTAAAATTAAATAATAATTTCTAAGAAGAATTACATGATGATTTTATAAGAGTATTTTAATATATATGGATAATCTTTTTAATTATTATAAATTAATTTTATTAATTTTTTATGATATCATCTACCATGTTTTATTTTATGGTTTCTGATTAGGTTGACTATTAATGTGATATCTTGATATAATTCACCATATTACACTGAATAGTTATTGTTATGTATAATGATTTGGGAAAGCAATTTACATTTCATTTGTTAGTTTCAAAATGAATGTATTTGTATTTCAATGTATATAAATATAACATGTGGATTACATTAGACTAACTATTTATAATTTGGGGCCCTATATATCTCTTAAGTGCATATGTAGGTCTCTTGAGATAAACTAGTTTTGGATTTTACCTATTTATTTATAGTATTGGCACAACGCCTTGAGGGAATGGATATGATGTCTACTATTATGAATCCCCTCATTATGAAACAATTACGTGTTAGTAAATGTGATTATTCATCAAGTATAATATCCATTTATATGATTTATTATAGAAGTATTAAATCAACTTTTTTTCATACCATATTTGTCCCAACTATATATTTAAGGGAATGGTTTTTTGTTTGTCACATTGCCTAGTGTTTATGTTTATGATTACTCCCTAAATATTACACACCCTTACTGGTGGTTTAAGATCATATATTTATTATGTTTTTCCCCCTATATGTGATGAATTATGTTATGAATCACATTTCAGGTTAATGTAAGAGTGGTGGATGATTCTAGTTGAATTTATTTGTTGATTTTCATTTCATGTTGTAATGTTGAACATATGTATGTATGTTTCTTTAAAAACTAATAAACTATTAATCTCATTGGGATAAAAATTTCTTATAATCATGTAAATGTAATAAAATAAGGCACCAACTCCAGCCAACAACTGTCAATGAGTTAAAGTTAGTATCATATGAAGTTTAGTAGAACACCTGGAAACTAGATATAGAAAATGTTGTTTAGGGAACATTGTTATAAGGTAGAAATTTAAGATAAGAATACAATAATATCCAATAATTTTGTTACTGAATTTATTATGTTGATATTCCTAGAAATATGTCACTATATAGATTCTACATGTGAACATGGTTCTTGCATAGATATAAGTAAGAGTAACTACTCCAAATTCTCCAACATGCAATTCTTCCATGAGGGGGTCAACCACTTCTCCATTGATGCACCTAAGAAGGATCTCATCATGACCACTGTTATAAAGAACATTTATCTTATTTGTTCCATCATACATCATGATATGGATTACCCATCCCCAGACTTTCTCTTATATATCCCTATATAGTGAGAGTTATACCTTTTTGAGGTAATTAGAAATTGAAGCCATCTTTTTAGTGGTATGATCATATGTTTCAGTAACGGGACATTTCTCATTGATTTTTATATATTTAACTATAATAATTATATAAACATTTGGTGATGGAAGATGTTGATAACTTTTCCATTCTGATCAGGTCAGCTAGAGCCGTGAATGCATTTTATAAAGCGTTGGCTTCTACATTTTGTGACTGGGGAACATAAGTCAATGTCTACTCTAATGGGAATTCCACCATCAGTTCATGATTATTGTTTACCAAAGATTTCATCTCATATTTCGTGATATTATATTAACCATTTATTTTCTTGATGACCAACACATAATCTCATTTAATTTTTAGGTGTTTGGATTATACTTGAAGTGCCAACTCCATGATTGTAAAAAGTGCAAGGTTTTCTAATTCATTTCCCATTAACCCATTTAAATATAAGAATGAATAGGGAAAGACTATATTTTTGTGGATATGAGTATGACTCCCCATTTTATATTGTTTACTATTGGATCATCAATTCTTCTACTAGTCAAGATTCTAGATGTGACGTCAAAGTGAATTTCCCACATTCAAGAGTCCACTTGAATAGAGAACACTTCTTCATCTAGTAGTTCAAAATCCAATGGGGTAACCTATATTGAAGTATGCTCTTCCTGGAAATCCTCTAATGCTTTTACATTTAATTTTTTCTATAATAGGAAACTTCTATCAAACTATTGTAGGATGACCGCCCACGGTGACATACAGCCAATCGACATTGGAATGATGAGGATATACAAGAGTGGGTTTCTATATGAGACCAAATGATTCTCTTGGTGCAATGGGTAATGCCTCATCATTGGAACTGAAAAGATCAAACCTTGGAATCCTTTCACAAAATTTGAATACCGAGTACCAGCATAAATTATGTTTTGACAAAGATAATAAATAATATTCTCGTTATCCGAATCATACATCTATGAGAGGAAGGTTCCTAGGGATTGTTCTAGGGTTTTCACCAATAGACTGAATGGTGTTGCTTCAATATGTGGATTTATCACTTGTGGATTTAGTATATATATCTTGAAAATGTTGAATGAATCCCAACCATCATCAGTCCATTGATATTCTACTCCTTTTTCATCAACCTGGTGAAGGGAAAAAACTCATGTGAGGTTGGATATGAAGAACCAAATGTATTCTAGGTTTCATTAGAGTCCTCTCATCTCTATGAGGATACAAAGAGGTGACAATATGAGGATATTTTTTTCAGGGTCAACTTCAGTGCGATGATGGCCACACGATGAAGCAGATGAATTTCATTAAGGTGATGCTAAAAGCACATTTCAGGGGTTTCATTTTCATACTATGCTTTCATAATTTATTGAAGAATGTTTCATGATATAATGAGTGGTCTAAACACTGAAATGACTTAACCACCAAATAATAAACATTTAATTCTATGAAAATTCCAAATAACCTATTGATGATGCGGTGGAAGACACATTTATTTATGGAGATGGGATTTTTCAAACGAAGGGAATTACTTTGTTGAAAAATACCCACTAGGTAGCACTGAAGACTATGGATTATTCATCTTCTTTGGGAATTTAGGTTTGGTTATACCCTAAATTTTCATACATGAATGATGAAGCCTCTTTTATGGTTGTCACAACGATCAATAATTTTGTGATCTGATCTGGGAAAGCATCTCTCCAGATGTGATTATTTAGATCATTGAAATCGATGCAGACTCTGATTTGATCATTTTTCACCATGAGGGGAAATATGTATTCCATGTATATGTTATATTGGATGTCTCAAATGACGTCATCGCAAATCATATTTTCAACCATAGCCTCTATCTTGGAAGCATGTGTCAGGTGTGTCCTTCTAGAGTATTTATTGTTAGTGTGATGGTCTTTTGGTATGCCCTTGTCATGAGTGGCTAGATTAGGATAGAGTCCTAGCATTTATATATAGTTCCAGGTTAAAAAAATCAATTATTATTTAGGAAGAATGTGTATATCTATTGAACATTGGAATACCTGGCCACCACTAATCAGAATGGGATACATGTCTTCTTTAGAACCGAAGGTTATTTCCCTACCATCATCAATGGAGGTAGAGACACCCTCCTAAAATATTGGAGGGCCAACCCTAAGGGATTAGTATTCATCTTATTCTTCATCATACACTTCTCCATATTCTTATTCATTCACTGGATAAATAATTATTGAGATGATATCTCCAGAGATGAGAGAAGATTCACAATTTTGGCATTTAGATCTGGAGGTAACTTCTTCTAATTTTCTTGATAGAAAGGAATATTCTAGAGATTATGGTGTGTGGGAATGGAAACATTAATCTTTGCCTTCTATATTACTGTGTGAGGAAATAAATATCTGGAGCTATTAGGATAGTTCAAGGGAATTTTTATCTGAGAATTCATGCTTATTTGGGGGATTAATGGTTTTTTCAAGAGTATCAGTCCTTGTATCCTTCACGAAAATTAGCAGGACTACTAAGTAAATATCCCAATTTACAACTATAAACTTAATTTGATTGATGGGTATTACATAATCCTCACTAAGATTCATAAAAGGGTCAGTGATAACCAATTATTTTCGATTTGGGTGACTATCCAATCTACATGATAAACTAATAGTTTTATCCCCTCAACATGTAGAACCCTGCATCAATACAGTGTGACTTGAAAAGGTTAAATCGGTCTTTATATTCATTATATTTCCCAATCTATCCATTAGTGATATATTTGAGGCACTTCTGGTAAGAGGATGTAATTGTTGTGTGTTGATGTATCCAGGGCCATCTTAGTAGGGTAATGAAGGTCATAATATTTCAGAGCAACATAAATTCTGGGTAAGCTATGAGATCTGTGTATTGGTTTCATGCATAATTATTCCTAATAGATTTTACATGTTTTTTCATAACCCAATAAGAAATTTTTATTAAGGTGTTAGATTGTCCCCATTACAGCCTAGATGATGAAGTGTCCACAGTTGAATGATATTAACACTAAATCCATTACAAATGAAGAATTTTATAATGAAAACACTATTAAACTTTCTTGAAATGTATCGGGGAATTATGTGGCCTTGCATAATTAAGTCTTCATCTTGATTCATAATGTATATGATGACAATGAATTCTATAGGAACGGTCTATTATTGATAGACTTCAGCAGATGCTACCTTAGATTCAAACTATTGGGAGCTCATAAATTCCTCAAAGAGTTCTTACCTAAGGTTTTAGGATAGATTCAATTCATTTATGATTTACATATTTTCTAGTACTCGAGCTAACTATTTTAGGATGACATATTTATACTCTAATTAGCAGAAATTTCTAGCTCATGGATTCTATTTCACAAGTTCTTTAGAGGCCTAAGTATTACGTGTAGAGGAACCGACTCATAAGATAGATGCCAGTGCTACTTCCACTCTTTGTGGATTTCACCAACCAGGTCCACAAGAACACCATGGGAGGTTATACATATATACCTCTTCTTATGGGTACTCCAGGATGGTCATGGAGATATTCCTAGAATGGGGGAATAATGGCATTCATGTTTTTACTCAAACTTTTGAAGGGATATTTTGTGAGTTTATGCAACATTGAAGGTTTGAGTGTAAGTGAGGCGAGAAATTTTGTTTCATCCAAAGATGCATCTACCTAGGTATCATTTGCTTCAAAAACCTCTTCATATGTATCCTTGATTGGCCATGGGGAATTTCAGTTCTTGTCTGTACTCTTCATCGGAGAAAGGGTCCACTATTTCAAGGAAAATTAATGGAGCTCATGATCAGCTCATAATTTTTTGATGATATTTTTGATCAACTTTTTCCACTATTGTCTTTTCATAGGATGGTTCATATTATGTCATTTGGTGGGGTGCTTATTTTATCAGCAGATATATAGGAACGAAATAATATAGCATTAAATAAAACCATGGTCTGGGTATATATTCGTCTTTTTTCAATTGATCACATAAACACTTTAAGGATCATGGGGACAAGGATGTTTTCTCTACATCATCAGGATCTGTTGGGTGCACATTCATTTGTTTAAACTGTTCTTGGAGGATACCATGGGGTCGATTGACTATTTTCCATGTCATTGAACCATCAATATTCTACACCTGTTTCTCAATGACTACTTCACATTTCCCTTCTTTATGAGGTTCTATGGTGGAAACATAGGCCACTTTTTCCGGAGGTGGTCCTATTTGAATGGTATAGAATCAATAATCTTTTACAGTAGGTCCATGAAGATGAAACACACCAAGATGGAGTGTCCCATTGTCTATTGGAAGGTACAATAATCTATATAGTCAAAGAGACATACCTCATCTGTCTTTTTCTGATCAATTAGTAGAACTAAGTTTCAATTGATTTCCTCTACAAAGTACACATGGATTTGGTCATCTCAGAATAAAAAAAAGTTTATTCCTTCACACACCGAATTTATTTATTTATAGTCCCCTTTGATCGTCTTGTTGAGGTGGGGCAGATGTTGATGAATTGGGGTCCCCGTATGGTTTGGTGTGGGCCTTGGAGATAGAGCTTGTTTAGCGGGTGGATTTAGCACAATTAAAGCTACTTCAGCTCCACCAATCCTATTATTTGGGGCTTATGGGGTCGCTTGAGAAGTGATATTAGGGCATTGTATGGAATACAATACTCTGTGATAAATGGAATAGAAATATTTTAAACCATATGTACACCTCAATGGGATGAGGTGTGTTCTTATATCATCATAGAGATTATCAATGCAGATGGAAAGCATCACGTCATGGGGAGATGCTAGTTAAAGGTGTAAGTCAGACCTTTCAATCTGGAAAAGAAGACTGAATCTATTTCAAACTCATGTTGTTTATCATTCATGAGGTTGATGAATATTGCATTCAGAAATGTTGAAGTGAACTAGAAGAGTAACTTCCACATAAATTTCTCATAACCTTTTATTTAATTTTCTGTAATGCTGGTATACCATACAATGGTTTTACCTTATAGGGATCACATGAAGTATCTGAGTTTCAAGACTTCATGATATCCTATAGTTAAAATAATGAGATCACAAAATGATTCATAGTGCATAATATTTTTCATTATGTCCCCTATATCATTGAACATTGGGAATACATGGTTCCGAAAATCTTGTTGTAGTTGTATGTTGCTCCTCCAGTCTAGGTAGGGCTTCTGTTTTGGTTGTATCAGAGCCCATCTTCCTTCCATGGATTCAAATCGAGTCTTCAATGACTAGATGGTTTTCATGATCCATTTATTCATTTATTTTTATGAACTTGAGCATTATCGAGCATAGAATGAGAAATATATTATGTGGAGACACACCTAGAACTTGAGTCATATACTCGGTTTGGAGAATCCTTTTGTAGATTTTGTTAAATATGATCCAATAAAACACACAATTTATGGATATCTTGACATCAATCTAGGATTGGTTTCAGATAAATTGAAACTCTCGGTGTAAGAATGAATAAGCATCCAAGCCTTGATTAATTTTCCAAAACAAGTATTAGTGGTGGAGGTAAGTCTTTTGGAAGTGTATACTAAATCTCTAACTGAGTAAAATATAATGTATGGTGGATCACATGTAGCATCTCGTCATTGATTCTCTTTAGCTCTTTCATTTCATCCTCTTGCCCAGTGAACCTCTCATAATGAATTGGGGATGTGTTCTCATTGGGGGGAGTAGGTGGGTGGTATGAAAACATTCTCTTATTAACCTGGATGTTAGGGATTCTTAGGGGACTATGTGAGGGATTTAATGGGGTGCACCAAAATTATGACATCCCATTGTTTCTTGGTATGCACACCTTCATGTTTGCTGTGGACCTCCTCTAGGAGGGATCCATCTTGTCCTGCATCCTCATCATTTCGATTATCTTATGTATGGTCTTTGGTATTAACATACACAATGTTCACCGATGTATAAAACATTGGGGGAGGTGTACCAAGTGATAAATGTTATTAGATATTCATGCATCCATTGTTGGATGATCTCCTTCTATTATTAGGTCCTTTTCAGTTTCATTATGATGTGTTACTGGAAGAGAAACCTGACTTGAATAGGTCATGTTTCAAATTTTTTAGGGAAATAAATGACATGGTTGGATGGAATGGGTAACTCATTTGTTCATTTTCCTCCCTACGCAGGAAAAGAATTACATCCACTGGTCGTGTTGTTGAGGTGAAACTGCCTCCAGCCCTACCAGATGGGGTTTCTCCCGTTCCATTGTTCTTGTATCTTGGATTATATTTTCTGGTCTTTCATGCATTTTTTGCGTTAAAAATTCATCAAGGCCTCTGTGTTGGAGTTGATCCAATACTATGAAACTTCTAGCTACAATTTCCAATTTCTTGATCTCATGCATTCCCATTCTAGGGTAATCCATATATAGTGTCAGGTTTTCATATGAATGTATTTCTTCTAAAGACATGATTAGTGCTCATTTGTTGTCTTCCCTTAGGAAAGAATCCTAGTTAATTTTCTCATTGTCATAGTTAAGGACATTCTCTATTTATAGCTCTCATCTGGCCTAAGGCTTTTGAGACTTACTCAAGGACGGTTCGTGCTGAGCTTTTTTGTCTTCACTAAAGAGATATTTCACTTGATTTCTTTCTCGAGATAATGAAATTATGGAATTCCATGTCTAGTGGGTTCTACTAGATTTGGCATGGGTTGATCTTTAAAGCTCCATGTTCTCCCTATCCCCAAATATGATGACTAGATGGTCAATCACCAATGATACAACACAACTTTTTCAACACATAGAGATCGGCCAGTTCAATGTCTTTCTTTCTCCTCTCATATTATGGAAATTTTCAAGAGTGAAGAGATTCTAGGTCGATCTTGTGGTGAAGCTCCCCAAATATATTGACATGTTATGTATAACCATCAGAGGTAAAAATTTTCATTATACTTTTAGAGAGTAGTCTAGATTTTGTGAATAATGTTATGTTTTCATTCATCTAAAAACACACTATGTGTGTGGAATTGAGAAGTGGTTGTCAGAAAATAGATCACTAGTATGTCATCCCAAGATAGTTTTCTTCTCTAAAACAACATATTTTTTTGGTGTTTCTATAGTTAATCCTATTATTGATCATATTAATTGGACTACTTCTTAGTGGATTAGATTCAAGAATTGGGGCTATTATGAGCTTCACTGACGAGTGAGTTGAAAGAGGGTTGCATAGTGGATGAGGGTTTCCCCAGTCTATCCTTTAGTTGATAATGTATCTATCTTGTCATAGAAATAGATTCTAAAAAGTTCAAATCTTTTATGAGAACCATATAATATGAGGGAATCATTTTATTTTGTTCGATGGGGAGAGGAATTCATACCGGAGTTGATTTTGAATGTGGGGAGTACCATCATTGTTTGTGATACAATTGAAAGGGAATGCATTGTAGCTTATTGTATGACCATTGGGAGTGCACCTGTAGCATATAACCTGTATTGAACCTTTAGGGGTGACCATAGTAAGGGTAGGGGCTTCTACTTACATGATATCATTATGGGGAGGACCTTCATAGAGAAAACCATTATGGAAAGGACAACCAACATGGATTGAATTTGGATGTAGTGAGAATATATTCAATGTATATTCCAGGGATGACCATATAGATGTACTACAATTATGGGATGACATTCTTGTTTCTTGATGTCACTACATGGTGTTCTTTCAAAGTTACTACCATCAGGGAAAGGACTACCCACATAGCATAATATTGGACTACTTGAGAATAATATATGTTGTGTATACCCTGGAGAGGACTATCGTGGTAGATGGAAGTAAGGGGAGAACCTTATTGCTATTTGATATTATAAACAAGGGGAGGGATACCCTAACACATATCAGGATACACTCTCTCACAATCATTCATTTTTTCCTAGAGCTTACACCCCTAGGGAGCCCTAGTGTGGTCTATCCGAGCTATTGGTAGGAAAATTCTTAGGAGGACCGCTGCAATAGCTAATGCCAATTCTATAGTTTTTTGAGCGATTTAATTGAACTTCAGCCTCTATTTATAATTTTATTATGGGATAGAGAACTGAAGCATCCAAAAAAAGAAAGTCATGAGTATTCTCTTCATTCCCTTGTTTCATTTGGAACAATTAAATTTTTAGCACTCTATTTTTGGCATCTGGGGCCACCTACAGTTGTTAAATGCATTCATTTGTGGGTCCATGTTTGGTTGGTTCCCAAGATGTCATTAGGATACACAGATGATTTTCATGAGTTCTGTAAGAGATATATGGCTTCCCTAGAACGGTTACTATGTTTGACTAATGTCCCCTAGTTAGAACATGCATTTTAGCATAATATGGTGGTCATTATGTAACAGAATATGTTTATCGACCCTTCTGTACTAGATCAGGGATACATGTCTACTCCGAAGTGACTATATGATTTTGTAGATGAGTCACCCCACTCGAGGATAATGGTTCATGGGCCAAAATCCTTTCCATTTCTACAGATGAAATCAATTCTTGAATGTTCTAAAGAATATGATTTTGGATAGAAGTCTTGTCCTCTATCATTTCTAGGATGTGTTGAGATACATATTTGGATATAAGGGGTGTAAATTCCAATTATGATATCGGATAAGGAGTTTTTTCCTGCACTGATCTTCCGTGTGTTTCCAGTGGGTATATGAAATTATCCTATTTTTAGACCAAGGAATGAGTCTGATATTGACTTGTTACTAGGATACACAATCTATTTTCTTGGTCTTCCACCATATTTTGTTAGTGTGCTTTATATTTGTGAGCATGAATTTTCATCTACTCATTTTGTACGGTATTTTTCTCATGGGCATGATATACATCCTATGGAATTTGACTATGCCTATATTTTCATCCATCATATTAGACTATTGGTATTTTTTATGATAGTAAGGAAATTTCTTTTTTATTGACAGAGACCATTATTTATTGCTGGGATTCATAGGAATTGGCAGTATTGTATGAATTCCCTTAACATTTTAAACCATTTTTATAGAAGATTTGTTGTGTGATGGTTGGAATTTGTTCCTACTGGTAGCTGTTTGCTGCTCTATTTGGATGATAGAATTCTTGGGAATCAACATGGATTTACATCCACCGATAATTTTGTTCCCTATCTACATATAGGATCATTGAGCATCTACGAGGATTTTCTTCAGATCATATTGTTCCATTGTATACCTGTGTTTGGATTCATAAGAATGAGTGGAAATATGTATCTTATTATATGTTGACACCACATTTCTATAGAAGGATTTGAAATATGAGGAACAGTATCATGTCTCGACATGGTATCTTCCATGTTTGTATGAAGAATCTCATCCTTAGGAACTGGGGTAATGAAATGCTCATGATTAAATATTGTATTCCCCCAAAGGTATTATTGAGGATCCTATGTCAATTAGACTTCAGTAGGAACCCTCAGTTTGGTATCCTCCATAGAAAGAGGATACTAGGTTGTTCCACATTATAAGTGGCATCGCCTAGTAGGGTTCTGTGGGAAAGACCATGGTAAAGCTGGGGTAAAGTCATTAGTATCAACCACATTTACGTCCCTAAGATAAAGGAGTACTTGTTGTCACGTTCTAGGGATATGATCTGAAAATGACTATCGTTAGAAAGTTGAGCACCTTGTTTTGGAGTGTCGGTTGTAGATAATGATTTCTCTACAATGTTTTTGCCGATTGGATGGAATGACTTGTAGCCTCCACTATGGGGAGGGTACCACTGTCATGGTAAACCTTGTTCAAAATGTTTTAAACCCACCATTGAAGATATTGAGTAGGTGATGGACTCCTATTCGTTGTTGAGGATCTGACCACATATGCAGTCGCTAACATGCACGTCTAAGAAAGTTGTTGGGATTCCACTGAATTAGAATGTATCTCTATGAATCACATGAAATATATATGACATGTACAAACAAAAGATCCCAATCAAAGTATAATCTATTGATCCCAGATATAATTGATGATATTTCTTAAGCCACTTACTTTTGAATGT
Source organism: Viscum album (assembly GCA_963277665.1). Taxonomy (NCBI): domain Eukaryota; kingdom Viridiplantae; phylum Streptophyta; class Magnoliopsida; order Santalales; family Viscaceae; genus Viscum; species Viscum album. The sequence continues at coordinate 2,129,121,089 of OY728150.1, read as the reverse complement.
GAAAGGGGATTGATGTGAGGTAACCCACCTCCTTGGTGAAGTATTCATGTTGATTTACACCATTTTTTCGGCCTGATGTGTGTGTGTGTGGGAGGGAACCAAATGATCTAAGGTATTAAAAGTAATTTTCTCCAATTATATAGAGTTCCACGTTAGGTTCACCAATTTTTCAACCTGATTCACATCATACCCCAGTAGTGGACTAAGGTGGTCCAAGGGGGACAGATCTGTGTGTCCTATTTATAATTAAAAAGAGGTTCTATTGTTGAATGGTCTTGGAAGGCGGTTATAGGGGGTTATGTTTTTGGTGTAATTGGTCCACGTTGGTTATGGTGTCCTCAAATAGCCTCTAACAAGTTTACTTGCATATTTAGAACCAACCAATAACCCTTTTATCCATGATTCTTTCACCTTCTTTATAAAGGAATGCACTTGTTGGGTGATGATTCGGTCAATGACACTTATAGACTCCATTCGATGTGACAAAGGGATGATGGTCTCATCACACCCTTTTAGGTGGGATTATTTCATTTTCCCGGACTCTATTATATATTTAAGAAATGATCATATGCCCATGAATCCTTGATTCTTTCAAAAGCAAGTGTATTTGAATTAATCTTAAGTTGCAAGTATGATCACAGATACATGTAAATCTTGAACCATATATATGTATATGAATTTCACCATTGAAAAATATACCTGTATTTATTCGAGGTTCTTCATCAATGTTCCCCTTTTGTGGATAGATCATAAATACATTAATCATTTACGGCGACCTAGAATGTTTATGAAATATGATGAGGTGCTATATTGTTTATTTTCACCCATGGGGATGGGAATTATGATGTTGTTAGGGGAAAACACATAATATGGCTTCCTAAATTTTCTTTTTTAGAATAATAACATCCCACATAGTTCGGTGACACTTAACTACCCACATAACCTTTTAAGGTCATGTGGCAAGTACTCAGCCATGCAATTTAGCATCATGCGGTGTGGTCATCTATGTCAAATGTTCATAGTCATGTTTCGATGCAGGACATACACCAAGGAAGCCTACGAGGTCTAGAAGTTATATGGTCTCGTAGGAGTATATAACCAAATCAATGTAATGTATTGAAGAACGTTATAGTAATATGGGTAAAAAATTTGGACCTCAAGTTAGCTTCAAATGTATCCCTATTTATTTGGAATGAAGGACCTCATAGTTTGGTTTGAGTTGGGACATGCACCTAGGAGGACTCCCAAAAAGGTGGCATGATTGGAGTTAACCATTAAAAAGTAATCCCCTTTGAGTTCAATCATTACAAAAGCATCCTACGTATCCAATTTAGGGTAGGAATCAATGTCCTAGTAGTTCAATACATCTGGGGCTTGCACTAAGAGGAGGCCCACTTAAGAGAAACTTGAATTTTTTGCATATTATACATTATAGGAGGCCCTTTTGTGGGAGATATAATTTCTTATTTTAAAGATGATATGGAATGTATATTGGGACATAGGTTGGATTGCTATATATCCCAGTTATGGTGCGGATTGAGTTATCATATTTCAATGATGAAATTAGATTATGCAACCACTCTTCCCATCACAAGCATAAAATCCCATGTCATTCGTGATCGATGTGAGAAACAAGTGGATATGAATGATTCAAAAAGACACACCCATTCCATTATCTAAAAATGGAAAAGGATCTAAATGATGCAGAAATAGTCCAGGGTGATATTCCCAACTCCAATGATTAGTGGGGATTATACTCTTAATGATTCAATGAAATTAGTTTTGGGAAAGGGGAGGAATGTCTCTTCTCATCAAATGGGAAATAAAGCATGATTTTATTTGAATATCACTGACCCTCATCAAATGGAAAGGTATGTTATTACACTTGATCCCTAGAATGCGGAGGTTCATGTTAGTATCCCATGGATGGACCCTAGGTTACCTTGGGAATGTAATATTAGGTAAATTTTGGGGTCCCCAACATTGTAGGGATTACATATGTGACATCAAATACCATGGGAATGTAAACTCAAAAGGATTTGTTGATATGCATGATGGTACTATCATACGGTTCTGTTGTCATTGGAAAGTGATCCAGAATACATCATTTTGACTGGTTTATGGAGGGACAATAGATGTGGTGAATGAAATGGAAGAAAATGGTCATATACTAAGGGTGGAATTCCCAAAGGTACCCCATTTCGTGTACCAATTGTTCATACTGGATGGGGAATCCATCACATAGTGTGTTTCTATGCCAGTGGAGAGATTGTCTTCATTCTAAAATGGTATGAAGACCTAGATGTATTATATGTACGGTTGTGATACACAACCATAGGTTCATTCTCACGACAAGGTGATTGATTGCATCCATGTAGTGATATGCAACACATGGCATGGTTTTGTATGCCTAGTGATGTACTTTGTGGCACAATATAATAAAGAATGGGCTTCGATCCAGCGGTTCGTCCAGAGTTCATTAGCTACCAGGATATGATTTTTTGTTTTCCAATTATTCTTGTGGTCTTCCAATTAATATTATGATTCTTTTTTATGGTATGTGGAGAGGTATATATGTATTAAATTGTCAAGAAAGTATGCATTTATTCTTATGTGCCTTCGAATAATGTTAAATTGTTCACCTCAACTCTCCATATAATCTCCTTCCTCAAATCTATCTTCTAATCCCTTCTCTTTGTCTCCCTTGATATTCGTTTATATAGTATGATGGAATATAGATCTATGGGTTTCATTGAACTTTTCTGGAAGCATTGGGGAAGTCTCCCGCCCCACAGATGACTCCATCAACGGAGGCCTGCTGAGTTGTGGTCTAAAGAGGAATAAATCACTATCTCGGTTTTTTGAATGACTCTATCTTATTTTTGGGACACCACCAGCTTCTCGCCACACAATAACCATTTATTTTGTGGGAATGGTACTTTGTGGAGAATTTCTACACCTCTATTCCACCAACTATGTCTTTTATAGGGGTTATATGTGGAGTGGATTTTTCTAACTCCATTCCTGCAGTGACATGGTTTGTTGGAGTCGACGTCAAAATCTCTGTTATGTGAACGTCTTCGAATGAGGCTAATTTTCAATGATGCAGACCCTAATATAGTGAAATAGTCTGAAAATGACTTTTAATTTTTTATGCCTCCCCTTCCCTTTTTCGAATTTGGTTTTTTCGATATAATTCTTCAAACCTACAATCAAACATATATTTCATTCCATTATTAAATTTGAAAAAGCCTTTATTTTCCTTTGAAAACTTTTCAGGACAAAACTGGAACAATGAATCAATAACAACCCATCCTCATCATAATATGATCACTATACTAAGCAATGAAAAATCCATAATGAATAGGGGTAATAATCTATTAAACCCAAGGATTTGATTCCAACCATATGTATTCCATTACATAAAACCATTATCACTGATCTAAAAAGGGACCTAACACCACTCTTCTTCATCATGTCAACCTCTGACATGGATAAACCCCCAATTACACCATTTTCATTAGAGTATAACCATTGAAATATTAGTCCAACACTTCACTTGTTCATCCCGAACTAATAAATTATGAATGAATCCACACATAAAATATAAATAGACCAAAAAAACACATGAACCACATATACACTATGCACACCTTCCCTGGATAACAAAATATTATCACATAAAATATTTTTCAAATGATCAATATATTTTATATTGTATAGGGATTCACTAATAACCATCTCCTAGGATCTCACTCTAGATCCTACCGAGATTTATCAAAACCCAATGGTTTTATGATTCTGTAGAATTTAATCGCACCACCCAATAGATGAATTAATGATTCAGGTTTCATTAGACCTAGACTGACATACAAAACCCACCATCCATGCTCCTTGTAATTTCATATCATTCCATAACACATGTTATCTCATGCATAAGAATGTGAACCACATTATCACCCACTATATAGCATCATTCAAAAAACCATGATTATCCACCTATGCTCTCACCCCAATACCAAATGAACAAAATGATTCCATATGTTCAATAATCTTACTGAACATACACTTTCATCCTTACCTTCATTCGAAAAATTTAGTATGTTCTTCACATCCTATAATCCCAAGGAATTAATATTCCTTTCCTAAACCATCTCAAGGATTTCAAATCCATCATGTTTTTATTTGTAAAGTGGAACCAAGAAGCTATATATGAATACAAAATAAATGACATTGTTGAAAATTATATAACCGACCATTCACCCTCATATAAGAATATACCTATCATTAGATCTTTAATTGTGTATTAAATGTTGTTAATGGTTTCACCAGGGTACCACCATCATGTTATCAAATATCTACTCAACCTCAATAAGGGTATCATTATTTTTCTTTCAATGAAGCCCTTGTAGTCATAGATAGAATCATCGCTCTATATAAACCACTTGAAATTCAACATGAAAAATGATTTTGGGTTGAAATAATGTTCTAGGTGATTAAAATTCTACCAAAACGTTATCTGAGAAATCTCTATATAAATTGTTGCGATAATAAATATAAATACTACCCTCTTTGGAAAAAAATTGCACAAAAGAATTAATATGTCATGTGAATCCAATATTCCAAGTATAATTCATGTATAAGGAATCATTCCAATAACCCATGATCCAAAACAATAAATATGGACATCTAAATACTCCATAATTTTTAGTAAATATGTCAAAAAAATAGTATAAAAAATTACATGAATCATGTTACACTGGTAACCAACACCTCACCTTGGAAATGTTTTCCCAATGAAATGTTCAATGTTTCATAAAATTATGGGATTAATTTATTTCCCATATTTCTACCATATTTATATATTAAATGACAAAAAAATATCACAACTGTTTTTATTACGAGGACCTGGGACACTCAACAGTTCCTAGGATGAAGTCACAACGTAGATTAGGAATTCCTCCCAATATTTCAAGGTCTTCTAATAAAATTTTAAGGGCCAAATACATAATTTTGGCAGGCTATACTCTCAAATTAGATTAAATAAATAATATAAAATAATCAAAACATCATCCATGGAAAACCAATAGTGTATATAAAATAAATATAATAATTAATTAATAAATACCAAACATAATTCATAAATTTATATATACCCATAGTCTTGCCATCATAAATTGAATATTCACACACTATGATGATAACAAATATAAAATAATAAAATGAAACAAAAACACACACTGGTTGTACTAACATCACTGAGCCTCACCAACATAGTCTCCAATAACAAATTGTGCCACCTATGTCAAGTCCATTGTGCTTCCCATTCATTAAGCTTATAGACGACATAAGGTCTAAACAGAAACCAGTTCTTATATGAATGGAGTATGAAATGAATCTCTATTGGGTATAACCATGTTCCCCTATTATTTTTTATCATATGCATTTTTTCCTCAGATAAATAATCTTGTCACAAAAGATAGTAGATTTCATGTCATATTTAGGGACCATGGACTCCTTCTCATTAGGTAATCATGTTCTTAACCAGCCACCATGACACTCCATCAAACCATATTAGATGATATTCTAGAATCCCTAAAAATGCCATATCTAGACCATTCAACCCCATCCTTGAACTAAAGAGTTATGGTGGTAATCATCCTAATCCACTACCTATACCTATATATTTAGCCGAGGCAGCATCCAAAACCAGGAATCATTATGTAAACTAGAAGCACATAGTAATATATTGAAATCATAACCTATAACATTATCAACAAATGTAGGGTCCCTCATCTATTTCTCAAAATAAAAATTGATTCCATCATCTTACCAATGCGATCCATCATTGTATACCGGGTCTAAATAAGGAAGGTATAATACCATGGCCTAGGATTACTCATCGAATGTTTCAACATATTTCCCATAAAAACTCTATATCAACTATTATAGTATATCATGTTTCATCTCAATCATAGAATGTTTAAAACCTAGATTCCCCCCAGTTCAATTTCTAAACATACACACATGTAATAACAAACATGAAGTAGCACCCATGGCATATATCCCATTACATTAGTCTTTTTATCATTGCATTATTTTATTTACATTGACATAGCCCCTAATCTCAATATACATATTTTCTTACTTGTTTTGTAATATAATGGCACCCCTATACCAATCATGTTCTCTAGCTAATGATATCTCACATCAATAACCATTTGGTGGCACCAAAAACCAAATCCTCTTAAAACATAGACCGTAAAGCATAGTCAAACATCATAAAAATACATCACCACTTCTTATCTTGCTATCCATGGTCCATATATAGAATATCTACAATGAGACCATTGTCACCCAATACCATACCTCAAACAATTACTACAACCGCCACCATGGTAACATCTCAATAATCAATCCAAGAGATCTCAACATGTCCACAAATAGAACCCTTATTCATCACTCATCTTCATATCTCGAAAGACTCATCCCACTCACATAGCTAACAACACATAAGAGGTTTTCAGCTATCATGTATGAGTTGTGCAACCATCCCACTATTTCTAATCATTTTATTCCTCTCTCACTCATCCAACAATCACTATGGAAACCATACTAGGATACCCATTCCACCAATCAGACATTAAGACCAACCTGGTGTCTTGTATTAACCATATACCAATATATCATCTTTTCTTAATAGTATAAAGGTGATTTTAGGCAACCTAATGTGCTTAATATTACTTATACGACCATTAAGATGCTCTTATCAATGCTACAAATTCTATCTAGGAACTATTGGCCCCTAATTCCAATAAAATGGACTGATGAAACATGATTTCATTTGGAAATCATGTGTAATGATTAATATATAATTGTATTAATGTCCCAACCAACCTCAATCACTGATTTAACCACTCATTTGATCTACCAAGACTTTAAAATTCATGTTCCCAATAATATACCACATTCCCTACACCAAAACTAAATAATTATAAAAATATATAATTTAATATTTAATTTTAAAGAGGTAATATTAATCACTAATAAACTCATTGGTAATCATTATTACACCGAAACAGATTAAAACCCTTCGTGTTCATCCTCCTAGGCATAGATCAATCCATATAATGAAAAATACCAATCATTATTGACTAATTATTCAATTATTTAGTTAAATCTACCTAGATACTATAGCATGAATTCAAGGAAAATTATAGGGATATAATGAAAGTTATGAGGGTAGAAATAATGGAAAAATGGCCAAAAAAACCAAAGAACACATCCAATGTCATCCTAAGAATTGGGTATAAAAAGGGGGAATTAAGGGGAAACGTTTAATTTAATGAACCTCATATGAAAATGGATTGTTTTATAATTAATATTGGTCGACGAGTAAATTATATGCCCTCCCTAATAAAATAATTATGTTGCAGCCCCTTAGTGGAACAACCCCATCATTTTAGAGGAAAATATCTGCCCTATAAATTTGATTTAGTGTGAATAATGTCTTTACACTGCATCCCACATTGGGTTTACTCCAACATCCCCTCCCCCATAAATCCATCAATTAACATATCCCTCTAGATATATGACATTGTGATCCTACCAAGTGGAGTTGCTACATGGCCTCTTTTATTATGCCACAACTATACCCCAAGTGTCTAGAATAACCTAATTTCCCATTTTCTATTCTATATAAATGTATTTATGTTATATATTATATCATTCCTCGTCCCTGAGAACATTAGGAGATGGCCGCTAGGTTGACATGCAAGATACCACTAGGGGGAGGGCCCGACACCAATGGCCTATCATTTGCATCATACCAACTAAGGATCACATCAAAAGGAATCTACCATAATGTTACCTCTTGAAAATATAGAAGGACTGTGTCATTGAATCCATATATTTTATCATTAACACTACATAAAATATGGTAGATCTATATGGTCCACCTGTAGAAAAAGATACATCTGCATAACCACTATGGACTTACACTAATAGTTACCCAATAGTTCTAAACATTAATATAGGCTTCATTTCATGCCGAAAACCATGTACATGAGATGTTTTAACATTTATATTCAAAATACAAATACAAATTCATGAAATGAATATTAATCTGGGTAAAACATTTCAAATCCTTATTGAAAATAATGACTGTGAAATTGATTAGATACTGATAAATTATTTAACAATTCAAATTCCCTCAAAATATTAGAACCTATGTTATCAATAAAAATTTTAATATTATTTTTATGTATTACCAATAATTAAATAAAAAAATTGAATATATATTTAATAATAATGAAAATCGCATTTTATTTCTACATTGGTGGGGTTAAATTTGTAAAACCAACTTTTTATTGTGTAATGTTTTTATCACAAGGAAAAAATTACAAAATATTCAAAAGTGTTATTGTGGATATAGTATCATCCAAACCCAATTTTAGTGTCCTAAAATACATTTTAATATCTCTATAATCTATTCTATTTATCAATAGGTAATAATAATGTTATACTATTTATAACCAATTTAAATAACATATATTCACTATAATAGATTATCTCTCCTCTATTTGGAATTTCCATACCTTAAGATTAACATATCTACATAAATGAATAATTTTTTCTACTATAGTTGATAATATTATTCTCCTCATGAAAATTTCTTTTAGAAATATTCTTGATCCATTTTATTTCATTGAATCTGATTCTTGGATTATCTCAACACTTGATCCAAATGTGATTTTTAAAAATATTGTATCTCTTCATTATAATAGCCTCAACATAGTAGATATAAAGCTACATTTCATGTTGGAATCTCTATCAATAACTAATATTCATCATTCTTTATTACTATAATTAGATTATGAAATATTGTGTATAGTAGGAACTAGAAACCAAACCTATTTCATCCTATAATACTTTTTTATTCTTTATTCTAATTGGACCGAATATATTTAATATTTGAAATCACATTGGGTTCTTCTTATTCAATGATAAATAAATAGTTCCCCCACTTAAATTCAATATTGGGTTCTCTCATGCTGTCTACATCTTATATTCTTATCATCCTCTCTATTTTGAATTTCTAAATCATTGAAATGTACTTTATATAGTATTAGTATATAAAATATCATCATGCTCACATGATGTTTCTCCTCAATAATTAACCCTGAATTAGCTAGGGATACACTCCCACTATCTCAATAATATTTCATTAACCTTTAATTATTATCTCCAATGGTTTACAATTAATATCCTTTCACTCACCAGTTATAGTTTAATATTAGATTATTTCATAATCAACATAATTCAACTAAAAATCTCAATAATTATAAATCCATAACCTATTTTCACAAAATATCAATGAAAATAAAGTATCAATAACCATATAACAATTTATATAAATTAAACCACAAATAATGATGTAAATTTTTTTCATAACTTAAAGGTAGAAGAAAATATAGAATAACATTCTTCATGAATTTCATTCCCATAATTCACTTATTAATGATTCTTCTTTATCAATCAGCTTAAATCATGATTTAATTTTTGATTTCAGATATAATTAATATTACTCGCTACATCAACAATATTATGTTTTGGACATATCTTCTAGAAATTCAACACTGTAAAATATATCGGATTTCTATAATTGGAAATTTTTTATATATAAAATATTATGTGTAACTATATGGGAAAAAATTCTTTGTGTTCTAAATATGATTCTGAAGGTATCCATTTATCGTAAATTCATGATGACATATGTACTAAAAAAACATAAATAAAATCATACATATTGGTGTATGTTTTTTACCTTTTCCAAATTTCATTAATTTGTTTTCAGAAAATTATTTATTTATGAACTATGTGAACCATCATTTCCAAATTTATAGTTAATCTAGAGAATATCTTATGTACAATTAAATATTAATAAAGATCACTTTAGTATCCATTTTTTACGCTAAACTATTAATAATATTATATGTACTATTGTGAGATAATAGTACATATATAGTGAGGGTTCAAGAATAATTTTTTTTGAACCAATCATAAATATTTTATATATTAAATATTTTTAGTATCAATCAAGTCCTTTGTATAAAAAAACATAAATACACAGGGTGATACTCAATAAATATAAAATATTCAACTCAAATAAACATCATCTTGAATTTAGTAATTTAAAAATAATAACTCTTTAATTCACCTCAATGTATTATTAGTCACTACAAATAATAAAAAATTAATTCAATATACATTAGAAAATATACGAATATTTCAAAATCTCATCTACAAAACATTAGTGTATTTTAAATCAATCAATTACTCATTTTATTGTACATCAGTGTCCTTAACTACTATAATATTTACCATATCAAATCATTTATCCCAATCCTTAATCCCAATTATATTTTTAACTGTTTTTGACAAACAACATTTTCACTGACCCTTGGAAGAATTCTAAATTTTTCAAAAATCCTTTACCTACATTTTCCTTGATCTTATAAAGTTCATACAACCTACTAAAAAATTATCATAATACAAGTCATAGACAATGATAATTTCCTCAAACAAATTTTTTATTGATTTACGTAAAGATATACTCTAAAATAATCATATTTAAATTCTATTTTCCATTGAATAAATTAATATTAGAATAATTAATATAAGAATATCTTTATAATAATTCATTTCTATTATAAATGATTTCATAATACACTGGTCATTTCCTCTCTTACGTAACACAAATATTTTCCTTCTTATTAATGACACATATGATCACATTTCATTGGTTTCTTTACAAACATCCACCATTACTAATTTTTCATTTTTAAAATTTTTAATATACTTGTTAAATAAAGGAATAAATAAAAAAAACCTCATGGGGGATTTTGTAAGGAAATGAAATCATTAAATTTAATCTAATACAATGAAATAATAGAAATAGGAGTGTATTATCCTTAATATATTTTTCTAGGTGATCCTCCATTAATTTATAAAATTATTTCTTCACATACTTTATTCACTCAATTGATGAATTCAATAACATTCATTCATCCATATATGACTATATAATTTAAATTATATGTGTATATGAAAATTTGGGCCCATTGATCTTTATCTCATTAGATATTTATTCCTATGTGTCATCTCACATTTATGTGAATTTATTTTAGACAATAAATCTAGGTAGCTAATTTAATGAGTTATATCCTACTTTATAGAGAACATAATTTTAATCCAATCACTATTTTCAAATCCACATTTATGACATATATTATAATATATTGATGTAAAATATTGATCATACAAATGTTAAATATTATATGATAGTGTTAATGAAGAAAATAAAAATGATAATTACATACTCAACAAAAAAAATAGTTCACACCTTAAATAGTAATGAAAATTAATTTATATTCATTAATCAATATTATTACTCAGATAACATATCTTTATTACTCCACATTGATTTACCCACTAATTATTCCTTCTCTATCAAAAAATTGGGGTATATTTGTATGGAATGTTTCATTGTTCAAATTATATAGGAAAATATAAAAAAATTAAAAATGAACCATGATTCATGGAACACCCAAATAATAATTCCCAATTTACCCTCTCCCATTTTATAATCATAAGGATCTTTAATAATGTATTTTAATTCTTAAAAATGGACAAAAATATATTTCTAATACTTTTACACATGATTTAATGAAAATTATAATTTTCCATCATCCTATTTAGCTATGTTATCGTACATCGTTAACATCAATGACATTAAATAACCTCCTATATCATTTACATGATTTTTCTCTTTATATTTATTTTAAAATATAATTTATAAATTTTGGGAATGAAGTCGTGATGGAATAATATTTTTGACACAATTTATAACATGCCTTTAATGTACATGATCGTCGTTAATATGGACATTATCTTATGTAACATCTAATCAATAGTCATGGAAAGATGAATTTCATCACTTTTACATTGAGTCTCATTTACCTAGTGGTTGAACCAGTCATCAATGTGGGTTCATGGTTAGTTGGATTATAATTAAAAGTTATATATTATTTTATTCATGATTATTTAAACTCATTATGGTTATTATTCATGGTTAATTTCCCTATAATTGATAGTTGATTGATTATATTGTCATGATCAGTTAAACTTATAGGGGATGTCGATCAACATTATTTTTTTACATGTTTATGGTATATTCAACCTTAGATGAACCCCCCTTCACGATTTATTGGCTACCTTGGTACTTGAAAACATACAAAAAATTAAAATAGTTTACATATTGTTTGTTTATGAAATTAAATACAAAAATAATAATAACGTCAACACAAAATCATAAATATATTGATTTATGCATTTAATACAAAATCGTACCAAAATTATAATATATATTAAACACAAAAAAATTATTTTTTTTGGAATATGACCAATGAATAATAAATAAAAATGAATTATATATATTTCCTAAAAAATATATAAAATATTAAAATATGTAATCTATAAAAAAATTTGTTTTTTCTATTACTTATTCTCATTGGATATCAAATAAAAATAAGCTTTCATTAGAAATCATGTTTCCATTTAGACTTTCTATAATAGTCCATCATAAATAAAATTTAGTGGATTAATTTTACTGAATAATGTAATTGTTAAAAACATCAATCACTAATACTAAAAATTGTTGGATAAAAAACCCCTATAAAAATAATATCAGGTATTTTAAAGGATACAATATAATAAAAATAATTCCGAAATTGCCTTTTTTTGAAGGATTCCTCATTATAGTGTTAGAATTTACATTTATACTAAAATTTTATACCCATATATATTTTATTGTTTCCCTTATATACTAATCCTTAATATTTAATTTTTTTATAAAAAATTAGTTGATTTATATATTTGACTAGAAATGCATGAGAAAATAATTTCATGACCAGTTTATAAAAAATGACTAAAAATTACAAATAGAGGGGATGGTGTGAGGGTGGATGAGATACTATATAATCATTTAAAAATTTTATGTAAAATGAAATAATCCATGAAACTCATATTATTCTTAATAAATATTCCTAAATTTTTTAGATTTTTTCTAGGGATATTTTTGTTAGTATTATTACTATTTGGTTATACTCTAAATGATCTCATCCAAATGTATCGACATCTCCTTAAATATAAATGAATAAACTGATTAACCCCCAACATGAATTCGTTTTATGGTTGGCTTTTCTTACATTAAAAAAAAATAATTACTATTTAATTTTTATTGTACATTTTTTATTGATCTCACCTATTTTCCTAGTACTAGTCTCCCAAATATATTCTTACACATTATTATGTGAATAGGTTAAAGTATGTAATAATATTTATGATCAAAACAAAAACTAATCCTATGATATCCCTTGATTCATATGTTATTACTTTAAAGAGATGAAATTTATAGATTATGATGTCCTCATATAGTAATAAACAATGGGATGCTTTTGTTACACTATATTGTATTAAACGATTTTTATACGATATAGGGTTCATCTGTATGTTATGGTACATTTTCAACTACATGGTTTAATTAGGTTATGAATAATAATATGAATAATATTATTAATTATAGATATATATATATATATATAAGAAAACTATTAATAATAAACCAATGGGATGTAACATTTGAGATCCATGTAATAGAAAATGATACATCCGATGCTCACATCACTCTTCATTTATTGAAGACTAGATGTAAAATGGGATTCTATACCTATAGTTAATATATCATCATTATATATTATCCAAATTCAATACTCTCTTCATCCAGGATCATCAATAGTAGTTTCTAACACCCACTCAGTTATTGGGAATCCTCTTGATGTGATCAATATCCACTTCTTGGTGTACTTCCTATAATAATAGATGTAATTATTTTATTTTTTATTAAACTAAATATTGTATATGAAAAATAATAAAAATATATATATTAACCCATTATTCATGTACATATAATTTACATTCATCATGTAAATATTTATAATGTTGAAGATAGATCAAAAAAATTACTTGTTTTTTATATATAAATATTCAATCGATGAACACCATAAAACCATCCGAGATATTTGATCCAAGGTATTCAATGCATGAAAATTTTTATATAACAGTTTTTGGGGAAATTTTCTAATGATTATGTTTTATGATATATCCCAAAATATGATATATTAATGTTCTTCTACTTTGTTTATTACCAGTATTCGACATCCTTTTTCTTAGGGTATGATATAGTAGAATCCCAATGATTTGAACTATTTCATAGGATAAAAATGATCCTTATATAAAAAATATATATAATTGTATCTTAATTATGATATCAAAGAGATTGTCAAATTTTTTCGAGCCTGATGATATCACAATTTATAAATGTTTATATCAACCATGGGGTACAATATGATTACTTCATTATATATGATTTGATACCTAAGATTAGTTATGCATACCATTACCCATGAGGAATAATTATTGATTGATAATCCAATTATAGTTCCTCATAATCCATTTTTCGGTATTTTTAATGCCACTTCGGGGGGTTTTTTGGAACCACACATACCAAAAACCAAATAAATCCTAATCGCATCATCCTACCACTACAAAACAACAATCACCGGGAAACTGAATTCAAAATTTAAATAGACAGTACCCAAGTCAACCGAAATCTATGAATTCAAAATTAAAAAGTAAACCTTGAACCAGGCACTTCAAACCAACACGATCTTCAAGCCATCACCATCATCGATGTCAGTCTCATCATGTAATCATCCACAACACCATCATTCACATCAACAAACACAATTTTCACTATTTCATCCCCGACAACAAACACCAGATTATAATATTTTTAAAATGATTAATGGCAGACATGTGAAATGATATTATTAATTCATATATAAAATATGAACATTTTATATTTATATAGAATGTTATATTAAATAACTAATGTGACTATAATTTATTATATTCTTTAGAATATTCAGGTATATAAATTTTTTATGCAATTTGAATATTCAGCATACAAAATATATATGATTATTTTCTTATTGGGAATTGTTATAGAATGTAATATATAATAGTTACAAAATCATAAGATTTAATATTATATATCCATGTCCTCTGTTTACATTTGATGTTATTATATTTAATTTAGTTATTAAATAATGTATAAACACATTTTGATGCGAATTTATTATGAAAATAATTCTTGTCATAGACAAGTATTTTTGAATATGAGAATTTTCTAAACTTCCCAATAGCAGGGATGATTATTTTGTATTACCAAAATATATGGGTAATCTATATGTGGATATAGTTTTACTATTAGAGAGATTTTTAATCTCCTATTTTGTGTTACATTTAGATGAATATTTCATCTTCTTTATGAATAAGATGTATTTGGATATTTTGAATATGTTAATCTCTTATATTTTGGTAAGTAACATTGACTATAGATTTTATAAAACATTATATATTAATATAATGTAAATATATTAATTTAGTTTATGTAATATGTATTCCCAAAGTAAATTTAAATATGTATCTATAAAAAATGAATAAAACATGAGATAATAAATATTGAATATTGTGAAAGATTTTTTTGTTCAAAATGAATAATATGAATGTTACAATAGTGAGGAATTTATATGAAAACCACTACAAATAAATTTTGTAATATTACTTCAAAATAAACTCATGTCAAGAACTCAATCATTCAATAAGGAAATACATTATTAATTAGAGTTCTTATGAATTATATCATGTCTAGAAAGGTGAAATTTCTTAACACTATGATATGGGTAAAAAAAATTCCCATGACCAGTGAAAAAACGTTTATGGGAGACCCTGTGAATGTGGGTATCATAAGAATAAAATTCATATTATTTCTATTTGATGGATTGTGTAATGTATTATACACCAAACTGTCCAATAATTGTTTTTTAAAATGGGATAAATCTTATCCAAAATAACTATGTGGTTAGAGGAGTACCAAATTAGGATAATTATTTTTTTGAAATATAGATCTTGGTTCACTAAATAGATAATATGTATAAGGTTATCATTTTAGTGGGAGGACATTCAGTAAATTTACATGATAGAAATATTAAAAAAACAATAATTCCCAAAATTTAGGTGCATGGCATAGATAATGACATACATCATGATAATTATTTATATATATCTTTAAAATTTAATTATATATATATATATATTAAATTTGAATCTACAATTAATAAGTGATGTAAATGAAAATTGGAAAAACCATTTAAATAATAATGTTACATCGATAAATTTCTCAACCTCTATCTCATGGGTACTAGATACCAATTGTCATCCATGAATTTTTGTTGATAAATAAATATACTAATATTAGAGGAAATTTATGAAGTGAGAAGTTTATATTCATGTCAGAAATAGAGCTAGAGTTACTATAAAAAATTATCAGATGTTATGATATAATACAAATGAGTTGACTGGTTCTAGAATAAGATAAATATATGTATCTTATCATAGAAAAACTATTTTTATATCATATTTATAAAAGATGGTTTTTTAAATAATATTTATGAATAAGAGTTGTTGAATATAAAATAACAAAAAAAATTATTGAATTCTGAATATGGTAAATAATCTACAAATTATCGCTACAGACAATCATGTCTATAATATTTATAATTTGAAGATCTTGAGTGATTAAAATCCATACTACTATAGTAATTGTCTCCTTGGACATGTAAATGAGAAACACATCCAAAAACTCTATATTGATGTATTTAAGCACTCATTTGATTATGAATCATTTCATACATGAAAAATAATTATTATTAAAGTTGTATAAGGAATATTTGAGTTGAAAAAATCAAGGGATAACGAATTATAAGATGTCATATATGGTGATATATATGGACCAATGAGCATAAAACCAACTAGGATTTTTTGGTCCATTGTAATGGTTACTTATGAATTTAGTTGGTATGGTTAGGTTATTTTATGAGACACGAATATGGAAATTTTGAAATATTGAATGAATTTTATATTAAGTGTAGAATCAAATAGAAAAAATTATATATATTATCACCATAGTTTAGTGTGGTGAAGATATGAATAAAAAATTCATTTATCATCTAAGTGAATGTATTATTATTCTGTAGCTCAAATGTCCTAAAACACCATAATATAATGGAGTGTCTAGGATTTGGAATTATACATAGTTTTACATGTTCAATTAATGATGTGTCAGCATAACATTCAAAATGAATTCCAGGATCATGATATAGATAATTCAAAATATATAATTTACTGTGTTCCATTTTAAGTATTCATGAGGAAGATAAATGATATATAGACTATGAAAGGTACAATTATATATTTATTGAGATCTATGTAAAGAATACATAAAATGTTTTTCTTTAGGTAAATATTACCGTAGAATTTAAAAGTGTTTATTTTGGGCTTTCTTAATTAGAATAAGTGATATTACTTATATAATCATATTGAGAACAATGTGTTTGTGGATATATTCTCCCGTGTAATTGAGAATGAGTTGATTTACCAAATTGTTTGTGAGATTAAATTTGATCTTGGAGAATTTCATGACTATGAAAAAAGTTAGTGTTCTAGATGTGTAAGTTGATATAGGTCCCAAAATAGTTATTGATGAAAACTAACTCATGTTGCATATAAACATAAATGGTATGATGTTATTTATCTTTTTGATTTTTCCCTCTTTATCCATTGAGTCATGGTTAGACTTATTTCAATGAAGTCTTTTGGGGTTTCCACTTTTTACCTTAAAGGGGGTTTATTTATAATAATTTTTTTTTTTGATGAATATGAAAGCCATCATGGATTTTTATCTTTCTATATATAAATCTCATGTAAGGGAAAAGGGTTATAAAAAAATAAATAGTATTGAATATAAATAAAAATTTTCACCTAGTTTTTGATGATTCCCATTTATATATATCATTCGTAACAATCAATTATAATTATGTGATATGTCAAATAGATGTTAAAAACATCTATTATTGGAAATTTGTTATGACTGTGAATAAGATTCATCTAAATTTTTTTGATGTTCCAAATGAGATTGATATTTTATAAAGGATTCAATTAAATATTTATAAATTGATGCAATATTCATAGAGATGGAATATCTTGTTTGATGATTCATTCAAATATTTTGGTTTCATCAAGAATAAGACTGATTCTTCATCATATAAATGGTTTAATGATAGTATTGTAGTATTTATAAAACATTATGTAAATGAAATAGTAATTATTGAAAACCATATACCATTATTAATGTTGGTAAAGATGTTGATTGAAAAACGATTATATATAAAATAATTGGGTGGAGTAGCCTGTAACATGGGTTTAATGATATATAGAGATAGGTATAGGTAAAAAATTGACTAATACATTCCACATATATTGTTAAATTAGAAAAGTTTTTTCAACACATAAAATTAAAAATGTAATATTTTATAGTGTTTTATGGAATGAATTTAAGAGTGATTCATGATTCATATATAGAATTATAATGGATGGGTAAAATTTTCAATGAATTAGCTATGTCATATATTCTATATTACATGTTTTATACAATTCATGATATACAATTTAATATTAGTTTTAAAAACAGATTGTTATAAAATCCAATTTTTTTAAAATAGATTACTATAATGAATATCCTAATATAAAAATGATTGACTAAATTTATTTTCTAGGACGTTTTTTAGAGTATCACAATTTTATAATGTTTTACACTAATGGTTTCTTATTATTTATTACATATTACACGATATCATTATATGGTTCTATGTTTTGATTATATTGTGTAACTGTAATATTGAATAGTTCCAAAGAAGGAATTACAGTTGAATTATAATTAATAGAAATGTACATCACTATATTAGATGATTTATATAATGTTTTTGGAATCAAAAATTTCATTTTGAAACATGACGTCGATCCTTGATTCATGGTAGAAGTAGAACATTACTGTGAAAAAATGGATCTATTTCATATTCTATAGAATAATATTGTAAAAGAAGTATGAAACACACCCTTTTTGTATTTTACAATGTCTTACTAAGTAGGTAGACAATAAATCCAAAATATATTGACCTATACAGATCATATTTTTTATCATTATAATTGAAATAATGTTTTCCTATATATAAATATAAATTTTCTAAATTTTATAATTTAAATTTTTTTAAATAAAAAAAAATTTATGATTTTATAGGATAGATTGTATATTTCATTTAATTTTTTTGGTATTTTTCTAAAATAAATTGTTTTTGTTCAATATTAAAAAATTAAAATCTTATAGATACTAAAAAATTTACAAAAACATTATTGTATAATAATTAAGTTAATTTTGTTAATAATTTTACAAACCAAAAATATATTTAATATTTAAATAATATCAATTAGATATATTATATAGGATTTAGAAAAACTAGGGTTTTCTTTTTAAAACCTATATGGAGTTTTGTTTTAATAAAACTATTATTTCCAATGATTTAATTTAATTCATAAATTATATGGTAAAATTCAATATTTTAATCGTCTTAAATTCATATAACTCTCATATAATTGTTAATTATCCATTTTCCATAAGAATAAATTATTTACATAATATTTTTCAAAAATTAGGATTATATTTAATAAAATATTTTAGAAACATTATTTAGTTTGGTGGACTAATATTTTAATTAATTTTAAGACCTCTATAAATTGAATAATGCAATTTTTATTGAATGGTATTAATTATAATAATTAATATTAATAAATAATTTCAACTTAATTTCTTTCATAATAAATAGTTTCTGATGAGTTGTGTTTCACCATGGTACGGTCTAAAATGGTTAATTAGGTGGTTACAAAAAGAGATTAAAATCCTATAACACTTGAATAAATTTGATTATGTGATTGGTTTGAGAACATAAAATATCCCATATACGAAATATTTTTAATATTATCTGTTATTAATTACAATGAAACATATTATATTTAACATTTCTTAACATTTACAAGAGTTTAACTAATCTCATTTATTATATGGAAACACTTATCCTCACATATACACACCACCTGATCACTTTAGAATTATCAAAATCCACCCAAATACTATAAAAAATTTCCATTAAGTTTCAAATTAGTTTTTTCTCACAATAATAAAAATCCTAGATGTCTTAAGGTGTAATCCAAATATATTCCTACACATTTTCTTAGTACCAGTCACCCAAATATATTCATACACATTATTTTGTGAATAAGTTAAAGTATGTCATACTATTTGTGATCTAAATAATAATATAGCCTATGAAATCCCTTGAGTCATATGATTTTACATTAATGTTCTAAAAGATATAGATTATGATGTCCTCATATAGTAATAAACAATGGGATGTTTTTGATATAATATATTTTATCAAACGATTTTCATACGATATAGTGTTCATGTGTATGTTATGGTACATTTTCAACTACATGGTTTAATTAGGTTATGAATAATAATATGAATAATATAATTAATTACAGATATATATATATAAGAAAACTATTAATAATAAACCAATGGGATGTAACATTTGGGATCCATGTAATATCACCCAATACATCTGACGCTCACATCACTCTTCATTTATTGAATACTAGATGATAAAGGGGATTCTATACATATAGTTAAAATATGGTCATTTTATATAATCCAAATTCAATACTCCCTTCATCAATGATCATCAATAGTAGGTTCTAACACCCACTCAGTTATTGGGAATCCTCTTTATGTGATCAATTTCCACTGGTTGGTGTACTACCTATAATAGTAGAATGAATTATTTTATTTCTTGTTAATCTAAATATAGTATATAAAAAATAATAAATATATATATATTAACCCATTTTTTATATACATATAATTTACATTCATCATGTAAATATTGAAAATGTTGAAGATAGACAAAAAAATTTACTTTTTTTTTCTAAATAAATATTCATTCTATAAACACCATAAAACCATATGAGATATTTGAGCCATGGTATTCAATATATGAACATTTCTATGTAACTATTTTTGATGAAATTTTCAATTGATTATGTTTGATGATATATCCAAAAATATGATATATTCATGTTCTTCTACTCTATTTATTCCTAGTATTCGACATCTTATTTCATAGGGTATGATATACTAGAATCATAATGATTTGAACTATTTCATAGGATAAAAATGATCCATATATAAAAAATATATATAATTGTAACTTATTTATGATATCATGAAGATAGTTAAATTTTATTAGAGCCTTATGATTTCACAATTTATAAATGGTGATATCAACCATAGGCTATGAAAGGATTATTTCATTATATATGATTTGATACCTAAGATTAATTATGTTTAACTTTACCCATGAGGCATAATTAATGACTGATAATCCAATTATAATTCCTCTTAATCCATTTTTTGGTATTTATTTAATGCCACGTTGTGGGTTTTTGGGAACCACACATACCAAAACCCAAATTAAACCTAACCGTATAAACCTAACGCAACAAAAAACAATCAGCAGGAAATTGAATTCAAAATTTAAACAGAAAGTACCCAAATCAACCCAAATATATGAATTCAAAATTAAAAATAAAACCTTGAACCGGGCACTTAAAAACACCACGAGCTACAAGCCATCACCTTCTTCGATGTCATTCGCGTCATGTAAACATCCACAACATCATCATTCCCATCAAAAAACACAATTTTCACTATCTCGTCCCCGACAACGCACACCAGATTTTAATATTTTTAAAATTATTAATGTTAGAAATGTGAAATGATATTATTCAATCCTATATAAAATATGAACATTTTTTATTTAAATAATATGTTATAGAATATAATTAATGTGACTAGAATTTATTAACTTCTTTAGAATATTCATGTATATAATTTTTTTATGCAATATTAATATTCTTATTACAAAATATATATAATTATTTTAATATAGTGAATTGTTATAGAATTTATTATGTACATGTTAAAAAATCATAAGATTTAGTATTATATATCCATGTCCTCAGTTTATAATTCTTGTTATTATCTATAATTTTGTTATTAAATATAGTATAAATACATTTTGTTTAGAATTTATTATGAAAATAATTCTTGTTATAGACAAGTATATTTGAATATAGGAATTTTATAGACTTCCCAATAACAGGGATGATTATTTTGTATTCCAAAAATATATGGTTAATCTATTTGTGGATATAGTTTTACACTTAGGGAGATTTTGAATCTCATATTGTATGGTGCATTTAGATGAATATTTCATCTTCTATATGAATAAGATGTATTTGGTTATTATGAATATGTTAATCCCTTTTATTTTTGAAAGTAACATATACTATAGATTTTTTAAAACATTAAATATAAAAACAATGTGGATATATTAATTTAGTTGATGTAAAATATATTCCCAAACCAAATTTAAAGATGTATCCCTAAAAATTGAATAAAACATGTGATAATGAATATTGAATATGTTGAATGATTTGTTTGTTCAATATGAATAATATGAATGTTACAATGGTGTGGAATATAAATTAAAACCACTCAAATATATTTTTTAATATTACATCAAAATAATCTCATTTCAAGAACTCAATTATTCAATAAGGCAATACATTATAAATTAGTGTTCATATGAATTATATCATGTCTAGAAAGGTGAAATTTTATAACACTATGATATGGGTAAACATATTTCCCATGACCATTGAAAAAATGTTTATGGGAGACCTTGTGAATGTGGGTACCATAGGAATAAAATTGATATTATTTCTATTTGATGGATTGTGTAATATATTATACACCAAACCGTCCAATAATTTTTGTTTTTATAAATTTGATGAATCCTATCCCAAATAACTATTTGGTTAGAGGAGTACCAAATTAAGACATTTATTTATTGAAATATGGATCATAGTGAACTAAATAGATATTATATATAAGGATATCATTTTAGTGGGAGAACATTCAGTAAATTTAATGATGAAAATATAAAAAACACATTAATTACTAAAATTTAGGTATTTTGCATAGATAATGACATAAATCATGATAATTTTTAATATATATCTTAAAAAGTTAATTATTTATATTTTTTAAATTTGAATCTACAATTAATAAGTAATCTAAATGGAAATTGGAATAACTATTTAAATAATAATGTTACATTGATAAATTTCTCAACCTCTATCTCATGTGTATTAGATACCAATTGTCAACCATGAATTTTTGTTTATAAAAAAATATACTGATATTCAAGGAAATTTATGGAGGGAGAAGAATATATTCATGTCTTGAATAGAGCTAGATTTACTATATACAATTATCAGATGTTATTAGATAATACAACTGAGTTGAGTGGTTATAGAATATGATAAATATAAGTATCTTATCATAGTAAAAACTATTTTATATCATATTTATAAAAGATGGTATTTTAAATCATTGTTATGTATAAGAGTTGTTCAATATAAAATATCAAAACAAATTATTGAATTTTGAATTTGATAAATAATCTAAAAATTCTAAATACAGACAATCATGTCTGTAATATTTATAATATGAAGATCTTGAGTGATTACAATCCATACTACCATTGGAATTCTCTCCTTGGACATGTAAATGAGAAACACATCAAAAAAATATAAATTGATGTATTTTAGCACTCATTTGATTATGAATCATTTGATACATGCATAAATAATTATTATTAAAGTTTGATAAGAAATACTTTAGTTGAAAAAAAATGAAGGGATAATGAATTATTGGATGTCATACATGGTGATATATATACACCAATGAGCATAAAACCAATTAGGATATTTTAGGTCCATTGTAATGGTTACTTATGAATTTAGTTGGCATGGTTTGGATATTTTATGATACTATAATATGGAAATTTTAAAATATTGAATAAATTTTATATTAAGTGTAGAATAAAATGGAAAAAAATATAAATATAATCTTCATTGTATTTTGTAGTGAATATATGAATAAAAAAAATTTATCATTTAAGAGAATGTATAATTATACTCTATCTCAAATTTCCTAAAACACCATAATATAATGGAGTGTCTAGGAATTGGAATCATACATAGTTTTACACATTCAATTAATGATGAGTCAGCGTGACATTCAAAATGAATTCCAGGGTCAGGATATGGATACTTCAAAATTTATACATAACTTTGTTCCATTTAAAGTATTCATGAGGAAGATAAATGATATATGGAGTGTGAAATGTCCAATTATATATTTATTGATATCCATGTAAATAATGTAGAAAATTTTATGCTTTAGGTAAAGAAGACCATAGAATTAAAAAGTGTTTTTTGGGGTTTTATAATGACAATAATTGATATTACATATATAATCATATTGAGAAAAGGTTTTTATGGATATATTTTCCGAACTACATGAGAATGATTAAATGTACCAAATAGTTAGTGAGATTAAATTTGTTCTTGGAGAACGTCATCACTATGATAACAATAAGTGTTCTATATGTGTAAGTTGATATAGGTCCCAAAAGCGTTATTGATGAAAACAGACTCATGTTGCATATAAACCTCAATGGTATGATGTTATTTATCTTTCTAATTTTTATCTCATTATCCTTTGAGTAATCGTTAGACTTATTTCAATGAAGTCTATTGGGGTTTCCAGTTCTTACCTTAAAAGTGGGATTACTTATAAAAATTGTTTTTGATGAAAATGAAAACTGTCATGGATTTTTATCTTTCTATATATAAATCTCATGTATGGGAAAAGGGTTATAATAAAATAAATAGTATTGAATATAAATAAAACTTTTCACTCATATTGATGATTATTTCCATTTATATATTTCATCCATAAAAATCAATTATAATTATGAGATATGTCAAATAAATGTTAAAAACATTTATTATTGGAATTTTTTTATGACTGTGAATAAGATTCATCTAATTTTTTTGATGTTCCAAATGATATTGATATGTTATAAAGGATTCAATTGACCATTTATAGATTGACGCAATATTCTAAGAGATGGTATATCTTGTTTGATGATTCATTCAATGATTTTGGTTGCTTCAATAATAAGACTGATTCTTCATCATATAAATGGTTTAATGATAGCTTTTTTAATATTTATAATACTTTATGTAAATGAAATAGTAATTATTGAAAACCATATACCATCATTAAATTTGGTAAAGATGTTGTTTGAAAAATTATTTTCTATAAATGAATTGGGTGGAGTAGCCTGCAAAATGGGTTTAATGATATAAATAGAGACGTATAGGTGAAACATAGAATAATCTATTCCACATATATTGTTAAATTGAAATTTTTTTCAACACATAAAAATTTAAAATTTAAAATTTTCTACTATTTTATGGCATGAATTTTTGGAAGATTCATGATTCATATATAAAAATATAATGGATGTGTATAATTATCCATGAATTACCCATGTCATATATTCTATATTACATGTTTTATACATTATATGACATATAATTTAATCATAGTTTTAACAATAGATTGTAACAAAATACTATTAATGTAAAATAGATTACTATAATAAATATCATAATGTAAAAATGATTTAATGAATTTATTTTCTGGGACGTTTTCATAGAGTATTACAATTTTGTAATGTTTTACACTAATGTTTTACGCTATTTTATTATAGATTACATGAGATCATAATATGGTTTTATGTTTTTATTAAATTGTTTAACTGTAATATAGAATAGTTCCAAAATAGACATTATAGTTGACTTATAATTATAGGAAATGTACATCACTATAATAAATGTTTTATATAATGATGTTGGAATCAAAAAGTTCATTTCGAATCATGGCATCGATCCTTGATTGATGGGGGAAGTAGAACATTACTGTGAAAAAATGTATCTATTTCATATTCCATAGAATACCATTGTTAGAGAAGTACAAAACACACCCTTTTTGTATTACCCAATGTCTTACTAAGTAGGTAGACAAAAAATCCAAAATATATTGACCTATACAGATCATATTTATTATCATTTTAATTGAAATTATGTTTTCTTATATATAAATATAAATTTTCTAAATTTTATAATTTAATTTTTTAAATATAAAAACATTTGTGATTTTATATTGTTGATTGTATATTACGTTTAATTTTTCGTATTTTTCTAAAATAAATTAATTTTTTATAATATTAAAAAATGAAAATTTTACAAGTACTAAAAAATTTACAAAAACATTATTGTATAAAAATTAAGTTAATTTTGTTAAATAATTTTAAAGACCAAATATATATTTAATATTTAAATAATATCATTTAGAGATATTATATAGGATTTAAAAAAGTAGGGTTTGATTTTTAAAAATAATATAGAATTTTATTTTAATAAAACTATTATTTCCGATCATTTAATTTAATTCAGAAATTATATGGTAAAATTCAATATTTTAGTGTTCTTAAATATTATAACTCTCAAATATTTATTAATTATCCATTTTCCATATGAATAAATTCTATACATTATATTTTTTAAAATTAGTTTTCTAGTTTAATAATATATTTGAAAAACATTATTTTGTTTGGTTGAATAATATTTAAATTAATTTTAAAACCTCTATAAATTGAATAATGATATTTTTATTGAATGGTATTAATTATAATAATTAATATTGATAAATAAATTCAACTTAATGTTTTCATAATAAATAGTTACTGATGAATTGTTTTTCACCATGGTAAGGTCTAAAAGGGTAAATTAGGTGGTTACACAAAGAGATTAAAATCCTATAAGACTTGAATAAATTTGATTATTTTATTGGTTTTAGAACATAAAATATCCCATATATGAAATGTTTTTAATATTATCTGGTATTAATTATAATGAAACATATTATTTTTAAAAATTCATAACATTTACAAGAGTGTAACTAATCTAACATATTAAAGGGAAACCCCTATCCTGAAATATACACACCACCTAATCACTTTATATTTATCAAAATCCACCCAAATTCTATAAAAAATTCCATTAAAATTCATATTAGTTTTTTCTAAAAAAATATAATCCTAGATGTATTAAGGTGTAATCCAAATATATTCTTACACATTTTCCTAGTAGTAGTCACCCAAATATATTGTTACATATTATTATGTGAATAGGATAAAGTATGTCATATTATTTGTGATCTAAATGAAAAAAAACTAGCCTATGACATCCCTTGAGTCATATGATCTTACTTTAATGAGATGAAAATTATAGATTATGATGTCCTCGTATAGAAATAAACAATGGGATGATTTTGTGATAATATATTGTATCAAATGATTTTCATACGATATAGGGTTCATGTGTATGTTATGGTACATTTTCAACTTCATGGTTTAACTAGGTTATGAATAATAATGTGAATTATATAATTAATTACAGATATATATATATATAATAAAACTATTATTAATAAACCAAGGGGATGTAACATTTGGGATCCATGTAACAACACCTGATACATCTGACACTCACATCACTCTTTATTTATTGAAGAATAGATGTAAATGGGGATTCTATACCTATAGTTAAAATATAGTCATTGAATATAATCCAAACTCAATACTCTCTTCATCCATGATCATCAATAGTAGGTTCTAACACCCACTCAGTTATTGGGAATCCTCTTGATGTGATCAATATCCAATGGTTAGTGTACCACCTATAATAGTAGAACAAATTATTTTATTTTTTAATAATCTAAATCTAGTATATGAAAAATAATGAAAATATCTATATTAACCAATTATTCATTTACATATAATTTAAATTCATCATGTATACATTGATAATTTTGAAGATAAATCATAAAAATTACTTGTTTTTTCTGCATAAATATTCATTCGATGAACACCACAAAACCATTCGAGATATTTTATCTATGGTATTCAATGTATGAAAAAATTTATATAACTATTTTTGACAAAATTTTCAATTGATTATGTGTGATGATATATCACAAAATATGCTATATTAATGTTCTTCTACTCTGTTTATTCCCAGTATTCGACATCTTATTTCATAGGGTATGATATAGTATAATCCTAATGATTTGAACTATTTCATTGGATAAAAATGATTGTTATATAAAAAATATATATAATTCAACATATTTATGATATCAAGGAGATAGTTAAATTTGATTAGAGCCTTCTGATATCACAATTTATAAATGGTGATATAAACCATGGGCTATGACATGATTATTTCATTATATATGATTTGATACCTAAGATTAATTATGTTTACCTTTACCCATGAGGCATAATTAATGACTGAAAATCCAATTATAATTCCTCATAATCCATTTTTTGGTATTTTTTAATCCCCATTGTGGGTTTGTGGGAACCACACATACCAAAACCCAAATAAAACCTAACTGTATCATCCTACCGCAACAAAAAACAATCAGCGGGAAACTGAATTCAAAATTTGAACAGAATGTACCCAAATCAACCCAAATCTATAAATTCAAAATTAAAAAGTAAACTTTGAACCGGGAACATCAAACCACCATGAGCTTCAAGCCATCAACATCTTCGATGTCAGTCGTGTCATGTAAATATCCACAACACCGTCATTCCCATCAACAAACAATATTTTAACTATCTCATCCCCAAAAACGCACACCAGATTATAATATTTTTAAAATTATTAATTGTAGACATGTGAAATGATATTATTCATTCCTATATAAAATATGAACATTTTATATTTATATAACGTGTTATAGAAAATAATTAACGTGACTAGAATTTATTAACTTCTTTATAATAGTCAGGTATATAAATTTTTTATGCAATATTAATATTCTGCATACAAAATATATATCATTATTTTCATATAGTGAATTGTAATAGAATGTATTATATACTAGTTAAAAAATCTTAAGATTTAGTATTATATATCCATTTCCTCCGTTTATAATTCATGTTATTATCATTAATTTAGTAATTAAATATAGTATAAAAACATTTTGTTTTGAATTTTTTATGAAATTAGTTCTTTTTATTGATAAACATATTTGAATATAGGAATTTTCTAGACTTCCCAATATCATGGAAGATTATTTTGTATTACCAAAATATATGGGTAATTTATATGTGGATATATTTTTACTCTTAAAGAGATTTTTAATCTCATATTTTTTGGTACATTTAGATGAATATTTTATCTTCCATATGAATAGGATGTATTTGGATATTATAAATATGTTAATATCTTGTATTTTGGTAAGTAACATAGAATATAGAATTTTTAAAACAATAAATATTAAAACAATGTGAATATATTAATATAGTTGATGTAAAATATATTCCCAAACCATATTTAAAGATGAATCCACATAAAATGAATAAAACATGAGATAATAAATATTGAATGTGGTGAAATATTTGTTTGTTTAATATGAATAATATTAATGTTACAATAGTGAAGAAATTTAAATGAAAACCACTCAAATAAATTGTGTAATATTTCATCAAAAGAAACTCATGAGAAAAACTCAATCATTCAATAAGGAAATACATTATAAATTAGCATTCTCATGAATTATATCATGTCTAGAAAGGTTTAATTTCTTAAAAGTATGATATTGGTAAAGAAATTTCCCATGACCATTGAAAAAACATTGATGGGATACCCTGGGAATGCGGGTACCATAGGAATAAAATTGATATTATTTCTATTTGATGGATTGTGGAATGTATTATACACCAAACCGTCCAATAATTATTGTTTTTATAAATGGGATTAATCCTATCCAAAATAACTATTTTATTTGAGGAGTACCAAAATAGGATAATTATTTATTAAAATATGGATCTTGGTGCACTAAATAGATATTATGTATAAGGTTATCTTTTTAGTGGGTGAACTTTTAGTAAATTTACATGATGAAAATATAAAAAACATAATAATTCCCAAAATTTAGGTATTTGGCATATATAATGACATACTTCATGATAATGTTTTATATACATCTTAAAAAGTTAATTGTATATATTTTTTAAATTTTAATCTACATTTAATAAGTGATCTAAATGAAAATTGGAATAACCATTTAAATAATAATGTTACAATGATAAATTTCTCAAACTCTATCTCATGGGTATTAGATAACAATGGTCAACTACATATTTTTGTTTATAAATAAATATATTGATATTAGAGGTAATTTATGAAGGGAGAAGTATATATACATGTCAAGAATAGAGCTAGAGTTACTGTAAACAATTATCAGATGTTATGATATAATACAACTAAGTTGAGTGGTTCTAGAATTGGATAAATATAAGATTCTTATCATAGTAAAAACTATTTTTATATCATATTTATAAATGATGGTATTTTAAATCATTATTATGAATAAGAGTTGTTCAATATAAAATAAAAAAATATTTGAATTATGAATATTGTAAATAATCTATAAATTCTCGTTACAAACGATCATGTCTATAATATTTATAATATGAAGATCATTAGTGATTACAATCCAAAATACCATTGGAATTGCCTCCATGGACATGTAAATGAGAAACACATCCAAAAAAACTATATTGATGTATTTTAGAACACATTTGATTATAAATCATTTGGTACATGCAAAAAATAATTATTACTAAAGTTGTATAAATAATATTTTAGTTGAAAAAATAAAGGTACAATGAATTATTGGATGTCATACATGGTGATATATATGGACCCATTAGCATAAAACCAAATAGGATATTTAGGTCCATCGTAATGGTTACTTATGAATTTAGTTGGTGTGGTTAGGTTATTTTATGAGACAAGAATATGGAAATTTTAAAATATTGAATGGATTTTATATTATGTGTAGAATCAAATGGAAAAAAGTATAAAAATTATCTATATATTTTATTGTGGTGAAAATATGAATAAAAAATTCATTTACCATATAAGAGAATGTATAATTATTTTGTTGCTCAAATATCTTAAAACACCATAATAGAATGGAGTGTCTAGGAATTGGAATCATGAATAGTTTTAGATGTCCAATTAATTATGAGTCAGCATGACATTCAAGATGAATTCTAGGGTCATGATATGGATACTTCTAAATTTATACTTAACTGTGTTCTATTTAAATTATTCATGAAGATGATAAATGATATATAGACTATGAAAGGTCAAATTATATAATTAATGAGATCCATATAAATAATATATAAATTTTTTTGCTTTAGGTAAAGATGAACATAGAATTAAAAAGTGTTTATTTTTAGTTTTCTTAATGAGAATAAGTGATATTAATTATATAGTCATATTGAGAAAAATGTGTTTGTGGATATATTTTCCCAAGTACATGAAAATGAGTAAATTTACCAAATAGTTAGTGAGATTAAATTTGATCTTGGAGAAGTTCACGACTATGAAAACAATAAGTATTCTATATTTGTAAGTTGATAAAGATCCCAAAAGAGTTATTGAAGAAAACTAACTCATGTTGCATATAAAAATCAATGGTATGGTGTTATTTATCTTTCATATTTTTGTCTCTTTATCCTTTGAGTCATTGTTAGACTTATTCAAATGAAGTCATTTGGGGTTTCTACTTCTTACCTTAAAAGTGGGTTTATTTATAATAATTATTTTGATGAAAATGAAAACTGTCTTGGATTTTTATCTTTATATATATAAATATCATGTATGGGATAAGTGTTATAAGATAATAAATAGTATTGAATATAAATAAAACTTTTCACCTATTTTGATGATGATTTCCATTTATATATTTCATCCATAACAATCAATTATAATTATGAGATATATCAAATAGATGTTAACAACATTTATTATTGGAAGTTTGTTATGACTGTGAATGAGAGTCATCTATTTTTTTTGATGTTCCAAATGAGATTAATATGTAAAAAAGTATTCAATTGACCATTTATAGATTTATGCAATATTCTTAAATATGGTAAATCTTGTTTTATGATTCATTAAATGATTTTGGTTTCTTCAAGAATAAGACTGAATCTTCATCAAATAAATGCTTTAATGATAGTTTTTTAGTATTTATAATACTTTATGTAAATGAAATAGTAATTATTGAAAACCATATACCATCATTAAAGTTGGTAAATAGGTTGATTGAAACATGATTCTCTATAAAAGAATTTGGTGGAGTAGCCTACCACATGGGTTTAATGACATATAGACAGAGGTATAGGTGAAACATAGAGTAATCCATTCCATATATATTGTTAAATTGGAAATGATTTTTTAACACATGAAAATTTAAAATATAAAATTTTCTAATGTTTTATGTCATGAATTTTCGGAAGATTCATGATTCACATATAGAATTCTAATTTATGGGTATAATTTTCAATGAATTCTCTCTGTAATATATTCTATATTACATGTTTTATACATTACATGACCTAAAATTTAAAATAGATTACTATAATGAACATCTTAATGTAAAAATGATTTACTGAGTGTATTTTCTAGGACGTTTTTGTAGATTATTTTAATTTTATAATGTTTTACACTAATGTTTTCTTCTAATTTATTATATATTAAATGAGATCATAATATGGTTTTATGATTTGATTAAATTGTGTAACTGTAATATTGAACAGTTCCAAAGAAGACATTACAGTTGACTTATAGTTATAGGCAATGTACATCACTATATTAGATGTTTTATATAATGATGTTGTAATAAAAAAGTTCATTTCGAAACATGGTGTAGATCCTTGATTCATGGGGGAAGTATAACATTACTATGAAAAAATGGATCTATTTCATATTCCATAGAATACTATTGTAACAGAAGTTTGAACATGACCTTTTTGTGTTACCCAATGTCTTACTATAGTAGGTAGACAACAAATCAAAAATATATTGACCTATACAGATCAAATTTTTTATCATCATAATTGAAATAACGTTTCCTATATATAAATATAGATTTTCTAAATTTTATAATTTAAAATTTTTTAAATATAAAAACATTTATTATTTTATATGGTTGATTGTATATTAGGTTTAATTTTTTTTATTTTTCTAAAATAAATTATTTTTTGTTTAGTATTAAAAAATGTAAATTTTTCAAATACTTAAAAAATTACAAAAAAATTATTGTATAATAATTAATTTAATTTTGTTAAATAATTTTATAGACCAAATATATATTTAATTTCTAAATAATATCATTTAGATATATTATATAGGATTTAGAAAAACAACAGTTTGCTTTTTAAAACCTATATAGAGTTTTATTTTAATAAAACTATTATTTCTGATCATTTAATTTAATTCAGAAATCATAATGTAAAATTCAATATTTTAATGTTCCAAAATTCATATAACTTTCATATATTTGTTAATTATCCATTTTCCATAAGAATAAATTATTTACATTATATTTTTTAAAATTTGTTTTATATTTAATAAAATCTTTTAAAAATATTATTTTGTTTGGTGGACTAATATATAAATTAATTTTAAAACATTTATAAATTGACTCATGAAATTTTTATTGAATGGTATTAATTATAATAATTAATATTTATAAATAAATTCACATTAATTTTTTTCTTAATAAATAGTTACTAATGAATTGTTTTTCACCATGGTATGGTCTAAAAGGGTTAATTAGGTGGTTACACTAAGAGATTAAAATCCTATAAGACATGAATAAATTTGATTCTGTGATTGGTTTTAGAACATAAAATATCCCATATATGAAATATTTTTAATATTATCTTGTATTAATTACAATGAAACATATTATATTTATCATTTCCTAACATTTAAAAGAGTTTTACTAATCTCACTTATTAAATGGATACTCCTATTGTCACATATACACTCCCCCTGATCACTTTAGAATTATCAAAATCAACCCAAATACTATAAAAAATTTCCATTAAATTTCATATTAGTTTTTTCTCAAAAAAATATAAATCCTTGATGTTTTAAGGTGAAATCCAAATTTTTATATCCCAAAAAGATGTATAAGTCAATTCTGAATTATTTTGAGTTATTTCTTATTTTATTTCCTAAAAATAAATTATATCCATAATAAAATAATTTGATAATTACCTTTAATATATTAAAATTTTATTACTTTTTTTGATTAATTAAGTTCTTCCTAATGTCTATATAATTAGAAATGAAAACATCGCTCATTTGTACGTATGTATATCTTTCTTCATGAAGTGAGGTATATTATTTTTCACCATCCTATTTAATTTAAATCAATGTAGATGGATTTAATATACTGATATTATATTTATGAAAAAATTTTATTTTTAATGATAATTTATTATAATTTATTTCATGACCCAACTTTTGGAAAATGATAATGTCATATGTGTAAAACTGTAGGCTACCACTACCACATAGTGATGTGATTCATTTTTCTTTTCATAATTGCATGGATGTTTAGAAGGTAATATTATATAAATAAATAATATATTTATAATATTTTAATGATTTTATAAATTTAACCATTTATATTCAATAAATCCTTCATATAAATTAACAAAATGAAAATTTTTCTCTTGTTTTTGAATTGACTAATGTCTTTATGAATTGATTTATTTTGTTATTTTATATCTACCATACTTGGATGGTTTTGAAATTATATTGAATATATATAGAAGATACTTAAAAAATTTATGATTTTGGGTAAGATTAATCTATTATTAAATAATATGGACCGAAACATACGAATATAATTATTCAAAAGAAAAAAACAGTTAATAGATACATAATTTATTTTAACAAAGAAAGAAGAGTAAATTAGAAAAAAATGTATCTTTTGAGAAATGATATCCATAAATATAGATTTAAACATGACTCTGAAATAATAAGAGTAATAAAGATAAACTTATTATATTGGATGCTGGAATGTGCCAAACTATGTAGAAATCCAATATAAGGGGTTATTAAATAATCGATTTTTTTTATTCAAGATTATTGAGGTTTAATTTTTGATTTGTGAAATTATACCTAACATATCTCTAACACCATAATTTTTTAATTCTTACGTGATTGTGGTTATTTAATTATTATTTAATTTTTAAATCTCTTTTTTACTTAATAACACCAAAATAATTGTTTTTAAGAAGAATCAACCTTAATTATTCATTTCTGCAAGGAATATTTCCCTTTTATTTCCATATTCATTATTTTACTATAATTATTTTCTATTATATACATTAATGAATTATTAAGGTCAATTTTGGATAAACATTTCATTCTATTAGGATTTTTAAAAGGGATATTTTAAATATTTTCCAAACAATTGTGTTTTTTAAGTGGTAAAGGAATTTTTTTAATGTTTTCCACATGGATAAATTTTATACTCCTAAAAAACTGTTTTTTATCAATATTACATAATAATTTTCCTTGATTCTTTAAATAAAATAATATTCCAAATAATTTTGGATTTTTAAATTTTAAATGTAATTAAAATTAAATTAAGATTATTCTTGTTTTCAAATAAACTATATAGTGTCTTCATAAAAGATTTCATACCCTTTTTAAATTTACATTAATGATCAGTATTTTATAGTACCTTTATACTCTAATTATAAGATTCATGTTTTTTATTTAGATGGGTTATGAATATGTTTTTCTATATATTAACTATGTAAAACATAGACATTCCAAAATCTAGTTTTTAAATTTGAATATTTATATTAATTATGTATTTTATTGTTTTTTCACATAATTTTTTATGATTAATTAATAAGAATTAATAAGTAATATGTGAGTACCATTATAAGATATCCCCTTAATGGATTGGTAGGTCACATGAGGTATATAGTTTGGGAATTTGGAATATTTTTTTATTAATTATATAGGATGTCTTGGAATGAGTATTTTATGATAATATTATGATCTATAACATTGTGTAATATTTGATTAATGTTTGTATCATGTTTTAAAATAATACAATATAAATCATTAAATTTTTTATGTTGTCACTTTTATCTTGTACCAATGTACTAAAGTAACCATAACCTCCCTGTTATTGGGTTGTGTTGTTATAGTTATTATCCGAGAATGTGTAATTGAAATATTAGGAGATAGATATAGAGGAACATAGTAGAACATAATGAAAACATTATGATATGAATTATTATATTAAATAATCTCTTTTAGAATATTTTAATTATATTGTAATAGTATTATATCATTAAATATTTAGTATTTTTTTGATAAAATATACTATATTTCATTGATAGAAATGCCACATAGAAGAAGGTATGGAATCATTATCCACACCCATAAACTGTATTTGGATTTTCCTCATGAAAATGAAAATTATGATATTGGGGAAAGTGTTGGAAATGAGAAGATTATAAACATATTAGGTTAGTGGACTCCGGTCATGGATAATACGATTTCTTGTATGGAGCACCCTATTTATCCTCAACATGGTGAACAATTGTTGGAATTATTCTTGTGGAATCAATGTCTGTTATTCAATGAATGTAATAATACATTAGTATATATGATAATTTTTTTATTCCTATATATGATATCTCACACATTGAAAATTAGTGAAATGGGAAATTCTTCAAGGGATCTTATCATCTAATGATATTAGATGATCATTAGTGGTAATTAATACATGATAAATAGTTGTTGAATAATATAAAAGTATGAAATGCCAAGATTTTAAGTTAATATTCATGAAAAAAATACTTTCCTCATAAAAAACGTAGTTATATGGAATGACAATTTTGTGACCAAAGGAAAAGGGAAGAGGGTACTATTTCTTGGTATAAAGCTACAATTACAAGGAAAATAAAAAATTAGGTAGATTTTATATTAAATTTATAAATTAATATAAATGAATTCTTCAATGAGATAAATCATATCTATAAAATTTTATTATTCGCCAAATATCTTGTTGTGTGGGAGGATATATCATCATGTTCCATCAAGCATTTGATGGAATTCTATATAACATAAATTTTCTAGGGAAATAATGAAAAGTTACAGGAATCATATCACTCTCTAAAAAGAAATAGAAAATTATAATAAGGTAATAGTGTATTTTAAAACATGTAATAATTTTTTATAAAAACAATATATAGTATGGTTGAATGGAATGATAATTATCATTATATGTAAAGAGACACACCATATGTTACGGAATGAATGAAACCATCATTATCTAAATCATTAACTATAATGATATGGTGCACTGTTCAAATGAATATCAAAATATTTTTATGGAATATACATTGATAAATTCCATGTTATATAGGAAATCATTATGTGATCACTACACTAGATGTAAAATTCATACCTGTTTGATAACAAGAAATTTTATTATAAATATTATTACTTAATACTTTATTTGATTGTATATATATACACACATTTATATATTTAATGTTTTCTTGGATCATAAATTCATCACAAAACCCTATGAGAAAATATTTTATAATACATAAACATACTGGAAATCTTATAAAAACAAGGATATATTGAGTATCTACTATTTAAATATAATGATATTATCTAGTTTAAGATTTACTTTTTCATGATCATCATTAATGATGGATTTCAATATATAATGAAAGGATTTATTTATCAGATAAGGTTACTAGAATTTATAAGGGGAGGATCCTTTTTATGAGATACTTAATTATGTGATCATTTTATGGATCCACCTCTATTTGGTCACCATAATAAAACATAGGGTGAATAGGAAGAGGAAACACATTCTACGGAGAGTAAGTAAATCCTATGGATAAACGATGTATATGTTATTCAGTAATACATTTATGTATTTCTAGAAAAATTACTTGGACAATCCCTTGAGAATGAAGTTGGGTGTTATATTAAAATCATCATTGATGAAAAACCTATATTATGAATCCATGGATAATGGATATAACAGAATTGGTAGATTTGGAGAACCCAATACTTCACACATGTGAAAAGGGCTTTATATACCATCTTATTTCACCTTGAGGATTCATTATCCAATTTGTGAAAACTAAGGATAGTTCTGTGAGACTGTCCTTTGGTTATAGGGAAATAATTTTGAATAATTTAAATTATATGCATAAATTTGAATGAATTAGTGAATATATGAGAAAAATTAAGGAGTTAAAAATTAAGGAGATAAAAATAATTAGAAGTGATCCTTTCTATAGTTATCATTAATTTAGGGGGTATAATGATGATATACTGAAGGTGTAATTTCATAAGTTATATAGACATTGTTATTTTATGATAAATTACTTATTATTGACTAATGGATCATTTTTAATGGATTTAATTAATAAAATATTCAATTCTTTTCAATATATAATAAATAATCCATAATGAGAATTAAAATGATTTCTAAATTATTCTTCTGGCTCTCAATGAAGTGGAATTATAGGGGAATTTTATTAATGGTTAAATTTGGTTCCAAGATGATTCATTTATTGTCCATATTTTATTCATGGATGGAATATATATAGATCCTTCAATGAAAAATCAATGAAACAATGTTCTATATCATTGAATATAACCAAGACACGTATTTTATTTTATTTCATAGGTAACTATTTGTAATTTGACAAACAATTGCATGAATTTCCAAACGGATATGATGTTTATATATATGGATGTTAAATTAAAATGGTTAAAGGAATATGGAAAATGTTTATAGGATATAAATAGTAGATTGGAGAGTACACTAGTATTGACATTATTATTTTTGGACATGATGGATTTTTTATTTATATTAAATGATTTAATAAATAATAAGGATGTTT
The DNA here is from genome assembly GCA_963277665.1 of Viscum album. Lineage (NCBI taxonomy): Eukaryota > Viridiplantae > Streptophyta > Magnoliopsida > Santalales > Viscaceae > Viscum > Viscum album. The sequence goes on along the minus strand of OY728150.1, from coordinate 2,129,082,126 downwards.
CTATTTTTATAATTATAAAGTGGTTTCTTCTTTAATAGGTGATTTATTATCTATAAATAGAACTGTATTATTCCTGATATTTTTTTGGATGATGTAATTTTATAATGGAATATATAGAGGAAGTATATATATGGTGAAATATGCATCATATAAAATGACAAAAAATGTTTTAATAACATATTATGTAATAAATATCTCATCATGGGGAAAAAATTAGTTAGTATTGGTCATGTATCATGGTTGATTGATATAATACTATATTGGTATGTAAAATCAACAAGATATGACATTATGTAGAGGGTTATATAGTTCAAATCATGATAAGGATTAAGAACGATCAATTTTTAGGGATTTAATAAATTTTTAAATTTTAATTGTTAGAAAATGGGAAACTATAGTGCATTTCAAGGATATTGTTAAAACATCATTACTAGAAAAGATAGAGATGTATCAATAATAAGAATAGGATTTATAAGAAAAAAAACCTTGATTTTTGGAGATGGTTAACTAGACCCTAGTACTATTTAAAATTTTTCTACATGTAATCATATATATTAATATTAACAAAATATCATATAACATTATGAATTTTTATGACATATTATGTGATAACATTCTAGGTGAACTTTTAACACTAAAATAATATATTTATTCCCTTGTACGATGAGAAACTATAAGTTCCATGTTAATATTCTAAAATATGATTTATATAGCTAGATGATATTATTTTATCAGAGACAAATGAAGAAGGCTATGAAGGGTGGAGAATCATCAGATATTGAGAAACATTCTCATGGTTTATTCCATTATAAATCTCTAGTGAAGGAGATTATTAAAACATGACCCTCTAATATGAAATCCACATTTATATGTGTTATTGAATATTCCTATATATGTATGTGTGTAATGATGTGTAAAACTAAATATTAATAATAATAAATTTCATATGTAAAATAATTTTATGTTTGGATGAATATATTTATGACGTTTTGTCAGGGTGAAGTATGACATAATCAGTGCGGCAATAGTGTTGATGTATTAATAAATAAGTCATGAAATGATATATCTATTTTATTTGAAAATGGAAGTGTATATATTAGATCTCTTTATAGAAACATAGATTGTTGATTAATTCCATGGCCATGGTGGGGTTTTCAGTAAGATCATTTCTATATATTCAAAGAAAGAGACATCAAGCATATATGTTTCTGAAAGAAGAAAGAAATAATCTTTAGTATAAATATTAATAAAAGGGGATTGTATTAGATAATTTTTTTCATATGATGTAATATGTACTCATAACATTTATTTCATTAAATAGGGGATCATTTGAACATTTCAGTACAATATCATTGTAAATTTGGTTATATATCCCAACACCACTAATAAATGGGTAAAGAGGGCCACATAGTAAGTATATTCATAACCTCGGTGAAATTATTTTTGAATTTAACATGTCTATTAAATAGTTTTCCCTTATGTGATTAAATTATTATTAATTATTTTTTTAACACAAATATTAATCAGTATTTTTTATTGAAAATATATACATGATTTGTTTGACACATTCAATTTTTCAATGAACAATACGTTAAATAGCATATACAACACACAACACAGAGATTGAACGAAATAAGAAATATTTTTATTTTGTGACTAATATCACATAGACATTGAATTAGATGGTAAGAATAGAAGTATAAAAATTATGAAATATATATAATGAATCTAGTAAATAAATTTTACTATTAAAGTATTATTAAATTAGAACATATTTTTTAGTAACATTATTTTATTCGGTAAGAATTTTATTTCTTCAAAATAGGTATTTTAATTTTTCTGAGGGAATATTAAAATAATTTTATAGAAATTATATATATATATTTTTTATTTTATAAAAAGGGAATAAATTTTTTAAACAAAATTTTAATGTTTTCTTTCTTTTTTCTGAAAAGAATGATTTTTATGTGATTGGTAAAAAATAGTTTATTTAACATTATTACAGTTTAATTAATTTACCAGGATACATTTAGTTTTTATATTTTATCCAATTCAATTTTATATTTCATAGTATTAATAATATAATTATGTTATTTGGTATTATTTTTTTAATTTATCATGAAAAAATGATTACTATTTAACATAATTTATTTGAAATTTTTTTTTTATTATTACTTACATTATAATTATAAATTATTTTCTAGGACATATGGAAATTGAATCAATAAAAATGGATTCTATATTCATAATAATGTTTTCCATATTTTTTAAAACTTTCACATATATTTCTTTCGCCATATGAATACTAGCTGGATTAAATGTTTGTTACAATTTTAAAAGTAAAACTTGTTTTTTAGGGTTGAATATAATGTGATAATACATGTAATTCATTAAAACACAATATTTATATATTTCATTAGATGAGACTATCTCTTTAATAATCATACACACTTCTAAAATATAAATTTTTTTAATATAATATTGATTTTTTATGTTAATTAATTTATGTAGAAGAAAATGTCAAAAAATCAATGTTCTTCATTTTAATATCATTAATATAGTTCACTAGGGATAACCAATTGGATTCATTTATAAATATTGAATTTAAATATGAATTAATTTTATATAATGATAATCTATTTTTATTTATATTGATTAAATAATTATGATAATTTCATATACAATGATGACATAGTGATCTAGAAAGTAGTTACAAAATAATATAAATAATATTAAAAACAATAAGAGTATAATTTATGTTGAGTTATAGAGGACCATGAATTTTTAATATATATATATATATATTTATAGCTATTTTAATTTTTCATATTGAAATTCAATTGTTGTCAAGCTATTATCAAATACAAATTAAAATAATATATTAAAAAATTAAATAACGTATTTATTAATTTGATTAATATTTTTCAATTTTATATAAAATTCAAAAAATTATTTATATATTTAAATTATGAACATAAATAATATAACATTACATGAAAATACTATTTATAATCCAATTCTAACCTTATATGTAACATTAATGCCCATTAATATTGATAAACTCATTACCACAATAAATGTTGAACTAGTTTACCATTTGGTTAATAATATGATAAATTCTAAATTTTATATAAAACTAACTATATTTCATTCGGTAATTAAAATAAGACCATATCATTCTTATAATTTAAAACATTTCATATTGGAAATATTTTATATGGGTTTTATAGATACTATATTATGATATTTCATGTATTTCCCAAAAACTACACTAATGGAATGTTATAATAAACCATTTTTATTAAATTATTTTAAATTAGTAGTTGTATAATTATTATAAAAATAAATTATATATTGTTTAGTATTTTATCCACGGTGCATTTATGGTTTTTAATTCATTTTATAGTATCCTTCATGACAACTAAAGAGTGTTAAAATTGATGTATTGAGAATTGTAAAATGGGATAACATGAGTAAAATGAAATATATAATTATATGAATATAAAAAAATGTCCAAATATTATTTAATGATATTATTTATCTTTATAATTTCATTATATTATATTTATGTATATTTTATTTTATTTTTCAAAAGAATATTAATTTATATTAAATTATTACATTAACAAATTCCTAGAGTAACCCTCCACAAACATATAGAATTGAGAAACCTCTTATTCATAATTAAAATTTTATATGAAGTTTAAAGAATAAAATACCTACTCCGATATTAAATTTTTTCCATTCTCCACATCCTAGATATTGTGGAAAATCAAAAACTCTCTTTGTTCGTGGGTTAAGGGGTAATATAAATGAGGTTTTACAAAAAAGATGTATAACAATGTGTTTTCAATTTTGTTTATTATTCTACATAATTTAGAATCATGGTATCCATTTTATAATAATAAATCTACAAACATAAATATTAATAGTTTTTATTATGTTAATTTTGTCACCCAATCGACCTATTATTCATAATATAGAGAAATAAAACATCATTCATGTGTATGTAAGGTCTAAAACCATTATGAATAAATGTGTTTTATTTTTAATAAAAAATACATTGGTAGTAATATTTTTAGGTTTAATGAATATATATGATATATGTGATATTATAGTGGTTATGTGAATATTAATTATTTTGAAATTTTATTTTCTTCCGTCCTTCAAAAAAATATACTTCCCTAATGCATACATACAAACAATTGTATCAACAAAGTGATGTATTATGTTTTTTATCACTGATTGATATAAATTTTTATAATATTGAACAAAGTGACTAAATATATAAAAATTTATATTTTTTCAATTATATATAAAATGTAACCATGTTCTAAGTAGAAAAAACAAGGATATACATACCAAAATATGTATCACTAATGATGAAGATATCACCTTGAGAAGAGATTTTAATAAATAATTACTAATATAAGAGTGATAAAATGTCCTATGTTAATTATATATTATATGATTTATTGTGTAATGTTTTTTGAATATATATATATATATATATTAATTTCGAGGTTAGAATGCGTAAAAAGAAATATGACACTTGGGGTTTGCAATTTTCTTCATTCATTTATTTATATGAGGAAAATATCAGATTCACCATTTTTTTAATTTTCATGATGAATGTAAATATCATTAAATTTTTTTTACTATGATCCTGATGAAAATTAAATTTAATTAAAAATAAATATATGTTTTTTAATTTCACGAGGGGCCAAAGTACATATTACAAATGTGTTTGGGGTTTTATCTTACAGTCTGAATTCTTATCTAGATTTTTTAAAATAAGGATTCAAATGTTGATATTTCATGATAAACCACTATGAAATATCATGAATTTTATTATAATAAATTTATTTATAAATATTACATATTTTTCTTTCATATATAAATTTTTTAGGTACATATAACAATTATATAATATTTTTAAGGAAAAACAACTTTATTTCTCTCCATTATAGAACATTATTTGCCTTATAAATCCATAATTTATCATTATGACCTTAGGAATAATTTTAATATTATCATTTAATTTTTTTATGTCTTTTCTATCAATTATTAAATTTTATAAACATATTCTAAAATAAATCTTATATTTATTTATAAAAGGTTGTAATTTTGGGTTTTTATAGAAAATATGAAATGAATATTTAGTTTAACAAACCTGACATGAATATAGTTTCCCACCATCATGAATAATAAATGATTCCAATATTCCATTGATTTTTTAATTGTTTCTTAAAATAAAACAAATCTATAATATGTTGTAATTTTTTATATATTAGTGATGTGATTTCAAAATGAAAATTATATTTTATTTAAGAAATTCTCCAAGTGAACCTTTAAATGAATATTCATCTAATTTGACATCTTTTATAGTAACGTGTACTTTACTGGGGATATAATAAAATGATACTATATTTAATAATTCATTATATTATTTATGAGTTTTATTTTGAGTGTTTTGTGAAACCCGTTTATTTTCTATATTTTAGGTTTTTATGAAATGTTGAAATGTTTATGAAAAAAATTTATTTTCAATGTATTGTGAAATTTGATTATTGATTTCTGATATGTCTCCAGTTATATGATGGATTAAGGTAATTTTATGGGGCTCCAAATAATTATATATCTCTCGAATGGATTGGGTAAATACGTGTATCTCATTAGATAATAAGAACTGGAATGGTGAGTGAACCCATTTCGGTAAGTTACATAGTCCACTATGATAATCATATGTGTGAAGATTGACTATGAATGTGATGGAATGAGGAGTGAACCCAATACAATCTAATATTCTTGAATGAGTTCATTGATTATGGAACTGATTTTATTTGATTTTATGTATTTCTAAAATTATTGTGTATTAGGCCGATGTTAAGCTCTCATGTTTAGGGTTATTTGAATTATGATTTTTGACTTTTGAACTACAATGATTTATGACACAATTAATTATTTTTATCTGTGATATGTTGGGTATAGATTTTAAATTATTATTTTCTTTTTCATATACCCATATACTCATGTTTTTTAGGAATCATAGATATCATCGTGGATTACCCTTATTGATAATTTGAGCTCACCATTTCTTATGTTTCCTTTCCCAGGATTATGAAAAGTATTTTTATATCGAATATTCCATATTAGTGTACTACATGGGATTATATTTGTGGGATTAATTGAATATCATTCATGAAATAAGATGATTTTGTATATAGTATCCAATTATAGTAAACAGTTATTGTTTAGTTAATTATTATAATGTTGTCTAAAAAATAATGATATATAATTATGTTATAACAATTATTGAAATATATTCCTCATTATTGTCAATATCATAGATGGTTTTAGTCAATAATTTGAGGCAATTATTGATGAACTTTAGCAAAAACATTATTTTAATGTCTATGTAAAGGATAACACCGAAAAGAATTATTAAGGATGAAATTACATTCTCTTCTAAGGAATACATTAATTTTTTATACTATCAGTGGTAATTGTTTTATAAAATTTTCATGTTGGATTAAGAACTTTGAAAGAATATTTTTTTAGTATTAGTCTTCCATCATTATAGTGCATGATTAATGTTCCCTTACTACGCACATGTTTTGATACTACTAGGGGACATGGTTATATTAATTAAAAAAAATTTTATGAACCATTATGTATAATTTTATTATTTTCTAGCCATGAAGGACCGAGTTTGAACCTACTCTATCATGAATTTCAAAGAAGGTGGGATTATTATAGCATCCAATAACAGAGTGTTCATTATTTTGTGGTCTCCCACTATGATTAGTGTTCTGAAAATATGTTTTTTTAATTTTTTAATGGATGGATCTAAGATGATTATTCAAAAAATTGATTATTATAAAAAATGAAATGATGGTACTCATGGGGAAACAAATAAAATAGGATCTAGAACGTGAAAACTTCTAATCATATGCAATCAGCCTTTGGCTTCCCAAAACCTGCACTCCCAGATCTGTAGTAACACAAAACATATTTACATTTCTATATTTGATACCAGTAAAAATGACCCAATTTCAACCATATGATAATACAAAATAAAAAGAAATATATAATCACTTATTCACCCAACATCTTTTTAATTTATGTATTTTATAAAATTTGTAAATACTCATATGGAAACTTGGATACATAAAAAATTGACTAATAAAAATATACTTCATAATATTTAGTAATATTCGCTTGGATAACAAAATTATTAATATATTTTATAAACCTGGGAAAAGAAAACATAATAAGGGTGTTCTCAAACACTCGGTAAGGTTAAACATATGCATTAACAATTGAGTGTGATTAGTTAGTAATGACGAGAACAAAGGAATGATGAAATAATAATATTTCATGATTACAACATAAGATAATGTTGATCCATAATATCCAAATTCATAAAACCTCTAACATGGTATAAGATTTACCCAATCCAGGAGTCATGAGAATCAATAATAATGAGCCATGTGGATCAATATTGATTAACGGAACCATTAAAAACATATGGAATGAATTGAAAAAACAATTTGTTTACTTATAAAATAATCATTATATACCTATAACTGGAGGCATTACTAATACTACCAACTTACTACATAATTCACTAGAGAACATAATCATCACCAAATTTATTCGAGGGATATAATAGACCAACATATATATAGAGTATAATGTAACCAATCATATATGGTTTATAATATAACCACCCCTCCATGGTTTATAATTGAACCAACAATAAAATTTTCATAAAAAAAACACATCCTTACACTATAATTGAACCAAAAATCATAATATACAATTATTAATAAATATAACATTAATAATGTGTATATATCATGCATTTAACCATTAAACTCATATTAATATATGTTATGACTTTCAAAACATAATAAACCATGTTAAAATAAATAGGTACCATGAATGTATATTATAAAAAATAATAATACATTGAAAGAAATAATAAAGATCATATCATAACGACAAATATTCATTAGAGAATAAGTAACTTTAGCAATTGTTTCAGTGCTGAATAAAAATACAATTAAATGAAAATTTATAATTTAAGTAGAAAATCAATCACTTTAGAGTTAAATTTTTTAGAAAATCTAAATTCATAAAATATTAACAAAATTGTTTTATTTAAAAATAAAAGTAGAAACATATAATGGAATAATGAAATAAAATAATGTTATAGATTTCATGAAAATATATTTCTATCATAAATGTTGAATAAAATAATTATTTTTAAATACATTGTAATGATATTAAAAAGTTACCCATGTCAAAAAAATTTAATAAAACATTTAAGAAAACATATAAAATTGGTTGACAGAGAATGTAATATTTTTTCAAATAAATTAATTTTAGGAAATAACATTATTGAAAATATTTTAAATAACATCGATGTGGAAGAGAATGGCTCCCCATCCAAATAAAGAGACAAGATTTGTATCAGTTAAAATCATATTTCATGATGTTTCTTCGATCAACAATGGATGAAATGTTATGTAAAAATTTAAACCATATGCATAAATATATGAGAATAAATGTTATGTGGTTTAAGAAAATTAGATAATATGTATTTCCTCTAATGTAAAATTTCACACAAACAAACTTGCAAATAATGAAAATTGTAACATAAATCCATTACTGCTATCATAAATTTCGATTATAAGAATATTGAAATAAAGAGTTTGATATGGATATATAATACTATTAAAATAGAACTTTATTATTTTAAAATTCACATACGATGTTATAATGAAAAATTGGAATGAAATAATGCTACACAATATGAAACATGACTCAAGAATTTGAGAATGAGACAAATAACACCATTTCATTAATTATTACATTGAATTGATAAGTAATCAATGGAGACATTGTGTGTGAAAATTTATATTTCCAAAGAAAAGTATAAATATAATATGAACAAATTTATAAATTAATAAACACATAATTATTGAATAAAAATTCAATGAATTCGATGTATACCCCATTGTTTTGAAATTATGTTGAAAAATTCCATGCCACTTAGTAAAATTCAAGTAAAATCTCCATGGTTGAAATAGTGTTAAAAAAATAGAAAATTCCATTCTTTTACCTGGATTCGTGATATAAAATTTTGTTGGGTATTATATACCCCAATAAGAAAAAATTAGGTGTACAACATTAAAACATGTCTAAAAGAAAGGAAATTGAGATGAAGTCTCACTCCGAGAATCTAGAAATATCATCCCATTTAATATTAACACAAAAAATATATATATATATATATCATTAAAATTTATATATATATATATATATATATTTTATTTTGAATACCATGTACATAATCCTTTTTCGAATTATTTTCATATATAATTTCTTAATCAGTTATATCCATGTCATTTGCTTTGAGGATGCATACTTCTTAACATGACAATGGCTTCGCTATATTGACCGTTCTCAAATGGGTAATCGTTCCACTATCCCTAGAATAATTATCTTGAAATAATTATTATTTTTATAAATTATTTACCAATTTGAAAACAACAATTAAATATATTTTTGTTAAAAGAATTATAATAAAATAATGGAGAGGGTAGGTTTTATGTACGCAAGAGCAATGTTTCTATTTTTTAATGATTTTGGTAGTAGAGTTTATGAATTATTTTATAATTATATATTTATTAATATATAATAATAATATTATTATTAATTAAAATTGATTTATATATATCATCCATGTTATAACAAACCCCATCACTTAATTGAGTGGGTAGTCTTCTTGTATACATGTATGATATCATTAATTTTCAATGAAGGGAATGGTAAAAACATAGATGATATATTAATTATAATTAATTATAATTATAAAATTCCTAATATATATATAAAATAAATCCATATATCCAGTATTAATAGGTGGTGATGGAAAATGAATTAAAGTGGTTTACAAGGGATAAGTCTTCCATATATAAGAACAACTATTTTTTATACCACATGTTGGTAGAAAGATATTGAATGAAATTGTACCATTATATTATTAATAAATTAGTATATGTTAGATATTAATTTTATAAAGTTAGTATGGTTTAATAGTATTTAGAGTTGATGGAATAATAAATAAAAGAAAAACATTTAGATAAAAGATATACCTATTCTTGACGACATACTTTGTTTTAAATCATAATATTTATACAGATTATACAATTCCAAAAATAAGACCTGTATAATTAAGATAAGGGTTGAACTAATTTATTTGGAAGGTAATTTCAGAAAAATATTTCTTTTTAATTTTAATTAAAAGTAGATATGATGATCCATTTTATATGAAAGTAATAATTTTGGAATTATAGAAAATATAAAATTAATATAAATAAGTTTTAATAGAAAAAAGGAACCATGGTAATAAAATTATAGATTAATATGATTTTGAGTACAAAAAATATCATCCACTAAATTTTTTAGTATTTTTCTTAATGTTTTTTCCTTATTATATTATCCCATGTTATCCCATTTTTGTGATTATCTTGATAATAATGTTTTTTAATATTTATGGGTCGATATATGTATTATAAATGAAACATTGGAAAATAAATTAACCATGCTTCAAACATTCATAAATATCTCAACTATTGGGTATTTAGAAATTTTTAATCACTTAACTGAATACAGTTTATTATAAAATAACTTTACTTTCATCTTTTGGAACACTTCCTTTAATTTTTCGTTCAAAACAACCTAGAAACAATGATATTTTAATATTATAATTATACAAAAACCTAATATTTTAAGGTATCTTAAAAAACTTAATGGAATATAATAATTCATTCAAATAAATTTCTTTTATTTTGTGTAAAATATTTTACATTATTTTTCTTCCAATTAAATAAATATTATGTCAATGTTTTGTATGAATTCAAGATAACTATTTCATCATGGAAAATTATATATAACTTAAAATGGAAAAAAATGATATTCCATTAAAATATATTTAAAAGTAAATTTAATTTTCTATCATCCCTAACAAAAAAATATTATATATAATAAAATTAGTAAAATGAAATTTATATCTTTATCTTTTATATTAATATTATAATGTTCATAATCAATGAAATATTGAACAAAGTATCGATATTTTATTAAATTCGATGTAAATTTATAAACACAAAAAATAAAATTTTATAAATGTAAGTGTTGTGATTATTTTTATGTCCTTATCATCTTATTTTTAACCATAATTACCTAATTTACCATTATTGTGATGAAAAATATTTATTTTGATAACAATGATGAAAAATTAAATGGACCTATATAAAAAAGTTAGAAATCAAAATTAAAAATATTAAAATTATTTTTGATGTCTCAATTTGTTGAATATTTATTTCTAAAATATAACACTTAAATTTTGAAGATAAATCCCTTTTTTATAATTTTTTTAAGTATTTAATATTCCAAAAAAAATACATGTTTAAAATTCATTAAAAATGCCATAATTGAGTAATATTTAATGAAATATTACTAATTAAAATAATTCAAAATATAATTTTACATTTAAATATAGTAATTTAAAATAAAATTCAAATGATAAATCCTTATTTTTCTCTATTCATTAAAATATAAACTTTTTAGGAAATTATAAAAATAGAATCCATAGATAATTTTGATTTTTTGATTTAGAAAATAATATAATTTTTAATATATAATGTTTACAATAGTTACATATATTAAATAATAATTTTTTTAAAAAATAAATTTATTTTGGAATAAAATATAATTTTGAAGCCTTAAATAACCATACTGAAAATTGGTTGATTAATTCCTATCATTTAATTGACAAATATGTATTGGCTATCAGTTTTTTAAATAATTTATATTTTTTTTATATTCATACATTCCAATTATATGGCTAGGTTATTATGGTCATATTTTAATAATAATATTTCATAGTTCATTTATAGTCAGTGTTGGTTAAAATATACTCTATCAAACACAACATTTTTTCAATGTAATGGTTTGTTTCATTCTCTCCCATTTAATAAATTTTGTCATTATAATTATTTATTCATTATGGAAATAAATTGTTTCCAATTTTATATTATATGTATTGGAATCCCACATTGCAATAAGGCGTTATAAAACCACCTTTTAAAGAAGGGATATTGAAATATAAAGGTAATGTAGAATAACACATAACTAACTTTTTAAATAGGATAATTTTCATAGGAAGTTAAAACATTTACTATGAGGGAAAAAATAATATATATATTTATATATATATATATTAGAAATAAATTACCAATATTACGTGATTGATTAGGAAAATGTTAATGACCACAAAACCACAATCCAATGTGGTTTGAAAAGGAAAACCTATTTATAAGAAATAAAGGAAAAGGATAATATTTCTTGTTTAAAGATCCATTTCATAGGGATTAGTAAATACATTACGATCTAATATATGAATATATGTAACTATTCATACATTAAAATTGTAATTCCATCCTTTAATAAATTTTAATGGGAATATCATCATTTTATTTAATCGATGAGTATTCATCATGTGTTTTTTATTCATGTAGCACTAAAATAAACATAAAAATTCACATAATTAGAATTTTTGATAAAATTGTATTCCTCTATTATTTATATATTGTCTAATAACAAAATAGATCGAATATTGTATGTTAATCCCCAAAATATATAGTAAATTAAAAAATAGAATATACATTAATATGTAAAATTAAAGAGTAACATAAAAAGATTTAAATAAATCATTATATAAATATTTATCAATAAAATTATTCATAATATTAAAAAACAATATTGAAAATGAAATACATGAATGATTTTATCACATTTTTTCTAAGATAAATTAAACTTAAATCTCTATATAACATCAAGGATCAAATAAATTATAATTTTTATTGAAAATATTAAACATATGTGAAATAAATAAAAAGAAACTTTTCAAAAATAAAATTTTCTATAAAAAATAATTCTAGAACATTGAGTTGTATTACCCTAAATTTCTCCTAATATAATCGTAATCGTCATAGACTTCAATCAACTAATTACTCAAGAGGTTGAGAATTATATTGGTATTATGGTTAATAATAAACTTATAAACCAATTATGGATTCCAATACATTGAATTTAACATCACATGAATATGTCATATTCTCCAAAGTTATTTAATCCCTGATCAGATACTAATTGGTATGTCCCCAAAACCACACTCACAAATACAGTAGAAAAAACATCATCATTAAATTTCTAGCACGGTTCAAATAAATATGACATAATTTAAACCATCTAAAAATTATAACGTCTATGTAAATATTGTATAACATATATATCCTTTTACCTTTTTATTTTTTTATTTTTAGAGAATTATAGAAAAAAAATTATATGATAAATTGGATACATAAACAATTTGTTTATTAAAACCTATATAATCCCATCAGTTAATATTCATTAGGATAATATATTTGAAAAAATTATTTACAACATTTGAGAAAGGGAAAATAAGAATACAAGTTCAAAGACAAGTTAAAGTTAAAATTAATAAATATCAATTGATTATAATCAATGAAAAAATATAATCACTATGGTATGATTACATAATAAAAGTGCTTCTATATGACATAAGAGAATTAGTACCCATCAAAACCTATATTATAAAATTTGGCATTTCCCATATGATTTATCATTGGTAGGATTCATGAGAATAAATAATTTTAGGGCAAGTGATATCAATCATTATCAAAGTTTCTATAGAAAACTTATGGAATGAAGAAAGAAAACATGTTTGTATCTTCTAACATAGTCACTAAATCCCCCTTACAAGTGGAATAACTAATACTCTCAGCTTACAAAACAATTATCTCATCATAATAACCACTAATCAATTAATTAAAGGTATATAATGGACTAACCCATCATTGGTTTATAATATAACAACCCATCCCCTATTTATAAATTAAACACACATACATTGGTTATAACAGAACCATAAATAATTTTTTTTAAACAAAAATTCCAATAATTTGACTACAATGGAACTACCAATAATCATAAATAATATAAAAGAACTATTACAAGAGTATTGTGTATTGAGATTAGTTTTTTAATAAAAATCATTGAAACAACCCTTACACATTAATAATAAGAATATCCCCTTGAAACGAAACAGTATCCATGATAATCTCTTTGAAAAATTTATAATATATATATATAAATATTATGTATGTAATCACTATAATGTAACTTTAGTGTTCCATAAATAACATCAATATATTTTTTCATTTATAAATATATATATATATATATATATCATTAAAATATTATTAAAAACAATCTTGAGAGAAATACCATTTCCACTTGGAAATAATCTTTTATAAAATATAAAATCCTTAAATATAATGTAAATAAATTTATTCTAATAAAACTAGGTAATTTATAAATGTTTATTCAAGTAAAATAATTGTAACATGATTGGAAAATATGTTATTGTCATTAATGTTTAAAAACATTCTTTTCAACAGTTTTTTAATTGTAGTAAAAAACATACCCATATAGAAAACATTATGACATTCCCTTTAAAAAAATTAATTGAATGTGATATATCATGAAAAATATTATTTCTAGTTATTTTTTATTTAGGAAATAAAAACCATCAAAACATTTTATATACCATGTATATAATAGGGATGTATTTCTGGACTTGATGAAGATACAAGATGAAAATCTATTACAATAAAAATTAATGATGGTTCATTAATCATCATGGCACAAAATGAAATATATAAGTATAAATAAATAACAAAAAATGAATAATAAAATATAAATGGTAATGAAGAAAAGATCATTTTATTTCCCTTAAAAGATCCCTGAACATGAACAATATCGAAAAGAAATGAAATTATAATCTAAATCTTTTATCGTATATGTATGATTGGAATAAAAATTCATTAAATTTATGAGTATGATATTATAAATTATATTTAGTGAAATTTTTTATTTAATTTTCATAAATTCATTCATTCAATTTTAATCATAACATAAAATGATATCATTTTGAATGACATGAAACACATATCATGAATGTTATAATAAGACAGCGAAATCCCTTACAAAGATAATAACATTGAAATGAGATTTACTAAGATGAGAGGCTATGTGTCAAAAATTTATGTCCAAGCCAGACACGATTAAATAATCAAATAAAAAAATTTATTGATCATTTAATACATAACGTTGGAATAACACAATCAATAAATTTTATGTATGATAAATTGAATAGAAATTGGGTTACGATATCCCTTATCACTTAGTACCATTGCAATCATAACTCCATGGTTTAAATAATTCAATTATATCATAATGGTTCATTATGATTGAATTATTATTTATATATCATGTAAATGTGATGTATATACACCATAGAAAACAAATTAGCTATTCAATATTAAAAAATTATTCAATGGAATAAAATTGACACAAAATATTTCAATGTCATGTCTCGATTATCCTTGTATGTCCTTAAACACATTTAAAATAACAATATTACAATTATTTTATTTCATAATAACCTATTTAAGGTTTAATACGTTATACATGAACAATTAATTAATTTATTTATTGATATATTCAATTATATAATCAGTTATTTCCATATTAGGGGTTTTGAGGATGATTTGTTGAACGCTTCAAAGTGGATTCTATATGTTGACCATGGTCAATTGCATTATTATTCCATTATATAAAAAATAATAGTAGAAAAATTATAATTTTCATACATAATTTATACTTTTTAAACAAATCACAAAATTTACTTATGGTATTTGATTTATGATACAATCATGGGGATGTTATGTCATAAAAACGCATGAGTAACATTTCCATTTTCAAAAATCAAAATTGAAAGAAGTTGAACATTATATTATCATTAAATAATGATTATAATTTAATAAATATTTATATATTTTTATAAATATACTTATATATTTCATCCAGTGGTTGGGGTGATGAAAAATGAATCACATCACTTTGTGTTGGTGATAGTCAAAACATACAAATGAACGATGTTATAGTTTTTTGATGAATGGGAAGGTAATAAAAGAGATGATATATTAATTTTAATTTTTGTATAATGTCATTAATATCACTTATATATATAAATATATATATATATATATATATTAAATCCATCATTATAACTATCCTTTAGAGGAAATGATGCAAAATGAATTAAATTGGTTTGTGAGGTGGTATTCCACCTTACACTCGAAAAACATTTTTCTACATTTAATTAATGATTGATAATCATAGATTTTATAATATTATAATCATAAAATATATTTATATGGTAAATAGTTTTTTTTTGTTTTTTAATCATGGTTATATTGTATTATATGAAGGGTAAAAAATAAATAAAACTAAAACACTTGGTTAAAAGCTATATTTCGTCATAAGAGAACATACATTTCATTACCCTTTCATCACAATAAGGTTTGAATTATTAAAAAAAACATGCCATCTCTAATGAGGGTTTAGATTATGGTAATTTTATCAGGAATGAATGGATTAAATAGAATTCTATTTATGTTTGAATAAATGGGTAAGTAGTGTCACCTTTTATATGTGATGAGAGTGGCACTTTGGGATTCAAAAAAATATTGAATTAATATAAATCCATTTTCTGAAAAAATGGATCTAAAATGATATAATAGAAATACAATATGAGTATAAATCAAAATAGTATCATTGTGTAAAGTAGAAAATTTTTTAATTATATTTTTAACCTTATTTATTGTTTTAACCTGTGTAAACCCATTTTGAAAATTTTAGTGATAATAATGTTTATTAGTATTTATGAGTAATGGTAGTTTCTATAAAACTATTATAAGAATTTAAATGGAACAAGGATGATATTTTCAACCATATCTAAATACATTTTTCTTATACAGTTTTTAGAATTTTTAATTCCTTTAATAAAAAATTATTTGTTATAAAATATTAATAATGTATTTTTTATGAAACTATAAATTTATTTTGAAATAGAAAACAACATGAAAACATTATAATTAGAATATAATAAAGCCAAAAAACCATAATGTGTTATTATTATGAAAATAATTCATGGAACATAATAATTCACTAAAATTATTTTACCCTTGACATTTTTGCAATAATTTGTTTTTTGTTAATTGGATATATATGGTTTCATCGTTGAATAAACTCTTAATTTTAAAATTTCAACAATTTTTTTTAAATAACTAAAATTGAAAAAAATAAGCTATTTTTAAAAAAACAATAATAAATTTACATGATTTATCTTTATCCATTTTATGAAATATTATAGATATAATACGCAATAAAGTGCCATTTTTTACTTTATCTTTTACATAAATATTAAGATGATATAAATAAATGAAATATGTCAACGTGTCTCTGTATTTAAAAAAAATATGGAATATGTCAAATACCATCTTCCCAGAGTATAAAGGAATTTTTTTTCATTTTTATTTATAATCGTGTTTTTTAATCAAAAGAACCTAATTTATCTTTACTACATAGGATTCTATTTACTATGGTTACTATTTATAATGAACAAAAAGGGAACTATTTAAAATATTTATATCCTTTTGTTTTAATATTTTAATCCAATTTTACTAAAATTATTCACAGAATGGATAGAATTTATTTTAAATTTAATCTCTTAAAACAATACAAATATCTATTTTTTTTAAAAATTACCATTTACTTATAAAAATCATTTTATACTAAATTCAAGTATAAAATTCATTCCAATGTCAATAATTGTATTATATTTAATAAAAATAAAATTTTAAAATATTAAATTTAATAAAAAATCTATTAATATTTTTCAAATACAATTTATGAAAATACAGTATTCATTAAAAATAAATATTAGTTTTATTATTCATTTAAAATTACAACTTTTCCTAAAATAAAAAAAAATCATACCATGTTAATTTTTATATTTTAATTTAATTAATTATACCATTTAAATGATGTACTATATATGAAAGGTTGATTAATTATTTATAAAGTTTTCGTAGAAATTTTTATAATATCATTCTTGAATAAAATAGTTTTTTACTGTATACAATGACCTACCAAAATATTGGGCACTTATTTCCTAAGAAATTATCTATATAATTTTATTGATTATTAACATTACATATATTTCATAATTTGTTTATGATTATTTATTCCTTATATTTAAATGGTAGGGTTATAATGGTCCTATTTAAATATATAAAAAATTCTTGGTACGTTTAAGCTGAGTGTAGCATGTCTTATACTATATCAAATATAGTACAATTTTTATAATCTAATTATTTTATAATATATAATGGTATATGATTAAAAATAAAAATATGGATGATTTTTTTGACACAACATTAAACAATAAAATTCATTTTCAGTAACACCCATGAGTGATGTTGATTTGGAATCCAACATGTCTGGTATATATAAAAAAGCACTCAGGGAAATGTCTCCTATGAACAAT
The DNA here is from genome assembly GCA_963277665.1 of Viscum album. Taxonomy (NCBI): domain Eukaryota; kingdom Viridiplantae; phylum Streptophyta; class Magnoliopsida; order Santalales; family Viscaceae; genus Viscum; species Viscum album. The sequence goes on along the minus strand of OY728150.1, from coordinate 2,129,063,573 downwards.
AAATAGTTTTTTGTGTAATAACCAATGAAATAGATAAAGTAATAACAAACATAAAAATGATGTGTTAAATGAAGTTATATGATGTTCATATTAAGGTACCATTAGTATATCAATGTATTGTGTGTGGGGAATAGGGGTATTACCAAAGTCAATTCATTAAAACCAATGTTAGCACATAGACCATGTTCAGCTCTATGTTTTTCAATTTTTTAAGTTAACATATTAATGTTTTTATGTATTTATAATCGATAATTATTTTTTATAGATATTATATAAATGATATGTTGGTTATTATAATCATGAAACATATTATAATTATTATCCAAAAAATTTCTTAATGTAATATGAAACATATTAAGTGATAAGTTATATTTTTTGGTGGTAGAATGTTCAGATATATATAAACCATTATATATCCTCCATGTGGATATAATATTGTTTATTTGTGACAATGTGATGATGTATTATGTTTTATAGTATTTATGACCTTTTTATTTGTTTGCGATTTTATGGAAAATAAATTTATGAGATATTTAGTGAGGGTTACTGTACTTTTTATTTAATTAATATAATAGATAGTTTGTAATAATTTATATTTTTATTGATGGTTTGTATGGTGGGTTCTGATATTACATGAACTGTTTACTAGTTTATAGGGATAATACAATATTTGTTTTGGAATAACCCATTATGATAATGTATACTTTTATTTTAAGATAATTGGGGCTAATTGGATAGGGGGATATACATAATATTGATGGGTAAAAATTAATTCATTTAAAATTATTAATTATGAAATTTATTTAGGATCATGATAATGATTTTGTTTTAGGTTAATATCTAAATATTCTTTGTGATATTTTGGAGAAGTTCACAAAATTATAAGATTTTGTAGAGATGTATTACTATGATAAAATGTATTATAAATTATTTTTCATTAGGTTGTGGTATATGATACCCATGGGTATAAAATGTGATTTAAAGAATGATTATTAATAAATATTAAAATTAATTCTCTCGAATGTAAGATGAATTTTATATTGTCACTATTAAGGATAAAAAATTAATTAATTTTGATAGAATTGAGGAAATATGAGATGTAGGTTTATTTATTTCTCAAATAATCCATGTTTATACTTTAGTTTCATTGGGAATTTTATAGAAAATTGAATTATTTCGCAACATGACTATATACCAACTTTGGATTTGATCTTACCTTTTTCTATCTATTTCAATTTTTCATAATATCCAATTGCCATAGGAATATATTTTACAAAATATGTTACAAAATATGTTTATTTTAGTGTTTCAGGCCCCAAATAAAATTATCATTAATACACTATTTTGGGAAACAAATTTTATTATGGAGGATATTGATTAATGTATGAAATTAATTTTTTCCATTATGAATATTTCCTTATATTCATAGTCTAGATTGAAAATTAATTTATGAACTCTAGGAAAGTGATCATGAATATTTACTTCCCCCAATATATGAATTTTTTATGTATTAATAGTCATTTCCACACCTCATTAACATATTCATTTGAATTGAACAAAATTTCTCAAGACTATTAAATTTATAATGATCATTACTATATATCACTTACCATATTTTGTTTGACACGAATTCTCCCTCCATGTTGATATTTTTAATTCCCAATAATGTGAACCATTTTAAAAATATAGTATTTTTTCATTCCATATGTCCATTATATTTTTGTTTCCCATATTTCATGAGGATTTTTTATTAGGATTTTTTATAATGTGGGTTTTAAATTAATGAAATTTTAAATATCCCTCCATTTGTTACGAAGAACATGTTAATGTAGAACCCTTCAATTTTAAAACAACAATAATCTCGATAACATATACAACACATAACACAATGGTAAAATGAACTATGAAATATTAATATCTTATAAAATTTATAAAAAATACATTAAATTATTGTGATTGAATATAATGATATTATTAATGAAATTTATATACATTTTTTAATAAATAAAATTATATGTGTAAAATTTTAGTAAATAGGAACTAAATTGTTCATGAAATTGATTTAGACATGGAAAAAAATTATACTAAAATGATTCTGATTTTTTATGATAAAATATAATAATTAATTTAGGGAACCATTGTAATTTTATTTTATAAAATTGATATCGTTTTCGATATCAATCTAACAATGTTATATTATGTTTAATTTTTTGGTCATTTTGAAAATATTGATTTTCTTGTGAAAAGTTGAAAAAAATCATTTTTACTGAAAATTGTATTTTTGTTTCAAGAGTATATAAATATTAAATCTAATTTAGAAATAAATAAAAGAAACATTGGTTCTATTATAATAATTATAATTCAATTATATTTATTCGTGTGAATTTTTTAATTGAATTTATTATAAAAACTATAATACCAAAAAAAAATTACCAATAAAATCAATATTGAATCAATGAAAGACTGTGTCTGTATGAAACATTATTCTGGTTATATTATATAATTACAACCTATCGATTTTTCAAAAAAATTCCACTACTATATTTTTAATCATAAAAAACAGACATATATGGTGGCGATCAGTTTGATATTTACAGTCTGATATGATAAATTTACATTTTTAGTGAATACTAACTTGAAACTTATGAATATTAATTTACCCTTATGAATGGTAATATGACCATTAACCTCACCCATGTAAGTATAAATAAAAATTATGCACCTTATAAATAAAAGTGAATATTTTAATATTTTAAAATTTAAAATTATGTGTTGGTATTTTCATGTGTAATGAATATTTCATTGTTATTTATAAATAATAATAATATTTTAATAAAATTAATTTTCATTAAAGGTATTACTAAATAAATATATTATTTCCCAATGATTATAGGACAATTTAAAATGATATTAGTTAATTTATTAGGGTTCTATAAAATAAGTTTTAGTTTTGAAGAAGATATTTTCTAGTGAATGGTGATTTTATTTTAAAATTAAATTTCACATATTTATAATATGGTTTTGATAAAATTGACTCCATTTTTAATTCAACATGTTGAAAAACTGGTTGTGGTAGTTTTTTTTATTCTTATGAAATACATGATTTTTTGTTGAATTGTAACATACAGTAATTTACGGTATGAATAACTTATAAGATAAATAAAATATTCATTAAATAATTAATTATGTAATAAACAATTAGATGGAACTCACATGAACATGTCATTATTTTTCATCAAAATAAGAAAAACTATTTCTTTTATTTAGAATAATATTAAAGTCGTGAATACGGTATTCAAAAAAACCATCTCAACCACTATAAAAACCCCATGTCACTCCCTCCTCTCCACATTTCTCTATGAGTTGATGATTGTCAAATATTTACCCAAATAATCTTATTTATCCTATACCCACATTTATAAGCTCTTGGTCTAACCAAAATTTCAAAATTATTCCCTATAAAGAGATTCTAAAGGAGGAGTATCCATGAGGTGAAATCCTTTTCCATTTCCTTTTATTTTCATTTAAGGTTCCTTATATATGAATTATTATCTCCTCGTCCCCCTATATCCATATGATCCTGATAACACTAATTTCTTCTATATATTAGAATTATATAATGATAATTTAAGAGACATCATAAATATCATTACTCACTCAATCCCTTTTTTTAAATGAAATCATCATCTGGGATGTGCCGATTTACAACCTTCTTGGAGGACGAACATTCATTTTTTAATATCTAATTCATGGCTATTTAAAAATCAATTTTAATGTTTAATAAAAATTGTAAAATTTGTAATATAACACTTTTTATTTTCTCTATGTTATATATTTACATAATACTAAATGGTAAAACAAAATGAGTTCATTATGATCAATAACCACCATAATAATCTAAACAATTAACACTAAATGTAGTATCTAATGATTCAATATAAAAGTACGCAACCAAATGAGATATATAACCATATAAACAACTATACTCTCACTAACAACATGAAATTCCAATTCTATACTGTTCTACAAATGATCTATATTACTTGTAATCATGGGAACCAATCATGAAATCTATGAACAGAACACTCCGGAATGACGAAATTCAATCATATAACATATCAATAAGGACATAAATGGACATAATAATACAATAGTGAATAAAATAAATATATATAAGGTTCTTAGTTAATTAATTTAGATATTTTATTTTATAATCTTGGATTTTAAGGTCATGTGCATAAAACATTCAGATATAAGGTAAGGGCTCTCTACTCGAACCACCTTTTACATTCAGGTTACTCTTATCATCTACACAACTCAATGAAATTATTACATATTATTATTTAATCATAATTAATTATGTGTTAATGTTATATATATATATATATGTACCAATCATAAATATTATTATTTTATGGGGAGTAACATGTTTTAAAATTATCTTTTTAAAATATTCTTCATGATAAACAAACTCGTTCCAAAGGAACTTCTCGAATTCTTAAATATTTTCAAATGCAGTTTCCAGTCTATTTTAATGAAATTTTTTTATAAAATCATTGTTTTAATTATGAAATACTTATTTAATTCACTTCAAGTTCTCTACAATGATATTTTCGAAAATAAACAATTCTTTTCATAGTAAAGGAGTCTTTTATGAAGAATTACATGATGATTTTAGAAGTGTATTCTAATCTATAACAAATATTTTTTTTTGGTTATTATCCCTAACTATGATTAATATTTTATTATATCATCCAAAATGTAATATTTAATGGTTTATAAATAGTTTTACTACTAATGAGATATCCTAATACCCTTCACCATATTACTATGAATGGTTAGTGTTATATATAATGATTGGTGAAAGGGAATTACATTTCATAAGTTAGTTTCAATATAAATCTATATGTTATTTAATTTTCAACCCTTTAATATGACAAATGAATTAGGCTTACTTTGTGTATGGTGGATCCCTCTATATTCCATTGGTGCATCGACAGGTCTCATGAGACAAATTAGTTTGGTTTTTTACCTGTTTATCAATGGTCTTGGACAAGGCCTTGAGATAATGGTTATGATATCCCGATATATGCATCCCCTCATCATGAATGAAGTAAGTGTTAGTGAATGTTATTATTATACAAGTATATTTGACATGGTTATGTTTTATTATGCCACTATTACCTCATCTTTTATTCCAAAAATATTTATCTCAAGTATATATTTATGGGAATGTTTTTTTTTCACCTTGTCAGGTTTTATGATTATGATTATATATGTTTTATTACTCACCCATAAAGGGAATTTAGGCTCACCACTTTATTTTATTTGACATATCCCCAATACGTGAAGACATATATTATAAATCACATGTCAGAATAAGCTAGGATTTGTGGATGATTCTAGTGGAATGTATTTATTGATTTTCATATCATGTTGTAATGTTGACCTTGTGTATGTATCATGTTTTCAAAAAAAAATATTCAGTTCATTGGGAATTTTTTTTGTAATCATGCCTATGTAATGAAATAAGGCACCAACACTGGGGAAATACATTCGGGGACTTACTGTTGGTATTAGAGAAATCTTACTAGACCACATGGAAACTAGATTTAGAAAATCTATATTTGGGAACAAATACATAAGGTAGAATTTCAGGATAATAATACATGAACATCCTATAATTTTTATAATGAATAGATTATGTGGATCTTCCTAAAAATATTTCCCATTATGCATTATACAAGTGAATGTGGTTTGGGCATAGACGTACCTTAGAGTAACAACCCTGAAAAAGTGTTTCGGTCTTGACATAGGGTGACCTGGTATAAGAAAATTGGACTTACTTCGTACATGTGTTGACAATCATAGGGTATATTCTTAGGATAATCCACATCTTATTTACAAGTCATTATAAAGGATTTAAATGTAAATTTTTCCTCAAGGAAACCTTGTTTATGATTATGGGATTAACTATGCATAGGATTTATATTTACGTTAAGTATATTTCCTAGTTGAGATTATACATTATAATTTATAACTGAATCTAGTGTATCTCATTATTTTGAAAGGGGACCCATGGGAAGGAATGGAAATCATAGGAATTCATGAATCCCTTGTATGGATTTCCCTCTAATGAATGATAATGATGTTTGTTCTAGAGCTTCCATTGGTGCTGAGAAACTTATAACTATATCAGGATATCTCACTCATATTATGAACTATAACCTCACCTATATGGAGAATAATGATACAAAACATGGACAAGAGATGTTATAACTCAATATATAACAAAAGCTGCAATCATTTTATTAGACTACAAACCCATTCATAGTAGATAAAATGGTATGCTCATAAGGGAATATATTTCACACTTTGGGAAGCAATGAAAGGGATAGGGATTACATGGTAGTGTATCATCTATAACATGATAATGATAAATTATGGCCATTGATTCAAAACACAATGGAGAAGGGAGAGATTTAAAATATTTAGTTCGGTTATTTTACAGATATTTTCATAGAATTATATTTTCCCCTCGAACAACGAGCATATATGGAAAGACAATTAATGAATCTGATGTTGAAGGATGATGATAATGTTTACATGTATGTAGCAAACTTTACAAGTCTTTAAAGGAACTCAAATTATTACATTCATAATCAATGGAAAAATATTTACTTATTCTTTAATGGTTTAATACCATTCCTCTAAAGAGAACTGGTCTATCCTCATTTCTCCTCATATGAAGATATAGTCTCCATATCAATCAAGTCAAAAAAGGAATTATCAATGTCATATGACATAATATTAATAAAAGTGAAGAAGAGGGATAAAAACACTCTAGAAAAGGATATAATGAAATTATGAAGAAGGGAAGAGTTGACTTTACACAATATAGTAATTGTGTGAAGAAACACCCTAGTACATTCTTGAATGGAATGTGTTTTTTTACAATTTTGGAGAAAAAGTCACCATTATTATGATTATAAGGTAAATAAAGAACCGTTCAATGTTAAATTATATAATTGTAAATATATATGACATTATGCACATGAATTTCCTAATAAGTAAGGAATATTACATGAAAAAAGTCCAAGGGAGAGGGGGAAAGCTTATATATCACACCTATTATGGTTAATATTACAAATGATAAAGAGGTACGTAATTTAATCACATCCTCAAACATATAAAATGATTATTTGATTGTGGACCATTCAATTCCCTAATATCATAATTTTTTCTTAAGAAAAATAGGCATTTACAATTTGATTTAATATAGGATTTGTATGTAAAAACTCTTAAAGGATGTATCACTACAACAAAGATGTTTAAATTAATCCCCCTTATGACACACAAACGTGATTTAGTTGTTAAACATGTCATCATACCCACAATTGAATTTTATATAATTCTTGTTATGAACTGGATTTCAAATATTTATTCCAAGACCTATTGCAAGAATACATAAGTTTTGATTATTGAGGATGATGTAGACTCCCTTATCATTAGAGAAAAAAACATCACCAAAAGTTCCTAATATAGATCCACCCCCCCTAATACATCTACTGAATTCCATTTTTTGGGAGGAAGAAAATGATATATCTATGCGTAAGGAAATATATTTTTAAATCGAGGATGTAGCGATTGTGAAAAAATTCATTGATTTATTTCCAGAGGATTTATCTGGACACCCTCCAACATCAGAAATTGAGTTATCTATTGATTTAACTACTTGTAAAAGACCTATATCAAATGCTCCTTGTATGATGACCATTTTTGAATTATTAGACAAAAAGAAACAACTAGAGTAATTGGGTGACATGGGTTTAACTACCATAGTGTTTCTCTATGGGGAGACCTTATTCTATTTGATAAATAGAAATATGGATCTAGGAGGTTGTTTATCTAATGTATGGGATCAATGAAATTATTATAACAAATAAGTACCATCATCAGTGCATTGATGTTTTATTTTATCTACTTCATGAAAGCCAATATTTTTTGAAAATTATCCTTCAATATGGATATCACCAGTTGCATGTGAGGAAAGAAGATATTATAAATACAACATTTGGATCCAATTATGGATCTTACGAGAATATAATACGTACTTTTGGATTGACTAATTCACCCTCTTTTTTAATGGATATAATGAATAGAGTTCTCAATATGTCTCTTGATGAATTTTATGTTGTATTTATTGATGATATAATGGTATAACACCTAGGTTATAAACACCATGATAATCCCTTATGGATTATAATAAAGACTATTAAAATAAATGAATTATAAGGAATGTTTTGGAACTATGAATTTTGGCTTCAATTGGTTTCTTTTCTTGACCATATTGTCTCTAATGATAGAATCCTAGTAGATCCAATGAAGAAAAAGGCCATTCATAAATGGCCTACACCAATGATCATAACCAAGGAATATATTTTATTTGTTTAGGAGTTTATTATCGGTGTTTCATTGAAAACATATCGTTATTAGATAACAAGATAATCTAGATTACACATAAATGGGTTATGTTTGTATGGATAGACTAATGTGAGGAATGTTTCAATGAATTGAATAAATGGTTTATTAATACTCTAATATTGGATCTACCAACAGTAAATGGTGGACTTGTTATATATAATGATTCATCAAGGAAAGTACATGGATGTGTCCATATGTAGAATTATAGGGTAATTTATTATGCATCAAGGTAGTAAAAAACTCATGAACTGACTATACAACTCTTTATATTGAGTTATCAACTGCAATATTTTCCCTAAAGATATAGACAAACTATCTATATGGTGAAATATGTGAGATATATAGTGATAAAATGAGTTGAAAATATATCTTCTCACAAAAAGAACTCAAAATGAGGTAAATGCAATGGCTTGAGCTGCGTAATGATTATGATTATTCTATACACTACAACCTAGGGAAGTAAAATAAAGTAGATGATTCTTTGAGATAAAAGGATCATGGTATTCTAAAAAAATTAGGGTTTAAAGGGATCATTTATTTCATGGATCTATTGAAGATGTATATAAAATTTTCATTGGTGGTGAATCATTAATATTTTTCAATTTTTCCAAACTATAATTATTAGAATGGACCAACATTTCATAGCCTGATTATGGGTATCCTAAAAAGAATTAATATTGTGAATGATGGGTTGTTATAAGACATCATGTGTGATGATGGAATTATAAAATATTTGAAGAGGCAGTATGTTCCCTCTATATTCGAGCAATAAAGGGACTTATTGGATTATGCCCATAGTATCAATTTTTCTATACATCCAAGAATAAATAAGATCTATTTATATTTGATAGAACCTTTATGGTGGGATAAAATGATGTGGAAAATTACTTATTATGTATCATAGTTTTTTGTCTGTCAATAGGTGAAGGATGAAATATAACATACATGGGGTGTCATGTAACCTATTAATATTCCTACATAGAAGTGTTATGACAACACCATGGAATGTTTCACTAGATTAACCAAAAATAAAACAATGATTGATGCAATACATGTTATTATTGATCAACATTCCAAATTATCAAATTTTCTTGATATAAGGGAGGATTTTCCAGTAGGGAACCATCCAATAATATATATTAATGATGTTTTAAGACATCATAGGTAACATATCTCAATAGAATCGGATAATGATCCATTATTTAAATATAAATTATAGAATAGTTTTCAGAAATATTTGGGTACTGAATAGTTGGATATTCAGAATCAATTGAGTACTTCTTGTCACCCTCAAACTGATGGGTAGTTAGAAAAAATGATCAAAAATTTAGAAGACATGTTACGGTTTTTATCAAATTATTTTCAGGGTATGTGAGATCAGTATTTACCATTGGTGGAGTTTTCCTCATATAATTTTCCCCTTCTATAATTTACTGGAACTATTGAAAAATTATATGGAAAGAGATGTCCTACACCAACATGTTGTTATGAAGTTTGAGAAATGACGATTGTGGGACCAAAGCTTGTGGAGGAAACAACAATGAAGGTATGGAGTATTCAAACCTATATCAAAGAATATCAAAATAGGTAAAAGAGATCTATTGATAATCAAAGGAAGGATTTGGAATTTCAAGTTTTAGATCACATGTTCTAGAAAGTATATCTATAAAATGGTGTTATAATATTTGGGAAAAATGGGAAACTGATTCCATGGTATATTCTTCCTTTAAAAATTTAAAAGAGAGTTGGAGTTGTGGCTTGACGATTTTCAATACTAACTATCCATTCTATGTAACACAATGTGTTCCATGTCTAATTATTGAGAATGTACATGCAAGACCAAACCAATTTCCTCACTTCTAAAGGTATAGTATTGGAACCGGACTTATCTTTCTGTGAAGAGCCTATCTAGATTATGGATACTAAAAAACATGTGTTGAGGAATTAGATGACTCGCCTAGTAAAGTTACTTTATAAAATAATATAATTGAAGAGCCAACATGGGAGCATGTGGATCATATAAGGAAGAACTAACCAATAATTTTATTAGGTGACATTTTGGTACTTTTGAGGTTGAAATTTGTCTATAGGGGAGGAATGTAACACCCCAGGTATTTAAAAATAAATTTTATAATGAATTCATGCAGCATTGAGTTTCTGTGAAAGTAACTCTTTTTATTAGAGATAGTTATAACCGAGTCGATAAACATAATTTTCCTGCTTCTATGTTTTGAATTTTGAAAAACGGACATACACGGTTGCAATTAGTTTGATATTTTGAGATTGATCGTATTAACATACATTTTTGGTGTATAGTAACATGAAACTTATGACTATAAATTTACTCATAAATATATTAATAACACTATTAACCTCTCGCATGTTAGTATCAATAATCCTTTTTAACCATATAAATGAGAGTGGATATTTTTTAAATTAATAATTTAGCATTTGTATATTTGTGAAAAATTATATTTAATTAAATTTTCTAATTCATAAATTGAATTAAAACTAAATTAATTTTCATAAATTGAAATCATAAATAAATATATTATCATCATGTGATTTTATTATAATTTAATAATATCCTAGTTAATTTTATATGGTTTTATCAAAATCGGTTTTAGTTTTAAAACTGTATTTTTTGAGTAAATGATGATTTTATTTAAATATTAAATTTCACATATTTGTAAAATTGTTTTGATAAAATGGACTCCTTTCATGATTTCTAACTGTCTAAAAGTAGTTGTGGTGAATTTTTTGTATTTTGCTGAAATATTCAAATTATTTGTGGATAGAGAAATATGGTAATTTAGGGTTTAAATACATTATAAGAAAAATACACCATTTCTTAATTCATGGACAATTTAAGAAACTATTATTTATAACTCACATGCACTTATTAATATTTTTTTCCCAGAATCAATACTATTTATGGTCTTGAGTGAAATAATAAAAAATGAATAAGATATTAAAAAATCACCCCAATCCTCCCCTATAAAAACACACCTCACTCCCACTTCTCCACACTTATCTATGTCTTGAAGATTATTCATGGTTCTTCACCAATACAATTATGAAGCCTCTCCCTACATATAAGTGATATTAGTATTTACAAAAACCAAAATCAATTCCCATGGGGAGATTCTAAAGGAGGGTATCCAAGAGGTAAAAACCTCTTCAATTTCCTTTTATTTTCTTTTCATGTTCCTTATTAATTTATTATTATCTTCTCACCCCCCTCTCTCAAAAAAATTATAACTACAGTATAATATATATAATATAATTATATCATGTTAATGGAAGATATATCGCTAATCTCTTTACTCCATTCTTTATTATAAAAGGAAAATCATCATCTAGGTTATGCGAATTTAGAACCTTCGTGGATGATGAACCATTGTTCATTAGTTTTTCCTTCAAGAATGTTCCTGAAACTATTTTACTGGTTTATAAATATTATAAAATGAATAATATAACCATTTTTTATGTTATGAAATTATCATATTTACTTAATAAAAAATGATAACTTCAAAGGAGTTTGTTATTTTCAATAACTGCAATAATAAAATAAATTATTACCACTAAATTTATTATCTTATTATTAATCATCATAATATGATAACAATACAATGTGATAGTATCTTTACTTCTTGAGGAAACATAATGATAATGGAAATGGTTTTTATTCCAAAAAAATTCTTTAGCAATATCAAAATTATTATATACTACGAATACACTATCAAATCAGAAATAACTGGTTTTGCTAAACTCTTTCAACTAGTAACCCCTCTATTGAGACACATGACACATCCTTAGTATTACATGAGATCATTTTGATCATTTCAAAAACTATAATATTTATATTTAAATACATGGATTACTATATCCATATCTTCATAATATACCCCAAACATAACCTTAGTAATATTCTAATACTTTTGGGTATCCTTAACAATAGAGCAATGCTATTCTCTGAGATAATTATTATATCGAACTAACATTCATGAAGTGTATAAAATATAATTCATAATAAATAATTTCATATTTGATATATTTTAATATAGATTTGTGTGTGCTCCTACTCTTTCCCTCTGTATTATTGTGTCTGGTGGTGCATTTTATTAGATATATAAATTCAATGTGGCATTAAAACCAATCCCCAAATAGATTTTTTCATAAAAGATCTATTTTTTATCTACTCAATATATTCATTCAATGTATGTAATTTGACATATCCCATGTATCAATTTGTATTTATCCTGAATTATATTGATCACATATATACATTATTCCTCACATAATTTTTTAATGGAGAAGAAGTTATTTAAAAAATACATAACGAATTATATGATTGGATTTTGATTACCAATATGTCGTATTTTCTAAGAATATTATTCTGGGAATTAGACCACACCCCATTAAAATTATTTATAAACACATGTATCACATTAATTATTTATGGAACTAGATATTCATGTGGTTTTATCAAATCTAATTTTCTATGACCAAGATGTCTTCATTAACCCATAAATGGATCTCTTCAACATATATATATTATAGTAATTATTTGGAGGCAAGAACATAAGAATTTGATTCACATAGATGTAATCATTAAGGTCTACATTAAGGAGATTTGATTTGACATCCATCTTTAAAATCTCAATGTCATTAAATGATGTTATGGAATGTATCATTTTGATTTAGTTAAACATGGAAGCTAGAGAAAACTATTATTCATTGTCAATTTCATGATTTTTACCCCCTTTAGCCACTATCCCTGCTATATAGGCAATTATTTTACTTTTCTTGTGTAACTATATGTTGAATTACCATTTGAACCCATACATATTAACATTAACTAGAAGACCAACCAGAACCTATAGATAGTTTTGAATCCTGGAATCAATCATATAATTAATAAATACTTTCCATCTTCATAGTATGATATTTCTAAGTCATGATTGTTTGATATAATATCATTATTTTCGACAAAAAATGAGTCAATATCTTAATTTATTATATAATAATATCTTCGGGTTCTCCAACCTCTCAAGTTTTCTTACACTATAATTTTTTTTATGAAAAAATACATCAACGGGGTCCTATAGAACAATCTCCAATACCAACTCTTTGGTATAAATATGATCATTTTAATAAAATTCAATAATTCTCCAACTTATATTCAATAAAATTTCCTCAGTCTCATGAATATTGGCGTGTATTGGAAGAATTATATTCTTTTATGAGGGATATTATAGATAATATATCAATGTTTTCTTGAGATAAAATATAATGATATAGTTCACTCCTCGAGGATCCATTTTTATTTCATAGATATCCTTAACAAACACCTAGAAATCCCATTAATTATTATGTAACAAAATGAATTTCTCTTTATACATTAAATTATATCGTACCCCATCTTTCACTATAGTAGGTACTAGGTTGGAATGTGTCCTACCGTATGTAATTTGATTCTCCAAAAGGATAACAGATGGCATTCAACTTCATTATCAACCATAACATGTTAATTATTGAATGTTTTAATGAATCAATAATATGATGATCTATGATATCATAGTCCCATCGAAAATTAATTAAATATTTTTTATAATATTTACAACCCAAATAAGGTTAAAGTTTCATTATCTTATTATCATGTTCATTCTCAATTACTTCTTCAATTCAATGAATTTATTTAAATAGTGTGACATATACCTAATTATGCATACATATGCATATCTCCATACTTAATTAATTAATGTAAATCAGCTTGGATAACAACCTCTATATTGTAATAAAAATTGTATATACACATCATTGTATATCAATTAATGATTTTCAATAGATATTTCACCACATAAACTAAAAGATTTCTACAAACTTTTCTATAGAAACATTAATTTAATATTTCAAGTGTTTTTTTTTCAAAATATGGTAAATTATCATTTCAATAAAAATTTATAATTTTCTTATTTATTACATTCCCCAGAAGTTAATTCCACCACTTTTGTGAAATAAGTCCTAAAATCATCTTTGGTTGTCAATTTTTAGTACTTGGGATTTTATATTTACACATAATAATATTCATTTAAATTCATAATACAATTAAATATTATATCTTTAGAGAGAAATCATTTTTAATTACAAACATTAATAAAGATTAATTTTTCTTTTGAAGAAGGAAAATTTATAGTATTATCAATATTTTTTACATAATTATAATATTTCGAAAATAATAATAACTTAGATGGAAGGAGAAGTCTATTGTCTCAAATCACATGAGTAGATATCCTCATACCATTGGAACAATATAAATAAAACACTCCACTAGAAATCATTTAAAATAAACTTGGTCCATAAATTTTCTTTCAATTTTTAACAACACATAATGTTTCTAATACCATATTTGTATATATATATAATGAATTCACTCTATAATTAATGACCAATGTCCTACACATTCTTATTTAACTATGTCAGGTTATTATTTCAAAGACCAAGTGTGACACCTGAAAAACAAACTACACCATTTTCATTTGTTTATCATTAGATATTTCTTTTTTAAAGGAGTGTTCTCAGGATAAATGGATTTTTATATGTCATGAGGTCCATTTCCTTCGTAATCATTTTCTTATTCACCATATGGTCAAAGGATTTTAATTCCCAATTTCATTATCAAAGAGGAAAATAAGTTTGAAGGGATGAAAAAGTGTATTGTCACAAATTATTATACAATAATTTGAAATTAAAATAGAAAATATCATAGTCTATTGGGATAAAATATGATATATTCATAGATCAAGAGGGTTCATAAATCCATGGGTATCTATGTTCTCAATTTGACCAATCTTATTGAATATGTAAGGCTCAACTGGAATTAAATCTGTAGAGACCCGTATCTTGACGTGCATGGACATTACATTACATTTTCAAAATACTTAGTACATAACAAAAACACACACACAAGGATCGTAATAGTTTAGTGTCTATGGAAACTCGGAACATAATCTTCTAATCGTGGTGAAAGATCTTCAATATCTCCCATAAAGATCTTCCCTCTTTTTTTAAACCTAAAACCTTTATTTATATCCTGGGGAAAAGAAAACATAAAAGGGTGCGCTCAAATGCTCAGTAAGGGTATACAAAAGAAAAATCAATCACATCATATTCATAAGAACATAACTTTTGGAAATCTTAACCTGCAAAAGAGAGCATAATTTCATAACATGGGATAAATCATAGTAGTGAAATGAAATCCCAATAATCATAACATAAAACATTAAACTTTGTGGCATACAAACATAATCATAGAGAATCATTTCTTGTTAGTCAAGACTCATTGCCAAGACTATCTTAGTGGACAAAGTCCCTTTCTGAATCGAGTAACCCTCGTTTCAGTCCTGTTTCACTGAACCGGTATAACCTACCATTTCAGCCCTGTCTATCTCATGAGATATAAAATATTTACCCAATGAATTGGATGAAGATATAGGTCCCACCCATCTTATAATGAATCCTTTCTTTATGTGTGCCACATAATCATAAATCATACATCATCGCATAACCTATGTAATAAAAATGGGATTCTTAAACAACATGAAATCATAAAACAATTCATATAAGATAAAGGAATTCATAAAAATAATTCAATCACAACATGATCAAATCAATGTAATAATAGGGATAAAAATAGAACCCTTTATTATCTTAGATGGAAAATAATTTTTGATAAAACACTTGAACTCCATTCTTGAGGAAAATATCCTTTCTTCTTCAAAAAACATTTTTCCTTTCATAACATGTCATACGACTTTAAAATAAAAGAAGTTGACGAAAAAAACTTGAAAACTTGTAAAGGAATCTTCTTGGAAATAACGTTTTAAAAATACATACATGCCGTATAAGTTAAAAAAACATTCTTCGTACCTTTGTCGGAAAAGTCAAAAAGTACCTCGTACGAAAAAATAGGACAAAAGATTCCTTTCATATTCTTTACTAAAAACTCACCGAAGGGTAAAATTGGATTTAAACTATTTTAAGTGGATGGAAACAATATTACATATTGAGGGAACATGGATGTGGATGATAAAATACACCCCAGTAAATACTTACGAATAAACAATCTCGGATAAAAATGAGATTGTGGTATTTTCCCTTACCTTAGGTCCGATTTGCTTCGTAAGTGTCTGAACCTCCTCTTCTTTGGAACGCCTCTCTGAATCCTCCACTTAGGGAACTAAGATTGGTCTTTGAAGAATACCAGGACCTCTAGGATTATATTAGGGAAGTGGAGAAGGGATTTTGGCAGGTGTTGGCCGAGCTTGAGTGCTCAAATTGTTGTGAGGAGGAGGGGGAGGAGGTACCCTTTTATATGGGAGGAGAGGGGCACCTTAGGAATATCTCAAAATATTATTTTATATTAAAGTCAAAATCGGTTTATAATGGTTCCAAAGGGTCTTATTTCGAAGCTAAAGTGGGGATGGGTCGAAATCCTATCATCCAATAGGATTTAGACAAGTTTAGGGTATTATTTTAACCTTATCAATTAGATTTAACTCTAAGTTAAATAATTTAACTTTTACCGTGTCTTTTTGTTTTCTTTCACTATATGGTTAATACACTTACTATAACATGCCAAACTAACCCCAAATTGTTTATTATTAATATATATATCCTTATCTAAGTCATTTGGCCGAACCATAGATTTTTAGGAATAAAATAACAATTAATAATATAATATTTGATTTAAAAACTATTTTGTGTCAATTTTGACACTATTTGATATATGATTTTTGTGAAAGTAAAAAAAGAATTATATGTTCAAACCAAGTTGATTAAATAAACACTAATATATCATAGTAACCTATAAAATTAGTGGAATTCAGAGAAAGTCTCAAATTACATTCATTTGAGCATTTATAACATCAATTATGTTAATATCTCCTTAAAAGGGTAATTACTGCATCATCGTTGTGTCATAAATAAATTAATTTATTTAAAGTATAAAAATTATAAATAAAATATAATTATGTAGGAAATCTTTTTAGCTTTCTAATTAATTTTCATAGTCGAATTTATCTTATGTATAACCCCATATTAAAAATGTTTTAGTTATTAAACTTTGATTTTAACTATTTTAACTATTCATTAAATAAAATAATATTAAATGTCATAATCTAATCCAAGTGGACCTAAATGGTCATATTATATTCATAAGGTTGTTTTTGGTCGAATTACACATATCCAATAGAATTAGGACATGTGTTAGGGTAATAGTAATATCATATCTACCCTTAGTTACCCTATTTACTATTAACCGTGGTAAAAAAAGTAAAAAGTTACTATTCACCAAAACTTATTTTCATCTCATTGAACCACATTTTAGTCCTTGAGATTAACCGTGTCTGTCGGATTTTCGAAATTCCATTCACAGAAGCGGTAAAATTAAGTTTTATGCAAAATTCAGTTTTTAACCTACCACTTAGTGGTTTCACTATTCATCAAAAATTGAAAGTTTTCAAAAAAATTCCAAAATCTCATCCTAAGCTATATTTCATATTTTGAATTCAAAAATGAAGTCTATTTTACCAAATTCATAACATAGAAATTTCATTAATTAATTTTATAATTAAATCCCGCTGTTAAAACAAAGAGCATGTTTTTAAGAAACAATATGTATCAAAAGATTGACACTTGATTATGTTTGGTTTAAATGTGAAATTACATCCAATGACCAACATTGTATTAAATTGTAAAAATATATTCTAAATATACTTTAAAACAACTCAAATTAATAATATATCACTATTAATTATTTTGATTAAAAAAGTTGTTTTTAATTATAATTTAGTAATTTTCACTATTCATCAGAATATGAAAGTTATCCGAAAAGTACCAAAATTTCACCTTAGGCTAAATTTGATACTCTGAATCCAAAAATGAAGTCCATTTTGAGAGCTAAAATTTCTAAAATTTTAAAAATCGGTTATTACTATTCATAATGGCTAGTTTTAATAATATTTTAATAGCATATCGTTGTTTCGTGAAACTCAGTATTACGTACTACACATGTTATCGAGGAAGGTTGTAATGCAAGGTAAGTCAAGGATGTGTGTTGTGCAAGATCCTTTTTGTGTTGCGTACAACACAAGACATTAGTGAAATTAAAAAGAATATTTTTCATAAAACTTGGGCTGTTACATTCTACCCCCCTTAAAATGAATTTCGCCCTCGAAATACGTCGGGGTTATAAATGGTTTACTATTCGAAAGTTTCTTTAATAGAAACCCACATCGTAAAAAGGAATACCAAAACCAATATTTTAAAACAAAAGTATGAAACTTAACGGTTACCCAAATAAACTAATCACTGGGTTTCCACATAGGTGAAAATATGGTTATGGAAGAAAAATCTAACCATCACGTTCTGATGGAGAGTGGTAGAGAACATGGATATGGAAAAGCCAACAATCACAAATCCATAAATTTGTGACGATCTAAGGTACCATCCGATTCATCAGGTATAAGATCACTAGGACAACATTTTTTCAAGATCATTTCCCTAAAGTTGAAAATTTGAATTAGAATAAATACTTTCTTTATTTTGGTACAATCTCAATGTTGTTCATGCCTTGAACAATTTCCACTTCATCTCTTAAATAAATGAAGTTGAATTTGTTATTCGTGAAGTGTTAGCAGATCATGTGATAGAATGACGGGTCATTCCATCTGTCTCAAACAAAAGGTTAGCAAAAATTATATACATAAGTCGATCTATAGTGAGATTAATCACATATGGTTCCTAAAATGGACTTATACTTCATATATCATACTACTTAATATAATAAAACTAGTTTCTACTAAACAGGGTCTTCCTGTAGGCCAGTGGTAGGTGATAAAGGCCAGTCGCACTTCGGTTGTGGGTTCGATTCCCACAGCCTTGTCTGAAGCGATGGGCTGTCGCCCGTCCTGCAGGTTGTCCTTTTTCTAAAACTACATTACTATAACATCCCATCAATAATATAGAAAAAAACTTCTATCTTTAAACAATACTCACTTATGTCCAACATAATCCATTTCAATATTTAGGCTTATCCATAATACTGCAGTCCACTCTCATAACATAGTGAAAACGATTACCAGAGATTTAATACCATCATTGATCCCCATATATCATAAGATATGTTTTTTTGGTCACATTCCAAACATTCAAAGTCTTTAATCATGTATTCTCTTGAATACCTTATTGAAAATATGAATGCAGTTTAAAGTTAACACTTTCCACATACCAACATCCTCAAAATTCTATATACTCAAACCATGATATCACTTAGTCCTTATATCAATCATGAGCTCATGAATACTATTAAACATTTCATTTTCTCGTTTTCCCTTCATTATGCGCATATCATCTTATTTCCAAGAAATATATCAATCACTTTGAATACCACATCAATAAATATTGCAATACTCAATGATACAACATTATTTTGGAATCCCATTACATAAACACTTAATCATTCCACCACATCGTTGTCATATTCAACATTGTCAATAGTGATCGCATGTGACTTCCCTTTGTCCTTTGCCTTCAGTGGTTGCTCATGTTGATCATGACTAACCCTTGGATTAGAGCATTTATTAGCATAATGCCCCATTTCCTTGCACTTGAAGCATTGAAGTGTTGGTGGTGCGTTCTCTGTAGTGTTTACTTTATTCACATCAATAGAAACCCTTTTTCCATTACTTCGACACTCAGCTGCTCAATGACCTTCGTTTCCACACTTAAATAATTTTCTAGTCCCTTTAAGGCAATCTCCACAATGCTTCTTTCCACACATTGTGCATAAGGAAACATTCATCTTCTTTTCACCATTATTTTGAGATTTCTCCATGAACTCCATCTTTCGTTTCTTGTCAAAACCATGAGATGGATATGTAACACCAACTTCCATTTCTACATTGATAGCACAACGCACAATTTCTTCATAGCTACTGAAGTCTCTTATAGCTAATGCCCTTCGAAGACTTGGTTTTAAGCCACTGAAAAATCAATCAACTTTACTTTCAGGTTGGATGATAATGCCAGATGCATACCTTGCAAGTCTTGTAAAATTCGCTTCGTCTATACCAACAAATTCATCATCCTTTTGCTTTAGTACAAGAAACTCCTTCTCCATCTTTGTTCGAATAATACGAGGGAAGTACTTATTGAAAAATAATTTCTTGAACTCGTCCCATTCCATGGACTCAATTTCAACTCTTTTCCGTGTATTCTTGATAAGATTCCACCATTGATCAGCTTCACCTTCCAAACGATATACTGCTAAGATGACTTTATCATGTTCAGAACATTGAAGAACTGAAAATATCTTTTCAGTGCTACTAATCCATTGTTCAGCAACAAGTAGATCAGAAGACCCACTGAAAGAAGGTGGACGTTGCCTCATGAAGGACTCAATAGAATATTGTTCCCTTCTCTGCTCATTTGGAAGTCCAGAACGATTCATAGCCTGTGTAAGTATAGAAATACGATTTTTCACTCCATCTCCCATAACATTTGTTTGTTCAGGAGGACAATCATTGCATTGTCCATTGAATTGATCAACATGGTTCCTTCGGGTTCCAGCCATCGTCTAAAACCCAAAAAGAATAGTGTGAGAGGCAAAAATCATGCTAGGGAAAACACCATAATAAAGGGGGAGTACCCTCATTATCTAACATCTTAGGTTAAATTCTAAGATCGTTAGCACAATTCTAGGACTATAACCTATACGTATACTTAACCTTAGAGACATCCCTAGACATACCATAGAAATATCTCTAGGGATCTCACTAAAATTATCGCATCCTAGTTTCCAATGGTTGACTAAACCTTTCCTCTGATACCAACTGTAGAGACCCGTATCTTGACGTACATGGACAATACATTACATTTTCGGAATACTTAGTACATAACAAAAACACACACACAAGGATCGTAATAGTTTAGTGTCTATGGAAACTTGGAACATAATCTTCTAATCGTGGTGAAAGATCTTCAATATATCCCATAAAGATCTTCCCTCTTTTTTTTAAACCTAAAACCATTCTTTATATCCTGGGGAAAAGAAAACATAAAAGGGTGAGCTCAAATGCTCAGTAAGGGTATACAAAAGAAAAATCAATCACATCATATTCATAAGAACATAACTTTTGGAAATCTTAACCTGCAAAAGAGGGCATAATTTCATAACATGGGATAAATCATAGTAGTGAAATGAAATCCCAATAATCATAACTTAAAACATGAAACTTTGTGGCATACACACATAATAATAGAGAATCATTTCATGTTAGTCAAGACTCATTGCCAAGACTATCTTAGTGGACAAAGTCCCTTTCTGAATCGAGTAACCCTCGTTTCAGTCCTGTTTCACTGAACCGGTATAACCTACCATTTCAGCCCTGTCTATCTCATGAGATATAAAATATTTACCCAATGAATTGGAGGGAGATATAGGTCCCACCCATCTTATAATGAATCCTTTCTTATGTGTGCCACATAATCATAAATCATACATCATCGCATAACCCATGTAATAAAAATGGGATCTTAAACAACATGACATCATAAAACAATTCATATAAGATAAAGGAATTCATAAAAATAATTCAATCACAACATGATCAATTCAATGTAATAATGGGGATAAAAATAGAACCCTTTATTATCTTAGATGGAAAAGAATTTTTTATAAAACACTTGAACTCCATTCTTGAGGAAAATATCCTTTCTTCTTCAAAACACATTTTTCCTTTCATAACATGTCATACGACTTTAAAATAAAAGAAGTTGACTAAAAAAACTTGAAAACATGTAAAGGAATCTTCTTGGAAATAACGTTTTAAAAATCCATACATGCCGTATAAGTTAAAAAAACATTCTTCGTACCTTTGTCGGAAAAGTCAAAAAGTACCTCGTACGAAAAAATACGACAAAATATTTCTTTCATATTCTTTACTAAAAACTCACCGAAGGGTAAAATTGGATTTAAACTATTTTAAGTGGATGGAAACAATATTACATATTGAGGGAACATGGATGTGGATGATAAAATACACCCCAGTAAATACTTACAAATAAACAATCTCGGATAAAAATGAGATTGTGGTATTTTCCCTTACCTTAGGTCTGATTTGCTTCATAAGTGTCCGAACCTCCTCTTCTTTGGAACGCCTCTTTGAATCCTCCACTTAGGGAACTAAGATTGGTATTTGAAGAATACCAGGACCTCTAGGATTATTTTAGGGAAGTGGAGAAAGGATTTTGGCAGGTGTTGGCCGAGCTTGAGTGCTCAAATTGGTGTGAGGAGGAGGGGGAGGAGGTACCCTTTTATAAGGGAGGAGAGGGGCACCTTAGGAATATCTCAAAATATTATTTTATATTAAAGTCAAAATCGTTTTATAATGGTTCCAAAGGGTCTTATTTCAAAGCTAAAGTGGGGATGGGTCGAAATCCTATCATCCAATAGGATTTAGACAAGTTTAGGGTATTATTTTAACCTTATCAATTAGATTTAACTCTAAGTTAAATAATTTAACTTTTACCGTGTCTTTTTGTTTTCTTTCACTATATGGTTAATACACTTACTATAACATGCCAAACTAACCCCAAATTGTTTATTATTAATATATATATCCTTATCTAAGTAATTTGGCCGAACCATAGATTTTTAGGAATAAAATAACAATTAATAATATAATATTTGATTTAAAAACTATTTTGTGTCAATTTTGACACTATTTGATATATGATTTTTGTGAAAGTCAAAACAGAATTATATGTTCGAACCAAGTTGATTAAATCAACACTAATATAGCATAGTAACCTAGAAAATTAGTGGAATTCAGAAAAAGTCTCAAATTACATTCATTTGAGCATTTATAACATCAATTATGTTAATATCTCCTTAAAAGGGTAATTACTGCATCATCATTGTGTCATAAATAAATTAATTTATTTAAAGTCTAAAAATTATAAATAAAATATCATTATGTAGGAAATCTTTTTAGATTTCTAATGAATTTTTATAGTCGAATTTATCTTATGTATAACCCCATATTTAAAATGATTTAGTTATTAAACATTGATTTTAACTATTTTAACTATTCATTAAATAAAATAATATTAAATGTCATAATCTAATCCAAGTGGACCTAAATGGTAATATTATATTCATAAGGTTGTTTTTGGTCGAATTACACATATCCAATAGAATTAGGACATGTGTTAGGGTAATAGTAATATCATATATACCCTTAGTTACCCTATTTACTATTAACCGTGGTTAAAAAAAGTAAAAAGTTACTATTCACCAAAAATTATTTTCATCTCATTGAACCACATTTTAGTCCTTGAGATTAACCGTGTCTGTCGGATTTTCGAAATTTCATTCACAGAAGCGGTAAAATTAAGTTTTATGCAAAATTCAGTTTTTAACCTACCACTTAGTGGTTTCACTATTCATCAAAAATTGAAAGTTTTCAGAAAAATTCCAAAATCTCATCCTAAGATATATTTCATATTCCGAATTCAAAAATGAGTCTATTTTACCAAATTCATAACATAGAATTTTCATTAATTAATTTTATAATTAAATCCCGCTGTTAAAACAAAGAGCGTGTTTTTAAGAAACAATATCTATCAAAAGATTGACACTTGATTATGTCTGGTTTAAATGTGAAATTACATCCAATGACCAACATTGTATTAAATTGTAAAAATATATTCTAAATATACTTTAAAACAACTCAAATTAATAATTTATCACTATTAATTATTTTGATTAAAAAAGTTGATTTTAATTATAATTTAGTAATTTTCACTATTCATCAGAATATGAATGTTATCCGAAAAGTACCAAAATTTCACCTTAGGCTAAATTTGATACTCCGAATCCGAAAATGAAGTCCATTTTGAGAGCTAAAATTTCTAAAATTTTAAAAATCGGTTATTACTATTCATAACGGCCAGTTTTAATAATATTTTAATAGCATATCGTTGTTTCGTGAAACTCAGTATTACGTACTACACACGTTATCGAGGAAGGTTGTAATGCAAGGCAAGTCAAGGATGTGTGTTGTGCAAGCTCCTTTTTGTGTTGCGTACAACACAAGACATTAGTGAAATTAAAAAGAATATTTTTCATAAAACTTGGGCTGTTACATTCTACCCCCCTTAAAATGAATTTCTCCATCGAAATTCGTCGGGGTTATAAATGGTTTACTATTCGAAAGTTTCTTTAATAGAAACCTACATCGTAAAAAGGAATACCAAAACCAATATTTTAAAACAAAAGTATGAAACTTAACGGTTACCCAAATAAACTAATCACTGGGTTTCCACATAGGTGAAAATATGGTTATGGAAGAAAAATCTAACCATCATGTTCTGATGGAGAGTGGTAGAGAACATGGATATGGAAAACCCAACAATCACAAATCCATAAATTTGTGACGATCTAAGGTACCATCCGATTCATCAGGTATAAGATCACTATGACAACATTTTTTCAAGATCATTTCCCTAAAGTTGAAAATTTGAATTAGAATAAATACTTTCTTTATTTTGGTACAATCTCAATGTTGTTCATGCCTTGAACAATTTCCACTTCATATCTTAAATATATTAATTTGAATTTGTTATTTGTGAAGTGTTAGCATATCATGTGATAGAATGATGAGTCATTCCATCTGTCTCAAACAAAAGGTTAGCAAAAATTATATACATAAGTCGATCTATAGTGAGATTAATCACATATGGTTCCTAAAATGGACTTATACTTCATATATCATACTGCTTAATATAATAAAACTAGTTTCTACTAAACAGGGACTTCCTGTAGGCCAGTGGTAGGCGATAAAGGCCAGTCGCACTTCGGTTGTGGGTTCGATTCCCACAGCGTTGTCTGAAGCGATGGGCTGTCGCCCGTCCTGCAGGTTGTCCTTTTTCTAAAACTACATTACTATAACATCCCATCAATAATATCGAAAAAAACTTCTATCTATAAACAATACTCACTTATGTCCAACATAATCCATTTCAATATTTAGGCTTATCCATAATACTGCAGTCCACTCTCATAACATAGTGAAAACGATTACCAGAGATTTAATACCATCATTGATCCCCATATATCATAAGATATGTTTTGTTGGTCACATTCCAAACATTCAAAGTCCTTAATCATGTATTCTCTTGAATACCTTAGTGAAAATATGAATGCAGTTTAAAGTTAACACTTTCCACATACCAAAATCCTCAAAATTCTATATACTCAAACCATGATATCACTTAGTCCTTATATCAATCATGAGCTCATGAATACTATTAAACATTTCATTTTCTCGTTTTCCCTTCATTATGCGCATATCATCTTATTTCCAAAAAATATATCAATCACTTTGAATACCACATCAATAAATATTGCAATACTCTATGATACAACATTATTTTGGAATCCCATTACATAAACACTTTATCATTCCACCACATCGTTGTCATATTCAACATTGCCAATAGTGATCGCATGTGACTTCCCTTTGTCCTTTGCCTTCAGTGGTTGCTCATGTTGATCATGACTAACCCTTGGATTAGAGCATTTATTAGCATAATGCCCCATTTCCTTGCACTTGAAGCATTGAAGTGTTGGTGGTGCGTTCTCTGTAGTGTTTACTTTATTCACATCATTAGAAACCCTTTTTCCATTACTTCGACACTCAGCTGCTCAATGACCTTCTTTTCCACACTTAAATAATTTTCTAGTCCCTTTAAGGCAATCTCCACAATGCTTCTTTCCACACATTGTGCATAAGGAAACATTCATCTTCTTTTCACCATTATTCTGAGATTTCTCCATGAACTCCATCTTTCGTTTCTTGTCAAAACCATGAGATGGATATGTAACACCAACTTCCATTTCTACCTTGATAGCACAACGCACAATTTCTTCATAGCTACTGAAGTCTCTTATAGCTAATGCCCTTCGAAGACTTGGTTTTAAGCCACTGAAAAATCAATCAACTTTACTTTCAGGTTGGATGATAATGCCAGATGCATACCTTGCAAGTCTTGTAAAATTCGCTTCGTATATACCAACAGATTCATCATCCTTTTGCTTTAGTACAAGAAACTCCTTCTCCATCTTTGTTCGAAGAATACGAGGGAAGTACTTATTGAAAAATAATTTCTTGAACTCGTCCCATTCCATGGACTCAATTTCAACTCTTTTCTGTGTATTCTTGATAAGATTCCACCATTGATCAGCTTCACCTTCCAAACGATATACTGCTAAGATGACTTTATCATGTTCAGAACATTGAAGAACTGAAAATATCTTTTCAGTGGTACTGATCCATTGTTCAGCAACAAGTAGATCAGAAGACCCACTGAAAGAAGGTGGACGTTGCCTCATGAAGGACTCAATAGAATATTGTTCCCTTCTCTGCTCATTTGGAAGTCCAGAACGATTCATAGCCTGTGTAAGTATAGAAATACGATTTTGCACTCCATCTCCCATAACATTTGTTTGTTCAGGAGTACAATCATTGCATTGTCCATTGAATTGATCAACATGGTTCCTTCGGGTTCCAGCCATCGTCTAAAACCCAAAAAGAATAGTGTGAGAGGCAAAAATCATGCTAGGGAAAACAACATAATAAAGGGGGAGTACCCTCATTATCTAACATCTTAGGTTAAATTCTAAGATCGTTAGCACAATTCTAGGACTGTAACCTATACGTATACTTAACCTTAGAGACATCCCTAGACATACCATAGAAATATCTCTAGGGATCTCACTAAAATTATCGCATCCTAGTTTCCAAAGGTTGACTAAACCTTTCCTCTGATACCAACTGTAGAGACCCGTATCTTGACGTACATGGACAATACATTACATTTTCGGAATACTTAGTACATAACAAAAACACACACAAAAGGATCGTAATAGTTTAGTGTCTATGGAAACTTGGAACATAATCTTCTAATCGTGGTGAAAGATCTTCAATATCTCCCATAAAGATCTTCCCTCTTTTTTTTAAACCTAAAACCATTCTTTATATCCTGGGGAAAAGAAAACATAAAAGGGTGAGCTCAAATGCTCAGTAAGGGTATACAAAAGAAAAATCAATCACATCATATTCATAAGAACATAACTTTTGGAAATCTTAACCTGCAAAAGAGGGCATAATTTCATAACATGGGATAAATCATAGTAGTGAAATAAAATCCCAATAATCATAACTCAAAACATGAAACTTTGTGGCATACACACATAATAATAGAGAATCATTTCATGTTAGTCAAGACTCATTGCCAAGACTATCGTAGTGGACAAAGTCCCTTTCTGAATCGAGTAACCCTCGTTTCAGTCCTGTTTCACTGAACCGGTATAACCTACCATTTCAGCCCTGTCTATCTCATGAGATATAAAATATTTACCCAATGAATTGGAGGGAGATATAGGTCCCACCCATCTTATAATGAATCCTTTCTTATGTGTGCCACATAATCATAAATCATACATCATCGCATAACCCATGTAATAAAAATGGGATCTTAAACAACATGACATCATAAAACAATTCATATAAGATAAAGGAATTCATAAAAATAATTCAATCACAACATGATCAATTCAATGTAATAATGGGGATAAAAATAGAACCCTTTATTATCTTAGATGGAAAAGAATTTTTTATAAAACACTTGAACTCCATTATTGAGGAAAATATCCTTTCTTCTTCAAAACACATTTTTCCTTTCATAACATGTCATACGACTTTAAAATAAAAGAAGTTGACTAAAAAAACCTGAAAACTTGTAAAGGAATCTTCTTGGAAATAACGTTTTAAAAATCCATACATGCCGTATAAGTTAAAAAAACATTCTTCGTACCTTTGTCGGAAAAGTCAAAAAGTACCTCGTACGAAAAAATACGACAAAATATTTCTTTCATATTCTTTACTAAAAACTCACCGAAGGGTAAAATTGGATTTAAACTATTTTAAGTGGATGGAAACAATATTACATATTGAGGGAACATGGATGTGGATGATAAAATACACCCCAGTAAATACTTACGAATAAACAATCTCGGATAAAAATGAGATTGTGGTATTTTCCCTTACCTTAGGTCTGATTTGCTTCGTAAGTGTCCGAACCTCCTCTTCTTTGGAACGCCTCTTTGAATCCTCCACTTAGGGAACTGAGATTGGTCTTTGAAGAATACCAGGACCTCTAGGATTATTTTAGGGAAGTGAAGAAAGGATTTTGGCAGGTGTTGTCCGAGCTTGAGTGCTCAAATTGGTGTGAGGAGGAGGGGGAGGAGGTACCCTTTTATAAGGGAGGAGAGGGGCACCTTAGGAATATCTCAAAATATTATTTTATATTAAAGTCAAAATCGGTTTATAATGGTTCCAAAGGGTCTTATTTCAAAGCTAAAGTGGGGATGGGTCGAAATCCTATCATCCAATAGGATTTAGACAAGTTTAGGGTATTATTTTAACCTTATCAATTAGATTTAACTCTAAGTTAAATAATTTAACTTTTACCGTGTCTTTTTGTTTTCTTTCACTATATGGTTAATACACTTACTATAACATGCCAAACTAACCCCAAATTGTTTATTATTAATATATATATCCTTATCTAAGTCATTTGGCCGAACCATAGATTTTTAGGAATAAAATAACAATTAATAATATAATATTTGATTTAAAAACTATTTTGTGTCAATTTTGACACTATTTGATATATGATTTTTGTGAAAGTCAAAACAGAATTATATGTTCGAACAAAGTTGATTAAATCAACACTAATATATCATAGTAACCTAGAAAATTAGTGTAATTCAGAAAAAGTCTCAAATTACATTCATTTGAGCATTTATAACATCAATTATGTTAATATCTCCTTAAAAGGGTAATTACTGCATCATCATTGTGTCATAAATAAATTAATTTATTTAAAGTCTAAAAATTATAAATAAAATATCATTATGTAGGAAATCTTTTTAGCTTTCTAATGAATTTTTATAGTCGAATTTATCTTATGTATAACCCCATATTAAGAATGATTTAGTTATTAAACATTGATTTTAACTATTTTAACTATTCATTAAATAAAATAATATTAAATGTCATAATCTAATCCAAGTGGACCTAAATGGTCATATTATATTCATAAGGTTGTTTTTGGTCGAATTACACATATCCAATAGAATTAGGACATGTGTTAGGGTAATAGTAATATCATATATACCCTTAGTTACCCTATTTACTATTAACCGTGGTTAAAAAAAGTAAAAAGTTACTATTCACCAAAAATTATTTTCATCTCATTGAACCACATTTTAGTCCTTGAGATTAACCGTGTCTGTCGGATTTTCGAAATTTCATTCACAGAAGCGGTAAAATTAAGTTTTATGCAAAATTCAGTTTTTAACCTACCACTTAGTGGTTTCACTATTCATCAAAAATTGAAAGTTTTCAGAAAAATTCCAAAATCTCATCCTAAGATATATTTCATATTCCGAATTCAAAAATGAAGTCTATTTTACCAAATTCATAACATATAATTTTCATTAATTAATTTTATAATTAAATCCCGCTGTTAAAACAAAGAGCGTGTTTTTAAGAAACAATATCTATCAAAAGATTGACACTTGATTATGTCTGGTTTAAATGTGAAATTACATCCAATGACCAACATTGTATTAAATTGTAAAAATATATTCTAAATATACTTTAAAACAACTCAAATTAATAATTTATCACTATTAATTATTTTGATTAAAAAAGTTGATTTTAATTATAATTTAGTAATTTTCACTATTCATCAGAATATGAATGTTATCCGAAAAGTACCAAAATTTCACCTTAGGCTAAATTTGATACTCCGAATCCGAAAATGAAGTCCATTTTGAGAGCTAAAATTTCTAAAATTTTAAAAATCGGTTATTACTATTCATAACGGCTAGTTTTAATAATATTTTAATAGCATATCGTTGTTTCGTGAAACTCAGTATTACGTACTACACACGTTATCGAGGAAGGTTGTAATGCAAGGCAAGTCAAGGATGTGTGTTGTGCAAGCTCCTTTTTGTGTTGCGTACAACACAAGACATTAGTGAAATTAAAAAGAATATTTTTCATAAAACTTGGGCTGTTACATTCTACCCCCCTTAAAATGAATTTCGCCATCGAAATTCGTCGGGGTTATAAATGGTTTACTATTCGAAAGTTTCTTTAATAGAAACCCACATCGTAAAAAGGAATACCAAAACCAATATTTTAAAACAAAAGTATGAAACTTAACGGTTACCCAAATAAACTAATCACTGGGTTTCCACATAGGTGAAAATATGGTTATGGAAGAAAAATCTAACCAACATGTTCTGATGGAGAGTGGTAGAGAACATGGATATGGAAAACCCAACAATCACAAATCCATAAATTTGTGACGATCTAAGGTACCATCCGATTCATCAGGTATAAGATCACTATGACAACATTTTTTCAAGATCATTTCCCTAAAGTTGAAAATTTGAATTAGAATAAATACTTTCTTTATTTTGGTACAATCTCAATGTTGTTCATGCCTTGAACAATTTCCACTTCATATCTTAAATATATGAAGTTGAATTTGTTATTTGTGAAGTGTTATCATATCATGTGATAGAATGACGGGTCATTCCATCTGTCTCAAACAAAAGGTTAGCAAAAATTATATACATAAGTCGATCTATAGTGAGATTAATCACATATGGTTCCTAAAATGGACTTATACTTCATATATCATACTGCTTAATATAATAAAACTAGTTTCTACTAAACAGGGACTTCCTGTAGGCCAGTGGTAGGCGATAAAGGCCAGTCGCACTTCGGTTGTGGGTTCGATTCCCACAGCCTTGTCTGAAGCGATGGGCTGTCACCCGTCCCGCAGGTTGTCCTTTTTCTAAAACTACATTACTATAACATCCCATCAATAATATCGAAAAAAACTTCTATCTTTAAACAATACTCACTTATGTCCAACATAATCCATTTCAATATTTAGGCTTATCCATAATACTGCAGTCCACTCTCATAACATAGTGAAAACGATTACCAGAGATTTAATACCATCATTGATCCCCATATATCATAAGATATGTTTTGTTGGTCACATTCCAAACATTCAAAGTCCTTAATCATGTATTCTCTTGAATACCTTAGTGAAAATATGAATGCAGTTTAAAGTTAACACTTTCCACATACCAAAATACTCAAAATTCTATATACTCAAACCATGATATCACTTAGTCCTTATATCAATCATGAGCTCATGAATACTATTAAACATTTCATTTTCTCTTTTTCCCTTCATTATGCGCATATCATCTTATTTCCAAAAAATATATCAATCACTTTGAATACCACATCAATAAATATTGCAATACTCAATGATACAACATTATTTTGGAATCCCATTACATAAACACTTTATCATTCCACCACATCGTTGTCATATTCAACATTGCCAATAGTGATCGCATGTGACTTTCCTTTGTCCTTTGCCTTCAGTGGTTGCTCATGTTTATCATGACTAACCCTTGGATTAGAGCATTTATTAGCATAATGCCCCATTTCCTTGCACTTGAATCATTGAAGTGTTGGTGGTGCATTCTCTGTAGTGTTTGCTTTATTCACATCATTAGAAACCCTTTTTCCATTACTTCGACACTCAGCTGCTCAATGACCTTATTTTCCACAATTAAATCATTTTCTAGTCCCTTTAAGGCAATCTCCACAATGCTTCTTTCCACACATTGTGCATAAGGAAACATTCATCTTCTTTTCACCATTATTCTGAGATTTCTCCATGAACTCCATCTTTCGTTTCTTGTCAAAACCATGAGATGGATATGTAACACCAACTTCCATTTCTACCATGATAGCACAACGCACGATTTCTTCATAGCTACTGAAGTCTATTATAGCTACTGCCCTTCGAAGACTTGGTTTTAAGCCACTGAAAAATCGATCAACTTTACATTCAGGTTGGATGATAATGCCAGATGCATACCTTGCAAGTCTTGTAAAATTCACTTCGTATATACCAACAGATTCATCATCCTTTTTCTTTAGTACAAGAAACTCCTTCTCCGTCTTTGTTCGAAGAATACGAGGGAAGTACTTATTGAAAAATAATTTCTTGAACTTGTCCCATTCCATGGACTCAATTTCATCTCTTTTCCGTGTATTCTTGATAAGATTCCACCATTGATCAGCTTCACCTTCCAAACGATATACTGCTAAGATGACTTTATCATGTTCAGAACATTGAAGAACTGAAAATATCTTTTCAGTGGTACTGATCCATTGTTCAGCAACAAGTAGATCAGAAGACCCACTGAAAGAAGGTGGACGTTGCCTCATGAAGGACTCAATAGAATATTGTTTCCTTCTCTGCTCATTTGGAAGTCCAGAACGATTCATAGCTTGTGTATGTATAGAAATACGATTTTGCACTCCATCTCCCATAACATTTGTTTGTTCAGGAGGACAATCATTGCATTGTCCATTGAATTGATCAACATGGTTCCTTCGGGTTCCAACCATCGTCTAAAACCCAAAAATAATAGTGTGAGAGGCAAAAATCATGCTTGGGAAAACAACATAATAAAGGGGGAGTACCCTCATTATCTAACATCTTAGGTTAAATTCTAAGATCGTTTGCACAATTCTAGGACTATAACCTATACGTATACTTAACCTTAGAGACATCCCTAGATATACCATAGAAATATCTCTAGGGATCTCACTAAAATTCTCGCATCCTAGTTTCCAAAGGTTGACTAAAACTTTCCTCTGATACCAACTGTAGAGACCCGTATCTTGATGTACATGGACATTACATTACATTTTCAGAATACTTAGTACATAACAAAAACACACACACAAGGATCGTAATAGTTTAGTGTCTATGGAAACTCGGAACATAATCTTCTAATCGTGGTGAAAGATCTTCAATATCTCCCATAAAGATCTTCCCTTTTTTTAACCTAAAACCTTTCTTTATATCCTGGGAAAAAGAAAACATAGAAGGGTGAGCTCAAATGCTCAGTAAGGGTATACAAATTAAAAATCAATCACATCATATTCATAAGAACATAACTTTTGGAAATCTTAACCTGCAAAAGAGAGCATAATTTCATAACATGGGATAAATCATAGTAGTGAAATGAAATCCCAATAATCATAACTTAAAACATTAAACATTGTGTCATACACACATAATCATAGAGAATCATTTCTTGTTAGTCAAGACTCATTTCCAAGACTATCTTAGTGGAAAAAGTCTCTTTCTGAATCGAGTAACCCTCGTTTCAGTCCTGTTTCACTGAACCGGTATAACCTACCATTTCAGCCCTGTCTATCTCATGAGATATAAAATCATTACCCAATGCATTGGAGGGAGATATAGGTCCCACCCATCTTATAATTAATCCTTTCTTATGTGTGCCACATAATCATAAATCATACATCATCGCATAACCCATGTAATAAAAATGGGATTCTTAAACAACATGACATCATAAAACAATTCATATAAGATAAAGGAATTCATAAAAATAATTCAAACACAACATGATCAAATCAATGTAATAATAGGGATAAAAACAGAACCCTTTATTATCTTAGATGGAAAATAATTTTGATAAAACACTTGAACTCCATTCTTGAGGAAAATATCCTTTCTTCTTCAAAAAACATTTTTCCTTTCATAACATGTCATATGACTTTAAAATAAAAGAAGTTGATTAAAAATAAACATGAAAACTTGTAAAGGAATCTTCTTGGAAATAAAGTTTTAAAAATCCATACATTCCGTATAAGTTAAAAAAACATTCTTCGTACCTTTGTCGGAAAAGTCAAAAAGTACCTCGTACGAAAAAAACGACAAAAGATTCCTTTCATATTTTTTACTAAAAACTCATCGAAGGGTAAAATTGGATTTAAACTATTTTAAGTGGATGGAAACAATATTACATATTGAGGGAACATGGATGTGGACGATAAAATACACCCCAATAAATACTTACGAATAAACAATCTCGGATAAAAATGAGATTGTGGTATTTTCCCTTACCTTAGGTCCGATTTGCTTCGTAAGTGTCCGAACCTCCTCTTCTTTAGAACGCCTCTTTGAATCCTCCACTTAGGAAAATAATATTTGTCTTTGAAGAAGACCAGGACCTCTAGGATTATTTTAGGTAAGTGGAGAAGGGATTTTGGTAGGGGTTGGCCGAGCTTGAGTGCTCAAATTGGTGTGAGGAGGAGGGGGAGGAGGTACCCTTTTATAAGGGAGGAGAGGGGCACCTTAGGAATATCTCAAAATATTATTTTATATTAAAGTCAAAATCGGTTTATAATGGTTCCAAAGGGTCTTATTTCAAAGCTAAAGTGGGGATGGGTCGAAATCCTATCATCCAATAGGATTTAGACAAGTTTAGGGTATTATTTTAACCTTATCAATTAGATTTAACTCTAAGTTAAATAATTTAACTTTTACCGTGTCTTTTTGTTTTCTTTCACTATATGGTTAATACACTTACTATAACATGCCAAACGAACCCCAAATTGTTTAATATTAATATATATATCCTTATCTAACTCAATTGGCCGAACCTTAGATTTTTAGGAATAAAATAACAATTAATAATATAATATTTGATTTAAAAACTATTTTGTGTCAATTTTGACACTATTTGATATATGATTTTTTTGAAAGTCATAACAGAATTATATGTTCGAACCAAGTTGATTAAATCAACACTAATATAGCATAGTAACCTATAAAATTAGTGAAATTCAGAAAAAGTCTCAAATTACATTCATTAGAGAATTTATAACATCAATTATGTTAATATCTCCTTAAAAGGGTAATTACTGCATCATCGTTGTGTCATAAATAAATTAATTTATTTAAAGTCTAAAAATTATAAATAAAATATCATTATGTAGGAAATCTTTTTAGCTTTATAATGAATTTTTATAGTCGAATTTATCTTATGTATAACCCCATATTAAAAATGTTTTAGTTATTAAACATTGATTTTAACTATTTTAACTATTCATTAAATAAAATAATATTAAATGTCATAATCTAATCCAAGTGGACCTAAATGGTCATATTATATTCATAAGGTTGTTTTTGGTCGAATTAAAATTATCCAATAGAATTAGGACATGTGTTAGGGTAATAGTAATATCATATTTACCCTTAGTTACCCTATTTACTATTAACCGTGGTAAAAAAAAGGAAAAAGTTACTATTCACCAAAAATTATTTTCATCTCATTGAACCACATTTTAGTCCTTGATATTAACCGTGTCTGTCGGATTTTCGAAATTCCATTCACAGAAGCGGTAAAATTAAGTTTTATGCAAAATTCAGTTTTTAACCTACCACTTAGTGGTTTCACTATTCATCAAAAATTGAAAGTTTTCAGAAAAATGCCAAAATTTCATCCTAAGCTATATTTCATATCCCGAATTCAAAAATGAAGTCTTTTTTTACCAAATTCATAACATAGATATTGCATTAATTAATTTTATAATTAAATGCCGCTGTTAAAACAAATAGCGTGTTTTTAAGAAACAATATCTATCAAAAGATTGACACTTGATTATGTCTGGTTTAAATGTGAAATTACATCCAATGACCAACATTGTATTAAATTGTAAAAATATATTCTAAATATACTTTAAAACAACTCAAATTAATAATTTATCACTATTAATTATTTTGATTAAAAAAGTTGTTTTTAATTATAATTTAGTAATTTTCACTATTCATCAGAATATGAAAGTTATCCGAAAAGTACCAAAATTTCACCTTAGGCTAAATTCGATACTCCGAACCCAAAAATGAAGTCCATTTTGAGAGCTAAAATTTCTAAAATTTTAAAAAGTGGTTATTACTATTCATAACGGCTAGTTTTAATAATATTTTAATAGCATATCGTTGTTTCGTGAAACTCAGTATTACGTACTACACACGTTATCGAGGAATGTTGTAATGCAAGGCAAGTCAAGGATGTGTGTTGTGCAAGCTCCTTTTTGTGTTGCGTACAACACAAGACATTAGTGAAATTAAAAAGAATATTTTTCATAAAACTTGGGCTGTTACAAAATCTCCTTGATTGAACATGAATCGTGTAATGGAGATATCATATATGTATTGTATCAAATTCCACTGATAGAGATCCCAATATAAGACATTGTTTTATTCACATTCATATCTTATTGATTTATTAAAATAAAATCACACATATAATATAATATGAATCATTAGACATATCTAGTATCATCAAAAGCATCACATAACCCACTGAACGATTTGTATTACTCTTTATACGTGAGGATTAATGATTCAAAATATGTGTATTCCATATATATGAAATGTATAAAAATAATGAAGCATTTTTCAGTCTCAAATAGTGTTACCACGTGGATATATGATTCTTTTCAGCAAACCATAATGCAGAAATAATGTGTATGCTAGCTACACACTGTGTTATAAAAAAGAATATTTAATAGGGTAGCCCGATTGACGCGATGTGATCATTAAATCCTTCATGTTTCATTAATTATTTTTTATTGTTGTATCCCATGACACATCCATGTTTAGTGGTATTCTGTATACATTGTGTACTTTTGGTCACACATCATATATCAATGTCGAACAAACAAAATCATCAACACTTCTAGATGGAATCTAGAATCATTAAACATCTACTTTTTAATCATTATAAGATGATATAAAACCATAAAATAGAGAATTAATATGTCCAAAATAAATTATTTAAACACTATATCAAATTATTAATACACTGAAAGAGATAAACTAAAAGAAATTGGTCATAATTTTCCCATTAATAATAAATAACATTAAATTATAATGTGGCCAAATAGATACCAGATGATGCTTTTGAGGCATAGAGGATATGGTTGAGCCCAGTTCCAAGAAATTTTTTTAATCAAATTATTTTCATTTTCCCTCAATGGTATATTGGAATATATTATCAAAATCAATAAGCAAAATATCATGTATCATCTAATTTAAATTTATTTCATAAAAAAATATATGTTGTAGAATTATTTCTTCATCAATGAATTTATAGGAAACTTTTTTATTACAATAATTATATTAGAGGAATCAATAGTTTATTCCATCTAGTAGTAATACACATATACTTGGTGAACCTATAATTATCACCGTATAATTATTCATGTGCTAGTGTGGATGAATTTATCACCTGTGGTGATCAATTTTTTTAATGAAAAATCTATCATTGGGAAAAGAATGCACATTGGATTAGTATGATTTGTTTTTATATTCCTCATATAATTCTAATGTTGAATATCTATAGGTATTGAGAAGATTATCTTTAGAAATCTTCATGCCCAATGAATGAATCTATATCTTAGGACTAGAAAAATTGTTATGATCTGGTTTATATTGAGCTAGGGTTTAAAAATAAATAATTACACAAGGTCCCATTTTTATTTTAATAATTCATGGTGAACCCCATATATAAATAATAATAATAATATTATTATTTAATCAACATTCGCTAAACTAAAATATAAAATAAATATTATTTTTCATAAAAATTTTAAATAAATTTTAATGAGATAAAAATTAATATAAAATGTCATACCATACCATTAAACATAACCTACCAATTCTGTTCAACATTTATTGATCTTTGAAAAATGATTATTAATTTAATTAAATATAAATTGCTTACGTATTCTCTATTAAATATATATACATAAATATTATATTCATTTAAACTATTAAATAAATACATATTAAATATAAACATATGTAAATGAATAAATATTTTTTGACCCAGTTAATACACTATAATAAAAAAAATTACAATTACAAAATTAAATAAATAATTACGTGGGGAATTAGTATTAAATAAATAATAAAATAATATTCTCATGAATAATTGGTGATGGGATATTTTTTTCATACCAACATGAATAATAATTAAATCACATGTGGGAATAATGTATTTACAAAATATGATAAATTTTTAGAGAATTTGTCTAATGATATAAATCAATTAAGTGTGTAACCCTCTAGGCCTCATTCTAAATGGAACTAGACTACACAATTTAAAGTCCCATGTTAGTGACTAGAATCAATCAATGAATCCAATAGAAAATCACCTTAATATCACTATTACATTTAACCTGTTATGAATGTAGATCATGTAATATTATATATTTATATCAATATCATTAAGCATGTTGGTGGTATTCTAGTTCCAACAACCTATATTTTCAATGACAATTTCATTGAATTACCAGAACTGATCATTATGAAATCACCACCATTAACACAGCAATAGTGATTCATTTCAATTAAATTAAATGTGATTAGTATATCAAATTCATTAATTAACAAAAAAGATAAATCCATTATGAAATTATACATTAATACACCATCACATTTGATTATATGATGAATCATACTTCACTACATTCATATGTCTGCCTGAATTTTTCACTACATAAAATAATTATACTTTTCACATTTATTAATAACAAAATTGTTGTGTAAGGATAATCACACAATCGTATACAGTAATAAAAAATTATACATATAATATGGATTTCATATTCATGGGTTATATTTCTATAATCTCCATTCATGAGATTATCAATAGCATCAATCATAAGAAAGTGACTAATTGTATTACGATTCTTAATCCGTGATATCTTTTAAAATTTGTTTCAGGTCATAAAATTTGGTCGACCTATAGAACATATATTTTAAAATACTATTTTGGACCTTCTATGTTTTTATCTTAGCATAAAAATATTATATCCTTTTAGTATGAAAAGTCTACATAGTACATTATCACATACTATGTCATATATAAAAACACAGATAATGTGATGATATATTTTATAAATAATAAAAAACATGAGTAAATGTAACAATATATTATATATAATTCGGTTAGGGGGAACCAACAATAATAGTAACTATTATTTAGAATGTGACATTTATTTTTGGTCACATTACATGTATCTAGGACTACATTACCTTAGTTTATCAAATATCATATAACACATCTTGGATACGAAGACATATGTACGTGACATGTGACATAATGTACATCTCATGTTCCCAATATAGCTTACATGAGAGAATGAATATTACAAAACATCATCTACAAATATACTCAATTGTTTTTTTAATAGATGATGTTTTACATCTATACCATAGGTAAAGTGGGAGCTACTCCTTGTAGCACAAATCTCCTATTCCACTATGTACACTAGAAGAAAAAAGTTGTATATCGAATAAAGAAAACATTGTCAATGGGATGGTATTAGGTGAGAAATTACAAATTGTGTGTCTTGATGCCTTATTTTCTTGTAAGAAAATGATAAAAGGTGAAATCCTAATGGAGAAATACAACCACTTTGAATAGAAAAATTGAATCAGGAAAATATTATGGAAATTCTATCTAGGAATATAAATAATACAATGAATAATGATGTTATATTGGAAATTGTTGATCACCTTACCATTTCTAAAAATTTATAGTAATAAATGAAGATCAACACATTTAGACAATTTATTATATCCATGTTAATGAATTAGTTAGACACCAATTATCTCTATAATTTCAATGAAAGAGGATAGAAATTTTATGTTTGATATAGAAAAATGTTTTTTCCATTTGAAATCCTAATTGATGTCTTATTACACTACATTAACTATTTTTATC
Organism: Viscum album; assembly: GCA_963277665.1. Lineage (NCBI taxonomy): Eukaryota > Viridiplantae > Streptophyta > Magnoliopsida > Santalales > Viscaceae > Viscum > Viscum album. The sequence goes on along the minus strand of OY728150.1, from coordinate 2,129,023,234 downwards.
CTATTAATAAATTAAAAAAATGATAGATTACATTTGCTTTTGGATTTTTTTGACTAATATAAATTTAATAATTTTTTTATTAAAACACTATTTTTCAGGATAATTAATTCTATACATTATTTTATGTTAATTCATTATTATACATCAAATGATAGTAATTTATTTATTATGTTGTTAGTACATATATTACGATTAATTTTACTAAGAATAGAAATTGAAAATTTTATATTTTTTTAGAATTCAGATTTATAATAATTAACATTAGAAAATAATGTCACATTTATATTTTGAGATAATTTATAGTAAATTTGGTTCAAAGACTATCACCATGATAAGGGTTAAAAGTGTTAACAAAGGGTTATACAAAGAGATAAGTCTAAAAATATATGTGAAATTTTTATTAATTTAAATTAATAAATATATTTAATATGTAAATTATTTCATCATTAAAATTTAACCCTGGTAGAGTAACATTCCCTTGGAATGAAATTTTTTATATTTAAATGTTCTTAATATTTAAAAGAGTTTCAGTCCTCTCACTTCAAAAATATAAAATCATCTTTTAACTTCTCTAAAACCCTTAATCACATTCTCTTAATATATATATATATCTAAAATAAAGTCCCATATTTAATGAAAACATCTAATATATATTATTTTTATTAAAAGATCAATCATAAAAGCTTAAGGTGTAATCCAACCGTAGATATCCATGAAATAGGTATAAGTGAAAATGAAATTCTATAATATTTTTTTCCATTATAAATATTTAAAACTTATTATAAAAATCCTAAAAAATTGAAATAATTCCCTTAAATATATATAAGTTTTATTATTCTAATGTGAAAACTAATTTATACATCCTTCCCATCTAATGGATAATGAAGAGATCACTCATTTTATGAATGAACAATCATGTCTAAGATCACTGATTTTTATTTTTCATCACAAAATTTCATGGATGGATATGTTTATGTATTTAATGAATATATATTATAAATATGAAATAATTTTTATTGTTAATGATAATATATTCTCCACATTCTTACCCTAATATAATTTTTAAATTGAATACATCAGATGTTCACACGTGTTAATTACCACCTCCATGAAGCTGTGTGACTATTTCATTATTTATTACCCACCAAAATAGTCATAATTATAGATATAATTAATATTTATGGAATCTATAAAATTATTATAGATATATAAAGGAAATCCAATTAGTAATTTTTATCCTTTTCATCTATCATAAAATTATATGTATCACTCATTTGTATCTATGGAGTACAATATATATGAAAAAAATAATTTATTTTTTTATATCCTCCATACATGGATTTTCAAAATATCATATTACATTTATTCATGGAAGGATTTCCTAGTTTATTTTTCTATATCATTTCATATTTATCTTCTAGTCTGGTTTTTTTATAATTTAAGGAGATATAAGTGTAATGTTTTAGAAAATCATGTAGTGAAAATGTTATTTACATAATGAGTGTTCAGGAAATAGAGCCCGAGTTTAGAAAAATATAGTTCACTAAATGTACCTTCTTTTTTTGAATGGATTCAGGACATGAATCCTAGTTTCACATCATGAACCCATTATGTTATCTTTTAGAGTTCTTTAGTTCCCATGTTTTACCTTGGTTGGATTTAAATCAACCTCATATTATATTCCACTCTTGAATATGGAAAAATATCTCTAAAATTGACATATCCTCCACTTATATAATTCTTTAATTTTTAGTTATATCATTATAGATCATTTAGTTTTAACATATTAATTTGTTTACTTCATCATATCTTATTCCTTCCTCATTCATTCATTAGTTTTTAATATTCTTAAAGGCAATAGTAGCCTATGGGATTTTGAATATGGATAATTTTTTTTTGTTTTATGGATTCCATTAATATCATAATGAAATACTCTCCTATTATTTTATTATGTATATTTGGTTGTTTGTATTTTAAGGTTTTTGAGAAATATTATCTCAAAAATTTGATTTATCAAATAAATCATTCATAATTGATTTTTTGTATAAAGTGGTTTTGAATTTCTAAATGGTATGGTTTTTATTTAATGAAAAAAAATTTATAAAGAAAAACAATTAACGATAATAAAAATTTCTAGATTAATTATACCCATTTTTATCATTTTCTTTTTCTTTGATAAATCTCGATTTTCATTAATGAAAATTCATAACGAATTTATTTTAAATTTGAAAATAGTTCTTTAGAATTATGGGGATGGATAATGATATAGTGGTTATTATGTGGGATGTCTTTGAAAATAAAACATTGGTATCTTTATATTCCCAATCATTTAATATATACAATAATAATAACAAACCACTATAAAGGGATGGAGGCAAATAACGGTGATCTCCAATCAGTAGGTTCGATTTCTAAGGATGTGACTGCACACCTAATTATTATTATATAGTCATTTTAATTTTGAGGATCTCATCTAGTTTTATCATGATATAAAAAAGAACTCCATACAATGGGAATAAATTATTTATTTATTAATAATGTCTATTGATTCATTTTTGGAAATGGTTTATACTATTTACTTTTTATACTATCTTGGAATTAATTATTTCCATGTTTCATTATTATATTAAATTATGATTTCATGAATTTCATTTAAGACAATTTACAATTTTTCCTTCATCAAATTTATTAATATATTATTTAATAGTTATCTCATAATATTTTTTTACTTTTAATTTAGAATAATGTATTTTTATAATATTTTCATCTTATTCAAAACATAGAGGGACCATACTGATATTTTGTTAACAACCCATGAATATAACCAATAGTGTATATAGATATCGATAAATATAATTAAAAAAATTTAATAGAACTTCTACGTGTAATTCATTTTTTATTATAGTGGATTTTTTATTATTGTGGAAGCACGACAGGATTCTGAACCACATGTCATGTGCAGTATTAGGTTTTATCTAATTTTTATCTATAATAGTTCTTGAATTTTCATAATGGGACTATTATCTCTTCTTTTTAATATTTAGATCTATCCTATTATGTTTTATACTTGTTTAATAATAATTTTATTTATGTTATGGGTTTGGGTTTTCATTAAATCCATTTATCTTGATATATGATGGTTTTATGTCATTATGGGAATCATATTTCCCAAAGGTGATTATATAATGCATATATTAATATCACCATCACATAAGTATCTTGAATTAAATTCAATACATTCTAAATTTCTACTATGGTGTCTGTTTTTGGGATGACATTGGTTGGATAGTGTAATTTTTTTTATCATATGATTTTTTCAGTCTATGTGATTTGGATTTTCCTTGTAGATATGAGTAATGATTTTTGAGACTTAAGGGAAAGGTTATGAGTATTTTATTGTCTATATAATATCATGGGACACAATATGGTTCAATGTTATGTTCAATTATAGGTGTTTCTGAGTTATGTTCTCATTTTCTCTTCCATTTTGTTAAAGTTCACTAATTTTTTGTTTATTTCCCTTTAATAATATGTTTTTTTGTACTGTGAATCCAAGAAGAGTGCCATGGAATCCCTAATATGATGTTGTTGATAAATGTATGTGGAAAAGTAATATGATTGAATATGATATTAATTACCCTAACGTATTTTATGTTTATGTTGAGGACTACTGTGTAGATCTAGTTCATTCTCAAGATTAAGATATGAAAAAATAGATGGTCGGGGATTATAATCAAGCCTAATAGGAAATATACCAGAAACAACCATCATTCCATTGAAAAAATGACCCCATGAATTTATAGGTCTCCTTGTAAAAATGTTAATGTATCATTCAATTCATGGATACTATGAATTCATTTATGTTGAAGTGTTTTTTCTTTATGTTTGTAGGACTTAGTCGAAGTTGGTGGGATTGTGTTGTTCTAGAAACATAGCATATGGATTATAATTAATGGGATTGAAATTCAATATTATTGATTTTTGTCATCGAAAATGATGGATTTGGTTTTTCCATGGATTTACTACTTCACCAATAGAGAGACTCAAAAATAATGGAGTAGAATAACATCCCTTTTAACAAATTCAGCTTTTCTCTATAGAGGTTATAAAAAATGAAAAGATAAAATGTCAAATCCTTTGGATGATCTTTCTACCACATATACATTCTCATGTATTATTTCAAAAATAACCACCCATTATATGGTTTTAGATATGGATCTAATAGAACATATTGAATGGGAAGATGATTCTAGATTAATTTCGACTCCACCAATTTCAGGTTGTATATAGAGTGTCCATTTCAGAAGGAACTTGAATTGTAATTATGTTTTCAGAGAAAGTAGAAGAAAATACAAAAAATAGAATCATCCTATTCACTTCATAGCCTCAATAATATGCCTTATAACGTAATATTATTTAAGAAACACTAGGAATAAGAATCATTATTGCATTGGTTCTAGTAAACATTTTCCTCTCTTGTGGTTTTATAGGTTGTCGACAATGATTATGTCATGATTTCTAGTCAAATAGAAGTGGATAAAGATCGTTATCATAGAGAGGTGTAGTGGTACATATATATTCTTCCATGTAATTATTTTTTTATCCATACTAATAAGTGGTAAATATTTACTCGTCTTCTGGGTTGATGTCGTTAAGCGTAGAGGAACGGTGTCCAGAGGACATCAAGGTGATACCTATGTTTGTGTGAGTTACTATTTTCATTTATTCTTCTACAAATAATGGTTATTTACTATCTAGGACACCTAATATTTTAAATAAATCTTTATTATGAAAATATTAAATTTCCATATGGAACTCATGATAAATTTTAAACATATAGTGAATCTTTTTTAAAAAAAAGGTGAAGGTTGTTGATGCCCATAAAACCCAATTTATATATTTTTTGTTCAGTTATCATGGTACATCATTAAATAAAATGTGGATCTATCTGATGATATAAAAAGTATGAATTTTATGAATTTCTATAGAGATTTGATTACTAGTAATTATTGTTGGGTTTCTTTAACAATAACTAATTGGAACTCCTAGGTGTTTCAAAGAGAATGGGATATGAGGTCTAGTCATGAAGGAATATATTTATTGGATCTTGGGAATTATATCTCGTTATTTTAATTTAATTTTGATGATGATATATTTAGTTTTGAACTTTATCTAGATGCTAGGGGTTTTCTTGAGGTGTTTCTAACTGAAAAGAATAGTCTTCTTCATTAGAGAGAGTAAAATTATCAATGGAATAATTATCCAGGATATAGACTATATTTATACCTTCATTTCATATGGAACCAAAAAAATGAAATCGATAATGATTCTGATATGCGATTTTGAATCCTTGTGCTTTATCTGTATGTGTCTATCATTGTGGGATATCTATGTTTTATTTTTCAAGAAGCCCTGCAGAACTATATGTTTATGTGCTGATTATTAGATGAATAATAGAATGGTGATTTTAATAAATACTAGTTTCTTTGTAATGATATTTTATTTGATCAATAAAATAGGGGATTGTGGTTTTAAAATAGATTCCTTTGATCTAGATACCAAAAACAATGGGATACAAGTTCAAATGTTCTAAATAATACTTATAAATATAGCTATGGTCACTTTGAGAGTCACAAGATACCTCTTGGAATGAATATTTATAATATGGTTATTATGGATTTCATAAACTCGATATTTAATTAATACATCGAATCCTTCATTATGGTATTTATGGTTGTTATCATGATATATTGAATAAAAAATGTTGAAAATTATCTTCAATTTTGTATTATTTTAGGATCTTTGATAGATTACTTCCTCTAAGTTATGATCCAAAAGTTCCATTTTTGGATTCATGAAGATATATTCATACGAAATATGTTCTTAGAATATATATTCTTAATTTACCATGAAAAGATGAATGTTTTCATGTTATGGGTTGATAACAGAAACGACATTTTGATTTGATGTTTCTTGATTCTAGGTGGATATTACAACTGATTTTTAATGGATTTCATAATGATATAATCCTTTTTTATATCTCTCGCTAATAATGGAGTGAGATTTTCATCTGATAATATATTTAATTTATTATTTGATGAATTAAAAGAGTGGTTGCACTTATTTTTTATATTTATCTTTACACAACATATGTTGGAATAAATGGTTACATTTAGTGATTCATTTTATGGTTTTGGATGTGTCACTTTGTAGTAGGATCACATGTTGGCATATTGTTCTCATAATTTTTGGAAACACATGATTAACTACACCACACCGGAATTAGAGCTTGATGTAATCATTCATTCCATTAACTTTTTTAAACAATATATTTTTCTAAAATGATCATAATCATTTCTAAACCTAAATTTGTGAGTTATATCTTTTCTCAAAATGAAATGAACATTATATTGATTATGTGGGTTTAGTGCCTTCAAATTATTGAAATTCATATAACCTATACCAAGGGAAATGGGGATTTTTTGTTGAAACACAAAGTACGATGTCTCTATATCAGTATCTTAGAGAGTTCAAATATGAATGAAAATTTTTTAGAATCATCAATGGGATTCACCTAGATGGAAATGATGAAGTGACTATTTTATGTTTGGATATTATTGAATGGAAATAATCTCTTATGATGTTACTTTTATAGGACGAGAGGTGATACAGAAAATCCAAGTGATTCATCAATTCATTATATAGTTGGTTGAAATTTATGAGTGGACTTTCTCCCTAGAGTGTGTTCTCAATTTTAATAACTGGTGTACAGTTACTTCACCCATGTGAAATATTCTGATGGAGCATTGTCATTTCTATTTGTTGGACAATCACCCACACACTAAAAAGATGTAATAATAAATGAATAACTATTTTTTGTAGCCGTGTTTGAATTGATACTTAAAAGATTTTGGATCCCACTTTTATATTTTTCAACAGATTTTGGTTGATCATCAAAATACTTTTTTTCTTCAACTAATCAACATGTCAATATAGATGTGTTTTAAGATGTACACGGATTTCACATTATAATTCCATGGACTCTATAAGGGATGAATTCTATATGGGTGATGATCAACCATGTATCTATGTTGGGTAATTTTCCCTTAATATGATATATAACCAAGGATAGAGATCTGATAAAACAGTTTGGGTAAGGTATTTTGTTTTTTCATAGGGTTATTTCAGCTATCATTTTAGATATAGACCCCCTCCAATTAACCTTATTGTTTTGTAAGGAACTCCAAGAGGGGATGCATTAAATCATTAAACAGAGAAAAACATACCCTCCCTAGAAATATAGTCAAATAAAGATAGATAATCAAATTCTTTAGGATAATATTCATCCATGTGTACTCGATAATGGAGGTTCTTAGGATTTCCATTTAATTTTTTTTAATTTAAATATATTAATAGCTGCCAGTAATTCAAGAGAATAGATCCCACTGATGAATTTTATTGTCATATTTGAAGAAAATCCCATTATTTGTTAGTTTTTAGTGAATCTTCATTATTTGGACTCAATACTGTTTAGGAGATGACATGATAGCTATAAACTATTCATCCATAGTTGGATATGAATTAGAGTCTTCATAAATCTTATTCATATAATCGAAAAATTCATTTAGTGTTTTTGGATGGGGAAAATGTATTCATAAATGTTTCACATTGATTTTATGACAACAAACATATATAGAAATGTAAATTATACATCATTTATGTAAGATAAAAATGTATTATCCTTACCCATTTCAGATTTTTTATTTTGAGGGAATTTATTTGTAGCATGATGTGTTATTTAATAGAATCCCCATCTAGACTATTTTTCTATAGTAATTGACCCTATAAAGAAAATTGAACACATTTTTCTCAGTAAAATGGAATCACATTAAATATTCTTATGAATCATGGGATTGGGAATCATATAATGGGATGTAGTAACCTTATATCATCTTGGTTCATCCTTCATCAATATTCCTTTCTAGGAATAATAATCTATATGGTTGAGAGAGTTTTAATGTCATGTTATTTCATTAATATATGAAATGTATTATTTGATTATTTTTCTACATCTTTCTTAATTTATCTACATGTTTTTTAAGATCATTAAAGGAGTTATATCATTTCTACTGAAAAAATTTATTATGTGAACATGTCATTCACATCATGAATGGTCATGATGATGAGCCTAAGATGGTATAAATATAGTTCATAGAATAAAAATGATGTTTTGGTAGTAAAACAAAAGATACAATGGGATCCACAGTTTAAATCTTGATTTCACACCATGAACCCATCGGCCCATCTTTGATATTTTTTTGTTCCACATATTCCCATTGATATGATTTCACATAGCTATTCTTCATGATTAATGTCTTTCACTATGAAATAACTACATCATCTAAAAATATCCATTCCTTCACTCATGGTGTGATATTTGTTAGATTATACACTATAACATCAACTATTATCATTGTAAGTTCATTCTTTCAACATCAGTTGATATTTCCACCTTCATTCACATATTTTCACTTTTCTAGGAAGATATAGTATCCTATGATTTATTTGATCTAGGTATATTTTTGAGGATTTTTTAGATATTCCTTTTATATTAATAGATTGTTATATCTATAGATTAGGGGTTCAATATAATTTTTTTATTCAAGATTGACATATGAGGTTTGATAAAAATGATTTTTTATGAATATTGATTTCTTTATTACTTTTAGAATTTGATTTTGAATTTTAGGAGGCCTTGTTTTAATTTCATTATTTTTTATTGAATATGTAAAATTATCAAATATTTTAAATGTTTTTCATGAATCTATATGTCATCTATTGGGAGTTTTATTAGTTCATTGATAAATAAGGAATTGGACTGATTAAATTCCCCTTTAAAATGATTTCAATTGTGAATACGGTGCATGAATCAGGGGTCAATCCAATGGGTTCCTTAATATAAGGTGTTAAGTATTTAAAATTCATAATAAGGTATGGTTATCCTACTACAAATTTGATATTCTTGATGAATATTACAACACATTGTAATGGAACATAGGTAGATGATGTTGATCTCTGATGCCTACGACTGAGTTATAGAAATTTTATTGAACTCCTTGATATTTTTTCATTTTCATTTGAGGTGTGAGGATCTCAGATACCCTAAAACTAATATACCGTAAGACAACTTATTATGGTAGTAAATTATTATAATCTTAGGAAATTTATTAATGATTATAACATTGGTTATATATATATATATATTCTTTTCATAAGTTTTTTTGGAATGGTTTATGTCTATATTTTTTTAAAATATAAAACGTTAGTCTCATATATTACTATATAATACCGCTTCTAATTGTACATTCATCATGTTTTTTGAATTATTATTAAATTTTTATCTCTTACTATTGTATTATTTTAAATTAATAAAATCTGATATATTTAACAATGTAGTTATGGAAACATGTGGGACCCTAGTGTAATTTTGATCTCACCCCATATATACATGAAATTGGTGTACATAGATGTTGTTGATTTTGAGGCAGGTAAGGGTAATCAATCATGTGTATTGACCTATACCTATAGTTTTCTTTAAACTGTTTGTATAATCCAAAAAAATAATTTATTTCAACGGATTATCTATAACCAATGATATAAACATATATCGATGATATAGAAAATGTTTGTATAACACTCCTACAATTGGGAATTACCAATGATTTAAAAACCATTTGTATATTTTCTTTTATCCATTATTTCGAGAAACAACCCCACATTAGCTTGAAATAGAAGAACTTATAAAATAATACTTCACCCACACTTGAAAAAACACTACTATATATAACATTCATAAACAATACACAATAACACATATAAAAAACACAACATCAATACCTTCAAAAATAGTACAAGATAACATGTACTAAAATAGTAATGGAAAATATAAAAAAATTAAAAAAATTAATGCATTCCTCTGTTGACAACACAAATTTAAAAAATCACATATATATTAATTCAATTTTAATTATCAACATTCATGTGTCAAAAATATCTGTAAAAAATATAAAGGATAATTTTGTCTCTAATCATAACCAATAGGATCACCATTTCAATCTTCATCATCATCCTCATCCATAACATCGTCATCCCCATTATCCTTGTGATGTCCTAGACCTGGTAGACTCATGAGTAACTAAATCCACATAGCCAAATGGCCTCAAATGAACCTCCCCATAATCCAAATTATTCGAAATTGAAGTATGGTCTCATGGTGTGTTCATGGGGATAATATTTCCTTCTATCATATTGGTGATCAATGATGAAAAATTTGAATTAGTATCTGATTCTTAAAAATCATGAATTTGGTATCTGAAATAATCAGAAGAATCATAGAAATAAATTGTAATCAAAATCATTAAATTGTATCATATAAAAAAGATTAAGGAATTTCACTAAAAAAGGGAATACAAGAATACATTGAATAAGGTATAAAATAAAATACCTGACATATAGTAGAATAAAAAAGGGAAATAAATTTCCAATAATTTTATTCATAATATCATTTATCTAATATAAAGCTCTCTTACTTAAGAAATTACTCTTTCATATAAATAGAGAAGATTCCATTTTCGAAAAACAATGATCATATAATCTTCCGATGTTATAATGGATCCTAAATATAGTTTGAGATTGATTCCATGATTCCACCACAAACATCATATATAAAAATGTGTTAAATGAATAATAACTGTAATAATGATAATTTATCAAAAGTATTATATTGTGTAAGTTAATAAACCACACATTAATTAAAATCCACTAGTACTTCTCAACATTCATTAAATTAATTAATTATGACTCAGTTCAAATTTATAACAGCGTAATAAGGTGTCTACATTAGTTTAAAAAATAATGATAATTACATATGACCCAAGGTGAAACTAGGGTATACATTACCGGATAAGGTCAATCCGACAAACATTTTACAGCTATTCCGCTTATAATGAAGTAAAATATTTAATCCAAGAAGAATCCCCATAAAATTCTACTTGTAGAGTTTATAACAATGTCAATGGAGCACGCCCATAGTAAATATTGGGCTAATCATAATAGGAACCAAGTAGAATGGGTCATGGTGTCGCATGTACATCGACGACAAGATGAATCCAAGTATTATGTCCTAGTAATTTTTATTTACAGAGATATGTTTAATGGATCATTTGATGTCATGATAAGAAGACACTAATAGGAAGAAGTAATGTTCTTAGGTGAGTATCTTCCTTAGAAACCATTACAATGAATCATAATGGTGTCGTATGATTTCACAATGGCTTCAATCAATAATCAAATGTTGGCTAAAGTATTACCATTATTATAAAGAATAAAAACATCATTACACAATAGGTTCTATATACTCATTTCATTTAAACACATCAGTCATCATAGATCATGTAACAATAATAATAGCTACAATACATTGGGGTTATTCAATTACCTTTAAAGAATGTAATATAGTAGTATAAAAACATGAAACCAATTATTTATTATGGTAAAGTGATATTTATATATGTATACATTCAAGTTTAAATTTTACTGTTCAATTTGTTATGATGTAACATTTACCATACAAATGGTCTAGTCAAATGTACACGAACTGTGTCTCATGTAATAACAAAATTGTTCAGTAAGGGAATAATAATGAACACACCCTACATGGGTGGTTAACATTGGGGTTATAATAAAAAATTATTTAAAATGGTGTCTTTAGGGCCTACTAATACACATTTTACATTTTATAATTAATTCATAAAAATTTAATAATTAATTCCCAGTGAAACATATGTGTTCATAAAATAAAAATTTTATAAAAGGGTTGTACTGGGATAGAAAAGTAATATACCACTATCATTATACCCATTGCACATTCCTCATCATGTATTGACCATTGTATTGGCCTTGATCGAATTAAAGTAAATGAATAGAAGAATACTATAATAATTGGATATATGAGAACATATTAAAAGACTGAAAATATTGAGATTTTAATTATTTTAATTAAATAGAAATTTAAAAAAATTTCCGAGATGGATCTAATGTGATGAATGGTGGATCAATCTGACATTGGGTGGATATGTTTCTTCATATCCTTGATTGGTTGTGGGGGAGAGCTGAAAATGGATAAAATTATAAGGTATTGTCTTTTGAAGGAATAAAGGAGAGAATAGTTGAGGTTTTCAAAAAGAAGAAGAGGTAATGTGTCATTTAACCCAATAATAATAAGGTAAATGTTTTGGATTCATAGTTAGCCAAATTTTGCTACAATAGTGTAGCAGATACAGTCCATGAATTGTGGACATCATGATTGGGTAACACTATTTCTCCAACCATGCTCTATATGTGTGTCCTCGTATGCCCATGGAATACAGCTTGTATGGGATGTGGTGCATGGTTAGACAAACCATGTTCAGTATATGATAAATTCTATGTGGATCCTTCTAGAACCCCCTAAAGGGGTTTCTATACATTGGTATTGGGATTTATGGTTTCTAATAATTGTTTGGATAATCCTTTCCTCTAAAATTTATTGATTCGAGATTGAATCAAGACTCCGATGTGCTCTAAATCTTCATTAATCCAAGGGGAATGTTTAAAATGATAAAATTATGTAGAAAAATAAAAATAAAATATTTAATACCATTGTAAAAACCCATATTCATATAGTCTCCTCCCCTTAAATTAACTCTTCCCTAAGTTACCCTTCATATGGCAGTAAAACATTGAATGATAATTACTCTAGAAAATTTGAATATAAAGCTACCTGACCCTCCCATGTCTCATCTATTACATGTCCAGGATTCCTTATCTCTTGAGCTATTGGGACAAACATTCCTTTGAGAGACATCATTCTATGATAATAATTTTTAATTAGATACTCCTCAAAAGAAACATCAGTGTCTAATTCAACATACTTAGGATCAAAAGTGTGAGAGGGTTTAGTATGGTAATGGTGAAGCTATAATTCATGGAAGATGTTGTGCATGGAACAATTTGTATGAGGTAAAATATATAGATAGGCTATCAACATGAATCGTCAAAAGATATTGAATTGAAGGAAAACATGATGTGACTACTGCCATTACCTTTATATCTTCTTATTCCAAATCCCGGGTGTTACTCACTAGAAAACACAATCATGAACTCATACTCTAGAGGCCAGAGACAAATATTAAAATAATATTTATATGTAGAAAATGTTTTATCCATTGGATTTCTAATAAAATCCACCATATTTGAAGTCTCCTATATGAGTGGATGGCCTAGTATCTCTTCCCCTACCTCATTCCATCACAATGATGGACGTCGAGGTCTACCATAAAATGCCTCATAAGGATCCAAATTTATCATTGTAATATATATATTATTATAGGAAAACAATAAAATATGTAAATTTTAATCTAAAAAACACTCATGTTTAAGGATGCATGCTCAAGGTATGTGTTTTAACACCTCTATAATCCGTTGATACTGGTTATCAGGATGGGACAGAAAACATTCCCTCAGAACGACATGTGTACCAATATAATTATATACCCCTTACTAGAACCTATATGTATAAAAAGAGCACATCTCTAAAATTATAGTACAATAGATCCCATTTATACATATAGTATCGTTGACATAAATTATTCCTAAATCATAAACCAAGAGTGTCTCTTAGAAAGAATAGAATTGGGATTCATGGGTTAGTCAATCCATAACTACCCAACCCACATAAAAACCTCAAGGTAACCTGAGTAAAATAGTAACAAAATCCATCATGATATAATAACATTTTCATTTTCTGATTAATAATGGTTGTTACAAGATAGCAGGCCACTGGAGCTCCAGCTTCATAGAGTGTTTTGTGGAATGCCTACTGATAAAACCTAGATTCTCAAATTTCATCTTATGAAACAAATAATAACATCTAATGTCTTGGTACTTCATGTAAATGGATAGGTACACAACACAATGAGAAGCAAGGGATATGCATATTGGCACATATTGAATTTTTATAGTAACCTATATACATCCATGGAAACATATTATCCCATATTCATCGATCTATTAATTTGGAGGTGAGTCCTCACCTCAAATACATTCCCCAAATAACAAACATTCAGGGTCAAAATACTGCCTTCTCTTCACCCTCTCTAATGGTTAAATATAAATAATTTAAGGATTCAAGGAATGTTATCTCATGACTCTCTCGAAACTCTATTTTCATCATGTAAAAGTGGTCCATGAACTTTGATTCATCACTAGCTTATTGAATGCCTTGTTCCCGAGTTTTAAGTCTTAACACAATATCTACCCTATTTCTCCATTATATAAATATAGGAATGATAAAATTCCATATGCTGAATATATTTTAATAATTATCACTATATATGATTCAATTCACATTTCATAAATATATATATGATTCTTGTAGGGTCTATAAACACTAAACAAGCACTAACATAATATAATATCTCTAACTATAGGAAGAATTAATGATTGATGCATGTTCAATATAAGGTATTGAAAAACTATTCTATTGAGGTATCAATTAGGGAGACCCATATGTAATGACTTGACCCCCTACATCAGTAATGAACCCATCCTATTTCTCGATTCACCCTATGACATATTATAACCTCTTCTATTATCTAGAGGAAACATGATCGATGTTGATGTATATCTTCATTTCAGCCATAGAAATGCCTTTTAGAATGTTGTAGACCACATGAACATCAAAACCATATTATTTAGACCAGTAAAAGGTGACTTAACTCATGAAGAGTTTAGTAATAAACATCAATAATCTCTACATATACCTATAAATCTCTATATATCAGTTATTTTTTTATTATTCTCCAAGGAAATAATAGCACTCACCTTCATTGGGTCAATTGATAGTCCTGATTCTATTATATAATATACCAAATAGTGAACAATATTGATCTAGAAGTGTAACTTTGTGATAATAGAATATAAATTATACTCTCTTAGAATAATCAATATGATCTAATGTTGTTTTCATGGTTTCTTCATGAATTAGAATATTCCAATATGTTTTCCACAAAAACCATGAAGAATGAATTCATGTATGGTTGGAAAAAAGTATTCATTAAGGCCAAAAAATAGTGGGATCATTTGTAAGAACATAACACATAACCAAATACACATATAAACCATATTGATTATGGAAGGTTGTACGTGGATTGTTTGGTGGCCTCAATCGCACTTGATGATTAACCGATCTCAGTTCAAACTTCAAGAACACTCTTTCTCCTCAGATCAAATAGAAGAGATCTTGTGTTAAATGAAATGTATTCTATTTGTTTACAGTAAAATGTTTCATCCATTGGTAATCAATGAAAATTTTGGGTTTCTAGAAACCCTTTTAGTGAAAAGGATAAGCGAACCCAGTGGTTAGGTACTAGGTTTGATAAAACCCTCAAATTTGAAATCCTCTTACTATAACTTGAGCACCTTGAGCTTAGTGGGTTCCATAATATAACGTGGAATAAATATTTGAGCTACCCTTACAATGAAATCAATTTTAAAATATTCTTCTCTCCCTCTTAGAAGGTATTCTAGTGAATTTTTCCATGAATACATCCCTTTAACGACCCACTAAAGATGGGTAAATCAATCAGACAGACCAACAGATCATTCAAGAATCATTTTGAAATATGATATATCATTCAAAATAGACCATGATGATCTAGTATTTATTGAGTGGAATGGACATCCCATGTGAATTTATATACATATTCACCACCTTCAAGAGACATGAATATATGCCTTTGTGATAATAGTAAATGTGGGAATGATATTGAAACAGTAAATCCACTACGAGTATGTCAGTAAATCCATACATCTCAATTATTAAGATATTATAATAGAAATGATAACCACCAATCATATGACAATATTACTTGATTTGGTGTATAACTTTTGATCACATAACCCACTGTGTATCTAGTGTCCTTACCACCAAAATGTAATACATTTCCAGACTGAGACTTTTCATGACCAATATACAAATAATTGGGTTAGAGGAATGTGTACCGGAAAATAAAGATTAGATATTAGAGACTGCTATAATAGTACCTCATACATTAGAAAATCATGTTATTTACTCCATCAGTACCAAAATTAATGTATGAAACTATCATAATATCTAGCCACGATCCACACATGGACTACCTTGAGTAGGATCACTGCACGGTAAGTGAGAAACAGAAGTCTGACTACATCATCCAAGACCTCATCCTCAATAAATTTAGTCACTGTTATTGCTACATCAGACCTAACATGGGGTCACTGATATTTCTCATGATGGGGGAGCTGGATCATGTCCTCTTATTATAGAAATATGTATAATGGTCGAGAAAAAAATTGTATTTTAACCCATCCAAATGAAAACAAGAAACTCTAGTGGATCTCTATCCCATTTTTTCTTCACATTCCCAAGACATCCAAAATTTTGGATTACAATAGATATACTTTTCAAGATACTTATTTCACTGTCGTTCTGGTGATTAACCTCAATTCTATACATTCTTCTATTGGAATAACTACTACCCTACCTCTTCGATGACCAAATTTACCATGTTCTACATCCATCCCACATGTTTCTGTTAGTTATAAGAGTGTATTTAATGATCTTATAAAATGAAAATAAGTGTAATACATTCACCTAATAGTGTATAGAGTACCATATCCCATAATCAAATTTTGTCACTCAGTATAAATCATTACCATCATTAAGTGGTGAAAATAAGTAAATCATGGTGAAGAATTTTGAATATTCCATGATAGATATTGTACCGTGATATAGGTAAATGAACTCCCAGTATTAGTCATCACTCAAAATATCAGTGAAAAATTAATAATACAATGTGTTATAAAATTATTCCCAGTCCATGAATGGATGAAAATTTTCCTATGTAGTCACATGCCACCAACACTAGTCACAATCTGGAATCATGTATGGTGTAATCTGGATCCTCATTTTGAAATGTGTCTAGAGAATTATGAAGATTGCTAAAATGGATTATATGCTTGACTAATCAAAATGAGGACCACCATCCCATTAGAAGGAAGAAGTAAATAACTAATATACATTATGAGTAGGGGCATATTTTATAGGTGTGGTCTATGAACCACCCTTCAAAGACTTTATCACATGTAAGAAATTCTCTCTAAATTGATAATATGTTCATGATTTTTGAATATAAAGTGGTGTTATAGGTTTCACTACAGGAGTTAATAAAGGGGTATTAATACCCAACATATTTGATTAATGGTATTTGGCACCCTATTAGAACCTGACCCGAGAATATCATGGTGGAGTAATTATAAAATTTCTATGAAAGATGCCTCCAAAAAAGATATAAAATTAGATACAACAACAAATTTAAGTGAAACAAAAAAAGGTCTTAATAGCCGACATTCTACCACAACATCCAACATCAATGTTTAAGGAATTGGTAACTATTCAATTTTTCATCCACACTATTTCTGGTATCAGGGAGGGGAAAATCACAAGTTAAAGAGGGGAAAAATAATTATTTTGTACATGGCCTCTTCATTTTCAATAAAAAATTTCATTTATATGTCAGAATTTATATTTTTATAATTGTATGTTGTTGTATACATAATATAATCCTCAATTAGATATATTTACACCCCCTGTACATAAATTCCCAGAAACATTGAAAACATAGAAGAAATAATTTATGAATTGATCTATGGTATATAATTTTATTGACAATATCATTTTTATATATTCAAGTTATGAAATATAAATCAGGGATTTAGAGGTTTAATTTTGCCATTATTTAACTTTATCACCTATATTGAAGTATTTGGATTATCACTTTTCACTACAATTTCTAGAACATGAAATATTAAATTTGTAAACACATTCATCAAATTTCAATGAAATAATGGAATGATTATTTACGCAGAAATAATATTTTATGTTTGGGACAATAATTTAAACATCAATCATTTTTTGATAACCCCATTGATTTGAAATTTAAAATCATGAGATTTTCTTGATATAAGAAATATTTTTTAATAATATTTTTAAATTAAAGAATCAAACTATGTGAAATAAATCAAACTATTAGAAATAGATTATTTGGAATAGTGTATGATTAATTTTATTTTATGTGTCAATTGATTAGTGAATGGTTACAGACTGATATAACTTATATAATGGTCACCAAGTGAGGACTTGTATGATCGATATTCACTTCTCATGAGTATGGGATTTTCAACCAAAATGCAGGTGTGTCTGAGTATGCTTATATTGTTATGTTATTACAAGTGAAACTAATTGGTAAATTAATTCTTAATATAATATAAATTGTTTTGAAACCATCAAATGCATTGATATTAATCTATTTTATTAAAATTTTATTTTTAACATTTAAATAAAATGTTATTTTCCAAGTGTCTTTTGTTGTGATTTATCTTGGAAATATCTACAGGGTATAGTATCACACCTCCTATAATTTATTTTCGGTGCATAGGAAGATGTATTTGTTTATGACACATTTAAAGTAAATGTATTTTTCTCTATTAGAGCTTCATGATAGGTTTTATAGAGCTTTGGCATGTAGTTTTGTTATGGAAGGGTTGGATTGATTCAATATTATAATTTTTTCTTCAGTATGTTCTTTAGTTTTCTTAGGTATACTTTTTTTAAATTTTCACAGATATTGGGATATTTTTATTTTATTAATTTTTCATTTGAATTATATCATTTATACTCAATACTTCACATAATTATTTTTGATTTTTTAATTCTATAATGGAATTTTTTTCACCTAATGAGAAAATCATCCCTCAATTTTATAGTATTTCCATGGAATTTATTTCTCTTTCATCAGGACATGTTTATGGATTATATAATGAGAAAGGGATATTTTTTTCTAATCTGTAATGAAGCAATTTATATAAAAAATTTGTCTAAGAAGCTTTTGGTCAGTGAAAATTAAGGTTTATGGTTACAGAAATATATTTGAATTTAACTATGAATAGTAGTGTAAAAATTTTTCTTTTAATAACACTCGTAATAGAATTAATTGAAATGGAAAATGTTGGTCAATGGATAGATCTTAATTTCCTTATCATTTCAAGAATCTTTCACTGCATGATGAACATTATCAACTGGATAAAAGATATGAAATCTATTATTATTTTTTAATTGAATTGTTTTCCACCCTCTTATCTAGAACAACATAATTATTTTTATCGCCATTATAAGTAGTCGATTCGTCATGGAATGTATAATATGTACCATGATTTAAGTATCTACTATTGGTCGTCATATATGAAATATAATATGAATATTTATGTATAAAAACCCCAAACCAATCATCATGTCAAGGATGATAAACAAATCCAGCTGGAATGTTGTAATTATTACCGATGCCCATGTCAAAATCGGAGAAAATAATTGTCGAATTTTTTCCTGAGTATACAATGAAATATTCATAAGTATCATTCAATATGAGTGGTTTTAGACCAACTGAAGAAGTATTTCTACTTAATTCTGAATCCAGAATCCAATGTGATAGAAGATATGGAAAATGTATATACTCACAAAGTGGTAAATTTTTCCAGAATTCTATTTTTGATCATCTACAATAAAGATCATATTTTAACTATTGTATTTGGGGATCTTTGTAAAAATATTTGGTTAAACAATTAATGTGATCAGATTGTATCAACTTCTAACTCATAGTTAATTAGAATGAAATATTAAAAAAACAGAAGACATACTCTATGATTTTATTCCAGATTTTAATGAGTTAAGGGAGGATAATTTTCCATTGGTAGTGTTTTCATATTAAAATTTTATCATGAAATAGTACATATGGAATTTATTGAGATTTTAAATGTAAATCATTATCTCTATCCATTTTCATGAGAATAGATGATATATAATTCATATTTGTTTCAAATCTTTGTTTATGATAAAATTGGGAAAATTCAGAAGAACAAAAATATGACAATTTCAATACAAATTCAACATAAGTCTTTTGTGAATATTCACTAGTGACCCATATCCTTTTAAATTGAGAATCATGTGTTCTTAAATGTATTTCCAGCAAGAGTTAATTATCAATTTTGTCTGGGTGGAAAATTTTATCATTATTATATTTTACTTTTTAGGATACGTAAATGAATTTGGGATTTTGATTATTAGTTATATTTACCAACATGATTGATATCTGTTTAAATATTCCTTTTTTATATGTCAAATGAGAAATATTATTATTATATTTTCCATGGGATTTTATGAGATCATGTACATCAGGAATGATACGATACACATATTCAGGCATTGATTCATATTGTGGATAGAAATTATAAAATCCTATGTTGAAAACACATTCCATTGGTATAAGAATTATTCAAATATGGTAAAATTCAAGAGGAGACATGGGAAAATGAGACTTAGATGATGGAACAACGAAATTAATTTTTTCAAAGTTCCTGAAATATCATTATTTTTTGAAATGGAAATATTAATTCTATATATAATGTGACACCTCTTTTTTTGAGAAACCACCCCAATTTTATTAAAAATATTGTTGTTAGATAATATATTTATTAAGTTCTTGGATAATTTTATTTGTTTTTTTGTGTTTATATATTTTTATATGGCTGAACATTATTATAATGGTCTGATGCATCCTTTAATGTATTATATAAATCCCTGAATGGGAATCTAAGACCTATATGGTCGGTACAAAATTGTTCATGGTTTGTTAAAATCATGGAAACTATTGATTTTGGGATAGAGATGTTTTTCAATGTTGTCACATGGTTTTCAAAATAGTGTATCCCTCTATGTATCATCAAGTATCACTCACATGACTGGAACAGGTTTTTTTTTAAAATCACCATAAAAATGCGCCATGTATTAATAACATACTGAGGATGTGTTTAAATTCAATTTTGTGCCTTAAAACATTAATTTTTATCTTAAAAACAAAAAAAATATTTTTCATGTGATTTTTATGAATCCATTTGATTGTAAATATTTTCTTGACTTATATATTTCTATTGGATGTCCAAATAAAAGGTTGAGCCCCGATTTTCATAATTTACTTTAATAAATTTGAAATCCTCATATAAAAACCATAAATGTTTTTTTTATGATATATCTTTGTTATATATTGTGATTTTTATGGGTCATTGATTGGATATATATATAGAAGGAAATTATGGGCTCAGATCTCGATGATCCATTGTACAATTTGATTATTTTTCCAACCATTGTGTGTTATGAGGACTCACTATTTCTTCCACATGTACTATAACATGAAGGATTATTTTTATAAAATGTTAGTGTTGGGTTATAGAATTAAATTAGGGATTAATTTTCAAGGGAAATTATGTTATTTATGATTGGGAAAAATTTTCCAATCTCTTATTTTTTGGAGAAGACCTATTCATTATGTTTTTACATTATGGATTCAGTCTAGAATAGAAAATATGTTTTATTAAAAGGAATTTATGGATTAATTGATCTATATAACATAATTATATGTAATAACATGGTATATGTGGAATAATGTGTGATAATATTTATGGAGTGTTATAATTAAATGGTGAATAGTGCTAGACTAGTGGTACCTAGAGAGTCTCACTTATAGATGACATTGGGGATCGATTTAAAATAAATCCTATGTAAGGGATTATATCATAATTTGAATTTATGAGGGAATAAGTGGATTTGATTTGGGTATGCCAATTCAAATTCATGAGTAAAAAATTTCTATATCTAATTTAAAATGTATTCAAATAGAAAACATGTAAATGTTGGATCGAATATATGTATATGTATGTCTATTAGATGTAACAATACAAGAGGGGGTGAATTGTAGGTTTAAAAACCCTTGAGTTTTAGCAACAAAGAGATTAGTTTAAATGATCTTAAACTAATACAAATACAAACACCCACAATTGTATTGAATATAAAAGGTATGATGTATTGTAATACTAATGTAATGTAAAACGATTGTATTCAAGGTGAACACAATAATCAGAGTAATACAAAGATGAATGATTCTACCTTAAAGCGTATAGAATCAATCAATACAAAATGTAATAGAATGATTGTAATTGAAACAATTACAATTGAATATGTAAAGAAGAAAGAAAACAATACAAATCCCTTTCTAATATAACAGCGGAAATGTAAAAGTATTACAATTCTTTTAACCCAAAGAGAAGGGTTATCCTTTCACCTAGGATAAAAGGTCTGTCTCACCAACACCTTGGTGAGACCTCGATACGATGATGGACACATCTGTCTGCCTATCCCGGGAAGCCCTCGATATGATGATCGGTACATCTGTCTGCCTATCCCCAGCAGCCCTCGATACGATGATCGGCACATCTGTTTGCCTATCCCCGGCAGCCCTCTATTTTGTAGGTAATCGGCACCTCTGTCTTTCAATTACTTGAAATCCCTCGATACGATGATCGGACGCACAAGGCTGATGAGAGAAGTCACAATGTCTCTCTCTAGAATCTTGGTAGTTCACAGAGTCTCTTCATTCGTTCTCTTCATTCATCGTTGTTCTCTCAGCTTCAAATGACCTCCTATTTATAGGCCTTGGGTTCCAACGGTAATATTTCCTCCAACGGTCATATTGAAAC
The DNA here is from genome assembly GCA_963277665.1 of Viscum album. NCBI lineage: Eukaryota > Viridiplantae > Streptophyta > Magnoliopsida > Santalales > Viscaceae > Viscum > Viscum album. Next base: position 2,129,000,512 of record OY728150.1, on the reverse strand, counting down.
AGAAAGCACGACATCGTTTTTATTAGTTTGTAACTAACTCAACGACATCCTTTTGTTAGGACAAGAAATATATAGAAATGAAAAACAAGAGTATGATTCATATGTAGTGAGTGTTTTTGACTAAGTACCAAAACAAATAATGATCATCTGAATAGCAGAGTCAGTACGATACGATTGACAAAGTCAGTACGATACGATTGACAGAGTCAGTACGATACGATTGACAGAGTCAATACGATACGATTGACGGAGTCAGTATGGTACGATTGACAAAGTCAGTACAATACGATATGGTCGGTACGATCAACATTGTACGATACGATAGTCATGATAAAAGACAATTTTAATTTCTAAAATATGATAGAATGCATTTGTGATTTCCGAAACATGATATAGAAGTCAAAAGAAGACTTTTGACTTAACAATCTCCCCCTTTTTGGAAAGCACAATCCACAGAGTAAATATAACAAGAAATACTTATCTCCCCCTGAGTTATTGAAAACTCTTCTGAATAATAAATTGAATACAACTAATCTCCCCCTTAGGTATAGACTTTCCTAAGGATTGTATTCGTAGATTTTCCTTAAGAGAATTGTAAAGAATTCTCCCCCTTTGTAAAACAATCTTTCCTTTATAAATATTCTCCCCCTTTGTGATTTACAAAAAGAAAGGAGTAATCTTGAATTGTCTGAAAGAGTTAGTGAAGCAATACAAGACAATGGATAAATGAAAAAGAATCATAAGAGTCATTACAAAACAAAGAAAAATTCCAAAAGAACACAAATACAACAATCATTTGTTTTCTCTTTCCTTATCCTTCTTTATAAGCTCACGAAGAACAGCTTTCATCTTCTTGATCTCCTTCTTGTCTTCAGAAATTGATTCTCCCTGAGTTTTGAGAAGCTCTTGTTGATCCGCAAAAATCTGATCTTGATTTCTGATGGTCTCCTCCTGGACTCTGATTACTTCTTCAAGGGTATCAATTCTGTTTTGAAAATTCTTGTTGTCTTTGGATAACACAGAATTTTGATTCTTCAGCAAAACCATTTCATCTTTGAAAGATGAAACCTTCAAGAATTCATATTGAAAAACATTCATTCTCTCTTGAAAATATTTCACTGATGGAACATCGGCTCTTTGGGAAGACAAAAGATTCAACCTTTCAACCGTTTCTTTATCATGCTTGTTGAAAGAAATTGCAAGCTCATCTGATAACCTTCTTATATATTCAATTGCTATCTCATGATCATTGATTGAACTCTCTGTTTTGTATGACCACTTGGTCATCTTATTGCAAGCCTTCTTATGAGCAACTGATCTTTCTGAAAGAACTTTCAAATCGTCTTATACTGACAAAACATTCTTCCTCAATTCTTTCACAGATCCAAACTTCTTCTTTTGATTGTCAGTGATAAAATCAATCTTCCCTTCCAGCCTCGGGAAATAAGGAATGGTCTTCTCAACCCTTCTCAAAACATGAACAATGTAATCACTTTTCTTGAGAGAGATTGTATGCTCTGAATCAGTATCTTTATCGTACGATGCTAGTTCATACGATCTGCTTGAATAAAAAACTGGCTGTTTCCCTTTTGCTTTTTCTTTGTGCTTTCTTTCTTCTTCCACTTTGTCACTAATGACAACAACTTTATCAGAATGAGAGGATTGAGTACCTTTCTTTTCTTGAGATGACATTCTGTCCGGATATCGTTCCTGATCGGTATGAGGAGTTTGTTGAACACCTTCACTCAGCTTTTGAACCGATTCCTCTCTACTCTTCTTTGAAATTTGAAGAAATTCTAAAAGAAAGTCTCCTTCTTCTTCTTCCACTTCTTCTATATCTTCCATCACTTGTTTTTGTTTTCCTTCCTCAGGGAGACTCTGTACGATGGGCTCTTGATGCACTTCTTCTGTTAGTTGGGCACTGGAATCCTCAACTGCTTTCAAGACATTAGAGACATCAAAGTCTTGAGCCTTTCTTTTCAAAAGAACCTTCTTCTTCTTTTCAGCCTGAAGGGTTTCTTCTACCCTTATTCTTTCTGCAAAGGCCTTAGAAGGGTCAAGACCAAACTTCGGATCACCTTCCTTTCTCTGTTCCTTATGATTTCTCCATTTTGCTACAACCTCCTTACTATAGCTTGGCTTCTTCTTCGGCTTTGAACTGGTTAGCGGATCAGACTTTTGAGTAACACCGGTAGATTGAATGTCTTTGGCTGGAATAGGTGCCGATTGATTCTGAGCCAATTCAGCTTCTACATCTTTGAAAAAAAGTTTTCAATTCAGATCAAAACAAACATTCAGCTTTTTCATTGTACTCTTACTAATCCATGATGGCCTCAAATCCATGGGTTTTCCTTTCAAAGGAATGTTACAAAACTTCATACTCTCACGAATGAATTTCGTAAGGATAGTTGGATACATAATAATCTGGGACTTGATCCCTCCTGTCTTGACATTCTTAATTGTTTCAAAAACATATCCCATGAGATTTACTTTTCTCATATTCACAAGATAGTCAAGCATAAAGATATCAGAAACTTTCAGAGTTTCTCTATCCCCTACCTTGGGATAAGAAAACCTTGCATCCATAATGTTACAAAACGATTGTCCGGTGAAAGATGAGACACTTTTCTCTTTTCCTCATTAATAACAAACAAAGTCTTTTCAGCACTTTCTCTATTAAAAGTACCAACTTCCTCTGGTAGTTTATGCGATGGACAGAAAGAATCCCCTTCTACAGAAACATTCAGAAAATGTGCCACTTGTTTCACAGACATAGACAATTTTCTATCGTAGACAGAAAAGTTTATAGTCATGTCTTTGTTGAAAGAAATGGTTTTGTAAAACTGAAAAACTTCATCAAAATGAACCGGATCTTGAGAATCAGGCTTTTCAACACACAGATGTTACCATCCTTGAAACAAAATGATCCTCCTGATTGTAGAATCGTACGTATCGAAAAAATCTCGAGATACTAACCTTTCTATGTTAAAGACTTTCTCTGTAAAAGTCTTTGAAGACATTTCGGCAGGAGTATTAGCAGAGGATTGAGACATAAAGGTTATGCCCATGAGAAGATCGTACAATGGTTTATAGCTGGTGGAACAGAGCTTCGCCTCAAATCCTGAAAAACCATTGTGGGTTTGGGGAGGGGAGGGGGGCTATTTATAGGCGATAAATAGGTGACCGTTGATATTCTACGGTCGAAAAAGGGTGACCATTGATCTTCTACGGTCAAGATTAGATAAAACCAGATCAATGGTTAGGATTAAAACAAAGAAAAAAAAATAAAAAAGATACATGTCGGAGAACATAAGGTAATTGTTGGTTTTGATAACAATCAAAAGAAAATACAATCGTAAGGAAAAAAAATTTATCATGTTGATGGAAAACAAAGTCATTACTATGAACTGACCGTTCGATAGAAAGCAATCTGGTTACCATGAACTGACAATACGATGGAAAACAATCTCATTACCATGAACTGACAGTACGATGGAAAACAATCTCAATACCATCATCGGTCTATTCAACAGAAAAGAAAAACATTACCAGCATCGGTCGATACAATACTAATGATACGATGGAAAAGAAATTCAATACCATCATCGGTCGATTCAATACTATTGATTGATTGGTACGATGGAAAAGAAATTCAATACCATCATCGGTCGATACAATACTAATGATACGATGGAAAAGAAATTCAATACCAGCATCGGTCGATTCAATACTAATGATACGATGGAAAAGAAATTCAATACCATCATCGGTCGATAGTAAATGATACTATAAAACTGTGAATACGATAAACAGGAAAAAAATGAACGAAACGATAAAACTGTCAATAAGATAAACAGAAGGGAAAAAAATGATACGATAAAAACTGTCAATACAATAAACAGGAAGAAAAATGAATGATACGATAAAAATTGTAAATACGATAAACAGGAGGAAAAATGAATGATACGATAAAAATTGTAAATACGATAAATAGGAGGAAAAATGAATGATACGATAAAAATTGTAAATATGATAAACAGGAGGAAAAATGAATGATACGATAAAAATTGTAAATACGATAAACAGGAAAAAAACACAATCCAAAGAGTAAATAGTTAAGGATCATAGGATAAAAAGATACATAAAGACATAGAAAGAAATGTCCTCCCCCTTTCAACAAGGAGATTCTTACTATTAGGAGAGATGTAAAACAGGAAGTAGATATGAATGATTACTTTAATGTAATCATTCCTAGCTTCTGTTTTATAAATTCAAATCTATCGGAAGGTAAAGGTTTTGTAAAAATGTCAGCAAGTTGTTCTTGCATTCCGATGAATTGTAATATAATATCTCCTTTTTGTGTGTGATCCCTAAGAAAGCGATGCCTAACATCTATGTGTTTAGCACGAGAGTGATGTGCTGGGTTTTTAATAAGAGATATGGCACTTGTATTATCACAAAGAATTTGAGTATTGGAGAAACTCAAACCATAGTCAGTGAGTGTGTGTTGCATCCACAATACTTGAGCACATCAACTTCCAGCTGCTACATATTCTGCTTCAGCAGTGGAGAGTGCTACTGACTGTTGTTTCTTGCAGGACCGAGAAACCAAAGAATCTCCTATGAAATGACATGTTCCAGATGTACTTTTTCTATCCATTCTACAACCACCAAAGTCAGCATCTGAAAAACTTTTTAAAACAAAATCATTTCCAGAAGAGTAGAAAAGACTTAAATCCATAGTGTCTTTTAAATCCCAAAAGATTCTCTTTACGGCTTTTAAGTGAGAATATTTTGGATTAGATTGATATCTTGTACATAAGCATACAGAAAACATCAAGTCGGGTCTACTAGCTGTCAAGTATAGCAAACTCCCTATCATACCTCTTAAATTTGTTTGATCTACTGGTTTCCCAGTTTCATCAAGATCAAGAGTATTTGAGGTACCATTTGGGGTGCTAATACTTTTAGTTTTGTCAAATCCATACTTTTTGAGTAAGTCTTTAATATACTTATGTTGAGATATATAAGTTCCTTCTGGTTTTTGAGAAATTTGAAAACCTAGAAAGAATGTTAACTCACCCATCATACTCATTTCAAACTCAGATTTCATTAATTTTGCAAAAGAATCAGTTAAAGATTTCTGAGTTGATCCAAATATGATGTCATCGACATAGATTTGGACAATCAAAACATTTTTGTTTTCCATTTTGATAAAAAGAGTTGGATCTGCTGTACCTTTTGTATAATTTTTTTGTAAAAGAAATCTTGTAAGTCTATCGTACCATGCTCTAGGGGCTTGTTTAAGACCATATAGAGCCTTGGTAAGTTTAAAAACATGATCAGGATGTTTTGAATCATGAAAACCTGGAGGTTGTTCTACAAAAACTTCTTCTGGAACAAAACCATTTAGAAAAGCATATTTGAAATCCATTTGAAATAGTTTGAAGTTGAAATATGCTGCGAAGGCTAATAGAATACGAATAGATTCGAGTCTAGCTACAGGAGCATATGTTTCTTCATAGTCTATTCTCTCTTGTGGATTATAGCCTTCAGAAACAAGTCTTGCTTTATTTCTTACAATGATTCCATTTTCATCACACTTGTTTTTGAAAACACATTTTACACCAATCACCATTGTTTCATTAGGTCTTTCAACTAAAGTCCAGACTTGATTCCTTTCAAATTCATTTAGTTCATCTTGCATTGCTTTGATCCAATCATCATCACCTAAGGCCTCACTTGGACTTTTAGGTTCAAATTGGGAAAGAAAAGCATGATGTTCTATTTTATTTCTTAAGGAATTTCTGGTCCTTACAGGTTGATTTATATCACCAATGATGTTATCACTGGGATGATTCCTAAGAAACAATTGATTTGGGTTTTGTAAAACCTGTTCATCAACATATGGTAGAAAATCTTCTGTGGTAAATGTTTCAGGAATACTTTCTTGAACATTTTCCTTATCAAAATGTTCTTCTAATAAAGGTTGATAAACATTTTTAGAAAACACATCCGAGGATATAGGATTGGGTTGGTTGAAAACAAAAGGATTAGTTTCATCGAATTTTACATGTACTGTTTCCTCAACAGTACAAGTGTTTTTATTGAAAACTCTATAAGCCTTAGAGGTTGTAAAATAGCCTAGAAAGATTCCTTCATCAGATTTTGGTGCAAATTTGTGTATATTATCTTTTGTATTCAGAATGCATACTTTGCATCCAAAAACTTTGAAGTATGAATCTTTAGGTTTTCGGCCAGTCCATAACTCATAAGGGGTTTTATTAAGGAATGGTCTAGTTAAAACATGATTTATAGTATAACAGGCAGTACTAACAGCTTCAGCCCAAAAGTGCTTAGCAATTGAGTATTCACACAACATGGTTCGAGTCATTTCCTGAAGAATACGATTTCTTCTTTCAACAACACCATTTTGCTGAGGAGTTCTTGGAGCTGAGAAATTGTGAGTAATACCTTTCTTACTACAAAAAGATTCAAAATCTGAGTTTTGAAATTCACCACCATGATCACTATGAATAGTTATCAATGGTAGGTTTTTCTCATTTTTAACTTGGGCTCTAAAAGTTTCGAAATAGGAAAAGGCTTCAGATTTCTTTGTGAGAAAGTAGACCCATGTAAATCTAGTAAAGTCATCAACTAAAACAAATACATAGTATTTGCCTCCAATTCTTCCAGATTGTGAAGGACCAAACAGATCCATATGCACAAGCTGTAATGCATTATAAGTTGAAACTTCATTAATTGGTTTAAAGCTAGTTTTATGTTGCTTACCAAATTGGAAAGGATCACAGACTTTTGAAGAATCATATCTAAGGTCTGGTAGCACTTTTACAAGTCCTTTCTTTGAGAGTTTTCTTAGGTTTCTCCAATTACATTGTCCTAGTCTCCTATGTCATAGCCACAATTGGTCTTCTATTACACTTAAACAAGGTAAGTTTTCGTTCATAAGGTTTTCTAAGTTAATAGTGTAAACATTCTCTTGCCTATGGGCAGATAGAATGAATTCATCCTTGGAATTGTGAACTAGACACTTATCATTTCTAAAATTCACAAGGTAAACTTCATCACATAATTGACTTATGCTGATGAGATTGTGCCTAAGACCTTTAACAAACAAAACATTTGAAATAAGAACTTTTCCAAGAAAAATGATATTACCTATACCAACAATCTTTCCTTGAGCATTATCTCTGAAGGTAACTTTTCCACCTTTTGTTTTGATAACCTTTTCAAGGAAATCTTTGTTTCCAGTCATATGTCGAGAACAACCACTATCCATGTACCAAATTTTCTTATTGGTACACTTCTCGTTTTCCTGAAAATGAAACAATTAGATTTTCGGAATCCAAACTTGTTTGGATCCAGAAGGGTTAGATAAAAGAATTTTAGGAATCCACATTTGTTTTTCAAAATGAGCTTTATGAAATCCTAAAGATTTAGTTTTTTTAAGAGAACAATCTCTTCTCCAAGGTCCACCACATTGACACTTGGAACAGAAAATGGTTTTTTGAGGAACAAAATAGTTATTGCTAAAAACAGGTTTGGAATATGTATAACCAAGACCAGAACGACTTCTCAAAGGTCTAATTTGAGAATACATCCTATCAAAGTTTTCTTTTCCATGAGTAATGTTTGAAAAACACTTTTTCAAGGATAAAATCCTTGACTTTAGTTTTAAAACCAAATTCTTGTTTTCTAAAACATTTGAATTTGAACTAGAGTTAGACTCTAAAATATTTTTCTTTGAAATTACAGTTTCAAGATCCTTAGAAAGTTTATCCTTATCAGATTTAAATTTCTCAAGGGTTTTTAAAATACTTTCAAATTCCAAAGTTTTCACATCAAGATCTTTAGAAATATCTGATACTTCTTTAGTCAAGATAGAAATTCTAGAATTTGCTTTTTCAAATCTCTTTTTGAGTTTAGAATTTTCATTTTCAAGTAACTTAGCAAATCTAGAGACCTCTTCGAAAGAAGGTAATGTATCATCTTCTGATGAAGAGGATTCATCATTTGAAGATTCATAATATCTATTATCAATATAATTAGCATTTAAAGAGACATTTGTAATAGCTTCAGCATTATGTACCTTAGCCATGAGACAATGATCTTTAATTGGTAGTCTGGCTAGAAGTCAAATATTTCTTTGTCCTGATGTCTCATATTCTGAATAATCATCTGAGGAATCACTACCACTTGCACTCCACATATCATTTGCTTTCAAGCCTTTCTTTGTCTTATAAAACCTTTTCTTGTTTCTTTCAGAGTGTTTCTCCTTTCTATCGTTTTTCTTCAGTAAAGGACAATCAGGCCTTATATGTCCTGCTTTCTTGCATTCATAACAAGTTACCTCTGAATCTTTCCTATCTTTCCTGTCTTTCTTTTTGAATCTATATTGAAAATCTTTATTTCCCACAATTTTGTTCATCCTTCGAGAAATATTGGCTAACTCATTATCCGAAAGATTACAATCACTTGAATCAGATATAACAACTTTCTTGGATTTAGACCTTGTAAACCTTTCAGGTGTTTTAGTTTTAGATGCAAAATCTACACTTCCATTCCCATTCTTCTTTTTATTGAAATCAGCATCTCTCTTCATTCTTGTCTCATGCTGTTGTAGAGTTCCAAAAAGTTCATCAAGAGTAATCTGGGAAACTTTTCTATTTTCATCAATAGCTGTCCTTTTTGACTCCCATTAATACGGCATAATATCTATAATCTTGTCAACAAGAGCTTCATCATCAAGACCTTTTTCTCCCAAAGATAGTAATCTGTTGTCAATTGTCATAAACCTTTGTTGCACTTTACATACTGGCTCTCCATAAGGAAAAGAAAATCCATGATACTCTACTCGAAGCATTGCTCTCCTTGTTTCTATAACCTTGAGTGTACCAAAATGAGTTACTTCTAATTTCTTCCAAATAGAGTTGGCTTCTTCACATGAAGATATCTGACTATATATATTCCTGGTCATAGAGCATAATAAAGTATTCTGTACCTTGTAATTTAGTTGATATTCTTGCTTCTCTTGGTTGGTGAAAGTACTAACTTCTTTGTCAGGAATTTTGTAACCCCGAGTAAGCATAATAAAATTGTTTACACCAGTATTGATAACGAAAGTCTTCATACGATCTCTCCAATACTCATAATCATTCCCTTCAAATATTGGTGGTCTAGAAGGATTCAGATTATCTATTGATCCGATATTCATTCCTGCCATCTAATACAACAAAAAACAACTTTTCCAAACCACACGTTAGTGTAGTAAATATAATAATAAGAAATAATTAAAGCTAGTAATACTAATTAGTGGAAAACCTCCTCTGATACCAATTGTTGGATCGAATATATGTATATGTATGTCTATTAGATGGAACAAAACAAGAGGGGGGGGGTGAATTGTATGTTTAAAAACCTTTGAGTTTTAGCAACAAAGAGATTAGTTTAAATGATCTTAAACTAATAAAAATACAAACACCCACAATTGTATTGAATATAAAATGTATGATGTATTGTAATACTAATGTAATGTAAAACGATTGTATTCAAGGTGAACACAATAATCAGAGTAATACAAAGATGAATGATTCTACCTTAAAGCGTATAGAATCAATCAATACAAAATGTAATAGAATGATTGTAATGGAAACAATTACAATTGAATATGTAAAGAAGAAAGGAAACAATACAAATCACTTTCTAATATAACAGCGGAAATGTAAAAGTATTACAATTCTTTTAACCCAAAGAGAAGTGTTATCCTTTCACCTAGTATAAAAGGTTTGTCTCACCAACACCTTGGTGAGCCCTCGATACGATGATCAGCACTTCTGTCTGCCTATCCCTGGAAGCCCTCGATATGATGATCGGTACGTCTATCTACCTATCCACGACAGTCCTCGATACGATGATCGGCACGTCTGTCTGCCTATCCCCGGCAGCCCTCGATTTTGTAGGTAATCGGCACCTCTGTCTTTCAATTACTTGAAAGCCCTCAATACGATGATCGGATGCACAAGGCTGATGAGAGAAGTCACAGTTTCTCTCTCTAGAATCTTGGTAGTTCACAGAGTCTCTTCATTTGTTCTCTTCGTTCATCGTTGTTCTCTCAGCTTCAAATGACCTCCTATTTATAGGCCTTGGGTTCCAACGGTCATATTGCCTCCAACGGTCATATTGAAACAGAAAGCACGACATCGTTTTGATTAGTTTGTAACTAACTCAACGACATCGTTTTGTTAGGACAAGAAATATATAGAAATGAAAAACAAGAGTACGATTCATATTTAGTAAGTGTTTTTGACTAAGTACCAAAACAAATAATGATCATCTGAATAGCAGAGTCAGTATGATACGATTGACAGAGTCAGTACGATACGATTGACAGAGTCAGTACCATATGATTGATAGAGTCAATATGATATGATTGACAGAGTCAGTATGGTACGATTGACAGAGTTAGTACGATACGATATGGTCAGTACGATCAACATTGTACGATACGATAGTCACGATAAAAGACAATTGTAATTTCTAAAATATGATAGAATGCATTTGTGATTTCCAAAACATGATATAGAAGTCGAAAGAAGACTTTTGACTTAACAGTAAAGGCTCAGAAATTCCATATAATTTTTTAAAAAATAATTTGGGATTATTCAGAGTCTGTGAAAATTGGCGGTACTAGATTCTGAGGCTGGGTGTGCCTGGAACCGAATTTCCAACATTTTTTAATGTACGTTTAGTAAACGTGTGGGTGGAATTTTTTAATATTTTAAACATGACTCGAAATTGAAATCCAAGGACACTGTTTAACTTGTCATGCCGAGATTCGGTTTTTGGAGGCCTAACATTGCCCACAGTAGGTCGGGAGAGAAAGATAGTATTTCATAAATTTAGAATTTTAATAAAATAACAAAAAAATGTTATTTTATTTTTCCACCCTTTTTTTGGGAAATGGTGGTGGGACAATTGGGTTTTCATGAAATTTAATGTCTTGACTCTTCTGTTTTGTATCCTCGCCATTGAGAATTAAGGGGTTTGTTAATTAAAATTCATTAATGAACTGAATTAATTTTTATAATGTGTTAACCTTCCTTCCCCTCTATTTAATTTATTCAAGGGTATGGGTTTTTAAACGGAAAAGGGAAACCTCTGATTAAGTGTCATGGAATCTTCCACCAATGAATAACAGAGGCTTGGATGGTAATGTTGTAGAAATCAAACATGAAGCGATGAAAGAGGATGACTTCATTAAGCGTGGATTCATCTTCCACAACTGTGACATCTCTTCCGATTCTGAGGTCGGGGTCTTGTTAAAATTCAAGTGAATTTTTTCTTATACTCTTTCTTGAAAAGAATGAGGAATCGCGGAAGTATTAAATGATTTATTTATAATTTATGAAGAATTAATTGTTTCCCTCTTGTTATAATGCTTACGCTGAGGGTGTGGGCCCAACAAACAAGGCCTAGACCCTCCACTTATTCTGTTTTTTCACATTTTTCATGGGTGATGTTAGAACTCAATGGAAACATGAATATGAAAGGCACTGAGTGACGACATTATCCATGGAGGCTCATAAGATCTTTAGGAAGGAAAAATGGACCACTGAAGTTCCCTTGGTGGTCGATGAAATTTTCTCTAATTTGGGGGCGCGTGGCATCGGTTGACCATTACGGTAGTTGGCAGTGTTCTGTCGCACGTTGCAGTGGGAATCCACAATAGCGATCCACATCGGTAGTTGGGTGGATGGCCAACAGCCGGACGCATTGGCGGAAGGCAGCGTGCCATTGCATGCCGCACAGAAGAGGTCGCACCTTTGAATCCACGACGAAGCTGAACTGAACCCCACATGTCCCAATGACAGGTGGGTGGTACCACTTGGTGATGCATGTTAAGGAGCTCGAACAGCTTTTCCATTTAGGATAGTGGACTGCCAGCCAGCTTGTGGACCGCACCATCCAACCCCGTCAGGTCACCTGGGGAGGCCACAACCACTCGACATGGGCCGAACTGGGTCAAACCTAGTTCAAGCTAAAACCAGGTTTGGGTTTTCTCAAACCAGGTCATTTTAGGCTAGGACATGGTGGGTTGGGTCAGTCAGACCGGGTCGGATGAGACCCAGACCCCTTTTGGCCCAAATACGATTAAAATTCTATATCTCACAAACCATACGTCTGTTTGACGAACCGTCTATGGTGATGATGTTCAGAGGATGGGACGACCATTTTGCGATACTCCACCTAAGTTTCGGTTAATGATGTAGTTTGGCTGGGTTGGATTAAACCCAAATCCAAGTGGGGCGTCAACATTAAAATGCCAATAACTCACAGACCGGGCATCTGATTGACCCGCCGTCTATCGCTTTGGGACCCCTCTGACATTGAAGTCCTCTAGTTTAATATTTTTTAGAAAATTATTAATGTTGATTCATGACCAATATCATGAGGAGAATATTGTATGGAAATCAGGCATGATTTGTGTGGGAATCTAGTGGTCGGTTGTTAGTTGGAGTATAGAGTTAAATAATGTGGTGGTTATTACCTAGTGATATTCTGTATGTCAGCACCGAGAAACCCTATGTCAGTTATCACCTAGATATAATTTGTGTGTTAGCAACTAGTGATCATGTCTAGGTCAGAACCAAGTGATCTAGTGTGGGTCAACACCTAACAATCTTGTGGGGTTCAGTACTGATCCTATATGGGTCATATCCTATGTGGGTCAGCCCTCAACTATCCTATATTGGATAGTGCATTCTGAAACATTGTTAATCAGATCTTCGTAGTCATTGGGGGTTTGAACCTATCAATCTTGGGCTTGTCGGATCCTTTTTGTTCAGTTCAGGTTGGTACCTTCTGATCTTGTGTGGGTTAATCGTAGTGCCTCTTGACATAATAATAAGATCTAGGTTTACTAATAATCTTATGTACTTCTATACTTATGTTATAACTGGTTTGATATGAGTCGTTTTCTTTTTGATTATTTATTGAGTTCATGCTTTTTGGTATTCCATTGTGGAATTTATAGAGACCTTTGGGGGTCGTGGGGTCCCTACTGGGTATTTTTATACTCACCTCTTCAAGGGCTTATCCCACACATTGTTGTGTCTTGTTCAGATGAAGAGCAGTTTAGCTGAGAGATTGAGGAGATAGGAACAAGCAGTACACAGAGGTGACTAGTTGACGTAGAGATCTTCAGAGGTGAGTTGTACCTACCCTTCAGGTAGGATCCTTGGTGGATTATCTCATGAGATGTTTCCTATTTTCTATGGTAGTTTTATCTTTTCATTTGGACTTGTATTCCGACCTCATTACTTTTAGTAAACACTTTTACTATTATAGTTTTTTTCATGGTATCTTTTTTATGTTTCCATGGACTGTGTGCTTGTATATGTTAAAAATCAATTCCTTCTCATTTTAGGGATACCGATTTTTGGGTTTACTAACCAAACCATGGACTATAGATAGCGGGCTTGGGGTAGTCCTGACACGAGCCCTGGGTAACATGTCATTCTAAAGTGGTATTAGAGGATTTGGTTCTACTGAATCACTAGGACATTGATCTCTCTAATCGAGCAATAGGGTTTATTGTTATGAGAGTGTTTTTTAGTTTAGGTAGTCTACTGTTGGTGTAATAGTCGATGTATTCATACACCAGGTTTATGAATTTTTATTACCCACTTGGTCCAAGAAAACAATGATTGCATGTGTTTTGGAAATATTTTACTTCTGATATCTTTAAGTCAGGTCACCAGGTATTACTTTTTGACTATGGAACAAATTCTTCATTTCAAGATACCTCCATGAAGATAGCCAACCAAGACTCTAGAGAGAGTTCATGATGACGGCCCACAAAGAGATGAGGTTTCGTTGCAGGGCCATCATACGATGATAACACATTTGGGAGGTGCACCAGAAGCACCACTATTTTTTGGTAGCAACTACCACCTTCCCCAACAGTGGATGGTTCATGACGACTGAGCATGTTGCGTGACTTCCAGCAGTAGAGGCCTCTAGGGTTTTGAGGTGATATAGACCCCCATATAGCTGAGGATTGGCTGGAGGTAGTGGCACATTTTTTTGCTTAGTTAGGGAACTAAGAGATTAGATGGTGATCCTAGAAGATGTCCTCTTCTTGGGAACAATATAGAGATGGTGGAACCTAATTATCTAGTTACTTGATGGGGTGACCCTCGATTGGTCGGTCTCTGAGAGCCTCTTTAGGAAAGAGTTCTTTCAATCTACACTACTCTTATTGCATATTCAAGAGTTACTGCACTTACTGTAGGGCAGCCTGATAGTATCCAAGTACTCGGTGAGATTAACTTACCTCCCACACTACTCCACTAACATGGTACGAGACCCTTTATTTATCGCTCAGACCATTGATTAGGGTCTCCGGTGGGAGATCAGAGTGTCGATGATATCACTAAATTTTCTGATGAAGGATTTAGTTCTCAATTCAGAATTATTGAGGCGGAACATCTTATATGATAAGGAACCTATGGTGAGAGCCAACACTAGACAACTAGACGTCGAGTCATCTACAGTAGGTAGTAGGCAGATGACGCAGATGTCCATGAACCCCATACCATCCTAAGGATGACCCCAGGATGTAGGGTCGGAGGTGTGGATCTCATGAGGTAGAGCATGCCAGCTGAGGGGCAGACATTGCTTCACGTGCCGTGGGAAAGGACACATGGCTTGCGACTTTCTGACCCATTGTACCGATGATCTTTTGATGGATTAGGGAAAAGCAAGACAAAGGAAAAGATCCAATCGAAGAGGTCTGCATGGAGGATCACGTGGAAGGGGAGCATGTAATGTAGTAGGTGGTGTGCGGTGATTTGGGGTTATACCGCCACCACCAACAGGAGGTCCTCCCCAACCATAGGGAGCAGGCAGACAGGGACGAGCACAACTTCTAGCAACTGAGGCCTATGACCATGGTTCTCCAGATATGATTTTAGGTATGATATATATCTATTCCACCCTTCTTTCATTACTTGTAGATACCGTATCTAGTAACTATTTTTGTTTCTACGACTCTCATTCAGTGCTCAAAGATCCAAAAAGAAAAATTGGCTTGATCCTTACAATTCATCGATTACACTGTGGTTAAAGTAGGGTGATCATACTCTAGTAAAAGAGAGCTTTTGTTTGGTTCTCCTAGTAGAAGCGTCGAGGCCTTACGATGTCCTCTTGGTTATGGACTAATTATCCATCGTCCATGCTCATATTGACTGTTTTAGGTGCAATGTGTGGTGTGTCTAAAAGGATGGGACTAAAATTCCCTACAACGGCAAGATAGAAACCTTTGCAGCATAGGATGGGCTTACTCCGAGGAGGGTGCAGTTAATCACACATTCATTAGATAGCCTTACCCTCAAATCATTTTATGTGAGGAGTTTTAGTTATCATGTAGTGTTGGACTGGTATGTGGATTTCATCCCTAATGATTTTCCAGGACTACCTCCCCATAAAGAGGTAGACTTCTACATCAACATTTACGCTGGGATGGCACCCACATCTACTCCAACATATCGGATGGATCACACAGATCTTCGTGAGTTGAATTTACATTTGGAGGACATACAAAATAAGGGGTTCATATGGCCCACTATTTCTCCATGGGCATCCTAGATTATGTTCTCCTAGAATGAATATGAGAGTCTGAGGCTTTTTGTGGATTATCGATGCATTAACATGGATACCATGAATATCATGTTACCTCTACTGATGGTTTATGATCTCTTCGACTAACTAAAGGGATCTTGATGGATTTTGAAGATAGAACACATATTAATCTATCATCAGCTTAGAGTACTAGAAGAGGATATACCGAAGACATCCTTAAGAATTCGGTAAGGCTATTATGAGTTTGTGGTGATGCCCTTCTGCATAACCAATGCCCTGGAAGTGTTCATGGGTCTCATTAATAGAATATTCCATCCCTACATTTATCTCTTCATGGTAGTCTTCATTGATGAAATATTGATATACACAGTGTCGAAGGAGGAGCATGCCACACACCTTCATATAGTTATGGATAAACTTCGAGAGCATCATCTCAGTTGTAAGCTATCGATGTTCCATTTCCTGATATTGGAATTTCACATCCTAGGGAACATTATCTTAGAGGCTGGAGTTACAGTTGATTCTGAAATGATAGAGGTTGTTCTTGTTGGGATCCACCAATGAGTGTAACCAAGTCGTAGAGTTTCCAGAAATTAGTTGGTTACTACTGGAGAATCATACCCAACCGTTCCAAAGTTGAAACACCCTTGTCAGCATTGAAAAAGAAGGAACATATCATTGTGTGGACATAGAGATGCTAGAAGATTTTTATGGAGCTGATGTTGAGATTGAAAAGTGACTTTATCATGAGGATATCAAAAATTGTTGTTAGGTAAGTAGTTTACAGCCACACATCAGGGAATAGACTAGGTTGTGTCCTAATGAAGGAGTGATCAGTGATCGCCAATAGATTATGGTAGTTGAGACAGAACCAACAGAACTACACTGCTAATGAATTGGATTTAGAAGTAGTGGTCTTTGCACTAAATATGTGGCATCACTAATTCATTGGTGAACTTTATACAGTCTACTCTGATCCTAAGAGTCTTTGGTATCTCTTCTCACAAAATGACAAGAACCTGATGGAGCGTTGATGGCTAGAGTTCATCCAGGACTATGAATTTGAGATAGTCTATACTTATGGGAGGGGGAACATAGTAGCAAACACACTTACCAAGATGTCTAGTCTGCAGTTTCTTAGTTAGGTGATAGAGATTCTACCTGCGTTGTAGTTATCCATCGTGGATAGTGATGGAGCTGTTTACCATTCGTCTATGACAGTTACTCCCCCACTCCTTTAGCGAGTTAGTGAGGCATAACATTGGGACGTTGACTATGAGTCCCAACATGCTCAGATATCCTGATGATAGGATCCAAATGGATTTTCATATTGTGGGGAGAAGGTCATCCTCTTTAAAAGGCGTACTATGGTAAAAGTGATTCTATGGGAGGAGGTGTTGATAGAGTTCCATACAACCACTTAGGCGGTGCATAATGGAGTGGTGAAGATGTACCAGGACCTCTATAATCAGTACTAGTGGCTAGGGATAAATAAATCGGTGGTGGAGTTCATATCATGATTTCTCACTGGTCAGCAAGTGAAGGTCAAGAATCAGGTACCAGCAGGCTTAGCTCGGCCACTTGATGTACAAGATTGGAAGTGGGATGGTATATCCATTGAATTAGTGACAGGAAAACCACGTATGTATAGGGGCCATGATTTTATCTGGGTGATCGTTGAATGAATCACCATGTCGGACCACTTCTTTCCCATTTTAATGAAGGGATTAGTAGAGATATTTGGACGCCTCTGTGTACATATGATTATATGTATTCACAGGGTACCACCGAAAATAATCTTAGATCACAAGGATTGTTTTACATCCCTCTTGTGTAATGGATTACATAAGGAATTTGGTATTCAGCTACACTTGAACACTAATATTCATCCTCAGACAGATAGTCAGATGTAGCAAACCATTCAAAAACTCGAGGAAATTTTCATGATTGTGTCCTTTAGTTTGGTTGTAGTTTCCAGGACCACCTTCTACTGGTGGTGTTATCTTAGAACAATAATAATCACTCTACCATCTGCATGGATCTGTTTGAGGCACTGTATGGGAGACCTTGAAGATCACCACTATGATGGATAGATCGACGGGAGTCTGTACATATGGGTCAAGAGTTTGTACAGGCTACCATAGAGAAGGTGCAGATAATGAAACATTGGATGAAGACTTCATAAATCCGGCAGAAGTCTTACACGGAAAAGAGACATAGAAAATTAGAGTTTGAGGAGGGTGACCATGTCTTCCTACAGGTCTCACCCTGACGAAGATTACATATGTTTGCCTATGAATGAGAGATATCTTGAAGATACATTGGACCATTACAGATCCTCAATAGAGTAGAAGAGGTGGAGTACCATCTAGCTCTTCACCCACAAATGCACTAGGAGCATAATGTTTTCTATGTGTCATATCCGAGGAGGTACGTAAATGATCCATTGCACGTTATCGACTAGGGAAAAATGGATATCTACAATGGGGAGACATTTTTAGAGTCCCTGGATGATATAGAGGATCGACAGGAGTGGGTCTTTCATGGGTAGTCTATTCCTCTAGTGCTAGTTCGATGACAACACATGAACCTCCAAGAGAGAACCTAGGAGTTGGGGACTTAGCTACGTGATCGGTACCCCCATTTGTTCCCCTAGTTTTTTTTGTAGATTTTGGGGATGAAAACCCATAAAGTAGAGGTAATTTAATGACTCAGAAATTCTATATATATTTTTAAAATTATTTGTCATTAATATGAGTCGTTGAAAATTGATGGCGATTGATTTTGAGGCTCGGTGTGCCCAGAATGTAATTTTAAACTTTTTTTAGGTATGTTTAATAAACATGTTTGTGTCATTTTCTAAAATTTGAACCACTGCTCAGAATTGAAATATGAGGGCACCGTTGAACTTTCAGCAGTGGGATTCGTTAAAAGAAGGATTAACTTTGACCGTAGTACTTCTGGAGAAAAAGTTAGTTTTTTGGACATTTTAATGATTAATAAAATAACATAAAAATGTTATTTTATTTTTCCTACCTCTTGTTGAGAAATGGTGGTGAGACCAATGGGATGTTAATCCATTTAATTGTTTGAATGTTCTATTTTGTAACATCTCCATTGAGAGTTATGATTTTCAGTAACTAAAACTCATTAATGAACCACATAAACTCTTATGATGCGTTAACCTCCCTTCCCCTCGATTTAATTGAAACTCGGGTTTGGGTTTTTGACACAGAAGGGAGGAACCTATGACAAAGTGTTGAGGATTCTTCCACCAATGAATAATAGTGGCTTTGATGACAACATAGGAGGAATCAAATCAGAAGCAACGAATGTTGATGGCTTCATCAAGAAGGTATTCTTCATCCACAACCATGACATCTCTTCCTAATCTGAGTTAGCAGATTTGTCTAAATTCAATTGAATTTTTTATTTTTATCGTTATTTAATTGAATTAAGAATTGTGGATGTATTGAATTTATTATAGTTTCTTTGTGATGAAATAGTTTTTGCTCATTTGTTATAATGATAATGCGGAGGGTGTTGGCCAATGAATATGGCTCAGACCTTCTTTCGCATTGGTTTTTGCCATGTTCTTCATGTGAGAAGTTAGAACTCATCATCGAGTTGAATTTGAATTCCATGGAGTGGAAACATTTTCCCAAGAGGACTATAGGCACATTCAGAAGGAAAAGTGGTCCACTAGAGATCATGAGATGGCCCGCTGAAGTTCAATTGGTGCAGAACCAGCATCGTAGCAGCGGTGACTAGTGCCAGTGGGTCACGATTGGGGCTGGAATCAGCCATCCGGGGATACAGCAAGCGGTGTGTTGTCCCACTCCATGGAGTGAATCCATGACCTCATGCCACAACGGCAGTGGGGATGTTGGCGCTCAACTGGTCTCATTGGCGGAATGGGGCATGTCGTCGAGCGCCACGGTGAAATTTGGAGTATGTTCGGGTTTGATAGAAACCAAATCCAAATGGGCCCTCATCACTAAATTGTCCTTAACTCACAGACTGAGCCTCTGATTGACACTCCTTCTATCGTGTTGGGACCCCTACGATATGGTTTTACTTTTGGATACACAATTTAGAACATCATATTAGTTTGAGAATGACCAATATCATGAGAAGAGGATGAAATGGAAATCAAGTATGCATTGTGCGGGAATACATTGGATGGTAGTGAGGTGAAGATTAGAGGTATATCGTGTAAAGGTAAATAACTAGAAATCATTTGGGGGATGGCACTGAGAGATCCTTTGTGGGTCATCACCATGAGATCATGTGTCAGTCAGCACCGAGTGATCATTTGTGGTTCAGCACTGAGAAATCCTATGTGGGTCAGCACCTAGTGATCATGTGAGGGTCAACACTGATCCTGTGGGGTTCAGCACTCAGCGATCCTGTATGGGTCAGCGCATACCGATCATGTGTTGGTAAGATCTGATCTATCTTAGTGGGGGTTATTACCAATAGATCCTAGGCTGGTCAGATTTGGTTTGGGACAATGGAGGTTAGTACTGACCGATCTTGTGTGGGTAAGAAGCAGTGCCTCATGATAGAATAAGTAGATAAATCTTTACGACTAATCATCTGTGCTTCTGTACTTATGTTTTACCTGGTTTGAGATTAGCCATTTGATTTGTGATTTCTAATTGATTAAATTATTTTTGGTATTCGTTCGTGGAATTCTAAGAGATCTTTGAGAGTCTCAGGGTCCATATTGGATATTGTTATACTCACCCCTGCACGGGCTTTGCTCAAACTTTGTTGTGTCATGTGCAGATGAGGAGCATCTTGGCAGTGAATTGACGGAGACAGGACCAGGAGGTACATGGAAGTGACTGGTTAACATGGAGAGATGTAGAGATGAGTGGTACCAACCCATCGGGTAGGATACTTCAGGGAAAATCTCATGAGCTGTTTTCTATTTTCTATTGATGTTGTATCTTTTCAGTTGGTCTTGTATTCCGACCCCTTTACTTTTAGTACACACTTTTTCAACTACAATGTTTCATCATGTTTTCATCTTGTTCTGTTCATGGGAAGTGTTTTCGTATAGGTTTAATGAAAATGCCTTCCCATTTTAGAGATATGATTTTCAGGTGCCATCCACCGACCCCAAGAAAATGGATGGCAGGCTTGGGGTAGTCATGACACATGCCCTGGGGGACGGTTCATGAAGAAACTGATTTGATGTTCTTCACTATTAATATAAAATATATTTTTAAATTTTAACTAAGCTATTCTTTTAAAAGTGGTAGGTTCTAAGATGTATATTGGGGAATCCTAATGGGTTTGATTTATAAACACTTGCATATGCACTTGTTTTCATATGCAATATTAGTTCTTTAAGAAATAGGTATTGGAATGGTCTCATATTTCTCTAGTGTGACATCCTGATAAGTTGCCTGGAGTCAGTTCATTGAGTTTATTGGAGGGTTTGGATTGATTCCACATTAGTGTTTTGACATCATGATGTTCTTCAGTTCCACATCCCACTATTTATTTTTATAAATATATTTGAATTTTTTTATATTTATACTAATTAATTGATTTTATAGATTTTAGGTTTTTAAAAATTTATATTATATATATGTTATAAATATATTTTTTTACGTAATATATATATATATATATATCATTTTTAAATGATTTATTATAATAATGTTAAAGATAATGTTTATTTTCGGTTTTCAGGTTTTATAATTTTTGTAAATTTATTTTAAGTATCATATATTATAAATAATATATTTATATTATATATTTTATTTCGATGAGTTTTTATTATATTAAATCTTCTGAATTGTATTTTTAGGTTTTATCATCTTAAAATGTATCATATTATTATTGTTATATGTTTATTATAGTTTTGTTACTTCTCTGTTATTATAAATATTATATCTTATAAATGTTAAAAATTAATAAATATAATATTATTTTGGTTTTTGGGGGATTTTACGTTGTTTTTCTATAATTTTGTTAAATTTTTATTTTTTAATAAATATATTTTTTATATTATATTTTTTATAATTGAGATTTTTAATAAGAAAATTGATTCAAATTTTATAATTGTAGATGTATTTTTTTCTCCAATTTAGTGATTATTAAATAAATAAAAAATATAGTTGTAAGGTGGGTTGTTAATTGAGGTTATATAAATTGAAGATTATGTACAAATATGTAAACATTTTATAGTATATATTAAATTTATTAACAAAAGTGTTGATGAAAATTTAGAATAAAAACATTGATATTATAATATTATATGAAAGGGAGGACTGAAATGTTGAAATATATAACCACATATCATAAAAGGATTTCCTAACACTACTACAGATCGTGATATATTCATCACAAACAATTATATGGGATAAGAATGATAAAAAGGGTGTGAATGTATCAATTTTAGCTAAAATTTATAATAAAGAGAAACTTTATCATGTTGAAAAATAATTAATTGATAATAATTGACCTTTTTTTGAGATTTTCTTATTGCTGATAAAGATTACATTTATCAAAAAAAAATATTGCACGTAATGATTGAGAATTATCAAAACAACATGAGTTAAGATAAAATGTACATTTCTAAAAAATAATTTTTATTAAAAACATAAATTCATATAAATATATAAATATATTTCTATAAATATTATAAATTTGATTATGTAGAGTTTATGTAAGAATAAATTTTAATATACAGTTAATATATAATATACTTACTAGGAAGTAAATTATAAAATAATAAATAGAATTTACATGAATTATTAATTATCAAATTTATATTGGCTTATAGTAATTCTATAACAATTAAATGACCAAGTAATTCAATAAATTAAGAAATGATTAAATATAAGAAGGAAACATAACATGATAATAAACAAATCATATCTTTTGATTAGTGTGTCTATTTAGGATATATCACATATCAAATAAATGCTTAAAAAGATGAATGACTTAGTGACTAGGGAAATCTTAGTCATCATTTTTTAAAGGTCAAAATGTTCTTGGTTGCCTCAAAAAATGAGTTTTATTATTGGTGTTACCTTTATTTTTTGAACATTTGAAGGAATTCTGTTATCGTTTGAGGGGGCCTTCCTATATTTTATTAGGGGTGACTTTAATTATTCTTAGTTTCTATACTCATATAGATGTTATATTTTTTAAATTGTACCATATTTATTATTGTTGTATTATTTATAACTATATATACATAATATCATATATTTCCATATAATCAATGAATTTTATAAATAAATATGTAATCATAATTAAGTAATAATTCATTTTTTAATGTATAGAATATATGGAAATGAATATTTAATATCCATTTTAATAAAAAAAAAACTATTCATTTTATGTAACATATTAAAATACATTAATATATATACACGTGTGTATGAAATTATACATATAAATATAAGTTTATTGACAATAATATGAATATATATATATATATATATTTGTGTGTGTTTGTGTCTGTTTGTGTGTATTATCACAAAAGGGTATTTGGATTCAAGAATGATGCTTATTTTATCACTGTGTTTTTAGTTTCTCTAAAACTCTTATGTTGGGAAAAGTAAAGTTTATAGTTGGTGGAAATATGAGGCCATAAAATACATTTTTAAAGATGGAGTTATAACTATTGGTCTATAGAAACCACTAGATAACCATTGGTGACATGGAGGTATATACCCTCTTCATTCATCCACTAGCTAGCAGGTTATCAAGTTAGGTGTTTATTTAAGAAGGTGATAATATGGTATTTTGGAATTAAATTATAATCTCATATAATCATACACTATCAACCCTAATATGATTTTTTATCTACAAGAACCTTGTTTAAAAAAATTTCTCGCTTCCTCTTACGATTGGTTGATTTTTTTTTGGTTGAAAAAAATATCTCTATTTATTGTAATCATGGGAGTTATATCCATTCCCACGTGTTTTATTATCCTCTTCTCCATGAATTTTATTTCTAATGGGGACAGGATACTAGATCCAAGATGGATTTAGAGATTTAATGTTTTTTAATGAGATCATGGTTCTCTAAGTTATAGTACATTCCTCTCCTATCATTGGACATGAAATTAATGGGGGTTTTCGTTGTTCTTGAGGTAGGAGTCCCTATACTATTGTATATCCCATGCCATGCCTGGGTTAATTTGATACCCTCCTTTGGTTTTGATTTATGGAATTGAATTCATTATCTATTGTGTAAATTGTAATTACATTTAGAATTGAAGTTTTTAAACACTATATTTTATGCACATGATGTGTCTTATAATCTGGATCAATGATTGTTTTGTAATGGAAATCGTTTTTCATGAATTGAAGTAAATTGACTTTACTATAGAAACATTTTCATAAAATGTGGGCTTGAATATCATGAAATGTAATGTTGATATATATCTAATTTGGAGAACCTAGGGTATAGGGAAAAAATAAATGTATAAATACCTTAATAAATTAATATATCCCTAGGGTTTGTTCCCATGGTTCCATGTTTTCAAATTTGTATCATTTCTGACATGTAGAGGTTTTTAGACTCTAGGAACCATTTTTATTAGGTATTATTCAATTTTATGTCTTAGATATGTACACCCTTGTGTCATGGATTTCCCTTTAGTATATTGGGGATACATTACATGGTTGTTTGTTTGCTATCCATATTTTCCCACTTAATACTGATATTAGTACTCCAAACTAGTTTGATTCATCTTCTTATATGTGACATATATATATTTTTTATCACATGTCATTTTTTATTTTAATATGATATGATTTCTAAATGAAAATATTGCTGGAAATTGACCAAATACCAATAGTTTAAAACTATTTTTATAGGCTATAGAACTATTGGAATAGATGCACCAATAGTTCACTAAAATATGGGTATACAATTTATGGAGATATCAATATAATAATAGTTATTATAAACCATTGGTACAACTCCATCATATTTTTTGTTAGCTAATTGTTATATAAAAATGTGGTTATAAATGGTATAGATACCATTTTCAAAAAATTGTTTTCGCATTCCTTCTCCAAAAATTAAATCACACTTCTAATATTATCCAATTACTATAACACGCCCCAAAAACCTTATCCCACACCACAAAAAACTAAAAAATGATACCAACAAATCAAGAAACAATATAATTCATTGAACTAGTAATAATAAACATTTAAAATAGCATATATTCTGGATATTTTAAATTCATTTAATTGATAACTACAAAAAAAAATAATAACACATATTTAAAGTAAAATTCTTTAAGTAACCATCATGTTTCATGAATGTCAACAATAAATATAGAGGATCAATATATAATTAATACAATGTAATATCATTATTATCATCACCAACATAGTCATCACCATTATCATCACCAGCATCATCATCGTCACCAACTTCATCATCATCAAAATCACTACCATCACCATTATCACCAATAGCATCATTTTACTCATTACTATCACAAACACCTATAAAAATGATTTCCAAATCACCGCAAGGTCCATCATTACAATTTCTTGGTGCATCATATAATGAATGCATCCTCAATATTTTTGTGTCATAATGCATGATATTTTATAGTGTATTCGATGGACATAAAGTAGTTGTATCATTCATAAATCGCACGATGTCCTTTTTACATTATTCATGAACATTTAGGTATTTTTATAATCATAAACTACCTCTACATGAGCCTTTTTATACTCTGTACAGTTCACTTATAACATAGTTCTATGATAATGGTTATACGCACCACATGTGGGATAATATGCATTAGGGATAATATTTCACCCTATTTCATTTTGTACTTCCCCATGGTTCTAATCTAATAATATCATGTGAAAAAGTTCATTTCTCACAATGATTAAATCTTCTTTATCCTTAGTTATCACCAAAAAATATTGTTTCAAACAAGGATGAACAATTTACATAATCAATATTTATTGAAAATTGAAATTATAAAATAAAAACATAAAAATTTTTATTGTTTTTTTAGTTTGACCACACATCGATCATTCAACTCTTTTCTCAAGCCAAATGTGTTTTCTCAAGAAACATGATATTCACTTTTCAATCCCACCCAATGTTGTTTCATTGAATATTGAAAAAAAATCATTCTTTTTATCAATATTTATCCGTTATAACAAATATTTAACTAAAACAAAAAAAAAATCAGAATTTCACGTAAATATATTATACTACCATCAAATTGGTGAAACAATAATTAGTAAAGCAAAAATGAAAAAATATAGTTTTGAGGAAGCTACACCCAGATTAATTTTTTATTATTATATTTGTTAAACTTCAATTTTTTAGGTTTGATTATATTTTGAATGAATTCTTAATGAGTAAGAATGTGTTAGGTTAATTAGATGATTATATATAAAAATCAACATTTTTTATTAGTGAATAAAATATATAAATTTGAACTACTTTATGTCAATATAGTTTAGTTTAGTTTGAAAATGTTATTTTTGGAATAATTATTATTGGTTTATTTTCTTGTTTTCATTTAAATTTAGTCAATTCAGTTTCATTCAATTTATATTTCAATTACAGTTCAATTCAATACAATATATGATTTAGTTTGATTTTATAAATGGAATTCGAATTTAATTCGTTTAATTATTGAGTTGATTTAGTTTGGATCAAACTAGTTTTATTTATATTCTTTTGGTTCCAGTCTCTTAGGGTATCATTGTTCACTTTTGGTTCAATTTTGATTTATTATGATTTATTTATAATGGGCTATTATGAATAGTAAAAATTATTCCTAATTTATATCATTATATTAAATCCATTTAAGTTAAATTTTATTGATCAATGGTATTTATGACCATATTAATTTAATCCATATACATGTTTAAATGTTAATATTTTTAAAAATTATATACATGTTAATAATTTTTATTGTTTACATGTAAATACTGATCAAATTTATAACTTTTTGTATTTGAATATTATGTGAATATATTTTGTTTTATATAAATTAAAATATATTCATTATATTTATACAATATAATCTGAAACATATAATGATAATGTACAACTGATTACAAGCAGTTTAAAATTGAAACTATTTAAATGTTTCTTAAAAGTTATTTTAAAAAATATTTAATGTAGTTTTACAAAAGAGTGTAAATACAGTTGTAATAATAGCTATAATTCTTAGAAAAACTATATATAAAATGTTTTAATAATGGTATATATGTTTTTTACAACCAATTATTTATAATTTTATAAAGCACTTTAAAAAAATTTATAAAAGAAATTAATGTGGTTTAAAAGAAATTTCAAATAATGTTACACGTGATTTTAATAACATTAATATCTAAAATTTATATACATAGGAAACCATTAATAAAAGGTAAATCGTTTTACGAAAAAAACATGATTGGTGTACTATATTTGGGATTAATACGAGTGAAAATAATAAGACGACATGTTGTGAAAATGGTATTTTTATAGTGTTCTTGTTAAATTTGTTTCACAAAATGACAAATGATATTGATGTGAAATTATATGATGTCCATTGTTAGAAATTAAAATTATTCACTTCATGAAACATAGATACTTAGAATTTTATTTGAGTTTGTGTCATAATTTTATAGTCTCACATGTAGTTAATGTTAGATGGTGAATTTGTGTGGTGTCCTCTAGACTACCTCATGCTCTTCGTAGTTTCATGGAATATTAGTTAGTTGGGTTGTTTTTTGAATTTGTGGATAATGCGATGAAGGTGGGTTTCTAGGTTTAAGATCTCTTAGGCATGATATGGTTCCAAATATAAAAATTATTACATAA
This sequence comes from Viscum album, assembly GCA_963277665.1. Classification (NCBI taxonomy): domain Eukaryota; kingdom Viridiplantae; phylum Streptophyta; class Magnoliopsida; order Santalales; family Viscaceae; genus Viscum; species Viscum album. The sequence continues at coordinate 2,128,973,019 of OY728150.1, read as the reverse complement.
AAACACATCATGTGTTTGTTAGATATGAGGATATTGTTTTTCTGGATTTGTGGTTTATATGTGTTATTTTTTTCATATTACAAAAGTCTCTGATTATTTTTATTCAATTGTATTTTATTATTTATCATTAAGTTAATATTATTTTTTAGGAATTTTATATTACCAATTCAATTAAATATTTTTATTAAATTAAATAGTTTTTATATGTAATGTTTTTATTTAACATTTACTTTATTAATTTTTTAATTTTTTAATTTTTCAAAAAATATATTTATACCGTTATTATTTTATTTATATGTATTTTAATTAACCTTAATAATATGTTTAGTTTTTATAACCTTAACATATCTTTCATTAATTAACATTAGTTCAGCATTATATATCTTTTTATTACACATAAATTACTTTTTTTTCCCATGCTCAACAATATAGTTTCCCTTAGTTAACATTTTATAGTATTAATTAACATTATTCTAAACGTACATAAATTTTTTACCCTTTTATATCTTTAGTATACCCATACATAACATTAGTTTTCTTGAACTGATCATTGTTTTACACTTACATAAATGCAGCTGGCCATTACATTACATTGATTTATCCTTATATAAGTTTAGTTTACCCATACTTAATTTTAGTTTACCCTTAACATATTGTTATTACACAAAAATTACATTAGTTTTACCCATAATTAAATTTTAAATGATTATTTTTACACTTACATAATATATAAAAATATTTAATTACCTTTACCAAACTTATATGACATTCATATTATGTATCCCCATCCAAATCTAGTTGACATTTAATATATAGTAAAAATTTTGAGTTACCATTGTGAAATAATCACAATAGAATCCATATTTCCAGACCATGATTCCTATCATATTGTGATCATAACTTTATATATACAATTCATGATTGAGTTGTGAGTCATTTTTCATTTCTATTTGTACCTAATTAAACATAACTATTAATAAAATATACCAGATTCTTATCATGTCCTGGAATCGTCTTCCCAACAAACTATAGAGATACTTCATATCATCTTTTTTTAATTTCATTTTGTTGATTCCAAAATAATTATAAGAAAAAAAAATATTAATGATACCCATAATCATTTTCAGTCAAAAACATAAAATATAATTAGTAACATATAATCGTCACTCTTATAATGAGGAATAATTTCTTGATATAGTGTTTCAAGACACTCACTCGAGATATGCATTTCCTCTAAATCTATTAAAACTCTAGAAACACATCCATTGTATAACTAATTCTTATATAAACTCCATTTCTCACAAAATTCCATTAACTATCCATTCTTTATGGAATCACCATCTAGAATATTATAACGAACATAATTCAAAAAAATTATTCATAATAATAAAAAATTATATCATTCAATTTAATTAACTTTCTTACCGATATTATCGCTTATGCATTATCTTTATTTAGTTTTGGAGGTGTCTCTAAGAGACTGACTAGACAGGAATGATCTCACTATTAGATTATGTATCCTAGGAGAAAATATTTTCATTTATATTACAATTATATTTTATATTAATAAAACATCATAACACATCTTTTCTTTTTTTACATGAATTTAATGTAATAATGTTGTAGATTTTATGTCACATTGATATGTTCGTAATAGATTACATATATTAGGAGAAAATTTAAGTGATATTTGTATATTCATAAAAAATGTTATATAATTGTATAATTTACTTTCATGGATCACATATTATATAAAATTTTAGTTTATAGTACTCATAAGGGGAAAATTTTCCTTCTCATGAAGTTCAAACTTGGAAATCTCCATGATGGGATATCCTAAGAACCAACACGCCAATAAGAATTCCTATTGATTTGGTGAAATTAGATAATTCTACTAGAGAGAATGTTTAATGATACATAGGATTTTATACTATCATTAATTAATTTCATTAATCAAACACATCGATTCAATTAAAAATATAGTGATGACATATATTTGTGGTGACGCAGGGTATGTTGGGTGAGCCACAATTGACATGTCATTAATGGATAAGTTAGATAAGAGTTTTTCACTTAAAATTTAATTGAATATGGTACCTCATCAATTTGATTGTAATAGAACCTTGACATTAAATTTCATTTCCCTGGGGTAATGACATTTCTATTTCATATATTCATTGAAAAACACATTGAGAAAATTGGTGGCTTAACCAGATGTAAGACTCTCTTGATGAGACATTACAATAATGATAATATATTACTCAGTGAGAATTTATATATGGTTGTTTTCATTGATACATTATGATCTTTCTCTTCAATTACAAGAAATATTTCAATATATAAATCTTGGAAATTAATAAAATGCTCTAAATTCCAATGATAATGAATCTTATATGGTAAACAAATATGTGTTAATAAATATCTTTAAAAAATAAATTAGAATACTATTAATTGGATATATATTATTCTCAAGAATGAGGGATAATTTTATACATTGATTAGTTGATCGATGATATATATTGGTCGATTAAATGTTTAAATTAAATATTTATTCTACTATTTAATAAATTCTGGAGGATTTTTAAAGGATAAGACTATGTCTAGTGAAAAATATTAAATAATAAGACAGTTATATAATATTTTTTATTATGAATGTTTAATCCCTCCATAAAATAAAAATTTTAAAAATAATATCATTACTATGTGTCATGGAGTTTATTAATGATTTTTATACTATTTAAAGGATTTCAAAAAAATTAAATTATTATATTAACTGAAACTATATCTCTATAAATCGACATTTTTTCCTATTGTGTAGTGTATAAAAAATAGATATGTAAAAATAAAAATAGGAAATTGATTCATAAAATTAATTCTCTCTTGATTCATATATCTCTATCCTTACAAAATACATGAAATAAACAAGGGATTCCATCAAGACTAAAGGATGATAAATCAAAAAAATATTATAATGATAATTGATTAACCACGCTAAAACCAAGACATCATTTGGAATTAAATTGAGATCAATATAGGATATGTGGGTTTCTACTAGTGGGATTCAATTATTGTGACCTCACAACACAATGACAGATGTTCGAATGGATTTTTAGAAAATCAACATTGATTTTGAGAAATCATCATAATCATAGGTATTCATTTTTTTATATTAATTATTTTAATTATAAATTTGTTGTGATTGATACTATGTCATGCTTTCGTGAAACTCAAATATTTAATCTACATTTAATATATCTAACACTATTAAATGATATTGGAAAACCTTGATCCACTAAGGTGTATTAGGGTTGCCAGGTTTAGATTTATAATTATCAAAAAAAGTTATACATATAAAATTCTAGTTCAATTTTTAGTTCTTCTGATTAATACATTAATTTAATTTTAATTAATATATTGTCCAAATATAAATCTAGTTCATTCATTATTTATTTTCTATGAAGGATTAAAAATAAATAAAAATTTATCATATATTTCATCAGTAATTACCACTTTTTTCTAATATGACAACGTTATATGGTTTGTTTTTGGAAATTCGTGACATGTACCATATTGCACTACACCAAGCCATTCTGTGGGATACATGGCATGCCATCCAGTTATTACATGAATTATAAAATTTGTGTTGTCTATCTATACATGAACATAATTGTCTTATTATATGAAATCTATGATAATCCATGTCATGTTGTCTACACATTTTTAAAGCCTAAATCGTGAAGTACAAGTGGTTATAATACATAGTCAAACCAAATGAGAGTGAAAACCTAGATAATTTAAGATATTCATGACATGTATGTAGTTTATAAAACATATAGTTTATCATTTCCCGTGTTTGATATCCAGAAAAATATATATAGAGAATAACATTGTAGATGCATTACATGAATATGTAGTGAAATCGTCTTGTAGTCTCTGCCTTGAGAACATGTAGAGTCATTCAGCTGGTTGGATGTGCACATGAACATTGGATCACATGGTGTGTATCTAGTTTTTAAACATAGGGTAATCAACGTATATACAAACCAATTACCCAAGTGAGAATCTGGGGCTCACGGCGTGTAGTTGGCCATTAAACATTGTCTAGTCCCTCTGAGTCAACATGTTGATGCCCCAGACAAGTGACCCCAATACAAGGAAACAGAGGTGAACAATATGTATCTATATAATACATTCCTTGTATTCTGCTAATTATTGGTAGAATAAAATCAAATTATGTTGAAAATTACTACATTAATACCTTATTGCATTGATAATCACATAATTTGTTTTAAAAATTAATAGTGATTTTAATGAATTATAAATGTTTAATAAATTTATTATACTAAATCAACAACTATTGGTTCTTGCATTTGTTTTCCCAAAATTACTTAAATATATTAATGAAAAAACTAACTTATATTTTCATTAATTTTAAAGGTAATTAACTAATTAATTAATGATAGTGAATTTTTCATGATAATAAATATGCAATAAGAAATGAATGCCATCTATTTTTTCCCATATATGTTAAATGTATGCCCATCCATAATCAAGATCAATACTAGTTTCTATGTTTGAATTTATAAAATTTAATTTCATATATAGTTTTTCAATTATTAATTATTAAATTATATTTTTATGTCATGTGAGTCATATAACCACCCTGCTCTTTATTACACACTTAAACATGATTTATTACATAAACATGCACTTAAAGAAACTCTGGGGATTGATAGGTCTAGTTTCTTGAGAAATTAATAACATTACATAACAACATATACCATAAAACCCAACATATTTATTGAAAAAATCACTTACATGACCAAAACATTTCTTCATACTTAGCATTGTGTGGGATAACCTAAGGACATGCATAAGAAAAGGGTGAGCTATAAAGCCTAGTAAAAGAGTACAAAATTAATAAAATAAAGAATATATTATATGAGATGAAATAGGAATACCAATGGATCACAAGAGAAACATGAACATAAAGTCATGATATAGCATGGTTAACATTACAAGGAAAGGTGGAAACATCATTTAACATGATAGAAGCATGAGCCAAGGCTCATAGAAGATGGAGCATGAGTGAAACCTCATTGGACATGAATTAGAATTAGAAACCAGTCATTTCAATTGAACTATCATGAGTAAAACCTCATTACCCTTGACGTATCATAATACTAATGTTCACCCAATTCATTAGAGCACTATCAGGGCACACCCTTTCTAATAATTTCATTTCATTTATAATTGTACCACATGGATCATACATCATGGATTCACTAAACTAAAAAATTTGTTCCATGAATAAGATATGTGAAATAAATTAATGTAACTCCTCAATCCACAATTACATGTGCCTAATGTTTCATACCCTTGATAGAGAAATTCTTATGTTATTTACTTACATGATGATTATGGCATGGGAAATTTTAGAGAAACTTCAGCTGTGTAACAATGCCAAATAGAAATCATAAAATTGGATTATGAGAGTGAAAGGGGTCTCTAGTAATTTATACATGAAATTGATAGTAATGGATCATTGAACATAATATCCCAAGATATGAAATGGAATTCAGATGCATAATATAAAATTATTTCAGGAATGTAAATGAGAAAAGAGAAATTAATTACAAAATTTTGACATGGTAATGGGTGTACATGGGACGCATTAAATAGAGGTAAAGAGGTCTATAATAATTAAAAAATAAGGAGGGATGTATAGGGGAGGTGATACATCATTCCCCAACATTGTTAATTGAAAATAAAAGGGTATGACACCATAATGAGTTTGTAGAAAAATAATAAATGAAGAAGTCCCTTACATGGATGTGTGGTCCCAAATACATGGGAGAGGCTTGGGAGAGTCTTATAAGGAGCTCAGGGAACCATGGGGGATAATACAGAGAGGATATCAGAGGTTGGTCAAGATTAAAAAAATTTGAGGGAAGATGAATGGGATGTTGAATTGGTTTATATAGAAAAAGAGAGCAAATTCTATATTAATTAGGTTTTGGACACCATATATTAAACTAATAAAATCCCCAAACCATCCCATGGGTTTTGACCATGGTTATTTTGAAATTTTAGTGGAAAACATTAGTTTATAATCGTAATGGAAGAACATATTAAAATATTAGGCTTGCTTATGTGGAGGTGAGTGACACTCTCAAGGAAATCATTTTAAATTGAAAAATTGTTTTATAAGTCTTTGAGGGTCCACAAAGGCTTTTTAAAATAAATGAAACAAACCTAAAATCACATTTTTTTTAATGGTAATATATTTATTATCTGAACATCCCATTTATATTATTTTATTACTTTACTATTGGATCGTTATGATGTTATAAAACACGTTATAAATCTATACAATATTTAAATGTTACCCAAAAGATTCACCATCTCAAAAAATTATGAATAATTCACAATTAGTTAATTTTGATGTCTTGATTATATAAAAAATATTCATCTTATGTAAATAATTTTCTAAATATGTGAATTTTTAATTTTAAAATAAAACATTACATTTATCAAAAAATCATGGGTTTTGAAAAAAAAAACAGTTTTCAAAACATCCTAAAAATTACAATTTTATTCATAAAAAATATATGATCATTTATATCCAATAAAAATTAAATTAGTAATAATATTTTATCAAATAATTTTTTATTTAAAAATCCATTAATTTATCACAATATATTTTAAAATTGAATATTATCTAAAAATACTATTTCCTTTAAAAACTATTTACCAAGTAAAAATAGTAAAAAGAAGTTATTTTACTTATTATACACAAAAATAATTCACATAATCATAGTACAAGGGTCATGTTACAAATCCCCTTAAAACACCAGTATATGACCTAAGGGTATGGTGTGCGATGGTGACAGTCACATGGGGTGGCTCAAATAACATCGCTCAGGTGGTAATCTCTATTAACTTCCACTTTTCATAGAGGTTGTTCTTTTGAAGCTTAATGTGTTGAATCAAAGCTTGGGATTGGTCGAGAGTGGGTCCCACTGAATCCAAATCCCATCCAACCTCTGGAATATGCAGTTCGTATGGAGCAATTTAACTAGATGATGTCATCGCTTTCATTTTTCTGAGTAAAATCGATTTGTTAAAGACCAATATTTATACTAATCATGTGATCACTGTTCAAAAACTATATTGGAAATGATAACCATTATTAATTGTATTTTAAAATAAAAAAACACAAATCCATGGAAGTTCATGTGTTTTATTTTAACATTTTACATAATAATACATTTAATAATATAAAAATTAATTTTCATTATTAAATATTTGGGTTGTTACAATCTTCACGGATTATGAAATTTTACCCAAACAATTTTTGTTTCGTACAGAAAATCAGATAAGGTTAACTCAACATCATCACTTCCTCTGATTCCCATGGTGCCTCTTCAAAGTTTTGGTTTCCCCACAACACCTTTAAATGGGAAATTACATTTTTTCACATAACTTTTATCCTATGATCTAAGATCTTCAACATCGTCACTTCATAAGAGAGGTCATTCTCCAATGGTAACATCTATGGATTGATTAAATTTGATGGGTAAGATATGTAGTTTCTCAATAGTGATATATGGAATTCATCATATACTTGAGATAGGTTTAGTGGGAGTCTATAAAGACATGGAAATTTAAAGGAAATTTAATTCTAAATTTCTTTGGAATTTTACGAGTCGGTGGCGTCAGACGTCACCTGATTCTTAGGCCTAGTGTGCCTAGAATAAATTTCTGAACTTTAGCTCAGGTACGCTCAGTGAACAGACGAGCAAGTTTTTCTAACATTTTATCTGATACCCAGAATTGAAATCTGAGGGAACCGATGAAACCGTAGCGCTGGTAATTGCTTATGAGGACCTTTCCCAAAGGTGCGTTTTCTCAGGAGGTGTTGTTAAAAAAAGAGGATTTAAATGTGAAGTAAATAAAATTGTGATACAATTTTATTTCATATTCTATGTTGTTATAACATATGTGTGGATGTTGGGTGGGTCCCAATTGTTGTTAACTACCCTTGAGAGAATAAAGGTGTGGTGGGGCCCACACGATCCCAACCCCTCACTTTCCCTAACTCCTCTAAGCCCCCCACTTAAGATGTGTAACTCATCTTAAATTTTAAATATCCCATTAATTGGGTGACTTTCCCTCTCCCCACATTTAATCGTGCCAATACACTAATTCAATTAATTGAATTATGTTTTTCAATTTTGAGCTCGTGGCATGACTTAATTAAATAAGAAGAGCTTATTTAATTTTCGGAGTTAGATTGGTTGTGTTGAGGATTGGAGGAGAGAGCTCTATGTCTCTTGAAGAACTTCATCTTCTCTGGAGAATAACGAATTCATCCTCAACAAAGAACGGAAACACATTGTTAAGGATCATCGACTCGAAGACATGGTATCTTCGGTCATCTTCTTCCTCCACGACAAAGGAGAAGTCACTGACGCAGAAACTTGCCAATGACATGTCGTTCCTTATCCTCTCTGCAGTTGGTGTCAGATGTCGTTCCCTTCATGGATGCACGCCAATTCCATCATCGAAACCACCGCCGCGATGCTAGCTTCTACAAAAATCTTTTGAGGTAGGGTGTTTTCCTTCAATCATGTTCGGTTCTTATCTTCGTGAATTATTAAGACCGCTTGTTATCATTATAACGGGAGGAGGTCGAACCGCACAAACACGGCCAATCCTCCTCCCCTTTTTAATCTTGATCTTCATGAATTGTGATGGAAAAGATGGAGTGGTGTCGTTTCACCGCGCATGAATGGGAGAAACGTGACCGGAACAGGCCGTAGAGAAGGTGTGCGGCGTCGTCGCCCCGCACCGGTGATGCCGAAAGAAGCCGCGACCAGGAGCGGGTCGTGGGGGCGGGGAGCGGTGCTGTCGCGCTATGCCGGAGCACCGTGGAGGGCCGCGGCAGAGGGGTGCATCGCCGTCACGCCACTCCGGTCGGACAGGAGCCACGGCCTAAGGTCGCATCGGTGTAGAGGAGGGTGTCTGGACTCTGCCGGCCGCCGGCGCTCCGGGAGGAGGGACCAGCTGGTCCCGCGGCGGCTCTCTGGCCGGCCATTATGCCCGGCTGTTTTTCAGATGTGTGGGGGTTGTAACCCCCAACAAATGGCAAGGGCAGGCCCCCCAAGAGGAGGCCTCCATTTCTCAATCATGGGGGCAGTGCCTCCCCCTCCCGCCGCATCCCGGTCGGCCGAAGACCGAGCCACCGGCCACGCAGGACGGGCCGCCCGCCCCGGGCCAGACCGCCCACGCCGGGCCGGACCCCCACGCCGGGCCGGGCCGTGCCGGCTGGGCCGGGCTGCAACACGCCCAATCGGGCCGGACCCTGATCGGGTCGCCAGTTCGGGCCGACCCAGGGGGTATTTGGCCGGGTCGGACCGGGCCAAAACCCCCTATTTTTGGACAAATCCGTTCAAACGCCCATATCTTTGGCTATATACCTCTGATCAACGCACCGTTAGTTGAATTTGAATATTTGGATCGTGATGGTCGTTTCGGTATATTATACTCAAGGTTTTGGAAAACTTTTGGTATAGCCGGCTTGGTTCGAACATGAAACCAACTGGGCCCTCGGAGCGGAACACATATAACTTGAGATCTGGACATCCGATTGATGTTTCGTCTACTTTCATGGATTACACTTAGTGAGACGGTTCATTTGACTTACTCCGATCAAGGTTGGGACACATCTGGAGTACAACCGGTTTGTTTTTAGCTTAAAACCCTACTGAGCCCCTTGGACGAGAAAGAAAATAACTCTCAGACCGAGCATTCGATTGACGAGCCATCTGATGCATTGAGTTCCTGCAGTTTATACCAAACATTGTGATACATCAACTCTGGACTTCATGATATTTGATGTATCAACCCCTTGGCTCGTGGAGAGAACCCTCCCGGAATCGAGCGTGTTGTGTACAAGAACCCTAAAGCTGGCTGCGACGAAGATGACGACTTCTATACAAGGATCCTCCGTGGGTTCGATGAGGACGACTACCGTACTAGGATCCTTAGTGGGTTCGATGTGGATGACTACCATACTAGGGAACCTCCATGGGTTCGATGAGAATGACTACTATACTATGATCCTCAGTGGGTTCGACGTGGATGACTACCATACTGGGATCCTCCGTGGGTTCGACGAGGAAGACTACGGTACTGGGATCCTCTCTGGGTTCGACGACGACGACTATCGTACTGGGATCCTCCGTGGCTTAGACGACGACGTCTACCATGCTGGGATCCTCCGTGGGTTCAATGACAATGACTTCTATACTTAGATCCTCTGTGGTTTCGGCAGTGACTACATCCGTACTTGGAACCTATGTGGGTTCAGTAGAGGAGATGATTCAAGGGAAACATCAATCATCTTCACCACTCTTCGTGATGAGTATACCTGTGTGAGCAGAGTCTTGACTTTCAATCATTATCTTCGATATGATTGACTTGCTTTCCTTTGTGGATTGGGACATTCCTTCCTGTGTGGATTGAGTTATAGTTTCCTGTTTGGACTGGATTGTACTTGAGCTCGTGAGTTGGAGCAGAACAAGAATTGAAAACTTAGATATATGTATGGGAATATATCTAAGTAGTTTTGGTTGATACATGTGTTTGTATCTTTCCTTTGTGGATTCTGGGAGACCATTGGGAGTCTTGGGGTCCCAACTGAGTATCGTATACTCAACCCTACATGGGCTTCGCCCGCACTACGATGTGTTGGTTACAGACGACGGACAACACTGATCGTGGATGAGGCTTAAGGAGTGGATGGTACCCAGAGGTGGAATAACAGGTGGGACGTACACGGAAAGGATGGCCGGACTCGAGGAGCCGACGAGACTGACTGTACTCACCCTTCAGGTGGGAGTTTCTAGAGGATGTCCTAGTGGTTGCAGCTTGTCTTTCAGTTTTTGTACTTTACTTTTCAGTTGTTCTGCACTTTCAGTTGGGTTTGTATACTGACCCATTTACTTTCCAGCACTTACTTGTGTATACAGTTTACTTAGTGTTTACTTAATTTTGCGTACTATGTGGTTTCTGTTCTCTTGTATAAAGGCAATGCCTTCCCTTTTTTGGGATTCACGCCTTTGGTGCTAGTCGCCAACCCCTGGCCTATGGATGGATGTCTTGGGGTAGTCACGACATGGGTCCCAAGGTCAGGTCGTGAAAAATTCCTAGATGATGGGCCACTACTCCCATGCAATCAAGGATCTCAAAAGGGATGTTGTACCTTGGAATATGAATTACCTTCTTCTGATATCTGATAACACTCTTCCATAGCTATATGCCGAGGAATACCATTTCTCAAACATAAAACTATAGGCATCATCAATGATTATCCAAATATTTCTTTTGTCGACTCTGAGCAGCATTAATGTGATGCTGGATGGTTTTAACCATCTATACCATTTCTTCGACTATTTCTAGAACAATGAGTTTTACCTCCCCATAATCATCCTAACATGCCAGTGTTCTACACCTCTTCCCATAAAGGGAATTTGTAGAGCCATTTAGATTCATGAGTGAAAACTATTATTGTAAGAGAACTCAACCAGAGGAAGATGTTGATCCCATCCTCCATTGATGTCCATTGAGTATTCTATCAACATGTCCTCATGTTTTCAGATTGTCTTCTCATATTGGACATCAATTTGAGTATGCTAATCCGTACTAAAGTTCATCTTAGAATTCATAGCATGTTGACCACTCTTCCATAATATAGAGTTGAATCTTGGGTAAATGTTGGATATAATCAATATTGGTACTCCATGTCTCACTACCACTTATCTAATTAATATTTGTGCTAGTTTACCCAATGGGAAATCCTCATGAATTACAATGAATTGTGTGGTCTTTGTAAGATGATCCACAACAACCCAAATATCATTGTATTATTTTGATGTATTTGGAAATCTCGTGACAAATTCCATGGTGATGTTATCCCATTTTCTTGTTGGTATGGGTAATGTTGGTATCATCCCCTTTGACATCTACATCTCAGCTTTCACTTGCATACATACTAGTCACATTGAAGTATACTCAGCGATCTCCTTCATCATTTATCCCACCAATAATTCTCTCGGATATCTCAATACATCTTTTTGTTTCCGTGGTGAATGAAGAAATTCAAACAATGTGCTTCATCAAAAATTTCATTCCATAACTTCTGATCTGATAGACTGCATAGTCATGAACCAAATATCAAAATTCCTTCTTCATTATCATTTAACTCCATGGATTTCAGTTTTTTGACAGTTTCCACTTTCTTCTGAATTCCCACATCATCCTTCTGAATATCTGTTAACCCATCCAAAAGAGGTGGATGTGAAATAATTATTGAAAGGATTGATTATGTCCCTTTCATTATGATTCTCATGTTCATCTTCATCAAATCTATGAAAATTCGATCCCTCTCAATTCTCAACAATTATAGAATCGTTGGGTCCTTTATACATAGAGAATCCACCACCTTGTTCTCTATTCTAGGGGGAAATGGATTGGGAAATCCTAGTAGTTTATCATATATAACCATATTCGTGATCTCATTGTCGACACATTAAGTGGGAATATATACTTGAGGATTTTGTTATCCATGTATAATTCACACATCTCCACAAATAGGTAATGATGATAAATTTTCAATGTGAGGATTACTAAAACTAACTCAAGATCATGTGTTGGATAGTTTTGCTCCTAAATTTGTCAATTGCCTTGAAGCATAGGCAATGACTTTTTCATTTTTCATAAACACGCATCCCATTCCCTTCTTCAAAGCATAATTGAATACCACAAAAAAATTTCCACGTGTGGGTAGTGTGAGAAGACGCATAGTGATGAGCCTCCTTTTCAACTCCTTGAATCTTTCTTCGTATTCCTCACTCTGAGAAAACATGACTCCCTTCCGAGTTAACATGGATAGAGGGTTTGAAAATAACGAGGTGTTTTTCAAAAATCAGTGATAATATATAGCTAATCCCATGAGGCTACAGATCTCCATAACCGATGATGGCATTGGCCATCCCTCAATTGTAGTTGTCTTGTATGGATCCATAGATATACCATTTCATGTGATGATATGTCCCAATAATCAGAATTCCTTAAATCAGAACACAAAATTGTTGTAATTCGCATAGAGAATCTACTTTTGCACAACATATAGTATAGTGGTTGGATGCAACTCATGCTTTTACATGGTTTTGGAGTAGATTTGAATATCCTATATAAATACACCCACCAATTTTTCAAGGTAATATCTAAATACTCTATTCATAAATTCCATGAAGATTTTTGGAGTAAAAGTGTAACGCCCCAAACCTAGATGACTAGATTCGGTGCATTATTACATAACATCGGCATGATCAAAAAGGGTCAAGTCTCGAAAGACCGATTAGTTTAGTAGTCTTGGAAACACTAGATATATCCATATGTCTTACATTACATCATAAGGTAAAAAAAACTACAACAACATCTTGTCTTCATATCCCCTCATACTATCCATGCGGGTCATTCATAAATTACTTCTTCACATCCTGGGAAAGGATACAACAATGAATGGGGTGAGCTCAGATGCTCAGTATGGGTAATAATATAGCAGAAGCTTTCATAAATAAGAATATACATTCAAGGCAATGTATAACTAAAACAAAACCCTTTTAAACATGAACTTCAACAAAGTATGGAAAAAATAAAATGAAATAATCCCATTTACTTATTCACATGGATATTCTACTAATCGAATAATCACATGCAATATCAATAACCACTTTTATAATGATGGAATTCATAATTACAGACTATCATAACCACATAGACAAGGCCTTGGGCCAAGACTACAAATAAGATTTTTCCAAGGCCTTGTTCCAAGACCCTAGTTTGTCTCATTAGACCTACCGATGCATCGAGGAGCTATAGCGGGCTCCACCGGTCACTTACTAAGTCCAATGCATTCCTCATATGAACAGGTTTAAACATAACATAAACATTCGTATTAAAACTTGCATACGAAATGTCAATACTTTAACCACAAACCATGAATGGTATACAAATAGCACATCCACAGTCAAACATAAATCATTCGATACAATATGGAAGATTTTATTGTATCACATTATCCTCAATCAAGAATAATTAAGTATGTTGACATAGATGAAAATAATCATCAAAACTATTTGAGAGAAATATCCCCCTTTTTTTGAAATCATTTAAAAGTCACACTATTTGTCAAGAAGCCATTTAAAAATAAATTTTTTAATCAAAGTGTCCCATACCACTTTGAAACTTTTTAAAAGGAGTTTTAATTTTAAAACTTTAATGTCCATATAAATAAATCCTTAAAACCATTTTTTTAAAACATGGACATTAATGAGAATGATTTAGAAGAATAAGTCTTTAAAACATTAAAAAATGGTATTTTAGTTAGAGTTTCTAACAAAAAGCGAGAGACTTGAATACAAATAATTGAGGTAATCAAAAAATTTTAATATCATGAGAATAAATCAATTCATGACTTACTATGTCAAAGTACCTTATATACACCACATAAAATTGATTTGGTGTATAACAACAAAGAAGTCTCAATGGAATGTAAATTGAGATGAAATCTCTCAAAAAGGTCGTATACTTAGGTTATGTACAAATCAACGACCTAGTTATGTGTGAAAAATATAAAAACACTTATATGATTGGATATTTAGTGTAAAACAATCAAAGGACTTTCAAACATAATCTTGTAAAAAATAACACCAATGAATTGGATGTTTAACTCAACAAATGGAGAATGCGTTAAAATTACTCTTATCAAATTCATATCGATGACTTGAGAAATTTTCAATGAAGTGATTATGTGTATAAAAATTATATACATAGAAAAGGGGAGTGGAAAATACTACATAAGAAAATGAATAGTGATTCAACACATAATCTCGGAGTAAAATAATCAATGAAGGTTGAATAAAGACGAATAAATTGAAATTGAAATTTCAAATTCCCTTATCGATTAGGTAACTTATAAAACATACACCCATGAAAGAAGTATCATACAATTATGATGTAAATACCCATAAATTAAATTATATAACACAATGAATACAATCATGGGCAGTACACATACAGTACATGCAATAAAAAAGTGGTGAACAATGGAATTCTCACGGAATTAAAAGTGAGATAAGAAACCCCTTACTTTGTACTTTTTCCTTGGTAGATGGTAGGTTACCCTCCTGTATAATGGTGAAATAATTGTTATTGAATTATAAAAGAATAATTTACATTAATATGATATCATATACGATCTTTTAACATTGATTTCTTAATAATATCTTAGTATTATCGTCATTTCGGGTGTTAACTTACTCATTTTCCATTATATTCTTTGTTACATAAGACGTGTTTGTAATGGATAGGTTGTATATTATTCATATCCAGAATTATATCAAGTCCATAAACATTATTTTCAATCATCAAATGTGAATTACACATGAATGCATACGATGGAAAATGAATCTCATCCGGTTCGTGGAGACGGTAGTCCGTACGTACACACGAGCGACAATATCATTCTTTTGATATTAAATTAATATATAATTGGATAGTATATCATATATAAATAATCATTATCATTTTATATTTATTATTTACATGAATTAAACGTCATTATTATACCCATCAAAAAAATAATTTATTGAATAACAATTTCACCACGACGGAGAGACGGTAAGCCGTACGTACACACGTATGGTAACATGTTATTCAAAGGATGGATAAAATACTA
Organism: Viscum album; assembly: GCA_963277665.1. Lineage (NCBI taxonomy): Eukaryota > Viridiplantae > Streptophyta > Magnoliopsida > Santalales > Viscaceae > Viscum > Viscum album. The sequence continues at coordinate 2,128,957,211 of OY728150.1, read as the reverse complement.
AATATGATTGTACCATATTTACAATAAAATCACAGTATATATAGGATACTAGATTTATTATTTTAGAATGGTAATAACAAGGAAAGAAGAAGTGGAAGAAGAAAGGAACTTGAAAAAGGGTGGTGAAAACATTACCTCTACTTCGGGTTCTTCCTTTTGATTTGATCAAAAGGGCTCCTTATGTTGGTGTTATGACTAAAGGAAGGCCTCTAGGATTAAGTGAGGGAAGTTGAGAGAGTATTTCGGCAGAGTTTGGCCGATCCAAAAAGCTTTGAAGGTGTGAAGTAATGAGAATGAGGAGTGCCCTTTTAAAAGAGGGGTGAGGGGCACCTTTGGAAAAGCTAGAAATATTATTTTATAATAAATTCATATTCGGGTTCTAATGGCTCAAAAGTGTATTATTTAAAGTTTAAGGTGGGGATAGGTCGAAAACAACTCAACCAATAGAATTTAGACAGGTTTGGGTCATTATATTAACCTTATCTTTAAGTATTAACACTTAGTTAATTAGTTTCACTTTTACAGTGTATCTTTGTATTTTTATATTATATGGTTAATAAACATACTATATACATCCAATAGACCCCCCAAGTGGTCCATTAATGATACACCTATCAGGATATAAGTCTCTTGGCCGAACCTTATATTTTTAGGAATTTAATATCAATTAATAATATAATATTTGTTTTAAAAGATCTTTTATGCCAATTTTGACACTATTCAATAATTGATTTTTGTGAAACTCATATCAAAATTATTACTTCGAAAAAAGTCAATAAAATCAATCCTAATATGTGATATTATCGTATAAAATTAGTGTAATTAAATAAAAGTCTCCAATTATATTTATTTGGGTATTTATAATATAAATTATTTTAATTTTTCACTATTATGGTAATTACTACATCATCATTGTGTCATAAATAAATTAAATTATTTAATGCCTAAAAATTATAAATAAAATATCATTATTTAGTAAATAATTTTATATTTATAATGAATATTTATAATCGAATTTATGTTATGTATAACCCTATATTAAAAATGTGTTAGTAAATAAACATTGATTTTAACTCTTTCAACTCTTCTTTAAATTAAATAATAATAAATGTCCTAATCTAATCCAAGTGGATCTAAATGATAATATTTTATTCCTAAAGATTTTTTTGGTCTACAGAATCTTGTCCAATAGAATTAGGACATGTTTTAGGGTAATATAAATATCATTTTTACCCCTAATTACCCTATTTACTTTTAACCGTGGTAAATAAATGTAAAAATTTACTATTCACCAAAAATTATTTTCATATCATTGAACCACATTTTACTCCTTGATATCAATCGTGTCTCTTGAATTTTCAAATTTCCACTCACAAAATCTTTAAAATTTGGTTTTATGAAAAATTTAGTTTTTTAACTACCACTTAGTGGTTTCACTATTCATCAAAAATTGAAGTTTTTCAGAACAATGACAAAATTTCACCCTAAGCAATAATTGATATTCCGAATTAAAAAATGATTCCTATTTTCCAAAATTCCAAACATATAAGTTGCATTAATTAATTTTATAATTGATTCCTATTGTCACAACTAATAGCATGTTTTTAAGAAATTATATATATCAAAACATTGACAATTATTTATGTCCAATTTCAAAGTGAAATTAATTCTAATGAACACCATTGGATAAAAAGGTAAAAATATATTCTAATTATACTTTAAAACCACTCAAATTCATAATTTATCACTATTAATTATTTTGATTAAAAAAGATGTTTTTAATTAAAATACACTAATTCTCACTATTCATCAAAATATTATAGTTATCTGAAAAGTACCAAAATTTCACCTTAGGATAAATTCGATACTCCAAATACAAAAATGAAGTCCATTTTGATAGATAAAATTTATAAAATTTTAAAAAGTATGTATTACTATTCATAATGGCTAGTTTGATTGGTAGTGGTGTGTTAGAATCTCGAAGTTTCGTAAAATGCACGCCATTGCATTATTCAAATGGAAACGTACCGTGGAATCTTGGGGTGTTACATTCTCCCCTCCTTCAATAAATTGCTTCCTCACAATTTTATAAAATTGGGCTTGATAATATAATGGAAGGTCCCACATCGGAAAAAGAGTAAATAAAACTATCACTTTAAAAGAAAGGAAGTGTGGTATAAAGTTCACCCAAGATAACACATACTAGGATTCCATGTAGGAAAACATGGATATAGACGATAAACTAAGTGTTCAGTTCTAATGGAGAGGGATAGAAAACATGATCAGGAGAAAGTTAACAATAAGAAAATCTCAAACTTGTGTTGGGACAAACGATCCTTAGTCTCCCAGTAGGAAAAGTAAACATACAACATTTTTTTGTTTTAAGTTACATTACATATGGAAGAGGAATTCATTTATGATATTGACTAAGAACATAATGAGATATACTTACTTATTAAGTAGAGTTTCATTATTTAATAACTTTTTACCACTAACTCATTTTTTTAACAATCAGTTTTCAAGAAGACTTGGTTATAATGAAAGAGCTAGAATAAAAATCTATAGAAATACATGATCCATGTAGGATAAACTATATATATAACTTGTCTTTATAGATTAATCAAAACCAAAATGGTTTGTATAATATATGATGACCCCCCAAATGGATATTCCATTAGAGAAAAAAAACTAATCTTAATTTCTAAAATTAAACCATCAATACCCCAAAGTTAAATAAATATCATTAAATAATCAATTGTCCTTAAAATCCTTCAATATAATCCAAACTAATATTGAAACTCAAAACATATAAGAATGTAGTCTTCCACGTTAAATTGTATCTCTAAATGGCATTAATTACTCTTAAATTCACAGAATTAAAATTAATTAACCTAATCATTTCCATAAATAACCAAAATCACTATAAATCCATAATAAAAACATAGATTAAAATCCACCATTACTCTTCAAATGAAATCCCATACTATTCTATTTTCCTTGGGCATATAGTGTTCACAACAAAGCGAACAACTTCAAAAATAACATCTATCACTTAATCACCAAATCATTTTCCTATACCAAGGGTATTCATTTAATAAGACATAAGAACCCAAATCAACTTATTATTGATCAATAAAATCATTTAACTAAAAATAATTAGTCACACTATCCAGGGACTTCACATAGTCCAGTGGTAGGCGATAAATCCCAATTGCACTTTGGTTGTGGGTTCGATTCCCACAGCTTTGTCCGACGCGATGGGTTGTCACGCGGTCTGCGCGTTTTCCTTTTTCAAAAACTATATTTTATAATATTACCAAAATGAAATAAATTCCTCAAAATAACCATAACATAATTTTACCACAAATCTTATATCATAAATTTCATTTTCATCCCAAATTATTATAACTTATAATTCTCTCAAACCCCAATTATCATATAAAATCTAATGGTTATTTATACCTATATCCACTTGAGAAGAGATAATTCTTCCTCAAATATCATTCCCACATGGAAAACTGCGGGGATACAAATACAAGAGAAAATTATTACAAAGTAAACCCATCAACAATGTAACACCCCAGGTAAATAAAGAATATGACATTTTTTTATTTATCCCTATTTGTGAATAAAATATTAACATTACTTTAAAGGGAATGCTATGCTCAATGGCGTACCCAATACGCGACAACGATTTCCTTTGAAATCATACGTTGCACTCTAATAATAAAGTAATATTATTTTAAATGGTAGTTAGCATGTAGCCGTTGTATTGGCGGGAATGAATATAAATAACTAAAATATGATTATATATGTTTTTATATTTATCAGATAAAAAATTAAGGCTTAAAATAGGAAAATGATTCAATTTTTGGCATATATAATCTAATTTTGACTAAAAGGCCGAACTATCACCTTTTGATGGCGAACCATCTTTGAATATAGTTTTGGTCACTATAATACATTATATTGGGCCAAATAAAACTCTTCTTTGGAATAGGGACATCAATGTTTACTTTGTATAAATTTTTGGAATTTTTTCTGATAATGTTCATTTTTAATGAATAAGTGATAAATGTTGTACTTTAATTCAAAACATCTTTTTAATCTAATTTATTTATATGATAAATTAACTTTATAATTGGTTTTAAAGTGTAAATAGAATATATTTTTACCATTTAATCCAATGGTGGTCATTGTAATTAATATCACTTTATGATTGGACATAAACGAGTGTCAATCTTTTGAAAGATACTGTTTCATAAAAACAAGCTATTTGTTTTAATAGCAGGATTTAATTATAAAATTAATTAATGCAACATATATGTAATGAATTTTGTAAAATAGAAATAATTTTTTAATTCGGAATATCAAATATAGCTTAGGGTGAATTTTTGGTATTTTTCTGAAAAACATCAATTTTTGATGAATAGTGAAACCACAAAGTGGTGGTTAAAAAATTTGATTTTTCGTTTAAATGGGACAATACCAATTCTATGATTTGAATTTAAAAAATACAATTTAAATGATTTTAATTTTAAGTAAAATGTGGTTCAATGGGATGAAAATAATTTTTGATGAAAAGTAACTTTTAAGTTTTATTAATCGCAATTAAAGGTGATTAGTGTAATTTAAGGTAAAAATGATATTATAATAAAATGAAAATATCATGACACTTGTCCTAACCCTATTGTATGAGTTATGTCCGACCAAGACAACCCATGGGTCGATTTTTTGTATCCCATGTAGCCACTTGGGTTTGATAATGACATTTATGCCTTTTATTTAAAGTTAAAATAAAAATGTCACAAACATGATTTGTTTTACTAAAACAATTTTTACATGTGGTTATACAAGTCAGAATTTTGACTATAAATAGTAATTGAAAATATAAAAATATTTCCAACATCATAGTATTGTTATTTATAATTTTTGGACATTAAATAAAATAAATTCTTTATGACATCATGATGATGCAGCGATGACCTCATTATTTAACGATTTAAATAAAATGGAAATATAATGGAATATCTATGACCTAAACCTGTCAAAAACATATTGGATGGGTGGATTTCGAACCCTTATCTCCTTATCCTAGAAACACATTAATTTGGTACCATTAAAATCCGAAAACCATTTGAAAATAAAGTAACATTTTATACTTTTCCAAGAGTGCCCCTCCTCTCCTCTTATAAAAGGCCCCCACCTCTACCACCTTACCCACACCTCTCAAACCATTGGTTCGGCCAAGATATGATCATTTTATCTCTCCACATCCCTCTCCTCTTGATAGAAGCCTTAACTTAGGCAGGAAGCTCTTCAAGAAACCCTTTTGGTTGAAACCAAAGGGAGTTACCAAATTTTAAGGTAATGTCTTCACTTGTGCTCTTTTGTTTTATTTTGCTTCTCCAACCCCCTAAAATATTTTTATACATTTATTTTGTAACAACCCCAGTATCTTAAATATACTAGTATGTTGTTATAATAATTATTCGAGGTACACTTACACACACCTTCATCTAATGGTTAAAGAACATACAGATTCTATCGATGGGGAATTTCTGCCTCACGAAACGATGATTGTTCAACACTCATATAACACCTTCAAAGGTGGTCATTAATATGTAACTATGTTTATATATGATATATAATATTTTTATGTTTTACTTAAGCTTATTTATTTTTCATTTGTGTCATACCTTTATGGATTCCATTATGCTTATACGCGATATCATCATTTTAGGAAGTGCGAACTATCGCCCCTCAAAGTGATTTGATTCGTGTATGCCATATGTGGGATGTATAAATGATGTATTTAAAGTTATTATAAATAATTTTATACTATAATTATAATATACCTTTATATAATTATTGTTTTCTTTCCATTAAAGTATGAGATTGAAATGAAAGTAGCGTTCATGCGTACGCACGGCTTACCGTCTCCATGAACGGTGCATTTCATTTATTATCCTAAAATGTAATTTACTATTATAAGTACATATAATGGATCTATATGATTTATGATACATCTAAATGATGAATATAATTCTTTAATTAAAAATATACACATCTCTCATTTAGTTTTAATTCCATTAATATGACATAGAAATGAATGTAGCGTTCATGCGTACGTACGACTTACCGTCTCCATGAACGGTGCATTTCATTTCTTACCTCTAAATGATTAGGTAATATTATAAATACATGTATATGATAGATATATATGATATTTATGATATCCAAATCAGGAATTTCATTCTGGATATAAAGAACCTTTTACCACACGAACAACATGTAATTGTTAGAAGTCCACTTTTGACATGAGAACCAAATATCGACAAAACACACATTATTAACATAAATGATTACATAATGTTTATAACATGTAAATATTTGATATAAAAGCAATAATTAGCTTGAAAAAGGTTCATCTTCAAGTAGAAATTAAATCAAGTTTATTATTCAGGACGTTAAAGAACGATCGAGTCAAGTCGGACCTGAGGTAAGGGATCCTACTCCTCTCTTTCTTTTTAAGTACACTCTTTTATGTCATTCCTTTTAAAGATAATATTTCTTGTTATTGGGATGTTATTTTATATTAATCTTACTGTAATTTTTATGTTCATATGATGAGAGGCCCTGTTATCTCTCATCAATCCATTTTGGATGTTTTGAGTGGCACCGTTAGGCTGCCGAATTTTCGTAAGAGATCTGACCTCTCTCTTTCTTTTTAAGTTCTCTCCTTTTTGTCACTTCTTTTAAGCTCCTATTTGTTATGTTGGGGGATGTTATTTTATATTCCTCTTTCTATATACTTTATGTTAATATGATGAGATAAACTATTTTATCTCATCAATATATTTTTTGAATGTTTTATGTGTCGTCGTTAGGCTGCCGAGTTTTCGTAAGGGATTTTTCATCTCACTTTTATTCCCATGGTATTTATGCTACATTTGCCACAATTTCCATTGAGTGGTGTATGTACTGCCCATTATTTTACTAATTGTGTAATATACTTTCATTTATGAGTATTTACATCAATTTTTTATTTTCTTTCTTTCACGGGGTGTATGTTTTGAAAGTTACCCAAGTCGGTAAGGGAACCTTTCAACCTCCTCTTTTTAAAATTCTTCTTTTGTTATGTCTTTCAATTCACATACTATTATGTTGGGATATGTTCTTCTATATCTTTATTGATTTAAATTCTATTTCCATGTGATGAGATACCCTTTTTATCTCTCATCAACTCATTTTCAGAATTTTGTAGTGACGCCATTAGGCTGTCAAATTTTTGCAAGGTAACTTCTTAACCCACATTCAATTATTTGGGTTAAATCTCTAATTCATGATTTTATTATGCGAAGATTATGTGTGGAATATCTATGTTGTAGTTTCCACAATCCTTTGTGTGGATATAATATTTCTACACATAATCATCTCATTGATAAATTATTATGTCATTTAGACGGACTTGTATCAGAAATCATAACTCAATCCCATTTCATTGAGTTAAATATCTATGTCATTGGTTTTTTTCCATGATTATATGTGAATGACCTCTGATTGTTTTACACTTAATATCCCCTTATATTTTTTGTATTCATATTTGTCACACATAATCATATAAATGATTTATCCTTAATCTAAGGATACTGACTTTGTAAGGGACTTCGTCTCAATATCCTTTCATTGAAAAATATTTCATTTTATACACAACTTTCTTTTATAAGGTGTATAAACCCCTTTTACTTTTACTTTTATACAAAAGGACTCTTTTTCTACGAAGCATTATAAAAAACGACAAAAAGGAATGTTTCTTTTAACGTACGAGGTGACAATGACCTTTTCTGCTGCCACGAGTATTATTTGTTCATTGGATTCCTCAATAAGCCGTAATGTTTTTTTAAAATAAAATAAATACCATATGCTCTTTTATGTATTTTGGTATTGAAAATGGTTTTGATAAAGGATTATATTTTGTCAATATATTTAAATGGTATATTGTGATTGAAATGTGGAAATGTTATCATTCCTTTATATTGGATTTATGTGTTATAATTTTATAATGGTACTTGGACATTTTACGGGTGGTTACGTGAAAAACCATATGACAGGTGGTCCCGTCAATACCAGGACTGGTGGTTATGTTAAAAACACCAATGCATTGGGTAGTGAAGTCGGCCTTATGGCTATTCCATTAAGTATGTATGGAAGTTGGCCGAATGGCTATTCCATTAAGTGATATGTGTGGAAGTCGACCTTATGGTTATTCCACATAAGTATGTTTATGTCCCATGTTACCTTTATATGTTATGTGATCTTTATATGGGTTTTATGGTAATCTTTTGGTTACAGAATGGTAAGTAATGAACTTTTATTCAGTGAACCGTTTTTACTACATCGAAAAGGTGAAAAGTATTACTTTGATAAAGTATACATGGTTTACTTGTTGTTTTGAAAAACTAACAGTTTTCATTCTTTGTGTATCCATTACTGATCTTTTTATGCTCATCCCATGTTTTTGAAATGTTTTTCACAGGACTTAACGTGGAATAGGGTCAAGGATTGGATCAAGGGAAAGTCATGCAACCTAAAACATGGAACTGGACATGTTTTTTTTAAGAGTTTTTATTTAATGGAAACTTAGTAAAATATTCTACTTTGTAATCTTTTGAGATGTAATAGTTATGTCCTAATTATCTAAAACTCTAATCCTGAAAAGATCCACAATGTGAATTATTCATTTAATTCAATATTAAGTATGGTTTAAGGCCGGGGCCTTATAGTTGGTATTAAAGGTCGTTTTAGACAACTTTAGGGATTATGAGTTTTTGTTAGACACATGATTAGTCCCTATATCTATTATTTCAATTAAATCATTGTTTTATAACTTTTTTTAGGTTAAGTAAAGTCAGTTACGAATGGAAGGAGAAGGATCTCAAACGACATTCCTATCTCTTCCTGATGACATGCTTGCAATAATTATTGCAATGTCATGTTCGGATGATTGTGAAACATTTTCTAGAATACAACTCACTTGCAAGTAGTTGTTTGAGATATCAAACTCCTCCACTATACCTCATTATCATCGTGGATCATGGGTTGTTTTTAGACAAATACTATTTTCAGAATATTCTCATATTTTCATGAAAGGTAAATATTATCAAGGTATTTTCAAATATTTTACCATATCACAAGAATTTGAAGCATATTATGATTTTAAAAATGGTGCTGAGGAAGGAGACCCTTGTGAAACCTATTTATATTTGCTTTTAAAATATAGTCTCTCAGCACATAATTATGGTATTTTAAAAGGACCAATAATAGAAAGTTTCAACTCAAATTCTGTCCGACTATTTTATAGAAATCGTGCTTTATCAGATGTTTTGGAATTATATGTCATACATGATTATTTTCCAAAACTGTTTTTCTGTGAACACCCATATGAGCCATGTTGTACATGGTGTATTTGGATGGAGGAAGAAAATGATTTTGAAGGATCTCTAAATCATTGTTGTAATGCATGGGACTTCTACCTACGTGAACAAGATTATGATAAAACCGAGTGGACCCCATGATGAAGGTATGATGTTATTCATTTTGGGAAACGTTTTATTTTATCTTATGGTGGTGAAATAAGACTTCAAGAATTAAGATGTTGAGACCGTAATGAATTTGGATGAAAATTCGAGGTATAATAAAACTATTAAGGTTAAAATATTTAGGGTTATTTTTGGAGTTTTATAAAAAGGACAACACGCAGACCGTGTTACAACCCGTCGCGTCGGACAAAGCTGCGGGAATCGAACCCACAACCAAAGTGCAATGGGTATTTATCACCTACCACTGGACTACATGAAGTCCCTGGTTAGTTTGACTGATTATTTTTAGTTAAATGATTTTATGAATTATGATTAAGTTGATTTTGGGTTATCTATGTAAATTTATTAACCTATCATGGAGGATATGTGATTAGGTTAATTACATTTCAATACGAGACATTAAGAGCAACTGATGTTGTTTGGAGATAAATGTTACGATTTAACATGGAAGACTATGTGACTAAATCCTTCAAATATTTGGGTTTCAATCATTTTTTGGTTTACTTTGAATAATTTTATGGACAAATTGTTTATCGAATGGTCCTCATTGAACTTTGGGTTTTATTGGAAAAAATTTGGAGATTAAGAATAGATTTTCTTTTTATAAAGGGTTATCCTTTTTTGGATTATCTGATCTTGTACTAACCTTTTTGGTTTTGGTTTTGGTTAAAGACTAAAGACATGGGAATTATATAGTTCTCTTTTGTGGATTAGGTGATTATCTAGAACTTGATTATAGTACTCTTAATGCGAACATGTCTTCCTAAATACTATTCTTTTGGAGAAAATACGAGTTTGTGTAAAGAATCTAACAAAAGTTGAAAGTCAACATGATAAGTGATTATGTTTCCTTATGAATAAATTCCTCAATAAAAAGTAACTTAAAACAAAAATGTTGTCTATTAAATTTTCCTACTGGGGAATCGAATACCGTTTAACCCATCACAAGTTTGTGATTTTCTTATGGTTAACTTTCTCCTAAACATGTTTTCTATCACTCTCCATCAGAACATGACCCTATGTTTTCTCCTCCATGTCCATGTTTTCCTAAATGGAATCCTAGTATGGGTTAACTCAATTGACCTATGTAATTCACTTTCTTTACATTAATGTGATTGTTTTATTAACTTATTTTCTGATGTGGGATTTTCAATGTTGTTTCCAAGCCCTGTTTTAAAATTGCGAGGATGCAATTCCGAAAAGGGGGGAAGGATGTAACACCGCAGGTAAATAAAGAATATGACATTTTTATGTTTATCAATATTTTTGAATAAAATATTAACTTTACTTTAATGGGAACTCTATGCTCGATGGTGTACCCAATACGCGACAACGATTTCCTTTGAAATCTTATGTTGCAATCTAATAATAAAATAATATTATTTTAAATGGTAGTTAGCACGTAGCCGTTGTATTGGCGGGAATGAATAGAAATAACTAAAATATGATTTTACATGTTTATATATTTATCCAATAAAAAATAAAGGATTAAAATAAGAAAAGAATTCAATTTTTGGCATATATACTCTAATTTTCACTAAAGGGCCGAACTATCACATTTTGATGGTGAACCCTCTTTAAATATATTTTTGGTCAATCTAATACATTCTATTGTAACAAATAAAACTCTTCTTTGGAATCGGGACATCAACGTTTACTTTGTATAATTTTTTGTTATTTTTTCTGATAAAGTTCATTTTTTAATGAATAAGTGAAAAATGTTGTATTTTAATTCAAAACCTCTTTTTAATCTAATTTATTTATATGATTAGAATATCTTTTTAATTGGTTTTAATGTGTAAATAGAATATATTTTTACCATTTAATCCAATGGTGGTCATTGTAATTAATATCACTTTAAGATTGGACATAAACGAGTGTCAATATTTTGAAAGATATTGTTTCTTAAAAACACGCTATTTGTTTTAACAGCAGGATTTAATTATAAAATTAATTAATGAAACTTATATGTGATGAATTTGGTAAAATAGAAATCATTTTTGAATTCGGAATGTCAAATATATCTTAGGGTGAATTTTTGGTATTTTTCTGAAAAACTTCAATTTTTGATGAATAGTGAAACCACAAAGTGGTGGTTAGAGAATTTGAATTTTCGTTTAAATGGGACATTACCACTTCTATGATTTGAATTTCAAAAATCCAATTTAAATGATTTTAATTGTTAAGTAAAATTTTGTTCAATGTGATGAAAATAATTCATGATGAAAAATAACTTTTAAGTTTTATTAATCACGATTAAAGGTGATTAGTGTAATTTAAGGTAAAATGATATTATTATAAAATGAAAATATCTTGACACTTGTCCTTACCCTATTTTATGAGTTATGGCCGACCAATACAACCCATGGGTCTATTTTTGGAACCCTATGGAGCCACTTGGGTTTGATAATGACATTTATGCCTTTTATTTAAAGTTAAAATAAAAATGTCACAAACATGATTTGTTTTACTAAAACAATTTTTACATGTGGTTATACAAGTCATAATTTTGACTAAAATTGTAATTGGAAAGATAAAAATATTTCCTACATTATAGTATTTTTTATCTATTTTTTGGAAATTAAATAAATTAAATTCTTTATGACATCATGATGATGCAACGATGACGTCATTATTTAACGATTTAAATAAAATGGAAAGATAATGAAACATCTAGGACCTACACATGTAAAAAACCTATTGGATGGGTGGATTGAGAACCCTTATCACCTTATACTCGAAACACATCAATTTGGGACAATTAAAATCTGAAAACCATTTGAAAATAAAGTAACATTTTATACTTTTCCAAGAGTGCCCCTTCTCTCCTCTTATAAAAGGCCCCCACCTCTACCACTTTACCCACACCTCTCAAACCTTTGGCTCGGCCAAGATCTGATCATTTTATCTCTCCAAATCCCTCTCCTCATTCTATAAGCCTTAACTTAGGCAGGAATCTCTTCAAGAAACCCTTTTGGTTCAAACCAAAGGGAGTTACCCAATTTTAAGGTAACGTCTTCACTTGTGCGCTTTTGTTTTATTTTGCTTCTCCAACCCCCTGAACTCTTTTTATTCATTTATTTTGTAACAACTACAGTATCTTAAATAAACTTGGATGTTCTTAAAATAAGTATTCTATCTACACTTACACGCACCTTTATCTAATGGTTAAAGAACAAACAGTTTCTGTGGATGGCGAATTTCTGCCTCACGAAACGATGATTGTTCAACACTCATATAACACCTTCAAAGGTGGCCATTAAGATTTCACTATGTTTATATATGATATATAATATTTTTATGTTTTACTTAAGCTTCTGTATTTTTCATTTGTGGCATACCTTTATGGATTCCATTATGGGTATATGCAATATCATCATTTTAGGAAGTGCGGACTACCGCCCCCTCAAAGTGATTTGATTCATTAATGCCATATGTGGGATGTATAAAGGAGGGATTTAAAGTTATTATATATGATGTTATACTGGAATTATAATATACCTTTATATCATTATTTTTTTAGTTCCATTAAATTATGAGATAGAAATGAAAGTAGCGTTCATGCATACGCACGACTTATCGTCTCCATGAACGGTGCATTTCATTTCTTATCCTGAAATGTAATGTCTATTATAAGTAAATATAATGGATATATATGATGTATGATACATCTAAAGTATTAATATAATTCTGTAATTAAAAATATACACATCTCTCATTTATTTTTAATTCCATTAATATGACATAGAAATGAAAGTAGCGTTCATGCGTACGTACGACTTACCGTCTCCATGAACGGTGCATTTCATTTCTTACCTCTAAATGATTATGTAATATTATAAATACATTTAAATGCTTGGTATATATGATATATATTATATACAAATCAGGAATTTCATTTTGGATATAAAGAACCTTTGACCACACGAACAACATGAAATTGTAAGAAGTCCACTTTTGACTTAAGAACCAAATATCGACAAAATAAACATTATTAACTTAAATGATTACATAATGTTTATAACATGTAAATAATTGATATAAAAGGAATAATTAACTAGAAAAGGGTTCTTAAGCAAGTATAAATTAACTCATTTTTATTATTCAGGACGTTGAAGAACGATCGAGTCAAGTCGGACCCGAGGTAAGGGATCATACTCCTCTCTTTTTTTAAGTACGCTCTTTTATGTCATTCCTTTTAAAGATCATCTTTCTTGTTTTTGGAATGTTATTTTATATTAATCTTACTGTAATTTTTATGTTCATATGATGAGAGACCCTATTCTCTCTCATCAATTCATTTTGGATGTTTTGAGTGGCGCTGTTAGGCTGCTGAATTTTCGTAAGAGATCTAACCTCTCTCTTTCTTTTTAAGTAATCTCTTTTATGTCGCTTATTTTAAGAGCCTATTTGTTATGTTGGGGGATGTTCTTTTATATTACTCATTCTATAAACATTATTTTAATATGACGAGATACCCTATTTGATCTCATCAATCCATTTTTTTGTAAGTTTTATGTGGCGCTGTTAGGCTGCCAAGTTTTCGTAATGGATTTTTCATCTCACTTTTATTCCTATGGGATTTATACTACATTTTAAACAATTTACTTTGATTGGTGTATGTACTGCCCATTATTTTATTAATTGTGTAATATAATTTCATTTATGAGTATTTACCTTAATTTTGTATTGTCTTTCTTTCACGGGGTGTATGTTTCGAAAGTTACCCAAGTCGGTAAGGGAACCCTTCACCCTCCTTTTTTTAAAAGGCTTCTTTTGTTATGTCTTTTAATTCACATACTATTATGTTGGGATATGTTCTTCTATATCATTATTGATTTAAATTTTATTTCCATGTGATGAGATACCCTTTTTATCTCTCATCAACTAATTTTCTGAATTTTGTAGTGACGCCATTAGGCTGTGAAATTTTTGCAAGGGAACTTCTTAACCCACTTTGAATTCTTCGGGTTAAACCTCTAATTATTGATTTTATTATGCCAAGATTATGTGTGGAATATCTATGTTTTAGTTTCCACAATCCTTTGTGTGGATATACTATTTCTACACATAATCATCTAATTGATAAATTCTTATATCATTTAGACGGACTTGTATTAGAAATCATAACTCAATCTCATTTCATTGAGTTAAATATCTATGTCATTGGTTTTGTTTTTCCATGATTATGTGTGAATGACCTCTGATTGTTTTACACTTAATATCCACTTATATTTTGTGTATTCATATTTGTCACACATAATCATATAATTGATTTATCCTTAATCTAAGGATACCGACTTTGTAAGGGACTTCGTCTCAATCTCCTTTCATTGAGGCATATGTCGTTTTATACACAACATTCTTTTATACAGTGTATAAACCCCTTTGAATTTTAATTTTATACAAATGGAATATTTTTCTACGAATCACATTACAAAATGACAAAAAGGAATGTTTCTTTTAACGTACGCTGTGACAATGACCTTTTCCTCCGCCGTGAGTATTATTTGGTCTTTGGCTTCCTCAACAATCCGTAATTTTTTTTAAAATAAAATAAATACCATATACTCTTTTATGCATTTGGGTATTGAAAATGGTTTTGGTAAAGGATTCTATTTAGTTAATATATTTAAATGGTATATTGTGATTGAAATGTGGAAATGTTATCAATCCTTTATATTGGTTTTATGTCTTATAATTTTATAATGGTACTTGGACATTTTACGGGTGGTTATGTGATAAACCATATGACAGGTGGTTCCGTGAATACCAGGATGGGTGGTTATGTTATAACCTCCAATGCATTGGGTATGGAAGTCGGCCTTATTGATATTTCATTAAGTATGTATAGAAGTTGGCCGAATGGCTATTCCATTAAGTGATATGTGAGGAAGTCGACCTTATGGTTATTCCACTTAAGTATGTTTATGTCCCAAGTTACCTTTATATGTTATGTGATCTTTATATGGGTTTTATGGTAATATTTTGGTTACAGAAGGGTAAGTAATGAACGTTTATTCAGTGAACAGTTTTTACTACTTCAAAAAGGTGAAAAGTATTACTTTGATAAATTATACATGGTTTACATGTTGTTTTGAAAAACTAACAGTTTTCATTCTTTGTGTATCCCTTACTGAGCTTTTTATGCTCATCCCAAATTTTTGAAATGTTTTTCACAGGACTTAATGTGGAATAGGGTCAAGGATGGGATCAAGGGAAGGACATGCAACCTAAAACATGGAACTGGACATGTTTCTTTTTAAGAGTTTTTATTATATGGAAACTTAGTAAAAGTTTCGACTTTGTAATCTTTTGAGATGTAATAGTTATGTCCTAATTCTCTAAAACTCTAAACCTGAAAAGATCCTCAATTTGAATTATTTATTTAATTCAATATTAAATAAGGTTTAAGGCCGGGGCCTTATAAACAAGGAGCACTAATACTTTTTAATCACTTCTCCAACCATTTATTTCCACATATCTTCTTATTTCACAAAGAAAATATCCTATAGAATCGGGCATTCACTTGGGTAATGGCCAGGTCCCATACATTTACAGCAAATGACTGTAAATGGACTCTTGGGACCAATTTTATCTTCTTCCATAGTACTATTCATTTTTCATAGGCAAATCATCACATTATGTCCTTCTTTCCCGCATGTAAAGCATCTCTTTGTCCCATTGAGACACTTTCATGGGTGTCTCCTTCCACATTTCCTGCATGATGGAAATTGGGGATTCCATTCTCCATGGTCTCCACTGCTGGAGCTCTTATCATTCATCACCTTTCTCTTATTTATTGAGTGCGGGAATTGGTTAATATATATATTGTTGATCATATTTTTGGAAAATTGATTTGGCATAAAGAAGATATCTTTTACGCCTATCAACATTCCATTTTGTTTCTCATTTCCACCACTGTTCCCACCTTGTACATCATTCTCAAAGTCACTATGACTTCCTTGGAATCCATCCACTGACTAAAACCGGAAATAATTGTGTGAGTAACAGTAGTCATAAAATCATTTAGAGATTAACATGTCACCATATTCTCAATTTGAAACACATTAGGATTATCAAAGGTTATTTAATATCATAATATATATATAATTCCTCAAATTGGTTTGTAAAGAAAATTTAAATAATCATAAGCATATCCCCCGGGAGTGTCGTAACCAAGAGTGCAGCAAGGCCCGTTGTCGTGCACCAGTTCCCATTCGAGTCTAGCTCAAAGCGGTGTTTTCAGGATTTACCCCTAGGTACATTTGTGCTAGATCCGCCTCTACCTGCTCGTATCCAGACAGGGATGTATTGCTCGGAAAACTCACAAAATCTCTACAATAACAAAATTCTAGGAAGTTCTTCTATACTAATCCTCAATGTTCATCTTAGGTCTACGTGCTCTAATCAGATTTTATCTAAATCTAGCTTCCAAGGTTTGTACTAAAATTCCTCTGATACCAACTGTAACACCCCAACCCTAGATACCCGGAGTCGGTGCATTATTACATAACATTGGCATAATCACAAAGGATAACGTCTCGAAAGACCGATTAGTTTAGTAGTCTTAGAAACACTAGATATATTCATAAGTCTTACATTATATAATAAGGTAAAAAAAATACACCACCATCTTGTATTCATATCCCCTCATACTATCCTAGCAGGTCATTCATAAATTACATCTTCACATCCTGGGAAAGGATAAAACATTGAAAGGGGTGAGCTCAGATGCTCATTAAGGATAACAATATAGCAGAATCTTTAATAAATAAGAATAAACATTCAAGGCAATGTATAACTAAATCAAAATACTTTTAAACTTGAAATTCAACAAAGTATTGAAAAAATAAAATGAAATAATGCCATTTACTTATTCATATAGATATTCTACTAATCAAATAATCACATGCAATATCAATAACCACTTTCATAATGTTGGAATTAATTATTCCAGATTATCATAACCACATAGCCAAGGCCTCATGCCAAGACTACAAATAAGATTTTTCCATGGCCTTGTGCCAAGACACTAGTTTGTCTCATGAGGCCTATCGATGCATCGAGGAGCTATAGTGGGCTCCACCCGTCACTTACTAAGTCCAATGCATTCCTCATATGAACAGGTTTAAACATAACATAAACATTCGTATTAAAATTAGCATACGAAATGTCAATACTTTAACCACAAACCATAAATGGTATAAAAATAGCACATCCACAGTCAAACATAACTCATTCGATACAAAATGAAAGATTGTATTGTATCACATTAACATCAATCAAGAATAATGAACGATGTTGACATAGATGAAAATAATCATAAAAACTATTTGAGAGAAATATCCCCCTTTTTCTTGAAATCATTTAAAAGTCACACTATTTGTCAAGAAGCCATTTAAAATATATTTTTGAATCAAAGTGACCCATAACACTTTGAAAATTTTTAAAAGGAGTTTTAATTTCAAAACTATAATGTCCATATAAATACATATGTAAAACCATATTTTTTAAAACATGGACATTAATGAGAATGATTTAGAATAATAAGTTTTTAAATCATTTAAAAATGGTATTTTAGTTAGAGTTTCTAACCAAAAGAGAGACACTTGAATACCAATAATTGAGGTAATAAATTTTTTTTAATTATATGACAATAAAGTAATTCATGATATACTAAGTCAAAGTACATTATATACACCACATAAAAGTGATTTGGTGTATAACAACAATGAACTCTCAATGGAATGTAAATTGAGATGAAATATCTCACAAAGGCCATATACTTATGTTAAGGATAAATCAACGACATAGTTATGTGTGAAAAATATAAATACACTAAATATGATTGGATATTTAGTGTAATACAATCAAAGTACATTCAAACATAATCTTGTAAAAAAACACCAATGAATTGGATGTTTAACTCAACAAATGGAGAATGAGTTAAAATTACTCTTATCAAATTCATATCGATGACTTGAGAAATTATCAATGGAGTGATTATGTGTAAAAAAAGTATATCCACAAAAAAGGGGAGTGGAAATTACGACATAAGCAAATGAATAGTTATTCCACACATAATCTCGGAGTAAAATAATCAATGATGTTTGAATAAAGCAGAATAAATGGAAATTGAAATTTCAAATTCCCTTATCGATTAGGTAACCTGTAAAACATACACCCATGAAAGAATTATCATACAATGATGATGTAAATACCCATAAATTAATGTATATTACACAATAAATACAATCATGGGCAATACACATACACCACATGCAATAAATAAGTTGTGAATAATGGAATTCTCATGGAATTAAAAGAGAGATAAGAAACCCCTTACTTTGTACCTTTCCTTGGTAGACGGTAGGTTAACCTATTTTATAATGGTGAAATAATTTTTATTTAATTATTAGAGAATCATTTACATTAATATGATATCATATATGATCTTTTAACATTGATTTGATAATAATATCTTAGTATTATCGTCATTTCGGGTGTTAAATTACTCATTTTACATTATATTCTTTGTTACGTAAGTCGTGTTTGTTATAGATAGGTTGTATATTATTTATATCCATAATTATATCAAGTCCTTAAACATTATTTTTAATCATCAAATGAGAATTATACATGAATGGATACGATGGAGAATGAATCTCATCACGTTCGTGGAGACGGTAGTCCGTACGTACACACGTGCGACAATATCATTTTTTGATATTAAAATAATATATAATTGGATGGTATATCATATATACAGAATCATTATCATGTTATATTTATTATTTACATGAATTACATATCATTATTATAACCATCAAAATAATATTTTATTGAATAACAATTACACCACGACGTGGAGACGGTAAGCCGTACGTACGCACGTATGGTGACATGTAATTTAAATGATGGATAGAATAATGAATATGATTGTACCATATTTATAATAACATCACAGTATATAAATGATACTGGAGTTATTATTTTAGCATGGTAATAACAAAGAATGAAGATGTGTAAGATGATAGGAACTTGAAAAGGGTGGTGAAAACATTATCTCTTCTTCGGGTTCTTCCTTTTGATTTGATCAAAAGGGCTCCATAAGATGGCTTTATGACTAAAGTAAGGCCTCTAGGATTAATTGATGGAAGTTTGTAGAGTATTGGGTCAGATTTTGGCCGAGCCAAAATGCTTTTAAGGTTTGATGTAATGAGAAGGAGGAGTTCCCTTTTATAAGAAGGGTGAGGGGCACCTTTGGAAAAGTTAGAAATATTATTTTATAATAAATTCATATTCGATTTCTAATGGCTCAGAAGTGGATTATTTATAGTTTATGGTGATTATAGGTTGAAAAAAACTCAACCAATAGAATTTAGACAGGCTTGGGTCATTATATTAACCTTATCTTTAAGTATTAACTCTTAGTAAATTAGTTTCACTTTTACAGTGTATCTTTGTATTTTTATATTATATGGTTAATAAACATACTATATACATCCAAGAGACCCAAAAGTGGTCCATAAATTATAAACCAATAATTATATAAGTCTCTTGGCCGATCCATATATTTTTAGAAATTTAATATCAATTAATAATATAACATTTGTTTTAAAAAAGCTTTTATGTCAATTTTGACACTATTCAATAATTGATTTTTGTGAAACTCATATCAGAATGATTACTTCGAAAAAAGTCAATTAAATCAATAATAATATGTCATATTAACCTATAAAATTATTTTAATGCAATAAAAGTCTCCTATTTTATTTATTTGGGTATTTATAATATCAATTATTTTAAATTTTCACTATTATGGTAATTACTACATCATCATTGTGTCATAAATTAATTAAATTATTTAATGCCTAAAAATATTAAATAAAATATCATTATGTAGTAAATCTTTTTCTCTTTATAATAATTATTTATAATCGAATTTATCTTATGTGTAACCCTATATTAAAAATGTGTTAGTAAATAAACTTTGATTTTAACTCTTTTAACTCTTCTTTGAATTAAATAATAATAAATGTCCTAATCTAATCCAAGTGGACCTAAATGATAATATTATATTCCTAAGGTTGTTTTTGGTCGAGATACACTTGTCCAATAGAATTAAGACATGTGTTAGGGTAATATTAATATCATTTTTACCCTTAATTACCCTATTTACTTTTAACCGTGGTAAATAAAAGTAAAAAGTGATTATTCATTAAAAATTATTTTCATCTCATTAAACCACATTTTACTACTTGATATTAACTTTGCCTCTCGGATTTTCGAAATTCCACTCACAGAAGTAGTAAAATTAAGTTTTATGAAAAATTTAGTATTTTAACTACCACTTACTGGTTCCACTATTCATCAAAAATTGATGTTTTTCAGAACAATGCCCAAATTTCACCCTAATCTATAATTGATATTCCAAATTCAAAAATGATGTCTAATTTACAAAATTCCAAACATATAACTTGTATTAATTAATTTTATAATAGATTCCCACTGTCACAACAAATATCGTGTTTTTAAGAAACCATATATATCAAAAGATTGACAATTGTTTATGTCCAATTTCAAAGTGAAATTAATTCTAATTAACACCATTGGATAAAAAGGTAAAAATATATTCTAATTATACTTTAAAACCCATCAAATTCATAATTTATCACTATTAATTAATTTGATTAAAAAAGTTGGTTTTTATTAAAATTTAGTAATTCTCACTATTCATTAAAATATTAAAGTTATCCGAAAAGTACCAAAATTTCACCTTAGGCTAAATTCGATACTCCAAATCCAAAAATAAAGTCCATTATGAGAGGTAAAATTTCTAAAATTTTAAAAATTAGGAATTACTATTCATAACGGCTAGTTTGATTGGTAGTGGTGTGTTAGAATCTCGATGTTGCGTACAATGCACGTCATTGAATTATTCAATGGGAAACGTGTCGTGGAAGTTTGGGGTGTTACATTCTCCCCTCCGCAAATAAATTCCATCCTCGGAATTTTTTAAAATTGTGCTTGAGAATATAATGGAATGTCCCACATCAGAAAAAGAGTCAATAAAACTATCAATATAAAAGAAAGGAAGAGAGGTATAAAGGTCAACCAGGATAACCTATACTAGGATTCCATGTAGGAAAACATGGATATGGACGATAAACTAAGTGTTCAGTTCTGATGGAGAGGGATATAAAACATGGTCAGGAGAAAGTTAACAATAAGAAAATCACAAACTTGTGTTTGGACAAATGGTCCTTAGTCTCCCAGTAGGAAAAGTAAACGGAAAACATTTTTTTGTTTTAAGTTACATTAAATATGGACAAGAAATTAATTTATGATATTGACTATGAAAATAAAGAGATATACTTACTTTTTAAGTAGATTTTCATTATTTAATAACTTTTTACCACTAACACATTTTTTTGAACATTGAGTATTCATGAAGACTTGGTTATAATGAAAGAGATAGAATAAAATTCTATAGAAATACATGATCCATGTAGGATAAACTATATATTTAACTTGTCTTTATAGATTAATAAAAACCAAAATGGTTAGTAGAATATCTGATGACCCCCCAAATGGATATTCCATTAGAGAAAACAAACTAATTTTAATTTCTAAAATTAAACCATCAATACCCCAAAGATAAATAAATATCATTCAATAATCAATTGACCTTAAAATCCTTCAATATAATCCAAACTAATATTGAAACTCAAAACTTATAAGAATGTAGTCTTCCGCGTTAAATTGTATCTCCAAATGACATTAATTACTCTTAAAGTCACATACTTAAAAGTAATTAACCTAATAATTTCCATAAATAACCCAAATCACTATAAATTCATAATAAAAACATAGATAAAAATCCACCATTACTCTTCAAATGAAATCACATACTATTCTATTTTCCTTGGGCATATAGTGTTCACAACAAAGAGAACAACTTCCAAAATATCATCTATAACTTAATCACCTAATCATTTTCCTATACCAAGGGTATTCATTTAATAAGACATAATAACCCAAATCAAATTATTATTGATCAATAAAATCATTTAACTAAAAATAATTAGTCAAACTATCCAGGGACTTCATGTATTCCAGGGGTAGAAGATAAATCCCAATCACACTTTGGTTGTGGGTTCGATTCCCAAAGCTTTGTCTGACGTGACGGGTTGTCACACGGTCTACGTGTTGTCCTTTTTCAAAAACTATACTTTATAATATTACCAAAATTAAATAAATTCCTCAAAATAACCATAACATAATTTAACCACAATTCTTAAATCATACCTTGCATTTTCATCACAAATTATGATAACTTATAATTTCTCAAACCCCAACGATCATATTAAACCAAATGGTTATTTATACCTATATCCACAAGAGAAGAGATAATTTTTCCTCATATATCATTCCCACATGGCAAACTGCTAGGCTACAAATACAAGAGAAAATTATTCCAATGTAAACCCATCAACAAGGAGCACTAATACTTTTTAAACATTTCTCCAACCATTTATTTCCACATAGCTTCTTCTTTGACCAAGAAAATATCCTATAGAATAGGTAATTCACTCGGGTAATGTCCAGGTCCCCTACATTTAAGGAAAATGACTGTAAATTGACTCTTGGGACCATTTTTATCTTCTTCCATAGTACTCTTCATTTTTCTTTGTTAATTCTTCACTTTATGTCCTTATTTCCCACATGTAAATCATTTCTTTGTCCCATTGAGACACTTTCTTAGGTGTCTCCTTCCACATTTCCTACATGATGGAAATTGAGGATTCCTTTCTCCATGGTCTCCACCACTGTATCTCTTATCATTCATCACCTTTCTCTTCATTATTGAGTCCAAAAATTGGTTAATATATATATATTTTTATCATATTTTTGGAAAATTGATTTGGCATCAAGACGATATCTTTTATGCCTATTAACATTCCATTTTGTTGCTCATTCCCACCATAGTTCCCACCTTGTACATCATTCTCAAAGTCACTATGAGTTCCTTGGAATCCAGCCATTGACTAAAACTAGAAAGAATTTTGTGAGTAACAATAGTCATAAAATCATTTAAGGATTAACATGTCACCGTATTCTCAATTTGAAACACATTAGGATTAACCAAGGTCACTTACTCTCATATTATATATAAAATACCTCAAATTGGTTTCTAAATAAAATGTAAATTATCCTAAGCATATGCCAGGGGAGTTCCGTAACCAAGAGTGCAGCAAGGCACGTTGTCGTGCACCAGTTCCCGTTCGAGTCTAGCTCAAAGCGGTGTATTCGGGATTTACCCCTAGGTACATCTGTGCCAGAGCAGCCTCTACCTGCTCTTATCCATACAGGGATGTATTGCTCGGAAAACTCACAAAATATCTACAATACCAAAATTCTAGGAAGTTCTTCTATACTAATCCTCAAAGTTAATCTTAGGTCTACGTGCACTAATCAGAGTTTATCTAAATCTAGCTTCCAAGGTTTTTACTAAACTTCCTCTGATACCAACTGTAACGCCCCGACCCTAGATACCCAGAGTCGGTGCATTATTACATAACATTGGCATAATCACAAAGGATCAAGTCTCGAAAGACCGATTAGTTTAGTAGTTTTTGAAACACTAGATATATTCGTATGTCTTACATTACATCATAAGGTAAAAAAACTACAACAACATCTTGTCTTCATATCCCCTCATACTATCCCTCCAGGTCATTCATAAAGTAATTCTTCACATCCTGGGAAGGGTTAAAACATTGAAAGGGGTGAGCTCAGATTCTCAGTAAGGATAACAATATAGCAGAATCTTTCATAAATAAGAATAAAAATTCAAAGAAATGTATAACTAAAACAAAAGCCTTTTAAACTTGAACTTCAACAAAGTATGGAAAAAATAAAATGAAATAATTCCATTTACATAGTCACATGGATAATCTAAAAATCGAATAATCACATGAAATATCAATAACCACTTTCATAATGATTTCATTCATAATTCCAGACTATCATAACCACATAGCCAAGGCCTCGTGCCAAGACTACAAATAAGATTTTGCCGAGACCTTGTGCAAAGATCCTAGTTTTTCTCATGAGACCTACCGATGCATAGAGGAGAAATAGCGGGCTCCACCCGTCACTTACTAAGTCCAATGCATTCCTCATATGAACATTTTTAAACATAACATAAAAATTCGTATTAAAAATAGCATACGAAATGTCAATACTTTAACCACAAACCATGAATGGTATAAAAATAGCACATCCACAGTCAAACATAACTCATTCGATACAATATGGAAGATTGTATTGTATCACATTAGCCTCAATCAAGAATAATGAAGGATGTTGACATGGATGAAAATAATCATCAAAAATATTTGAGAGAAATATCCCCCTTTTTCTTGAAATCATTTAAAAGTCACACTATTTGTCATGAAGCCATTTAAAAATAGATTTATGAATCAATGTGTCCCATACCACATTGAAAATTTTTAAAAGGAGTTTTAATTTTAAAACTTTAATGTCCATATAAATAAATCCTCAAAACAATTTTTTTAAACATGGACATTAATGAGAATGATTTAGAATAATAAGTCTTTAAAACATTTAAAAATTGTATTTTAGTTATAGTTTCTAAAAAAAATAGAGACACTTGAATAAAAATAATTGAGGTAATAAAAACATTTTAATATCATGATAATAAAGGAATTCATGATATACTATGTCAAAGTACATTATATACACCACATAAAAGTGATTTGGTGTATAACAACAAAGAACTCTCAATGGATTGTAAATTGAGATGAAATCTCTCATAAAGGCAGTATACTTAAGTTAAGGATAAATCAACGACATAGTTATGTGTGAAAAATATAAATACACTAAATATGATTGTATATTTAGTGTAAAACAATAAAAGGACATTCAAACATA
Source organism: Viscum album (assembly GCA_963277665.1). Taxonomy (NCBI): domain Eukaryota; kingdom Viridiplantae; phylum Streptophyta; class Magnoliopsida; order Santalales; family Viscaceae; genus Viscum; species Viscum album. The sequence goes on along the minus strand of OY728150.1, from coordinate 2,128,931,646 downwards.
ATCTTGTAAAAAACACCAATGAATTGGATGTTTAACTCAACAAATGGAGAATGAGTTAAAATTACTGTTATCAAATTCATATCGATGACTTGAAAAATTATAAATGGAGTGATTATGTGTATAAATAGTATATCATCAAAAAATGGGAGTCGAAATTATGACATAAGAAAATGAATAGTGATTCCACACATAATCTCGGAGTAAAATAATCAATGAAGTTTGAATAAAGCCGAATAAATAGAAATTGAAATTTCAAATTCCCTTATCGATTAGGTAACTTTTAAAACATACACCCATGAAAGAAGTATCATACAATGATGATGTAAATACCCATAAATTAAATTATATTACACAATAAATACAATCATGTGCAGTACACATACACCACGTGCAATAAATAAGTGGTGAACAATGGAATTCTCACAGAATTAAAAATGAGATAAGAAACCCATTACTTTGTACGTTTTCCTTGGTAGACGGTAGGTTAACCTCCTGTATAATGGTGAAATAATTGTTATTTAATTATACAAGAATCATTTAAATTAATATGATATCATATATGATCTTTTAACATTGATTTGTTAATAATATCTTAGTATTATAGTCATTTCAGGTGTTAACTTACTCATTTTCCATTATATTATTTGTTACGTAAGACATGTTTGTTATGGATAGGTTGTATATTATTCATATCCATAATTATATCAAGTCCTTAAACAATATTTTTATTCATTAAATTAAGAATTATACTTGAATGGATACGATGGAGAATGAATTTCATCACGTTCGTGGAGACGGTAGTCCGTACGTACACACGAGCGACAATATCATTATTTTGATATTAAAATAATATATAATTGGATAGTATATAATATATACAGAATCAATATCATGTTATATTTATTATTTATATGAATTAAAAATCATTATTATACCCATAAAAATAATAATTTATTGAATAAAAATTACAGCACGACGTGGAGACGGTAAGCCGTACGTACGCACGTATGGTGACATGTTATTCAAAGGATGGATAGAATACTGAACATGATTGTACCATATTTATAATAACATCAAAATATATATAGGATACTGGAGTTATTATTTTAGATTGTTAATAACATAGAAAGAAGAAGTGGAATAAGAAAGGAACTTGAAAAAAGGTGGTGAAAACATTACCTCTTCTTCGGGTTCTTCCTATTGATTTGATCAAAAGAGCTCCTTATGTTGGCATTAATAGTAAAGGAAGGCCTCTATGATGAATTGAGGGAAGTTGAGAGAATATTGGGGCAGAGTTTGGCCGATCCAAAATGCTTTAAAGGTGTGAAGTAATGAGAAGGAAGAGTGCCCTTTTATAAGAGGGGTGAGGGGCACCTTTTGAAAAGCTAGAAATATTATTTTATAATAAATTCATATTCGGTTTCTAATGTCTCAGAAGTGGATTATTTAAAGTTTAAGGTGATGATAGATCGAAAAACACTCAACCAATAGAATTTATATAGGTTTGGGTCATTATATTAACCTCATCTTTAAGTATTAACTCTTAGTTAATTAGTTTCACTTTTACAATGTTTCATTGTATTTTTATATTATATCGTTAATAAACATACTATATACATCCAATAGACCCCCAATTGGTCCATTAATGATACAACTATTATGATATATGTCTCTTGGCCGAACCTTATATTTTTAGGAATTTAATATCAATTAATAATATAACATTTGTTTTAAAAAAGCTTTTATGTCAATTTTGACACTATTCAATAATTGAATTTTGTGAAACTCATATCAGAATGATTACTTCAAACAATGTCAATTAAATCATTCCTAATATGTCATATTAACCTAGAAAATTAGTTTAATTCACTTAAAGTCTCCAATTATATTTATTTCGGTATTTATAATATCAATGATTTTAATTTTTCACTATTATGGTAATTACTACATCATCATTGTGTCATAAATAAATTAAATTATATAATTCCTAAAAATTATAAATAAATTATCATTATGTAGTAAATCTTTTTATATTTCTTATTAATATTTATAATCGAATTTATCTTATGTATAACCCTATATTAAAAATGTGTTAGTAAATAAACTTTGAATTTAACTCTTTTAACTCTTCTTTGAATTAAATAGTAATAAATGTCCTAATCTATTCCAAGTGGACCTAATTGATAATATTTTATTCCTATGGTTGTTTATGGTCGAGATACACTTGACCAATATAATTAGTACATGTGTTAGGGTAATGTTAATATCATTTTTACCCTTAATTACCCTATTTACTTTTAACTGTGGTAAATAAAAGTAAAAAGTTACTATTCATCAAAAATTATTTTCATCTCATTGAACGACATTTTATTTATTGGTATTAACAGTGTCTCTCGGATTTTCGAAATGCCACTCATAGAAGTAGTAAAAATAAGCTTTATGAAAAATTTAGTATTTTAACTACCACTTAGTGGTTTCACTATTCATAAAAAATTGATGTTTTTCAGAACAATGCCAAAATTTCACCTTAAGATATAATTGATATTAAAAATTGAAAAATGATTCCTATTTTAAAAAATTCCAAACATATATGTTTCATTAATTAATTTTATAATTGATTCCCTCTTTCACAACAAATAGCGTTTTTTTAAGAAACAATATATATCAAAAGATTGACAATTGTTTTTGTCCAATTTCAAAGTGAAATTAATTATAATGAAAATAATCCGATAAAAAGGTAAAAATATATTCTAATTATACTTTAAAACCACTCAAATTCATAATTTATCACTATTAATTATTTTGATTAAAAAAGTTGTTTTTAATTAAAATTTAGTAATTTTCACTATTCATCAAAATATTAAAGTTATCCGAAAAGTACCAAAATATCACCTTAGGCTAAATTCAATACTCCAAATCCAAAAATGAAGTCCATTTTGAGAGATAAAATTTCTAAAATTTTCAAAAGTAGGTATTACTATTCATAATGGCTAGTTTGATTGGTAGTGGTGTGTTAGAATCTCGAAGTTGCATACAATGCACGTCATTGCATTATTCAAAGGGAAACGTACCGTGGAAGCAAGGGGTGTTACATAAAGTGAGTCTGAAAGTAATTGCTATGAATTCATAGTGCTCGTACCTTTTACAAAAAGTAGTGTTTGGGATATCCTACTTCTTCACCTTTACATGGAAATATACCGATCACAAATCCACCTTGGAGAAGTATTGTTCCCCACGTAGGTAATCAAACATGTCATAAATTCTTGAAAGAGGATACATGTTTTTATAGTGACTTTTTGAGGTAATAATAATCAATGCAAAGGCACATTGACCCATCCATCTTCTTGATGAACCAGAATGGTGCACCCCATGGTGATGAAAAGGGGCGTATAAACCCTTTATCCATATTATATTTTATTTGTTTCTTTAACTCCACAAGCACCAAAAAACCATTCTATATAGATTCTTGAATATTTTTAATTCCCTGGTTATAATATCATTTGAGAATTCAACATCTCATCTTTGAGGAAGACTAGGCTATTCCTTGAGAAACACATCAGTGAATTTCCTCACAATATGCATGTCTTCAAGGATGATTTCTTTCGTAGACACAATCTTCTGAGAAAGATATTCGTTCTCATAAGGTAGTTATATCAACACATGATATTATGCTTCTATGGATGATTCCTCCTCCTCCTTGTACTTGTACATAATTGAGGGTCAATTCACCATATAGTGAGTGACTTCCCTCTCAGGGAAATTTATGTTTTCTCTGTATAGGGAAATCCAATTCATTCCATGAATTCCATCAAATTCCACGAGAGGGGTATGATGAGGATCACTGGGATGTTCACACCACAAATTGATTCATGGGAGGAGTTATATTCATGGGATGAAATTATTTCCCCATTTTCCATTATCAATGACATCATTATGTCCTTCATTTTTGTGGTGTAGGGATTTTTCTACTAAACATTGATGATATAAAAGATTGCATAGAACCCAAATCAAAAAGTGAGTTCACTGTTCTTGAATTAATATCTAATTACCTGTCACCACATCATTTTCATGGTTTTCTTTAGTGGTCATGATCGAATAATCATTCCCTTTCTACCTTGGAGATTTTTGGTTTCCCCCAAAAAACCCATGGATTAGAGAACTAGTTTGCAGAGTGCCCTAGTTCTTTGCAGTTGAAGCAATGAACAATGCACTGAGGGTCGAATGGAGTGTTCATTTCCCCTATCACAGTAGAGGGTTTTTATATTCAGTAGTTAATATCCAGGATCCCCTTTCTTCCAAACATATAGCATTTCCTCATATCCATTAGGAAATTTCAAGGGTTCTTTTTTTCACCTTTGGCATTTAGGGTGATAGAATTTCTTAGCACCGTTGGATTTATCGATTTGACTACTAGAAATAATTTCCACAGATCACTTTGTATCCCCATTATAACAATTAGATTCACTGATCTTCATTTTGACATTGAGAAGATATAGTAAAATTTCATCATAGCTCTCAAAGTCATATATCACTAGGGCTTTTCATAGTATAGATTTTATCCCACCAATGAATAAGTAAACCATACATTCGGGTGTAATGACAAAGACAAAGTCATATCGTGAAAACCATGTCATGTTTTCATTAAATGATTGGATGGATTATTCATCTTTTTTCTTGAGGTAAAGGATGTCATTTTCCCCCTTCATTCCAAGGGTTTGTGGAAAATATTTATCTAAAAATATTTTCTAGAAATCCTTCTATTATCATGCCTTGAACTCCTCCTTAGACTTTGTATTTAAGATCTATGTCTATCATTGATCAGCTTCACTATCCATATGATAAGAATCCCTAAGTACCTTCTATTGATTAGAACATTCCTATATAGAAAAAATCTTTTCAAGGGATTTGATCAATTTTTCAGAGATTGAGGGATCAGATGATCCATTAAAAGTATGAGGCCTTTGCCTCATGATGCTATCGAGTTTTTGTTATTCATTCTTGGGGGGGGGGGGGTTTAATGTTCCTATGGAACCATTTATTTTTTCAAAACATGAGTCAATTGAGAGATTTTCATGACAATGTTTTTGATTACCACTCCCATCGGATTGAGCATCTCATTAGAACAGTCATTACATTGTTCTTCACATCTGTTGTTAGTCAAGATCCTCCTATTTTTGGGCATTGGATAGAATAGAGGGGATGTTAGGGGTAACACATAAAGGGGAATCCAATGAAAAAAGGATAACTTATAAATTTTATTTATTTCCATAATATATCTATATTATCAATGTTCTACTTTCCAAAATATATTATTAGGGGAATTCTTTAATTCCCTTAATAATGGTTCATGCTATGATTATGAATTTACCAAATCATTTCTCCCAGGTGTGTCTTCACCAGGATTGTAGCAATGCTCATTCTTGTGCAATAGTTCTTATTGGACTCTAGCTGAAAGTAGTTTTTTCAGGTTTTACCCCTAGATACATCAGTTCTAGAGCCACCTCTACCTACTGGTATGTAGACAGGGATGTATTTTCTTGATAAACCACATTCTCAATCTTCACCAAACTTTAGTGGTGTTTTTATTATAATTATTCTTATCACTAATTCTTTAACTAGGGTTTTGTAATCCAAATCCCAAAATAACTAAACCTATCCTCTTATACAAACTACACCAACCCTACACTTAATTAGATACTTAATCATGATATATTACATAAAGATGAACTTAATACAACTCTAGAGATTGATATGTCTATTAATATGGGAATTTATGAACTTTACATAACCACATAGAACATAAAATAGAACATATTTATTGAAATCTTCTTTTACAAGAGAACAACATTTATCCGTACTTAGCATTATAAGGGATAACCTCAAGACATGCACAAGAAAAGGGTGACCTATAAATCCCAGTAATGGAAAAAAAGGGAATAACATATAGAATATAGTACATATTATGAAATAGGTATATCAAAAAGGCACAATAGAAACATGAAAATAATTGAAAGATGTAATACAATTATCATTACATGGAAATGTGGAAACAACATTTAACATGATATTTGCACGAGCCAATGGTCATTGCACATGAAGAATGAGTAAACCCTCATTTAACTTGAATTATAAAGATTAAACCCGCATTTCACTTGACTAATAATGTGTAAACCCTCATTTCACTTGACTTATCATGATACTAATCTATACCCAATGCATTTGAGCACTATCAGGGCACACACATTATAAAAATTTCATTTCATTCATAAGTGTTCCACATGAATCATACAACATGGATTCATTAATCATTATAATTTATTCCATGAATTAGAGATTTTGAATACATAAATGTATGTCCTGAATCATTAAGTAAATGTTCATAAAATTGTATAACATTGAGAGATAAATGGTTATGGTATTCACATATAAAATTATTTTGGGATGGGAAATTTTGGTGTAATTTCATAAACATACCAATGTAAAATATAAATCATACATTGGGTTGATGAGAGAGAAAAAGAGTATCTTATAATTTATACAATAAATGAATAGTAAGGGGTCATGTATTATAATATACCAACATATGTAATGGAATTTAGATTCATTATACAGATGAATTTCTTGAATGTAAATGATAAGTGATAAATTCCTTATTGAATTTTGGCATGGTAACAGGTGCACATGGTAATAATTAATGAGAGAGAATGTGGTCTATAATAATTCAAACTGAAGGAAGGAATTATGTTGGAGGTTTATATCATACCCAAACATTTTTAACTGAAAATAATGGTTATAAAAGCATAATGAGGTATTCACAGAAATAAAAAAGGTAGTAGTTCATTACTTGGAAGTCTGATCCAAAATGCTTGGTAGAGGCTTTAGAAACAATTACAGGGAGTATGGGGAGACTTTTGAGGATTCTAGAGATATTAGAGAAGTGGTTGGTCATGCTCTAAATGGTTTGACAGAAGAAGAATGAGATATTTAGTTGGTTTATATGGGAAATGATATATAATTTTTTATTATTTAAGTTTTGGTCACCACACATTAATCTAATCAAAAACCCAATCCAACCCATGGTTTTTTCCCATTGTTTTTTCCAAATTGGAGAGGAAAACATTATTTTATAAGGCCAATGGCCTATATTTTTTTAATATTAGGCTTCCTTATGTGGAGGTGAGTCACACTCTCATGTAAATCATTTTAAAATGTTAAAATGTTTTATAAGTCTTGAAGGGACCACTAAGGCTTTGTAAAATTAATCAAAAAAACCTAAAATCACATTATTCTAAAGGTAAAACATATATTGACCCAAAATACCATTTAATGTATTTTATTAAATCACTATTGGGTTATTATGATGTCATAAAATACATTATATATTTAAACAGTATTTACTTTTTACCCAAAAAATCTATTGTCTCATAAAATTAAAAAAATCCCTGTTGGATAATTTTGATGTCCAGATTCAAGAAATAATATTAATTTTATAAATATATTTTTATAAATATGGGAATTTTTACTTTCAAAATAAAAAACATTCATTTATCTAGAATTCACGAGTTTTGACAAAAACATCTTTCAAACCATAATAAAAATGACAATTGTATTCATAAAATTATATGATAATTTATATGTAATAAAAAGTAATTTATTAATAACATTTTATCAAAATAAAATTTAATTTAAAAATCTATTAGTTCATCAATATATATTTCATAATTAAATATTAACTAAATATACCATATGTGCTTTAAAAACTATTTACAAAGAAACTATAATAAAATAAATGTTTATTTTTTATTTTGTTAAAAATAATGCACATAGTTATAGTTATAGGGTCTTGTTATATAACACCTTATAACAACCTCATATGACCTAAGGGTGAGGTGTTTGAGTGTGATAAACTCATTGGGTGGCTCAGATAATATCGCTCGGGTGGTAATCTCTATCAAATTCCACTTCTCCTATTGGCGGTTCCGTTTAAGCTCAATGTGTTGAAGATCAACTTGGTCTTGGAAAAGAGAGAATCCCAATGACACAACCTCTTTTCCGAGATCTAAAAAATAGGCTTATTAAGGAGAAATGCTACAAAGATGAGTCCATCACATCTATTGTCTGAGTAAATTGGATTTGTTAACACCCTATATTTATACTATTCATTATGATATTAGCAATAGTACAAATTAATAACGGTATTTTAAAGTCCAAAAAATAAAACAAATGAAGCTCATATGTTTTATATAACCATTTTACATAACAATACATTTAATCAGCTCAATATAAAATTTTATTAGTAAAATGTTGGGTTTTTACAGGCCATCCCACCCACCATTATTATGTAGGACCTGAATTTCACATTATATTTTTTATACTTCCACTTTATCCAATGCTTTGGATCAATCCCCTTTTTATTGGTTATAAATATTAATAATTAATTGAGTAAACAAACGAATGTGGATATTTTTCCAAATGGATCCATAATGATGCCAACCCAGGTGTTAAAAAGTTGGACAGGTGGAATGGTGTAACTCATACCAAGACTAGAAACAAAATTTTTCTCTCTGAGGTCAAATATTGATTTAACAGTTTCTCATTAAATTTATTGTTATGTAATTCATATTAATATCAAATTTAATTATTTATTTAATTATAATTACAAAATATATTAATTTATGGAAGCAAGGCCATAATCAAATAAATAAATGAATTAATTTTTAGAAAAATATATAAAATAGTTTAATTTGTGTGAAATTTCTATCCATCATGGTGAATTAAAATTTTATCATCCAATTTATATTAAAAATAACTATAATAGATAAAAAAATAAAATGTATTCATCATAAATTAAAATCCATCAATTAAATATTATTTTATGCTTGGAATTATATTAATTAATTTAGAATAGGATCCCAATAACTATTCAATTGACTAACCCTCATTGGTACACTTTAGTTTATCATGGAGATATTTTAAATGTTATGGATTGACATAACCATATTAAATAAATATATAATGTTGTCGTTATAATTTATGTTACTTGGAGGTAAGCTCCATAGAAATTCATTTCAAAATTATTGGAAAGTTGAGTCCACTCGATGGATCAAGGAGATACAATCCCATAGTTGGAAAAGACCTACATACTTAAATAGCATAATGTAGCTCTACCAACCCTCATTGGTGTTTATTTTAAGGGGAATATAGATCATCACCAATATAATAATAAGGAAACTATACATTCTTGAGTTTAATGGTGATGGACATTATGAATTTATATAATATATGGAGATTTAATAGAAATAATTTATTTATTATTTTTCATATTATTTTTTAGAATGAAAATATACTAATAATCTGGGCATTTTATAGTATAATATGATGGAAATATCGTTATCCACAAAATCATTATAATCAAAAATGGAGAAGGTAAACCTACCAACTAACAGTTATTTATAATGATGGTTTATCCACCTTTTTTTATGAGTTACACCATTAATAGAAATCTTACATTCTAGAATAATAAATTTTTGATCTGCATGTTATAGAGGTTAGGGTTGTAGAGTTAATCGTCTAATAAAAACATTTGAGTGATGATGTTAACATTAAATATTTTATTTAATCATCCATGTCTCATTAAATCATGAAAAATTGACGTGTATATCATGATTTAGCACCTCTTTGGTCGTTTGTAACACCCCAAGATTCCACGGTATGCATCTCTTTGAATAATGCAATAGCTTGCGTTGTACGCAACTTCGAGTTCTAACACCCCAAGACCAATAAAACTACCCATTAGGAATAGTAATACACATTTTTGGAAATATAATGAATTTTATTTCTCAAAATGGACTTCATTTTTGGATTTGTAAAATCAAAATTACCTTATGGTGAATTATTAATATTTTTCTAAATAAATTTAATTTTTTGATGAATAGTTAAAAACATTGCATTATTGTTTAATACAGACATTTCATTTAAATAAATATTTATTTTATTTAAATTTATTTAATTTATAAATAGATATGTAATACCTATATAATTTCAATATAATGCATTGAATTCATTTTATAATGATATTAAATGTATAAAATTTTATTGAACTTTTTACAGCCTTTTACCTACCTACTAGAAACAATTGAAAATATTCATAAAACATAATTTTACCGCTTCTGTGAATTGAATTTTAAAAATATGAGAGACACGATTGACACATGAAATTAAGATTTTGTTCAATAATATGAATATAATTTTTTTGAATAGAAATTTCTCAATTTTATTTACCACGGTTAAATGTAAATAGGATAATTATAGGAAAAAATGATATTATAATTACTTTAACACATGTAATAATTATATTGGATAAGTCTAGTTTGACCAAAATCAACCTATGAATAAAATATGGTCTTTTAGGTCCCCTTGGATTAGATTAGGAGATTTATAATTATTTTATTTATAGAAAAGTTAAAAACGTTACATTCAATGTTTAATAACTAAAACAATTTTATATAGGTTTATACATATTATAAATTAGAATATAAATATTCAGTAGAGAGATAAAAATATTCCCTATATAATTGAATATTATTTTTTATTTTTAGGAATAAAATATTTAAATTTATTTTTGACACAACGATGATGTAGTAATTACCTTATTATTGAATGATTAAAATAATTTATATTATAAATATTAATATAATTGTAAATGGGAACTTTTGATGTATTCCACAAATTTTATAGGTTAAAATTACATTTTAGGGTTTATTAATTTAATATTTTATATGTGATATGGTTTTTATGACTTTCACAAAAACAAAATACTAAATAGTATCATAATGGACATAAATGATTTTTTAAAACAAATAATATATTATTAATTAATATAAAATTCCTCAATATAAATGGTTTGTCCAAGGTACATATATGATGGTAGATATTTCCATAATGAACCAAGTTTGGTTCTCTTGGCTTTTTATAGTATGTTTATTAACAATTTATTATAATAATACAGGAATACATGGTAAAAGTTAAACTATTTAACTAAGAGTTAAATCTACAAGATAACGCTAATATGGTGACCTAAACATGTCCAAAACCAATTATTTGAGAGGTTTTTGACCCATCCCTACCATAGCCTAGAAATAAATTCTTTTGGTGCCATTATAAAAAAAATAATTTTATTGTAAAATAATATTTCAAACTTTTACTAAAGTAGCCCTCACCTCTCTTATAAGAGGGTACTTACCCTTCCATATATTTCAATACCCTAAATCCTTTTGGCACAACAAAAAACTTCCCAAATAAACTCCCAACTACCCTCACATGGTCTTACAGTCCTCCCATTTGATCAGAAAGCCAACATAAGGACACCTTTTGATCAAATCAAAAGGATGCACCCGAAGTAGAGGTAATAATCTCAACACCTCTTTCAAAGTTATCTCCTTCTCCCACATCATCTTTTATGTAGTTTCCATACCAAATTAATAACTCTAGTACCTTCTAAATACTATGATGTTATCATAAATATGGTACAAACATATTCATTATTCTATCCATCCTATGAATGATAAAGTCAACAAACGTGCGTAGGTACAACTTTTCATCTCCACATGGTGGTGTAGTTGTTATTCAAAACATAATTATTTGGATTGGTATAATAATGAGTTTAATTGATGTAAATAATAAACATAACATGTAAATTATTCTGTATGTATGATATACCATTAAATAACATATGATTTCACCATCAATATAATGATATTTTTGCTCGTGCGTACGTACCGATTTCCATCTCCATGAACGCGTTGAGATTCATTCCCCATTATAACAATTTAATAAAAAATTTCACATTATGATTAGAAATAATGTTTAAGAAATTAATATAATTCTTCATATGATTTAGATACACCCTATCCATAACAAACATGGCTTATGTGACAAAATATATAAAGTAAAATAAATCAGTAAACACCTGAAACAATTATAAAACGAAAGTCATATTAAAAAACAATATAAGAAGATCATATATAATATCATATTTATGTATATGGTTATTTAATAATATATTAAAAGTGATTAAACTATTATACATGAGGTTAAATTACCCTCAACCAAATAAAATTACAAGGTATGGGTTAATTTTACCATCACATTATTATCCGACGTTGTTTATATGTGAGTATATACTGTGACATATTTATCATCCACATATGTGCTTCATAAAATTGAATTTAAAAACATTTTTACGTTTTGTTAGAATATGGGTTATATTCATTTATTCCATTTTTTTAATTTTTATAATTTTTTTATAAAATAATCTTTCTGTCATTTTCCAAACAAGGTCCCTTATGACCTTTTCAACAAAATTTCGGAAAGATTGTTTTTTAACTTATACGGAGCATGTAGATATTTTTCCCCCATTATAACTCCTTAAAAGCTTCCATGAAAATATTATAATAATATTTAAAATATTAATGTTTTATTTTATAATGGAATGTTTTTAAAAAATAATTCAAAATAGAAATAGACATTTCTCTCAAACACTGTTGATTTCATCTATGTCAACATCCATTGATGGAATTTTCTCTAATTTGAAGTTGATTTATTTTTATACAATCCTTCATATTATATTGACGTTTTTGTGATTGGTTTTAATCTGGATGTGTTATTTTTATACTCTTTATGGTTTATGGGTAAACAATTAACATTTCGTATGATAGTTTAATACGAATTCTTATGTTATGTTTCAACCGTTTCATATGAGAAATGCATTGGACTTAGTAAGTGATGGGTGGAGGCCCCTATTGATACTTGATGCATCAGTAGGTCTCATGGGACAAAATATTGTCTTGTCACAAGGCCTTGAAAAAATCTTATAGGTAGTGTTGGAAAGATGCCTTGACTATATTGTAATGATGTCTAGAATTATGCATTCCTTCATTATAAAATTGGCTCTTGATATTTCATGTGATTATTCGACTAGTTGATTATCCATGTGACTAATTAAATGGAATTTTTTTATTTACATTTTCCATAATATACTGATTTTTATGTTTAAAATGATTTTATTTTATTCTTATACATCACCGTAAATGTTTATGCATATTTATGATGGTTTCTACTATATTGGTATCCTTACTAAGAATAAGTGATCACCCTTTCTATTATTTTATTTTTTCCCTAGATGCGAAAAAATTTATTATGACAAACCTGCAGGGATTGTCTAAGGGAAAGGAATGTGTTAAAAGGATACATAATGTGTTTGTTTCTTCATTTCATAATGTAATGTAAAACTTATGTTTGTATCTAGTACTACCAATACTAATCTAATGGGTATTTTGGGATATAATTCCTTGTGATCATGCCAATGTCATATAATAATGCACTTGACTCTGGGTTACTGGGGTCAAACTGTTACAGTTGGTATCAGTTGATGTTTATTACAAAACGTGGAGACTAGATTTAGAAAATCTCTAATTGGAGAACATTACCCTATGATAGACTTTGAGAATTAGTACAGAAGAACATCCTAGAATTTTTGTAAAGTACAAATTTTGGGAATTTTCTAAGAATAAATCCATTTCTGCATACAAATGATAGAGGCGTCTTTGGTATAGATATACCTAGGATTAAAAATTCCATCAATGTGTTTTGGTCTTGACACGGGGTATCCTGGTTCATGAAAATGGGCATTGCTGCACATTTGGTTATGACATTACAAGGGGATATTCTTAAGAAAATTCATATTTTTATACTAACCATTATGAAGGATTAATGAGTATATACCTTCCCAATGAGTAAATTTTTATTATTATGGAATATATCAATAAATTGTTCAATTTATGTTATGTGATTGAAAAGTTAGTAATTATGTATTGCAATTCATAAACTAATCTTGTGTATTCCATTTATTAAAAATTTATCGTAGTGTAAGGAATGGAAACCATATCAATGTACGTAATCCATTTTGGTATTTCCTTCCTAATCAAGATAATTACAGTGAATCTGGTGATGTAAATGATGTTGATCAGCTTATCACCCTACTGAGACAACTCACACAGGATATGAATAATAACCATACTCGTTTGAGGCACCCTGATCCACAATGTGGAGGATCAATGTTAGAATGCCTCCTAAGGAAAAAAACACCAAAATTCATTGGGAAAACCAATCCATTTATTGCTGGGAAATGGATATGTTCCTTGGTGAAAAAATTTAATTCTTTGTTGAGTTGTGAAAGGGAAAACATTGTCATGGTAATTTATCGCATCATGGGAGATGCACATAAATGGTGGTCATTAATTCAAAACACAATGGGAGATGAAAATGTATCAACTATGGAATGGGGGGAGTTTAAAGAGAATTTCATAGAAAAAAAATTTCTTCATGACCATCGAGTGGATATATAAAGTCAATTTCTGAGTCTGAGGAAAAATGATGATGAGAATGTCCCAACATATGAGGGTAACATTACATGGTTAGCAAGGCATGAAATAGATTATATATGTAACCAATGGAGAAATATTGATAGATTCTTTTTTGGGTAAAAACCATTTCTCCATCGATCATTAGTCTAAAAATATTTCTCATCATACGAAGATATTGTATCATGTGATATCAAGATAGAAAATGAAATCTATATATCATACAACTTTAATTCAAAGCATGATAAGAGGTGATCTGTTAAAAACATTGGAAATTAAAATAAGGGGAAGATGGGAATATGTTGAATTTTCATCCCACAATAAATGTGGGAAACAACACCCCGGTACTTGCCTAAAGGGAATGAGAGTCTATTACAAGTGTAGTGAAAAAGGCCACCAAGATCGTGATTATAAGGGAACGAAAGAGGTTGTCAATGTTGAATGCTACAATGGAATAAAAATGGGGAATTATGAAAATGAATGTCCTGAGTTCCAAGGAAACTTACCTCGGAAAAGCCAAGGGAGAAATACCAAGCTTATTTGATCAGTACTGCTGATTTTGAAGCTCCAGATGATGTGGTGGAATATAATTTGAAGGTTCAATCAAGTTTATCCAATACTTAATTTGATTCTGGATCATCGCATTATTTCATATCTTCCCTTATTTCTAAGAAAATAATATATTTCCAATTTGATTTAACAGGGATGTTTTCAGTCAAAACTCATAAGGGAATTATCATTGTAATAAAGTTTTTTGAGTTAGTTCTCATTAGGGCATAGAAATGTTCTTTATCAGCTGATCTCATCATCATACACATGATTGAATTTGATATAATCCTCAAAATGGATTGTATTTTGGACCATGATGCGAATATTTATTGAATGAAGCTGGAGGTTGAAATTTTAGATGATGATAAAGAGTACCTTATCTTTAGAGAGGGAACGTTAACACCTGATTCTTATCTAGAACCACCCCAGTAGATCTACTAAATTCAATTATTGGGGAGGATGAAAATGATACAAATATGGGAGAGGAAAATAATGTTAAAATAGGGGATGTACCTACTGTGAAATAATTTGTTGATTTGTTTCCAGAGATCTTACCTAGACATCATCCAAAATGAGAAGTTGAGTTTTACATTGCTTTAATTCCTGGTTCAAGGTCCATACTGAGGACTCCTTATAGAATGTCCACTATAGAATTAGTGGAACAAAATAAAGGTCTGGAAGAATATAATAATTTAGGATTTCTTATCCCTTGTGTTTCTCCATGGGGGGGCCTTGTTCTATTTTTATGAAGAAATATGGATATATCTGGTTATGAATTGAATACACAGAGATGAATGATATAAAATAAATAACATGTATCCCCTACCTTTCATTGATGATTTATTCATCTATCTTCATGGAGACCAATATTTTTCAATGATTGACCATCGATCTGGATATCATCAGTTGTGTGTGAAGGAGGAATACATTCCGAAAACAGCATTTCGTGGTAGGTAAATACACTACGGGTTTAATGTAATGCCTTTTGGACTGAATAATTCACCCTTATTTTCATGGATAAAATGAATATAATTTTCATGGAATATCTTGATGACTTTTTAGTGGTATTATTGGATGATATATTGGTATACTAAAAAAACTACGAAGAACATGAAAATAACTTGTGAAAAATTATAAATACCCTCATAAGAAATGAATTCTTTGGGATGTTTAGAAAGTGTGACTTATGGCTTCAGGAAATTTCTTTTCATGGCCATATTATCTCTATGGATGGATTCTCTGTTGATCCTTCTAAGAGAAGAGAAACACTAGAATTACCAACATCGATGAGTATAACTGAGGTATGCAGTTTTATTGGTTTAGCAGGTTATTATTTGCATTTTTTCTAGAATTTGGTCTGATCCGCTAACCAATTAACCAAGCTCGTAGGTAAAGGGGTTAATTTTTTTTGAGAAATAGAGTGTGAGGAATGTTTTTTAGAATTGAAGAAAATATTAGCCAATGCACCAACATTTACTCTACCATCGTGGAATGATGCGTTTGTTATTTATAGTTATGCTTTAATGAAAAGACATGGTTGTTTCTTAATGAAGAATGATAGGGTTATTTCCAATGCATCATGATAGATAAAAATTGATTAAAAATTCTATCCTACTCATGATATTGGGTAGAAGCTGTAGTCTTCTATTTGAAGATATGGAGACACTATCTCTATGTTGAAAAATGGGTGATATATACTGATCACTAGAGTTGGAAGTATATTTCTCACAGAAAGAACTTGACATGAGGAAAAGACGAGGGATTGAACTACTCAAGTAACATGATTGAACTATACACTACCAACCGGGGAATGAAAATAAGGTGGCAGATGGTTTGAGCCAAAATGATCATGGAGTTTTAAACAATATGAGAGTTGAAAGGGATCATAAGATCACAGATCTAGTAAATAAGGATATTCAAATAATCATAGAAGGTAAAACATCAATAATTTTTCAAATAGTTCCAAGAAATCTTTTATAGAAAGGATAAAAATATCTCATACTGATGATGAGGTTTTTAAAAAGAAAATTATAGCTATGAATGATGGGAGATTGATTAAATTCATATATGAAGATGAAATTTTGAAATATGGAAAGAGACATTGTGTTCCCAATATACCTGATCTAAGACGAGAATTTTTTGATGATGATCATAACTCCAATTTCCCTATACACCCTAGTAGCACTAAGATGTATAGAGATTTGAAGGAACATTTTTTGGTGGGACAAAATGAAGTGGGAGATTGATCATTATGTGTCAAGATGTATGGTTTTTCAATAGGCGAAGGTTGGAAGAAAACATCCTTCAGTAGTCATCCAACCTTTTCCCATACCTATGTGTAAATTGGATGATATTATGATAGAGTTTGGCATGGGGCTACCAAAGACTCCATGAAAAAATAAAACAATATGGGTCAATGTTGATCATTTTAACAAGTTAGAACATTTTCTTGTAATAATATAGGATTTACAAATTTAACATTTTGGAAGACTATATATTAATGAAGTTGTTAGACTTTATGGAGTACCCCTATCGATCGTTTCGGATCGTGATGCCCATTTTACATTATGATTCTGGAAAAGTCTTCAGAAAGCCATGGATACTGAACATTGTTCGAGCACTTCCTACCACCCTGTAACTTATGGACAATCAAAAAGGACTATTAAAACCATAGAAGACATGTTGAGATCTTTCTCACTTGACATTCGAGGTATGTGGGATCATTATTTAGCTCTGGTAGAATTTTCCTTTAACATTAGCATCCATTCAAGTATTCTGATATAACCATATGAAGCATTCACTACAAATAAAGTGGATTTTACCAATAGAAAATTAGTGAAAAATAATATATGTGTTGGATAAAATTATTAATTCCAACAAATATTTGGGTTTGTTAGTATTAATTTTAATTACCAACATTCTTTTTACTGACATGTATATCTGTTGGTATTAACTGTTTAATACCAACATGTCTTTTAACAACACTTAAAATCTATCATCTTTTCATTTTAATACAAACATATTTTTACCAACACATAAATCTGTTATTAATAACTATTATTGCTACTATATATATACCAATAGAAAAATTTGATCTAATAAATTATTTTATAATAAATTTTTATACAAACAACTCAATATATATATATGTATAAAAAAAATTATTTGTTAATACAAATATATATTTATACATCAAATTAAAGTAACTATTTAATGAATAATATTTTTTGGAATGAATACATATATACATACAAGCATAATATATATATATATATATATTGTGTCTGTAGCTATTATCATGTCACTTTCTTTTTTTGGTCATCATATCGGATTAACACTCCACTTACTAATGATGGGAAAAAATTAAGGGTATTAGTGTTAGTATGAAGGACCCATTATAAATATTTTTTAAATACCATCTTCCATCTTAAAAATGAACACATACAAGGTAATTTGGAATCCACTATGAATAATTTTTAAAAACACTATTAATAAATATTTGAAACAAATAAATAAAATTCAATTTTAAAATATTATCATTTACAATGAATTTAAAATATATTTACAATAATAATAGAAATATTTAAAAAACTAAAATGGGGTATTAACCCTAGCCAGGCGGCTGAATACCCACCTCAAAATCGTTCCCCACCGCTGCTTCGCATCCCCCCCATCGCTCCGCCTCCACCATTCCGCCTCCCCAGCACTCTGCCTCCACCTCCCCACCCCCTATTGTTCCATCTCAAACATTTCGTCATTTTGTCATTCCACTGTTCTACCTTCCCATCGCTCCACCTCCGCCATTCTGCCCCTGCCATTCCGCCTCCTCACTCCCTATTGTTATGCCTCCTCCGTTATTCCTCCTCCATTCCACCTCCACTGTTCCTAGTCACGAACATCCTAAATATACCGGTGCATGCCTCCATCCTAAATCCATCCCTACCACCATCTTAAACCCTTCCCTAATTGATCATTTGATGCCCATGCACCTGATCTCTTACTAGGATCTTCAGATTCAATTCTCAATCACTCATAGAGATTATAAGCACAGTAAAGTTAAAGGATATTGAATATGATGTTTGGAGAATGGGTCAAGTCATCACCCCCTTGACTATTTTTGTTGTAAGTTATTGTGATGTTCTGGGTATAGAAACTTTATTATAAATTGGCATTAGGATATTTCTATTCCCATTTTATCTATTTGTTCTTATTGATCCATCGTAGATTGTTTCATCAATAGCTTGATTATAGGAAGAGGTGAAGTTGTCGAGCTTTATTTCAGCAGCATGGAGAATCAATCACGGGAGGAAAAAATCCAAGGTTCTCCTTCTTTTACCTTCAGTCGACAATATAATGGTATGGTTAATCATCAGTGGATACTCAAACCAAGGATATTCTTGATATTAACTCTTTGGAGGTTTGTACTACCAAATGAAACCTCACTGATTATTCACAATCCTTGTGAAAATGTCTTTTTTCATCATTATTGGGGTGTTCATAGTATTTATTCACGATTACGATACTTATTCAGCCATCCATTATAGGCGTTTCCGGATGTATACGAAGGGAGACATTTCCAGGCCTCCGAAAATTATGGTGGGTATGTTTTTCATGGTTTAGCTTTATATATGTGGGTAGCCTTTGTCTATGAATTTATTTATTCCATACATTATAATTAATTGGAGAACAATGTTATTTTATAACTGTAAAATCATGATTTCAATATTTATATCATCATGGAATGGGTTTTTCTATAAAATGGCATGTTATGTTGAACACTTAAGACAAAGAAGTGAAACTTGTTGTAATGGCTGGGATCGGTTTGGAGTGTTCAATTTGATTGAAGATGTCTACAACATTTTCAAATGTGGTCTCTATACACATGATGATAATGGTTGTTCCTAATCTATTAGGTTTTCTTTACATAAACAAATGATTTGTGATGTATTTTCTTGTATGTATACTAAAAGGTAAATCATCATAAATGGGTTGTCTATTAAGGTGTCTGTATAAAAACAAATGGTTTTATTAGGTAATTATAAAATTGGTTTTCTGTACAATTCTACATGTGTAATGCTTTCTCAAATGGGTTGAACAGAAATGTGAATAACAAAAAATTCATCTTAGTGCACTTATTCAGCTGAAATGAGAATAACAAGTATTTCCGAAATTTGATTCAACATTTTTGAGATCCTTTGATATGTCACTGATCTATTTAAAGTGAAATTTTCACTTTAAGATAATTTTTCTGCTTAAAAAAATCCAAAGTAGGTGAAATTAGTGGATTATTCTCACTTCCATCAATTTTGGGTGCATCTTAGAAATACCGATGACTTGAATTATTTGCATTGTTTTAATGTGATGTTCCATCTGCAATGAATGGGATTGGAACAAAACATCCAGGGAACATCTAGCATTCTATTTTCAACTCTATTATATTCCTTGTGATAAAAATTTAATCTGCAAGTATACAATAACTATCCTTCTTAATAAGTCCCCAGCCATATTTATAAAATTTGAAAAGGTCCATTAAGACTATTTTTTAAACAATTCACTAAATGCCCAAGGTTCTCCTTGCATAAAATGGTTTGTTAGATATTTATTTAGGTGTCATTATCATTTAAAGGTATCGTTACTAGATTGTATAATTTTATACTAGATATATGTCTATTTCATTTACTTATATTCCTAAGAAACGGTATTACACCAATGCTTGTAAAACCACTTGCTATCCAGTTAATGACTCGGGCTTGATGAATGGATCAAAATTACTGGTTTATTAACTGGATGATGATATGTCTCTATTATAACTGATTTCTTTACTTATATAAAGTGCATGGATGTTTTTTTTGGAAATATCATCAAAATAAACAAGAATTAGAAACTGACAATGACTTACTAATGACTGGTTATGTCAAGGAGATTTTTAACCAAAAAACTATTGGTGTTGTTGAGGTCACTGGTTATATAATCTTCTTGTTATTTTTATAGGATTCATTATTATTTCTAATGCTTCTTTGAATTTCCATTTTAATTTATTTTATATTCATATTAATTTTTTTATTCAATGCCTTAGGGAGATTTAGTTTCTCTGAAATCATGGATGATTTTAACTTAGTGATGATGATATGGTTATATTATTACATTCCCAGTTATGTGCAAAGTATATATATCAAGTAAATACACTAAAATGATTTATCCTCATGATCACATTGAAATCAATTAAAATTTTACTAGTAAAATGAGGGGATAAATGTTTGGATGTGGCAAAAAAGTTTTGTTTTTTACTCATTTTTTCAATGGATTGGGTGATGTTAAAAATTACATGGGAGTTGTCACGACCTGACCCTATCCGGGCTCGAGCTGCAACTACCCCAAGCCCGCCTCCATAGGCCAGGGGTTGGAGACTAGAGCCAAAGGCACAACAACTCAGGGAGACCTTTTCCTAAGTACATGTACACGCACACACACACACACACAGAAAACTCAATGCAAAAGTGTAGAGTAAAAGAAAAGACAAGCAACGAAAAGGGAAACTACCATAAATAAATCACCAGAGTGCATCGACCTCTAAACAGTACCAGGTACAAACTGAAAAGAAAGGGGCAAAACACATGCCCAACCCAAATGTGCCACAACCCGGCAACAGGTAAACAAAAAGAAACAGCTGACAGGTCTCCCACCTGGATCCCGGCCACGACCACCGCACGCGGTCCAATATCCCAAGCTCCTACGCTCCACTGAAGTCACGCTCCACATGTCCATCGTCTGCAAGGGAACACCAAGTGCGGGAAAAGCCCAAGTAGGGGTGAGTATAAAAATACTCAGTAGGATACCCCGAAGGCTCGAGGGAGCAACAAAGGAGGTACCGAAGGGTGAGCATTAGAGCGAACAGGGAATAGAAAGGAGTACAACCAAGGGTGCAGTAAAGAGTAAGAGATCAACCCAACAAGAGAAAGGTTGAAGAATCGTCCTAACACAAGGAGCTAGGAACGGTGAGAAGGTACACTTCTCATCGAGCTTTTGCTGCCTATAGCAGGAGAGTAGACACATCCAACCACGAGAAGCTAGAAGCGGAAAACACGTGGCATACCCCGCGCGTCTTCGCCTCTCCTAGAAGGAGAGCAACCAAACCCAAGAAGTGGGTACCAGAACATGGTATATACAAATCCATTTGCTCTATCATGAAGACTGAACAATACCTTAAGGGGATCTCTATCCCGTTGCTCAGACTAAGAAAAGAGTAGCCAATAGTCCCAGGAGTAAACTCCATCGACGCCCAGCATCAAGCACGTCCACCCCGAACTGCAAGACAAGGGGCTCAATCACCGCACTTCGACACTATCCTCTTTGGGCGGCACTGACTCACCCGCACGGTTTTAGATCGCGCCACAAGAACGCATCTCAGTGAGGGAAAGCGCTCCTCGTACTTGAGAGTTTTGGGGGAACGTCAACCACAACTCGTCACTGCCCCATAGTCGAGAGGTCTTCTCAAAGTCAAGGTCGTCACAATAGTGACCCGTAAACAGGGGTCCCGCTCTAGTAATCACGGAGGAAAGCCACAGGCTATCCTAGTAGAAAGTAATGAGCCTGGAATTCCAACCGGTGTCCCCACTTCCCAGCCATGCTGGAGGGTAATTCATAATATGATATCGGGTGACCCATTGAGCAGCCCTACTAGAGTGTAAACCCAAATACATCATTAGGAGACCCACTGCCCAGCCCTGCTGGAGGGTAAACCATAATACATGGTCAGGCGACCCACTGCCCAGCCCTGCTGGAGGGTAAACCATAATACATCGTCAGGTGACCCACTGCCCAGCCCTGCTGGAGGGTAAACCATAATACAACTTCAGGCAACCCACTGCCCAACTACGCTGGAGGGTACACCATAATACATAGTCAGGAGACCCACTGCCCAGCCCCGCTGGAGGGTAAAGCATAATACATCATCAGGCGACCCACTGCCCAGCCCCGCTGGAGGGTAAACCATAATACATCATCAGGTGACCCACTGCCCAGCCCCGCTGGAGGGTAAACCATAATACATCATCAGGCGACCCACTTCCCAGATCTGCTAGAGGGTAGACCTGAAATAAGTCGATAGGTGACCCACTACCCAGCCCTGCTAGAGGGTATACCCTAAGAGGTCATTGGGTGACCCACTTCCCAGTCTCTGCTAAAGGGTAAACCTTAAGTGCGTCGGGCGACCCACTGCATAGTCTCTACTGGAGGGTAGACCCTAATAGCATCGGGTGACCCACTCCTCAGTCTCTACTAGAGGGTAGACCCTAATAGCTTCGTGTGACCCACTACCCAGTCTCTGCTGGAGGGTAGACCCTAAAAGACGATGAGTAACCCACTGCCCAGCCTTGCTGGAGGGTAAACCCGAAGAAATCGATGAGTAACCCACTGCCTTGCCCCGTTGTAGGGTAAAACTTAGAACTGCTCTGGTCATCTCTACTGGAGGGTATAAAACTGGCCAACCGTACACGGAGTGGGTATCACATAGCCACCCAACTCCAGAACAACTCTCCCAAAAGAGATTCAGCACCTGTTCCAACACGGGGTGCCACTAGCACTGCTACTGGTCGATCCATCGAGAACGAAACCAGGGGGAGACCAATCAACCCTGCTGGTCAAACAAACGAGCACAGAGAGACCCTCAACGTCACGAGAGGTCAATGTATGTAAAACAGAACATGACATGCACATGGGTCCCACACAACGTGTGTCCCCATCTCAACCCCAAATGAACGCACCAACGTTCTCAGGTACGAACAACCACATGTACCTCCAAGAATTTCCATATACTCCCATAGTATACCACAGTCCTAGCCCAAGGGCCATCGTGCACACAGATCCCAACGTCAACGCGAAGGCGTGACGTAACATCTCTAACTCAAAGGCCCAGGCACGGCCAACCACATCTAATAAGATCACGTATAAGGATCTGCACAACCAAATGGATCGCACCGTTGTAATCCTCACAGAAAAAATAGCGAGATCGACTACTTACTCGCCTCCAATGGATATCCAACGGAAAAGGTCACCAACACCGCCTCAAGCCCGAACGGCATCCCATGATCCCAAGCCTCGGCTCCGAAAACTGTCAGGCGCATCATACCATTGCGATCCCCTCGGGTAAACACGTCAAAAGCACTACTCACATGAGTGAAATAGATATGCAGAGAAAAAGATGCATTCCGGCGCACGACACACGAGCGGTACCACGTGGGACCCACAACCCTGTCACGAAACTCAACGAACGGATCGCCCCATTGCGATCCTCTCGAAAAAACACAAAAGATGGACTACTCAATTGTCCAAAATGGTCGCCCAGTGATAAAGATGGAAAATCATCGTCGACGCCCAAACGAACCTCGTGGGCCTCGCACCATCATGAAAAATTTGGGCGGGCGGATTGCACCACTAAAATCCCCTCGGAAAATCATCCAGAAACGACTACTCGCACGCCCCGAATAGACGTCCAGTGAAAAATTCATGAAAAGCTGCCCGCAGCTCAAAAGACGGGTCGTGGGGGCCACACCTCAACTTCGGCCTCAATTCCTGAAACCACCCTGGAATGCTCCACCTCGGTGCCAGGGTTCCAACACCACTGACAGCGCTTAATTCAGACGTCGGACGCGTCCGCGCCGTCCAAAACAAAATTCCCGAAAAAACACTCGTCCACTTAAAGACACGTCGTGCCTCTGCGACACCTCGTTTCGGGAATTAAAAATTCCCAAAACCATATCAAAATGTTCCCCTCGACGCAAGGTCCGCACTGCCACTGACTGCGCACAAAACGGACGCCTGTAGCGAAAGCTACGGGCGTCGGAAATCCGAAAGGGGAAACTCCCTTGGGTCGGACCGGCCCGGTCCGGCCTGGCCACGAATCCGGTTCTATCCGCCGCGGCCAGCTAGCCGTGGCCTTTCGCCACCGACCAGACTTGACGGTCGGTACCTTTCTCCCGTAGGGACCCGTGTTACGCGGGTCGTGGTCGCTGCACGCGGGGTCGCGCACCCCGCGGCCCTCCCTCGTCGCGCTACGCCGGCGCCGCCCGAGACCCGCCTCGCCGCAGAGATGCCGCGCCACCACCATGCCAGGCCGGGCTGTCATGCCACCCGGGGAGCCGCCGCTGCCACAGCCTCAACCACGAACTGTCACCGCCTGCAGGTGCTGCGCCGCCACCTAAGCCCGTCGGACCGCCGGAAATCACCGGGACAACCCAAAATTCCTGCAACCTTCGACGATCAACCCCAGACTCCTCCGAGCTCAGATTTTGATTCCGAAATATTAATTGGAACGATAAAAATGTATACTACGTATCAATGTAATTTATTTGAAGGTTTAACATCAAATCGACACATAAAATCGAACTCAAAGGGGGGTTCGAAAATTAAAATGCAAAACGGATAACCCTGTCTCGTGGGCGTTGCCCGGAGCTTCGCCGCCAAACCGCCGCCTCGCCAGAGCTGCCTCGCCGGAGCCGCCTCACCGAAGGTGGAGTAGGAGAGAGAGAGGAGGGGCTTCCACTCTAGGGAGAACAACCAAGAGGGGGGGATATGTGTTTAAAAACAAAACACTTAAACCCTCGCCCGTGGGCCCCGTACCTGAACTCCCGACGGGGTTGGGATTTAGCCTCCCCTAAGCTAAGAACCATGCTCTGAACACAAAGGTGGTCTTGTAATTTTATTCTGATACCATGTTCAAAAGTTATTAAACTTAGCGCCCGAGGCCGCCAAATTACGAAAACGCCCCTTTGGCCATTTTTCACAAACGGGCCGCGCCCGCAAAACTTACACCCCTCCTAGGGTAAATGGAACGCTACAAACTCAACGGTGCCCTCGGTTTCTCAATCTGAGCCACTGTTTAAGAGATAATCAAGTTTAACCATTAAACGAATTAATTAATTTATTAATTAATCTGTTTAACGTTCCAAAAGCGGGCGAGGGGTCCAAACGTCCTGCACCGACATGTTTTATTTCATTCCTAGGGTAAACACCCCATTCCGGACCCATCCACACACTCGGATCTCTGATCTGAAGCTCCATTTAAGAGTTATCCCATTTATTTAGCATTTCTAGTGTGAACGCACTGAAAATTTAATTCCGGCCACTCCGAGGCTCGGAATCGCACGCTGTCTGAAGGCACTACTCTGGAATATTATCAAGAATATTTCAAAGTCTTTCACAGCAAAAACTGGGTTCTTACAGGAGTGATTATTAATTTTCATTTGTCATATAGATTTATATGCCTCTGGTGGATTAAAAGACAAATTTTATTGATGATATTTACATGGACCTGAAATAATCCATTTAATCCATAATAATGCCTATCATAAAGACCGAAAATTTTAGGTTCATCAGTAGCTTTTCATGGAGTTCGTAGAGACGTCAAGGCATGCATGTTAAAGGTACCATATTGAGGATTATTTACTGGTTGAGTGTTCACACAAACCTCATCACATTCTCGTACTATTGCTTGAATTGTGAATTCATAGTTTGATTTCATTATTTGGTGATGGAGTGTATCACCCTGGGTTATTTATTCCCATCATCTTATTATTATTCCATGTCGTGAAATTTAAATGCACGGATTGATTTCAAATAAATACTAAAGTTGCCTTAAGATTTCTTCAGATTACATGGAATGAAATGATATCATAGATATGATAAAGCATCTTATGGGTGCTAGAGGAGTATGAGGAGCAACTTTGGTTTCTATTTATTGATTTTTGTTTTGGTACATCTTGAGTTTTTATTATGAATGAACAACCTGAGTTATTGTTTGGAATGTACAGTTTGAAGTACTTGAGTTTCTATTTTTTGTGGTGTTTTGATTATATGTTTGTGAAGTAATGATTTCTTGCAGATTTATGACTTTATTTATGAATGAATTTGGTTGATTTTGGATGATCAGGGATGGATTCTTATGTATGAGATGCAGCTTAGTTTTCTGTTTTTTAACAGGTTGAGTTATTGTTTCTAATGTGCATCTTGACGTTCTGTTTGAGTTTCTGTTTTTTTATGTTTTGATTATATGTTATTGAATTACCGCTTTTCTGCAGATTTATTATTTATATAGGTTGATGTTGGAAGATTATGGATGATTTCTAGAGGAGTATGAGAATCATATTGGGATTTCTAGCATGGCGGTGGACTAGGACGTACATGAGACTCTACCAAAACCTTCTTTATGGCATGGATGGGGTGTTGGAGATAGATAACTTGATGACATGGATGGGTCATCTGGGGTGGATCCTATTGGGGATCTAGTGTGCGTGTGTGCAGGGGGTGTCCAATGTGGTGGGGTGGCAGGGGATTGGGGATCCAACATTTTGTATAAAATTAATGTTTTAATACAATTATATTTTTTCTATGTTTGAACATGGGTTAAAATTTTATTTTGTTTAATAATTAAAATTGATGTATTATATATGATAAAAAATAAATATAATAAGAAATTTTATAATATGGAATTTTATTAGCAATAAAAATTTTGGTTTTTGACTCAAATATAATTTATAAAAAAATTATATACTATATGTTGGTAATATTATTACCAGCACAAAAAATTGCCACTATAACCTGTTGCTAAAAACATTAACCTATATATAA
This sequence comes from Viscum album, assembly GCA_963277665.1. Lineage (NCBI taxonomy): Eukaryota > Viridiplantae > Streptophyta > Magnoliopsida > Santalales > Viscaceae > Viscum > Viscum album. The sequence goes on along the minus strand of OY728150.1, from coordinate 2,128,904,053 downwards.
ATCATCTGTTGGTATAATTATAGTTGCAACATATCTTTTTTATATGTCACAAAAACATTTAGCGACAGAGTTTTTACATACAGTTTAGTGACAGGTATATATATGTTTGTAAAATGTTTTACCAATAGAAAATTCACTTTTACCTACAGATATGTCTCTGTTAGAAAAACTGAAATATTTTGTAGTGATTATATTGAAAGAGATTTCGCACACCAACTTGATGGGATGATGTTGGTGAAATAAACCTTGTAAGCCCAAAACTAGTAATGGAATCTATGGAAAAGGTGAAGATTGTCCAAACCCACATCAAACTAACTCAAAGTAGTTAAAAGAGCTCTAATGATAACCAAAGGATTTGTAATTTTAGGTCGGAGATCTTTTTTTTATTTAAGGTATCTCCATAGAAGGGTATTATACGATTTGGTCAGAACGGTAAATTAAGTCCTAGCTACATCGTACCTTTCTAAATTCTAGAATGAATTGTAGTTTTACCTTACCGATTGACGAAGCTGCCAAGTCTATCCAAAGATCATGATGTGTTCCATGTATAATTACTGAGAAAATACATGCCAGATATAATGCATGTACTCACCTATATAGAAATTTAACTAGAACCTGATATGTCTTATTGTGAAGTTCCTGTTAAGATTCTTAATACTAGAAAAAAAGTGTTGATAAAATGGATGACTCTTTTGGTGAAAGTTCTATGTCGAAAAAAAATATGGAAGAGTAAATGTGGGAACCCGAGGAACATATGACAAAGTACCACCCAAATCTTTTTATACAGTAATATTCTATAAATTTCAAGGATGAAATTATTTGAAGGATGGAAGAATGTAACACCCAAATATTCCACGGTACAGTTCTCTTTAAATAATGAAATATCTTGCGTTGTACGCAACTTCATGTTCTAGTAATCCATTACCAAGTATACAAACCATTATAAATAGATACATAATAGTGAAAGACACTACTTTTTATTTAAAATGAATTTTCATTTAAATAATTATTTATTTTATTTAAATTTATTTTAAGTTAATATAGATAGTTAATGCATATATATGTTCAATATAAATCATTTGAGTCAATTTATAATAATATTAGATATATAAATTTGTTAAACTTTTTATAGTCTTTTACCTACCTTCTTGCACAATTGAAAATTTGCATAAAACATAATTTTTCCACTTCTATGAATTGAATTCCAAAAATATAAGAGACATAGTTGACATCATTATGTAAAATTTGGTTCAATAAGAATATTTTTTTGGAGAATAGTAACTTTTGAATTTCATTTACCACAGTTAAAATAAATAGTGTAATTAAGGGTAAAAATGGTTTTATAATTACCCTAACACATGTCCAAATTATATTGGATAAGTTTATTTCAAACCAAATCAGCCATTGTAATAAAATATGATACTTTTGGTTCACATGGCTTACATTAGGACATTTATTATTATTTTATTTAATGAAGAGTTTAAAATGTTAAATTCAATGTTTAGTAACAAAAACATTTTCTATATATTGATATATAAAAGATAAATTGAACTATAAATATTCATTAGAAAGATAAAACGATTATTTACATAATGTTATTTTATTTATTATTTTTAGACACTATATAATTAAATTTATTTTTGACATAATGATGATTTAGTAATTACCATGTTATTGAATGATAAAAATAATTGATATTATAATTATTAATATAATTTTTAATTGATAATTTTTATGTATTCCACAATTTCTATAAGTTAATATGACTTTTAATAGTTTATTAAATAATTTTATTTCTATGTGATAATGTTTTTTCTGATTTTCACAAAAAAATACTAAATAGTGTTAAAATTGACATAAATGAGTTTTTAAAACAAATATTATATTATTAATTTATATAATAATCCTAAAAATCTATGGTCCATCAGAAGGTCATAGATATGGTTATTTATATCAATAATTAACCTCTTGGGGTTCTTTTTTCTTCTTAATGTAGGTTTAATAGAAAATTATTATAATAATACAAGAATACATGGTAAAAGTTAAACTATTTAACTAAAAGATAAATATAAAAAATATGGTTAATATGGTGATATAAACCTTTCTAAAACCTATTAGATGAGTTTTTTTACCCATAACCACCATATCCTCTATGTAAATCTATTTAGAAGCATTATAAACAGAAAATTATTTTATTATCAAATAATATTTCATGTTCTTCCTAAAGTGACCCTCACCTCTCTTATAAAAGGGTACTTCCCCTTCCCTTAATTTCACACCTCAAAATCAATTTGTCTCGGCAAAAACCTAACCACATATCCTCCAAAATATCATAAATTCATCAAATAATAATACCATTGATCAGAAATCCATCCTATGGATACCCTTTGATCAAATCAAAAGGAAGCACCCAAACATGAGTTAATAATTTCTTCCCCTCTTTTATACTTATCTTCTTATTCCACTTCCTCTTTCTATGTTGTTTCCATACCAAAATAAAAAATTATGTACCTTATAAATACTATTATGTTATTATAAATATTTTACAACCATATTCAATATTCAATCCTTTGTATGAATGATAGAGTCACCATACGTGCATATGTAAGGCTTACCATCTCCACGTGGTGGTGTAGTTGTTATTCAACAATTCATTATTTTAATGGGTATAATAATGATTATTATTTGTTTAGATAAAAAATATAACATGTTAATGATTTTGTAAATATGATATACCATCCAATTACAAACAATTTCACCATCAATATGATGATACAGTTGCTCGTGAATACGTACGGATTACCGTCCACATGAATGCGAGGAGATTCATTCCCCTTAAAAACCATTCAAGAATAATTGTCATTTGATGATTAAAAGTAATTTTTATGAACTAAATATAATTCTGGATATTAATATAATACACCCTATAAAAAATAATAATGTCTTTTGTAACTTAACAAATAAAGGAAAATGAATTAGCTAACAATTGAAACAATGATACTATGGAAAATTCATTAACAAAACAATATTAGAAGATCAAATGTAATATCATATTTATGTATATGGTTCTTGTATAATTTAATAACAATGATTTAATTATTATAAAATTTTATAATGTACCCTTGAACAAGGATAAGTACAAGTAAATGGTTAATTTTACAATCACTTTATTATCTGAGGTTGTTTATACGTGACTATCTACTAGGACCTCTTTATCATCCAAATCTGTATTTCATAAAAATGTATTTCAAAACATTTTTACTATATTCTAGACAATGGGTTAAAGTTATTTATACTCTTTTTTGAGTTTTGATAAATTTTTTATAAAGAAATCCTTCTGTCGTTTTCCAAACAAGGTCATTTACGATAGATTCGACAAAATTAAGAAAAAAATGTTTTTTAACTTATACGGAGGGTTCGTCTATTTTTTCACAATTATAATAACTTAAAATATACCATTACAAGAATATAGTAATATTTTCAAAATAATTTTTTTATATAATTTCATGACATTTAAATGATATCAAAATAGAAATAGATATTTGCACCAAAATTATTGATTTCATCTATGTTAACATCTTTTGAGGGATTCTACAATTGTTTGAAATTGATTTATTATGATATAATCTTCCATATTGTATTGAAGTTTTTTTGATATTTTTGAATACATATGTGTTATTTTTATATGATTGAGGATTTATGTTTCATGTATTAACATTTCATACGCATGTTTTAATATGAATGTTTCTGTAATGTTTTAGCCTTTTAATTTGAGGAATGCATTGGACTTAGAAAGTGACAGGTGGGGTCTGGTATAACTCCAAGATGAATCAGTAGGTCTCATGAGACTAACAAGTGTCTTGGAACAAGGCCTTGACAAAATCTTATTTGTAGTCATGGAACAAGGACAGGAATACGTGGTTATGATGTTCGAAATTATGCATTCCATAATTATGAAATTGGATATTGATATTACATTTGATTATTCGATTAGTAGAATATCCATGTGAATATGTAAATGGAATTATTTTATTATCTTTTCCATATTATTCTAAATTTTAAGTTTAAAAGTATATTGTTGTAGTCTTATACATTTCCTTAAATGTTTATACTTATTTATGATAGTTTCTACTATATTGTTATCATTAATGAGCATCTGAGATCACCCCTTTCTCATGTATTATTTATCTCAAGATGCACATAAGTATATTATGACTGACCTACAGGCATTGTCTAAGGGAGAAGAATTTATTTAATGGAGACATAATGTTTTTTTCATTTAATAATGTAATGTAATACTTCTGTTTTTATCTAGTACTTACAAAGCAACTAAAATAACTAGTATTTTGGGATTTGATCACTTGTGATCTTGTCGATGTCATGTAATAATGAACCGACTCTGGGTAACTAGGTTCAATGCATTACATAATTATTGATATTGAGATAAAGATGAATTGATTTTGGTCTACAAAGGGATATTTTAGAGTAATATTGGAAAGGATTCTTTATACAGGCCTCACACAGTCAATCTCATATGATATATTGAACAATTATATGTTATAGGGTGTAAAATTTTTAATGAACTGGGAGCTGATCTAATTTTAGTTTCAATATCTTAGAGTATATCTATATTTTTTTAGTAACACCCATATGAACAAAAATGAGTTGTCCTGTCCAAGTTTTCTCCCTATTCATCACCAAGTAGTTAAGGATATGAATCATGAAAAACCTGTTATACATATGATGAACAAATACAGATGATATTTGATGACCTTTAATAGTAAATATTTTTCATTCCCTTAAAATATGATGAATATCAATGGGGCTAAAAAGGGAAGTGTATGCTATCTATTTTTCATGTGAGAAAATGGGCACTAAATGAAAAACCCCATCCATTCAAAGAAGATAAGTAATGCATCAGGTGAATTTATTATATAATTCAATTTATTAATATCCAAAAATTGACTATTAAATGTAGTCTTTGGTGCTCACATATGTATTCAAATATAGGAACCAATTATATTTAATAATAATTTTTATTGTGATATAGATCTTTGAGTAGCCAACAGAGCTAAACATTCTCCTATAGCTATCAGTGTCAACAACCAAACATTTTCAACAAAAATTATCTTGGTTTTGATAGGTGGTTCTTATGTACCATCCATTGTTAAAAAAATTATTTCCATATATATACTTGATATAGTGGATTTATTGTGAAAATTTAATATTAATATTGTTACTTTTATAAATATACAAGTTTTTTTGTTAAGGAGAATTTAAATAATTACCATTATGTGTTGGATTACACAAACTATTTAATGGAAATCAATAACAAATATTTTACACCAAACACAAACCTCTCCCATATATGGAATCATTGTCTATGTCATGTAAAAAAGTCTCTTACCAAGATGTATATTTGGATTATTTTGAACTCAAACAACATAGTCTATGTCACACATGTTTACAATTTAAAATGACCAAATCCCCATTTAGTGGAAGAGGTGAAAAGGCCAAAGAGGTTCTTGAATTACATTAAACATATGTGTCTTGACTATTTCCTATCATTTAAAAGGGATTTATACTCAAAATTAATAAATGATATAAAACATTTTAGTACATATCGATATTTTGACTTAATGAGGTAAACCTTAGACTCTTTTGAAAATTCATTGAAAACATGAATGATATTCAAAACCCAATTTGTATGAATATTAGTAAAATCCACATAGACCGTAGTGGTGAATATTTTAATCAAGAATTAATTTATTAATTTTATATTTTGGGATCCTATCTCAACTCACACCTCCTTATACATGGCATTTGAATATAGTATGTTAAGGGATAAACTTATCAAATTATGACATTGTGAGACAAAGTAATAGGTCATGAAATTATTCTTTTTTCATATATGTGATATGAAATAAAAATAGCAGGAAAAATAAAAATCCATGTTTCAAATAAATTTTATGATGATATAAAATAACATATATGAATGTTAATGAACTTAGAGATGTCATACTTATATGACTGTGGTTATGAAGCTTTTGTTAAGGAATCTTTAGATAAAAAAACATGCACCATGAGGCACAACGTGTACATTAATAGTATAACACAAATAATATTGGATATTACCTATGTGATACATCTTTAAATAAGGTTATAATGGGCTGAAAAAATATATTCATAGAGTGGGATCACATATTTAATAATGATATTTGGAAGGAGGTAGACTTCAATGAAGGTGATCCTCAAGTTACATAGGAGTTGGTACAATAATAGATTCCAAAAAATACCATAGAAGAAGAAACTATTCCTAAGACACAAATGCTACGTAGGAGTACAAGAGAGGTTATCAAACCATATTTTTATAGTTTTAATTAATCAAAGGATTTTGACTCATTATTAGATTATAATAGTGGTCCTATAACCCACAATAATGTAGTAAGTGAACCATATATTTCCATGTGGAAATAATCCATGAATTATTAAATGGAATCCATGTACTATAACTATATATGGATTTTAATCGATCCTAAAGTGGAAGTAAATCCCTTTTAATGACATGGGAATTGATGATGAAATTGGACATAGAAGGTTTTGTTAGTATATATAATTCACAAAAATTTTCATAGTGGTTTAAATATATCCATGGAATTTCTTATGATGAAAACTTTTCACCGTTTACAATGATTAAATACATCATAATTATACATTCCATTACAACATACAATGACTTTGTGAGTTGTAAAATGTATTTCATAAAACCATTCCTTAATGTAAACCTTTAGGAATATTTATATAAGACACAACTCGGAGGGTTTGGGATTCTAATGGATGTATATAAGATATGAAACATTTCAAAATGTTTATTCTGGATTAATGAAAAAATATTGGTCATGGAATTATCATTTTGACGAAGACATTAAGGAATTTGTTCCTTATGTAATGTGTGTCATCCATGGGTATATTAAAAGTAGTGGGAGGGATGTACTATTTTAATATTATCGGATAAAGACATGTTATTCATTAGAAAAGAAATAACATTCTTATAATCTAGTATAGTGTGGTTTCATAAATAAATCTCTATGGGGAACATGGTAAATGAATAATATATTCATGGGATCAATATGAATCATTATAAATAAAATATGTTTCTCATAAAATTATAATTTACCTACATTTCTAAGATACTAAAGAGATTCATTATGAAAATATCCTTGATAATATTGTTTGCAGTGTCACCTTGCATTCAACTTTCCAAGAAAACGTGTCTTCGTAAAAAATGTTCAATGATAAATAATGCAATGTACATCATATGTATCTTCAAATTCTTATTCCATTTAATTTGTGCTATATATTAGGGTTGATGTCGTATTTAAATTAATTATGGTTGGAAGATATAAATATAGTCAGGTTCCCACTAATGGATGGTAGTTAATAATATCCTTAATTATATAAGGACTACTAATGATATGTTATATGTTTTTAGCGAATATGTGGAATTTCTATTTAAAGAATATATATATTCAACTTTTCTAATATATTAATATGACATCCTTTCAGAAATGGGACACATATTCACAATGAAAAGAGGTGTTTTTAGCTTTAAAATCTCAAAAAATGTTGTTGTACTAGATTCTTGAGAAGTGTATGACTATATTGATGCTTCTAAGGCAGATAAATAAGTATTATGGATCCCCACCATCATCATTGATCTTGAGATGGTATGTAGAAGTAGTACCCGATAATAATATGTTGTGATAATTATACTTGGTGTCTCAAATAAAGGATCCAAATCCACATTAGTGGAAGAAGTGCATACATAATATTTATCATCTCCTATAGTATTTTTCAAAGAGAGTTGAAGTGGTGGTGATAATTATTTCCATAAAAAAAATCTTTTTTACCCATTTACTAAATCCTAAACATAGTAGAAACTTGATTATCATGTGAGTTTAATTAGATTGAAGTTAATATAAGATTTTTTGTAGCCCATGTTGGAGTTTTATGAGTTTTTATCCAATTAAAAAATATTTTTACATTAATAAAATGTAGAATAAATTAATTAAATATTAATAAAAATTCTTATTACATATTTTTCATTCTTCTACATGACCCAAATGTAATAATTTTTTATACTATACACAACATTGATATAGAGAGTGTAGTTCCCCACTATGACAATTACGTTATTATGTTATACTGATATTCTTAAAGAATCCTCTAAGGTTTGGTAAAATATAATATGGGACACATAGTGCATAGGATTTTAGTTGTGTGTACTTATAAGTGGATGATTCTTATTCTCATGATGTTCTCACATGGAAATATCAATGAAAGGAATTTATAATAACTAACCCAGTAGTAGAAATTCCATATATTTTTTAGTCATTGGATATTACTTTTTGAAACTAGGTGTAATTTCCCTTGAACATAAATATTGTCATTAATTTATTTCATGACTTTTGTACAATGATATTCTGAAAAAAATCACAACGCCTTTTCTCGTGATGAGGTATGGTGTGATGGATGAGTCTTGATTAAAAATTCATTAATAGATAATTTTAGGAACGATTTATCCAATATAATTTCACACAAGTATATATATCATCCCATTAAATTGAATATAATCATTTAAGTAAATACCATTCCCATGGTGTAATGACATGTTAATCTATTATTGTCGAAGAATGACCCATGGAGGAAATAGTTTGTTGAAATAGACGTGATACATTCTTGATGATATATTTTGAAAAAAGGGATTATATTATATAATTGGAATTCATATATGGTTGTTGTGATTGTGACATTTAGATATTTCTCTTAGATTCTGTGATCAATTTCTAAATTGTATTATAGAGGCATAGGTAATCCCACCTTATACCAATGGGAAATAATCCTTGAGGGTTTCACACTATGTGTTCTTAATGATCTTTATTAAATATATTTTAATTCAATTATCTATATAAATATTAATATAAATTTATAGGTTTATTTTTTTATGATTGTACTGATTTAAAATATTTATTGAAGAAGAAAATATTTATGTTAAATATATATTCATGTGTTAAATAAATTATAGAGGAGTTCAAATGGACCAAGACTGTGTCTATTGAAAACTATTATATAATGAGATGACAAACTAACAAATTTTTCACAAGTTGAAGTGATCCATAGAATAATAATATTATTAATATTATTAGGTGGAATTTTTTTATGAAAGACTGTAATATTATTTAATATATGCCATTAAATTAATTAATTATTTCAACTTAAACAATAGAAATAAAAGAAAATAATAATTTCTACAATGTAGTATGTGAAAAAATCAATCGGTGAAATCAAAATAGGTAATTGTTAAAACAAAAAAATTCAAGATATAACGAATTAGTAATAAATAGAGTGTGAATAAACATATGTGGAAAGAGATAATATGGATGGAGAGTGGGTTCCATAATCATATAAGAAAAACATTTTTGAAATGGATCATATATAATTCATTGTGAAGATATAGGATGTCTAAGTACTCATGATGCCTCTAATGGAACCATGGGATGTTAAATTGTACAAAATTAGGGAATTCATCCTTTTATTACAAAACATTTCATTAGATTTTTCAAATAGAAGATTTTTACAGTAAAGTGTGTTGAAAATAATGCATATAACACTTGAAACCATAAAACGTTATAAAAATCCACTTGAAAGGAATCTTGAAATGTTCATATCAGGAATAATTATTTGATCTCATAACCTAAGGATATACATCCAAGAAAACAGTGAGCATAAGTGCTATAAATGGAAAACATGGAAAAAGTTTACATGTGAGCTTGAGAGAATACAATATGAACTTAAGGAATAATCATCAAAAAATAGAAATATGAATACTATGATAATAATTAATTGAATCATAAATTGAAATTGTGCCTACAAAATTTAATTTAGTCATTCATAAGCATATCACTATGTTTATCCCCTAGGATTCAAAAAAAATTATTATAGTTATTCACCAAGGTACCATAAATCATGTCATCTCTTGATATTAATTTATTTTCCCAATGCATTATAGTGTTATCTGGGTGCACCCTTAATATTTATTTATTTTCATCTGAGACACATAGATAATAAAAAATTATTTCATAAATAACCCATTGAAAATAAAATAAATGGGTTTCATATGACAATAATGGCATTGAAAAATAAGCTAAAACAATATATATTTTTTATTTATAACCCATGGAACTGTAATAAGGGTTTACTATATGTAAATTAAATAATAATATAAATAAATTTTATTTATAGACAAATACCCTTATAAATTAAACTAGTTTTCGTTTTCACAAAATGAAAATAAAAGAATTTTTTTAGAAAAGTGATAGATTTCGAGATGAAAATTTTGCAACATAAGGGTTATGAAACATTTTTTAATAATACATTAAAAAGAGAGGTTTCATTGGTCAAAAATTCATAAAAAGGTCATAATATAGTATAGGTCTAGAATTAAATTTAAATAAGTACATGGTATGGATATTTTTATGAAATCATACATAAAAGAGAATTTTAAAGAAAAAGAGAAGGTGGGAATTACCTTTACAGGAAGAGTAACATGAAAAACTCTATGAATGGGGCCATGTAGTCTTTACTAAACCTTTGTAGGAATCTTTTATAAGTAGTAATATAATAGAATTGAGGGAAATTATTTTGTAATGAATGGAAATAAATGAATTAATTTCGATTTGTAGTAAAAGGGAAGGTGTTTTTTTATTAATTTTCCAAGGACTCCTCCTTAGTGGTATTTGAAAAACCACGAGCATTCCCATGGTATTTTCCCATAGTTTTGGAAACATGAGGCAAATCATCTAATATCTTAATCCACATGAGTCTTCTATAATTTAAAAATATATATGACATTATTATTTCTTTAAACACACTGAAAATATAAAAACAATATTTTTACTATTCACCAAAAAACAAATTAAAACATCCCATAACATACTTATACTGATATTCTTAGCTTCAACCATTATTGTTTCATTAAACCACATAGTTGTGAATATATATACAAAAAAGGAATCTTTTGACTTTCCAAAAAGGACAACTAATGTCTATTCCTTGCTTCAATTGATATTCTATGATGAAACCATCAACCGACCATTCCCACAATCAGGATATACTATGAGAACCATTGAATCACCAATTTCATCCCATTATGATCAACTGAATTTATATCAAGAATATGGCCACTGATCAATCCCCATCAAATGCCAAATATATGTTTACACGTGGAATTTACCATGTACTCTATTTAATTCTACCAAACTGATTAAATAGTTTCAAAAGTACATAATGGTCATCAACTGATTTAAATCATGCAACCATGACCCCCATGCATAATGGAAATGGATTAATTCCCACTCCCCACCATAGTCATATCCATTTAATCACATAAATGAACCACATTCAAATAATAAATTACCACAAACTATCAATCATTGTACTTTATTGATAGATAGGATCAAGTCTGATCATACATTATGAAATATAATTCATCACCCATTACTGAATCACAATTATTCAAATCATGTTACAACTCTAGGAACACTCCAACCATGAGGTAAACACCTTTAGTTGGACGACAGATTAATTTTCAATATCAAACACATACTTTATTACCCTTAAATTATTGACCCATATAGGCATGAATTGAACCACATTCATATCTATCCTCAAGATCTAAGTGAAAAATTACATCATACCAACCACTAATGAATCCATTTAGATTTAAACCTAGCTTGGCCATATTTTCACTGTCCATCCACCCTTAAATTTATTCAGACACCATAGAGATATTGGACTCTCAACATAGGTACAATGTCACCATGCCCATATGTCCTTCATTCGACCAATGTGTTTCCCTAGTCTACACAAATATTCTAACACATATAATCATCGAGAAATATGATTCCTTATAGAAAAAAACATAATCAAAATGTCACAACACATCACCAAAAAGATGTCTGTCTCAAAGATCCCTTTTAGGATAAATGGTTTCACACTCTTTTTTAACCTTATCACATGGACCTAACATAACTCCAATGGGCGAATTCGTACCAAAATTATGTTCAAACATATGTTCCACTAAAACCAATGGAATATCATTGGGCTTATGCCATTCACACAAATTCCCTAAAATTGAGTATCATTATAGGATCCCATTAGGAATAATTAATGCTCCAACCTTTCTTTTGAAGGGTCATCCATATTCAAATAGACCATATGTTCAACATGTTCTACTCATGAAAAACTATCCATTCTATAAAAACACTATCACAAAGGGTGAATTATCTATAAATTTCTCCCATATCATCAATAGTCTTCCTACATAATCATATTCTTGGATTTTATAATTCAGAGGAACCTCATGATCAATCCTCCTCACAATAACTAAGTATAACCCAACTATACTTCAATTCCAAATTAATCTCATCTTTTTAATGACATGAACCCCTAAGAACCTCATATGGTTAATTATCTAATTTATTTTCTTCACCGTAGTTTTTGAAATCTATATACACAGTCTGTGACATCCATCGACCAAATCAATAAAATTCAATCTAGAGAGTTATCATGGATAGAAATACATGAAACTATTCCCCACATAAAAGTAGTTTTAAGCATAATGATACATTAACATAAATGAATCTCCAAAAACTACAGTGGCATATTACTTGGATTAATATTATACCTATTAGTACCCTTTGTCAGCTATCACTATAATATGAAACATATTCCACTACCAAACACTCACTAAGAAAATAAAAAACTCATTCATCCACCCTTATGGGTCTCCATTGAAGATTACATGGAAGAAATTATATATATAGTATTCCTCCCAAATATACTGACTGTAAACTCCCATGAAACGGATTCATCATGTCATGTATTTCTTAAGTCACAATCCAAAATTTCACTATCATCCCAACCATAAGGTTACATAAAACCCACAGTTTTAAACACCCTCTACATGGTCTCATTGACATGATCAAATATATTCCATCATAACAATTCTAGGGTCAGGCACAAATCATTAGGGTTGCAATCTATCATCAACCATCATAAATCTAGTTCAAAACTCTACAAAATGTCACAGAATTCATGTTTTCTACTAAACCATACACTTAAGTCACTAAGACCTCATAATCAATGGGATATCACATCACATATGATCTCTCACACCCCCAACTACCCAGACATGAGGGAAAGATAAAAAACACCAACTTGGTCTAAATATCATACACATATATAAGGTTCACAATTTTCCCTTTTCCATTTTTTTATAAACTAGTGATTATAATAAAGGTCTCAGTTAAATAATATATAATGTATAAGTTATATAAGAAAAAACATTATTCATTTTACATTGCATTATATTTTTCTTACACTACATAATAATCAATTTACAATATATTAGAATTAATTTTCAATGTATACATTAATCAAATATTTTCAAGTAAAATGGATATACAAATAATATTTCAATTAATAGTTATAGATGAAAAAACGTTTTTAGTTTCATGTATTATTTTATGTTGAAGATACCTTGTAATAATCCATATTAGTGGTAAAATAATTCACCCTTATCCTATTATAAGATCCCTTAACTAAATATGAAAACATGAAATTACATAAACAATCAATCTATAAATGGTTGTATACTCCTTAAAAAACTAACCCATGTCATTTTTCCCGTAGCCAAATAACAAATCATGAGTAATCATTCATATGAAATGTGATCCATTTATTCCTTGGATGATTCATGAACACAAGATTTACTATAATACTATTCTAAGAGATAAATATTATAAACAAATAACATTATAGATTAAGTTAATCAGAAGAGGCTAAATCATGTCAATAGTTTAAGAGAAAAACATGAACAACAATCCTATCCCTGATATCTGGTACTTCCATCATATGTTGGGTTTCTAGTCATAAGTTGATGCCTTGTATATTTTCCCAACACATTCCAATATCATGTTAATAATTTCTAAAAAAATAATCATAAATGATTGATAACACATTGTAACGTCATGCCACCCTTGGCCACTAACCAATGCATAGAATGGTGGAATGTTACAATACATTTGGAGAACCTACCCATAATCCATAGTTTTCCTAGTAGATTGGTAGTTATATGGTGGATATGTGGGGATAGATTTTACACATATTAGAGTATATAAATAGTGGAATATAATACCAACCAGATGAAGATGAAAATTGATGACCTATAGGAAATTTGTAACAATAATCAAATTACATCATTCAATAATAGATTAAATGTATAATATAATTGTCAATTTTCTATAGTTATTAAAAAAATATCAGAAAATGAAACTATGGGAAGCCATGGAAATGGATCGAAGTGCTGGATTAGACCAAAATCCCACGCAACATCCACGAATCCAATACAACTACCAAGAAGGAGTCCCCTAACCTATTCATACACTTGAACTCATGAAAAATCTTCTAAATTACCGTTGTGTCATCGTGCATTGATGATGGTGTGAGTAAAACATGGTAATACAGCTCTAAAAAATAGATAAAATATAACCATTCTAAATAAGATTTATAAAGAAAAAATCATTATAAAAAATGTAGATTCAACCATAAAACAATTTCAATATAAATGCACAAAAAGCATGAAATTCATTTTCTAGTTTTTACCTAGAAATAGGGTATACCTAATTTGATCAATGTAATGGTGTATCTAATCTATTTTGATGACCTTACTGACCCAAATCTCTCCATGGGTAATATATCCTTTCAAATTCCATATACTAGAATCCATGGGGTATTATAACTATCCATGTTGCTCCTACACTTAACTTGGGGCCGAAATCTCCCTCGGTATCATCATTAATTAATGTACATCTAGAGGCCAAATTCACAACATGATTTTCCAAAATCTACAATTATCCTAATTGGAGGATTTACCCTAGGGTTAATAATAAACACATAATCACCAAGGGTCAATATTCACTGATGGTTTATAATTTAAAATAAAATTTCAATTTCCATATCATGAGAAAACAAACCTAATGTTATTTCTATTTTACAATAATCAATATTTTCACCAAAACCAATTTAAATAAAATCTATAATACTAATTTAATGCTACAAAATATCAATTCATAACATCATACATATTACCATTTAATTCAAAAAATCATCTTATGTTTCATTTCAATTTTTTTTGATAACCAATTTTGATGGAAATTTCAAAAATAAATTCTAAAAATATCAATTCAAAAAATACAGTTGACATTTCCTCAAATCCATTCCATGTTGATGTTTCTAAAGCATTATTGATTTACCGGTTCCCAATTTTCAATTTAAAATCCATTATCTACTTAATATTTTGTCTCCCCACAAGGGATAACCGTCTATTTGGAAAAAAATAATATTGAGGGGCACCTAAAATATGGTGAATATATTTTTAAAATATTTATATTAATATCAGTAAATTCTTGTCCAAACTAGAATGAACATATTATTCAAAACAATATGTTAGGGGAGAATATGGTTTCATTTAATGGATAAACATACCTTAAACATAGATGATTCCACATGTATTCTATTGGCCCTTGGTTCGGTTTACGATTTAAGGAAATAGTTAATAAGAAAAATATAATAAAAATTGATCATATTAAAAAATAGTGATGGAAA
Organism: Viscum album; assembly: GCA_963277665.1. Taxonomy (NCBI): domain Eukaryota; kingdom Viridiplantae; phylum Streptophyta; class Magnoliopsida; order Santalales; family Viscaceae; genus Viscum; species Viscum album. The sequence continues at coordinate 2,128,888,327 of OY728150.1, read as the reverse complement.
ACTAGATATTTAATTAGATAAATCATATATGGTAAAGGGGTCAACTAATTACCATAATATCCCCATCACAGGTTATGACAGATGAAATATACAATATATGGAAGAGATTAATCATAAAAGAGGGGGAGAATAAGGATTTAGGTGTTGGGGATTCTTGGTCAAAATGGTGCGGGGGGGGGGGTGATATATTATGTTATAAAATAGTAGGTGAAAAATTAAAAGTTAAACATTTATGAGGCCCATTGTTTGGATAAATTGTATCATAAACTATGTGGCCAATAGTTTCCAGAGACATAACTTTATGCATTGTTTGTCTGCACGGTTTACCAACTATTCACAACCACGTTTGTGGCTCAAAAAGCCTATACATAAACTATTACATATTTTATAAATATATTAACTAACAATTTGAATCATATATGGAACCCTCTACATTAAATCAAAAATGGTGTCCAAACCCATGTGAATACCATAATATATGTCCCCGATATAAGGAAACTTAAACATTTTCTACTATAAATCAACTAAATATTCCAAAACTATGCACAAACCATGAAACCAATATATTCCCTATCAAACCTGAAATGAATAGTTCCCCATGTAAGAAAAATTAATTACTGGTAAACCATAGACACTAAACCATTCACCTTATACATGAAATCTCACATACCTAAAATTTTTATCCCATTGATCACAAGAATTAATCTGGAATCCATTAAACTACTCAATACCCAAAACATATAAAAACCACCTTTTCAAAGATGAAACTATTAAAGTCATAAACCAAACATTTTTTAAGTGATGACCCACCCATTAAATGAATGTTCAAAATTACACATAAAACACAACATGTTCATACAATCTGGATAATATATCTAACATATTAATGTTTTTGTAATATGTATAAAACTAGGTTTCTATGACACAAAAAATCTATATGTTATGGTAAACCATCATATTATTCATATATGTCCCAATACACTATAGTGATTCCATTTTTTCATATATTCTATTTTCTCATTTAATAAATTTTTGAAAAATACGTTTTCTTTCATTCTATTAAAAATTATAACAAATATAATATCTTGACCTTTTTTAAATATTTCGAAAATAATTATTAAAATTAAATCATTAGATAGGGTTCTGGGGCCCTGTGAAATTTTTAGGTCCAGACATGTTTGTGAAAAAAATAATGACATTTGTTAGTTTTGAAATTATTATCATGTATTGATCAAGAGATCATATACAAATATGAATTAAAATTTTCAGTCAAAAACCTGTAATGAGATATAAATTATTTATTAATTAAATAAATGTAATTCCAGTCAATGTGATATTGTTCTATATATGTCTTCATTTATTCCTCAGAATCAAACTCTCCCAAAATGTATAGAACACCATCATTTTACCCTTGAATCACACCACTAGTAATTCCATGAAATTTTATAGTGGGTGTAATTAGTGGCCAATAAAATTTTAGTAAATGTTTTATACATGTCAAGGGTGGTAAATGATTTAATTTTTAGTGGGATTATTAATGGATCTGGTCAAAATTTTCTTCAACATTTATATCGTATTCCACATTCTCAGTATCATCCTAATATGTTAAATGTTCAAAATATTCTAAATTTCCCACCATGAAATATACTTAATCAGGAGGACTACCTCTAAATATATCAATCTCTATATAAAATGTAAAATTAAAAATATATGAATGCAAATCCTAAGAATCTAATAAGAAAACATTAATTATTGAAGTAACGTATTTAAAATATATGTCCTGACATAAAACTGTAATTTTTTTTGGATAGATCATTAACATGTGGAAATAAAATTAACTAGTATTGATAATAAATTATTAGATTGTCAAACTAATTCAAACTATCTCTAAATTTTATAAGTTTGTATAAGATTAAATTTATCACATTCTTAACTTTGATTTTTAACAATTGATTTATTTTTAATGGATCTAATTCGCATGTTATGCAACCAATGAGCAATTCCACTCATCCTGAATGTCTATAATATCTTACACAATGTTCAGTATTAATTTTTAACCATTTCAAAAATTATATTAATCCATATTTTTATATATAATAAGAAATATTTATTAATAATATATGAGAAAAATAAAAATATGTTTTAAAAATATTCAAACACTTTTTTAATTATAGTTCTTTTAACTAATTTTACTGAATATATATTAATTAATGTAGTAATTAGAGAGTAAAGGGAAACTGATTCATCCAATGTTTATTCCCAATGAGTATTATACTAGGTGCACAATTATGGTGATTTGTTTTATAGGAGGTTATGATTAACATAATACCCTATCACACCATTAGGGTTATTACTCTTAGGTAGAACTATTATATATCTTGTATTCACATTTTTATATACAAAAAATGATGTAAATTCAAGGAAACCAAAAAATATTTACGTTACCAAATTTTTAAGGTGATTTCTTATGTTTTGAAATATTTCTATGTTGTAGCCAAAATGTTTTCAATAATGTTTTGTATTCATATTTTAAAAAACATATATAATATTCCTGATAAATATATCATTGCAAAAATTAATAGATTATATATATAAAAATAATTTTCATATTAAGATTGTTTTATAAACATGATAATGAAATAGTATTAATTGATCAAATTAATGTTCCAAAAAATTTAACATATTAATATTCCCAATGAATAATTCATTGTACTAATAATTACAACATTATGGAAACAAATAATTTTCCATTTTAATTAAATTTATAAATTATTACTACTAATTATTAATAACATTGATATTTTTTAATATTCCTAGTAATTATTCATATTAACAATTACAAAATTATACTAATGAATTATTATTCGAAATTACAGATAATAATTAATTTTTAAAATATTTATAATAGGGTAAAAAATATATAAATCCCATAATTAATGATTATAAATTTAATTTAATATGAATGGTATCCTAAATAATGAAATTTAATTTTACATAAATCAAATATATATAATACAATAATATTTAACTAATTTTCAATAAAAAATTACAATTTAATCAGATTATATAAAATAGAAATGCCACTACAAATTTGAGATCGGATTTTACAACGAACGAATGGAAAGTCATTTTTTTTTACTATTTTATAGAGTGATGGAAATGGATTTTCATGTGTTTGATTTGAGGGGTGATTCACTTTTATTGTGGAATCCTACCATTAATCATAAATTGAATTTCATCAGAACCATCAACCATTGAATGAAGAGTGTTAATTAAAAAAATGATCCTTGGTCTGGGGGGGGGGGGGGTTAAAAACATTATGTCAGTGGATACACTTTATCAGAATGGACTATCATCAATTAATTTGATGGTCAACTATCCCTGATTCCAATTTTTAAAGATGTAAATATTTTTTTTTAAAATAAACTATATTAAAAAGAAAACCATGAATGGATGAAAAAATCATATAGGGTATCTTCAACATTATTGGTATATGAAAGTGAAGTCTTAAAAGTAATTACATAGATAGAAGAATATAAATGTAAAATACACCAACAAAAACCAAATATCATTAATAATTAGTTGAACGATTCGTATCCCAGAAAAATATGGAATAGAAAGGATTCCTCACAAAGAAAAAATGTGGGACAAGAGACATACCAACCAATTCCTTGTTCTAAAGAAAACTCTTATATATAAATACAAATAAATTTTTTAAATTATAATATCTTTAAAATTAAACATTATAATTTAAAATATTTACTATTAATGGTAATTTTTAACATTTCATAAACATATATATATTACAATATTATATTATTTATAAACAAAATTAATATTAATAAATTAACACACAAATATTTAATATTATTCAAAAATAATAATTAAATGAAAATAATAATTTAAAAACTATAAAAAACATTATACATTAAAATGTATTAAAAAACAAACTCTTATAATAAATCAAAGAACCATAGCATAGACATGAGAAAAAAAAGAAAATTATTTGATTAAATAAAGATATGATAACTCATGACATGCACAATTTATATTATGACAACCCTGCTTTTATTACAAACATAAACATGATTTATTACATTAAACTTCACTTGATACAACAAAGAAGATCGATAGTTTTATTGTCTTTGGTTCTTTAGGATCATTACATAAAAACATAAAACATGAAATACATCATCTTTATTGAAAACTTCCTTTACATGACCACTATATTCCCTCGTACTTAGCATTGCATGGGGTAACCTGAGGACATGCATAAGAAAAGGGTGACCTATAAAGCCCCGTAAGGGAGTACACATGAATAACATGAGGAGTAAAATACATGTTAGACAATAGGCATATCAATAGAGAATAAAAGAAACATGAACATAAAGGCATGATAAAGAATGATAATCATAACATGGAAATGTGGCAACAACACTTAACATGGAATTAGCATGAGTCAGGGCCCATTGCACATGGTGTATGAGTAAATCCTCATTGCACATATAGAAGGAGTAAACCTTCATTGCACTAGAATTATCATGAGTCAACACTCATTGCACATGACGTATCATGATACTATACTTTACCCAATGTTTTGGATCTCTATTAGGGAACACCCTTCTTAAACATTTCATTTCATGCATAAGTGTGCCACATGGATCATAAAAAAAGGATTCATAAAACATAATCATTTATTCCAAGATATAGGAATGTGTAATTAATACATAAATATTTGTAATCAATAATTAATGGTTCATAAAGGTGGATACCCTTGATGGAGAAATGGGCATGGTATCCACTACACAATGGCATTGGATTAGAAAATCGATGCGATTTCGGCAGCGTAACGGCGTGACATAAGAATTCATAAAAAAGGGCTGATGAGAGAGAAATGGGTTACTCATCATATTGACATGTAAGGGAATGTAAGGAGGTCATATAGATACATGTCCCAACAAATTTAATGGAATTTAGATTCATGATACAAAATTATTGCTGGAATTTAAAAGAAGAGAGAGAAGTTCCTTTCAGAATTTCGGCATAGTAACAAGTGTACATGGGAGGAATTTAATGAGAGAGAAAGGAGTCTCCCATCATTCAAACAATAATATGGCAGTATGGGGGAGGTCAGAAACCATACCCCATCATTAATAATTTAAATTACAAGGGTAATAAAACTTAATGAAAATTGACAAAAATGAGAAAGGAGGAAAAAACCCGTACTTGGAAGTGTGCTTCCAAATGCTAGAGAGAGGCTTGTGAGAGGCTTCATTGGAGCTTGAGGCACAATGGGAGGGTTCTAGAGAGATTAGGGAAGAGTTTGGACGAACTCCAAAGGTTTTGAGTGAGGAGGAAGTGGGAGCATGTGTGGGTTTATATAGGAAAGGTGAGAGAATTCATTATTATTTAGGTTTTGGACCCCTTACATTAAATTAATCTGAACCACAAACCATACCATGGTTTTTGACCATGGTTTTTGGAAAAGGGAAGAGAAAATCAATATTTTAAAAGGCCAATGTCCGAACTTCTTAAAATATTAGGGTTGCTTCTGTGGAGGTGAGTCACACTCCCATGGAAATTGATTTAAAAAGGCAAGGTGTTGAATAAGTCTTGAGGGGTCCATTAATGCTTTAAAAAGTATGTCAAACAGACCCAAAATCACATTATTTTAATTGTAAAACATATATTGGACGAACGTAAGGATTATAGTATTTTATTACATCACTATTGGGTTATTATGCTGTCATAAAACACATTATATATTTAAATGTTTTTTAATTTTTACCCAAATATTTGACTGTCTCAGAAAATTATGAAAAATTCACCGTTAGATAATTTCAACCTCCTAAATCCAAAAATAACATTTATTTTATCTAAATAATTTTCTAATATGTTATTTTTCTCTTTTAAAATAAAAACAGACATTTATAAAAAATTCACTAGTTTTGACAAAAATGGTTTTCAATCCTTAATAAAAATTTTCATTGCATTCATAAAATTATAACATCATTTATATTTAATAAAAATTAATTTAAGAATAATATTATTATTTTATTACAATATTATTTAATTAAAAAATCCCTTAATTTAATAAAATATAATTATTAATTAAATAATAACTAAAAACACTCTGTGTACTTTAAAAACTATTTACAATGTATCAAAAATGACTAGAAATTATATTCATTAATATATACAAAAATAATGTAAATGAACATAGTACTACTTATTTGTTACATAACCACTTAAAATAGCCACGTATGACCTAAGGGTAAGGAGTGCGATGGTGACAAACTCTTGGGGTGGCTCGGATAACATCGCTCGAGTGGTAATCTCTATCAACTTCCACTTTTACGTAGATGGTCTCGTTCGAGCATGACATGGTGAAGCTCAGATTTGGCTTGGTCAAAAGTGAAGCCCATGGATGCCACCTCTTTTCCGAGCTCGGACAAATGGGCTTCGAATGGGGCAATTCTACAGGATGAGGCCATCACATTCTTTGTCTATGTAAATTGTATGTGCTAAAACCCTATATTTATACTAATCATGTGATCACTGTTCAACAAAAATAAAAGTAACGGTCACAACTCTTATCATAAAACCAATGAAGTTGACATTTTATAAAAACATTTTATATAAAGAGACATTTAATAAGATCAAGAGGGATTTTCCATTAATGATACTTTGGGTCGTTACAATATTCCCCCCTTAAGAAATTTTTCCCTCGAAATTTTCCTTTTCTCACACTAAAACAAATGTGGGTAACTCAGCTTCATCATATCCTCTGATTCCCAAGTCGCTTCTTCAAACATGTGGTTTTTCCACAACACCTTGATGAGGGGCATTGTCTTATTTCGTAGAACATTATCTCTATGATCTATGATCTTCACTGGTCTCTCCTCATAAGAAAGATTGGCTTCCAATTGTACCACCTCAGAAGAGAGTACATGTGAAGGGTCTGGTATGTAATTCATTAAGAGGGATACATGAAAGACATCATGTACTTTGGCCATAATAGGCGGAAGTGCTAGTCGATAGGCCACAGCTCCGACACGATCAAGAATCTCAAATGGGCCGATGTACCTTGGACATAACTTCCCTTTAATTCCAAACCTCTTGACCTTCTTCCATAGAGATATTCATAGAAAACCCATGTCTCCAACTTTAATCTCAAGGTCTCGTCGACAATTATCCACATAACCCTTCTATTGACTCTGGGCTACCTTGATATGATGCTGATGGTTTTCACCTTCTCCACCATTTCCTTGACCATTTTTGGTCCAAGCAGCTTACGTTCACCAACCTCATCCCAACATGTCGGTGTTATACACCTTTTCCCTTACAGAGCTTCATATGGTGCCATTTGGATTCTCGAGTGGAAACTGGTATTATAAGAGAACTCAACCAGAGGAATATGTTGATCACATCCTCCTTTAATGTACATTGATCACGCTCTCAACATATCCTAAAATGTTTGGATAGTCCACTCGGATTGGCCTTCCGTTTGAGGATGATAGGCCGTACTAAAGTTCAGTTCAGTATTCAGAGCATGTTGAAGACTTTTCCAAAACATAGAGGTGAATCGTGGATCTCGGTTAGACACAATAGATAGTGGTACTCCATGCAACCTTATCACTTCCCGGATATATATTTTTGCCAGTTGATCCAAAGAGAAGTCCTCCCGAATAGAAACGAAGTGTGCAGTCGTTGTAAGGAAATCCACGACAACCCAGATTGCATTGTTGCCTTTGGATGTCCTTGGATGTCCGGTGACAAAGTCCATAGTGATGTTCTCCCATTCCCATTCTGGTATGGGAAATAATTGCATCAAATACTTAGACTTCTTCCTCTCTGCCTTCACTTGATGAATCACCATTCACTTTGATGTATATTCAGCGATCTCCATCTTCATATTATCCCACCAAATTCTTTCTCGGAGATCTCAATACATCTTTGTGCTCCCTGGGTGAATAGAGAAATTCAAACTATGTGTGTCATCCAAAATATCTTTCTTCAGCTTCGGACTTGATGGAACACATGGACTTTTCCCAAACCGCACAATTCCTTCTTCATTAACATTAAACTCAGAGGATTTCCCCATTTAGATAGCTTTCATTTTTTCTTGATTTCCCACATCATCCTTCTGAGCATCCTTTAGCCTTTCCAAAAGATACGGTTGAGCTATCATTTGTGAATGGATTGATGACATTCCCTTCTCTATGATTCCCACTTCCATCATCATCAAGTCTTAGAAGATTGGATCCTTCTCAATTCTCATCATTGATAGAATTGCTGGATCCTTTCTACTTAGGACATCTGCCACCTTGTTCTCTTTCCCAGGGTGGTAATGTATTGAACAGTCATAATCCTTGATGAGTTCTATCTATCTTATATGGCACATATTAATCTATTTCTGTGTGAATATATATTTAAGACTCTTGTGGTTAGTATATATCTCACATTTCTCTCCATAGAGATAATGATGCCAGATTTTCAAGAAAAAGATCACAGCCGCCAACTCCCGATCATGCGTTGGATAGTTTCTCTCATGGATTTTCAACTACCTTGAGGCATAGGATATCACTTTACCACTCTGCATCAGCACACATCCTAATCCCTTCTTCGAAGCATCACTGAATACCAAAAAAAGCTCCCCACTTGTGGGTAAAGTGATCATGGGTGCAGTGGTAAACCTTCTTTTCAACTATTTGAAGCTTTATTTGCATTCATCACTCCAAGAAAACTTTACTCCCTTTCGAGTTTGCTTGGTAAGAGGGCTGGACAATAGTGAGAAATTTCTGACAAATCGTCGATAATATCCAGTTAACCCGAAGAAGCTACAGATATCCGTTACCGATGTCGTCCTCATCCATCCCTCAATTGCATCTGTTTTGGAGGTCCCCACAGATATCACATTGCTTGGGATGATATGGCCCAAGAATGAGACCTTATTCAATCAGAACTCACACTTTCTGTACTTTTCATAGAGCTTCTCCTTGCGCAATGTCTCTAGTACAGTTTTTAAATGCTACTCATGATCCTCCGTGGTTTTGGATTATATTAGAATATCATCTATAAAGACTACCACTAATTTGTCAAGGTAATCTCTAAAGACTCTATTCATCAAGTCCATTAATATTTCTGGAGCATTGCGGAGTCCAAAAGGCCTTACTATGAATTCATAGTGCCCGTACCTTGTACGAAAAGAAGTCTTGGGGACATCTTCCTTCTTCACCCTTACTTGATAATATCCCGAAAACAAATCCACCTTGGAGAAGTATTGTGCTCCACGTAGATGATCAAACAATTCATAGATTCTTGGGATAGGATACTTGTTCTTTATTGTGATTTTGTTATGTTCACGATAATCTATGCAAAGCCGCATTGACCCATCCTTCTTCTTGACAAAAAGGACTGGTGCACCCCATGGTGAAGCACTTGGGCGTATAAACCCTTTATCCAGATTCTCCTGTAGTTGTTTCTTCACCTCTAAAGCTCAACAACAACCATTATATATGGAGTCTTGGATATTGGTAGCTCCCCATCTATAAGTTCAATTGAGAACCCAACATGTCTACTAGGAAGAAGACCAGACAGTTCCTCGGGAAACACTTCCACGAATTCCCTCACAATAAGAATTTCTTCAGGGATGGTTTCTTCTTTGGACTCAATCATCTGAGCCAGATACACGTGCTCATATGGCAGTAATTTCCACACTTGAGATGATGGAGCTAAAGGAGATTCATCTTCCTCCTGACAGTTTTAATGAATCGGGGGTCAATTTTCCATATGGAGTGTGATTTCCCTTTCCTGACAATTTATGATGGCTCTGTATAAGGAAAGCCAATTCATGCCACGAATTGCATCAAATTCCTCAAGAGGGAGTATGATGAAGTTCGCCGGGAAATTCAAACCACAGATTATAAAAGGGTAGGACTTATAATCATGGGATGCAATTATTTCCCCATTTTTCGTACTCACTGACATATTCACTTCCTTGATTTGGGGTGGTGCTGGGATTGTTCTACTAAACATTAATGATATAAAAGAATGCATAGAACCTGAATCAAAAATGTACGTTCGCTATTCTTGAATGAATAACTAGCGTACCTGTCAGCACTTCATTGTCGGGGTTCACTTCGGCAGAAGTGATGGCTGATGCTCTTCATTGCTGCCTTGGAGGTTGTTGGTTGTCTCCAAAAACCCTTGGATTAGGGCATTGATTTGCAAAATGACATAGTTATTTTCATTGGTATCATTGAACAATGCGTTGAGGTTCGAACGGAGCGTTCCTCTCCTCTATCGCAGCCACATGTCTTTCTTGCAAACATTTAACAGTTAGGTGCCCTTCTCATCCACACTTGACGCATTTTCTTGTCCCCTTAAGAAATTTCCAGGGTGCTTCTTTCCACATTTTTGGAAAGTGGGGTGCTGGATCTTTTTAGCACCATTGTATTTATCCATCGGACCACCAGCATTGAAGTCCAACTTACGCTTCATTTCCCCATGATACCCATATGATTCCCCGATCTCTATTTCGACCATGAGGGCATATCGGACAATTTCCTCATTGATATCGAAGTCATGGATCGCTAATGCTTTACACAAGCTAGGCTTCATCCCACCAAAGTTGGGGTCAACCTTGCATTCAGGGGTAATGACAAAGCTGGAAGCATATCGTGCAAGCCTTGTAATGTTTTCATCATTTGCTCCAACAGATTCTTCATCATTTTGGTTGAGGGAAAGGAAGTCCATTTCCATCTTAAGCCGGAGGGTGCACAGAAAATATTTATCAAAAAACATCTTCTGGAAATCCTTCCATTCTAATCCCTCGATATCCTCCTCTGGCTTCATATTTTTGATCAATTCCCACTATTGATCAGCTTCACCCTCCATACGATAAGCCGCCAGGAGAACCTTCTCTTGTTCAGAACATTGAAGGATGGGGAAGATCTTTTCAATGGAGTTGATCCATTGTTCAACGATCGTGGGATCAGATGATCCATTAAAAGTAGGAGGTCTTTTTCTCATGAATCTCTTGGTTGAAATTTGTTCTTTCTTAGGGGGGTGGAAAGTTCCTCTTGACCCATTTTTCTATCAAAACTCGTGTTAGCTGAGAGATAAGCATGAAAACGTTCGCGATTCCCGCTCCCATTGTATTTGTCATCTCATTAGTACAGTCATCACACTGATCTTCACGAGGGGTGTTATCTCGAGTCCTCCTATTACCGCCCATTGGCTGCAATAAAAGGAAAGTTAGGGGTAACACATAAGGGTAATCTAAAGACAAAAGTTGATGACTCATAAATAAACGTTTATTTTTTTAACTCATTAGTATATAGGCTTTAATCTAGGCTTTTCATGATCTACTTTCTAACATATATTCATAGGGGAATTTTTTTAATTCCCATAATAATGGTGTATAATAAGCTTGTGAACTTATCAAAACATATCCCCCGGGAGTGTCGTAACCAAGACTGCAGCAAGGCCCGTTGTCGTGCACCAGTTCCCGTTCGAGTCTAGATCAAAGCGGTGTTTTTGGGTTTTACCCCTAGGATACATCTGTGTCAGAGCCGCCTCTACCTACTCGTATCCAGAAAGGGATGTATTTGTTTAATAAAGCGCTTACTTAGTACTTACCAAAATTTAGGGATGTTTTTATTATACATAGTCTTGAATCTAAGGCTTTACTAGGGTTTCTTAATCTCAAAACTAACTAATCTTATCCTCTGATACCAACTATGACAACCCTGCTTTTATTACAAACATAAACATGATTTATTACATTAAACATCACATGATACAACAAAGAAGATCGAGAGGTTTAGTGTCTTTAGGGCTTAGGGTCATTACATAAAAACATAAAACATGAAATACAACATCTTTATAAAAAACATCCTCTACATGACCACTACATTCCCTCGTACTTATCATTGCATGGGGTATCCTGAGGACATGCATAAGAAAAGGGTGAGGTATAAAGCCCCGTAAAGGAGTAAACATGGAATAAAATGAGGAGTACAATATATTATAGACAATAGGCATATCAGTAGATCATAAAAGAAACATTAACATAAATACATGATAAATCATGATAATCATAACATGGGAATGTGGCAACAACACTTAACATGGGATTAGCATGAGCCAAGTCCCATTGCACATGAAGCATGAGTAAATCCTCATTGCACATAAAGCATGAGTAAACACTCATTTCACATGAATTAGAAATAGACAACACTAATTTCACATGACGTATCATGATACTTTACTTTACCCAATGCATTGGAGTGCTATAAGGGTGCACCATTCTTAAACATTTCATTTCATGGATAAGTGTGCCACATGGATCATAAAACAGGGATTCATAAAACATAATCATTTATTCCACGATAAAGGAATGTAGAAATCATACATGATACTTTGTAATCAATAAGTAATGGTGCATAAAGGTGGATACCCTTGATGGAGAAATGGGCATGGTATCCACTACACAATGGCATTGTCTTAGAAAATCGGTGCGATTTCGGCAGCGTAACGGCGTGACATAAGAATTCTAAAAAAAATGGTTGATGAGAGAGAAAGGGTTTCCTCATCATATTTACATGTAATGGAACGTAAGGAGGTCATATAGATACGTGTCCCAACAATTTTAATGGAATTTAGATTTATGATACAAAATTATTTCTTGAATGTAAAAGAAGAGAGAGAAGTTCCTTTTTGAAATTTCGGCATAGTAACAGGTGTACATTGGAGGCATTTAATGATAGAGAAAGGGATATCCCATTATTAAAACAATAATAGGGCAGTATGGGGGAGGTGTGAAACCATACCCCAACATTCATAATTGAAATTAGAAGGCAATACAACTTAACGAAAATTGAAAAAAATGACAAAGGAAGAAAAAACCCTCACATGAAAGTGTACTTCCAATGGCTAGAGAGAGGCTTGTGAGAGGCTTCTTGGGAGATTGGGGAACCTTGGGAGTATTATAGAGAGAGAGTAGTGAAGAAGTTGGATGAAATAAAAAGGTTTTGAGTGAGGAGGAAGTGGGAGCTTGGGTGGGTTTATATAGGAAAGGTGAGAAAATTATTTATTATTTAGGTTTGGGATGCCTTACATTAAATAAATCCAAACCACAAATCACCTCATTGTTTTTGACCATGGTTTTTATAAAATGGAAGAGGAAATCAATATTTTATATGGCCAAAGTCCGAAGTTCTAAAAATATTAGGGTTTCTTATGTGGAGGTGAGTCACACTCCCATTGAAATTGATTTAAAAAGGCAAGGTGTTGAATAAGTCTTGAGGGGTCCATTAATGCTTTATAAAGTATGTCAAAAAAACCCAAAATCACATTATTTTAATTGTAAAACATATATTGGACGAACTTAAGGATTATAGTATTTTATTACATCACTATTGGGTTATTATGCTGTCATAAAACACATTATATATTTAAACGGTATTTAATTTTTACCCAAAAATTTGACTTTCTCAGAAAATTATGAAAAATTCACCATTGGATAATTTCGACTTCCTGATTCCAGAAATAACATTTATTTTATCTAAATAATTTTCTATATATTTTAATTTTCACTTTCAAAATAAAAACCTACATTTATCAAAAATTCATGGGTTTTGACAAAAATGGCTTTAAAATCTTAATAAAAATTTTAATTGCATTCATAAAATTATAAGATCATTTATATTTAATTAAAATTAATTTAATAATAATATTAATATTTTATTAAAATATAATTTAATTCAAAAATACCATAATTTTATAAAATATAATCCTTAATTAAATAATAACAAAAAACACTCTTTGTACTTTAAAAACTATTTACAATGTATCAAAAATGACTAGAAATAATATTCATTAATATATACAAAAATAATGTACATGAACATAGTGCTACTTATTTGTTACATAACCCCTTAAAATAGCCGCATAAGACCTAAGTGTAAGGTGTGCGATGGTGACAGACTCTTGGGGTGGCTCGGATAACATCGCTTGAGTGGTAATCTCTATCAACTTCCTCGTTTCCCGTAGACTGTCCTGTTCGAGCTTGACATGGTAAAGCTCAGCTTGGGCTTGGTCAAGAGAGAAGCCCATGGATTCCAGCTCTTCTCTGAGCTCCGACAAATGGGCTTTGTATGGGGAAATTCTACTGTATGAGGCCATCTCTTTCTTTGTCTAATTAAAATTGGATGTGTTAAAGCCCTATATTTATTGTAATCATGTGATCACTATTAAATGGCTATAAAAGTAATGGTCATTATTCTTATCATAAAACCAAAGAAGTTGACATTTTATAAAAAAAAATTATATAAAGAGACATTTAATAATTTCAAGAGGGATTTTCCATTAATGAAACTTTGGGTCGTTACAATATTCTCCCCTTATGAAATTTCGCCCTCGAAATTTTCCTTTTCCCACACTAAAACAAATGTGGGTAACTCAGCTTCATCATATCCTCTGATTCCCAATTCGCTTCTTCAAACTTGTGGTTTCACCACAACATCTTGACGTGGAGCATTGTCTTATTTCCTAGAACTTTTTCTCTACGATCTAATATCTTCACGGGTTGCTCCTCATAAGAAAGATCATCTTCCAATTGTACCACCTCAGAAGAGAGTACATGTGAAGGGTCAGGTATGTACTTCCTTAAGAGGGATACATGAATGACATCATGTACTTTGGCCATAGTAGGCGGATGTGCTAGTCGATAGGCCACAACCCCGACACGATCAAGAATCTTGAAGGGGAAGATGTACCTTGGACTTAACTACCCTTTCTTTCCAAACCTCATGACCTTATTCTATGGAGATATGCGTAGAAAAACCATGTCTCCAACTTTAAACTCAAGGTCTCGTCAACGATTATCTGCATAACTCTTCTGTCGACTCTAGGCTTCCTTGATATGTTTCTGAGGGGTTTTCACCTTCTACACCATTTCCTCGATCATTTTTTGTCCAAGTAGCTTACGTTCACCGGCCTCATCCCAACATGCTGGTGTTCTGCACCTTTTCCCATACAAGGCTTCATATGGTGCCATTTGGATGCTCGAGTGGAAACTGTTATTATAAGAGAACTCAACCAGAAGAAGATGTTGATCCCATCCTCATTTAAAGTCCATTGAGAACGCTCTCAACATATCCTCAAGTGTTTGGATAGTCCACTCGTATTGGACATCAGTTTGAGGAAGATAGGCCGTACTAAAGTTCAGTTCAGTATTCAGAGGATGTTGAAGACTCTTCCAAAACATAGAGGTGAATCTTGGATTTTGGTCACACACAATAGATAGTGGTACTCCATGCAACCTTACCACTTCCATGATATATATATGTTCTAGTTGATCCAAAGAGAAGTCCTCCCGAATAGTAATGAAGTGTGTAGTCTTTGTAAGATGATCCACAACAACACAGATTTCATTATTGCCTTGGGATGTACTTGGAAGTCCGGTGACAATGTCCATGGTGATGTTCTCCCATTTCCATTATAGTATGGGCAATGGTTGCATCATCCCCTCAGACTTCTGCCTCTCTGTCTTCATTTGCTGACACACCAGGAACTTTTATGTATATTCAGTGATCTCCTTATTCATATTATCCCACCAAAACGTTTTCTCGGAGATCTCAATACATCTTTGTGCTCCCTGGGTGAATTGAGAAATTCTAATTATGTGCTTCATCCAAAAGTTCCTTCTTCAGCTACGGACTTGATGGAACACATAGTCTTTTCCCAAACTCCACTATTCCTTCTTCATTAACATTAAACTCAGAGGATTTCCCCCTTTTGATAGCTTCCACTTTTTCTTGAATTCCCACATCATCCTTTTGAGAATCCTTTAACATTTCCAAAAGAGATGGTTGAGCAATCATTTGTGAAATGATTGATGATGTTCCCTTCTCTATGATTCCCATGTCCATCATCATCAAGTCTTAGAGGATTTGATCTTTCTCAATTTTCATCATTGATATAATCACTGGATCCTTTCTACTTAGGGCATCTACCACCTTGTTCGCATTCCCAGGGTGGTAATGTATTGATCATTCAAAATCCTTAATGAGACCTATCCATCTTCTATGGAACATATTAATCTCTTTATGTGTGAATATATATTTAAGACTCTTGTGGTCAGTATATTTCTCACATTTCTCTCCATAGAGATAATGATGCCATATTTTCAAGGCAAAGATCACAGCCTCCAACTCCAAATCATGCGTTGGATAGTTTCGATCATGTATTTTCAACTGCCTTGAGTAATAGGATATCACGTTATCATTCTGTATCATCACACATCCTAAGCCCTTCTTCTAAGCATCACTGAATACCACAAAAACCTCCCCACTAGTGTTTAAAGTGAGCATGGGAGCAGTGATAAGCCTCCTTTTCACCTCTTTGAAGCTTTCTTCACATTTATGACTCCAAGAATACTTTACTACCTTTCAAGTTAGCTTGGTAAGAGGGTTGGAAAATTGTGAGAAATGTCTCACAAATCATCGTTAATATCAGCTAACCCCAAGAAGCTACGGATATCCGTTACTGATGTTGGCATCGGCCATCCCTCAATTGCATCTTTTTTGGAGGGGTCCACAGATATTCCATTGCCTGTGATGATATGTCCCAAGAATGAGACCTCCTTCAACTAGAACTCACACTTTCTATACTTTTCATAGAGCTTATCCTAGCACAAAGTCTCTAGTACAGTTTTTAAATGCTGCTCATGATCCTCCTTGGTTTTGGAGTATATTAGAATATAATTTATAAGTACCACCACAAATTTGTCAGGTAATCTCTCAGGACTCTATTCATCAAGTCCATGAATTGTTTTGGAGCATTGATGAGTCCAAAAGGCATTACTATGAATTAATAGTGCTCGTACCTTTTACGAAAAGCATTCTTGGGGACATCTTCCTTCTTCACCCTTACTTGATAATATCCCCACCAAAAATCCACCTTGGAGATTTATTGTGCTCCACACAGCTGATCAAACATGTCATTGATTCTTGGGAGAGGATACTTGTTCTTTATTGTGATTTTGTTAAGTTCACGATAATCGATGCAAAGCCGCATTGACCCATCGTTCTTCTTGACGAAGAGGACTGGTGCACCCCATGGTGAAGCAGTTGGGCATATAATCCCTTTATTGAGATTCTCCTATAGTTGTTTCTTCAGCTCTTCAGGCTCAAAAAAAGACATTCTATATGGAGTCTTGGATATTGGTTGCACCCCAGGTATAAGTTCAATTGAGAACTCAACATCTCTTCTTGGAGGAAGACCAGGCAGTTCCTTGGGAAACACTTCCGCGAATTCCCTCACAATAGGCAATTCTTTAGGGATGGATTCTTCTTTGGGATAAATCACCTGAGCTAGATACATGTGCTCATAGGGCAGTAATATTCATGCTTGAGATGATGGAGCTAAAAAAGATTCATCTTCCTCCTGACACTTGTAATGAATCGGGGGTCGATTCTCTATATGGAGTGTGATTTTCCTCTCCCAACAATTTATGTTGGCTCTATATAAGTAAAGCCAATCCATGCCAAGAATTGCATAAAATTCTACCAGAGGGAGTATGACGAGGTTCAACGAGAAATTCAATCCAAAGATTATAACAGGTGAGGACTTATACTCATAGGATGCAATGATTTCCCCATTTGTCGTACTCACCAACATCTTCACTTCCATGATTTTTGGTGGTACTAGGATTATTCTACTAAACTTTCGAGATATAAAAGAATGTGTAGAACCTGAATCATAATGTAAATTCACTATTATTTAATTAATAACTATCGTACCTTTCACTACTTCGTTTTCGGGGTTCACTTCGACAGAAGTGATGGAAAAAGCTCTTACTTGTTGTCTTGGAGGTTGTTGGTTGTCTCCAAAAACCCATGGATTAGGGCACTGATTCTCAAAATGACCCGGTTCTTTGCATTTTTATCATTAAAAAAACATTGAGGTTTGAACAGGGTGTTCCTCTACTCTTTCACAACCACATGTCTTTCTTGCCGACAGTTAACAGCTAGGTTCCCTTCCCTTCCACACTTGAATCATTTTCCCGTCCCCTTAAGGAAATTTCCAGGGTGCTTCTTTCCACACTTATGGAAAGTGGAGTGCTGGATCTTCATAGCACCGTTGGATTTATCAATCAGACAACCACCATTTAAGTCCACCTTATGCTTCTTGTCCCCATGATATCACTGTGATTCCATGATCTCCATTTCGACCTTGAGGGCACATCAGACAATTTCCTCATAGCTGTCGAAGTCACAGATCGCTAATTCTTTGCGCAAGCTAGGCTTCAGCCCACCAAATAAGCGTTCAACCTTGCATTCAGGGGTAACGACAAAGCCGGAAGCATATCGTTCAAGACTTGTGATGTTTTCCTGATACGCTCGAACATATTCTTCATCTTGTTTCTTGAGGGAAAGGACGTCCCATTCTATCTTATGTCGGAGGGTGCGTGGAAAATATTTATCGAAAAACATCTTTGAGAAATACTTCCATTACAATGCCTCGATCTCCTCTTCAGGATTCATATTTTTTATCAACGTCCACCATTGATCAGCTTCACCCTCCATAAGATAAGCTGCCAAAAGAACCTTCTCTTTTTCAGAACATTAAAGGATGGAGATGATATTTTCAATGGATTTGATCCATTGTTAAACGATTGTGGGTCAGATGATCCACTAATAGTAGGAGGCCTTTGTCTCATGAATCTCTTGATAACGAATTGTTCTTTCTTGGGGGGGGGGGGTTGAACATTCCTCTTGACCCTTGTTTCTATTCAAAACATATGTTTGCTGAGATAGAATCATGAAAAAGTTTGCGATTCCTGCTCTCATTGGATTTGGAATCTCATTAGTACAATCATCACACTGATCTTCACGACGGTTGTTAGGCCGAGTCCTCCTATTACCGGCCATTGTCTGGAATAAAAAGAAATTTAGGGGTAACACATAAAAGGTAATCCAAAGAAAAAATCTGATGACTCATAAATAAACTTTTATTTCCATAACTCATGAGTCTATAGGCTTCAATATAGTCGTTTCATGATATATTATCTAACATATATTCATAGGGTCATTATTATTAATTCCCATAATAAGGGTCCATAATATGCTTGTGAATTTATCAAAACATATCCCCCGGGAGTGTCGCAACCAAGAGTGCAACAAGGCCCGTTGTCATGCACTAGTTCTCGTTCGAGTCTAGCTCAAAGCGGTGTTTTCGGGTTTTACCCCTAGGATACATTTGTGCCAGAGCCACCTCTACCTGCTCGTATCCAGAAAGGGATTCATTTTTTTGATAAAACACATACATAGTACTTACCAAAACGTAGGTATGTTTTTATTGTACATAGTCTTGAATCAAAGGCTTTACTAGGGTTTCCTAATCCCAAAAATAACTAAACCTATCCTCTGATACCAACTATGAAAACCCTGCTTTTATAACAAACATAAACATGATTTATTACATTAAACATCACTTGATACAATAAAGAATATAGAGAGGTTTAGTGTCTTTGGGGATTAGGATCATTACATAAAAACTAAAAACATGAAATATAAAATCTTTATTGAAAACTTCCTTTACATGATCACTACATTCCCTCATACTTAGCATTGCATGGTGTAACCTGAGGACATGCATAAGAAAAGGGTGAGCTATAAAGCCCAGTAAGGGAGTACACATGGAATAACATGAGGAGTAAAATACATGTTAGACAATAGGCATATAAATAGAGCATAAAATAACATGAACCTAAAGGCATGATAAAGCATGATAATCATAACATGGAAATGTGGCAACAACACTTAACATAGAATTAGCATGAGCCAAGGCCCATTGCACATGGAGCATGAGTAAATACTCGTTGAACATAAAGCATGAGTAAACCCTCATTGCACTTGAATTAGCATGAGCCAAAACTAATTGCACATGAATTATCATGATACTATACTTTACCCAATGCATTGGAGCGCTATAAGGGCGCACCCTTCTTAAAAATTTCATTTCATTCATATGTGTGCCACATTGATCATAAAACAGGGATTCATAAAACATAATCATTTATTCCACGATAAATGAATGTGAAATTCATAAATGAATATTTGTAATCAATGAGTAAATGTTCGTAAAGGTGGATACCCTTGATGGACAAGTGGGCATTTTATCCACTAAACAATGGCATTGGCTTAGAAAATCAGTGCGATTTCGGCAGCGTAACAGCATGACATAAGAATTCATAAAAAATGGTTGATGAGACATAAAGGGGTTACTCATAATAGTTACATGTAATGGACAGTAAAGAGGTCATATAGATACATGTCCCAACAATTTTAATGGAATTTAGATTAATGATACAACATTATTGCTTGAATGTAAAATAAGAGAGATAAGTTCCTTTCGGAATTTCAGCATAGTAACTGGTGTACATGGGAGGCATTTAATGAGAGAGAAAGGTGTCTCCCATCATTAAAAAAATAAGAGGGAAGTATATGGGAGGTGAAAATCCATACCCCAACATTAATTATTGATATTAAAATGGAAATACAACTTAAATAAAATTGAAAAAATTGAGAAAGGAAGAAAAAACACTTACTTGGAAGCGTGCTTCCAATGGATAGAGAGAGGCTTGTGAGAGGATTCTTGGGAGCTTGGGGAACCTTGGGAGGATAATAGAGAGAGTAGGGAAGAGGTTGGAAGGGCTCCAAATTTTTTTAGTGAGGAGGAACTGGGATCTTGTGTGGGTTTATATAGGAAAGGTGAGATAATTATTTATTATTTAGGTTTGGGACCCCTTACATTAAATTAATCCAAACCACAAATCATACCATGGTTTTTTCCCATGGTCTTTTGAAAAGTGAAGAGTAAATCATTATTTTATAAGGCCAATGTCCTAACTTCTTAAAATAATAGGGTTGCTTATGTGGAGGTGAGTCACACTCCCATGGAAATAGATTTAAAAAGGCAAGGTGTTGAATAAGTCTTGAGGGGTGCATTAATTCTTTGAAAAGTATTTCAAACAAACCCAAACTCACATTATTTTAAGGGTATAACATATATTAGACGAAAATAAGGATTATAGTATTTTTATTACATCACTATTGGGTCATTATGATGTCATAAAACACATTATACATTTTAACGATATTTAATTTTTACCCAAAAATTTGACTGTCTCAGAAAATTATGAAAAATTCACCGTTGGATAATTTTGACATCATAATTCCAAAAATAACATTGATTTTATCAAAATAATTTTCAAAATATGTTAATTTTCACTTTTAAAATAAAAACTGACATTTATTGAAAATTCACGGGTTTTGACAAAAATGGCTTTCAAACCTTAATAAAAATTTTAATTGCATTCATAAAATTATAAAAAAATTTATATTTAATAAAAAAAATTAATAATAATATTATTATTTTATTAAAATATTTTTAATTCAAAAATACCTTAATTTAATAAGATAGATTTCTTAATTAAATAATAACTAAAAACAATCTTTGTACTTTAAAAACTATTTACAAAGTATCAAAAATGACTAGAAATTATATTCATTAATATATACATAAATAATGTACATGAACATAGTAATACTTATTTGTTACATAAGCTCTTAATATAGCCACATAAAACCTCAGGGTAAGTTGTGCGATGGTGACAGACTCTTGGGGTGGCTCAAATAACATCACTCGAGTGGTAATATCTATCAACTTCAACTTTTCCCGTAGACGGTCATGTTCGAGTTTGACATGGTGAAGCTCAACTTGGGCTTGGTCAAGAGTGAAGCCCATGGATTCCACCTCTTTTCTGAGCTCTGACAAATGGGCTTCTTATAGGGAAATTCTACTCGATAAGTCCATCACTTTCTTTGTCTATGTATAATTGGATTTGTTAAAGCCCTATATACATACTAATCATGTGATCACTGTTCAACGGCTATAAAAGTAACGGTCAAAATTCTTATCATAAAACCAAAGAAGATGACCTTTTATAAAAACATTTTATATAAAGAGATATTTAATAAGATCAAGAGGGATTTTCCATTAATGAAACTTTGGGTTGTTACATATATAGTCGATATATTTGTGATTTACCATTGTAATTTATAGTAATTATAAATATAGGTTGTGGAAACATTATTGTTATCATTCTTGAAGTTATTTTCTTATATGATTATTTATGATTGATAATGTGATCATTTCATGAAACATTAATATTTTTTTACTTTCAAAATGATTATTATTGATTATTATTTGGGATAGACATTGATATCCATAATATGAAATGGGATTTTTTAGTATTCATGAGTAATGGAATGACCATATATTGTAGCAAAATAGTTAATTTTAGTTATTTTTGATAGAATTATAACCATAAAAAAAGGATTTGATAGTTAAAACTAATAGTGCTGAATATATTTTCATCAAAAATAAAAGATATATATATTTTTGAGTGGTGAACAAAACATATAGCAAAAAATTATTGTATTAGACATTTATTAGCATTTAAAAAATATTTTCATCATAATAAGTCATGCATTCTATATGATGGGAAGGTACTCCAAAATTTATTATAATATATAATGAAATAATTATAATAAATAAATGATACCATTAAATATTTCTTATGAAATTATTTATTCATGATTTCCAAAAAATCATCATAATTAATCTGTCATCAATATGAGTTTCTGTCAGTACATTATATTAGTACCCACCACATAACCAGTAATCTAACTGGTAATTACTATTATTAAAGTCAAATGAATGAAATGTATTTAGGATTTATATATTAATAAACAAGAAAAATTGAAAGATAAATATTTAATATTTCTTCCCAAAATCATTAGGATTATTTTTTTTAAAATCCTTTTCCAAATCGAATTTTATTATACACCACAGTTTATCTTAACATCACATTTCTATATATAGAACCTTTATAACCTATACACTTTTATATGTACCACACTCACACAATAATAAATTATTTATATATTTTTCTACAATATTTAGTTTTTCGTTTTTAATTGGATTATTCTTATTCACATTTCCTCACAAAATAGACAAAATTACGCATCAACCATGGGAAATTTTTAATGGGGTTTGTTTTCAATATAATTGTTTTTCGATAATGGTGACAATATATAAATATCAAGGGTTGTATTCATTTAAAGTAAAATTCTAGTTATGTGATTTGAAAAATTTCAATGAATCACGTTACTCATTCTCCTTATAATAATATTACCTATTACACTCCTATTCTCCTTTTCTAATTTTATTTCTTGTTAAAACAAAAAATTCAATGAATGATTAACCATTTTATTCACTATTTTTTTTTGATTGTTTCACTTTATTATATAATATTTCCGACATTCATATTTTTTAAATAGGAAAAATTAATTTAATAGTACTATAATGATACCACGACTTGTGAAACTCTTATTCATGATTAATTAACATAGACCTTACTTTTATCCACAATTATGTACTTGAGCCAAACTGATTCCAAGAAAATTCCCACACATACTATTATATTGAAATATATACTCAAAAAATTATGTAAGACATTCAATGTTAATGAAATATTAGACTATACTAAAATATTAAAATTTATATGTTCACTCTTCTAATGGTTTTATAAAAGATTAAATTTTTATTATTCTCTTTAATGGATATAGAGGGAATATAAAATATTACATCAATTATATTGATACAACAAATGAACACTAAAATAAAATAGCATATGAATTAAAAAATGATATATCATAGAACAAATCACAATATCCTCTTATAATTGAAAAATATTAAAATAATATTTTAAATAGGTTTATAATACCTCAAAAGAAACTGAAACAGTATAAAATTTACACACACTATGAGAATATACATTTATGATTTTCTAAAGCTATAGTAGAATTTTCAAAATCAATATTATAGAATGAAAAACATTTAAAAACCCATTAACATTATGTTTTAAAAAAAATACCTTAATTTATTAGTGAATTAACGAAAATAATTATATTAAATATTATTTTTAAGATCAAATATTTTGTTACTTATTTATATAAAATAAAATAAAATTCCAAATATGAAAAACACAAACCAAAATTCAAAAAGAAATGTATAATTTCACTACCAAGATTATCTATTTTTAATCATCAATATAATTCAATAATGATCTTATAAATTATATTCACATATATATTATTAATGTATGAAAAAAATAATGGAATCATACAAGTAGATATTGTTCCATCAGATTACTAAAAAATACTTTCTCCTACACATATATATTCATGTAGTAAAACAAAAAATTTCATAATATATTTTAAAAAATATAAAATACTAATTGAAATGAAATAAAATAAACTTTTGTTAAGATTACAAAAGAGGAGATGGAGTTTTTCTATATATATAGTTTGATAATATATTGGTTAAGCCCAAACAGAATGTGTTTCTGTTATATGATATAAACCACCATTTATTTGTGACTCTATGGATCTTTAGATTATTTTTATTCTTGTGTTCCCAATGTCAAATTCACTATTTGTTGTTATGGAAGGTTCCCTAGATCCATCACGATGAAGTACATTTTGACAACCACATCATGCATAAAAAAATACATGGGTTGGGATAAGACATATAATGATAATAATAAAAGTTTTTCATATATTTTAAATGGAAATATACTTTGATTATTTATCTATCAGTTGTTGAGGGCTTATAATAATTAAGAAGTTTCATTATAATGGTCAAACCATGTTGTATTTAATATAAGGGATCAGGGGGACTAAATTGAAAATAAGAATATCACATAATTTAGGTGGCATTGGTTTTTATTTATACAAGATTTCTTTGGTACCCTAAATTTAGATCATTTTTAATATATATCATTGATTATATACATTTATGAATGATGAAGTCCAACATATTATATGTTTGAGGTGATTTAGATTAAATTATGTTATTTTACTGTGAAATAGAATTAATTGAATGATCTTACCAAGATCTATCACATCTAGGTAGAGTAAAAAGATAAAAATATACCATTAAAAAGATGATTGGACCTTGTTTAAATATATGGAAATGGTAAACAATATCATATCCATCATATACAATTGACTAATATTGTATGAATAATTAACAGATTGTGAAAAAAAACATATATCATTTTTTGAGATATTGTGATAAAATTATGTTATAATATAAAATAAGTGTTTGTAGAATGGTTATATCTATATTAATTTAAATTATATCATTAGGGGTAAAGATTTTTTTTCTAGAAACTATATTTGGTTTTATAATGATTTTTTCTTGGTGAACATGTTTTCAAAGGACAATTTTCCGAAATAGAGTTCATTATAATGGAGTGGGAATATGTACTAGATTCATAATTGTAAAAGATATTTTCAACATACCTAGTGATAAAATAATATTCTATGATAACAATTGTCAATATAATAGGTTTTATAAAAACATATTATCCATGATTTATGAAATATAGATTGAGGAAATGTGTTTATTGAAGAAAAGATAAATAGGATACTGTGATGTTTATATTAATTTCAATTTTTCTAGAAATATATTATCATTTTGGGATGTACCAAAAATAGATGTTTTTAAAGATGAGGAGTTTGAATTTACATAAGTTATTAGATTTGAAAAAGTGGTGATCAGTCGATTCATATGATAGACCGATCCATCATACTAACTAATCGATTGGATGCGACATTAGTTTTTCAATATCAGAAAGAAATAACTTTTTGTTGATTGAACATGTAATCTATCACTACTTCGAGATGTAGGAAATGATTAGAAATCTTTATATTCAGAATGGGTGTTTCAACAAATCAATTTCTGATATGAATTCTTATGAAATGTTCTAAAATTATATTCCATGTTTGAAAAAATAAAGGTATTTGGGAGTAAAAAATTCATAATGAACAAAGGTGTAATATTTTTTTAAATTTTATCATATAAATTGAGATGAAATATTTCATATATATGATTCAAATGGTAGTGGTTATGAATGTTTACAAAAATAATAAAGAATTATTTTTGATTCTCTATTTTTAAAACATTAAGGAAAAGATGAAGAATATGTTTCAAAAACCGATATAAAAAAAGAATATAGGTAAGATAAAAGATTTTTTGTTATGAAGTAAGAAAATAAATCAAACATTGTTGATTACTCACAAATAGAATAACTAGACTGTGCAATTTATTATGATGATGAAGAACATTTTACATCTCATCATATCATGAAGAAATTAGTATAAGTACCAAACATAATTGGTGATTTAATTAAAAATGATCAATCATAGAAAATATAAATGTCTGTTGGATATACTATATCATATTCAAATGTTGAGAAAAAAATATGCCAATGAATATTTTAAGCATCAGTAGTTGAATCATGATATGAATTAGAAGTTGAAACATTTTTAGAAGAATGATTCATGGGATCTTGTACCCAAACTAAAAAATTTAAATTTAATTGGTTCAAATTGGGTGTTTCAAAATAGGTTGAATGATGATTTTGAAGTGAAAAGGAACATATAAAGAATGGTTTTAAATGTTACTCAAAAATTGATGGTATTTATTTTGATGAGACATTTTATCCTACAGAAATATTTGTTACACTTTTATTCAATCATTAAATTGACTCAAAAATATATTATAATAGATTTAAGTTGGATTTAAAATGATCTTTTATTAATGTGGGAATTAATTAAGATGTTTCAATTTAATAGCCATGTGGATCTCAAATTGTAAAGGATGAATGTTAGGTGTGAAAGTTGAAGAATTATTCATATATATTAAATAAACCATAGAGATCATGGAATTTATAATATGATGAATATATAAGGATGTTTAAATTTATGAAAGGAAGACATAAAATATATATCTACACTATGAAAAATCAAGTGATATTTATCATTGTAATTATGCATGTAAATGATATAATTTTTTTTACTGTTGAATGAACATATGATAGTTTTACAATATAGTTGAGAAAGTTATTTAAAATTTCCAAGCTCGATGAAATCAAATATTTTGATGGATTAAAAATATCAAAATGAAGAAATAAATTTTTCCATCAAAAGAGAAATAAGAAAAATATCTAATTAACATGTTTGGAATGGAAAATTAAAAACAATTTTTCATGCCAAGTTAATGGGAACTTTGTTGTCCAATGATGAAGAAGGAAAAGAAGTAGGAACAGATTAATTCATAATGTTTTTTATAAATTCTTTATATTTTAGAGCTAGAAGACCATATATTGTGAATGATGTAAACTTATGTGAATGAAAAACAATTATCTAATGTAATATCATCTCATGGTAGGGAAATAAATTCTCCAATATAACATATGTATAATTGATTTTGGTATCAAATACGATATCTTAGGAATATGTGACTTTTTATATATACAGATACTGATTTGGAGAGTGGTGTGGATGATTGAATATCAACTTATGGTGGATGTTTCTTTCTATGAAAAATTTTTCTGAGAAGGAATACTAAAAAAATATTTTGTAAGTCTTTGAATGGAGGAATTTGAATGTATTTCCCCCCCAAAAACTGTAACGCAAATTTTGTTGATGAATACATTGTTGTAAAATTTTCTTGTTAATTTGTAGATTATCCTTCTCTTGGGTTGCGATAAACATATATCTATAAATATCACTCTTTTTCTAGAACAAAATTATCATTTTGGTCATATTTATATCAAATACCACTATTTCAATGATCAAGTGGATAATAATTAACTCAAAATACAACATATTCATATAGTGAAAAAATTTATTACATATTTTCGAACCCTTTATTGGAGGAAGATTCATAAAAATTGAGGTCGAACATGGGCTTCCAACCTCCCTCTATCTGAGGATGAGGAATTTTTATCTCAACCAACTATCATCTTGTATTTATATAGTGTTTCGATAGGAGGATAATGATTCATAAATATATCCATTGGTAGGACATAATCCATTTAATGTAGTATGCATTTTGGGTTTTTATTATAATGGGGTATGATGTGAATTCAGTGGGTGAGTGTGTGAACTGTTTGATCAATTTATTAAATTTCTTATAGTAAACATTATGTAATGATGAGAATGAAGCTGTTAAATGTTTTAATGTTTGATGTTGAAGATATGTTCTAAATTCACTTATTATGGAAATTGGATTTTACATTAATGGTTCTTGTTTCCTACAATGGGTTCAATCATGTACACATATAATTGTTTAATAGAGATCCAAAGATTGAGATTCAATGTTTCAATGATATAAGAAGGTTCGGTAACAACAAAATATAATGGGGGAGATCATTGGGACCATGTTGTCTAGATATGGGTGTTGGATAATAGAATAAGTTCATTGTGGAATGTTATTCATTTTTCCTACTATTATAAATCACCTTAATTTATAATTTTTAGTGACTTGATGAATGATTTTATGAATCATTATATGGTAGATATATTTTGTAATGACCCAAAAATGTGATAATAAAAATTCCAATGGATCTAGTAAAATGAATCATTATGTTGAATGGTTATATAAAATATGAACTTCATTGGTTTTATGTTTTTGGATTTCAAAATAGCATTAAGAATAATTACCATTGATAATATAGTCATTTAATAGTGATCACATGATTAATATAAATTTAGGGCTTTAATAAATCAAATTTACTCAGACAAAGGAAGAAATGACCACATCTAATAGACATTCCCCATACGAAACCCATTTGACAGATCTCATAAATTAGGTGGTGTCATTTGGATTTGCTATTGACGAAGCATAAGTTGAGTTTCAACACATTAGGCTTGAAGAGAACTTACTACAGGAGAAGTGGAAGTTGATAAAGATCACCAGCCATGTGATGTTATCCGAGAAACCCCAAGAGTCTATCACTATCGCACACCTTACCCTTCGGTTGTATGTAAGTGTAATAAGGGGTTATGTAACCAGACATTAGAACTATGATTATGCGAATTATTTTTGTATAAAATAATGAATATGCATTCATTTTATTATTTTTACCTCGTAATTAATTTTTAAAGAAAAAATATAATTATTAATTAATATTCAATTACAAAATATATTTTGATTAATTAATGGATTTTGGAATTAACTAATATTTTAATAAAATATTGTTATTATTTTAAATTTTATTAAATATAAATGGTCGTATAATTTTTAGTAATACAATTGTAATTTTTATTATGGTTTGAAATACATTCTTGACAAAACCTATGAATTTTCGATAAATGTCTTTTTAAAGTAAAAAATTCATATATTTAAAAATTATTTAGATAAAATTATTATTATTTTTGGAATCAGTAAATCATAATTATTCAACGGTGATTTGATTATAATTTTCTGAGACAGTAAAATTTTTGGGTAAAAATTAAATACAGTTTAAATATATATTGTTTTTTTTACATTATAATGACCCAATAGTGATGTAATAAAATACTATAAACATTATATTTCTTCCAATATATTTTTTACCATTAAAATAATTTTATTTTATGTTTATTTTATTTCTTTTACAAAGCCTAAATAGACCCGCAAAGACTTATTTAACATTTTATCTTTTTAACATGATTTCCTTTAGAGTGTGACACTCCTCCACATAACCAATCCTAATCTTTTAAGAAGTTTGGACATTGGGCTTAATGAATATTGTATTCTACTACCATTTGGAAATCAACATGGGAAAAGACTATGGTATGGATTGTGGTTTTTATTAGATTAATGTGAGGTGGCCAAAACCTAAATAAACATTAATCTTGTCTTCTTTACTATATAAACCCGCACAAGCTCCCACATCTTATTCACTCAAAGACCTTGGAGCTCTACCAATGTCTGTCGTCCCCTCATTAAAATCCTCCCACGACACCCTTATATCCCAAGAATACTCTCTCAATCCCCTTCGAAGCATTTTGTTTGACACTTCCAAGTATGGGATTTATTCCTTTCTCATTTTTGTCTATGTTTCTTTATGTTGTTATAACCTCTTCTTCTAAATTACTAATGTTGGGGTATGATTTTTCACATACCCTATACATCCCTATTTTTTTAATTATGAGATACCCATTTCATATTTCATTAATGCATCCCATGTACACCAATTACCATGCCGAAATTCCATTTGAAATTTCTATCTTCTCATTTACATTCAAGAAATTCTTTTATATTATGAATCTAAATTACATTACATATATTTGGAAATTTATCAATATGACCCTTTATTATCCATTTCATGTACATATTATGATACACCACATTCTCTATCATCAAATATTTTTCTTAATTATTTTTTCACACTGATATGCTGCCGAAATTGCAATACGATTATCCAAAACAATGTCATTGTGTAGTGAATACCATATTCATTTAACTATCAAGGGATTTCACATTATGAACATATCCATATTTATTATATAGTTTCATGTTTGAATTAAATATACCTTTTTCATGTAATAAATGATGTCTTTTAATGAATAAATGTTTTTGGATCCATGTGGCACCCTTATGCGTGAAAAAAATTGATTAAGAAGGGATTGCCCTAATTGTGCTCCAATAGATTTTGTAAAGATTAGTATCAGGATACATAAATTGAAATTATACATTAATCATGATAATTCATGTGAAGTGAGGGTTTACTCATTCTCCATGTGCAATGATCATTGGATCATATTAATACCATGTTAAGTGTTGTTGCCACATTTTCGTGAAGTGATAATGATGTGTTATCAGGTCTTAATGTTCATGTTTCTTT
Organism: Viscum album; assembly: GCA_963277665.1. Lineage (NCBI taxonomy): Eukaryota > Viridiplantae > Streptophyta > Magnoliopsida > Santalales > Viscaceae > Viscum > Viscum album. The sequence goes on along the minus strand of OY728150.1, from coordinate 2,128,857,507 downwards.
TTTACTCCATTGATATGACTATTTCCTAAAATTTATTGTATTCTTCATGTTATTCCTTGTGTACACACTTATTGTGCTTTAATTTTCACCCTTTTCTAAGTCATGTTCTCAGGTTATCCCATGCAATGCTAAGTACAAGGGAGTGTAGTGGTGAAGTAAAAGAAGTTTTCAGTAATGAAGTGTGTTTATTGTTTTATGTTTTTATGTAATGTTACTAAGCCCCAAAGACACTATAGATATCGATCTTCAATGTTTAATCATGTGAATATTTAAGGTAACAAATCATGTTTATGTGTGTAATAAAAATCTCGGTTGTTATAGTTGGTATCTGAGGATAGGATTATCTATTTTTGGTATTAAGATTATAAAACCCTATTGAAATCCATAAGGATGTAAAAAATTATAATAAAAACATCCCTAAGAATTAGTGAGTTTTGAATAACTAGTATATCAATAAAATACATCCACGTTTGGATCCAAACAGGTTGAGGTGGCTCTAGCACATGTACCTAGGTGTGAAAACTCTGACAAGGAGTTTTGAGATTTACCTAGGGTATCCTGGTACAAAAAATGGGCCTTTCTGCACTGTTGGTTACGAAACTCCCTGATATAAGAATTTGTGAATTAATAATCTTAGTATGAACCATTATTAAGGGAATAAAAAATTCCCCTAAGAATATATTTTGGGAGGTAGATCATAGATAACATTGATTTAAGCCTATAGATTCATAAGTTACGTATATTAAAGTTATTTACCTGTCAAACATTTTTTCCTTGGATTACCCTTTATGTGTTACCCCTAAAATTATTTTTATTCCAGCCAATGGCTGGTAATAGGAGGAATTAGGTTAAAAACCAATGTAATGATCAATGTGATTACTGTTCTAATGAGATTCCCAATCCAATGGGAGGGAGAATCGTGAACATTGTCAAGATATTATCTCAGTTAACTCAAGAATTAAATAGAAACATGGGTAAAAAAAATGTTCAACCCCACCTAAGAATGAACAAGTCGCAATCGATATCTTTATGAGACAAAGGCCCCGTACATTTAATAGATCATTTGACCCCCCCCCCCCCCAATTATCGAAAAATGGATCAACTCCATGGAAAATATCTTCTCCATCCATCAATGTTCTCAATGAAAGAAGATTCTTATGTATAATTATTGTATATGGAGTGATGTTGATCAATGGTGGACATTGAAAAAAAATATGAATCATGAGGAGGATATCAAGGCATTGGAATGGAAGGATTTCCAGAATAAAAAAACCGGAAAAATATTCCATGAACACTTGACTTAAGATTGAACAGGACTTCCTTTACCTTAAGAAAAAAGATGGTGAATCCATCAGTGCATATGAGAAAACATCACATGGCCTGCTTGATATGCCTAGGGATTTTTTTCACCCTTGAATGAATGGTTTACCACTTTATTGGTGGGATGAAACCTAGCCTATGGAATGTTTTAGTGATCTGTGACTTTGAGAGCTATGAATAAATTGTTTGATGTGCACTCCAAGTCGAAATTGAGATTGAAGAATATTAGTGATATCACTGGGATAAGAAGCATAATTTGGACATCAATTCTGGTAGTCTGATGGATATGTCCAACATTGATAATAAAATCCATCACCCCACTTTGCAATGGTGCTGAAAAAAGCACCACTTGAATTACTTGAAGGGGATGAGAAAATGATTTAGGTGTGGAAGATAATTGAAAGTAACCGTTAACTGCCGAAATGAAAAACCCACTCCTGCAACAGAAGAGAGGAATTATTTGTTCGACCCTCAACACATTTTTCGTTACTTCAACTACAATTATCCAAAGCACATTGAAAATCGGTTCCCTATGCAAAGGGTTTTCAGAGGCAACCGACAACCTCCAAGAAAGAAAGGGAGAGATTTTTTCATAACTACCATCTATGTGAGCCTCGATAAAAAAGTGGTTAAAGTTACACTATTTATAAATTCATGAATATTGAATGTACTATTTGATTCTTTTTCTATGCATCATTTTTATATCCCGAAAGATTAGTAGAACAATTCCAACCCCACCACAAATAATGGAAGTAATGGTGTCAGTGAGAATGGAAAATGGGGAAATCATTTCATCCCATGAATATAAATCATCCCTGGTCACAATCTGTGGACTGAACATTCTAGCGAACCTTATCATACTCACTCTAGTGTAATTTCATGCAATTCTCGACATGGACTGACATTCCTTGTATAGAGCTAACATAAATTTTCGTGAGAGGTAATCAATCCTCATATGTTGAATCAAACCCTGTTTCTATAAAAGTTCAAGGAGATGGATGAATCATACTTAGCACTATCATCTCATGCATGGATATTACTACCCTATGATCATGCATATCTCGCTCAGATAATTGAGTCCAAGGAATAAACCATCCTTGAGGACATGGCTATAGTGAGGGAATTCACAGAAGTGTTTCTTGAGGAATTTTTGGTTCTTCCTCCTAGAAGATAAGTTTAATTATCAATTGACCTTATACCTTTGGAATTTCCAATATCCATAACTCCGTATTGAATAGATGTTGTGGAGATTGAGGAGCTGAAGAAACCACTACAATAGAATCTAAATGAAGGGTTTATATTACCATTTTATTCACCATGGGATGCACTAATCCTCTTCATCAAGAAGAAGGATGGGTGAATGCACATTTGCATTGATTATCATGAGATCAAAAAAATCATGTTGAAAAACAAGTATCCCATTCCCAAAATTGATGAATTGTTCGATCAGCTGCATAGAGCACAATAATTCTCCAAGGTGGTTTTGTGGTTAGGATATTACCATGTAATGGTGAAGATGGAGGATATCCCCAAGACTGTTTTTCGTACAAGGTACGAGCACTATGAATTCATAGTAATTCTGTTCGGACTCACTAATGATCCATAAATCTTCATGTACATGGTGAATATAGTATTTAGATATTACCTCAACAAATTTGTGATATTATTAATAGGTGATATTCTAATATTCTCCAAAACAAAGGAGGATCTTAAAAATTAGATAATAACTGTACTAGAGACTTTATGAATGAAGAAGCTCTAAGAAAAATACAAAAAGTGTGATTTTGGGTAGATGGAGGTCTCATTCGTGGGTTATATCATCAAAATAAATGAGATATCTATGGATCCCTCCATTATAGCTGCAACTGAGGGATGGTCGAGGCCAACATCGGTAACAAATATCTGTAGCTATTTGGGGTTAGCGGGATACTATCACTAATTTGTGAGAAATTTAACACGATTGTCAAACCCTCTATCCAAGATAACTCAGAAGCGAGTAATGTTGTCTTAGAGTGATGAATGCAAAGAGAGTTTTATGGAGTCGAAAAAGAGGCTGATCACTACACCCATTCTCACATTAACCACAAGTGGATAAATTTTTGTGGTATTCAGTGATGCTTCAAAGAAGTGCATGAGCTTTGAGTTGATGAAAAATGAAAAACTCATTGCATGTGCTTGACGAAATATTAATGTTCGTGAGAAAAACTATCCCACACATGATCTATAGTCGGCTGTAGTGATATTTGCTTCAAAATTTAGGTGGCATTATCTCTTTGTGGAGAAGTATGAAATATATACATTCCACCAAATCCTCTCAAATATACTCACACTGATAGAGTTAAACATGCCCTAGTTAATATGGTTATGGGTGATCAAAGACTATGACGGCTCAATCCATTTCAACCTTGGGAAAGCGATAATGGTGGCAGATGCTCTAAGTAGAAATGTCACGGTGAATCTATCATTTATGATAATTTAAAAGGAACCAATAATCTATGATTTGAAGAAGATGGACATGGGAATCATAAATACGGGATCATCATCAACCCTTTTAGAAATGATTTCTCAACCATCTCTTTTGTAATGATTAAAGGATTCTCAAAAGGATGATGTGAGAGTTCAGAAGAATGTGGTAAATATCAAGAATGGGAAATCATCAGAGTTTAATGTCATTGAAGAAGGAATTGTGAGATTTGGGTCAATCCAATGGGTTTCGTTGAATCCAGTGTTAAATAATGTACTTTTGGATGATAGTCATAGTTTGAATTTCTCCATTCACCTAGGAAACAAAAATATGTGTCGAGATCTTCGAGGGAATTATTGGTGGTATAACATGAAGAAGAAGATCATTGAGTTTACATCAATGTGCCAGTTATGTTAGTAAGTGAATGATGAGAGGTAGAAGTCTAAGGGGTTGATCCAACCATTAACCATAAAAACATGGAAATGGGAGAACATCACCATGTAATGTTTCCCAGAATTCTGAAGACATCCAAAGGAAACAATGCTATCTGGTTTGTTGTGGATCATCTTACAAAGGAAACACTCTTCATTGAAATTTAGGAAGATTTGTCACTTTAAAAATTGGCACAAATATACATCATATATGTGGTAAGGATTCATAGAGTACCACTATCAATTATATCCAATCAAGATCCAAGATTCACCTCTATGTTTTGGAAGAGTTTGGAATATTCTCTAGATACTTAGCCGAACATCAGTACAACTTATCATCCTCAAACTGATGGCCAATCTAAGCGGGCTATCCAAACACATGAGGAAATGTTGAGTGAGTTCTCAATGGACTACAATGGAGGATAGGATCAACATCTTCGTCTTCTTGTGTTCTCATACAATATTAGTTTCCCCTCAATCATCTAAATGGATCCTTCTGAAGCCCTCTATGGGAAGAGGTGAAAAATACCAGTATATTAGGATGAAGTTAGGGATAGAACACTTATAGTTCTAAAAATGGTCGAAGAAATGGTGGAGAAGGTTTAGACCATCCAGCAGCACATTAATGGATATCAAAGGTGACAAAAGTACCATGCTGGTATTCATCGACGAGACCTAGAGATAGATGTCAGTGAAATGGTATTCCTCTGCATATCACTATTGAAGAGAGTTATGGGATTTGGGAAAAATGGAAAGCTGAGTCCATGTTACATCGACTCTTTTGAGATCCTTAAATGCATTGGAGACGTGTCTTATCAACTAAAACTACCATTGAACCTATGTTTAGTACATGACGTATTCCATGTATCAATCTTGACGAATTACATACCTGAACTATCACATGCACTCAATCTAGATGTGGTACCATTGGATAATGATCACTCATATTAAGGGAATCCGGTGAAGATTGTAGATCATAGAGAGAAAATTCAATGAAATTAGACAATGCCCCTCACCAAGGAGTTGTGTTGAAACCAAACGATTGAAGAAGATACATCAAAATCATTGTAAGTGATGAAGTAGAGTTACCTGTATCTGTTTTTTTTTGGGAAAAAAGAAATTTCGATGGAGAAATTTTTTAATGGGGGAATATTGTAACGAACAAAATAGTTGTTAATGAAAAATCCTGTTGATCTAATTTAATGGGTCATAAAATAAAATGGTTATATTAAAAACACAATTCCTTGGTTTTATGTTTATTGGATTTAAAAATACCATTAAGAATTGTTACCAATTCTAACATAGTTGTTAAAAAATGATCACATGATTATTTTATATATAGGGATTAAACAAATCCTATTTACTCAGACAAAAGAATTGATGGGCTCATCTGGTAGACATTCTCTATACGAAGCCCATTTTTCAGAGCATGGAAAATAGGGGGCACCATTGGGATTTGATCATGATCAAGGCCAAGTGATGTTTTATCACTTTAATCTTGAGTAGAATATCTTATAGAATAAGTGAAGTTGATAGACATTATCACCCGAGTGATGTTATCCGAGCCACCCCCAGAGTCTGTCACCACCGCACACCTTACCCGTTGGTCTTATGAACCTATTATAAGGGATTATTTAACAAGAACATAGCACTATGATTATTTACATTTTTTATATATAATAAAGAATATACATCCATTTTTTAATGTTATATTTTATATAGTTTTTAATTCAAAATTAGTATTTTAAATAAATATTCAATAACAAAATCTATTTTGATGAATTCATGTAATTTTTAATTAAAAAATATTTTAATAAATATTATTAATAAATTGATTTTAATTAAATATAAATAAATATATAAATATTAGGAATAAAATTGTAAATTTTATTAAGTTTTGAAAGCTGTTTTTGTCAAAACCCCTTAATCTTGGAATTTTTTATTTATATTAAAAGTAAAAATTCACCTATTAACCAAATTATTTAAATAAAATGAATATTTTTTTTTGGAATCTAGAAGCCAAAATTTAAAACAATGATTTTTTGTGATTTTTTATAATAATTGAATTTTTTGGTAAAAATTAATTACTGTTTCTGTATGTATTTTTTTTATGACATAATAATGACCCAATAGTGATGTAATAAAATAAAATCAAAACTAATTTCTTCCAATATATGTATTTCCATTTGAATAATTTGATTTTAGATTTATTTAATTTATTTTAAAAATCATTAATGTACCCTCCAAGACATATAAAACATTTTATCATTTTTAAATTATTTCTTTCAGAGTGTGACTCACCTCCACATATGAAAGCCTAACATTTTTAGAATTTGGTCTATTAGCCATAAAAAATATTGTTTTATAGTACAAATTAGAAAAAATTATGGGCAAAACCCATTGGTTGGTTTGTTGTTTTGATTATTTGAATGTGTGGGGGGGAAACCTAAATAATAAAAAATTCTATCTCCTTTCCTATATAAACCCATCGATGATCCTGCATCCTCCTCACTGAATTACCTTGGGGATAGACCATCCTCATACCTCCTATATTTATAATCCTACCAAAGATTCCTAATCTCCTATGAATCGTCTATCAATCCCCCCCCCCCAATCCATTGGGATCACACATCCAATTAAGGGACTTATTCCTTTCTAATTTTTTGCAACATTCTTTATGTTTCTATACCCTTGTATTTTCAATTAGAAATGTTGGGTTATGATTTTTCACATCTCTTATATAGGACTACTTATTTTTTTAAAGAAGATAGACCCATTTCATCTCTCATTAATTCATCCCATGTACACCCATTTCCATGCAGAAATTCCATTACAAATTTCTCTCTTCTCATTGACATTCAAGAAATTATTTTTTATTATGAATCTAAATTCCATTATATATATTGGGAAATTTACGTAAATTTCTCCTTTACATTCCATTTCATGTACATATTATGATACACCCATTACTATCTCATCAACTACTTTTATAAATTTTTATTTCACACCATTATGCTGCCGAAATTGCACCGCCATTTTCCAAGCCAAAGTCGTTATGTAGTGAATACCATAAAATTTTCTCAATCAAGTTTATTCACCTTTATTAATATTTACATATTGATTATAGATTTTCATGTACTAATTCCATGTACATTTTCAAGGAATAAATGATGATTTTTAATGAATTAATGTTATATGATCCGTGTGGAACACTTATGAATGAATAGAAATGATGAATAACAGTGCGCCGTAACAACACTCCAATTAATTGGGTAAATATTTGTATCCAGAAATTTCAAGTGAAATAAGTGTTTAATCATTATAATTCAAGTGAAATTATTGTTTACTCATGTTTAATGTTCAATTATTCAATGGCTACAACTAATATCATGTTAGGTGTTGTTGTCACATTTCCATGTTGTGATAATCATGCGTTATCATGATCTAATATTCATGTTTCATTTATACTCCATTGATATGACTATTTCCTATCATGTATTGTACTCTTCATTTTATGACTTGTTTACTCACTTACTTGTATTTATACCACACCCTTTTCTTATGCATGTCCTCTAGTTATCCCATTCAATGCTAAGTACGGTAGACTATAGTGGTCATGTTAATGATGTTTTCAATAAAGATTTGGGTTTTGTGTTTTATGTTGTTATTTAATGATCATAATCCTCAAATACACTAGACTACTCAATCATCCTTGTTGTATCAAATAATGTGTTTATGAAATAAATAATGATTAATTGTGTAATAAAAAGTTTTGTTTTTATAGATTTCTTTGTATTTTCCCTCAATTATTGTTTTATATTCTAAAAAAATTTTCTCGGTAAACATGTTTTATAAAACATATTCTCTATAATGGAGTTTTTTAGAATGCAGTGGTAATATGATTCTAATTCAAAATTCAATAAGAGATGTTATACATAAAAATAATAGGATTATGTTCAATGATAAGTGATCTCAGCATCATAATATGTCTAAAAATGTGGGATTGTATATTTTTCAAAGAAAGGGGGACAAATGTGTTCATTGATTGAAATTAAAATATGATTATCTGTTGTTTCTATGAATTTGATATTTTCTGGATGAAGATAATTATTTTAGTAAGAACTAGATGATTGTTTTTGGAGACTCAGAGTTTTAATTTTTACAATGTTATAGGTTTTTTAAAAGCATAGATCAATTAATACATTGGATAGGATAATCCTTCAAGAAAACCAATCCTCCAAATGAACCATCACATGTATAGTTTCGGTAATAAAAAATTCACAGATGATTCTGATACATTGGGAAACATGCTCCATTGATCTATAAGAAGAGTGATTAGTACCAATAAAGAATCATATGTGGATTTATACTTGAGTCTAAACATTAGAATATATCAATTGAATATGATGCCCAAAACTTTTTGATCATGAATGAATAAAGGAATATGATTATCTGGTGTTTTTACAACTATCGTGATTTTTGGAGGAAGTCCATCTCTTGGAGATGTACCGATTCACAATTATTTCGGAGATTGGGATTTTAAATTTATGAAGTCAGAGGGTTTTCATAATTTATAATCAACTAATCCATTGGATGTTATGGTTCATTAAAAAAACAATCCATAAAATGAAACATAATTAATTGAGTAGCATAAATATTAAAGTCACTGATGAATCAGGTCCATTAGAAATGTGTTTTCCACACATAGAGAATAAGATTAGGAGTTTCATTAGAGTTTGAACATTAAGCTAACCAAAATTGTAGTAGATGTAGAAATGTTGTAGAGTGTGACTAAAAAGAGATGATAATGTTATCGATTAGTCAATTGATTCATTGATATTGATGAATCACGTGATCTTCGGAGAGAGAACAATCAGATGAATCAAATAATGAAGTCAACCATTTTCACATGGATCGAAGAATTAGATTGAGAATTAAAATTTCCTTTTTCATTGGTCTAAAATAAAAAATAATTAATCCTTTAAATTGTTTAAAAATTCACCTAACAATCATTGACAATGATAAGTCATCAGATATATTTTGATCAGTTAATGGAGTAGTTGAACAAATGATTAAAGATGTTGAAAAGGTGAAATATATTGATGTTACTACTAAACAATTGTAGTAGACTGTCAATTTATATATTACATTCAATGATAATAATAAAAACAATATGTTCACTGGGTTTGTTGAATCCAAGAGAGAATATTTTTAATCAGGACAACCGAACCGAAATGAAAAATGGGTGTTCGTGATAAGATGTTTTTTACTATAAAAATTTGATCTTATAACTTATTATTGAATTGTATATAATAAGTGGGGAAGAAATATATTTAGGGGAATTCAATAATACTTGACTAGAATCCAGAAGAGTGTAGGGTCTATGACAAATGTTCAATCTAAATTTTAATTTTTCGAATTTATTCTATTCTATGAATTTTGTTAACCAGGAAAACAAATTTGAGTTCCTATTATTTCATTTTCTAGTTCATATATATGAAGTGGTTAATGTACAATGTAATATGAATCTAATACCATAGGAAATATGTATACAATCATAGTTTGGGTCTCTAAATTTATTTTCAGGAGAAATTATTCGGAATAGAAAAGGTTTTTAGAAGAATTTATGGTCAGTATTCACTAGATCATAAAAAACAATCAAATAGAAATATTCCAGAAAAATAGAGAAGTGAATCAGACATTCTTCATGACTGAATAATTGTAAAAAAGAATTTTTGAGATTGATTGGATTGTGTTTCTCAATAATATCCAAACTATTTGTTCCTTCCGGTAACTGGGTTAGTAAATGAAGTATTTTTTTGAATAATTTCATTTATTTAAGTAATTGAAGAAACATAGTGATGTGATAAGAACATCTTTAGGAATGTTTCTAGACATGTTAAAAGAAACTATTTACATCATTCATGGTTGAATAATCACATTCATAGATGTATTGATCATAGTTGAACACTATTATAAGGGTAGTTCCTAATTTTGGTATCCACTCAAAATTATTGTTTTTAGTGAATTATGTGTCCTTTGACAACATAAAAACAATTCCATGAAATATAGGATCTTATATATTAGTGAAAATTTCAAATACCTATGATCAAGTGCTTGTGTGAATTCATGGTTTTTAGTAAACTAATAAATAATTTAATAGAGGTGATAGTTGTTATTAAAGAAATATAACATAATAATAATTGATATCATCGATTCACCACCTCCCCCTATCAGTGACCACATAGATCGTTGTTTATATTTTCAAAGAAGTTATTGTTGCACCAAAATTCCTTCATTTTGTGGCTATATATCTGTCAGTCATGAAATGAAATGTAGAGGGGGTTATAGAAGATATTAATATTAAAAATTTTCAAATTTTCCATTAATATACTTTTATTTGATAATTGTATGGGGATATCATGAAGTGTTTCTTCTACACAAATAAATATATAGTCATCATTAATTTTCTTTATCATACTACCACATTCTTATTTTGGATCAAGGATCTATATTAAAAAGTAAAGAAGTTATACTTTACTCTTTTACACATCTTAATTGAATGATAACACCATTATTTTAATCTATAATGACATCATAGGAATATTTATATCAAAAAAATTAAATAGGTAATTTATAATGAATTATATTTAAATTAATTACCCTATAATTATTCAAAATAAAAGACTACCACGTTATGAACTTCTTATGGAATATTTGTTTCTAATTAATCAAATAGTGTTTCTTCTTACATACATTCCAATCTCAGCACTATATTAATGTTAATTCTTTCTTATTTATCTATATCCTCAAATAATTGAGCAAGGCTGTAATTGTCACTATTTGGTGGTAATGTTTTACCTTTTATTATTTAATTTTTTTGGAATATTTGTTATACCCTTAAAAATTACAACAAGAACCTTAAATTATCTATCTTATTAACTATATAATTTATTTTGATGATATGTTTTTATTAAAAGTATATTGTACTCCTCAAGATTATCCGACGCTTTTATAATCTCAATGGTCATAGGTTATTAACCTTGTTACTTTGGTTTTTTTTCCACTCTCTTATGTGTTATTAGATAATGATGTTGATTTATTCAACATATGCCATTATATCATAAATTCCTCTGACAAAGATTCTTACATTTACTTTCCCCACTATATTTGTTATATAAATCATTTGTGATTGGTATTGTTTTTTTAATGGGGGAATAAATATCAAAAGTTCAGTATTTTTTTCTCTCTACATCATAAATAGTATGCATGATGTTATTTTCCTCATTTCTCACAATGATATGATATACATAGGATACCTTCTTCCAATAATTATATGAAATAATTTTCATCAAAATATTATATGAAAAAAATAACCCAATATTTATGTTTATCCCCAACTAATTATGATGTTGGTGTAGTATCACGGTTTTTTAATGAATCAATTTGTACATAGAATTTAGAACCTAATATAATATAATTTGCTTCACACACATTCATATTTACAAAAATAGATCTTCATGTAATTATATAGATTTATAAGACATTTTTTAATGTAAAATGTTAGTTAGTCTAAAAACGGTTAAATTGATGTTTTCTCATTAATAAGGTATTGTATTAAGAAACAAGATTCCTTAATCATTTGAAAATGGTTTGGTTTACATTGTGATAATATTTTAGTACTCTTCTATTATATTGTAATTTATGATGTTGTTGGAGAAATAAAAATTTAATATGAAGTAAAAGTGATTATTTAACCTAATTAAATATATAAATACATAATTGAGTGATATATATATATATATAAAACACCATAAAACTTATAGTTTTTTAAAATGATGAATACTACTAGAGTTTTGACAATTTATGTTGGAATTTGAATGTGATTTGGAATGAGAATTGGTATTTGATCTAGTAGATTTTTTTAATGTTTCGTGATATCCTTCTAATACATCCTTTATCATATCCTCTATTTTTTATATTATTACACGAAATCCATGTATAATAAATTTCAAAAAAAAATTAATGTAATAAAATTTTTATGATTGCAATTCATGTGATGAATTGAGGTTACACTTAATGATTTTTAATAATTTAATATTTAAATATACTATTTCAAAATAAAATTGTAAAATTCAATTTGATTAGAATATTTATACATTAATTTATTACCGAAAAATCATTTTTCCACCTTCAATTTACATTTTTTTAATTATGTCTCTAGTGATGTATTAGAGACATTTCATGATTACATTTCATAATAAAAGTTATAATATAGTAAAATAATCAATATAGTATTTTGGATATTATATATTTTTTTCGATCATTCAGTATAATATCAAATGGTACTTTGAAATCGAGGATCCAATTTAAAAATTAGAATATATTGAAGTGTTTTTTTTCTTAATTTAAACCACATATCAATCATTTAATAGAATTATATAAAAATTTACATTTTTATGTTCTTATATATAAAATGGACATTTAGTGAATAATTAAAGAATTTTTTAACATAAAATCATTATATTTTTGGACTAATATTGAAATTAGGGTTTTAGGTTAGTGGATTAGTATTATTGTCTTTTTATCTATCTTTTAATGGCATATGAAGGGTCATATATACTTTTTAATTAATGTATTGTGAGGAACCATTAAGTGTGGCCTTCATAAATCATAACCATATAACCATTTAATCGGATGTCTATGTGTTAATTTAGTGGAAAAGAGTGGTTGAATTATAGTTTAGATCTATTATGTTCAATCACGTAATCCAATGAATAATGCCAGGAAATTCCAAAAGTCATGTAAAAAGTAAAATATGGGGTCTGGGGTGTAAATGTGTTCAATGTGGAATCTCTTAATATTCAAAAAAAATTTATCGCATAAAAAGTTCTATTTTGATATTGAATAATGGATTGGAATACATTTTTATTCTCAATAAAATGGGACTAGATCGGGAAAATCTTGATGAAATTTGGTGTGCTATTTTGACTAATGTTCAATAAACAAGAAACCTTGTATTTTGTTGGAATTTTTTTCTTGGTGACCATTAGTGAATAAAAACACTAGTGATTTAGAATCATTATATTGATTATATTGACACCTCATAGAGATAACATAGTCTATATTTTATTATTTTATTAATTATTGGTAGAATTTTTATAATTACATTAGTTTTCTAATGGATTCACTAGTGTATATTTTGAGAATTTATTTACATAATTTACCTTGAAATATAGTGATTAATTAGGAAAGATAATGTGATTTTAATGAAGAAATATTTTTCTTTTCATAAGAATGATTTACATATTATAATAATAAAAATTATGAATTGAAAATGATAAAAAGAATCATAAAATAGTTCTGAAACATGGGACGTGTGACATGAACTTCATCTGAAAATCATATTTTGACATATTAAATGGAATCAATAAAAAAATGATTTATGTTTTGATGGTAATGATTTAAAATTTAAGGATATATTTTTTAATTCTATGAATAATGTCTATTATGAGTACATATATACCATGATTAAAATTTCTAATAATAATAAATGATGCCAATATTAACTATAAAAATTTAATATATTATATAATGATGATAAAAGGTGATATTTAGGTCCTTCATGGAGACTAATAATTAAAATAAATGATGCAAGAGATGTATTTTAATGGTGACATGTTATTTCTTTGGTGGTTTCATTAATAACTAAAGGATGAATACAAATATTATGGTTACAAATTTTCATAATGGTATGAACCAGAACATTTTTTGGTGGATGATTTATTGATATGATAATGTAACTTATGTATTATGACAAGGTCAAAATCCTATCCTTAAATATTTTTTTAATATTATCTTAAATTACATTATATGGGTAAATTGGAGCCCTCTTAGGGAGAGAGATGTAGACATACATAATATAAAAGAGGATATATTCACAAGACCAACAACACCCATGATAATTTATGAACCATAGGGAAAATATTATAATTTCTAAAATAGATTATTTAAAAAAGTTTGGGGAAATTTTATTGGATGCATTCAATAATTATTATCATTTAAGAGACTTAAATTTTCTAATTAATTGAAGGACCGTTCAATTTAAATTCAATCCAATACTAATGTTTTTCACTAAGAGAATGGGGTATCAAGTGACGACTCTTTGGATAACTCATCATGATGTAGATATTAATTATATTAATATGGTAAAATGGTGAGAAATTGTGACCCCATAAATGTCATTAACCATTAATTGGACTGAATAGTCTATTAACATTAAATGTATTCAATAATATTTGGATTTTAGGGATTTTTATGTCAAATATCCAATAAGGAAAAGAGATTTATTCTCTTACTATATATGTGATAACTTTCCAATTATAATAGAAATAATTATTTATATATGATTCAATAAAGTGGTTAACGTATCATGATAAGGATATTAAAATTATGTGACTACTCTAATACCCACTTAATGAACTGAATAACTAATAAATGGTGAAATATGAGTAATTATTACATTTTCACACATCGCATAAAATTAGAAATATTTATGATAGAACTGAGTGATTGATAATATCCTCACCCATTATTTAGTGTTTCGGTAAAACATGATTCACCCAAGGTATTTCACTCATTAGCTTCACATCTTTAGGTGTATCATGATGTACAAAATATACATTATTTTTCACACTCATAACTCTTGGTGCACATAAGACTTGTTATTGCGGTTCTTATTCAAAATGAGACTTGTAGAAAATGTGTATCATTAATAGGTGATAGTTTTTCCTCCTAGTTATTTAAAAATATGTAATTAATTAATGGATTTTATATATAATATCATTATTTTTTGTTATTTATATCATGTATTATGGTTCCATTGGTCATTATATTGGTGTTATGGATGAGAACTCGTTGGGGTGAATCATATAACATAGTAACCAACCGTATGTGGTGTGATGGTTAATAATTTCCATTTGAGGTATAATATATTTATTATATATATGGATAGTGTGATATCACCATTACCACTCTATTGGAAACTGTTGTAATATTTTTTTAGTGGGCGAAGTGCATGGGTTTCTTGTGACCTCTGACATGACATAGTTTAAGTGGTCCTTCTTATATTGACATTATGAAACAAGGTTATGCATATATATAAATATATTTTTATTTTTGTATGAATTATTATATTTATCTATGAGAAACATTTATATGAATTGTGTAAATAATATTAGTACGATCATTAATGAGTGTTTCCTCACTACATGGGATAACTATACTTTGTATTATTACCAACCCCATTTTTAATTTTTTTCATTTTCTACTATTTTGATTATGTTGATTAGAAAGAGTGGATAGTTGATGATCTTGAATTATTGATAATAGTAAGAGATATGGCATATGGGTTCTAGTAATCCTCATTATGGAAATCATATTATTTTCATATATATTTATATTTACAAATGAAAACTTTTTTTTCATCTCTATATTGGTTTATTCAATATTGTACATTACTTTTTGGATAATTTTTTTATTAAAATTATTTCATACTAAAAATTGTTATTAATTTCTATTATGATGGATTTTATTGTATATTATAAAAATATATGTTTTTAAGTATATTCATCACATTATTTTTTTGTGGACATCTTATTACAAGCCATTATCCCCTAACTAAATAGAGAAGATCATCTATCATTCAATCACTAATATATAATGATGTGAAATGATTATTTATAGACACTATAATAGATTAAATGATTTATACCAAAATTAAAATAAATAAAAAAATGAAACATGTTAGAAAAAAGGGATTTATAAACAAATTATTAATAAAATAGTAAAAATTAGTAAAAGGAATACCTTCGTAGAAATGGAATAAAATTTCGATACAAATGATTTCCATTTTCCTCTAAAATGAATATAATTTTTTATGGGGATTAAATATTAGTGAATGACCCAGGTTTACTCTAAAAAAGAATTTTAGACACAAATTAATACAAATTTATCAATTATATTTTCTTTTAATTATATCTAAAGAAAATAATAGAAGTAATGAACTAAATTTTGGATTGAATTTTTTTGACTAAATGAAATCATTAAATGAAAATAAATTAAATGAAATGTTGGAATGAGTATTTCATAATCCTTAAAATATTTACCACTTTTTTAATCGCATACTCTCTAGAGTATATTGATACTTGTATATTATATCGTAAAATGGTAGGATTTATACCATAATAGAGTGAATGAACCCGTACACAACTCCTTTTATTAGCTAACTAGAAAAGATGTATCCAAATATATATTTCCCAAAACTATGAAACAAAGACCAATATCTTATACAAATATTTTAAAGATATGGTAATATAATGAAAAAAGGAATCTATCATCCAAAAATGGAATAAAAAAATGTTGACTATAACTTCACATAAGAATAATCATAATCATAATCTTCTACTCAACAGCTGAAACTACTCAAACCATAATTAAAAATAAATATTAAATATTAAAAAACAAGGTATATATAAATTCAATTAAAAAATCGAGTTAAATCCCCCCTCAGATTCTCCAAATGATTTTATAATTCTTTGTTAATACAAAGTAAGCATGATTTACATGGGACAGATCAATGTGCATGAAATCCCTAAAAACTGAAAATAATAGAACAATGAATATATCCATTTAGATTATAAAAAAAATATTTATTC
Organism: Viscum album; assembly: GCA_963277665.1. Taxonomy (NCBI): domain Eukaryota; kingdom Viridiplantae; phylum Streptophyta; class Magnoliopsida; order Santalales; family Viscaceae; genus Viscum; species Viscum album. The sequence continues at coordinate 2,128,840,576 of OY728150.1, read as the reverse complement.
CACAAATATATTCAATCTTTTTATATGTAAATGAATCATTTTATGGGTCTCAGTATCTTTCAATATTTATCGAAATTGTTCTAGTAATTCTTTTCTATGGGTGGGGGGCAATGAAGATATCATGAACTATTATTTTTTTATCTTATTAGATTTTATTAATGTATGTTCTAAAAAATAAAATTCATCATTCCTTCCATGATCATATCCCATGTATCATATTTATGTCAGGATTACTCAATTTTGTTAAGAAGTTAACAAAACAATATTTTTGTGCTTTGTGTTCTAGATATATTAATTAATGATTAATTAATCCAATCTAAAATTATTTTTATTATTTTCAAACCACATTAAAATGTGAAATGTGAACCAACAAAACCATACCATCCACCATCCAAATTTAAAATTCAAAATGCCTATTTCAAATTTCAAATTTTCATACCAAATGAAATTCACACGTGTTAATTGTGTCTGACCCTACAACTGCAAGTCACCACCACATTAGAATCTCCTACAATCACCCATACGAAAAGTTTGCTTCTAAACTAGATCAATTCATAGCATAATGAGTGCCTTTATAAATGGTTATATCTAGACGAAAATGACAAATTAAGTAGTCAGACCGCCTTGTTCCACTGTAAAATGCCGAACGAACACTGAGAAAATCCAGAGAAATGGAGGAATCCACTGCAAGTCACGACTCCTAAAATCCAATGTACCCTGAATCGAGAGTACAATATGGTCACATTGGGCCTCCACATTGAGCATCACACTACTATGAAGTCAGCAACATCAAACCCACTAATAACATCTTCATTGATCTTGCACAACTAAAACAGAATAAAAATCCATCAAAAATCCATCAAATGACTGAAGGAGATGTCGTCTTCAACTGTGAACATCCACTAAAAAAATATTCCGAATTAGATTATCAAAATAATAAATAGAAGAGGAGTAACATAAATGAGAAGAAAGAAGTGAAATAGAAGAAAAGCATGATCGTTACAACATCCGACAGAGGGAAACCCCTAGGAGGAGAAGAGGACTCGAGTGAGAGCACTGGGAGAAATTGATCCATGTATATTAATTAATTATTAAATTTATATAGAAATGGGGCGTTTAGATATGGAATGCAATGGGTTATTTAAAGTTTTTTAATACATGAATATTGAAACCAGAGGATGAATTATTCGATGGTTCTATATGTCATTAGAGGCCCATTTGATTAATCATAGGATTGATTCAAGGGAGGTGGACTGAGGATTTTTCAATATGGTTTTGTAAATATATTTTTTAAAAATTTTGGGTAAAATTATTTTTAAAAATTGACCACAAGGGAGGAATCAATGATGCGGCCTTTCCTCTAAAAACAAAATAAATTTAATTTTTTTTGGTTTTGTTTTGTATTTATATATATATATAAATAAAATAATACAAAAAATAATAGAAATAAAATAATTATTAGAATTTATCTGCTATTTAAAATCCAGCAGTACATCCATTACAACAGTATGGATTCTGACAGAAGCTCTCACCAATGGATCCTTTTTATAAGAGTAGTTAACCTGGAAATAAATCTGTATTTCCGGTAGGGGATTCTGGTTCTCCTTTCCTGCACAGAACATTCTGCATTTCCGATGTAGAATTTAGGTTCACGTATGTGAATTTGAAACACTATAACTTATAAACTACAAAACTAATACAAGTTAAACATAAATCATTGATTAAAAATATAATATATAGTCTAAAACAAAAATAATTTCATAAAAAATGAAGATATAAAATAATATATAAGCTTTCCAATCCACCTACTTAAAACATAAAAATGTTCCAGTACTTGAATTTGAAAGCCTATAAAATCTAAACCACAAGACCAACATAAATGAAACTTAGTACATGGATTAAACATATAACCAATAGTTAAAATAGAAAAATAAATCTTGTTAAAATGTTGATGGAAAATAATTTATAAGTTTTTAAAGACATCTACATGAAACATAAACAATTTTCAAGTGTGTGATATTCAATGCCTATAAAATATAAAATATAACAACAACATTAATTAAACATAATAAGAGTATTAACCATATAAAAAATAGTTGAAAATAAAAAGAATTTCTAAAAAAATGTGGACGAAAAATATTTTAGAAGTTTTCAAAGACACCTACATGAACCTTAAAATTTTTCAGGCACACGACTTTCGAAGCCTATAAAATATAAACTATAAGACCGATATAAATGAAACATAAAACATAGATTAAACATATTAAAAAGAGTGGAATATAAAAAGAATTTTGTAAAAAATATTGATGAACAATAATTTATATGAATTCAATGACACTTACATTAAACATAAAAATGTTTCAAGAATATGCATTTGAAAGCCAGTGAAATATAAATTATAAGACCAATATAAATGGAACAGAAAACATGGATTAAAGATATAAAAAATTATTTAATTAGTTAATTAATTTTATTAATAATTAATTAATTAATTTTTAATTATTAATAAATAATTATATAATAATTAATTTTATATTTTGTAATATAATTATAAATTATATTTATGAATTGTAATTTATAATAAGTATTTATTAAATATTATTAAATAATAATAATTTATATAATTGGTAATATAATTGTTAATTATATAATAGTTAATTATTTAATTAGTAATATAATTATCAATTATAAATATTAATCATAATTTTTATTAGTAATTATTAAAAATTATTATATAATAATTAATTATTTAATTATTAATATAATTACTCTTTATAATTATTCATTATAATTATTTATTATAATTATTGATTATTGATTATAAATAATTAGTTATTAATTATTAATTAGTTAATTAGTAAAATAATTATAAATTTCATAATTAGTTATTGTATAATTAGTAGTTAGTTAATTAGTGATTATTAAAAATTAATTATACAAAAATTAATTTATTAAATAGTAATATAATTATTATTTATTTAATTATTAATTATTTACAAAACAATATAAATTTTAATTATATAATAAATAATTAGTTAATTAGTAATATAATTATTAATTATATAATTATAATTATTAATCATTAATTATATATTAATTAATTATTTAATTAGTAATATAATTATTAATTATATTATAGTTAATTAGATAATTTTTTGAGAAATATAGAGCCAATGCACTTTTTATAATTAGTTAAATTGTAATATAATTATAAAATATAAATACTCAATATAATTATTAATTAGTATTTATTAAAAATTAATAAAATAATAAATTAGTTATTTATTAATATAATTTTAAATAATATAATAGTTAATTAGTTAATTAGTAAAAAAATTATATTTCATATTTGTACATTATAATTATTAAATATTTGTATTAATAATAATTAACATACTCACTAATTAGTTAATTATTAATTATCAATTAGTAATTATATAATAATGAATTAGTTAATTATTAATATAATTAGTAATTATAAAATAGATAACTAGTTATTTTCTAATATTATTATAAATTATACAAATCCATTATAAATAAAAATTATTAATTATTAAAAATTATTATCTAATAATTACTTAGTTAATTAGTAATACAATTATTAGTTATATACTAGTTAAATTTTTAATTAATAATATATTTATAAATTATAATTATTTATAATAATTATAAATTTTCAATTATAAAAAATTATTATATAATTATTAATCAGTTAATTAGGAAATATATTAATTAAATATATAATTATTAATTTTTTTATTAAAAATTATTAATCACTAAATATATAATAATTACTTAGTTGATTATTAATATAATTATTAATTATATAATTGTTAATTAGTTAATTTTTTGAGAAAGATAGAGTCGGGCCCCTTTTTATAATTATTTAATTAGTAATATAATTATAAATTATAATTATTCATTGTAATTATTAATTAGTCTTTATTACAAAATAACATATAATAATTTTTTAGTTAATTAGTAATATAATTATTCATTACAATTATTAATTAGTAATTAGTAATTAATCATTATTAACAAATAATTATATAATAATTAGTTAGTTAATTAGTAATTACTAATAATTAATTATATAAATTATTTATTAATTAATGACTAATATAACAATTAATTATATAATTATTAATTAGTTAATTAGTCATAAAATTATTCATTATAATGAATAATTATGTTAATAATTAAATACTAAATTAAGATATAACAAATATATAATAATTGTACTTAATAAATATATTACATATTAAATAATTAATTAATAGTTAATTAGTAATTAAAAATTTTATTACTATTTAACTAATTCTTTTTTATAATTATAAATTATGTCACTAATTAACTAATTAATTATTACATAACTAATAACTATATTACTAGTTAACTAATTAATTATTATATAATTATTTATTAATAATGGATAAATAATAATTATATTAATAATTATATTAATAAATAACTAGTTAACTCTTTTATAATTACTAAATATATTACTAATTAAATAATTAATTATTATATAATAAAAATTATATTAATAATTAACTACGTAATTATTATTTTATTAATAATTATATTACAAATTCACTAATTAATTATAATAAAATTAAAAATTGTATAAATAAAAATTATATTACTACATCATTTTTATATAACTAATAATGATATTTCTCATTAATAAATTTTAATATAATTAGTATAATTATTAATTATTAATTAGTAGTTATATTACGAATTAATTAATTTATTGGTATATAATTAATAATTATATTACTAATTAATTATTATATAATCAATAATGATATTAAAATTTTACTAATTAATTATATAATTAAATAATTAATAATTAATAATTATATTACTGATTAACTAATTAATTATTATATAATTAATAATGATATTACTATTTTAGAAATTAATTATATAATTAATAATTAATAATTAATAATTATATTACTGATTACCTAATTAATTATTATAAAATTAGTAATTATATAATTGATAATTATATTAATAACTAACTAACTAATTATTAAATATTTTTTTATATTTTTAAAACATGTATTATGTTTCATTTTTATTGGTCCTATAGTTTATATTTTATATGTTTTCAAAGTCAGGTGCTTGAAACGTTTTTATGTTTCATGTTGGTGTCATTGAAAAAATATAAATTATTTTCCATTGAAATTTTTTATGAAATTATTTTTATTTTCAACTATTTGTTATATTTTTAATCCCTGAATTATGTTTTATTTACGTTGGTCTTGTAGTTTTGATTTTATAGGCTTTCAAAGTCACATACATAAAACATTTTTACATTTCAAGTTGCTGGTTTTGAAATCTTATTAATTATTTTTTATCATCATTTCATTTGATATTGTTTTTGTTTTCAACTATTTATTATATATTTAATCCATGGTTTCTGTTTTATTTATATTGGTTTTATAATTTATATTTTGTAGTCATTCAAAGTTACGTATTTGATAAAATAAATCCCACATCTGAAATATAGAATGTTCTGCACAGGAAAGGTAGAACCAGAATCCCACATCGGAAATACATAATGATTTCCAGTCTTAGTTCTATTATAAAAGGGAGCCTTGGTTGAGAGATTCTATCAGAAACCAGACTGATATAATGGAAATACTGCTGGATTTTAATTATTAGATAAATTCTGCTATATTTTTTTTGTTTTTGTATATATATATATATAAACAAAACAAAACATGAATAAAAATAAAAAAATTAAAATACAAAATATATGTAAAAACAAATCATTTTAGATGGAAGGTGAAAACGGGGTTGCCTACTTTCAACTTCAACTGAAAGTAAGCAAGTGCCATGCCGCCTTTAGAATATATTTTTTACAAGAATTCACTTATGCGGTTTTTATAAAATATATATTTTTTAAAAAACCTATTTAAAAAACTCTGTAGATTGAAGAAATTAAATTAAAATTTCATGTCCCATCAAATAATATTATAATTAGTTCTCTAGAAAAAAAATAATTCTATGATTTTAATTTCTAGACAATATATTAATGATAACCCTTATTATTATCACATGTTGAATTTACATCTATGTACTTTATATAATAATATTATTTGACTATTTATCATATAAATATGTTAAAACAACTCCCATTATATATATATCATAAGGAATCCATGAAAAGTGTATTAAATATATGGAATATTGTAGAAAATATTTTAGTCTGATAGGATAAAAATATTATTTTAATATCTATTTTTTGGGGCTTATAAGTATTGATACATATGGAAATGATATTCTTAGTTATTTTCAACTAACAATGATGTACATGAGGATAATTCCAATAATAATAATACATTATTATTCATGACTCATTTGATGTTTCTCTCTATGAGAATTTTTCTTTTTTCTTTGACAAGATATTATTATTATTATGTACCTTTATTCATGTTATCATTAGCATAATGAAAACCATGATTTATTTACATATGATTAATATTATCTTGAATGTGGTGTGTCATGATTGGTATAGAATTAATTAAATGATAAATATATAATTTCTCACTTAAATAATTTTAAATAAGATCCATATGGACCTTTAACTATGATAAAAGTGTCAGATAAAAATATATGTCCATGGAAGTATACAAACATGTATATTAGGGAATGAAAAAGAAAAAAATCAGGTAAAAAGGACAGTGACACATGAATATTTCTTTCATAATGACATATCATTGAAAAAAATATTATATTGAATTATAAATTCATAGATGTATGCCATTGTGAAGACTCATGTTTTCTTGATGAGGTCTATAATGTGCTACTAGATACTGCACATAGCCTGTCAGGTGGACCTACTAACGTTATGAAAAGTACCTATATGGCCAAGTAAAAAAGATAATCCATAATCTCACTAAATTTAACTGAATTTTTTTAATAATAAATACATATATGATATATAAAATTATATTTATTAACGTTATATTGATTGTAAATTAAATAATAAGATAATTCTTGGCATGAATATGTTATTTAAATTTCACCTCAGATTTATTCCCAATTTAAATAAATATAATATTTACATATGTGACTAGTGAATATAATATTTACATATCTATTTATTAGATTATTAAAAGAAAAAATGTTTTTTGAAATTTATTTTAATATAATATTTACTTCTTCAAAATAATACAATTTTATTATTCAATGTTCCATAATATTTCTGATTGAATTCAAATCGAGATAATTATTAAATAACTATAATAACTATATTTTTAATAAATAATTTCGTATGTATATAGTAAATTACATTTTATTAAAAAATGAAATCACATTAATAATAAAATTTATTATTATTTAATGTTATAGGTGACAAGGGTATTAATTAAATTCAAATAAAAATAATTCAATCAAATAAAATTCACTTAATTCTTAACATATGCTTAAAATACTAATTATTTTATTATGTTTGGAATGCCATTCCACATTGTCTAATTATTTTCCGAACAAATATAGTGATTGTTAATGATAACACATTATCTTACCTGATGTTTGTAAAGTTTTTAATTAAGTGATTTCATTATATGAATAAAAGATTATAATTTGAAGAACATTATTCTCTCGAGCTAACACCTGAGATATGAATAACAACACTCGATGTTTAATATAAATAATATGAATGAAACTATATGAATTTTAATTTAAATTTATGATGTAAAGACATTATCTATAGGATTAATGAGTATGTTGATGATCTAAGTAATGAAATGATTTTTTTTAAAAATAAAATTATCTAGTTTTTTATTTTATTTTAGCAATTATTTTAAAATTACATGGGGTTATCCAATTTTAGTATTTACAGCCATTACATAAAATATAAATTTAAATACATGAATACTTGAATATCTCTCCCCCCATTTACACTATTCCTAGATATTTTATGTTTAATCAATGTGGTCCCGAAATTTTTTAATAATTATTATGATTTGATTTATTAAAATTTTACCATCATATGTAGTTTTAATTCTAATGTTAAATAGTATGTGTGAATTGAAGTTATTATTATCATGAATGAATCATGGGGAAAAAGATTTGATACACAAGAACATGTATATTACTCGTGATTATTCATTTTTTTTATTGTATTGTGATTAAGTAAATTTAATAAATAATATATAAAGAGATGTTTCCCACCCCTTAAATGTTTTTTAAAATTTTAATATATTTTTTTTATCGTTGTTTAATATATATACATTTCCATTTTTCTGTGTATTACTTGTTTTATTAATATGTTTATATATATTTGTGTTTTTGAGTTTCTTGGTTTAATGTATATATAAATCATTAAATTTTCTAAACAATATTTTTTTTGAAAAATTGAGGTGGTAATGAGTCGCTCCCCCCGTGTGGCATTTCCATTATACATTCTTGAATGGGAAATGAATGTTTTATTAGTAAAAAATGTAATTTTTTGAATCACATTGTAGAATTAATGAATCTCTTTACAACCCCTCTCCTATCAAAATTATATATTATATTATATTCTTTTATAGACATATATATATAAATATTAATAGTTATAAATATATATATTAAAGTCGTATAACATTCCTAAAATTAATATTTATATTTAATTATATTAATGTGTACTAAATGATTATAATTTAAACTAATAAATTAATTAAAAGTAGTTTATTAATAAAAATTAATTTAAAATTATTTAATAGACATATTTATTGATTATTATTTTTAGTAATTAAAAACATTTATTTCATTAGTAGTGATCACTAGATAGAATAAAATCAATTTATTTTAATTTATTTATTTTATATTTGTTTATTTATAATAATAATTATTAAATATTTATTTGGGATGTATGTATCTTCCCTACCTCAAAATTTATATTTGGTCTTCTGTGTCCTCATTTAAATTTTATATATAATTTCTATGTCTTGAGTTCCATTGACAAACATGTGAGTATAAAATTATAAGTATAAACGATACCTAATGTGGTGGTTCAAGTGAAATCCAATGATAAATTCAATAACAATAAAATTAATGTTAATGAAATATACTGAAACTCACCTTGAGATAGATTTTAGGAGTTACCTCACTAGGGACTAGGTTTGTTTATTATCACTTGATAAAACAAATGATTGAATAGAGCCCCTAATCATTCACATTATTATCCTAAAAATGATTAATGTTTAATGTGATTATAATCATATACTTACGATAATTAAAATTATTTAATTGATAATGATGGAAAATATGTGTAATGTAATGATTTATGTGTATAGTAAGTTAATTAGGTAGTGATCTTGCATAGAATAATCAACAATCATACAATTTAAATAAATATTTCATTCAAAAAAATTAAATAACAAATAATGGAATATATATTCTATTAAATTCCATCAACTATCTATTTTAGAAAATAACCATAGATTAATTTGATATTTGTACATTGTTCATTTTATTTTAAAAATAATGTAGTATTAAATATGTTATGAGTAGAATTAAAAAAATTGGAATAAATAAGTTATCATAAACTTGTTTTTTCTTATTTGGATGAAATAATTGGGTATGGTTATGTAATGTTTTTTATGACTATGGATTCTACATAATTGATCAATGATATATGAGGTAAATATATTGGTATGAGAATAGTCATCCAAATTAACTTAGAGTAGTGGCATGGACATGTACTAGGTTAACAAAAGGGAAATATGATTTGTTAATAATAAAATATCTAAATAAAATGATAATATATATCTAATATGGTGATATATATGGTATGTTATTAAATATTGGAAGACAAAAATGATTTAATAATCAATAATATCTAAATTTTTAATTAAAATAAATTAAAAAAAGATAACTTTTATTTATTATGTATAATGAAAAACAACAACACTAATTCACTATCGATTAGATATTGAAAACAAACTCAGTATTTAAAAATTTCATTAGTTGTATATGTACCTAGGAATCATACAATTACAAGAAATTAATTTTGATGTCGACCACCATTGATGTTAGTCAATGATTAATATTTATATTCTTACTAACTATAGTATATGTGGTAAGTAGGGCTGAACCCACATTGAAAGAAATTTTGACCACTATTCTACTAAAATCATACAAAAATACCCAACTGTTGTCAGTAGTGGGATATATTATTTATTTTTTTAATTGTATTATTATTTGTGTACAATTGAAGTACAAGAATATTTTTGTGTTTTTGTTCAAAACTATAACGAAACAAGAAACTGTCTAAAAATGTAAGAAACAAATATTTAGAATTCCGTTAAGTGAAAGTCCTGTAAAATGTATGGAAATAATCACTATTCTACCGATTTTAAAAGTTCTCCAATTCACTTAAAAGTTACTACATTGAACCACCAAAAAGAGACTGACTTATCTCCCTCACCAATAGTTAAGTCACATAGGATAATTGATTTCGTAGTTGGCCACTCTGAAATAAATCAACTTTGAAAAATTCAAATAAAAAAAAAGACAACAAGACGAACTCACCGTAAGTCACAATGTATTTTTCAATTTTATATTTTTGAAAGATGGGTCGATGATCAATCTCGCTGATTTAATTAGAGAGTTTTGAAAATTAAATTCTTGTGTTAAAAATCAATTGAATGAATTCAAAATTGATATCGTCAATCACTATTGAATACATTAATCTGTTAATGTAAAAGGAATAAAAGTAACTAGTAGAAGTAGTAAATTCTCGAGCTCAAAGATTTAGCCGATTAATTTGTTCATTATCAATTCAGAAAATGAAAACATACTAGGAGAGAATACTAGAATTTCATCACAAGGGAAGAATAACTCCCCAACTACTACTATGATATCGGATCCTTGGCCTCCATCTTGTCTCCAGTGTTTCTATTCTATCTCTCGAGAGTCATCGCTCTCAAAATGCGGTGATTTATGAAGTGAATGAGCCAAACCAAATTTTTTTCTACTCTGCATTAATATCCAACACCATCTACTACATTTCACCTCTCAGTTCCACTAATTCCAAATAATCCTTCACTTAAGCGCTGCACATGTGTGTTTTTTCGCAACTGGCACATCACACTAGTAAAACCCCCTTAACTAACTCTTGATGAGTTTATTAGATGAATATTAACATATACCCATCTCTTTATTGAACCTGCAAAGATAATATAAAATAAAAAGATAAAACACGAAGAAGTTTAAATTATAGTAATTTTTTGAAGATTAATGCTATAAAACTTATTAAAAGTTAACTAAAGTTAATTAATAAATAAATAAATGACAATAATTATTAAATTACAAATAATTTTTAGTATTGTAGTTATTGATTTATTTTTTTATCTTTAATTAAATGAAATTATTATGTTTTCAATTTATTATCATTCATTAATATATTTTCTTAATATAATTATTATTAATAATAGGTTAACATAAAAAAAATTAAATTCTTAATTTAGACAAATATCAATTACTTTATTTTATAAAAAGTTAAATTAAATTACAAATTAGTTTTATTAGTTCATTTAAATAGCTTGATACATTAGTAAATTTATTATTATCATTAATTTATTATTAATCAATAATTTATTAAAAAAATTTATTATTATATTATTTATTTGTTTTTTGTTTGTTATTTTATTTTATTTTAGTTAATATTTTCTCTCCCCCCTCCCAAATTGCTGCTACAGGAGGGGGGTCCCAGTTCCTTCTCTAGTAAGGAGTAGTGCTACATCTCCCTGCTCTATCATCCTCCATCACCAACATCACATGATCCACCCAATAACTTAGCTTCAGTACTGTCGGCCTCAGCTCTAGTGGGTGGTGCAGTGAGGCTCCAACTAATTTTTTTTTCCTCGACTCACCTCCATAGTGACACAAAAGGGATACTTCTATAAGAAACTACAGTGGTAGATGGATCTAGAAGACGCGGCCTCCTCTTATCCTTTCAGTTACAGATTCCAACATGTGAGGTACCACCGCTTTGGCTGCTCTATCTCAACAGACAACAACCCTTAATGGAAGAAAATCACAATCGATATGGATCTGTGGGATTCTATGTATAGCAGCAATGTCGCATGGGCAAGAGCATCATCTCAACCTCTTCCTATAGTAGGGTATGGTTCGGCATCCTCCTGTACATAAAAGGTGCATCATCCAAGCTCCTTAACTTAGCTCCAGCATGGTGAGCATGATTTGGAAATGAGGAAAGGTGGATCTGATTTCATCCACCACAGTTGATGGAATTATATTTCTAAATCGTGTGTCTTGATTTGTAGTGGTATTCATTCATGGATATGGCTAAACTTATTTTCATCGGTGTCTCAGTGCTTCTTGTAGAAGCTTAGTTTTTGGTTCAAAAGGATGAATTTTCGGTCTTGGTTTGGAATGAAAAAATGAAATAGTGATGGGAGAAGAAAAATGGTGGTTATTTTGAGATGCAGATGATGGACACAACAATTCGCCGAGTGAAGAAGAATGAAACAGTTGAAAAAATAGAAGAAGAAGTGGTGCTGTAGAGAGATGGTCTCACAGTGATGTATGTTGAGGATACAATAGATGATGTGAGAGACCATGAGAAGAGTCACGGTGCGTGAGGTCGTGGTGGCACCATGAAATGGAAACGGTGTGTAGTGGAACTGTGACCTGGGGTAAGGTAGCAGGAGAAATGAACAAATGAAAGGAAACACTATAAAAACCGTGAAGGATAAAAAAGGTGTTACCATGAACATCTAAAATATTAAAATTTATTATTGTGCTGATAAAAACATAAACTAAAATACATACTGAAAACTAATTAAAAACTATAATTTAATAAGACAATTATAAATCATTTAAAAACCTAAATAATACCAAAGGAAATTAATAAAACATCATTTTTATCATTATTATCTTAAATTAATTAAACATAAATTAAAATTAATCTTTAACTAAAAATTAAAAAACAAGTAATTTATAAAAAATTTAAACTAGAATTTAAACACTCAAATAACAACGTTAAACTATTTATAATAGTTAGGCTGAGAAATTAAATTAATTAAATAAAATTGATACTTACTCTATAATTAAACAATTATGTTAATTAATGATGTTGAATTAAATATATTTGACAAATGATGTTTCTGATATTATATTATAATTAAGGACTTATTAAAAGACATCTTAAAATTAATGTAATTTAGATTATGTTATTTAACATTAGTTATGTTTTAGTACATGAAATACTAAATTAGCATCTATATTATTAGTGTGAAAATGAAAAATTAATTAATTAATTAATTAATGTCAAATTATTAATCATGTATACAAAAAACACCAAGAGAAATAAGAAGTCATTAGGCTATAAAATTAAAGTAATAAATAAATTAGTTATTTTAAAGCATTAAATACATGATTAGTTATAAAAATTGATTAATAATAAAAATTAATCATAAATATACATGAAGATCCATTATTTTTTGAAAATTATTAAAATGAATAATTAAATTGATAAAAATTAATTAAAAAGATGTGGCAAAAAATGTGTTTTTTATGCCACATCAAATTCACCCACACTTAATCATTGTTTTTCCTCAAACATTCCCATGTTTTACTATCTTTGAGAACTGGGGAAACGTTTTTATTATATTTCTCAAGATGTAACATGTCCATAACTTTTAGCAGAGGACATAAAAAACAAGTCAATAGGCTTTTAGAAAATAAACTTATCATATAAATCTTGCAAAGAACAAATTCTCACTGGTAATCATGAAAACTATGGATCATCAAGAAATGATGATATTATGCATCATATGTGATATTTCTAGGTGACTAACTTCAATCAATACATATGGCCAAAGTCTGAGGATGACAAGAGGTAAACTTTAGGTGGAAATAAGATCTAAATAGTAAGGACTTTAAACTTTGACTTTTTCTCCTAGTTTCCAAATATATATATATAATTCTTTTTATAAATCACTTTATTTATACAACCTAAATGACTCATATAATCCAATTAACCCCTTCTTTATTTTGCATTTATCATTCCCCTCACCTTAACGAACTCATTTTTTACCCTAAACACATTATTTAATTTTTCCCAATCCATGTGTCATTGTGCTGAGCATTGTGCAATGCACTTATTCAAAGTGTACAGAGGGCCTATAGTAAACAGAAACACACCCAACATCTAGGGTCTCTGAGATTCACTGTGGAATCCCAGATGAAAACGCTACTCCAGTTTCAAAATATTTATAACACAAATAATTTAAATTGGCTCATTAAGGTAATTAAATAAAAAAATAAAAGAAATAAATGAGACACCTATGATCAAAATAAAATTTCTAATTCCAAGAGTTATGGTCATAATTCCATTAAATGCTTACCCATTTCACTCTATAAAATAATTCCTAAACCAAAATTTCCATTATATCAGTAAGATAGACCACTAGGAAAATTTCCATTATCACTAATTTCATATTAAAATAAATTCTTTACTACCAGCAAGGTACTTGTCCTAAGACAAGAATCAATTGAATACAGTGTAAATCCTAAAATTGTGCAAGAATTCTGAATAATTTTACCCATTATTTTACAAAAAGATTAAATTGAAGTGGGAATTGATGATCTTACATTAATGTACAGTGAATCATAGTCAAGAATTGACCCTCTCCCCCACACATAAAGGACAACATTATCCCCATAGTTGACTTCTAAATTGGAGAATAACAATTTGACAGTTAATTATCAAAACAAACATTCAATTCAGTTGATTTATGACATGTTTTAATGGTCTCTTTGAAATTCAAAAATACTGTTTTCCACAAATATTAATTAAATATTGTGTTCATTAGCTAGTATATGGATTAAAATTTATGTCGACTGACAATGATTTTCAATAAAGCTCAAAAGCAGTATATAAGGTGTTGGTGCAAAGCTAATTGGTGTGAAAGAATGTTTAGCAGAATTTATTTAGTTTGATATTCAATACTACAACGAAAGTTCATGGTAAACATCCCAACATTAATCATATTTAAAAGAACAACAACATGTTCCCCCCAATATTTAGTTTCAGTCAGTGAATGGTTTTAAAAATAATGAAATTCAGTTATCTACATTGAAGTATATGAATAATTTTTTATTTCTTTAGTGACATAACACATAACATCATTCCCAAACAAGTAGAATTTTAATCATATGCATATTTTTTTTAAATTTTAGATGCAACACAAGAAGCATAATTTTAACAATAATTAAAGAGAAGGATAATGAAATAAGATTTAACAAAAAGATACTTCCCTAAATAGATTTTCCATTACTCAGTCAGCAAGATAATTCCACTCCCTAAATGACACCAGTAGAAACATCTTAGAAATACATAGCATGTAATACATGTACAAATAACTAGCAATGATAGAGAATATGGAATAAAACAAAGATACACTTTATTCACCAAAAAACATTACAAAAAATGAAAACAGAGCATGGATTGACTCCCATGATGAACTGAGTTTAATGTCTTCAGATAGACTTTATTAAATTAAAATTTTTTATTTAGTAACTCAACAATAACCATGGGTTTCCTCACATGTAGAAATAGATTTAAGGTCCCCAACCAGAAATAATTTTTGTAGATTTTTCTATCCATGTTCATTTAATGGAAATGAATATTTAATAATGTGAACTTTACTATTATCCAAATATAAAAAATTGGATCAACCAATAAATTATCAAATATAGTTAAAATATTATTCTAAAAATTTATTTTAACAAAAAAAATTGCAAATATACTGTCTAGAATATTTTTCCCACTAAATACAATTTCTTCAACTCTAAAAATGTTCAAAAACTTCCTAATAAAATCATCAATATGAGCACGAATACTTACATAACTTCCCTCACATTTAGTGGTCATATCCAACCTGGAATCCGAAGAAAATACATCATCAAACACTTTAGTATTTTAAACAAATGATCCCAACACAACATGTACAAAAGAAAACTAAGAAATCTCTTGGATGAAGGAATCATAATCAGGTACCAACAAGTTGTACCCAATGTCCAAAGATGACTTAAATGATGTGAATCCTTCATGTTTATGTTGGAATTCATAACAAACAACATCAAATTGAGTAGGAAAAAATGTTCCAAGAAAATAATCTTGTTCAAAATGGAAAATTATTTTTCATCAAGAAACAACCCATAACATTCTCCAATATTAGAAACCCTTAGACAACCAACATTATAAGGAAAAAATTCATAAACAGGGTGAGATAGTTTAGGACAATAATGTGACACACATTCTATAATGGGTTCTAGGGAAATATTTTTATCATCTAGAGGAAGGAGTGAGACATGAATAGAAACCTGAAGAAATGTTTTAATAGGCTGGGTAATCATAATCTATGTGACCACATGAGAAAAAGAACCATACTCATCTCAAACCTCAATTTTAAAACATTTATTCTCATCAACATCTATAAAATCACAACCAACCACATGTTGAGGCTTTTCAAACACAAAAAACACCTCCATATCATCAATAGCATAGTGAGTGAGTTTCCCATTGGAAACATCTATGACAGAACAAACTATAGCAAGTAAAGGTCTCCCTATGTTGATTGGTAGTTTTTACTCAAACTCCATATCAAAAATAATCATGTCTCTAGGTAGTGTCAGTTTTCTTACACTCACTAATAGATCATACAACCTCCCTGAAGGGTGTGTGTGTGACCTTTCATCAAGATTATGACAAAAAAAGGTTAGTTGCAAAATCTCTAAGACCCAAACTTCTGAAAAAAGAGAAAGTCATAAGATTGTTGTTTGATCCTAAGTCACACAAACAATTAAGAAACTCACTTGATCTTATTTTTCATTGAATAATAATTCTATAGTGGACCTTAAATTTTAGAGGAAACATCATTAAAAATATCGTATTACAGTCCTCATTTAGATTAACATTTTCTATATTCATCCAATAATTTTTTTTAGAAAACTTTTGGTAAAAGAAACATATGAAGGGATTTTATGTAAGGCTTATAAAAATGGAATGTTGATACTTATGTTTTTAATCATTTTATGAATCCTAAAATAATCAGGTTTCGTAGTCTTCTTCACTCTATGAGGGAATGGAAGGGGAGAAGCATAATTTTTTAGAATAGGTTGATAGTTCTCCTTCTCCTCAATTCCATTGTTTTTCATTTTTTTTTTAATTTATTTCCCTCATCATTTTCCTAGGTTCTTGAAATTTTTCTGATGTAAATTCAAAATTCTATTTAGGTTGAACAAAGCTATCCAGGTTCCTAGATTCTGTTTCATGTTGATTTTCCTTTCTATATTCTGTTTTATTATCATTTTTTCTTTTTCCAGAGTGCAGAATTACTAGTTCTCAGGTTTGATGGCCATATCTAGTGGTTACAACCACAATATTCTCTATTTGAATTATAATTGAAGTGTTGGGAAACATTCCATTTTCTTTATCACCTTGATCCCTTGCCATATGAATAATTTAATGTTCTGAATTATGAAATTATTGTCTGTTTCCTTCCTAAATGAACTGATCTCTCCCAAAACATGTTTTAATAGATCGTTTAACTCCACTTGAGAATTATAATACATAGCCCCATATTGGTTTGAGTGATAAATTTTAGAGATTCATTGGTAGTTAGGGGAAACGGTCTATTTTATGACACCTAGTTCATTCCAGGAAAAATTTGGGTAATTTTGATAAATAGACGTGTACTAATAAGATAATTGATCATTTGTCCACTGGTTCCTAGCTCTAAAATCCTAAAATTTGAAACTATCATCAAACTGTGCATGGAGATCAAATTTAGGACAACATGTATGAGTGTAACCGAATATCCCACATTGATTACATTGCTCTCATAAGACCCTATCACTAACAATAGCAGCCTGAGGATTTTCGTCACCTCTATGGACGTCCCTTTTACTAGAGCACTTATACTGAGATTTTTAAGAAATCATTTCATACACAAGTTTTAGCTCATCAACAATGTTGTTAGAAAATTCAACCCCATAGAATTGATCAACAAAATTTTCGTTTTAAGTGGTGGGAGTATTATAGAGTAAATGAGGAGCAAACAACAGATTGGGACTTTGTCTAAAGAGAATTTATAGCCTATACCAAGCCTTGTGAAATAACTCTCCCTCATTCTGGACAAACCCTATAACTTTGTTCCAAATCTCATAGGTGGTGTTCCTAGGATAGAATTTTTATATAGAGGCAGTAAACACCTCTTCGCAGGTCTTAAACATTTCGTCATCTGGGTTTTGAAACCATGTCCCAGCCTTCCCCTTCAGAAAAAATGAAAACATCCTCAATCTCAACTCCTCCTCACAATCCTCTCTTAGAGGTAATTGTTGTACCAAACTATAGATCTCCCTAATGAACTCCAGTGATTGCTCTCCTAGAGTACCATTGAATGAAGGATGTTAAGAAAGGTGAGACTACTTATTTTCATAGTTCATAGACCTAGGGGCCATCATAATATAAGATGGGTTACTTGATACTATTGGAATTTGAAACTCCCTGAGTCTAGGTAAATGAAGAGATGGAACTATGGGTTTTGGAACATTTATGTTTTAATCAACTCTATTATTCTGATTCTCCATTACAATGTTCGTAATAGTAGTTAAATGATTGTCTAATTCAGTGATTGAAGACTCTAGTGTAACAATAAATTCTCTTGTTCTCATGAAAAGTGTAATAACAGTTCAAAATAGAACATTAGTAGAACTAATCATGAGTTCAGCAATATAGAAAATAGTATAAATTCAGTATTAAATGAAGAATATTTTTTATGTTTTAAATTTTTCAATTTTTTCGTGATTTTTTAAATTTTTTTGTTTTTAGAAAAGTAATTGCTCATGTCTTCCCAAAAAATGGCACCAAAAAGATGATGCTGACTATTGTTGATGTCTGCCAAAGTTTAATATTTATATTCCTACTAACTACAATATATAAGGCAAGCATTCTCGAACCCACAGAGAAGGAAAATTTGATCACTATTCTTCAAAAAATCATAAGAAAACACCTCTCTGTTTTTAGTAGTGGGATAGATTTTCTATTTTTTTTTACTTTTATTATTACTTTTCTACAGATGACGTACCACAATATTTTTGAGTTTTTTTATTCAAAACTGTAATGAAATAAGAACCTTGCTAAAAATAGTATGAAACAATGATTTAGAATGTTGATATGTGAAAAATAATGTATAACATCTGGGAAAAAATATTATTATACTAGTTTTAAAAGTACACAAATTCACATAAATGTTAATGAATTTAACCACGAACAAGAGAATGAATTATCTTCCTGGCAATGAGTTAAGTCCCACGGGATGATTGATTTCAGAGTTCTCCGCACTGAATTAAATCAACTGTGAAAAATTATAATTAAAAATGACAACAGGACGAACTTGTTGTATGCCCCAAATTTTTTGTGAATTTATTATTTTTTAAAGATGATTTGATGACCAATCTCACTTATTGAATTGTGGACCATTTAAAATCATGTTCTAGTGGTAAAAAGCAATTGAATGAATTCAATATTGATCTTATTGATCACTATTGAATACACTAATGTGTAAAAGTAATATGACAAAAATTTACTATTAGATGTTTTATTTCCTAAAGCTTGATGATTTAGCCAATTATTTTGTTCATTATCAATTTAGAAAAAGAAAACAAACTAGAACAGAGTACTAGAATTCCAACACAAGGGAATAAGAACTCCCCAAATACTACTCTGCTCTTGGCTCCTTGGCCTCCAGCTTTTCTCCGGATTTTCTCTGCCTTCTCTAGGGAGTCTTCTCTCTCATAATGGTGTGCTTTATCAAGTGAATGAGCCTCACCAAAAACTCATCTGATGATCTACATTAATATCCACCGTCATCTACTTCATTTTACCGCTCTCTTCCACCAACTCCAAACAGTCCTCCACTTAAGCACCGTACCTATGTGTTTTTTCACAACTGGCACGTCGTGCGAGTGAAAACCCCTTAACTATATCACTATGAGTTGGTTAGATGAATATGAACGTATACACATATCTTGAATGAACCTGCTTAGATAAAATAAAATAAAAAGATAAAACATAAAGAATTTTAAATAATAGTTATTTTATAAAGAGTAATGCTATAAAACATATTAAAATTTAACTCCAGTTAATTAATAAATAACTAAATTGTAATACTTATTAAATATTAATTAATTAATAGTATTATAGTTTTTGATTTATTAATTAATATTTAATTAAGTGAAACTGTTATGTTTTTAATTTATTATCATTCATTAATTTATTTTATCAATATAATTATTATTAATTATTAGTTAATGTAACATAACTTAATTTATAAATTTGACTAATATCAATTACATTATTTTATAAAAACATAAATTAAATTATAAATTATTATAATTAGTTAATTTAATTATTTTAATATTTTATTTAATTTCATATAAATATTGAATTTATTATTAATCAATAATTAATTAAAAATGATTTTATTATTATATTATTTATTTGTTTTTTTATATTATTTTAATTAAACTTATCTCTCCCACCCCTAAATCGGCACTACAAGAGGGGGGTATCAGTTCCTTCTCCATGAAAGAGTAGCGTTGCAGCTCCATTCCGCGTCTTCCTCCATCACCGGCATCGCATGATCCACCCAGCAACTCAACTTTAGTGTAGTTGACCTCGACTCCATTGGATGGTGTGGTGAGGCTCAAGATAATTTCGTATCCTTGACTCCACTCCACTACGACACAGTAAGGGTTCCTTCTTCAAAAAAACCACGGCGGCGGCGGGCTCTAGTGGATGCGGCCTCCTCTTCTCCATCTGGCGGAGGACTCCAACAAGTGGGGTCACATGGCCTCAATGACTCTTTCACAGTAGACAACAACCCTTAAGGGCAGCTGATCATGGTGAGTATGGATTTGTGGGTTTCTATGTACGACAATAATGTGGCGTCGACATCAGAATCTGCTCTGAATCTTCCTCTACTACGGTATGGTTCGACCCAATCCTGTACAGAAAAGGTGCATCATACCGACTACTTCTTAGAGCTTCAGCAGGGTGAGCTTGATTTGGATGTGAGGAACAGTGGATCTGATTTCTTCCACAATAGATGATGGTTTTAGATTTATGAATCAGGAGTCTTGATTTGTAGTGGTATTAATGCATGGATTTGGTTAAACTTTTTTTCCATTAGTGCCTCGCTGATACCTGTAAATTCATAGGTTTTGGTTCAAAATATTGAATTTTTTTTGTCTCGGTTTGGAATGAAAAATGGAATAGTGATAGGAGAAGAAAAATTTTGGTTGAAGTGATATGCAGATGATGGGCACAAAACTTCTTCGAGTGAAGAAGAATGAAATGGTGGAAAAAGAGAAGAAGAAGTGGTGTTGTAGAGAGATGGCAACACAGTGATGTTGGATGAGGATACAGTAGATGATGTGAGAGGCCATGAGAATAAGCACAGTGTGTGAAGTCACAATTCCATCATGAAATTGAAACAGTGTGTAGTGGCACTATGACCAGGGTTACGGTATCTGGAGATAGGAACCAGTGAGAGTAAACACCCTAATGGTTGTGGAGGATAAAAGAGGTGTTACCTTGAACATCTGCAAAAAATAAAATTTATTAATGTGAAAATGAAAACATAAACTAAAATACATAATGATAACTAATTAAAAACTAAAATTTAATAAGAAAATTATAAACTACATAAAAATATAAATAATAAGAAAGGGAACAAATTAACATTTAATTAAATAATTATTAATTTCAATTAATTAATCATAAATTAAAATTATACTAATACTAAAAATTAAAAAGCGACTAATTTATAAAAAAGTTAATATAAAATTTAAAAACTCAAATAAAAAATTTAAACTTTTTTATAATAGTTACTCCAACAAATTAAATAAATTAAATATAATACATATTTATTCTATTATAGTACAATTATGATAATTAATGAAATGAAATTAATGAGATTTAATTAATGTAGTATGATTATGATCTTATATTATAATTAATGACTTATTAAAAGACACATTAAAATTTATGTTATTTGGAATACGATATTTTATATTAATTATGTTATAGTACATGAAATGCTAAATTAATATCTATATTATTCAAGTAAAAAAATCAAAATTAATTAATTAATTAATGTTAAATTATTAATCATGGAGACAGAAACACCAAACTAAATTAGAAGTCATTAGTGTGTTAAATTAAAGTAATAAATAATTTAACATTTTAAGGCATAAAATACATGTTTAGTTATAAAACATGATTAATTATTAAAGTTAATAATAAAAATATAAAAGTTCCATTATTTATTAAATAGTATTAAAATTAATAATTAAATTGTTAAAAATAAATTAAAAAGATGTGGCAAAACATGTGTTTTTAAGACCACATCAAATTTTTAGGAAATGTTTTCCACACTATCTATATAGTGTTATCTAGAAGAACATGAAGATAGAAAAAATTATAGTGGGTTCACTTATCTAATGCATTTAATGTCTAATTCAATATGTTATCATCAATGACAAATTATTTTAAAAAATAATTTTTAAATCAATTTTTATTGTCATTGATTTCTCAAATTATGGATATATACTAGTTACGATAAAAATGAGAGAGATATGAAATTTCTAAAATACTCTTTTCAAGTATGTTAGAGGAGTATCCACTACAGAACTCATATACTGAACATTATATGGTTTATTCGCATCTTATTGTATTTAGGATTCAATATTGATAGTGAGTTTTCCTTTGATCTAATTATCTCTTCACTAAATCGAAGTTAATCAATTATTATTATAAAAATTAACATGAAAAATTGGATAAATTGGTTCTATATCTTATGAAAATATTTCTATAAGATGATAAAGACCTGAAATATAGATTATTATTCTATCATTATTCAAAAAAATAAAATTAATGGTTAAAAGACTAGTAGAAAATTAAATATCATAGGGATCTATGAAATTTTTTTCAAGTAAAAAAATTATATACAAATAGAACAATGTGTATAAATATGAATTTTGTTCACGTATCAAGAAACTCCACTGGAAGAATATATAGAATATAGCGAAAATATTTAGTGGAATAATCAGCTCCGTATATCATCAAATGAAGCCTAAATAATTCTATATGTTGGATATTTGATATAGTTTTTAGAAAGTTTACTTGGTTGAAGGATGAATAAGGTTATTATGAAGGATATTTTTCATGAACAACATCGCATTATCCAAGGTAGTGGTTTTAATGGGGAGGTTGGAGTTGCATAAGAACTGTAGGAGGATGTGAATAAGAGGTTGGTCAGGACCAATGTGATTATTCAGGTGGACATAGATAAGGTGTATGACAAGATGGAATGGTGTTCCATAATTCAGGTAATGAGGATGGTTGGTTTTCATGAATTGGATTTTATATATGCTTCAGTTTCTTATCCTCTCCTTCGCTCACCATTTCTCATATAGGGAAAGGATTTGGTTTTTTCAATAATGTGAGAGGACTGAGATAAGGGGACCCCCTATCCCCCATAATATTTATCATTGCATAGGGGGATCTCTCACAAAACCTACACAGATGAATGGTGGAACATATATTTTTTCTATATCATTTTAATGTTTCTAATGGATAATGTTCACATCTTATGTTTGATGAAGATATTATCTTCCTTCTGAATGGTAAGAGATTCGTTATGGTTAACCTTGAATAGCTTATTTTGATTTATGTTAGCCTATGTGGCCAATGGGTTAACTCTAGGAAGAGAAATGTCTTTATATCCAATAAATGTTCTGGAAGAAGCATTCAATTCATTCAAGAAATTCTGGGAATTCACTGTAAGAAATTACAAATGATTTATCTCAGGGCACCAATTTCTAATGGTCTTGAAAAAAATTATTCTATGAGGATCTCATTAACAGAATCATTGGGAGGATTATTAATAAGAAAACATGTTTATCTCTATTGGTGGTCATGAGGTGTTGATAAATAGGGTGATTTCTTCTTATCGGATGCATGCCTTGTCCATTATCACAACACAAAAGGGGATTATTTCTCCCATTGATAATCAGATGAAAATGTTTCATTTGGATTCCATCTCTATGGGAAGGTCTCATTTGGCCATTAGGGATCAGGTGGCGAAGCTGGTGGAGGAAAGTTGAGTCATTCTTATGGATGTCCCAATTTCCATACAGTCCATACCAGATCATCTGGCATGGGATTTTATTGTTGGGGAATTGATGTGGGACCAAACTATTACTTCTAAATATGGAAATATTTGGGGGAATCAGACACTAGAAAACTATACATGTTATGGAAAACTATAGAATTTCACCTAGAAAATTTATAGAAGTCTTTTCATTTGGTGGTTGGATGAGGATATATAATCTTGTGGAGAGATAATTGGTATGGGGATAAGCTATTTTTTCTAAATAGTCTATGGTTGGATATGTCAGTAGGAGAGGATAACTGCCATCCCAGATTTCTTGAAGCATTTCTAGGCCCGGAATAGATGAACATATTTAATGATTTTCATTACTGAAGATGATGATTGATGATTCATTATAGTGTCTATATCAGGATTTATTAATATTCATGATTATCATGTACTAATTTAATTGGGAGAGTATTTTTATTATTAGTGATCATGATTGTGGTGTAAGGTGGTCCCCATTAATATTCATTCCCTAGTTTGGAGAGCGTATAACCAATCTCTCCTTATAGAGGATAATATCTAAAAGAAGGGAATTAATTTGGTTTCTCGATTCTTCTATTATACTAACCCTCAAGCGCAGTCAGTGGTACACATTATTATCAAGATTTAATGTGATTTTTGTCTATGATTTATTATGGATAAATTGGGTAACTACAATGCAGTATGAAAATCAATGCAGTAATTCTTCAAGAGTTGGTTGTAGGGTTTGGAACACCATGAGATAATGTCCAATATCTACTATATCATTGTTACAATGAACATCTTTATGACTTGGGAGGAATTGAATAAGTTATGAATAGAGGATCAGATGTTAGTATTTCTTCTGCATGTGAGAATAAAGACTCATATGTGTGTATTTGGTTTACTAGTTAAGGGTGAAAAACCTTCCGCTATTCTTTTTAGTCTCATGAATAGACCATTGGTCTGACCTAGATCCCATGGATTTTGTGTTAGATGGAATCCCCCATGGAATGGATCATATCATAATGTCAATAGATCACTTATAAATGGACAGATGTGTGTGGGATATCTGTTGTGGGATAGTAATATTTGAGTTATATTTTATTTCAGTACCATTCAGGTGATGGAAAGTTCATTAGGTGCAGAAGTAAGAGCCTTCCACACTGGTGTCATGGTTTAAAAAAGGTTATTTTTGGTGTTTTCAGAAGTGGAATAAGACTCTGAGGTATTGATTCATGATTTACATGTTAAAGTTAATCCACGATGGAATTTGACTTACCTTGTTAGAAGTTTCGCCTTGAATATTTCTAAAGGATGGATTGTTCGTCATATTCCAAGAGAGTCCCACTTTACAGTGGATTCCCTTTCTCAGGGGAGTAGTCATGAGGAACCCTTGATGGTTTTCTCTATCCTAGGGTTTTTACCTCAAGAATGTAATTCTTTTGTCTGAGGAGATTCCCTATAGATTCATCACTTTAGACCTCCCTGTTCTTTTTTTTATTCATGGAAGGTATCTTTCCCTATTTTTGAATAAGAGAAAATAAATTTTTGATCGATGTTTACACATAAGTGGATTTATTTCATGTTTAGAAATAAAATATCATCTTATGTTATGGTTAATATTATTAGATAATAGTTTTAACATATAATTGAATTATAAAATCCATATTAATTAATTAATAATAACTAATATTCACAGTGATCTTTAAGACAATGAACTCAACTTTGTTATACTTCCTAGAACTAGGGATGAGTCATTTAAATCATCTATTATATTTTTGATGATATAAAATATAGTTAGCAGTATACATAATATATTTTTTTCCAAATAATGTACTAAACGGAATCCCATATGTGTTATGGTGTGGGGAAAATATATTTTTCCATATATTATTTAATATGAATGGATAATATTTTTAATGGAAAATCATGGAAATAAAAATTTATCCTGAGGATTCTATTGTAACTTTTTTGTTATAATAATTTTCCAAAAAACATTTTACATATTTTAAATAGCCCAATGTATATTTTTATGTTCTGATATTGTAATGTATTTATTTCATCTAATGTTTTGATAATATTTTTTAGGAATTTTTAAATGTGATGAATTTAATTTTTTATGTTAGGGTTTAGATATTTTGAGTTCGTTTTTCCTGATTCCATATCCAAATGTAACATATAACATATAAATATGATTTTATGTTCATTGAATATTGGTTCCAATTTTTTTGATCAACTATTTAGGAAGTATCCTCTATCTTCATGTTTTATAAATAAGGAAGTATTTTTTAAGAAATTAGAAGATATGTTGATATACTACTAGAATATGATATTATGATTATCAATGTTTTAGATTTGAAATTTGAAAATCTGTTGGGATTATCATTAACATACATAAGAATAAATATTTATAATATAAAGGTAAATGAGGTAATGTGTAAATTTATACCAGTTAAAATATTTTGAAAATATAAATATTATTAATGCTATACAACCAAAATACGAGTGATAAATTCTGACTTACAACATAAATGGATTATAAAAGTGACTATGATAGTGGTTAATATTAGACTAACTTATTGGTTCATAAGTATGGTCATAAGATTATTTTATGAAAATATATCTAAAAAGAAATATACGGTATTGAGTATAAACTATGACTCAATAAGAGTAAAGTTAACATGACTAAAGGGGGAGAATAAAAATAATGATGCAGTTATTAATAGACCTTATATAGTAATATAGTAATTAAAAGACTGATATGAAGGGTGATAAAAAGATAATGCCTCTTGGTGAAGCTACATATGTTATGTTGGAAAATTAAGAGAATATAATGTCATTACAATTTATAATACTAATTAAATTAGAAAATATAAATTAAAATCATTTATGTCATGCAATTATGATTTGTTGATAAATAAATTAAAGGAGTTAAGAAGTATAATTTAAGATAAGATGGTTCACTTTTTGGAATGAATATCTATGTTATATTAAATGTAATAAATGTTATATTTTTAATTATTAATATATTTTGTTTAATGATGATAACATCATTCTACCTCTCTCTCTACTCGGGATTTCATGACTAGAAACACTCTCTTTCGTATGTAATGATTCATTTTGACTATTTTTTAGACTCCACAATTTTACATAAAATTGTGTTATTATTTTTCTTATGTTGTTCTTGTAGTCAAATTAAAGGATGAAATTTCATCTTGTTGATGGATCTTTCATATCATATTTCTTATCTCATGATCATGGTGTGATGTTTGAAGATCAATAAAAGACCATAGTAGAATATTGAAGTGATGTAATTTTATATTGCTAAATCGATGATAGAATCATCTAGAAGGTTCAATATATAAATGCTTATATATTTCTTGAAGTCCCACAATCTAAGAGGTGTTAGAGGATAGTTAAAATATTTCTAATGTTTATATATAAGAAACCCAATGGTGGATATTGGGCAACCAGTTCCATTGACATAGTAGCTATGGTGAATTATTAAATATTGATCAAATATTAAATATTTCAACCATTGAAATATTCAATTTACCTAATGGATTATATAATATTCCTATACATATAACAAGTTATAAATATTATCAAGGGTACTTATATTAATACACTTTTTTAATAAAATAACTCCACAATTGTTTGAATAATGAAGCTCTAGCTTCTCTAGGCCTTCCCCTCAATGATCCATTCACATTTTCCAAATATAAGAATCTATCACCCTAGTATCTATCTCTCATTATATTGTTATATCTATAAATGAAGATACATATATGTTTGAAGCTATAACATATTTTCACATAGAAAATCTATATTTTCTCAATATTTATTCTAACTTTCATTATTGGTTCTTCATTAGAACCAATAAATTTTGTTTTTTGGGGATCTATTTATAAAACAGAAATATTATGAAATTTGATTTTATGATGTAAAAAAACTAAGTTTTATAGAATACATGATACAACACCACGAGCTTAAACAAACAACTAAATATTTTTTTAATTGTTAGAACTATAATCTAGTCATTAGAATACTGGGATTGAACATAATTATATGAATTATAATAATCTGGTTTATACACATATATACATATAAATAATTCTTTGGCTACCAATTAATTATAAATGAATCTGAAACCCTATTGAAAATAAATGGAAGTCAATTTCTAAAGAGCTTTTTAATTTAGAACAATTTTTATTTAAACCAATAAATAAAACAATCACTATTATTGGATATTATATTAATAAAATATATATGTATAATATACAATACAATTTCAACAATTCATCTAATTAGTTTTTCTAGAAATTATATAAAAAAATATATATTTATCAATAATGATATACATTTTTCAATAAAAATTTTTACCACCATTTAATTGAACATAAGTTTCAAAAAAATATTGAAAATTTTATTAATTATAGGAGTTAAAGTAAAAATCATATTTTTTAATCAAATCATAATAATTTAAATTGGTTGGATATTTGGTATTTTCCTAATAATTTCTAGTTTTTGATTAATAGAAAAAATTATTTCATTATAATTGAAATGTTATTTATCCTCTAAATAATTTATAATGATAAATAATATTTATATTTCTAAAAAGAAAAATTAGATCAATTATATATATATATATATTAATCTAAATTATGTCATTGGAGTAAATTTAATTTTAAAATTTGATATTATAACATTGTGGACGTTTTTAGTTTTTCACAATAAGAATTCATTTTATCATTCAGTCTAGAAGATTAATTTTAAAATATTTTTAAGCTCATATGTGTCGTGATTTTTGAAAATTGGATTCCGTATTTTGAATCATAATTTTGATATTTAGTTAATATTTTTCTTTTTATTTTTATACAATATAGAAAGTAACTAGTAATTTGGTTACAACAGTTAATGTCAAATCAAATAATAAATGGAAAAAATAATATTATAAATATAATAAATTGACCCTAAATCTGGACCAATATTTTTCAAATGATTGTTTTTATTCCACTATAATTTAAGAATCAATAAAAAGACAATATATGTCATTTTGGATGATATTATAAGCATTACAGTATTTTATTCAAAGAAGAGTTAAACATGTAATACTTTTGTTTTAAACAAGTGAAATACTTTTAATATGGTTTTATATAGTGGACATCTTAGACTATAAATAGTATATTTAATTATAAAATTTTTACATTCATCATTGTAAATTATTTAAATTTTAATTGAATTCAAAATTTCATTAACAACTTGTATAATGATGATGTAGTAATAGTTTAATTAAAGAGAAAATCAAGAAGATGTTATTTAATATATTAAATGAAAATTAATTTATGTTAAATAATGTAATAAAAATATTATAGATATGTTTTATGATATAGCTATGTTTTTAAATTTTTTTTAGATATCAATATATTATGATATTTTTAGACAGTAAGTAATTAATATTATCAAAATTGAAATTAATGATATTTTAAAATAAACAGAATTATATTAAGTGATATAATATTTATAAAAATATAAATTTATTCCAAATTATTGGGTTAATCACGAAAATATTTTCTCGAATAATTTATGGTTATTTTTACCATTTATAGTAATTATATTAAACCCAAGAATCTAAAAAAATCAATATTCTCACTCTAAGAGTTTTTGGTATTAAATAAGTGCTAATGATGAATGATAATGATTAAAAAAGTAAAATCATATCTAATTATAATTTCTTGATTATAATTATACACATAATAATATTTTATTTTAAAAAATAATTTTTGGATCAATTTGGTAAAACATAAACTTTTATTAATTTAATATTTTGAGAAATTTCAAGAGTGCCCCTCCCCTCACTTATAAAAGGAAACCTATTCTTTTCATTACATCACACATAATAAATTGTTTGGTTTTTTAGAATATATGATCCAATACCATCCTAGAATCCCTATAAACATTCTGGAGGACTTAATTTGGGTGTCACACCACCCTTATAGGTCTTAATGTGTTATGAAATGAGAGATTTCAATATAGGATGTATCTTTTTTTAGTTAAGAAATTATGATTTTATTCTTCTGCGATCTCCTTCAAATAATCATGAATAATTATTAAATTTTAAAAATAGTGTCCTATATATGAATGTATTTTATAATTTTAATACTATCACTTAAATTCATATCTTCTTCTATCAAATGGGAATTGAAGTTATCATTTGTTTATATGGCTGACAAATTCCTCACAAAGCGATATAATTAATTTTCTATATCTATATATCATGACAAGTTATAATGATGGAATTAATTTATATATACGTGATATAAATGAAATTTTTTTCCTTATTAAAATAAAATATATATAAATTTCATTCTTACTATTCCTAGAAGAGAAAAATAATGACATCGTTCATGCGTACATGTTAATTATCACCTCAATAATGTTCTGTTATTCATTTTTTATCCCCGCATCACATTGATGATTTATATTAGTATATGTAGTTGATTAATTTGATATTATTGATATTATAATAATTTTGGAAGCCTAAAATTACACTCACCATATTTCTATAATGATCATTTAAAATGAAAACTTTACTCATGTGTACGTACAGATTAATGAGTACATGATTGCAACATAGTTCATTTTTCATATACTTAGTTTATGGATTGATTTAATATTATAATTTATGAAGACAATTTATTATTATTTTGTGAATCTTAGTTTTTATATGATGGACCAAAGCCCACTATTACTATAGACATCATACCAAAGCGAGTTTGGACTCAATTACTGAGTATCATCTATGAATCAAATTTGAACAGAAATAAATAAGCAATTGTTCTAAAATAGAAATAATTCACATAAAAAGTGTAATTAAATTAAAAAATGTTCCTATGAAATTAAATAATTAACTTCTTTTTGTTATTTATAAAGATAAATAATGTCTGTGAAATTTCAGACTCAGTGTAAGGGGCTTCATCCCAATTTTCTTTTGTTGAAGCATATTTGATGTTATGAAGATATATTATTTTGGGAGGATTATATTTATTTACATTAGCATATTATATAATTTATGTATTTATTCACATATATTTTTTATTTTTTTTAATTATACTATTTCATGTGGATTTTGAGTCGGATTATTACAAAGTGGTAAGGGAATTTTTTGCCCAATTTCCATTCATTGGGTCAAACTTATGCTTCTCTATTATGTCGTTCTAATATTAAGTGTGAAATGACTTTTGAATGTCTGATGTTTCATTTCCATTTTTTTCATTTATATAATATACACATAATCAATTTGACTTATTAATGATGAGTTTAATGATATAATATGTTATGGGACATTAATTAAAAATGCTATTTTAATGTTACTCTTTTAACTGTTTTTACAAAACCCAGAATAAATGTTTTTATAAATATAAATAATGAATTGAATTTACCAATTTCATGAGTCATTAATGATTTGAGGATACCTTTACATGTTTCTATTTTCAAATAACTTGTATTCATTTTTGAGTTACCATCTTAATAAAAATGAAAATTGATTTGAAAATAGAAAAGTTATATTAAAAAAATGTTATATTTTGCAAGAAGTATGTGTTGTTCTTATATTTTGGAGCATGGTAATTCAAAGTGTATAAAAATGGTTTCAGGATAAACTTAGGTTTGATGGTCTCGTTATATCTATCCAATTCATTGGTTAAATGTATAGAGTTAACAAGAAGGGTTTTCCCTTAGAGATTATGTGAATATAATTTTATGGTTATTCCTTAAGTAATTATGATTTTTACTTCAAATTTATCCAAAAAATATATATTATTTATTTGATTTATATGGAATGTAATTCCCAAGATACCTAATTGAATATTATATTCATCATTATAAGTATTCAGGTAAATAATTTGATTTTCAAAATGTAAGATACTGATCTTTTTAAAATGATGATCGATTTTATATGGAAAAAATACGATTAAAGGTATTTTTATGGATTTTCACTATGAAAATGGTTTTCATTATTTTTAGTTACATTACAAATTTATTTTTTTTCCCATGTGTTAAATTTTTTTCAGAGGTCTTACAGATTGGTATGGAAAAAGAAGATGTCATGATGAATGTGTTGAATACGTGTCATGACAAAAATTATGTTATTTAAATGTGTTTCCATTAATGAAATAATGTATACTGATTATATGTCTCCACAAAAATTGTATTAGTTTACTTTAGATAAATTAAATTTTGATGTGTTTATGTGTTATTTCTTTTTATAAATGAAAAATTAAAGGTATGCAATTAAATTTTATGTTAAAAAATCATACGATTCTATTTTATGACATTTATCACATTTCTAAAATTTTATAATGATTCTAATAATATATTTTATGAAAAAATGTAAACCCACAAACTGTGTGACAACCCATCAAGATTAGAAATGATGAATGAATTGAACCCAAAACTGAAGGGTGATAATTATTAAGTCCCTACCACTATGCTAAATGATGTCTCATATTGTATGATTTTTTTTCCTTATTTAAACCATATGATGAAGAATGATTTTTCTTATCTATAGAACATATTTTTGATTGATTATATAACATTGGTATTGGAAAATAATTTGGTAGTTATTTGAATAATGTTATTTCCAAAGACCTTCACTATTTTGGGAATCTTATATGACCATCGTACGTATAATACTGTGGGATTTTATTTAAAAAATAAGGGGTTTATTGAATTTTTTTAGAATATATGATATAGTCGTAGAGTTATGGGAATTCATGTTGTTTAAGGAAATTATTAGTTTATATTTAAGATAAAAATAGAGTTTACTTTTTGGTGTGAGACTACTTGTGTAAAAGATTTTATTTGAAGATAAATCTTAAAATTTATCTTGGTATAATATGTGATCAAATCCTTATTATTTATGGGTTCCAATAATAATATAGATTATTTTGGAGAAATTTTATGGATAGTTTTTTCTGGTTTGATCAGTGATGATATCTCGGTGTAAGTATTGAATGTTTGAGATTGATGTAGTTTTTCATCGTATAATGGATTATTCTTTTTAGAAAATATTCTTACATTATACTATTTTTTTATTACTTTCTCAACACATGAGAAATATATATTTAGTATTTTTTCGGATTATGATTCTATTTAGATGTTGGTTCTAATCCTTCAATCATGAAAAATTATTCTTCATTACTCATTGTTTGGAGAAGAAGTTGAGTTTTTGGTGGAAATTGATTATTGGATGAAATAATAATTTTCTTGTATGTCGGTTTCCTTACATTGTTTTCATGGGATGAAATGAGTCTATCCACTCTATTAAAATGATCATGGAGAAAAACATTATATGATTAATTTAAATAATAATAAATAAATGTCCCGTTAACCAATCATAGATTTACAGTTTTTGGATTGTGAAATTTATGATGACCATACTCTATATCACACTCCATATGAATGGTGGGGATAATGTAACATCCCAAATTTTTATGAAGTAAACACTATGTTCTATAATGTACATGATAAATTACATCGATCTTAAATGAAAAACTAAATATTATTATGTAAATTTTACAATTATAACCTAGTCGTTATAATGGAAGGAATGAATATGATTAACTGAATTATAAAAATACGGTATAAAAACTATTATATAATAATATATTTTTTGTGATTAATTAATTATTATTTAAACTGAAATACTTTTTAAAATAAAAGGTAATCATGTTCTAAAAAACTAATTAATTGTAAAAAAACTCATATTATTTAAATAAATAAACAAATAACTATCCATAGATTATATTTATTAAATATATAGAAAATATGTCAAATATAATATTTAATATTCATGCTATGTGTTTTCTAAACATGATATAAAAAAATTAATTTAACACTTCAATAGTGGTATTTCTCTGAATGATGTTTTAATGTAATATAATGGCAGGATTTTTTCAAAATCCACATTTTGACATATGTATAAATTTTTAATAAAAAATTTTATTTTTATATTAATTAATAATAGAAAAATTTAAATTTATTTATTTTTGAATATTTTTCATGTAAATTTAATTTTTTGATGAATATTGAAGAATACTGAATTTTAACAAAAAAAATTGATTATTCATCTAAATTATTTATATTGTAAAATTATATAGATAATCGGTTTTAAATTTATAATAGTTAAATTGTATATATATCAATCCAATTTAGGCCTTTTAAAACAATTTATTATTGAAATTGGATATACAATAATTGTGAAATTTTGATCTTTTCACATTAAACCCCTACTGGTTTGTTATGTTAATGGGATTATTTTTAAATTAATTCGAGCCACTCATGTGTTTTGAATTTTTTAAAATAGATTCTTTATTTTGAATCCTAATTTTCCAATTTAGTAAATATTGTCATTTTATTTTTTTCAAATATGAAATGTAACTATTGTAATTTTGTTAGCATAGTTACGGTTAAATCAGGTAATTAAGGTTATAAATTATAATATAAAAATTATCAAATAACACTACAAAATTACTAGTTTTATTGTATGTGTATTTCTATTAAAAAATAATTTAATTATATGTTATATGTCTATTTATAGATTTTTTCATAAATTAAAAAATTTGTAATATTTTATTCAAATAAGAGAAAAACGTGTCATACTCTCATTTAAAATGTGATAATTTTGAATATGGGTTTATATAGTAAATATGTTAGAAAATAAAGAGTATTTTGAAATCTAAAATATTTATCTTCATCATGACAATTTATTTTTAATTTATAGTGAATAAATAATTTCTTTAAAGGCATGCATAGTGATAGAGAAATAATTTTTTAATTAAAGGAAATATAAAATTAATGGCATTGAAAATATTAAAATAATTATAATATGAGATAATTAATCTCAACAAAAATTTATTGATTCCTTTTATATTTAATTTATTTTTCAGAGATTTTGTTCAATGATATCATGTTGGTTTGATATTTTTATGTAGTATGGTAATGACGATTCTCAAGATTGACATTAACAAAATATTAAAATAAATAATATTTTATTAAATAATTTAAAAATATAAAATTCCAACAAATTATTAAATAATATCTCAAATTTAATTCCTGGTTATTTTATTCATATTTTGGAATTTTATAGTAACTATATTAACCCTTGAAACGTGGAAATCAATGTTGCACAGTAACATTCTAAGGGGTTAAATAAGGGTTAATTTCAAATGGTTATGATTATAAATTATTCAAATCAACTATAATATTCTTTTTATGAATTTATATAATTCCATACTCATTATATATTATTAAAAAAATTAGTTTGGATCCATTTGTAAGAGCTAATTATTTAATATTAATTTAATATTTTGTGATATTCCAAGAGTACACCTCCCCTCCCTTATAAAAGGTCACAAAATATTATCTTTTCATCATAAATAAAAACCAATGTGATCCAGAAAATATCCACCCAAATACCATTATATAATCTATACCCACTTTCAGTAGAACATATTTTAGTTTGAACACATCCCTTACTAGTCTTAAGGTGATAATAAATGAAGGATTTCTATATAACTTGTTTGATTTTTAATTAAGAAATTCTTTTTTTTTCTTCCACCACATTAAAATATTAGACATCTATTATGAGATGATAAATAAAAAATAGGAAATTTACTGAGATGTTATTATGGTAATATCATCACTTAAATCTATCTCCACTTACATCAAATACGAAAAGTTATTACCCTTCTCGTGGATGGTAGACTACCATATCACGAATGGATATAATGCATTCTCCATCACTATACCACGTGAATGGTTACAATGATATAATTAATTTCTTTATATTATATTTATTACATATTTATAATTATTATATGATTATATATCTTATTATTCCATAACGTTCCAGGAATAGAAAAATGTTAATGTCGTTTGTCTATTAGTGTGAATTGTCACCTCCATTAAACGATGTGATTTGTTTTTCATCACCACATAAAATGGATGATAAATAAAAGTATATGTAGAAACCCGGAAATTTCAAGGAAAACATTTTCTTAAATTCTTTGGAATTTTATGAGTTCTGAGTTTCTGACGACGCCTGATTCTGAGGCCCGGTGTGCCCGTAATCAATTTCTGATTTTTTTTCTGGTATGTTCAGTAATCGTATGTGCGGGTTCTTATATATTTTGAACCAGGGGTCAGAATTGAAACCTGAGGGCACCGATGAACACATTGCGCTGGTATCCTCTTAAAGGGACCTTTACGGTAGTTGCGTTTTATCGGGAAGAAAAGTTAATTTTTGGATATGTTATTAAACTAAATAAATTTTTATGTCACATAGATTTATTTAGGGTTGTGGTTGTTTCATCCAAAAGGAAGTTGTAGGTGGGTCCCACAGCACACATAACCTCCCTTGGGAGGATATAAGTAAGGGTGGGGCCCACACGATCCTAACCACTCAATTTCCCCTTAAACTCCCCATAAACACCCCTTAATTGTTTTGACACCTACCCTCTTTAATTGTGACTCTCCACCTCCTTCCCTCCCCCATAAATTTTTCCAACACCTTTTAATTAATTAGTTGAACTCAACAATTAATTAATTTAAGTGTTTGAATTTTGAAAACTATAAACCTTCCTTTTATATAGGTTGTGTGTTTTTATTTTTAGTTTGTTTGTACATTTTATTTTGGTGGGAAGTCTTGAGAGAATTCACCATCTCCGACGGAGAACGCAAGGGACTTCTCAAACGACGCTTCCTCTTCAGATGCACCCTGACGTCAACAGAATCGACGTCCGTCTTCCGTGATGCCTGACATCCTCGACACTGTCTTCTGCGGATCGTCGACATGCAACATACCTTGAATCGAGATAGGGGTTTGTCTTGTTTAAATTAAATCTACGTTCCTCATTTTTATATGTTTTTACATTGTCTTCTTGTTACCACATTATGCTGAGGGTTTGGGCCGAAAAAACACGGTCCGATTACCCTCTGTTGTTTCTCTTGAGTTGATGATGGTGGATGAACCGGTAGGGTGCTGTGTTTTCACACCATGCCGGAGGAAGGAAGGGGTCACAACCATGCGGGCCATGGCGGACGGAAGAAGCGACACCCATGCACTGGCCGCAAGGAGAAGAACGGAGCCCCGCATCCACGGTCCGCTTAGACGAGGTGAACCGGCCGGTCGTAGCCGGTCGGGTTGGAGGACCACGACACCCCCTTGGCGCCACCCTGCGGAAAGAAAACGGTCCGTTGTGTGGGCCGCATGCCAGATGAACTGGCTGGCTATGGATGGTCGGGTAGAAGACCGCGGTTTCTTGAGTCGCCGAACTGCGGAGGGACTGCTTGCACATTGGGCGGGCCTCTTCGGTGGGTGAACCGGCCAAGTGGAAGAAACCGCGAGACCTAAGGGTGCCTCGTGCGGAGGAACCGCGGCCCGCACATCGCGTCGCTCTTGCTGAAAAATACGGCTGAAATTGGCCGGAAGAACATGAGAGGCGGCACCGCTTGGACCCACCATTACAAGGAATCCCCCCCCCCCCCCCCCCGCTCTGCTCGGCCTGCTGGCCGAGCCCCGACCAACCACGACACTGGACGCCGTTGCACGGGCCGAGCTACCTACAGCACGGGCCGAGACACCATCCTGCGGGTCGGGCCACAGTGCTGGGTTGGGCTTTGCCCCACCAGACCGAGCCAACCCCCCCCCCCCCCAGGCGTGTCGGACCCGCCGAACCGAGTTGGGCCGACCTGCCAGGCCACTGGGCTTGACGGGTCGGGCCTGTTTCTCTTAAACGCGAATATCTTCTAGACCGTGTGTCCGATCGATGTTCCATCTGTGGCACAAGAATCCTCGTGATGAGAAGTTACTTTTTCAATACTCTAAGTGAGTTTTGGACAAATTTGAAAAATAGCCTAGTTTGGAAGGGGCACAATTTCAACCGAGCCTTGGAACGGAACAACCTATAACCCTCAGAATGGGCGTCTAATTAACACGTCGTCTATCGCGTTGCGTTTTTTTATTGAGACAGAACCTTAGGATACATCATCTCTATACTTTGTGATAGTTTATGTATTGACACCATTGCTTGAGGAGTGGACCCTCTCTGAATCAAGCGTGTTGTGTGCGGGAAAGCAGAGCTGGCTGCGACTGTGGAGTCTACTGTATTGGGATCCTATGTGGGTTCGACATCAACAACTAATATACTGGGATCCTTCATGGGTTAGAAAGTGATGATTACTGTACTGGGATCCTCCTTGGGTTCGACAGTGATGACTACTGTTCTTGTATCTTGTGTGGGTCCGGGATTTCGACCTCTATACTTGTATCTTGTTTGGGTCTAACAGAGTACCTGGTCTTGTGTCCTGTGTGGGTCCGAGAGCTTAGCTGGTCTTGTATCATGTGTGGGTATGACAGATTAGATGAATCAGTGACTACATCTAATCATCACTATCATTATACAATAGATGTATACCTGTGTGAGCTGATTATTGACTTTCAATCATTATCATCGATGTGATTGACTTTACTTTCTTGTGTGGACTGAGTTGTGCTTGAGCTCGACAGTTCTAGCTGAACTATGGTTGTTAACTTTGGTATATGTATGGGAATATACCTAAGTAGGGTTAGTTGATACATCTTTAATGTATATTTACAATTATGGTTTATCCGTTGTCGTTTCTGGGACACCATTGGGGTTCTCTAGGTCCCTACTGATTATCGTTATATTCACCCCTGCATAGGCTATGCCTACATTTCATTGTGTTGGATGTAGATAACGGACATCGTTAATGGAGGCAGAGGGCAAGCCCGGACTGGATGATACCAAGAGGTGGACCACATGGTGAGACGGTACACAGATCGGACCGATAGATGTGGAGTGTTGAGGTGGAAATCTATACCTACCCTTCGGGTTGGATACTCGGGAGATGTTCAAGGAGCTTCCCTTTTCAGCTGTTGTCCCTTTTTCAGTGGTACATTCGTTCCATTTTACCTACACTTTACTGTTAGGATTATATTTCTGCCCCCCTTTACTTTCATCACTACTTTTTGTATACAGTATTCACTTAGTCCTTTTATGCCAGCTTACAATATTTTTGTTTGTGTAACTTCTAAAAAGGAAATGTATTCTCAGCTTAGGGATTTCTGACTTTGGTGCTAGTCTCCAGCCCCAAGCCTATGGAATGCGGTCTTAGGGTAGTCACAACATGTACCTTCAGGTCGGATCGTGAAAAATAGGTATCAAAGGCGTCGGTTCTACTGTAGAACTCAAGAATCTGATCATTCTTTTCTATGAAGCAATAGTGGTAAGAGTATTGAGTGTTGTTTTCAGTCCAGGGAGTCCAATGTTTGTGCGAAGGATGACATATCCATACACCAGAAGCCTGACCTCTGATTTCTGACTCAGTGAATGAAATCCTTAATTGTGTGTGTGTTTCAAGAGTTTCCATTATGGCCACTTTGAGTTAGCTCACCATGTATAACTTTTTTTTACCGTGGTGCACCTGTTCGTTATCCAGATTCCACTACGAAGAAATCCATATATGGTTCCCGAGAGATAGTGCACGATGACGGCCCAATGAGTGACGAGACTCTGATGTAGGGCCCTCTTACTATCTTCACACCTTCGGGTGGTGTACCAGCAACACCACCACCTGTTGGGCCGAAGATGTCACCAGCTGCACTGGCAGATGGTGCATGATGACAGAGTGCATTTCATGAGTCCCAATGGCAGAGGCCTCTGAGGTTTTGAGGTGAAACATATTCCTATGTACCAGATGACTCGATGGAGGCAATTAATGGAGTTTTCTAGCTAGTTGAGACACTAGTAGAGTAGATGTTGTTCTTAGCTAATAATCTTTTTCAGTGGGTGAACATGAGGATGGTCTGCATAATGATGATGTTTTGGTACGTGGACCATTTTCTGAGATGGTACATTCAGGCAGTGTGCCAACTATATCAGTATATGTTGTTCAGCAGACACTACCGGCGGTACTGGTAGAGGACACGTGTTGGCTTTCTACCTTACATGTATTTCAGCACCAGATATCACTCATGTTCTGAGACGAGATCGACCCATAGGTGGATGAGGACTGGCTTGAGGAGGTGGCTAAGAGTTTTCTATAGATTATACAGCTTCGGCAGGATGACGTGTCGGTAGCTGAGTATTCATCGAGGCATACTGATCATTCCTAGTACCCGATGAATATGATTCGATCTGTGATTTAGAGCTAGGATCTTTGAGCGAGGTGTGTTTAAGGATATCTGAGCCATCACTTTTTCCTCTATGCATTTCTACATATGTTAGGGTTGTAGAGAGATCCTTTGTGGTTGAATGTTCATTGGAGGTGCAGATATAGCCAATGAATGTTAATAGTTGGAAAGCATGAAACCGGCATCAGTCTCAGATACTTGAGCATGTGTGATTTTTCAGGAAGATGAAGGGTTATGGTTAGATGAATCTGTAGGGCATCAGATGTGGAAGCAGAGCTAGGGGAGCAGCATGCAGTGGTGAACATTTCGAAATAAAACAACCACGCACCATTGTAGTCCCCTCTAGGCTCATGGAGCTGGAGGTAAGGGGAAGAGAGCAGCTGCATGCGGTCAAGGAGTGTGACCCAAGGGCAATATGAATGATTTGTGGTACGATCTATGTCTACTACTAGCTTCCGTATCAATAGACATAGGTACCAATCATTCCTTCCTTCCACGAATCTTGTCCCA
Source organism: Viscum album (assembly GCA_963277665.1). Classification (NCBI taxonomy): domain Eukaryota; kingdom Viridiplantae; phylum Streptophyta; class Magnoliopsida; order Santalales; family Viscaceae; genus Viscum; species Viscum album. The sequence continues at coordinate 2,128,799,629 of OY728150.1, read as the reverse complement.
GACCTAGAGTTTCCGGTTAAGACGTTGAATTGACCCTCACGTATGGAGATACCATTTGGAGGATACTTGATAATAACACTTACAACGACGATGTGATATGACCCTTGAGGCGATAGTGTTTGTTGGAACCTTTTTCCAGAAGCGTTAACGCCTTAAGACATTAGTTTGCGTATGGAAAGGGCAACCACAGTTCATATACAGATTGAATGTATTAGGGAAAAAGGTTGTGGATTATCTAAAATGTTGGGATGGGATTTTCCATGGTCATAAAAAAGGAAATCCCAGGCATTATAGGATGGAATAATGTATAAGATGGTGTCGTCGATCACTCTGGTGTCGGCCAGACTTACCTTTGTGGCAGACTTGTCCAGAGTTGCAGCAGCACTAACAGCTTTGACAAAGAAGGGGAAACCCTTCATGTGGTCAGAGAGATACCAGTAGATATTTCAGGAGATTAGTAAGAGATTGAAAAGTGTGCCCATATTGAGGCTACCGGATGAGGGCATTGGGTACGATGTTTACTGCGACACACAAGGGACCAGACTTAGGTTTGTCCTGATTTAGGAATGAGTAGTGATCGCGTATGCTTCATGGCAGTAGAGACATCATGAGCAAAACTACTCTACACATGACTTAGAGGAAGAAGCAGTGGTCTTCGCCTTGAAGATTTGGCAGTGCTATCTGATGGGAATTCACTTTACAGTCTACTCTGACGACCAGAGTCTCAGGTACATATTCTCTCAGAAGGACATGAACTTGCGACAACGACGATGGCTCGAGTTCCTGCAAGACTATGACATCGAGATAGTCTATTATTTTGGGGAGGGGAACGTTGTAACAGATCCTCTAAGCAAGAGATCAGGCATTCATCTTCTAGGAGAGGTGAAGATGTAGCTAGCCACGTTAAAAATATCATTTGTGGATAGAGATGGTGAAGGTCTTCTTCAGTCTCTCATAGTAAGTCCTCCACTTCTTCAACTAGTTAGGGAGGCACAGCGAGGGGACGTTGACTGTGAGACGCGATGTGCTCTGATATCCTTAGGACATGCACCTGATGGGTTTTCTGAAGGTGGGGAACATGTCATCCCCTTTAGAGGATGTACCATGGCACCATTTTCCAAACATGAGAAAGTGGTGAGGGAGTTTCACACTTCCTCTCTAGCAGTACATCCAGTAGTGTAATAGATGTATCAGGACCTCAGACGAAAGCACTGGTGGCTAGGTATGTAAAAGGATGTAGCACAGTTTGTATCGCGGTCCCTCACCAGTCATAAGGTTAAGGAGTAGAACAATGCACTATAAGGTATGGTACAACCCTTAGAGGTCCTATAGTGGATGTGGGATGGAATATCCATGGATTTCATGATGGGGCTTCCACGTACATCTAGAGGTTATGACTCTATCTGGGTGATCGTTAACCGACTCACCAAGTCATCCTACTTCCTACCGATCAGAGAGAAGGGAACAGTGGAGATCCTGGGACGCCTTTACCTTAAGTAGATCATACAGGTTAATGGTGTGACATCGACTATCATCTCGGATTGAGAATCTCGTTTCACTTCCAGGCGTTGGAAGATGTTACAAGAGGCTTTTAGCACGCAGCTACGTCTGAGAACCGCCTTCCATCCTCAGACGGATGGCCAAAATGATAGGACCATTCAGACCCTCGATGACATTCTCTATGCATGTGTCCTTGACTTTGGTCGCAGCTGGTAAAATCACTTACCCTTGGTGGTGTTTTCATAAAACAACAGCTACCACTCCACCATTGGTATGGCACCTTATGAGGCACTGTGCGACTAACCTTGTAGATCACCTCTATGATGGACTAACCTAGGGGAGTCAGCACTTGTAGGACCAGGGATGGTGCAAGATACAATGGAGATGGTGTAGATCATCTAGGAGTGGATGGAGACTGCATGGAGAAGATAGATGTCATATTCATATAGGAGACGGAGACCACTATAGTTGGAGGACGGAGACCACCTCTTCCTACGGGTCACACCTCGACACGGTCTACAGAGATTTGGAAGGGGAGAAAATTTATCTCAGCATTTCATCAGATCGTTCCTGGTCCTCAGTATGGTAGGTGGGGTGGCTTACTACCTATCCCTTCCACCTCAGTTGCACCAGGTGCATGACGTCTTTCACGTATCTCAGCTGATAAGATATGTGCATAGCGTGTCAAACATCATTGACCACGATGAGATGGAAATCGATGACAGAGTGACATTCATGGAGGTCCCAGTGGAGAACGAGGATTGACAGGAGCAGTTCCTATATGGATAGTAGATTCCTCCGGTGCGCATTCACGGACATCATGGAAACCTCTAGGAGAGGACATGGTAGCGGGAGGCTCATATGCATTCTCAAAACCCCCATTTCTTTCCATAGTGTGTGTTGTAGCTTTACGGGGATGTAAATTCCAGCATTAAGGTAATTTAAAGACCCAAAAAAATCAAAGAATTTTTTTTTATAAATTTTATGGAATTTTATGAGTCCACAGTTTCTGATGGAACGTGATTCAGAGGGTTGGTGTGCCCGGAATCAATTTCTGATGTTTTTAATGGGTACGTTCATTAAACATACATGTGGGTTTTTTTTTGTCTTTTTAACTGGTGCTCGGAATTGAAATCCAAGGGCACCGATGAACTCGCAGCGCTAATATTTTCTTAAGGGATGATTTACCATAGTTGCGTTTGGTTGGGAGGAGAAGTTAATTTTTGGAAATTTTATTAAACTAAATAAAATTTTGTGTTACATATTATTATTTAGGGTCGTGCTTATTTCCTCCAAAAGGAAGTTGTAGGTGGGGCCCACACCCCACATAACCTCCCTTCAGAGGATATAATTAAGGGTGGGGCCCTCATGAGCCTAACCCCTCAACTTTCTTTTAAAGTCCCCATAAACCCCCCCCCCCATTAATTAATTTGACACCTCCCCTCTTTAATTGTGACTCTCCACCTCCTTCACTCTCCCATAAATTCTGACAATAGCTTTTAATTAATTAATTAAACTCTACAATTAATTACTTTAAGTGTTTGAATTTTGAAAACTATAAGCCATCCTTTTATATAGGTGGTGTGGTTTTATTTTTATTTTGGTTGGTCATTTTATTTTGGTTAGATGGCTTGGTAGAATTCACCATCTCTGAAGGAGAATGCGAGGGACTTCTCCAACGATGCTTCCTCTTCGGACACACCGTGACACCAACATAATCGATGTCCGTGTTCCGCGATGCCCGAATTCCACGACACTGTCTTCCAAGGTTCGTTGAAGTGCAATGTACCTTGAATCGAGTTAGGGGTTTGTCTTATTTAAATTAAATAATCATTCCTCATTTTAATATTGTTCGATGTTGGATTCTTGCTACCACCTTACGCAAAGGGAACAGGCCGAACAAACATGGCCCAATGACCCTCTGTTCTATCTCTTGTGTTGATGACAGTGGAAGATCTGGAAGGGCGTGGTGCCATCACACTGCACCAGAGGAAGGAAGGGGCCGTGGCCATGCGGGCCATGGTAGATGGAAGAAGTGTTGAAAATTCCCCAGCCACCTGGAGAAGAACAGCGGCCCGCATCCACGAGCCGCTCGGACGATGTGAACTGGATGGTCGTAGCAGGATGGGCTGGAGATCCACGGCGACCCCATGGCGCTGCGCTGTGGGAAGACCGCAGCCCCCTGTGCAGACGAAAATACCGGCTCTGGTCGGCTGGGCAGAAGACCGCGGCACCATGAGGCATCGTGCAGTGGAGGGACCACGACCCGCGCTGGGTGGGACGCATCAGCGGGTGAACCTGCCGGCTGGGAGGAAGAAATCGTGGCCCCTAAGGGCGCCGCGTGCAGAGGATCTACTGCCCACAAGGTGGCCCGCTCATGCCGGAAAAGCTGTCCGGCTTCGGATGGCCATACCGGAGAGGCGGCGCTACTCGGCATCGCCATTACAAGGAACCAGGGGGCCGCCCCCACCTCCCGCTACGCTCTGCCAGTTTGTCGAGCCGCGGCCTATCTCAGGTCGGGCCGCTATTGTGGGGGCCGGGTCGCCTACCGCGTGGGTCGGGCAGCCCTCGTGCGGGTCGGGCCACCGCCTCATGCCGGGCCACGCCCCGCTGGGTCGGATCCGCCGTACCGGTTCGGGCCGACCCGCTAGCCCACTGGGCTTGACCGGCCATGCCCGTTTCTCTTAAATGCGAATATCTTCTAGACCGCACGTCCGATCGATGCGCCGTCTGTGGCACTAGGATCCTTGAGAGGATATGGTACTTTTGATATACTCTAAGTGAGTTTGGAAAACATTGGAAACGGTCATGATTGGAACGAGCGTAATTCCAACTAGGCCCCTGGAACGGAAAAGCCAATAACTCTCAGATCGGGCGTCTGATTGACGCTTCGTCAATCGTGTTGGGTTCTTTTTAATGAGACGGAACTTCTGGATACATAAAATATGGATTTTGTGATAGTTGATGTATTGACCCCTCTTCTCGAGAAGCAGTACCACCTGGAATAAAGTGTGTTGTGTGTGAGAACCCTTGAGCTGGCTGCAACTGCGATGTCTACTGTATTGGGATCGTCTGTGGGTTCGACAACGAAGACTACTGTACTGGGATCCTTCTTGGATTCAAAGGTGACGACTACTGTACTGGGATCCTATGTGGGTTCGATAACGTTGACTACTATTCTTGTATCCGGTGTGGGTACAATGTTTTTAGCTCTATACATGTATCATATGTGGGTTTGAGAGAGTAGTAGGTCTTGTATCATGTATGGGTCGGACAGCTTAGCTGTTCTTGTATCCTGTGTGTGTCTGACAGCATAGTTGAGTCATTGACTACATCTGATCATCTCTATGGCTATACTCAAGATGCATACCTATGTGAGATGAGTCTTGACTTTTAATCATTATAATCGATGTGATTGCCTTTACTTTCCTATGTAGACTGGTTTGTTCTTAAGCATGAAAGTTGGAGCTGAACTGTGGTTGATAACCTATGTATATGTATGAGAATATACCAAATTAGGGTTGGTTGATACTTCGTGATTATATCTTTCCTTTTGTGGTTTATCCTTTGTAGATTCTGGGAGACCTTCAGGGGTCTCAGGGTCCCTACAATGTATCGTTATACTCACCCCTGCATGGGATATGTCTACACCTCATTGTGTTGGATGCAGACGACAGACAGTGTTGATGGAGGCTGCGAGTGATCCATGACTGGACGATACCTGGAGGTGGACCACACGGCGAGATGATACACGGAGCAGACCAATAGAAGTGGAGTTCTGTGGTGTAAATTTGTACCTACCCATCAGGTAGGATACTCGGTGGATGTTCTCGGACCTTCCCTTTTCTGTTGTTGTCCCTTTTTTAGTTGTACTCGCTTTCCGTTGTACCTGTACTTTACTGTTGGGCTTGTATTTCCAGATCCCTTTACTATTAGCACTACTTTTTTTATGCAGTATTCACTTAGTTGTTTTCTTCCAGCTTACTCTATTTGTGTGTGTATGTTACTTCTATAAAGGCAATGTATTCCCAGCTTAGGGAATAACGACTTTGGTGCTAGTCGTCAGTCCCTGGCCTATGGAAGGTTTGATTGGGGTGGTCACGTCATGGGCCCCGAGGTTGGGTTGTGACGGTATATTTAAATAAATAATATTATTTTATTTATATTATTATAATTATCAAATGATAAATTTTCATATTCCTTCATTCTATAATGATCAATGAAAAATATAAATTTTGCTCATGTGTGTGTACAACTTTATAGCTCCATGATTATAATTTTGGTTATTTTCAATAAAAATAACAAATAGATGGTTTTAAAATTATAATAGAAGTATAAAGGTGATACATATTTTATTAATATTACTATTTATATGATAGATCAATGTCAACTTCTATTATACTCATCATATATATTTTATTTTGGCTTCATGCACTGAATATCATCAAAGTGTATGACGTGAATTTAAATAAACAATTAACTATTATTAAATGTTAATAAGTGATATAAAAGGAATAAAAACCAAAAAATAGGTTATTAAATAATTAAATAATTAAATTGTGTTTCTTATTTTGTATGATAATTAATGGAGGTAACGTTTTGGCTCAATTTAAGGGGTGGAAACTAAATTTTTTTACTTTAAAGAATAGTTTGATGTCATTACCAAATATTAATTTTTGAGGTGTATATAATTTTAACTCGACATATTATATCATGAATTTATTTATTCTCATGATATTTTAATTTTATTTAAATATTTTTAATTCATGTGTCATACCAGTCAACAAATTACAGTTTAGTATATGATTTCTTAACACAATTTTTTTCTCTAAGTTAAAATTATACTTGCTGATTTATTTAAAATAATTTTTGGTCATATAAATTGGATAAAAATAATTAATTAACTTTATTAATGAACACATCAATGATATTCTATTTATAAGGTACTTTATTTTAAGTCCCTATTTTAATATGACTCTTTTAACTAGTTTTACAGTAGTGGAAAGGATTATTTTCTAACATATATTAATAGAATGAAATTTCCAACATCAAGGAAAATTTTAAAAAAATTAAAAATTATTTAACTGATTAGAATTTTATTTTCACATAATGTGTTTTTATTTATGAGTGTGAGTTATTGTAAAAATGAAAAATGATTTCAAAATGAAGAATATATGTTCCTAAAAAATTCTGAAATCATTTTGTGTTATTATTATGTTTTAGATCTTGGTAATCATTTATGAGTATAGGTGGTTACATGATAAACTAGGGGTAATTTATCATATTATATCACTTCAATCTATTATTAAAAGGGACAGAGTTAACAAGTAGGGTTTTCCTTATATGTTTTATGTAATATAATGTAGTGGTTATTCGAAATGTAACTATGATGGTTTCGTACATGGTTTCCTAGATATATGAAATATATGTAGGAGGGATACATAATATAATTCTCTATTTTATGAACATAACATTTATATAATTTCTAAAGTGTCTTCAGAAAAATTGTTTTATTTTCAAAAGGAAATAAGTGATCTTTTTAAGATTTTCATTCATTTATCAAGGTAAAATGAAATTTCTAAAAGAAATTTATTATGGTATTTCACTGGGAAAATATTCATTGTTATTTTTATATGCATTATTGGGATATTTTCCCATCCTAATTTTTAATACGTTTTCACGGTTTAAAAACATTGGTATGTAAAATGAAGAAGACATGATGAAGGTGTTAATGATGTGTCATGAAAAGAAATCATGTTTTCTAAAAGGTTTTCCTTATGAGAAAAAATGTATACTAAGGGTAAGTTTTCCATTATAATTATTATGATTTATTTCTAATAGTTTTTCTTAATTCTCTAAAACTATATACTATATAGATCATTGAATTGGGAATGATAGCTCCAAAACAATATAATTTTTAATGTTTAAAGATGGTTTCATAGAGTTTATTTATTTTGTATCCATTAATAATGGTAATGAGTTCATGGGGTTTTTTTAATATATGAAATGGAATTTAGAATACATGTCCCTCTAGTTTAATACTAGGGATGTAGTGGTGCAGTGAGAGTTACTGTCAAAATTATTATCAAATTATACACTATATATCATTTAATAATTTTTAATTCATAATTAACATAGTAAAAATAAATTATTAAATTTGATACTCTTATTTCCTCACATAACCTACTTTGAAAATATCAATTTAATAGGTATCGAGTTAATCAAGTAACTCTAAATTTATTTCAATCAATTTTACATGTTTTCTTTTTTAAACCACATTCAATTTGAATTTCCAATTTCAAATTTAATCTTTAAAGATTATAGTAAATTTGACCCACTCATTATATATTCTCCCTTTTCAACATCAATTAAGAAATTGTATCAAATGGGTTTTTGGTTTTAATCAATATTTTCCAAATAATATTGGTTTTCAAAATCATAATCTATTTCAAAGATTAATGATTTTATTATGTAATCTTGTTCTCACTCACCTATTTTTGATGGAATTGTTTATCACTATTTTTAAAAATCACATTTCAACCATTAAATTAGAATTTGTAAAATTTTATAGAAAATGGTTATTAATGAATATATACCTATGAATGATCCAGAAATAATGTACATTTAATTTTTCTACTGGGGTTTAAATTATGGTAAAACCCATAAATTTCCTACATTGTTTTTTAATTTAAATAATTTCAATTATGTTTCTAGTAGAATTAATTCACATAAAATAAGGCAGCAATTAAAATTAACGCATGAATCCACAAAAAAATAATATACTAGATTATATTTGTTTTTTTAGGATTTGGAAGGTTTCTCTATGAAACCAAATGAATATATCACAAAAAAGTTTTCATGTTCAAATAATATTTAAATGATTGAGAATCTCCTTATGATCAATTTTCTAAATAAATTATTTTGTAGAAAATCTTATTAGTATTACCTAGTTTATGGGCTTTCAAGGAAATTAAAATATAATTAAAAAAATAAGTTATAAACAATTTGATTTATGATATAATTAGATATGTACTGGCTTACATAATAACCCATAAAAAAATATTCAAAAAAATATTAATCAATGGAAAACAAGACGATCAAAGAATATCATGAAATCAAAGAAAATAATAATTAAAAAACATGACACTGATAGTAAATTTATCTTGAAGAATATTTCAAAGTGTCAAAAATTGGATGAAGTGAAATTAATCGAAATTGTCCAAATAAAAAGATGTAATTGATGATAAATATGTGATGTTCTATAATGAAACAAAAAAGGTATATTTTTATCAAAAATCACCAATCTACAAAAATTAGTAAAAATGATATAAATATATTAATGTATCAACATATATTGATTCATCCTCATCAGGTAATTGAATTCCAAAATTCCTCCTCATATATTTTGGGAAAGGTAATTAGATTAGTAATCTGATTCTTCACTCTCCTAAGGATTCCACTTTTATCACCACTTTTCCAATCCATTAATCTAGACCCCTATGATTTGAATACATTTAATTTTTTATTTATCTAAATTAAACATGTTTTCATCAACTTTATACTTTATATAAGGATCATTAAAATAAATATAATCATGAGATTCAAGTAAATGATCATGTTTCTGATTAAAATGATTATTTTCAAATGAAAAATATGATTTGGTTTTAAAATTAAAAAATCAAATGGATATTGATGCATTAAAATCTGATGTTAAAGATCTCAAAATATATCTTCCAAAAATCATCCATGGTATAAAAAATTTAATCACGATTATTTGTTTGTAATGTGTTATAAAAAATATTAATTTTTTCTAGATATTGTGTATTGTCCTAGAAAAATACATGTTATGTTAATTGGATTTCACAAATTAAATTATAAAATTATTGGAAATTAAATTTCCATTTGAATTGTGAATAATATTTAAAAACCACTCGTCATGGAAGGCCTATGACTATATATCATTCATCCAATCATCTTATAAAACAAAATAAATTATGGATATCAAATCATTATTATCTAATCTTATCTATCCTAAAAATTATTCATTGTATCCATTATAAGTAGGACATATTTTTCATACCATTGTGTGTGAAATAGGGAATTGATTTTGAGATTTTCTATGGATATACCACTAAACATCATAGATATAATTAATGGTGGATTCTCAATAAAACGATGTTTATCCATCAATGATAATGATCAAATACGTTCAATTTCGAGTTATTTTATTAATACTCAAATTGATGGGGTGCCTATGTCCTTCACTCCCCAAGAAATTTTATCTGTATAATTGATTAATATGGAAAATTTATCTTCATCATTTTTTATTGTATTTTTCTATCAATCATTATTTAAATATTATATTTTCTCTTTCTTTATCTGTTATATCTTTGATTTTTTATATTTTAAATAGAGGATACAAGTTTTTATATCATTTAAAAAAATTGCATTATTATCTTATTCTAAAAATAATTTTATTATTTTTTTTATATTTTGTTCTCATATTAATTTTTCTAATATTTTTTATCTTCTTATGAATCGTAATATTTATATAATTTATTTTAATTAATTTAAATCCTTTATATATTTTTTGATTGGACCTCAATGTTATATACAATTTTTTATTTATATACATAGATTTTTTAATACCTTAATCTTATTTTATTTCGTTTATGTAAAATTTTATAATGTTTTAACATTTTTTAAATAATTACTTCTCTTGAAAATTATTTGTATAAGTAATTCTACAAATTTTGATCTCACGTAATTCTTATTTCATAACAAATCATGGTTTAACTTTTCATGAATGATTTTTTATTTTTTATAACCACAAAGGGATATGTCTAAGGGGTTTTAATTTTTTAATTTTTGATATTTTATTTAAATTTTTTTTAATTTATTCACTAGGGAGGGAAATGTTTTCTTTCGAAAATGGGGAATTTGTTTTATATCTTAAGATTTTTTAAAATATTTTATTTAAGTCTTGATAGTGTTAGAAATCATATATTTATTTTCACAGCATTATTGTTAACATAACTTGACAAATTCATAATTTAAATGTATATCTCTTTATATCATGTTCTATACTTAATTATAATTTATTATGGAACATATTATAATAATCATAAGTTGGATGTTTTTGTACCTATCTCTCTATCATCGTGTTTCCCTGAGCAGAAACTCTCTCTTTTGTAACTAATGTTTAATGTGTTATGATAATAAAAATTAGGATATTATTGTAGGAATATATCTCTAATGTTGTTTCAATTATTAAAAAATCACTCTTATATAGCTACAGTTTTCATTTGAGTGATTTTGAGACTCCACAATATTACTCTGAGTTTTCTAATTATTGGGATTATATAGTTCTAAAAGTGAATTCCATGATTTTTTTTGAAGTTTATGAATAGTTTATCTTACCATAGTTCTTGTCACAATGTCATGTAATCATGTATGAATATAAATAAATGTCATGAAAAGAATCTTAATGTGTAACAAGTCGTACTTGGTGTAGTGTATGAAACACCGACTTGTGGGTGTAGTACCTTCAGTAAGCTAGTGGATAAGGAAGTGGAACCAAATTTCTAGAAGGATCACCCACTAACCAGTGGGAGAAAACAATGATCATCAATATCTACAGATATATCTAGGTACTATGTGGTGGATAATGTAATATTAGTGGGGTTGATAAAAAGGCTCCATGAGAGCATTAAATTTAAGTCAAATTGGATAAGTATTTCATTTTAACATGTTTAATTAAACCAAAGGATTTTAAAATGTTCACATCCATCCAAGATTCTATAAATATAATATTAGGGGTTCTTATATCAATACAATTGCATTTTTCAATAATTTCATTCTCGAATATACTCTCAACCTCAATCATTCACAAAGCCATTATTTTAATGACTCATTCTACATTTCAAAAAGAAGGTTCATAACCATATCTTGATATCTCAAACATTATTTGTTTATATCATTAATGAGGGATAATCGTGAAAATATATAATGGATTTTTCCCTTGAAAATATTCTATTTCATAACGCTCCACATACATTTTTTGTTGACCTTTGTTAAAACCAAGGTATGTTTAATTCATGGTTCTCTATTTAAAAACTATGAATTATTATTCCATCGATCTCTATTAAAACCCATGGAATTGGTTCTTAGGTCACATCTAAATCCTTGTAATATTTTTCTTAATAAATATCACTCTAATTGAGGTGTAGGTAAATGGGGTCACATTTTTTTTAAAACTCAATATCCAATTATACTATCTATTTTATTTAATTATTCACGATTCTTAATTCTACGTAAAAATTCATAATATTATAAATTCAGAATTATAATTTCAATTACTAATATACATCGATATTATCAATTTATTATGTATTGAATTTATCAATTACTCTTTAATTAATTTCATTTATTTCACACTACTATATTTTCGAAATCATATTTCTTTTTATGTGTACTCTTGTATTATTTGTCTTATTTTTTAAAAGGATATCCCCCAACCGTCTTGTCAAATATTTCATTATTCACTACAACCAAAAAAAATTCCTAATTCTAGAATATTTGATGTTATGATGTGATAATGTTGATTATTTTTATATATTTTGAAGCAGATGTAATGAAAATATTATTATTAGAAGATGAGAAGATCAGAATATGATGATTTGAAGATAGATTAATTTAGAATCTAAAATGATTAGAATTAGAGAGAATCACAAGATAATAAGATGATATATTATAAAAAAAGTTGATACAATATATTGAATCAATATGATGATAATAATTGGATATTAAAAGTGTTGATGAACATAGCTAAAAGACTCAAATTATAAATTATTTAGATGGTTTTATTAATATTGAGGAATAGGAATAACAATAATTGGAGGAAAGATAATTCAATTTAGTGATCCAATACATTCTAGAATATTTTATATATAATTAATTTGGATTTAATTTATATTTCATTATGATGAACTACATAACATAGCTATAAAAATAATTTAGATAAAATGTTCATTTCAATTGTGGTTTATAGGATTTTCGACGATAGATGATGTTATGATTTAATGGATACTTTGATGAATTCAGATAATAATATCAACAAAGTAATTAGTGGTGTTTGGATTTTATCCAAGTATATAGAAATATATAAATATCAAAGACATCAATTATCATACAATTATTAATTATAAAAAGTTTGATTTTGATTAGATACCAACATTGAAATTATTGGAGATGTAACATGGATATCCCCAAATTTATGTTTTGGAATCTCCAAGAGATCAATGTATAAGACTATTTTCATGGAATATAGGATCATTGGATGAATCATCAAAATTATAAAAGATCACAATGATTAGGAGAATTGAAATTGTTTTTTCATAAGTTAAAATTATGAAGATTAATGTTCTTTAAGGTAATATTGTATCAAAAAGAAGGTTTTTATTTTTAGGAATTCTTGGAGGAATGTCAACTTTTGTTGCTTATGTGACATGGATTGAATGTGATCTTACTCTATTTTTTGGTAAGATTAAAAAATTATGGAAACTGTTATAATCAAATGTTAATAGACATAAATATTTTAATGATCCAAATAGAATACCAGTTTACATTGATACCAAATATATTCATGAGATAGCCCAAAGAAGGTTCTCAGCCCCAAAAAATATGTGACTACCACCTGAAACATTATTACGATGAAGAGGGAACAAATTTTCCTTAAAAATGGGGATGAAAAATTTTACATGTCAGTATATGAACACTCTTCATGGAGAATGTAGCATAATGTAATTAGTAAAAGATACTTATATGTTTATATTCAAAATACACAACATACTCCAAATAAAAAAAATCTTTAAACCCATATTATTGGTGGATCCCATCTCCACTCGCCACCTCCATCACACCAAAGACGTTAAATAATATACACATTCCACCTCCATGTTGTGATTTAAAATTACTCAGACCTGACAATAAATAATATAAAAATTTCCCAAGGTAAAGGAATGATATACGAAAACATAAACGAGTTGGGACACAACATTTCATCCTATTCAATTCAATAACAGCAAACCATTTATTATTTAAATTTAAATAAAAAATTTCTCTATAGACATTTACATTTTTTTCATAAAGAACATTATATAAGCCAAATATATGGATTTTTTTTAAACATAGTCTTAAATGCACATTTTATATAAAAATTTTATATAAATCTGTTATAATGAATGAAACAATTACAAAAAATGGAATTTATAATCATGTAAATCCAAATAATGTATCATGATCATAAACCATGAGCTACTAATTTTTTGGAAATATGATCCTTAGACATCTTATTGATCATAATGGATCAAATAATTTTCGAACAATCTAATTGAAACCATTATTTTGGAACACATTATGAGACATCAGTAAACACCCCAATAGCGTACCCATATTTGAAATCAGGTCCAACATGGTTTACTTACTATTTTCATTATCAATATATTAATAGGTAGAAAGAGTTCTTGAGTTCTATTCCTTTTCACCCAATAACTAACCGTCTCATTGTTGCATCAATCAATCAATTATCCAATCATATATATATATATATCTATAATTTCAAATAATTTCATCATTCACTACTAAATATTCAAATTTCTGTTTCAACAATAATTTTATTTTTATAACTAAATCATAGGTTTTTTTCAAATTCATGACATTTAAAAATATCATACACTTTAATAAATTTTCCTCTAGAATCAATATCAAAGAATTTTTCCAGTTAAATTTAAAATTAAAATTTTTTTTTTCTAAAATCCATTGAACATGTTCTTTTATAATAAAATCATTGGTATTTTACAATTTCCATGACCATTTATAAAGAAAATTCAAATAGTCAAAGATCAAGGTTTTTAAATATATTAAAAACTCATTTAAATAAATCAATAAAATATGGTTTATATTTAAGGGTAATTAATTATGGAATAAAATAACATTAATCTGGTGATCGAATGAGTACATGTAATTAGAACACTAATAATAACAGAGGAATAGGTGGTTAGGAAATCAAACCAGGAATCAATATCTTTGAAAATATAGATTGGATCCATCAACTGCATGGTGATTTATCACTTTTTAAGGAGTGTATATGAGGATATCTGAAAAAGCCACATTAGAAGATATTTATATGGTCTGAGTATATTGAATGCAATCAATGGGACATAAACCAACAAATAGAAGGGTTTGGAGGAGTCAATATATCCTCTTAATATAGTACAGGTTCCAAAGAAGTACATTATTATTGAATTGGTGTTAATAGGGTTTATACTACTATCTAGGGATTTTTAATTGATATATACATGAAACTAAAATCCATAAACATAGTTTATTGTATGAGCCCCATGGTTAGTAGTAACTATGATCCCAAAATGTAATCCCCTAATGGACATACAGATTGAGAGAATGATTTTTTCATATCATTAAACTAACCATTGATGAAGCATTAAAATCCTCATTGTGCAATGGATCATAGTTTGGAGGGGTGGCCCTATAGTTTTAAAAAATCATGATCCCACAACATGTGGCTTAATAATGGCCACATCGTTTTCTTTGAATAACCATATATTTTCTCGTAATCATGCTTTCGTTATATAGCCCAAAAAATCATATTTTTTTAAAACATCGACAAAAAAATCCTATGAAAATCCCCCATGATGGAATTATCAAAAAAGTTTCAGAAAATACATAAAATCAAATTACTAAATGTTACAATCAACCCCCCCCCCCATAATATAATTTTCCCCAAATAATGATTTTTAATGTCCCATCCTAATGGGGATTGAGAGAAACTACAACAATCTCACCTCCATAGGCCACAGGGTGGAGATAAATGCTGAAAAGATTATCTATATTTTGGGGACTTTTAATAATGTACAATTCAGAACACAACCAACAATATCAATGAATTTGTTTGTGCGAAAATTAATAAATAGATTCAATAACTAGGGAATAACCATGCTTAGTAAAAAACCTATAGGTTGTAAAAGAGTACGAAAGCATAAATTTAAATATAAAGGGTAAAAATAAGTACCCAACTAAAACATTGTCCCAAACAATTAAAAAGTAAACTTTTATATACCAAGAGGGACCATTTCCTGATCTCTATGATCATACCTTCGTAAGCACCACAAACCAATCCATCCTACGAATAAGATGTTACATGTTTCATAAATCTCCATATAAGGGTGATTATAGACATACATATTAGGATACCCTGAAAACTGAAGGGTATGGTGTATGGGACACAATTAGAATCAACTATTGACAGTTCAATACAAAGTAAGATAGTGTAAAATCCAACGACATTGACACAAATATATAAACATAATCTACCCAAAAAATATATCATTACCCATCCTAGGAGAAGAGTTTAATTATTTCCAATATTTCCATCATCAATTCTCATCATCATGTTGGTCAATCCATATGTGTTACCATATGGGGGGATCATTCTTCACCACTGTACCTCCCAGAAGAGGGGGTTCAATATCAAAGATGAGAACCTACACTCTAGAAATTCAAGGGTGTTACACTAAATATAAGGAGGTCCCCAACCTATCTGATATGTGTTACAACTATATAGATAGAGGATTTACACCCTAATTCTGTAAGATTCAAAACTCAATAGATAGTGGAATGCACCCTTAATCCATTTTGGGGTATTACCCATAAAATAAAGTACCCACACCCTAAAACCATTGCGGTAAAACTAAATAGATATTGGAAATGCACACTAACACTGTATGGGGGGTATCACATTATAAAAGGAGGTATTATGCCTGATGATAAAGAGTTTAAAACTCGGTAGACAGACGAATTGTTTCATTAGGCCATAGGGGCATACCAATCATTAGATATCGAACCAAAACACAATTGATCTTGGGGGTGACACTCTAATGGTCAATCAAACTTAATTTCCATTGTTGATCACCACATAAAATGTTTAGGCCAGGAAAATCTCACATAATATCAACAAACTATACTATGTAGGCCACTATATTGTTCTATGTATAAAATAACTTTGGATAGACTTATAAAAATATAAAATACAAGTCCAAATGATGTAGTTAATATAGGATGATGAATTCTTAAAAGGAAACATGGGGTACACTGCATATAAGGGACCCCATGGTGTGTATTACCACTCTGATTTGAAGCCATATCCCTATAACTACACAACATACAAATGATGTAGAACTAAAGAATGTGTAGGTGTGATACATGGAATGCCTCAACACCTGGGGTCCTACTCCTGCTCCTATATGTTTCTATATATGTCTTCACATGTATATGTACTTCAATACACTATGTGTCATTCTAATTGAGGTTTCACCCATGTTCAAGGCCATGTTCGTGAATATCATTAGGTGGAATTTTTCTAATCATATCCTCCCACAAAGGGTACCTCCCATGATACCCACCACATTTCCTAGCTAACCAAGGAAGATTACAAGGAAGGTGGTCAAACCACACGGTGATTTACCAATAAAATTTACAAAAAACCTTACGTCTCTGATAAAGGTTCACTATAGGGATTGTTTTCTAAGAACTACAAGAAATGTTTTTAGGTTCTTCATATAATTTCCAGATATAATCTAGTGGTCTAGATCTACCTCATCCATGTTGACACACACCTATATATGACCATAAATTGAAGGAGAAACCTTCAACCACCATTTATGGCTTCCGTTTTTTATAAAATAGATTCCAAAATCATTCGATGGAATCAAATAGGCCACCTAATCCCCATACTATGAAATCCCCTCATCAGAAATTTGATCCATAACGAAATCATATATAACTTGTAAATCCTTATAATCTATCCCTAATTAATAATTCCTATCATATTACATGAATCCAGGTTTTCGATTGGACATCATTCCACCCGATAATGTAAAACCGAGACCCCATAGGACAATCAATGAAGAATGAAAAAAAAATAGTGAGTGAAATGGAAAATGAAAAGGTTCAAAGATCATTGGAAAAGAGCTATTGCCCAAGGAACACAAATAGGGATGCCTATGATGAGAATAACTAAATAATCAATTATAAATGTTACATGGGTTTTTGAAAACTCTTATAATTGACCCCGATCATATAATTAGTAAGATAATGCTAAAAAATAATTATTCAATAGGGAAATAATCAAACAATTTATGTGAAATACCTTGTTTTCTATAATTGATCGATGAAGGACACAATATCCAATGAAGATAATGATCTATTGAATTGGGTATGTCTCGAGATTCATAGATCTAGATTCTCATCATCTAATTCTAATTCTCTAAAATAATTTGAAGGAAATATTATCAATTCTCCAAGGGGTTATTTTTCTCAAACAATAGAATGGCCATAATGGTATATTGACAAGATGAATTTTCATTGTGTCAGATTAATAAATTTTTTAATTTAATTAATTAATTAAATGATAAAACAAATAAGCAACAAAAATTGTATCTGAAGTCCCTCATCCAACCTATTTTCTTCCATGCCTTTGGTAAACGTCATGTTGCAGATTCAGAAGAGGTATTGGATATTCAATCCAAGATTCATGTTAAGAGATTTCCCATTTTCATTAATAAATTAATTGTGCATAACATAAAATATATTTAATATTTTTGAAATATAAATTCATGGTCAAAATAAAATTTTCTCTATGTTCTTTGCTCCCAAAAAAAAATTAGTTATTCTAATGTCATAAAAGATATAAATAAGGTATCAAAAATATTCCGTTATTCCATATTTTATTCAGAAAATGAAGAACATGAAAAAAAGGATATTGAGCTTGTATCTAGCACTATGACTCCCAAGATCTCTCCTTCATTCTCCCATATTTCCATAAAACATAAGACATGGGGATGTTCCATCCACATAGGGACATCTCTTATTGATCCTCGGTCGACACCAATTCATATGTAAAAGTTGGTCAATCCTCAATGTGCTTCTCACCCAAGTCAGTAATTTCTGTGGGGTCATGAAAATATCTCCTTAGTTGAAAAACATGGAATATGTTCTACACCAGTTCAAACAGTATTGGTTAGGAAAGGAAGTAGAAATCTTTGACAACCCTCTAAAAGTTCTAATTTGTCTCTATGATCCTCTGTTAGCATGCCACCGCTATAGAATCACTGAAATCCTTATTATGGGGATACTCTCAGGAAATCATGGTATCCCTTATCAAAATACCAGGTCCCAAAACTTTTATTTGAATAATATTTATTCATACTCCAGGCTGTCCTCACCTACACATAGTTTACCTACACCTTCTCCATCATCTCCTCCACCGGCTCTAGCCAAATAAGAGATGCCTTTCCAATCACTTTTTAAAACTAGAGTAACCAAATGGGACTCTTAAATATTTACCGTAATGGTTCCACTCTAATAATATAGTTTTATATTTTATTTTATAAACAATTCACCATGTTCAACTAATCCTATTAAATATAATAGAATTCTTACATGAAATCCCCTAGTTTATCATCTATCACCTTGATAGTGTGCCCGATATAATCATATGTATTTTGGTAGTAGTCTATAATCATCCTACTATGTGACCCAAATTCATCTTATAATCCTCTCCACAACCATGATGTAAATCAAACATCATGGTCAAATACAATATCCAAAGGAATTCCTTGAAGGGGATGAATCTCTCATATGTACAATTGTCCCGAAATCCTCACCAAACACTTCATCCTAATAATAATGTATTGTGTAGACTTCATGAATCAGTAAAGTATCACCTATATTGAAAAATTGAAACATGTTATCCCTAGAATACCTATCACAATTTCCATGTATATTTCATCCCATTTTTTCTGAGGGATCTTCAGAGGCTACAGTAGAATAAAAAAACATGGTGGACATACTTCACCTATTGATTGGTGATGCACCTATAGACAAAATCGACCATACTTTATCACATGTCGGCCCACCAGAACTACCACTAATGGTATTTGTATATCTTACCTATATCAGGATGTACATACAATGGAAAAGTGTGGAACTCTCACATCATCTCCATGCACATCATAGATGGGACCACCATCTTTCCCAGGAAAAGGTTGGCACAACATACTCTTTCAAAAAATACATCAATAGAATCTCTTGAGTATCTATAGACATGAAAAACCTCATGGTATATGCCTCCCAACTTGGAATCTATCTCACAATGTAGTAGAAGATTATTTTACAAATTCAATGTAATAAAAGCTTCCCCATCATACAAGACTATGTTAAAATGCATGGAAGACAACTAAACTGACACCTCCAACACAAAATGAGCATTGGAATTCTGAAAAATCCCCTCCCCACCATGTTTCACTTACAATAAGTTTAGATTATCTCAAAGTCATAGTTTAGTAGGAACTCCAACCCTCACCTCTGTATTAGGTTAAAGTATCTCTTTGTGATGAAATACTTGAGAGTATGATGGTCAGAGAAAAGAAAAATGCACTCTCCTAGAAGATATTTCCCCATGATCATCCCATAGAAGACTACAAATGAGGGAACTAGACCCTAAGTAGTGTAGTTCGACTCCTGGGGGTCCAACTAATTCACCCCTTTATGATATCTACCTATGAACATCGATATGAACCTTAATACTGAGTCATTTTAATGAACTATATACTATACACCATCCTATAATAGTAACAAAGCAAGATCAGTCATCATCCTCAACCTCAATTCCTCAAAGTATATCTAAAATTGATTAGTACAGGTAAATAATTACCCTTTACTTGTTAGGGTGGTCAAATGAACATCAATCGTTTATAATTTATCCAAAAACATCACATTGATCCACACTAGTACAATAAAACTACACACCTCATAAAGTCATTTAGGTGGCTCCAAAGAATGGATTACATCATTCCTCCCTAGGCCTCTAGAAATTCGATGCTCAGAAATAACATACATCAGGATGTGAAACTAATGAATCCAAAACTATAAAACTAAGAGCTTACATTAAATATGTTTCTCATGAAGAAAATATTGGATTATCCTCAAGTGATATGACGCTTCTCCACTGACACAGAATATAATAGTTTGTCGTCTCTGAAGTCAATAACAAATCTATCATAGTATAGATGGAAGAAAATGTTCATAAAATATATAAACATGATAGGGGAATTCATCACACAAAATGGAATAACCATGATCTCATTTAATACATAGATCCACCCAAGATAACACATTGGGTAGAGTAGAACCCTTCTATGAAAGGAAATCTAACTGAAACTATGTCTCTAAATTCTTATAAGGGGAATTATGATATGACTTTGAAGATATAAGAGTGGTTCCATTATGGAAATCAATTTAAAACCCCATCGCTCACCTTAGAGGTATTTTTAGAACATCCTCCGGCAAGACATCTAGAAAATCCTCCCTGACATAAAGAATCTAGATGTCTGAATATCTTACTACACCAAGTGTTGCTCTCTAAAAATGATTTGAAATTTTTTTAGCCTCCTACTCAAAAAAAACCACTCATCTAGCCATGATATCAATTTTTTCAATTACAATAACCACATACCATCAGGGAAGATGCATCTAATTCATATGCAGTGATAGTCAGTTTCGACTCAAAAATTGGAAAACAAATCCATACCCAATATGAAATCATATGATTAAATATAAAATAACAAAAGTTACCATATGAACCTCTCCCCACCAGGTGATAACACATACTACCGGAAGATAATTGATAGAAATAAATAACTACATATAGGATCCTGAAGAAAAATCTGAATGGATATCACATGAACTAGGACCCCCTATCTCTCTCACCATTAGTATAGAGATTGTGTAATGACTCACACAAGTTTTTACTAGTTCTGAGGAAATTATATAATAAACAATGATCACACATATAGTCTTCTCATGCATTGATGGGTTGCACACCTCTATATATTATAGCCATCTATAGCCTTAACCAACAACCCCTTGAGTCTGATGTTGTCCACCAAGTGGTGGTGTTGGAAGTATTTCATAATGTCACCCACCACCCACAACACATCATCATAGAGCGCCACCCACTCTTATACTAGGTATGCCTCTGTGAGGGCCACCCTACCCTCAACTAGGATCTCCGTGATCAAAAAAATTCTTCTACCATTGAAGTCAATTCCCTATTAAAATTTCCTCATTGAATCTTTGGTTCCTAAATTCACACAAATTTCACATTTCCCATCACATGCATAGAACAACACCACCATAGGATTACCTAATCATCTTCTTGGTCCATGTACCATATGAACACAATCCATCTTTTGGTTATGGGGAGGTCTCTATTGATGATATTTGTTATTGGAATTTTCTAGCTACTAAAGATGACTCTACAATATAATGCCCACTACTAGCTCTAACATCATAGAATAACACAAACTAAAATATAAATATCATCATTTACCTCTCCAACATGCTAAAATTGGTGGCAATATATAAGGATATTATAGTAGGACATATATATCTACATATACCCTGATAAAACATCCATCATTTGATGTATCCATCCCATAATATATCGATGGAATATTGTGTGAGGTCTTTGATCCTTATAATGAACTCATCAACATTCATCCCTCTTTATTATAGGTCCAAAATCATTTAAATATTAATCGAGCACTAAAATTATGAGTAATACTCCAAATGGTCAAACTTCTAGAAGTCAGTCTATGTGTGTATCGAATCCTTATCCATTTACATTTCAATTCTCCACCAATGCCCAACTTCTCTATAGAAAAGTCTAGATGCCAATGCAACCACCTTGTCATATTTTCATGATTGGACTAAATACATGGATCACCAAATCTAACCAATCATTCACTTCCAGGGGATATTCCTTTCCAATGAAACTCATTGTCCTTTGGGGTTAAAATTCATGGAGGTCTATAATACCACATGCATTCTCATGATTCTATAATAGTGTAATATACTAATTGAAAGGTTGTGATTCAGCAACCTATCCACATAGAGAAATGATCAAGTAAGATGGACCCTGAACAGATTCCTCAACAGATATAGTTTCATTACTGAGATCTAGAACTATAAACCTCATTGTATGTCATCACGAATCTATCTTGAAAATTTAAACAATATGTGTCATGGTTTGCTGTGAATATATACACAATGGGAAACTGTCTCAAGAAGGACATTCAATAGACTCGATACTATATGATTGATGTAACATTTATACTTGTAACCAATTCTTGTGAATATTGATTCGACATGTATGTTTTCAATGTCCATGTTAATGGATTTGACATCTTCCTAAATAAAATTAGGTCTTAATATATAAATAAGCACTCTAGACACATTAACATTGTTTACCTAATTCCCAACCAAATCCTGATAAATGTACTACTCAAAACCCATTCCCAAGGATCTTTCCCGATTTCATAACAATCTTTCATGATAGATCCCAACATTGTTTGAGCCAAAACTACCCTAATCCCACCTCTATATGTATGGGGATAGTGAAAAAGAACTGAAATTAATAACTAATAATGGAATCCTTTCCCCAAATGACATGTACACACACACCCGAGATTCACAATGTAGAAGTACATAATAGTACTAATAAAAAGATTCAATATATTGAGGACAACCATGCATGGAAAATTACATCTAGGTTATAAAAGTGTACCACATCATAAATGAAAAATTTTAGTGAAAAAATAAATAACCAACCGAAATTATTTACAAAATAGATAAAACTAGAAAAAAATGATGA
Source organism: Viscum album (assembly GCA_963277665.1). NCBI lineage: Eukaryota > Viridiplantae > Streptophyta > Magnoliopsida > Santalales > Viscaceae > Viscum > Viscum album. Next base: position 2,128,776,339 of record OY728150.1, on the reverse strand, counting down.
GAGATCCAAACTCCTAAACTTTGAACTCTAACAAAAATACAATGCCTAACACACAAGGTGTCACTGAGATCCTATGAAATAACAAAAGACATATCCTTCATCTATATAAGATACGACATGTGTAGGAAAATCCCAGGCATGGGTGAGTATATACCTACCCAGTATGACATCCCAAAAACTAAAGGATGGTCTAGTATAAGACATGATATAAATTGAGACCCGACAGTTCATGTGAGGACAGAAATTTTATATGTGGAATTTACCTATTTATAACTTCATTAGATAGTATAATTTACCTAAAATCACATATGAAACACAATAAAATAATTTTAAATAATGAATGAATGAAATAATTGATTATTTGGAAATTAAGAAACCTATACTGATGGAATAGTAACATGACCATTGGAAGTGTATTTTGACCATTAAAAAATGTAAACTGTCTAATTGAATAGTAACCTCACCTATGAATGTCTAAATAAAATTTTTTTATCCCTTGAATGAATATATAATATATATATCATGGAATAATAAAATAAATTTTTTAATTGTTAAATTAACTCTTGGTATTTTTTTGAAACTTAAATATTTATTTACAATTTAATAATAAATATAAATAATTGAAGGAAATTTTATTTTCATGAAATAGATTCATATATTAAGAAAAATTTCATTATGATAATAAGAAAATTTTAGGAGTCTAATTAATTTTTTAATGTTTCATACAAGGTGTTATAATAATAAAATAGCCATTTTTTTAGTAAATTGTGATTTTATTTAAAAATTAAATTTACCATTTCTAAAAAAGTCATAAATTATAGACCGTTTTTAATTCTACAAGATGAAAAATGGTTAGGATGAATTTTTTGTATTTTTCTAAAATAGTTCAATTTTTTGGTGAATTGTGAAATGTGGTAATTTAAGGACTTTAATAAATAAATTAATTAATAAGTAATATATGTTGTATGGATGATATAAGCCCATAATCCCTAACTACATGTCATTATTTAAATATATTTAGAGATAATTTTCAAACAATTTATTTTATTGATCTAATATAATAATGTAATGAATACAATAACAAAAAACACCCCACTCCTCCAAAATGAATACCACATTCTCCACACCTCATCGTCACACCAATAGAGCCTTGATTCTTGTCTAATTTCTTCCCAATATATGTACCAATCCTCTCCCCAATTTTATGTCCATTTTGGTATCACCAAAAATATTATTTCAATGTTCCACAAGGAGGTTCACAATGAGAGGAATTCAAGAGGTATAATTGCATTTTGTTATTTTAATTTCATTCATTTCTTATTTTTTCCACACCTCCCTCTATCAATGTGAAATGATAAATCATTTATATTTTATATATTTAAAAATTTTATTATAATGGTACATATATCATCATTACTCTTCTATTCCCCTATATTATAAAAATGAAAACATCGTTTGTGAGGTGCCCATGTGCCACCTTCGTGGAAGAAGAGTTTTTGTTTTCCAACTCCAACATCAAGGCTAGTCATAAACCCAATTTTCTGGTTAAATAAGCCTATAATATATGTATTCAAACTTATTTATTGTTTTGTAATGAGTATATATACATAATATTAATTAATAAAACAAAACAAGTGTGTGATGATCGAAAGAAATTATAGAATAATCCAAAAGATTATTTTTATCGTTTTATCAAAACAGTCGTACTAATATCTAGAAAAAATGATATATAAAACCATTTATTACTAAAAATGGTTGATTAATAAAATCAAAATTAATTTCTTGATAACATTTCTTTTTTTCATTATATTACATATATATAAGTCAAGAAATCGTGAAAACCATGGAAATAAACACTTCTGAAGGATGAAATTGACTCTTATAACTCATTAACAAGTCAATAAATAAATTTAATAAAATTTTATAAATAAAATATATGTTTAAGATTTTATTAATTAAAATGTTAATGTATCCAATTACATTTTCTATGATATTAGGTGAATGTGAAGATCTTCTGTGGAAATATGGTAAGGGTTTTCTCATCTCACTTTCATTTATGTGAGATATGCCTTATTCACCATTATTTATAGTGTGTTGTGTATATATAATTCATAATTTATGTGCATATCATGAATATATTTATTCCCATGGTATTAAAATTTTCATTTTATGTTCATTAATTTTATGGGCCATACAGTTCAACTATTTACAAAGTGGTAAGGGTTTCTTCCCAATCCTTTTTTCCATTAGGATATTATTTATTGCCCATTACCAAAATTTAATTCATAATTATTATTAGGTAGTAATACTATAATCCTTTTTATGTTCCTAACATTTATAACATTCTATATTATTCATTATTTGACAAAATGTACTTTTTTTATAAGGTTCCATTTTAAATTCATCATGATATGAAAGACCGACAAAAGGGAACATCCTAATTTATTACCCATGCCCAAGTGCACACTATAATAATTTTTAATCCACCAATATTTTTCAAAAATATCTATTTATTATCCTTTAAAACTATCTTATAACTTTTCATTTATTTTTTTAACAGTTATTATTTGGTTTCCCTATAATTCTCTTTTACATTTTTCTTAAATGAAACCGAAGTGGCCCATTTCTAACATTTCCTAAAATATATTTTTTCCTATTATAACATCAATTGGAAATATTTTATGCCTGAAAGAAAAACATTTTTCCTCATCCATTCAATTTTGGTATACACATGTTTATAATATATTTTATGGAAAAAAACAACATAATTTTCCAACATAACACTTCCTTCCAAAAGTAAAAAAGTACAATTCTTTCATAAATTCTGCAATGATTTTATAAGAGTATTTTCGTATATTTATAAACTATTTTTTGAAATTTTTTTTATTTAAATATAACTATAATACTACATTATGAAATATTTAATTTATTTTTTTATAATTATTTTGATTGGGGATGTACTATTTTGATACCACTCTCCATATTAATCTTGATAGTTTTGAATTATGTTCAATTTTTTGGAAAGGTATAAATGTTTCATATCGTAGTTTTAATATGAATATATATGTCGATTATGTTCCACCCCATTCACATGAGTTATTTATTTGAATTATTTAGTGATTAAATGGTCATCCAATAGCAACTCAATGCATTGATATGTCTCGTGTTTCAATCTTGATCAATTTTTACCCTTTTTTATAGGGTGTCTTGTTTGAAGACTTGATGGTATGATTATGATGTATGAAATTTTTTTGTTCCATCAAAATCATATTAGTATTTGATAATACATGTGATAATTAAACTACTATAATATCCATGGTTACGTTTCATTCCAATATTTATACGTATATAGAATTATTTATTCAGATTTCATTCCACCCATTTTATGTTAAAAATTATGATTAAATGGAATTTGAATTTGGTAGTCACCTTGCCTTATTTCTTATATTTATGATATATTATACTATATTTCATTCCCTTACAAAGAATCAGAGATCACCTTATTCATATGGTTTAATTTTCCATATGATGAAAATATGCATCTTATGAATGACTATGAGGGATAATCAATGAGTTTATAAATGATTCCAATTGATTTTCTATGTTTTTTTAATTTCATTTTGTAATGAAAAATTAAATATTGTATTTTTTTCAGTGATAATAAACTATTTGGACTGTTGGTATGAAACATATTTGATTATTATATCAACATAATAATGCAAGGCACTATATCAATGAAAAATAGGCTTGAAGTATTTACAAATTATATTAGAGGATGTTTAGTCGAAAACTAATAAAATTTAAGTTTAAAACATAGATTAATGATCATAACCGTAAAATATAATTTCAGGATAAATAAAAAATAAAATCCCAAAATGTGGGTTTGGTAGAGATTATGTGAGTCTTTCTCGAAATAAATCTTTCTCTAGATAATGACATTGGATGTGGTTTAGAAAAAAAAACATACCATAGTGTAATAACTCTTATAAGGTTCATCGATCCTGACAATGTGTACCTTGATAGACATCATGGGGTGTTACAATTCAACACATTTGACTCTCCTAGAGGATATGCTATGGATAATGAAAATTATCATTATAACATGTTATAATGGATTTACAAGTAATCATACCCCCCAATTAACTATGTTTATGATAATCGGATTAGATTTCGATTAATATATAGATTATGTTATGTGTTCTTCATGATCAAAATTTTTCAATATGATTAATAACTTTTATTAGTGTATAAATGTTTTTAGAAATCGAGCTGAATGAAAGGAATGAATACCATATCAACACATGTATTCTTGTTAGTGATTACTATTTTATGCAAGATAATGAAGTTAGAATGGGATCATCAACTATAGATTAGAAACTTATAACAATACTATAAAAAAAGACTCAGGTTTTTTGTATTGACCTTACTCACATGTAGATGGTTGATCGACAAAATTTAGTAACAATTAAACCCCCCCCCCCTTAATTCAATAAAGACCTACATAATTTATTAAGACTACAAATCCATTTGTGGAAGATCACTGGATAAGTTACTTATAGATGTTATTTATCACATTTGGATGTAATGATTGGAATACAGTTATCTTGATAGTTTAGAATCTATCAAAAGATGTTGAATAGTGGTTTTCATTCATTAAAAAAACAGAGGAGGAAGAAATTAAAAATATAGAATGGAAGGATTTAAAAGATTTAATTTCGGTAAAATATATCCCTATAAAAAATTAGAAGATATGGAGATATAATTATTAAGTATAGAACAAGATGAAGATAACTAATATCCAGGTTTGGAGACATATTTATGAGGTTAGAAGGTCATGATATGTATTAAATTCATAATAAAATATATATGATTGATCAATCATTTTATCGGTTAAAATCATTGCTCCAAGGGGAACTGGTCTCTAAAACATTCTCATCAGATAAGAATACAATCCCATGTGCTATCTATATTAAGAGAAAATTCACTATGTCTTATTAATTTAAAGGAAATCACTAGATGAATAGAATAAAAGAAAAATAATATAATAAATGGAAAATATAATGATGGATTTTCCCATATATGATAATTTAGGAATGAAACACCACAATACATCCATGAATGGAATATCACCTTGTTATAAGAACAGAGTGAAATGTCGCTAGGATCATGAATGTAATTGAAATATATAATCTATAAATGATCAATGTTTTAACTATATATCGGTAAGGAAATATGAAAAAATCAAGGAAATATTTCTCAGAAAATTAAAAGGGATAATGTTCAAGAATATACTGTTACTATGGATGAAGTGGAATAAATAATGTATTTGTGTTTTCAGAATCAATAATTATGATATTCTAGTTGTATGAATCATGATATATATAAGGATTTAACTATAGTACTTCTTCTTTTGAGATTTTAAATCATGCATTTTATAATTATAATTTTATGTTGTTCAAGGTATTCATATAATTGGTATGTGGTATTAAGATATAACTTATTTAGGGAAATGTTACACATAGTTGATTTTTGATATTTAGTGAACTTTTATCTTAAATTTAGGACTCTGATGTCAGTCAGACTTATTTTGAATGAATATAAAGGTTAAATACATTTGGAATGAATTTATAATACATTTTTAAATTAATATATGATTTATTATTTGGATAATGTGTTATAGCCATTTTGGTTTCAGTATACATTTAATGGTTAATGTCGAAACTTTTGGATCTTATGATTCATTAATGTGCATTATGGAAAAAACATTATTGAATATCCACCTTTTAGTATAAGAAATATAATTAATATATTTCCAATAAAAATTAATGTATGAGATTATGACGTAGAATGGAATCAATAATTTTTTTTTTCTCAAAATGAATCTATGGATAGTAAAAGAGACCCAGAAATAATGGAAAATTATTTTTGAACAAAAATGTCTTCTATTTATAATTCATTATTATAAATAATCCCCAGTTTGTATGATCTAAAATATGGCATTTTCTAATGGTAGACTTCATAATTACCATGTTCACTATCACAATTCATCAGAACATGATAGTTTGATGTTTCATCTATTACCATATTTTCTCTTTGAACAAATATTTTCCTATTAGATGGTGAATTTTTTTTCAAACCATCATTTTTTTCAGAATATAAAAGAGGTGTTTTATGTAACCAATTTATATTGTGTTATTTACACAATAGAATTTTCTTGCATAAAAATTTATTTTTTTATGGGAAATTTAAAATTATGATGGCCCAATTTATTTATGAAAGGGAGAATGTGTTGACACAAAATTTTACCAAGGGAATTTATGTTATTATAATTATGGTGCAGAGTATAAATCACATATAGTCATATAAATAAAACAATACAATATTTATAATTTATGAATTAATGAAATATGAGGTATTTCTAAAATTAATGATCATATACCTATGGAATATTAACTAGAATGCTGGAATAGTAATTTGAACATTAGGGATTGTAAACCAACCAATATAATATTAACCTCACTTATTAATGTATATATGAAATATATGTATCTTATGAATGGAGAATATAATCTTTTTATATCATTGAATAAGTAGATAGATGTTTTAAAAATTTTAAATTATGCGTTGATATTTTTGTGAAATATATTTTTTCTTTTTCAATTATATAATTAATTTTATGATTTAAATGAAAATTTGTTTCGATTAATTAGATTAAAAAATTAATATATTTTTTATTGGTTATCATATAATTTTATTAGACCATAATAAATTTTTTAATTAGACATAAATTCAATTATAATATTAAATTTGTTATTTTTTGAGTAAATGATGATTTAATTTTAATATTAATTTCATCATATATGTTAAAGTACATACATATATTTTATAACATTTTTTAATTATACAATCAATAAATATTTTGGATGATTTATTTGGGAATTTTCTGAAATACTTGAATTTTTTCAAAATAGTAAAATACTATAATATGTGGTATTTAATAAATAAAAGAAGCATTCATACATTGAGTATCTATAGAATATATGATATCAAAATATAAATATCTAATTCATTATTTTCATATATATAGGGAAAGGGATGAATCTATCTATAGTCCAAATACCATGTAATAAATTAGTGAATAAAATAATCAAAACACTGATTTACTCCATGATAAATATCACCATCACGACCACTTCTCCACACAACTATAATGCCTTGAAACATTCCCAGTATCTACCTAATCCCTCTACCAAAAATCTCCCGCAGATTTTTTTCTTACTGGTCTCAAACAAAATACCAATTCAGTATTCCTTAAGGAGGATCTGATGGGGTGGATTTCAAAAGGTAAAATCCACTTTTTCTCATTGGTTTTTTATAATTTCGTTCCATTCATGTCCTTTCATCACCTACGTATGCCAAAGTATAATGATAACTCATATATATTTTATATAATGTGATATTATTATGATAATTGTATAATAATCATAAATTTTATTCTCTTACCCTTTCATTCTAAAAAAGGAAACATCATTCGTGAGGTGCCAATTTATCACCTTCATGGATGATGAGTTCTCATTTTTCAATTCCACCATAAAGATTGGTCATAATACCATTTTTAGGATTAAAAGAGACTATAATATACATATTAAAACTTATTTAATGTTCATCAACATGTTTATATAGATAGTACTGATTAATAAAAAATTTATTGTGTGATGATCGAAATAATGAAAATATAATCAATATGATTATCATTAATATTTCATCTAATTAATCATCATAATATCTAAAAAATAATGACATATAAGGGTATTTAATATTATAGATGTTAATTAATGATATGCAATTTAAAAATATGAGAACTATTACCATTTTACCTGATCTTTCGTACATGTATACAAGTGAACCAATCGTGAAATCCACCAAAACGAACACTCTTGAATGATGAAATTAAACCTTATAAATCATAAAATCTAATAACTATAATAAATGAAACGTTAATAAATCAAATATATTTTTAATGCCTTTTTAATTTAATTTTTAATGATTTTAATTTCATTATCCTGGACAATATGTGTAATTACATAACACTTTCAAACACAAGTTATGTGTTTTCTCATCTCACTTTTATTTCATTCGGATTCACCTTATTTACCATTATTTCACGTGTGTGGTGATTGATTAATGAAATATGATGTACCATATCATGAATCTATTCATCTCCTTTTTAGTAAATTTTTCATTTGTTGATCATTAATATTATGTGGCAAACAGTTTGACTGTTTGCAAAGTTGTAATGGTTTCTTCCTGATCCTCCATGTTTCCTTTGGTTTATGTTTTCTCCCTCATTACTCCAATGTGATTATTATTTATTTTTATTTACTCCTCCGAAATTATGTTTTTTTGTACAAAAAATATGTTCCATTATTAATTCTTTTTTCTTTTATGGGAAGTAAACTTTTTTATATGGTTCCATTTTTTATTATATTTGATAGGACAACCAGATAAAACATTCTTATTTATTATATATTTTCAAGTACACATTATAATCATTTTTAATCCAAAAATATTTTTTATTATATATATAATTTTTCATTAAAAACAATATTTTCCATTTTATGTTTTTTTGTATACCCGACCTCCAATGGACCGAAGGCCGTCATTTTTATTGGTTTATGATAATAAACCTTTCAAGGGGTGATGTGGAACCCTTACAAGGCCCATAGGAATATGTATTACATGGCCCGTAGGCCTTAGAGAAATTAATTTTCCCATAGGCTTCAAACATTACATACAACCCAGACTAACTACATGGAACTGCTCCTCCCCAGAATCTTCATTGTGAAATCAGCTCTCCACCTTCGCATGGCTATTCGGCTAGGTATTCTTGTGCATGCACAGGCTTGTCCTGATGGAAGGTTCCATACCCTCTCCTTCATGCAATCCATTTAGCTTCTTCTATGGTGAAAGATTCTTACCCATCCTCCTGTAGAGATTGTTCCTTGAAGGTTGTCTGGTTTGCATCTGCACATAAGGTGGCCTGAAGGCCTTGAGGTTTCCCAAAGGCCTTACAGTCCCGAAGGCCTGGGTGGCCCAAAGGCATTACTGGGGATTTAATCTCTTGATTCCATTCACCACATTACTCTAAATGAATTATGATTATGTTCATTGTTTACAAGATGTTATTAATATTTTATATGATTTTATCAATATGAAGGTATACGTTGTTTATTTTCAACACATTTTATATGATGAATTCCTTAGACATAGTTAGTGAAAGGCGGGTCCTTCTATAGTCCCTCGAGGTATCATCTGGTCTAATGGGACATACTATACTTAGTTTTTCCCTATTTTTTGTATGGTGTATTTGCTAAAGCCTTGACAGTATGATTATGATGACTATAATTTTATAATCCCTCAATATGATATTTTTAATTGATAATACACATAATTATTAAAAAAATTTAATATAATTTTTAATGTTTCAATTATTATGTGATTATATATATATCACTATTTATTCATCTTCCATTCTATCTATATTATGCTCTATGATATGTTTTCATTTCATGTATTTTAATTATTTTAATTTATTTATTGGAATATTTTTTTTATAGCCTTTGATTTATTTATTATTTTTACAGATCATCTTCAGTCACATCATTCATAATTATTATGTTCCCCTTGGATTCAAAGATGTATATAATGAATTACTTGTAGGAATAATCTAGATGTTTTTGGATTTCTGCAATGGAGTTGTTAGGAATATCTTCATTTCAAATTGTAATGTAAAAATTATGTTTATATCTAGATTACTGATGCTAATAATATATTCAGTCCTTTGAGATATGACTTCCTTGTTTATTATTTAAAAGTAATGAAGTAAGACATTGAATTCAAAATACTCGTTTTAAGGAAATTACAGCTAGTATGAGAAGAAGTTTATTATAAACCTTGTAAAATAGATTTAGATAACAATATTAGGGATCATATCCCAATGATATAATTTTCATAAAATCATAGAAGTGAATCATGGAGTTTTAGTAATGTAGAGATTAAGTGGGTATTCTTATATATGCATAACAATATGGATACTACATGTGGGTGTGGTTCTAGCATATATTTAGCTCGGGGTAACAACTCTAATAAGATATGTTGGGCCTAACTCGGAGTAACCTTGTACATGATAATGGGACTTACTATTCACCTACTTCGACACCCCTGAGATATATTTTTACAATAATGCACATTTTCTTTATAAATCATTTTGAAATATTTAAAAGTGAAAATTTATAAAAAGAAACTATGTCTATGATTATGAGATTAAATATTCAAAAATAATTTATTTTTGATGTGTTTTTCTAGTTCAAAATTATGCGTTATGATTCATTTCAAATTTTAGGGTATGATTTTTTTGAAATTGATCATAGTGTATGGAATTAATGTGGCATCAACACATGTATTCAATGTAGTGATTTCTCTTTTATACATGATAAGGTTGTAGCAGAAGGTGCTAAAACTAGAGTTGAGAAACTTATAACTATAATGGTACAACTATCATATGTTATGAGTAATGACCTCACTCACTTGGAGAAAACTGATCCCAAACTGGGTGTATCAATGTTAGGATGATTAATGTGCCAACATCCTCCATCATTAATTGGTACTAAAAATGATTTTTTAGTTTTGTAAGGAATATTAAACTTAGATGATATATTTCACACTATGTAATGAAATAAAATGGTAATGTATAGTAAATAATTTTATCTTCTCTCATAGGATGCTGATAAATGGTTTTTATTGATTAAAAAAGGATGAGGAATAACATTCAAATATATTATAGAAGTATTTATTGGATATTTTTTGGGGAAAATATTTTCTTGGGGAACATTGAGGGGATATAGAGGGATAATTCTTCTATGTGGATAAAAAATACTCCAAATATGAATAAAAGATCACTTTTTTAGGAAGTATTTTTATGGATTATATACAAAATCCAAAGAGCCTGATTGATCAATAACTGGATGGGATAGACCAATTCATCTAAAGGGAACTAGTCTCCCAAACATTATCGTTATATGGGGATATAACGTCATGTGAAATCAAGACTGAGAAATAATTATATATGTCTTATAAATATTTTGTAATGAAAGAGATAAAGATAATGGTAGATCGATATAAGGATAAAGGGGGAAATGGATAGAAGGATTTTCCCACATGTGATAATTGTGGGATGAAAAAGCTAGGTACTTTCTTGAAAGAAAGAGGAGTTTATTACAAGTGTGGATAGAAATTTTTTCAGGATCCCAGATGTAATAGAAAAATGAAATAATTAATGTCAAATGTTTCAACCATAATTATATGAGGTAAAATGCAAGAATCAATGAAATACAACTCAGTAGAATAAATGGGATCACTGTAAATCAATTTTTATTAGTACAATTGATGTGGAAAAATTCATGTATTTGTTTTATTGGATTGAATAATTTTGACATTATTGTTATATGAAGCATGAGATATGTAATTATTGTATTGAAATACTTATTCATTATGAATTTTAATGAATTAATTTTTTCATTATTGTTCTATGATGATAAAGGTATTAATATATTTGGTATGTGCCACTAAAAGCTACCTTATTTGAGGAAATATTATGCGAAGTTGATTTTGTAAATTTAATGACCTTCCACCTAATGTTTTGGTCGTTGAATGTAGATAGGTATATTTTGGATGAGTCCTAAGGTTAACATATTTTTTAATATATAAAGGATATTATCGATTATGATTAAAGTATGATTTATTATATGGATAACTTGTGTTAACCATTTTGGTTTCACTAAACATTTAAATGTTCGATGAACGACTTATAGATATTATGATTTGTGTAGGTGCTTGAGGAATATTTTTTTTATGAATTCCCAAATTTTGGTTTTAGAAGATAAGGATATATATGTCATTGAAAAATAAAAGGATGCTATTATGATATGGAGTGGAATTATGTATGAATTTTTTTCGAAGTGCTTCTATAGATAGTAAAAGATATGGAAAAATTTAGGAAAATGAATTTTGAACAATAAATTCATCTGTTTAAATTTCATTTTGGGAAATCACTTTTTTTAACTGATCGAAAACATAGGCTTTTATAGTATTAGTTATTATGACTTTTTCCTATATCACTATCCATCAGAACAAGAAAGTTGGATTTCACTTCCATGCTCATCTTTTCACTTTGTAGTAATGTTCTCCAATTAGAAAGTGCAGTTTGGTAGTGACATTCACTTTTTTACAATATATATAATTAAGATGTGTTTTATGGATGCTATTTAAGAAGTGAGATTCCTAAAATGTAGTTTTCAAATATCAAACTTTATTTTTGACATGAAATTCAAATTACAAGGGCACAATTTATGGATGAAGTGAAAAATGCAATGACCAAAAACTTTATCAATAAATCATACCATAATATAATTATATTATATGCTATAAATCATATAATATCAAATAAATAATACAATAAAAACATAAAAATGAATAATTAACGAAATAAGAGGTATTTTTAAAAGGTATGGAACCCATATCGATGGAATAGTAACTTGACAGTTGGAATAGTAATGTGACTATTGGGAATAGTAAATCGGCCAGAAGATTCGTAACCACACCTATGAAAATATGCATAAAATTTAGGTATCTAATATATGAAAATATAATATATTTATATCCTGAAATAATTAAATAATTTTTTAAAAAATGTTAAAATAAGTGTTGGAATTTTTGTATAACATAAATGTATATTTTTAATTTTATAAATTATTTAATGATTTACATGAAAAATAATTTTAGGAAATATATTCATAAATTGATATTTTGTCTTATTATGATTGGAAGATAACTTTATTATTCCTCAATTAATTTCTTAAAGTGTCATAAAAACCATTATAATAATAAAATTGGTATTTTTCAAGTAAATGATGGTTTTATTTAAAAACTAAAATTCTATTTTTTAGAAAATTATTTTCAGAAAATGGTTCCCATTTTTGAATTATATTTGTAAAAAATGGTTTCATTATTATTTTTTTATTTTTCTAAAATACTTTTTTTTGTGAATAGTGCAATACTGAAATTTACGGTATTTAACAAATACATGTATTATTGAGTTATAGAGGATATATGGATAATTAAATCCCATTATAAATAACTAAAATACATTATTTAAATATATTTAAAAATAAGGTTCAATCTATTGATATTCCTGATTGTAATACTAAATGAATGAATATAATACTAAAAAAAACCCCTTACCTCCACTATAAATACCCCTATCACCTCTCCATCTCATCACAACTCCCAAGATATGATGCTTTTATAATTTTTTTAATCACATTCTCTAATATATATACCAAATTATAGTATTTATAGTTTCAACCAAAGGACCATTTCAATGTTTCTTTTTGCAGTTCTCAAGGAGTGTAATTGAAGATGTAAAATCCCCATTCATTCAATAAATTTTCTTTTAATTTTTTTATATTCTTATCATTTACAAATATCTCTATAGAAAAGTGGAATGATAAAACTAGAATTTTATATATAATGTTCTTTAATTATGATATTGTTATATCATCCATAAATTCTCTTTCTTTCAATTTTATTCATGAAATGAAAACATCACCTATGAGGTGTCAATTTACCACCTTCATGGATGACATGTTTTTATTTTTCAATTCCACCCTTAGGATTAGTCATAAAAATATTTTTTTTTGTAAAATCAGACTCTAACACATGTATTAAAATATATTTACTGTTATAGAACTAGTACATATAAATAGTATTAATTAATTAAAAAATTTAACGTGTGATTATAAAAAAATGCCAAAATAATAGAAAAAATTATCATTAATGGTTTATGTAATGAATAATCCTAATATGTATTAAACAATGACATATAAGTACATTAAATCTTTTTCATTTCCCTTAATATCTTATAATTTCAATTCTGGATAAGTATTCCTATAACGAATCTGACATTAAATGCTTTGACATTACATCAAAGATCAATAAAATCCATTACAAAATATAAAAAATACACAACATGACCATAAAGGTATACTGAGTCTAGAATCATGAAGACATAAAAAACTAGTTCATAAGACATCATCATTGTCTCCCAATTATTTCTCCATAACTCATCTCCTTTTGACACATATTATATAATAACCTTATTAATGACCTAGTGAAATGAAATTTATAAAAGGATGAGCTTAAATAATCAGAAAGGGTAAAAAGAGATATCAATCATATCATAATCATATGACATAGGAGCATAACATTTGAAAATATTCTACTTCATATGAAATATCAGTATATCATTCCATAGTATAAATAATGAATGTTCATAAGAATCAAGGAATAGAATCCCAAAAGGCATAACATAAGTTATTATGTTATATGGCATACACAGAAGACAATAATATCATTTAATTTCAGTCAATGCTCATTTCCAGTACCATCATTCCACAAAAATTATATTTGAGAACTGATTTCACTGCTAGTTCTAGTCCGGTATTACTAAACAAATATCATTTCCCATTCCATAATTGTCTATCTCGTAAGATATAAATATTTACCCAATTCATTAGGGGGAGACATAGGTCCCACCCATATCATAATACAATAATTCTTACATATTCCATAATAACATAAATCATTATCATATCCCAAGAATATAATTTCATTATTTAAACATCATTCCACCATAACATAATCCTTTTAAAACAATTAGACTTCATAAATAGAATTATATGATAATCAAAATAGAATCATAGGTAAAATAATAATATTATAATTTAAAAATAACCCTATTAAGAAATTAAATATTAGATAAAATATAATTTTCATATAACACAATAAATTTTTTCATAACAAAATATATTTTCTTCTTCAAATAAATTCAAAACATTAATTGAATTTTTTTAAAAAAAAATTTTATTGGAACAAAACATGAAATATTTTTGGGTAAGATTCATGGAAATAATACTGTATTAAAATGTAAATAACCTATCATACCATATAAGTTAAAATAAAATAGTCTTTTCATGGTCTTGTTAGAAATCAAAAGGTACATCGTACTAAAAATTAAAAAAGATTCCTTTTATACCATTTAATAAAAATTAAACAATGTGTAATATTGACATTAATCCATTTTATAAGGATAAAAGAGTAATTTTTAAAACATAAATTGGAAACATTGATGTGGATGATTTATATATCCTAATGAATACATACGTATTGACAATCTTAGATAATAATATGATTATAATATTATACATTACCTTTTTGGACAGATTTTTCTTTATGTATGTAAAACTACAATATTATAATTTCAATAATGATCATGAATTATTAAAGAATAATATTAATTTTTATTATATCATATATGATTATATTATCATCTGTTTATTAGTATCATTTCCTTGTTACTCGTTATTGGGATATTAGCTGCTTTATGTTATTATGTATGTTTTGTCGAATAAGTTCAGGTTCTCTTTCATAGTTAGTGATTATATAATTAAAAAAATTATATTAACATAATATATAGCATATATCGTCACTTTATATTTATATAATCATTCTATAATTATGATCATGTGGATTTAATCACACTGCCTCATGAAGACGGTAGGTCATACGTACACACGAGTGGCGATATCATTCCCATAATTTTTGAATGGTACATAATTGGATAGTGTATAGTATATATTCATTAAATTAATTTTATAATAATGATATATATTAGTTATTTCCATCATTATACCCATCCATGTAATGTGGTGGTTGATAAAATTTTACCCCATATTGCGGAGATGGTAAATATTACAAATGCACGCGTGGTGATTTATTTTTTCATAAGAAGGATAGAAGGTGGAATATGGTTTTTTCATAATTTTTATAAAATATTAAAACATATTTTAAAGTGTTGTTATTACTTTTTAATTAAACAAATCAAAATGTGTACGTAGAAGAAGAAATTTGATTGACAAAATCGGTAGAGGGCATTATCTTTTCTTTGATGTGCTCCCTCTAAATCTCATATTAATGCACAAGAGTTGGACATTTAAGAACACAAAATACTCTATAATTTTACTAGGTAAGTGTATGGGGAATCATTTAAGGTTATTTTCATGTTTCATGGCTAAATGGGAAGTGAAGAGTTGGGGGAGGTGGTTCTAATTAATAATTGAGGTGAAGACCACTTTTGGGATCTCCAAAAATGATTATTTATAATAAATTAAAACCTCATCCACCCCACCCCCCAATTCCCAATTCACCAAAATGATATGATTTATGTTTAAAGTAAATTCATGAAAAATATTTTAAATAATTTTTTCTATAGATTTAAACCTTATTATTTTTATTAACACTTACTTATTCTAGTTTTTTAACAAGTGTAACCAATTTTTGATTATTAAAAGAGTGAAATATTTAATTAATTGAAGTAATGTAGACAATAAATAAATATATTTGAATGTTTGAGACAATATAATAATTATTATATTTTTATAAAATGTTTTATGATTTGTAAATAATTTAATAAATCATTATTTTCACAAGAAATCAATAGTGTCAATTTTAACATTATTTAATTGATATATTTTTAAAGATTTTCATATAATATGTTAACATAAAATATATTATTTTATCACATTAATATGATGTTATGTTCATATATAAAATTAAATAAACATAATAATTATCCCAAATTATATTTATTCCAGTATTTTTAAAAACATTTATTTTCTATCTCTATTAATAATAAAATTACTACCTCAATATCGAATAATTATTTAATATACTTTTTGTTTATTAAAAATTAAAAATAGAACAATATGATGAAGTTAAATATACTATATTTCAAAAGAATATTTTTAGTAAAATTTATATTCTGTAAAATCCATCATTTAAAATGATATACTTAATAGATTATGAATTTGACCACTTTTACAACACATTAAATCAAATATGTTATGTGTCAGAAACACTACTATTTGGCTCAAAATGGACACTAAATCAACAAATGGAGGCTTATTCTTATTATATACTCCAAAAATATTATTTTTCCATGTTTTTGTGTCTTTTAATATTTATAATTATTTTAATAAAAATTGTTTTATTGATTTCACATTAATTTATTAATTTTTGCATCATCAATGAATAAGTATTTTAGGCAAGTATTTAACACCTTAAAATTACAAATAAATTACAATGATAAGTAAAAACATCATAGATTTCAAATGATTACTTATAGTATAATTTATCCTCTACATAACCTTTAAAAAAGGATTTGTTTATTAATATTTAAATGAGACATATTTAACTTTTATTAAATAAAATAAATTAAATGTGTGTATCTCATCCCAGTAGCTTTTGAAGGACACAATTTTAACCCATGGATGATTTATCTTAATTAACACTCATCCAGTGATATTAATAAATTTGTTAGGGGAATTTTAAAATAGTTTTCTTACCCATAATTACTAGGTTTATCCTTTTCCCTTATTAATAACAAAACTACTGACATTACTATTCGCAATGCCCAAAAATAAAGTAAATCTATTTAACTATTTTGGGCCAAATGTTTACAACTGTGGAATCCATTTTTAAATATTAAAAACACATTACTTCTTGTAATTAATTTAACATTAATCCCATTTTTGAAGAGAGAGAGGGGGGAGCAGGTTTTAGAAGATCCAACATTGCATAATTTTGTATTGTTTTTACATGTAAATTCAATGTAATATTTCTTATAATGGCATAAATTATATTGAATTATAAAAATATATTGTATTTATACATTAAAATTATTCAATATTATAATTTAACAATATATATTATTTTGATGATTTTTTTTAAATACAATATACTATATTTTTACTTTTCATGAATTCTAGAATGTTATCTATAAAACATTAAAATATAATCCAATTTATTTTTTGAATCCCTTATAAAATAAAATAATTATGTTGACTTATAAAATCCATTAATGTGTCAAAATATTAATTTAAAAGTGTTTATTCCTTAAAAGGTGTAAAAATAACCTTTTGAAAAATATTGGTTTTCATACATCAAATAGGGTTTATTCATACCCTATAAGAAAAATATCTATTGTATGAATATAAATAATATTTTATTAAGTATATTTTATATTTAACGCATTAATTTAGTTGAGTAATAGTAATGCACTAAATTTATTAATAAAAAAATTCAAATATATAACTATTTTACAGTTTTCGTAAATAATTGGTGGTGAATGACTTCACCATATATTTTCATAAGTTAGTTATATTAATTTACTCTAACATAATGACTAGGTAAAATTTTTCATATTATATTAAGGGATCCTCATGGTTTTCTTAAACACACAATCATATTTTATAAAAGTTATTGAAAAATTAAAATTATTTAAATAAAATATTTCATATAAATATCCAGGTTACAAATTCTACCACCCAAAACTGAATTTAGCCCTTGAAATTGGTCACATAGATACAAAAATAATAAGATATATCTCCCTAATAATATACTTATGTTCCCATGTAGCTTCCTCAAATTGGTGGTTCCTCCTAAAAACATTAACCAAGCGGGTGGTCTTGTTTTGTAATTTTTTTACTACTATCCAAAATCATTATTGGTTGTTCTTCATAAGAATGATCTCTATCCAATGGTACAACTTATATGATTAGTACATTTGAAGGATTTAGTATGTAATTTATTAGGATAGATATATGTAACACATCATGAGCATGATAGTGATTCAGTGGAAGCACTAATTAGTAATCTACCTTCACAATACAATCACGAATTTCAAATGGACTGATATACATAGATCTCAGCTTTCCCATTTTTCAAAATCTCATTACCCTCTTCCATGGAGATATTAATAAAAACAGATTTTCCGAAAATATAAATTCTAAGTATTTTCATTGGCTGTCAACAAATTTTTTTAAACTCTGAGTTTCTCGTATGTGTTGTAGAATATATATATGATTGTTTCATCCATGTCATCAAAATTATTAGGAAATAATATCTTTATTTGTCTAACTACAACCTAGAAGGTTTGGGTTCAACCCATATGAACATAGAATGATTCAATGTGATCTATCTATATACTAGATTGAATGTTATTGTTGTAATAAAATTCCACAAAAGGTAGGTGTTGATCCCAACAACCATTGAAATCCATAAATAAAGCTCTAAAATGTCTTCTAGAGTTTTAATTGTCCTCTCAGACTGAACACTTATATAAGGATGATAATTAGTGATGAAACATAACTTATTATCAAGATTATACTAAATACAATTCCAAAACGTTGAGGTAAATCTCAGATCTTGATTAGATAAAATAAGAGAGTCTACTCCATTCAATCATTCTTCTTCCTTTGAAAATATCCTAGAAGGATGACCAAGAGACAATTCCTATCTAATAGAAATGATGTGTGCTGACTAAATAAGGTGATACACTATAACCCATATAGCATTATGGAATTTTGATTATTTGGTAATACACATGATAATGTTCATACAGATGTTTTCCAGTTTCCATTTTGGTATGGGTAATCGTATTAAAATCCACATAGACTTATGTCTATAGACCATAATTTTTTGAATAACCAAGAACTGAGAGATATATTCAGAAAAATCCATTTTCATGTCTCCCACCAAAAAAACTCTTTCATGTGAAAGTACATATATCTGCTTCTAGGATGAGTAAGTAATGAACAACTATGATCATAATCTAATTTCTCCATCATTAATTCTGATATGGGAGGAATAAAAACCCGATTCAAGAACCTTATTATTCCATCATAGTCAAGGATGAATTGAATAACATTTAAAACCTTCTTTTTTAGATATAAATCATTTTTAGGCACCTCTTTAATCTTCACATGAATAGATGGTTGTACATCTAATTGAGAAATATAATACTTCTCCCCTTATTTTTAAATTTCTTGATCCATCCAGTGAATATTTATAGATATTGGATATTTTGTGTTCCTCATCATGGACAGGCTACATTGGACCATTCGAATCAAAGAATCTTCCACCCTATTCACATTTCCTAGGTGGTAATGTATTGAGAGTTTTTAATAATAAATCAACTCAAAATATATTCTTAGATGCATTTTTATTTCTTTTGTGTGAAAATGCACTTTAGACATCTATGATCAGTGTAAATATCAAACATTTCACTATAATGATAATGAATCTATATCTTTAGTGAAAATATTATTGAAAGTAACTCCAAATCTTGAGTTGGGTAATTTTTCTCATGTATTTTTATTTGTTATGTGGCCTATGAAATTTCTATATCATTAGAATGTGAACACAACACATCCAATTTTTGGATGAATAAATATTGATCATAAAACATACTCCACTACTACATATAGTAAGAATAAGTTCACTAGAAAAAATTCTTTTTATATCTATGAAATTATGTTCATATCCATCTATATATATGAAATTAACGACTTTTTGAGTCAACTTGCAGAATAGATTTGATAATCTTGAAAAATATTTCAGAAACATTGATAATATCCAGCCAAACCGTGAAATATTCATATATCTGTAACCTTTGTTGTTATAGGAAAGCATTCAAGAAAATATTTTATTGGTATATCCATTGATATCCCCTATCTTGAAATTATGTGTCCCAAAAATGAATCTTTATGAATCCAGAATGAAATTATTTTTAATTTTTCATAAATACTCTCTTTTCATAGGGTCATCATTAAAATTATCTTATTATTTTCATTATCCTCCTTGCTTTTCAAATAGCATGAATATCATCTATAAATAATACCAAAAATTGATCAAGATAGTCTCTAAAGATTATATTCAATAGATCTATAAAAATTGGAAAGGAATTAGCAATTTTAAAGGAATCATAATAAATTCATAGTTTCCGTACATTGTACGGAATGACATCTTGGGAATATCCTTCTTCTTGACAATTAATTCATGATATCATGATGGATGATCAATCATGTAAAATCATTGCGCACTATGTACTTTCTATTATATATAATTAGAGTGAGGAAGATGATATTTTTTTTATAGTGATATTTTTATGTTCCCAATAATCAATACAGATTCCCATTGATCCATATTTCTTCTTAAAAAATAGAATACATTCTTCCTATGGTGATTCATGAGGGAATATGAATACCTTTTCAAGAATTTATTGGATTTCTTCTTAAATTACATCAAATCCATTGGTACCAATCATTAATTTGTCTATGAAATAGGAATAACACCCAGTATGAGTTCTATTGAAAATAAAACTTCATGATTTTGTGGAATAAATAGTAATTATTCCAAAACGCATAACCAAAATTCTGTAAAATAGGTATATTCTTAATGTTGAGTTTCTCCACAAACATTTGAGAAAAATAAACATCATTTATTGGAATCAAGTCCCATAAAAAGATGAAATTTCTACAGGAAGGTTATATGCATACTACCTTCGATATATGATCATAGAATGATATCGAATATGAAATTAAAATTATATTCCTTGGAAATTTATATGAGATCCATATTGAAAAAGACAATCAATTCCAATAATCACTTTGAACTCAAGTATTGGAAGGATTACATGATTTCTAGGAATAATTATCCGACAAACATAAATCAGAGAAGCATTGTAATCTTTTTATATGATTGTTGCTACATTATAAGTTGTCACAACAAACTCAACATCTAATTGGTGAGGCAATATAGTGACACACTTGGAATATTCATCAAAAATAAAAGAGTGGGTTGATCAAGAATAAAAATCAATTCCCAATTTAATGTGGATGGTTTATTTACCTTTCACAACTTCATTATCATACTCCACATCGCTGATAGTGATCTCTTGTGACATTATATAGTCATTAGCCTTAAGAGTTTTTTGATGTCGATCATTGTGAATAACGCTTGTATTAGGTCATTGATATGGAATAATTTTCCTTTTCCTTGCACATGTAACATTGAATTGAAAAAGGTTCATTTTATGTTGTTGTTTACCTATTTTCACCATTTGACATATTTTCCCACCATTTCATCATTCAACTTCCCTATGACCTCATTTTACACTCAAAAAACATTTACTAGTCACTTTGAGACAATATATCCCTTATTTAATTCCACACATGAGCATATGGGAAAATAATATTCTTTTTAGTGTGGTCCTTATATTTTTCCTTGAATTCCATTTTCAATTTATTATCAAACCCATTGAACTGATGGGTTGAAACAATCTTAATATAAATCTTAAGAGCATATAAAATGATTTATTCATAGCTACTGATGTCCCTATTGGGAAATTCCCATTGGAGACTTGGTTTTATGCTAGTGAATAATCAATCTATTTTACACTCACATTTGATAATAATTCTAAAAGAATAACTTGCATGTTTTTTAAATTTTTCTCCAAAGGTAATAATGAGTTCATTTTCCTTTTGTTAAAGTTCAAGAAAGTCATTCTATATATGTGTTAAGAGAATAAAAGGAAATTTATTATTGAAAACTATGTTCTTGAACTCATCCAATTCCCTGGATACAATTTAATCTCTTTGACTCATATTATTAATAATGTTAAAATATTGATCAGCTTAACCATCCAAATGATAGACTGATAAGATGAATTTACTATGTTCTGAACATCAAAAAACTAAAAATATCTTTTTTGTGGTACTGAAACATTTTAAGCAACTATTTTGTGAAAAAACCACTAAAAGAAGGTAGAAGCTACCTAGTGAAGGACTCAACATAATGTTTTTCACTATTTTTCACATTTGGTAGTCCTAAATGATCCATATCTTTAGAATATTTTGTGAGCAAAGATGCTTTATTTAGCATTCCAACTCCCATAACATTTGGTTTCTCAAGAAGACACTCTTTGAATTGCTCGTATCATTCATCATTAACACAATTCATTCGGGTTCCAACCATTGACTAAAACCAAGAATCATAATGTGGGAAACACTAATCATAATTTGAAAACCACATAATAATGAATAAAAGTTCAATTTACAATACTTTAGGTTTTATCCTAGGTTATTCATGATCATTTAAAAAACACTAGGATTTAACATATACATCAACATATCCTTTGGTTTCTTACTAAGGTTTTCTCATCCTGTATTCGAATGGTTAAGTACACCATTGCTCGGATACCATCTATAATAACCCAAACATTACATGAATTTCTATTACATAAATGTTGAATAATATTGATAAGAAATATGAAAAATTCTTTATTGGTTCATATAGGTATAATGTTTTCTGAGATTGGGAAACACAATCAATTGATTCATAATAAATATTCATTGTCTCCAACCTCTTTCTTCATAACTATTCCCCTTTTTCATATCATAAATAATAATGTCCTTCATGAATTGGGGAAATGAGACATAATAAAGCGTGATCTTAGAAGCTCAGAAAGGGTAAAAAGGGAGATATCAATCATATCATGGACATAAGACATAAGAATATAACATCTATTAATCTTATCATGTATATGAAATATCATGATATCATAAAATGTGAAAAATCATGAAAGGTCATAAGAATCCTTAAATGTAATTCCAAAAGTCAAAACATATGACATGATGTTTTTATGCACACAAATAATGAAATTCATTTTATATTAGTGAAGGTTAATTACCAAGACCACTATAGCAGACAAAGTCCATTATAGAATCGAGTTAACTGCTCGTCCATGTTCAGTATTACATATCCAAGATCATTTCCTGTTAGAGCCATTTCTATCACATGAGATGTAAATCATTACTCAATGATTTGGAAGAAAATATAGGTCCCACTAATCTCTTAATGAAATTATTCATTTGGTCCCTAGAGTAACATTAATCAATCATCACAACGTAAGGAATAAAATTGGTTTCTTTAAAAATCATTCCACCAAAACATAATCTATGTAATGAAAATAGATTTCATAAATATCATTCCATAATAAAAACAATAAAATCAAAGGAATAGAATGGGTATTATACAAGAAGAAAAACCAATTAAATAATTCCAAATTAGATGGAAAATAATTTTGATATGACACATGAAATTAATTCTAGATTAAAATATCATTTCTTCATTCAAGAAAATATCTTCTCTCATTATATCGTACAACTTTATAAGAAAACAATTTATTTGAAAAAAACATTAAATCATGTAGAGGAAGCATCATGGAAATATTACATTATTAATATTTAAATATTTTTCCATGTAATATTAGTTAAAAGAAAAAATTCTTCGCATTCTATAGTCAGAAAGTCCCAAATTACCTCATTCCGAAAATAACGAAATATTCTATTCATACCCTTTAATAAAAATTCAATAATGAGTAAAATTAAAATTAATACAATTATATGGATTGAAATAATATTTTACAATATATCTTAAGGAAACATGGATGTGCATGACAAATATACATTAATAAATACTCTGGTATAAAAACTCCATGATTATAATGAGATTACAAAATTATCTCTTACCTATTAAGTCGAATTTGATTTCTGTGTATCTGAACAAGCTGTATAGTATTTTCAACAATGTTTTTGACATATTATATAATAATTTTAGTATATCTTACATTATTTCTGACTATATTGTTATCCATTTGACTGTAACATTTAATTTTTACTTGTTATTCAGATATTAACTTTTTTATGCTCTTATACATGTTTTGTCGAATAAGCTCCAATTATCCTTCTTATGTCAAATTTAGGTCATCAAAAAAATGATATTAACATAATATATACCATATTTTTTCCATATATATATATTCATTATTTAGTGAATATCATGTAGAAAGAATCACATGCACTGTGGACACAATAGGTTGTATGTACGCACGGGATATGATATCAATCCAATAATTGTTGAATAGTTTTCAATTGGATTTTGTATAAGAATTCGGAATAAATATAATTTTATGATAAAAATATATATTTATAATTTCCATCATTATACTCAACAATGTAAGGTGGGGTTGAAAAACACATTACATCGTGGCATAGAGATGGAAAGATGTACTCATACACACATCGTGATTTTGGTTTTTGAATGAAGTATAGAAGGTTTAATATGGTTGATTCATAATTATATTAAAATTATAGAATATATTTTATTCTGTGTTTATTACTTTATAATGACAAAAATCATGATGTATTTTTCGAAGAAGAATGAATGTTGAATGAATCAGTAGAGGAGATTCCCACTTCTTCGACGTGCTCCCTCTAAATCACATGTTAAAACACTAGAGTTTTCCTTATAAAAATAAAATAACATATACAATGTGACAAGGAATATTTGAGAAAACCAATGGTAGGTTACTGCCCAAATTGAAGTCACAAAGTGAAGTGAATATTGAGGGAGTGGGGATCCTTTTCAGATTGAGGCGAGATGCACTTTTGGGATCTCTAAACATTGTAATTTATAATAAAGTAAAACTACATCTAAAATCCTCAAAAATGTTCTAATTTAGATGATGAGATGATATAGGGTTATAATCTCATTAACTAATCGATTAAAGAAACGGTTTTTTACCTATTTAAAAATAATCATTTTAATTAATACTAAGTTGTTATATTTAAATTTTAACTAGGGTAACCGATATTTCAATATTAAAAGGTTGAAAAATTTACATTTTTTATGTCAGTTAGACATTAAATAAATACATTAGAACATTTTCTTCCATATAATAATTATTCTCTATTTTTAAATAATGTTTTATGATTTTTAAATTATTTAATAATACATTATTTTGGTAAAAAATCAATAGTGTAAATTTGGAAACTATTCAATTCTTTGAAATGTAAAAATATTACGATAACAAATTAACTAAAAACAAATTATTTTATTATATTTATATGAATTCTATTTTATTATGAAAAGTCATTATATATATTAATTATATAATATTATATTAATTTTAATATTTTTAATAACATTTATTTGATATCTCTTTCAATAAAATAATTACCACATCATTCTTATTTAATTATTTAATATATTTATCCATAGAATAAAATTTAAAAATAAAATAATATGAAAAAATATACTAGAATTTATATTAATATTTTATGTAGAATTTATCTTCTTTAAAATAAAACTTTTAAAATGTTATAGTTCTTATATTATGAAGATGACAACGTTAACATCGCTTTGTATGAAATAATATAAAAGTCACAATCTCTTTTATAAGGCTCCATATGGTCACTAAAAATACCAATGGATGGTTATGGTTGAGATATAATCGAACCATGTCATTTGGTAATGTTTTTGTGTCTTTTGATGGTTATTATTATATAAATAAATATTTTTTATTTATGATTAATAAATTAATTTTTACATCATCAAAATATAAGTATTTAAGGTAATTATTTATTTCCTAAAAATTAAAAATAAATTACCATGATAAATAAAATAATTTTACATTTTAAGTCAGTATTTATTATTGAATTTATCTTTTAAATAACCTTATATGAAAACTTATTTATTTATTTATTTTGATTGAATCATATTACATTTTTCTTTATATAAAATAAATTTATTGTCTTCAAATCACCCGAGTGGCTTCCAAAGGGAACCAATTCTACCTAAGGATGATTTAGGCCTAAAAAATTAAAAATATATATTAAGACAAGTTGTAGGGAAATTTTATAATATTTTTATCACCATTAATTACCCAATTTACTCTTTTACAGTACTAATAAAAAATTTACCAATGTTACAATTCAAAATTCACAAAAATGAAATAATTTTTTTTTATAAATTTGGACGCAAAGATATAAAATAAGGAATCAATTTTTCAAACTTCAAAACATTGAATTTTCTGTATTTAATTTCAAATTAATCCTATTTTCTGACAGAGATAATAGGTTTTAAAAGTTAAAACATCGCAAAAGATTGAAAGGTTCTTACATCTGTATTTTAAGAAAAATTAATGAAAATGATATAAAATATATTGAATGATATAAATATAATATATTTATTCTGTAAAACCACTCAATATTATAATTTAAAAATATAAATTATTTTGATGAAAATGTGTTTTTAATTAAAATTTACTATATTTTTACTAATCATCAAAGTTTGAAAGCTTTCAGAAAAATCATAAAATTTCATCGAAGTTAAATTCTTATATCCCGCTACCAACGTACATGTTTATGTTTTCATATAAAAATTATTAATCTATAAAAAGCTTAGTTTAAAAGGGTTTCTCTATTAAAAGGTGGAAAATTACCATTTGGAAAAATATAGGTTTTTATATATAAAATAGGGTTTATTTATAACATATGAAAAAAAATATCTATTGGGTGAATATCAAAAAATATTTTATTATGTATATAAATTTTTTATTTAATGAATTTTTGTTACTAATAGTAATTCACTCAATTTATTAATTTAAAAATTCAAAAACGTATTATATTTATATTTTGCATAAATAATTGATGGTTAATGGATTCACCGTAAATTTTAATAAGTGGGTTATATATAGACCCACTAACATAACTTCTAGGTTAAAATGATCATTTTATACTAATATTGTATTATGGTTTGATAAAACTCAAGATTTCAGGCTATATAAGATATTGATGAATTATAATTAATTAAATAGAATATTTAAAAACATATGGGTGATATAATTACCATTTTATATGATCCTTAGTACATGTATACATGTGATCCAATCATGAAACCAAGGAAATGAACACTCCCAAATGAAAAAATACAATCCTTTATCTAATGAAAAGTCTATAAATAAACATGATAAAATTATAATAAATCAATATAATTCATAAGATTTTATGAATTAAATTATTGTTGAATATAATTTTATTTCTCAATATATTCAGTGCATGAGAAAAATATTTTTACATATAATGTAAGTGTTCTGTCATATCACTTTTATTTTTATCAGATATGACTTATATAAAAAAATTTCATGAGTGTGGTGTATTTATAAATCAATTTGATGTATACTAACCATGAATATATTTATCTCCATACTATTAAATGTTTCATTTGATGTTAATTAATTTTATGGTGCATACAGTTCGACTGTTTACAATCCGGTGAGGTTTTCTTCTCAAATATCCTTTTTTCCTTCATGATATGTTTTCTACCTCAATAACCCAATGTAATTATTATTTCATCTTATGAAATAATCCTACATTCTCTGTTTATATTCCAAAAATATATACCTTTCTCAATTTATCTTTCTTTGATTGGATATACATGTTTTATATGGTTACATTTTTTATTAGTCGTCGTAAAAGAATATCAAATAAAGGGAATACCCCAATTATTTACCCATTATCAAGTACACTACATTATTTTTTACAAACCTTCAATATTTCTTTAAAATATATCTTTTTATAAAGAAATAAACTTATCTTATTTCTTTTTTTAAAAAATTTAAGGTATTGTGTACTTCAATTAATCTTATATGTTTCCCATAAACTACTCTAAGGTGGCCCAACTCAAAAAAAACATAAAAACAAGTTTTTACATTTTCTCACATAAATTGGACATCATTTATTCATCAAATATAATTTAAATATCCTTGTATTTTTATTTTAGGGATATAAATTTTTATAATCTGATTTAGTGTCTAATATAATGTAATTTTCCAAAATAACTCCTCTATTCAAATGAAAAATTGGTATTTCTCTTTATAATTACTAAAAAAAATTTATTACAGTATTTTAATATACTTATACCCCCTCCATTAAATCCTATTATTTATTGAAATTTATCACTAATGATATATTCTACAATATTTTATCGAATGGTTTATGATTATTTTCACTAGGGATGTACTATATTGATAACATTCTCTATATTACACTAGATGGTTATGATTATGTTTATTATTTGGGAAAAGATATTTATATTTCATATGTTAGATTCAATATGAATATATATGTTCATTAAATTCCAACCATTTCATAAGACTATTGAATTCGACTTAGTAATCGATTGTCATGGCCCTATATAGGCCCTCTATGCATTGGTAAGTCTCATGATACAAAATAGACTAGGTTTTTACACATTTAATTAAATTGATTTTTCAGAATCCTTTAATATATGTTTATTATGTCTAAAACGTTTCATTCTATCATTATGAAATTATTAATTGATAAACCATTTGATTATTCGACATCTATAATATCCATTATTAACATTCATTCATTAGTTATTATTTATTTGTAATTATTTATTCAGGTTTCATTACTTCCATATTCTTATGAAGATAATGATTTAATGGAATGTGTTTTAGTTATTCACCATTACTTATTGTTTATATTTATGGTATATTCCACTATATTTTGTACCCTTTATGAGCATCTATGTTCACCCATTTGTTATGTATTACTTTTTCCTTGGATGAAAACCTGTATTTTAAGAATGACTTGTATAGATAATCTATGATTTTAGGGATGTTTATATTAGAGTTTATATGTTATTATTTCATTCACGTTGTAATATAAAACATTTGTTTGTATCTTGTTTTTCAAAGATACTATACTATTTGGTCTTTCAGGATATAACTGCCATGATTAATAATCCAATGTAAAAATATAAGGCAGAAAATCTGATATATTGTGGTTATGGTATTTTTTGCTCATCCCAAGGAAATGGATTGTAAAAAATGAAATTAAATTGATATATATATATACTTAGATCAATGAATCTTGAATGGGAGAGAAATAGTATCTCTATCTCACAACTATTCTCAGGTTTACAGTTTCATTAGTTCGAAGAGGTCAATGGTTAATTACAAACATCTCATGTGTCAATCTATAGAATAAACCATTTTGGTTACCAACATCTATCCACTATTCTATATACTTAACCATGTAAAATCTCAATATTAGAGAACCTGCAAGATAGTTCTCCAGGGGGTCCTCTCTTTGTATAGAGGAAACAAACGTTATCTAATAGGGGGTACAACTCAATAGATATAGATGTTCCACCCTAATATCATATGGAGTTCCTCTCATTAGATAATGGAACCTCACCCTGGCACCATAGGGGGTATCATGTAGAATATAGAAGACCCTTACTCTAATTCCATAGGGGTGAACCACTAAGTATATAGTAGAGTTGCACCATAATGTTATAGGGGACAAATTAGTGGAAGGAGGACGAAATCAATATATGATAGGGGTACAACTTGGTAGAGAGTGGAAATAAACCCTAATTTCATAGGGGTACCTCTCAATTAACAGAGGACACGCACCCTAATCCCATATGTGTGTACCACAATAATGATCCTTCCTAATCACTACAGAATTCGAGTGTAATATTATTAATGTTCATTCCTAGAACATCACCTGTCCTATCTCTAAAATCAATTATAGAGTACACTATCTTGTTCTACTTAGAAAAACAATCATGAGAAGCTGATCACAATCCAAAATCAGAGTCCAAAATAAGAAGATATGAGAAGATAATGTATTTTCAAAAGGAATTTTGGGTTAAACATTCTTTAAGGGACCCCCATAGCATGTCGTCATGCTCCACTACCTGGATGTTTCCATGTCCGTACATATATTACAAACCATGTAGTTCTACAAAATATGTAGGTGTGATTCTTGGCATTCCCTAACCACCAAGGGATATACTCGTGTTCTTGATCATTCCCATGAATGTATTCCCCTATATTTTTACTTCAGTATATGAAATTTATTTTACCACAAGGGTTTTTCCATGTACTATGATATGTAAGTATACATTAGTGCACAACATGTTCCAAATGATGTTCTCCCAAATGAAAGCCCCTCTCCCATTCTCCACTACACAACTTGGAAACCTGAGGAAGGATATACAGTGTGAGGTCCTACCAGATGGTGTGTTATCCTTTAATTTCACCAAACCCTATTGTTACAACCATAGGAGTAGTACTCAAGGTGTTTTATTATAATTATATATTTTCTAGTTGGATTTAGTGTTCCAGACATACAGCTTCCACATTAATATATTCCTATTGTTCAACCAAAATCGAATGTGAAACATTCAACCACAATTTAGAGTCATTCAATTTTCATAAAATGGATTTCCATTTAATATTCATGAATCTTATACACCATATACATGCCATACTATTTTAGAACCCATTGTAATGCCTAGATCCCTAATTAAATCATCCAAATCCAATAATTCTTTGTAATCAACCTATGATTCATTGATCCATTTTTCATATGTGAACTCAAGGGATTGAAAGGGCTCATGTGATTGAAAATGTCAATTTGAGACCCCATTGGCTAATTAGGGAATAATGAAAAGAATCTTTTGGTGAAATAGACAAGATCCAAGGGGAAATAATCATCTGACAAGCATGTAGTGTTTCGACCCTGATTCCACTCAAACAGATTGCTGATATGATTTTTTACAAGGACTCAAGAATGCATCCCAGTATGGTAGAGGCTTCTGAGTATTCGTGGGGGTATAAGGTGTGAAAGTGGGGAGACAATTCACATGTATTAGATTGACAAAATTGTGGAAATAGATATGTATCATACATAGAAATAAATAACTAGAGTAAAAAAGAAGTAAATAAATTAATATAGAATATGATGTAATAATTAATGAAAATTCTATGAAATCCAAAATAGCTATTCCATATATACAACAATGGTCTCCCAGTAGGAAAACCATATAAATACATATGTTCAAAACAAAAATGATACAAAAGTGTAGGTATATACTAATAAATCTATTTCATACCATGTACCCAGTCTCCAAACACTACTAAATTTCCCAAGACTGAAACAAAGTACCAACATAAGAAATTATTCTCAAACATGAAACTCTGGTCCTTAGCCTTAACCATCATGAAACTATTATCAACCATGAAAGTAAATAAAATGTCAACACGTACAGCAAGGAGCACATGAAGGTGTGAAAAATAATTTCAACAGGTCACCCCAATAATGAACTTCTAAAATATACTTCCACGACTGCATGAAAATTATATACTCTCAGCTTGTCTGAGACTCAACTGAAATGATTTGTAAATACAGTAATGCAATACCATAATTTATCCTTGGTTCCTTAATCCTGGTCAAATAGGAATGGTCCACCATGGATGTCCATATCTTTATGTGTATACTTTTATAGTCCCATACATATACATATATACATAAATATGAATATTCATGAATATGGTGAATGAAATGAAATAAAAAACTATTATTCAATCCTATCACATATAATCCTTATTACATTGATATCCAATTCCATGAAATTGAGATGGATGTTGTTCCACTGAATTCATGTACCATTAAGTCAATCTCAGGGCATGTTCTCCAAATTTACTTATTCCAACATCACCCATTTCCCAAAACATTTATAATAAATATACCCCACCGTAATGGGGGGTACTCATACTAAAGGTGGTATCGTCGTTACTCTCCACAAATCACTCTAAAAAAGTATTTTAGGGAAGTACAACTAGAAATATTGTTAACATACAAGAGTTTAACTCCATACATTTCTTTCCATGTTAATATAGACTAGTTTATGATCCCTAGATAATATTATATAGGTTGTCAAGAAATTAAGTCTCAGGTCATCCCTAATGGGCCCATAGTTAGGTGATCTAAAAACAGAATTCCCTTCATCCCCTAGTAAAATATTGTCATCAATTTATAATAAATGTATCACTGGTGCATTGACCCGACCCTAGGGGAATACTATGTATTAATCAATTAGAGAATATCCATCCAAAAAGTATAAGATAAATAAATAGTGAGAAGAATCATGTCCACACCCGTGATCTATAAATCTACTAGGGAGATTGTAATCATCCATGTAACTCTAGAGAGATTAATACTCCATGATTATACATCAATTATGTGGAATTCCATTTCAAAAACAATGGTCTAGTAACCGGATAGGGAGAGAATAATCATCACTATCCATTGGGATTGTGAAATCATCCATGGGTGGAATCATATTTAGGAGATCATAATCATCCCTATCATAAATGAAATAGAGGAGACAATAATCATCTACAACGCTCTGTTTTGAATAATCACCCACAAGTATCATTACTAGGGATGTCATTCCCACACAATTGAAACATATGCTCAATATTCGGATCCAAGGAGGCACATGTTGAAATAATTATAATATAATAATAAAATATTCACAGACCAGATAGTAAGATCACTGGTAGTACCTCTATTATACAATGTAAATATCCAAAAAATCCTAGAAGCTAAATCCATGTAATGCATATTCAGACATCCCAAAGAGAAATAACAACGCCTCACATCAAGCTCAAGATCCACCAAACAGGAAGCTCATATGGTAAACATCATAAAATTAAAAAAAATGTGAAAGGATAAAAAATTAAATAAGATTTTTCTGAATTCCTAAACCCAACACTACTATCACAACCTCATGGGATTACATGTTCCTCATTAATTATATGGTGACACCCACTTCCAACTCTACCAAACATGACGTACAAGATCAAGGTCGGTCAACATTATGGAACCTAATATACCCTTAAATACAAACCCCAACGATGAATCCTACATGGTTTTATCAAGAGAAGAGGTCAAGGAATGATTCTATATAATATTCTCTATATAATAGGTATAAAAATAATAATACATGGGTCCTCAAACTGTAGGCAATAGATGAATCCTATATGAGATCATTTGAATGGTCAACTTATTAATGGATCCTACAAGGGACTACCTATGTTAGAATATATGAAAAGGAATCCCCTAGAGGTGTCTTTATTATAGAAAGAGGATAACATCATCCTTCTTGGAATACTATAGTATAGAAAATAAAAATTGCAATCTTATATCGAATACTTAGAAACAAAAATCTCACGACCTCATAGTCTATAAGGGAACATCATGCTAAGGGAGATGTCCTCAATGGAATTCTACAACGAATGATGTCACCAGATATTTACCCTACCCATATCATACCATAGTTTCAAACTAAGTTGGTTTAAGAACAAAACATATCATTCTAACTTCATATATATCTCTTAGGAGATGGACTAATTTAGTTACCGAAGGAAGAACCTCTCATTTCATGAAATTTCAAAAACACTATTTTGGTGTTCAAAAAACCTCTAATGTCTTACCATGAAATTATGTGAAAGAATATTCTCATAATGTACTAATCATGGTTCCAATTAAAAATAATGGGTGAAAAGATATGAAATACTCATATAGGATTTCAATGGAGGATAACACTATGTGTAACACCGAAACCTGATGTGTTACCCAGGTACAAGACATGTACCCACAAGGACCCACATGGGTGTGTACAAATTTCTACACATCGTATCTAAAATACCAATTAAACTCTGTTTAAGATGGGTATATGGAGTGTACCCTACATGGGATACCTTTAGATTTGCCACATGTGGAATGGACATGTATTTGACCATGTTGTGTACTTGTACACTGTGTGTATCCCACAAGGTGTCCTCCATTGTAATCCACACGGACTAGTGCCCCTATACAGGCTGCTTGGCTAGGTATTCAGCTACCCTTCCATGACCCAGTCCACAAAATGTATACCCCATACATGTATTTATCTTATAAAAGTTCATCTTCCCCAAATAGTATGAACACATGGCATGTGTTCCGTAAACCACACATCATGTAGACAAGTTTTCCAAAATGAAAAATCCTAAAAATCAACTTAAACCCCTATTTTCTCCCCACAAATAATATATCTGGCTATGAGGGGTTTTAAGATAGTATAAAAGTGGATTACAAATTGGAAATTTTTAATCTAGGGGGATCTATAGAAAAACAAAAAAATTGACTACCTTTGGGTGGAATCATTCGAAGCTTCATCCGTTTTCATGGTCCACAGTTTCCAAATGATGATTCGGTGCATCCTGACCTCCATAAAGGTAAATATTTCTCTCCAACTACTTATCTCCCTCTATACACCTCTCTCACAAGAACATGGAAGAGTAACATCAAAGGTATTTCATGAAAAGAGAGAGGATACAGATGAAAATATAAGAGGCAATGAAATGAATGAAAAAATAAAGGAAAAATAAAAGGGGGATCAGACACGTCCTATAGCCTAACCAGGATTTACACCCAACCTAGGAAAAAATCCGCATTCAATACTTAGTGGTGGAGATAGAATCTCAATAATATTCTATATTTAATATGCTAGGAAAAGTGAACTTTTAAAAAATTAATGATATTTGTATCATAAACATTATGATACTAATCATTTCTGAAAAATTCAAACATCTAGGATTTCAAATAAACTCCAATCATAGCGTAAAACCCGGATTACTAGATCAATAGTGTGGTCATAAGAATAATATAGGTCATCTTCTATGGTCAAATTTAAATTTTAGACAATAAAATAATCTGAATATAGAAAATAAAATTTCAACTCAAATTTCTTATCAAGAAAAACACATTACATTACCACCTCCCCACCATAAACCTTCTCATCCACAAGAATCCTTGTAGTAAAAATAGATGCCAATCTCTCAACACAAGCATCTGTATATAAATATACCTAGTTATTCTAATGAAAATCCACATAGAATCAACCACTCCCTCATATATAGGATACATTAAACATTGATTCATTTGGAACTCCCTACCATATGAATACCCTTATCAACATCTACAGAGTAACTATAAACATAACTAATATTCAATCAAAATGTGTGAAAATTTATTCCGATCAATGAAAATAACAAACATGAAAAAATTACATTAACTAACACCAAACCCCATGACTCCTGAAAATGCATGTTTGGGTCTAGCCACAGGACGACCATCATGTGGTACCTAGTCATTCATGATATCACCTATACGATAGGGGACCATTAATCATTTAAAACACATCTAATTAGAAACCAATACCTTTTAATTTTTTTTGAATCCGCCTCTCTTTAGGTTGCACCCGACCACTCATTGATTTACAATATAGCATCACCAGATGAAAAGAGTGTATACCTTCATCACCTGACTCATAATCTAATTAGTCATCTATTTCAAGGGAAATATGACAGTTCTACAAGGAACATTAGACTCATCAATACAGAATATCACATTGAATTCCTTTTCTAAATAAAGAGCACCACATGTACTAGGATTTAGTCCACAACTTCCTGTCACCTGGAATCGTTCAAGTAATGATAATATACTTCTGCTATAACAACATTAGAAACAATGGATAAACTATTTGACATGGCCAAGCATCCAAAAAGTCATTCCCATTGATATATATTATGATACCATATTACGTAATATGTTTTTCAAACTCTAAAGGATTCAATATTCCCATAATGTTAAACATGAGCACCTAGCGTGCTTCAATCTCGAAATGATCTCAAAACCATGATCACATCCTAAAAAGAATCAATAATAAGAGGAAATCCCTATCATACATGCTTCCCTTAAAAAAAACCTTTGACCAACAGGAGACTGAGTCAAAACTAAGGGCATTTATGTCTCCCATATAGCCCTATTGATCAGGTTTCACAACCTGGTCACAAATTATAACCACATATCCCAAAAATATAGACCACTATAATGATGGTAATGAGAAAACAAAACTATAGGGGGAATAATAAAAAAAGTCCAACAAGGGCATGATCCACACCAAGAATACTCCTAAGGAACTTCTCCATTGATTTAATGACACAATTTTCAAAGAGACAGTAAACTAACAATCTATGGGAATCTGTAAATGGTAATACACCCTTAAGATCTAGTTTCCAAGAAACACCCTAGACTCCATAAACATTGTTATATGTCATAAAACTAGATAAATGTGTCCTATGTAACAACCCCACCCCAAGGGATATGATAGAAGGGAATCACGTTCCATAACAATCGACCGGTTTCACTACATCACTTTTTCATGAGGACTAGTTAATCATCCTCACAACAAAAGACCTCAATGTAAATCCACATAACCTGCCTTCACAATGTAATATATATTTGTAAGTAGTCCCGATTTAAAAATCCTCATTCATTAGTAAAAACACACTCTATATTGAATATATGATGTGAATACTATAAGCCAAATACGATGCATGAGACACATATATACTTTGCTAGCCAAGAGTCAAAATCCATAACTGGAATCCTACCAAAGGTTAAGATATAATGATGCGTATTAAATAAATTCATCTACAAAACATGTTTGTCTCTCATGAAAAAAATAATATACAACTAAAAAATTGCATATCCAAACCAAAACACTATTCCCCTAGAAACTATGACTTGTTACCGGAACAAATGTTCCAGACACACCGTTCCAATATACCTAATGGGTTCAGATGCATTCCCAATAATCTTGTCTAACATAACCAAAATAGTAAATACAATTAAATGAATAGCACTATTACACCATTGTAACATCCAATCCTTGATCACACTAAAATGTCGCTCTGATCTGGTTGGTTACATGGCCTTATGCATGCCTCCCCACACAGCAAATATTATAGACTAGCGGCGAGGGCAAAGGTTGTGAGAGTGGAGAGACTATTCCATCATATTAGAGTGAGAAAATATGGGAAATTTTTAATTATCATACACAATAGTAAATAAAATTATTATGGATGTTATAAATAAGTTGAATCATAATATTCTATAATAATAAATGCAATACCTATAAAATCTCGAATGGATGTACTTACATAAAACAACAGTCACCCACTTGGATGAACATAATGATACTGAAGTAAAAAATGAATCTGAAATCATTTATAGGTATATACTAACAACCCCAATATATACCACATACAAGGTCTCCAAACATAGGAAAACTTCACCAAATTGAAAAGAAGAACTCGCTTGACCATCTCTTCTTGAACATTCATCTAATTTCCTCATCTATAACCACTATGAAACAATTTTTAAACTTAAAAGATGATATAAAAAATATATTTAAGACAAAATAGAATGTGTAGGGGTGATAAATAATATTATTTGGTCATCTGAACAACGACCCTATAAAATATGCTACATAAGTTCATCAAAACACAATGTGCTCAGCCTAGTTGAGTCTCAACTGAAAAGATATGTGAAGCCAATAACCTAAAACCATAACAGATAATTGGGTCTTTAATCCATATTAATTTGTAAAGTCCCACCATGGATGTCAATTACTATATTAAAATACTTGTATAGTTCTATACATATATAATATATATAGGAATATTCATGAGTAAGGTGAAATAAATAACATAAAACCAACTAGTAGTCAATTCATGGTTCCGAAATCTAGATCACTTGGACATCATGTTCGTGGAATTCGAGATAGAAGTCATGCCACTAAATTCGTGTATCAAACATCATTCTTTGGGTATATAATCCCAATAGAAAAATACCTACTTTAGACAATGATATAATTTCATCTCAGCAAGCTACATTACCACCGGATTAAATATCCTTCACCTGGGTTCATCAATACTTATAAACACACCCTATAAATAATTATTATTGTGATATACATTCTAATATCCTATAAATGTACAATATAAGGATTTCATGTGGTTCATTCCATGTAAATTCATGCCAATTTCTGATCCCTTGGACCAGGTACATAAGATGTCTCGACATTGCGACTTTGA
Organism: Viscum album; assembly: GCA_963277665.1. Lineage (NCBI taxonomy): Eukaryota > Viridiplantae > Streptophyta > Magnoliopsida > Santalales > Viscaceae > Viscum > Viscum album. Next base: position 2,128,737,677 of record OY728150.1, on the reverse strand, counting down.
TAATCCATAAGGGGATCACGATTAATATATATATATATATATATAAGAAATTCCCTCTTGAACCAATAACAAACATTACTTATATTCACATTGAAATTATCTCTATTTTATCAACATGACCCTAGAGGCATGCTTGGAATTTCTATAAGAGTCTGTAATCATCCATCAAGTATAATTCACATCAACAGTGAGGAGCTCCATATCCACCTACATTATCAAAAAAATCATCTTGGTTGAGTGTATACATCCTCATCTCTTGGGAGAGAATAATTATCCATGAGTATACATCAACAATGAGAAATTCCATGTCCAACACCATGATACAGTGACCAATCATGGGGAGCATATTCATCCATATCCATCAACAGAATGTAATCACTAATGGGTATCATCATAATGCGAAGAGCTTAATCATCCCCATCATAAGGCAATTAGACGATATGGTAATCATCCTCATCACTCATGAGAGAATAATCATCCGATCTTTTAATTACAAGGTATTCTATTTAACACAATAAAAAAAGGATAAACAATCAGATCCCCGAATGAACATCCAAAAAATCACAATAATAATATAATAATAATAATAACAATACATGACAAACAACCAGATACCAAGTAGTACCACTAGGTATACAATTAAATGAATTAAAATTGTCTCAAAATATAGTTCCCATGAAATAAGACCTGAGAATCCCAAAGAGATAAAATATGCCTCATGTCAGGCTCAAAAACCACCTACTAGGAAGCACCTCTATTAAACATCATTGCATATTCAATAAACATGGGAAAGGATAAAAAATAGTTAGCTTCGTTGAATTCCTAATACTAAAAATTCTAAGACATCACCATGGGATTACAAGTTCATCACAGGTTGTATAGTGACAAACACTACCATATCTACCCAATCTCAATGTAGTATACAAATTTTGGTCAACATTGGGGAACCCAAGTAAAATATTAATGTGGAATTCTACCTGAGATACATAGATGGAGTGTTAATAGTAGAATTCTACATGAAATAATTAGGAAAATATGTAAATTAGGTATCCTACCAATTATCCTCAAACGGTAGAAAAACACATGCATCATAAACGGGGTCCTTAGAATGGTCAACATACAAAGGGATCCTACAAGGGTTTACATAACTCACCATTTAGGAAAAGGTATCTCATGTTGTAACCATGGTAACAGAAATAATATACATGAATCCAAAATTGGATCCTCTCTATAAGAACATATAAAGAGTAATCCTATAAGGAAACCTCAAAAAACATAATCTCATGGACTCATAGTCCATAAGGCCACGTCTTCCAATGAGAGACATCCCCAATGGGATGATATAAATGCATAAGAAACTAAAAATACTTCATTATATGTATATGATCAGGGTCTCAAAATAGGTTGTCTTAACACCCAAATTATCACTCTCATAACATGTCTCCCACAAAGGGTATTAATTAATTCAATTGATAGTGGAAGAACCTCTCCATTAATGAAATTCTCAAACCATATCCTATGAGTCATCAGAACACCTCATGAGTATTAGAATTGTGATACATGCATAATGATTTATAGAATAGACATGTCATGGGACAAAATACTACATCTGGGAGATACTATATAAAAACCCATAAATGATTTTAGTTGAGGAGTACCTGATGTATTACCCTAGTAAATGGTGTGTACCATCAAGGCCCTACATGGGTCTATATTTCTACCTATACATGGTATTTAAAAGAACATGTACAATGTGTGTAATATGGGTATAATATGTGTACCCTACATGGATTACATACTTATGTCCCTATCCAATCATTGGCATCTACGTCTACACAGCTTGTGTATCACACGGGGTCTGGAAGTGTACTCTACATGGCCATGTGCCGCTATATGTGTGGCCTAGCTTGGTACTTGGCTACACGACTAGGTAACGTTACATGATGTGTATACCCTATACATGGAATTTAAATTGAAACCTTATTCTTCTCCAAACACATTGAAAACTCATTGCCTATTCCATGAACCACGTTCAATCAAGATAGGTTTTATCAAATAGAAAACACATTGAAGATCCAGAAACACCAATTTTTTCACAACACAAACAGTAGATCAGACCATAAGGGGTTATAAGAAAGAATAAAACCTGATTAAAACCTGAAAATTATTAATATACATGGATATATGAAAAAATTAAAAAAAACCTATATTTTCGAGAAATCCCCTAACCCTTCCCCTCCCTTTATATATATCCTTCTCCTACCACTCAATCATGTGTATGTAGAACAAAAGAGGATGTGTGCTAAAATACATTGGAGAATGTGGAAATGAATATAGGAAATGAAAATAATGAAACAAATTAGAAAATTAAAATAAAATGAAAAGGTGGTCCTTGCCAGCCCTAGTGCCCAGATCGAGTTTTTATGACACCTAAGAAGAAATTTTCCACTTTAGAATCAATATGAAATTCAGTTATTAAAATAGGACTAAAAAAACCTATGTGAACACATTAATATTTATTTAATTAAAAATTATATATTAATTATTCCACTATAATTAAAACGACATTGATTTACAAAAAAATGGATGTAGGGTAAAAACATTTTTATAGGACCAAGTGAGCAGTGAGAAAAATCATCATTGGTCAACTTATAAGTGAAAACTTCTATTTTAAAACTTACAATAAAACGATGTAAACAATTTAAATTTATTTTTAAAATTCCAGCCCAAATAAGCATTGATCATTATGAAGACTTCATGGAAACCATCTAAAAATAGTGATACATAGGCTGATAAAATCAAATTAATCAATTAAAACCTTTAAATGGGAACATGAAAAGTCTTAAAAATTTATGTATAATAATGAATTTGTAATATCATTCCCTATATATTTAATTAATATTGTAAGAATCCACAAAATGATGAGTCCTACAATGATTTGGATCATTTTTGGATAAATAAAAAAACTTCCAATGAATAATATGAGTCATTAAATTCATACTATATCAATATTCCTATGTCCAGAGTGTATTCCTATTTTGATTTTGATTCACCAATGAGAAGTCAAAATAAATCCCTTCAGTTCTTTGAGGTTTTATTCATCTAAACATGGAGAATATTCATAACGGTGTATATATATATAATAATTATATGTTTGTTAGATTAATCAATTAATTAATTTAATTAATTTATAATTCGCCTAAATGTTCCACAAACAACCATTTTATATAATCTTTTAATGATTACCATTTTGAGTTTTTTCCTAGGGTAAACCACACGTTGCAAATTCAACTTTTTTCATTGATATTTCATATATGATTTTGTTTAAGAGATATCCCATTTTCCTTGATAAACAATTCATGTGTAATATAAAATTTATTTAAGATTTTTATAATTTTTATTACGAGAAAACTATTCCTCAAAATTGTATGTCTTTTGAAGTCTTACCTCTAAAAATATATTTGGAAATATTATAATATATTACATGGAAAAAATAGGGTCTCTCTGAAATTTGGTAAAGATTCCTTATTAATGATATGAGGATACTACTCTCTCATCAATGTATCACTCTTCCTTGTCTCCGGAAGATCAAAACAATGCTTCAATAACACATATAGTAGAAGTTTAATTTTCCCATAAGTAACCTTTTTCATTGAATCTACCATTCTTATTAGATTTTAAATAAATAAATAATAGGGTGCTATTCCATGATCTTCCTTGCCCAGGATTTGATAATGTTCTGACATATACTTCTTATGTTGATATACATGAAAAGATTAGATTGATTTCAACTATTGTGGATTGGATAAGTTATGATACACTTTCCCCACTGACTCAACAATCATAAAAGGACCCAGAATCCATGAAGTTTGATTTTCCTATCTCCAAAGGTATTAATTAAAAAATAAGGTAAAACTATCAATAACCCCATTTCACTAATAGAACCATCTAAAGGCTATAGATTATGATCATAATAGGATTCATACATTGTATTCTCCATCACAGTTACTTGATGAGTCCACTTCATCTTCACTGTAGTCTCCTGGCACAAACAAGGCCCATCCAATGAAGTTCCACCATACTATGAACAATATAATGGAATACATGTATATCAATGAAAGGACCTAAAAACGATACATTAGAGTAGTATAATAGTTAACATTTTTGTAGGAAAACTATACCTGACCGAAATAGTCATCCCATTATATAACAAAGTAAAGAATGCATGCACCTAGCATGTCCTCAAGATTCTGTACAACATGTTCATTCTAGCCATCCATCAAAAGGTGATATGTCATGATCAATGGCACATCTGATCACATTTACCCTATGAGGTTACTATAAAATTGAGATATAAAATAGTGATACCTATCAGAAACTCTTATAGAAGGAACTTTATAAAAAAATAAAATTCTATTTCACCTAGTGAAATCACCAATCATCAAATTTAGTTTTACATCAATGGGTATAAATTGAGATTATTTTGTAAGCATTTCCATCAAGTTAAATATAAAATTATTCCGTATATATGTTTCATTCATTCCAAGAATTAAATCTATAAACATATAATCTCACATTTAATTCAGCATTGGATGTGGTTGGAGAAATCCAAATGGGTTTTCGTTATTGGATTTGATGTGTTGGAGAGTGTAACAATGGTAACGAAAGTCAAAAATATATCTCCTCACAGCAAGACAACATCATTACAGTTGAATTTTATAAAATTTATTCAATGTAACATGTTGAACTAGCCACATGGAATTATAGAAAGACATTATCTAAAATGTTTCACTAGATGAGCTATCATGTATCAATTACAGAAACATAGGACAACCATAGAGGAGAATAAATACAAACCAATGGTCACCATAACATAAAAAAGATTCCCTAGTGACACAAATTTAAACATCATGCTGATTATCCTGGAGAATTATCCAGAGAAGTTACTATGCCAACATCACATTTTCCTAAAAACTCTATCACATCCACTTAAACTATAAAATGAAACTTTAAAAATAGAGACAACAAATACCAATTCATTTATGATTTGTTCATGTTCTGGGTTGTATGTTTCCTTCATAATGCATAAATAATGAAATTTTCTATACTATGGTTTTAGGAAATTTCCAAATCAAAATAATAAAGGTAATCTACCCAAAACCTCTTTTAAATGGTCAAATATTTATAATGGAAGTTATATATCACGATTCAATGGTTTTATTAATATTTTAATCTTCCTTCAAAATATTTTTTTGTACCACTATTAAGTGTATGAATCACATTTTTGATTTTTAGATAATGGGTTATATAATTCTTCTCATGTGCCCAAGAATATGTGGAATCATAGGCCACAACATTATCACCCAACATAATAATTCTGTCAAAACCCAAAAAAAGTGCATCAAATAACACCAAATAGCCCTCGATAGCATTTGGAAGTCTCAACACTAGAACAAAATTGAATGGAAATAGCATCTCAAGAAAATAATTATAGTGTTTATTTTCCTTAAAAACTTCAATCCTTAAATAGGTAGAGATTTCCTTAGATAACCAAGAATCAAAAAAAAATTAATAAACATGTGGTAATATAATTAAAATCTAATGAAGCACCATTTTTTGAAAACATTTTATGGTTTCCCCTAATTCATAAAAACATTGAACTTATCATATTTGATTGAAATACCATGTACTAAGCCATCATGTTATATGAATGTTAATTCTTTAATATAGAAACTACATTTCAATAGTGTTTCATAAATTTATTTTTCACTCATTGTTTCTAGAAGAACTCTCAAATATAACACGAGTTCATCATTATTTTTGGTGTAATACAAGGCGTAATGCCAAAACACTACCATGAAAGAATCGATGTACTCATAGATTATCTTATTAATCAACAAAATAAACATTTAAGGTTACATTTTGAGACCAAATGAAATAAAAAGTGACTCGTAATATCTATAACTTTTATTGCATCTGATCTTTTGAATATTAGAATATTTAAATTTTAACAAGTGAAAACAATATTGAAGATCAATCTTTAACAAAAAAATCCCCCCATTTAACTAATAAAATAAATCACAAATCCATGGGTATTGATACCTTTTATTAATAAAATTGATTATATCTTTAGTATTCATCACACATGTGAAGGGTCCAATGAACATTATTCTTAATGATAATAGGTTCACTAGATGTGGCACACTCATGCAAATAAATCATTTTAAAAAAATCATTCAACAGACTATTTAACACTTTTAGTCAGCTAGTGCCTTATTTTAATAACGAATAGACATTGGATGAATAATAGGTACTAAATCGTTGGATAACTCAAACTATATTACTAGTTGGAAGACATATAAATTATATATTAACACATCTGGAATCTTGATAATAACTAGAGGGATATAAACTCTCGGAAATCCTCACTCCAGATCAAAATGGAACACCAATATTACACATCCCACCATTAAAAATGTTATTAATATATACTCAAACTACAGTTGCAAAGTCCCTAAAAACTTGATAGACCCCATCATGTGTAGTAAATGTGAACCACTAAAGATAATAATAAATCAAGGGCATATTGTAAAGCATCCAATCAATCCAAAAAATGATTCCAATTAGTATCTTATTGAGGATATGAAAATGAAAAATCATCTCTAAATATAATAAATAGAAGAAAGATGGACATTGTAGACCTGGTTCTCTCCATGTTTTAAGGGGAATGGTAATATCCATCACATTAGAAATAAGATACATAACAAGATTTAGAAACTCAAAAAAACAATTATTCGAATGGGAGAAATAAAACTATATAAATAATATTCATTAAAGATGATGTTATAGTGACAGTTCATCTTATTATCACTAGTGATGTATCAACTTCCTCTGAATACTCATCAACTCTATGAAGATGTCTCACTGATGATTCATTTGTCTAGAACCCATTAGTTATTGATGTGTGAATTTCCACCGCAGTACTTTTCCAAGATGATATGATTGTTCCACTATGTGAGATAGAGAATACATGAAATAAAATCTGAAATAGATCTAATAATCATCATGAACTATAGGTCCTAGTTGGCTCTATGAAAGCATGTTTCAAATTCTCATCGTTGGGATACAATAATTAAATCATTGGGAATTTTCTAGGCACTATATGTGGTCTTTATGAGGATTGTTTCTAAGATCCACATTGATAAACATAAAAATTTCTACTTTATTTAAAAGAACTAACAAAAAATCCTCTAGGAGAAAAATTTACTTTTGTCAACCCTAACCTAGAAACAAGGTCTTCCTCATAAATGAATGCTCTATATAGCACATCCTCATAATTGGAGAAGTTTAATATGTAAATTTGTAATCTAATTTCATATATAATACCAAACTAATATATTGGTGCCTCATTTTTCTTATTCATCAATACCTCATGTGAAAAAAAATTATTTCATCGGATCAGTTCACAAACTGTTTCACAGTCATGTTTTTTCATAAGAGAGGATGAGAAACTCCATATACATCCCCAAGAACATTAATTCATGATATAATTGATCCATGAAAATAAATATAATTTTCTTCCACTCTTGGACCAGTGTTTGTTATCATGAGTATCTCAAGTGGGAGGGGGTTGAATAGAAAAACCATTAAACAATTATAATAAAATGTTTTTAAATAAATTTCCATATTAAAAAAAATGATCCAATTTACCAAAATAGTTTTTTGATGTAAATTTTAATCAATTAGAAAATTTCTCAAATGATTGATAAGATACTGGGTAAAAAAATAATCAATAATATTTAGTACACTGAAATAAATAGATATAACTATAATATTATATAACACTAAATATGTTAAAATATAAATTTAGTTGTTTTGATTAAAATTTTAAAAAATTCATTTTTCATGAAAAGGAATAAAGTAAAAAAATATTGCATACCATAATTTGAATACAATTGGTTTAGTCTGAAGATGATACTTTGTCCTATCCACATAGAAATTACATGTCACCATGATATATATATTAATATTAAATGTCGATCCAAGAACAATATCAGGTGTTACAAATGTATATAAACTTTATAGAACACACATGTCCTCTTGTTGGTGCCAAAATTCGGAACAAAGAAGAGGCCCAAAGACTGCCCCCAGACTTCCTCGTGAAACCACTTCGTGGAGTCCCCCTAGCATCACGGTCACCGCGAAGCAGAGGAGGTGAGATGCTCCTTGAACTAAATTGACGTTAACAAACCCACCAAAAATCACATGTGGTTGGATGCTCTACGAATGCATTTGACGTTTGGAACCCGCTGTGAAGAAACCTAGTTCCCCTTCGTGACGTGTCATATCTTCTCAACGGAACCCCTTACCTATAAATATCGGGCTCCCCCTGAGCTCAAAGGATGGACAATCCGACCATTCATCTTCCTAGCTCCCGAATCATGAAGAATTCTTCAGCTTTGTGAACCATGAGTTATGTGATGTACTTTTGCTTCGCGAAGTGCCTCTCCATTGTCTTGTTTTTATCGCCCCTTCCAAGAGGGACGCCTTTCGTAAAGCCTAAGGCATTTCACGAAGGAAGGGGATCACCAAGGGGACCCGGGTCGTCACAGAGCATTTATTCTTCGTGAAACACCCTTCATGTACACATGATCCACATGATAAGGCTTGGCCATTATACTTCGCGAAGCATATTTCTTCCCGACACCTTTCCTCATGATGCACCTTTTCTCCGTAAGGCTGTGCTCTGCGAATTACCTTCCTCTTCATGAAGCACCTCCGATTTTCACATCCACCCCATGCTAAGGCTAAGGCACCCCACTTCGTGAAGCACACCCCATCGCAGGTTCCCCCAGCCACGCGGAGCAATAGAACTTTACAAGGCCCCTGCCTATGGACCCCTATGCTTGGGGAATAATTTTCACGTGTGACCCTCCTGGATCGCACGATGTGACTTCAAAGTCCCCTGGACGATACTGCTCGTTGCGTTTCATCGCCTAATGCTTCTTCTCATAAGCATGATAACAGATATTACTTCTCCACATATCCACACTAATGTGGAACCCTTGATTGTTCACTACGTGACCCCCCCTCTCCATGGACTTGCTGATACCTTCCCTCCCACAAGGAGCAGAGGGTACCAGTTATGAAAGTCCTAGGGGTGCAGAGAAAACACACCTCGTTTGACCTGCAGGACTTTAAACATCCAAGCGCCATCATCCTCTACACATGACATTAAACTGTGGCCTCACCCCGTGCCTCGTACAACGGGTCCCCACACATTGGACATTCTCCACACCCCCTGGTCTCCACCGGGGATGATATCTTCTTTATGGGAGTGGATTTTGTTCGCGGGGAAGGGCGGCCACCTTGGTTTAAGCGCCTAGCTTTTCTTGCACGGGGAAGCACCCCTTCTCCTCCTCGCTTCCTCATTACCTAGGCCAGCAGAGGGCGTGATAGGGAACGTGGCTCCTCTTTTCGTCAGCCCCATGTCCCTCTCCTGCTGCGCTTTTTCACCATCGGGCCTCTATCTCAGAGTAAGTCCCAATATTTCCCCCCTGGGGCCGCTCCACGCGTAAGCCTCACTCCACTTCCCACGGATGCACCTTTCGAGACGTGGTCATCAGGCCTTTGCTACCTCTTATTTCTCACACCGAGCATGACTCACGTGGGCTTAGAGTAAGTATTGACCATGACATCGACCTTGTCCCGCATGACGTTAAACATTATTAATCCTTCTAAACTATGGGGTCTTTGATCCATGTCAAGGCATGGTACGTAGGAAGACTCCACGAGGTTCAAGACCACCACCCGATTATTCTGATGCCCATCACGTTGGTTCACCAACACCTTGGGTAGCCTAGAATGTAATCCCCACATCCTCTCGAACTACAAGGACTTTGATCCATGTCAAGGAATGGTACATAGAAAGCCTCACGAGGTTCAGGCCCAACACCCACCTAGTCCTATGGTCCCTTAACGTTGGTTTTCCAACATCCTCCCTAACTATGAGGACTTTGATCCATGTCAAGTCATGGTACGTAGGAAGCCTCATGAGATTAAAACCCAACAACCACCTAGACCACTGGTCCCTTCACGTCAGTTCACCGACAACTTTCTGAACTACGTAGACATTGATCCATGTCAAGGCATGGTACGTAGGAAGCCTCCCTAAGGTTCGATCTCATCACACAGTCGTTCTATCCTCCTTCATGTCGGTTCAACACAATCCAACAGTAAGCCGTTGCAACCTCATTCGACAGTAAGTCATCACCAGATGAACTATGTAGACTTTGATTCCCTGCCATGGGGATATTTAGGAGGTCTCTTCAAGGATCAAGCATAAAACAATCATCCATACATATTATTATCTAGTCTTACACGTCCCGGTGATACCATGCCAACTCGTTCCCTCCCTCAACATTCGAGAAGCTGCCCACGTTCTGGCCCCAACATCGATGTCCCAACCAGGGGGTTCCTCGGTCTAATAGACTCTAATCAGTGTTCCAATCAGTCATGTCCATGTTCGTTGGAAATTAAACCTATGGAATACACTATGATAAATACAGGAAGCTAAGGAAAACCTCATATATATGCTTATGTAATATGATTCCCCGCGTTCGATGTGGGATTCCTTGGGCTCTCATTCCATCGTGAAGCCCTATAATAAGGGATAGAAAAGAGACACACAAATCAAAAACGTCTAGACATGCCAGTGATGCCCAATGAAACTACTCCCCTAATAAAAGTTTGTTTCCCTCACTAAACCCCTTGGAATGTACCAATAGATGTAGCGTAATTAACTGGTGTCCGTGAAGATATGGCACAAGGAAGTGTTTCACGAACAACGTATTAAATCTATGAGGGAGACCTAGACTAGGTGACGAGTTCCGAGGAGGAATCCACATAAGGAGGAACCCAACTCCCATCATCTTGTTTTGATCATGTAGAAAATATCCCTGAACAAGGAATGGATGTCTCCCGCCATTGGAAAGTAGGAATGCGGGGTAAGAATGTCGTGCTAGTCGCACTCAAGCGGACGAACACGCGTGCCCCGTCGAGAGCGTCAGAAACAAAAAATGGTGAACCCAACATTAATCTCTTCTCCCCAATATAGAGATTATTAGCACTCCGTGCATCAATGGATTGACTTGTCATCGGATCCAGCTATCTGACACTAGGTCCCGCCAAGAAAATAGCGGGCCTGGTGTGAAACTCACCTTAAGATGGGGTATTAGAACATTGATCATCCCATTATGCAACATTGTTAGCATGAATCCCTCTTACCGGTCATGGATGACGGAATGGGGGTTAGGTATTCGTCATCGATTCCTTTTTCCTTTCAACACTGACAAGATCATCTCTTTTCTTCTTAGGAATCAGGTTGGTACCATTAGAATGCAATCACTAACCACCTACCTACGCATGGGTAGGGAAAACACTAGCACATCCCCTCAGTGTGGATTCACTGATTCCGCAACGGCTTTTTCTTCCACAACCGTGGGGCACCCACGCTGTATCTCCCCATTAGAAGTTATCCAACGAAGGGTATTTAACGACCTCATACGTCGTTACGAGGAGGAAGGCATAATACCAACCCGAGATATGGCCATCCTGAACATGGCGGCGTTTAGGACCTTCCATCAACGCCGCCCCCGAGGGCTGCAAAGGGAGCCACTAATACCCATCCCCTACATTGAATAATTTTGGGAGCCTATCCCCAGAGTGCTTTGAAAACTCCATGCCTTACGTTGATGAGGTGGGAAAGCTCCAGCCCATCCCGGTCAGAGTCTCAATCCAGGGCCTCCTAGTAAGGGCCCCCACCTGGCCGCGTCAACAATGTCGCCTGGCCTTGCCCTTGGAGTAGTTAAGCTATGCACCTTCCCCACCATCATTGGCTCACCTGACCCGATGCCATCATCGGGCATGAGTTGAGGATGCCCGCCAAGGGGCGTAAACGTCGACGACTACTATAGCCAAAGCCACTGCCGATGCATATCATCACGTCCCCGCACACATTGAGAAGGGGCGCTGATACTCCCAACTAGGATCGAGGCCCCAACCGCCACACGGTCCGGCTGGGTCGACTCTCCTAGTAGTGGGAACAAGTGGGGGTCGCCATGAACCAACATGCGGGGATGCCACCCCGTACGAAGGTCCACCATGTACCACTACCACAGTGAGTGTGGGTCTTCCCCGCTTCAAGGCTCGGCACGGAGGTCTGCCCCATTCTACCGCCAATCTGAATGAAGGTATGCCCCATGGCTATGATGTTCCGCACATAAGCCTCTCCCATAGCGATCACACTAGGTATGGAGTCCTTCCTACTTCCCCTGACCATCGTTCTAGGGAAATCATTCATCCTATCTCTCCCCAACGTGGGGATCCTCCCTACATCCTCTCCATAGTTGGAAAAGGTCCTCCTTTCCCTAACAAATAGAGGGGTGATGGCCAGCCTCGCTCCACCATCACCAAGCATGGAGGTCCTCCCCATTCTCCTGCTGGTTCTATTAGAGGTTTTTCCTACTCAGGCACTGTTCATGGTGGTCCTCCCCATGTCCCCTTCTACATTTTTTCCAGTGCTCCCCACACCCCGGCTGTCTCAAGGGGAATCCCTCTCCACCCTGGCATCAGTGTGGTTGAAGGACCACATGTCAAAAATAGGCCCTATCCCAAGGAGAAACCAAAGGGAAAGAGGGCGGGCCATCGCTTCCACAAGATGAATCCTAGGAAGGATCAGTTGGAGATCATACCAATCCGCTTCTCAGACTCTGAATCAAAGTGCTACTCACCTCATGAACCCTCCCCTCACTCATTAAAGTCTAGGGTAAGGGTAGGGATGAGGAACATCATCCGTGTGATCTTATAATGTGAGGTCCACACGATTCCCGTCTCCCTCTGTAGGATTATCCAGGAGGATGAAAATCTCGTGACCCCACAGGTAATGGTCATGCAGTCACCACCATTATCGCCGGAAGCGCTTTCTACCTTTATAAGAGATCACAAAGAGCTATTCTGGGGACCAATGATGTGCGAGCAACAACGTGACACACCACCAGCAGCCCTGGTACTTAATCCAGGAAGGCATCCATCAACCCGTCCTATCACGACATAGCGGCCAGGTCACTACACTCTTCGGAGAACAGCCTGAGAATTGGTGGCCAGTTAGCTCGTTTGCTATATTCTCCACTGGCCAACCTGTCATCCCAGTGGTCCTTCTCAATACTGCTTCCTGTTACTCAACCACCCCCAGCTGGTGAGTGGAAAAATCACGGTACAGACCCTAAATTTGAGCCAAACTTCTTCTGGAGCATCCTTGTAGCGGACCACTTCACCAAGATGTTCAGGCCCGCAACAGCGTGAGATTTCTACATACTCGAGTCCCTCTCCCAGCAGAATTTTATTATTACCACTACAACCTTTGGGAGAATCATTTTAGTCTCCGTCATCTGCATGTGGTTTATCCGAGGATCCAAGCTCATTTTTATGACATCAACGAGTAGTGTCATCTAGTCTATATGGCCACACTCCCAGTGGCCTAGCGCCCTGAGTCACCGGGACATCTGGAGGGCCTCCAGCTCTAATGCATTCAGAGTATTATGGTACTCCGCAAAATTATCAGGGAGGCTACCCCCATGTGTATGTCCATGGATGGGGGCAGTATGTTGCCCTCCTCTTTAGCCCTATTCGGCGACAGCTTAACTCTCTATGCGATATTGAGGACATGCCCCCGGGAAGGGTCATGGTCCACATGGCCGACATAGTGGACAAGGAGGATGAACTGGTGTTTCTTGATAGAGACTTACCCTATGAGGACATTATAGCACTGTTTGACCCATCTGGGAGGATTACCTGTCAGTAGAGGAACCGCCTAGGTCTCCCTGCGCCCACCAAGACATTGGTACTCATCTGGAATGATGGTAAAGGAAAAATCATGTCGGATCTCTAAAGCACTCTGATTTGTCCACCCTAGTGTAGAAGATGGAGGAGGACCCCATGAAATCTGCATTGCACCAGCAATTTGATGAGAAAAAGAGGTTTTTTGATGAACTCATGGATGAACGTGTTGTAGAGCGACAACCTGACTTTGGTGATCTTAGGACGAGGCAGTATGGGTAAGAACAACTTATCCCTGTTGAGCTTCCTCCAGAAAACCCTGATCATGCCTCTCCCATGCATAGGGCTAAATCTGTAACTCACAGTAAGAGGGCATGGTAAGCCTCAACAAACCACCCCGAACGGTGCGTCAATCTGAGGAATCTAGCACGGGTTCCCCCATCTCCCCAGTTGGCCACTCCACCAGGCGCTCTATGAGCCGATAAACTCATCTACTGTGTTGAAGACCCTGGAATCACACTTTTTATTAGGGATCCTCGTCAAGACATGGACCCCTATCAGGATGATCCTATGGCGGTACTCATAGCCTGCCTTGATGCATTGGAGACACGATAGGTGGAAATCCCACCAGATGGAATGCCATACCCGGCCAGGGAGGATGATATTCCGATACCTCCATGTTTCATAAATCCCACCATCTCTCCCTTTAATGGGACGGGGGACCCGTCGTAGCATCTGGCCCACTTCAACTCATGGTGCGGGCCCATGTAGGGGACTCCAGCGTAGTAGGAGGCCTCCAAGCTCCGTTGTTTTTTTCAGACGATGGAGGGGATGGAATTCTTCTGGAACCGAAAGCTCCCCGTCGGATCTATGATCAGTTGGGAGGACCTTCGTTAGTAGTTCCTCTACCGGTTCGGCTCTACAACCTAGAATACCAGCATCTCATACCTCTTCATGTGCAAAAAAGGCCTGATGAGCGAGTCACAGACATTATCGCCCGGTGGAAGGGACTCACATACTCCCTCCACGTGCCATTGACTGAGGAGAATTTATTGATGTTGTGTGTAGGGAATGTTACGATAGAGCTGGTTCCCTCCTTGATCACTCAGAACTGTCTGGGAGGGTTCCGTGACTTCTCATATAAGGCCCACCTCCTCGAAGATGATCTGGAACAGGCTACTAATGCACGTCTGCTTCCCCCTATGATCCCAGCAAGGAGAGCTGCAAGAGCCGAGCTTGTGGTGGTGGACAAAATAGAAGCTCCCAGTTAGATTGAATTATTAATAGTAGCAACGGCCCCTCAGCCTCGTAGAGGCCCTCCACCTCAAGGACAACCTATGGCTCCACACTGTTCTCAAATTCAGCAAGCTCTCCTGCATAATGTGCCACCACCGCCCAGGCGGGACAATCATGTTCCACATCCTCGACAGGCCCCTCCGACGCCTCATCAAGGCTAGGCTCAAAGAGATCCCTATCAAGAAATAATACACCAAACTTACTTGTTCAGTGAGAATCTGGTCCCCTGTTACTTCCATAGCGCTCTAGAGTAGGGGATTGTACGCTTGCCTGAGTGCAGAAGGCCGGCAGAGGCGAATCTCAGCGATTTACCTAACTAATGCCTCTATCATCAGATTCTAGGGCTCACCGTATAGTAGTGATATGTTTCTAATTATAGTCTCCAAGACCAGGTCTATTATATCATATTCAGGCAAGGCCTAGCCCTCGCGCAATTTGCGGGTGTCTTTGTGAGGTCAGATGGGAGTAGCGACAAAGAAGGTGAGTGGATGTAGGTGCCATGCCATGGATCCCAGAAGTACAACAACTGGAAGGCTCGTAAAATGGTTTATCAGGCCCATAGAATCATTCGGGCATGCATACATCAACCAGAGCCTTCAGAAGCTGCGGCCAGCACTTCTGCCTCTTAATCTTAGCCGACCTCTTCCCAGAAGAGAAAGCATCAGTGGCACAAGAAAAAGTGATGTGCCATGCCAATGTTGTCATCATCCCGCACTCTTAGAGACTTCATGCCCCCTGAGATGGGGATCCCTCCAAGAATCCTCCCAATGGTAAATGATTCATCAAGTGATAGTCAATGGTACGCTTCAGTTAATACTGTCGAGTTGGTAAACCTTTATATGACTCTTGATGAAGGGGAACACCAACAGAACCACCCCAACATCCCCAGAGGATGCCAATATCGGTGGAGCTATGGCTATATGGGTCATCAGGGCATTCCAGTCGGAACCTCCATCCCACCCATACATGCCACTATTTCTAGTCATCAGCCCCAATATAGAGCTCAGCACATGTATCCTCTTCATCTGGTGTCATCAAGACCGCATATGCCACCGTTTGTGCTACTGGATTAGGCAGAACCACTTCGGCCGTACCACAACCAGCTTCACCCCGTTACTGGCCAACCTCAGTTTTCTGGACCTCATCCAGCAGCTACTCTTCAAGCTTCCACTACTGAATAGTGGAACGTGCCTAGCACCAGCCAGTCGCAGGTCCAGCTGACAGGGCCCTCCATGCCTCCAATCGCATAGCAGCCTCCTGTAAGCAGAAGATCACGCCTGACATGGAAGAATGATGTTTTCAAGCACCTTTTCAGCATACGGGCAAGAATTTCCATCCTTTAATCCCTCCTCTTGTCATTAGATGTGTGTGAGTCCCTCGCTGAGGATTTATGGGGGCCCCTCCAGTTTGAGATAGTTGTTGCAGCTGCAAAAGCCTTTAATGCTAAAGAAGTTGAGATGACGGAATGTGGGACATAATATCATTATTTGGAGAGGATGAAGGCTCTCCCATACAGGGGAACATCCTCCCTCTGTTCATCACAGACCAATTTAACGGTGTGGTGGTTCGCCGCTGCCTTGTTGACACCGGGCTCCGGGATCAACCTTCTCCCAACGCGGACACTGAGGAAGCTAGGAATTTTTGAGGATGACCTGAATCCCACTAAACTAAGGATCTAGGGATATGAATGGAACGAGAAGACCCCAGTCAGTATGTTCTATTTGAAGACCCAGTTCGGTGGCCTAGTTTCCAGTACTGAATTCATGGTCGTCTCCCTAGACACCACATACAATGCATTGATTTGTAGACCATGGCTCTATCTACACGTGGCGGTCCCCTCATCATATCACCAGTGCCTCAAGTACTCTCTTATTGGTCGAGTGGTTGTAATCCAAGATGATGTGTCTACTTTGACCTATTTTGAAGCCCGTTATCTGGACGCTGACTATTACAAGAGCAAGGATAAGTAGATTCAGGCAAGTGATGTTGAGATCGCCCCGGTCACAAGTGTCCTTTGGGAAGGTCTGGATGATGCCTATGTCTTCCCAATCCATCGATTGGAGGAAACATCCACTGGCATAAGAAAATTCTTTGTTGTCTCTAGTATAAGAGGAAGGAATATTCCTAAGTCCATTTGATCGCGAATCCTACAGAAACCAGGCTCAGGTGACCCGGAACCTCCTACCCCCGTATGTTATCGAGACGCCTGCCCCATGGAAATGGAAGTATGTCATACGTGTTTATTCTTACGGGATGGAATTAACTAGCACAAGATTCCAAGACAATATTGTTTTGATGTCATCAAGTGTGGACACTTGGGCCGAAACCAGATGGGATCGGATCGACTGCCTTCGTCGCTATGGTCTCAGCGGCGCATGAATCTCCTTATACACCGTCCACTACTATCCAGGCTGGTAGTATCCTCCCATCAGGTTCTTCCACCCTAGGGGATGCTCCACCTGCTGGGAATCCCTCCTCCGAATGAAAAGAAGAGGATTTAGAGGACTCTCCCCCTGACTTTGAAGAAGGCATCTCTATCACGGTCGATGAACTGGTACAGGTGAACCTTTATGGAGAGGCAGATCTGAGACCCTATTTGAACAGTGCTGCTAGGAACCTCAAGGAGCAGCATTGGTATGTGGAATTCTTTAAACAACACGGTGACGTATTTTCTTGGAGTTACGACGAGATGCCAGGACTAGATCCTCATGTAGCCGTCCACTGCCTCAGTCTCCCGAAAAACCATCTCGGGTTCAAACAACCTACCAAAAAGTTAAACTCTTCTCACGGTTCCATGGTTGAGGCCGAACATGACAAGATCATTAGAGCCATAATAGTCAAGGAGGTATAGTACCCTATTTTTCTAGCCAACCTCGTGGTAGTCAGGAAGAAGAATGGACAGATGAGAGTCTACATCGACTTCCGATATCTCAAT
The DNA here is from genome assembly GCA_963277665.1 of Viscum album. Lineage (NCBI taxonomy): Eukaryota > Viridiplantae > Streptophyta > Magnoliopsida > Santalales > Viscaceae > Viscum > Viscum album. The sequence goes on along the minus strand of OY728150.1, from coordinate 2,128,719,610 downwards.
TTTCACTATGCGAAGGATGATTTTCCCCTTCTAGTGACTAATATGTTGATCGACGCTATGGCTGGGTTCCAATCCCTTTCATTCACGAATGGTTACTCAGTATATAATCAGTTCTGTATGGAACCTGAGGATGATGATTCTACCGCTTTCTTGGAACCTTAAGTTACTTTTTGTTACTAGGTTATGCCTTGAGACCTATAAAATGCAGAATCAACCTATCAGAGGGCCAAGCATCACATCTTCAAACCAATCCTGGGAACATTGGTGTAATTTTATGTGCATGACATAGTAGTAAAATCTTGCCAGCACTAGGACCATAACCATGGCCTCCGTGATGTAGAAGAGACGAGATGCTCCATGAACGAAATTGACATTTTCCAACCCACCACAGTGCACAAGAGGTGGTACGCTCCGCAACCTCATTTGACGTTCGTGACCTGCCACGAAGCACCCCAGTTCCCCTTCACACTGCATCAGCTAAGCTCTATGTCACCCCTTTCCTACAAATATTGTGCAACCCCTAAGCTCAAAATATATACAATCCAACCTTTTGGCTTCCCAGCTCCCGAATCGTGAAGCATTATTCTACTCGGTAAACCATGAGCTGTGCGAGGTACTTTTGCTTCACGATGTGCCTCCCCATTGACTCATTTTGATCCCCCTTTTGATATGGATTCCTTTCATGAATCCTAAGGGCTTTTGCGAAGGAAGGGGATCCCCAAGGGTTCTGGGGTCATCGTGGAGCATTTATGCTTCACGAAACACAATTCATGTACACATGATCCACATGCTAAGGCAGGGTCACTGTACTTCACGAACCACATTGCTTCCCAACACCTTGTTTCTCAAGGCACCTTTGCTCCATGAGGCTGTGCTCTGAGAATGCCCTTCCACTTGAAAAATCACCTCCCATTTGCACCTCCGACCCTTGCTAAGGCTAATTCATCCCACTTTGCAGATCAAACCCCCATCGCAAGTTCCCTCCACCACGCAGAGCAATAGAGCTCCACAAGATTCCTGCCTATGAACCCCTCTGCTTGGAAAATCCTTTTCCTGTGCGACCCTCCTGGTTTGCACGATGTGACTTCAATTTACCCTAGATGATAAAACCCATTTAATTGCTTCACCTGATGCGTCTTCGCAAATGCACGCTAACGGCTATTGCTTCTCCGCATAGCCACGCTAACGTGGACCCCTCGATGGTTCGCTACATGACACCCCCTCTCCACAGCCTTACTGATGCCTTACCTCCCACAAGGATCAGAGGGTACCGGTTATGTAATTCCTAGGAGTAAGGAGCAAACCCACCTCGTCCGAGCATCTGGACGTTAAACTTACATGCGCCATCGTCCTCAGCACATGATGTTAAACTATGGACTCACCTCGTACCTCGTACGTCGGGTCCCCCCTCCTTGGACATTCTACATGCCTTTTTTCTCCACAAGGGATGATATCATCCTTATGGGAGTGGAGATTATCCATGGGGGAGGGCATCCACCTTGGTTAAAGCCCCTATATTTTATTCTCGGAGGCAGCACCCCTACTCCTCCTCACTTCCTCAGTACCAAGGCCAATGGAGGGCATGGTAGGGAACATGGCTCCTACTTTCATCGGCCCCAACTCCCTCTCATTCTACTATTTGTCACCATCTGGCCTCCATCATGGAGTAAATCCCAATATATCACCCCCTGGTCTGCTCCACATGTATGCCCCACTCAACTTCCCACATACGCACATTTCACGACGTGGTCGTCAAGCCTTTGCTGCCTCTTGTTTCTCACACCGAACATGACTCACGTGGGCTTAGAGTAAGCATCGACCATGACATCGACCTTGTCCCTCATGACGTTAAACTCTATTAATCCTTCTGAACTACGTGGTCTTTGATCATTGTCAAGGCATGGTATGTAGGAAGCCTCAACGAGGTTCAGGCCCACCACCCAGTCATTCCGGCCCGCTTCACATCGGTTCAGCAACACCTTGGGCAGCCTAGAGTGTAACCCCACATCCTCCTGAACTATGAGGACATTGATCAAAATCAAGGCATGGTATGTAGGAAGCCTCATGAGGTTCATGTCCAACACACACCTGGACCTCTGGTCCATCCACTTTAGTTCACCGACATCCTCTCGAACTATGAGGACTTTGATCTATGTCATGTCTTGGTATGTAGGAAGCCTAGTGAGGTTTATGCCCAACACCCACCTGGACCCCTGGTCCCTTCACATTGGTTCGCTGAAATCCTTATGAACTGCGTGGACTTTGATCCATGTCAATGCATTGTACATAGGAAGCCTCCCAAAGGATCAATCCCATCACCTGATCGTTCCAACCTCCTTCACGTCGTTTCGACCCCATCCAGCGTTAAGCCATTGTAACCTCATTAGACGGTAACCCTTCACTAGATGAACTATGTTGACTTTGATTCCCTGCCACAGAGATACGTAGGAGGTCTCTTCGAGGCTCAATCCCAAATCCATCGTCCATCATGATTCTTACCCGGGCTGCCACATCCCGGTGAGATCATGCCACCTCGTTCCCTCCCACAACATTCGTGAAGCTTCCCACGTGCTGGCCCGAACATCGGTGTCCCATCTAGGGGGTTCCTCGTTCTTATCCACTATAATAAGTGTTCTGATCAGTCCGGTCCATATCTAGTAGACATTAAACTTGCGGCATAACCAATGTTGAACACATGAAGGTGAGGAAAATCTCAGATACATGCCTATGGCATATGATTCCCCGCATTCGATGTGGGATGCCTCAGGCTCTTGTGCCCTCGAGAAGCCCTATAATAACAGATAGAAAAAAGACTCACCAATCCCCATCATCTAGACATGCCAGTGATGCCCAGCATGACTACTCCCCTAACCAAAGGTTCCTGACCTGACCGGAACCCTTGGAATGTCCCAATAGAAGTAGAATAATTAACTGTTGTCCATGAAGATATGGCGCCGAGAAGAGTTTCACAAAAAACATATTAAATCTATGAGGGAGACCTAGACTAGGAGATGAGTTCTGTGGAAGAATCGACAGAATGAAGAACCGACATCCCATCATACTATTTCGATCAAGGAGTAAACATCCCAGAACATGGAACGGATGTCGCGTACCTTTGGAATGTGGGAATGCAGGGCAACAAAGGTTCCCCTATCGCACTCAAGCCAATAGACGCGCGCCCCTGGTGAAAGCGTCAAAAACACCTCTTCCATATTTTTATTGTGATTAAAGAAAAAAATGGGTTACAACTGGAAATCTACCACAACACATGTGGAAATAGAAGTAAATTTGATGAGAATAAATATATATCTATTTCGATTTAAAACATTAGATATCATGTTATCATAAAATAGAATATCCACACACATCTCAGAATGTAAATATAAATAAACAAACAATGACTGCTGGAAGGGTAGAGAGATCATGTGATTCTATCTGACATTATTTATAGATCCAGACTCTTGAAATGTATATTTAAATGAATCTTCAGAAGATTTTTATAATATTACTAAAGAAAATAGTGTAGAAAACCCCATATTATGAGTCTTTAATGATTTTTCAAGTTGATTAAAAGTATTTTATTTTACTAAAATTAATTTCTAGAAAGAATTATTCATGTATGGATCGCATCACAACTAATCCAATATATTCTCATGTACTTGTATATTGTTTTAATCCAATATATACTTCAAGAGGGAGTACTCTATATCTTTTAATAGTATTAGTACAAAATACAATCCACTGAATATTCTTCTAATCAAATTGATCATTCTGACACTAACATGAAATTATCATTGTTGAGAAATTAAAAAACTATAATAAGAATAATATTGAGAAAAAAATTCCATAAACTAGTATTTATAAATATTTAAATAAAATTTAGTAAGAATTTTTTTGAGTCTCTCGAAAAGTGACACTAGTAGTGTCTAAGTCAACTAGTGACACAGAGTTTGGTGGTGATAAACTGGTAAGGCTTCATAATTTTATAGTGACTCCTTGGAATAGTTCCACATTCTAGAGGTCACTAAGTCTAGTAGTGAGTAAAGGGATACAGTATGTTTGGCTGGTGGTGAATCTTGTTGAAGGATAGTTCTCCAAGTACATAGCAGAATTTATATCCAGGCAGTTAGTCTTCTGATATAGTGTCTCATTGTTATGGAGATAATTTATTGGCGGTGATATATTTTTTCAATGGGAATTTTCTATACTTTTTAAAAAATTCTCAGCGGTGTGTCATTGTTGATGGAGACTCTTCCTCATCAGTGAGTCTTTATTGGTGGTGTCTCATAAGTTGGAAAATTTTACCAATATGTCCCATAATATAAAATGAAAAATAGAACACTAGACTCCTCAATTATCACTATAATCTTGATTTTATTATCCTTATGACAAGGAGGGCAGTAATCAACCACTCCTAATGATTACAAATCATTTCATTTTATATTCATTCCATCATAGGTAAATCATGACATATTAATTTAATAACCTTGAATCAAAGGGAATGGTTTTTACAAAAGTTAGTAATATTTTAACAGAAAATAAGGAAGGAATGGTATCACATTGTATCAATAGATTGTAGAAACAAATATTGAATAATTGCTATAAAAACATTACAGGAAAATTATTCAAGAAATAAATTACATAACATTGTTCTCAAACTTTTGAGACCATAATAAAGTGAAAATAAAATAATGGTAATCAAATAATTCCTATTGAAATGTTAATCCATTTTCCATGAGTGAATTTCCAAAAAGGATTTACCAAACATATTATATTAAAAAATAAAATTTCTAATCAATGAGTCTTTTTAGGATCATTGGATGGATCTAGTACTTATTTTTTATTCTCCTTTGATGAGGTAGAGGGCTGAGCAAAACTTCCTTAAATAACTATATTAACGGTTGAGGGAAATAAAGGGATGGATAAAGGAACATTGGAAATAGATAAAGGATATCAAGGGGCTCAAATGAGGATTAGTCGATGGTGATATATTTCTTCATGAATGTTATAGAAAGTGGCTTTGAAATTGTTGGAAATGGTGCATGAGGACCTCTAGCCACTCTATGACAAAATTAAATTGTGGTAGTTACATGAGGATTTAGGTGATATGTAACATGGATGGACTTGAGATCCACAAAATTAGTACTATGTAAATAAATTAATTATTTCATATGGTTTTGAAATTACATTAATATATCTCCACCTTACTCTACTAAAATAAAAAATTATATTATTTCTTCCATAAAATGTTTCAACAAAGGATACAATACTTTCAACCGATTGGAATGTTCCTTATAGGCTCATTTCACAAGAGTAATTCTCAAATTATTAGCCATACACATGAAATTGGAATCAATGGAATTCTTAATATATATCCTTTAGTTATAATTATTTATTATTTTGGTCATAGTCACTCTGTTATCCTACATGTACATAGAATATTTGGAATCAACTTGAGAACAAGATCACTATTATACCTTATTCTTCTTAAGGACTCCTGATGTTGTGAAGAAAACATCACTTGAAAAGCTACCGGAAGAACCTCAAATATATTATATGACAAAAAAATGGGAATCTAAACATCAATAATTGGATGAGGAGTATAAGATGTATAAACCTATTCCCATGAGTTATTATTTTTCACCCTCTCTAATAAATCATCCATACTAGATGAAAAGGAAGACTACATCCCATCTGCAATGTATCTCAATGACTCCTGTTCACCGGAATGTATTTTATTCTCAATTTAAACATCATAACTATGATGAATCATCTTTGATTGAATATGGTGAATCATCAAATAAAAAAAATATAAATTTTCATGTTGTTTAAATATCATAGTAAGATCCAGTTATTTACTTTTCATCACCTTACCAAAATCAGAAACTATATCTTCCTTTAATGAATCGTAGTCACTCTTGGTGACAACATTAATATAATCTAATGGCCCAACATGTGAATGTTGTCTTGTAAAGGAATACTTTTCAAAAAATCTAAAAAAACAATATAATTTTACATTTATCCTTTAGGATATAGTTTTTATCAGATAGAAGATTCACTATTCTTTGGTGAACTAAAAGGAAACAAACGACATTATTTTTCTACCAAGTCTATCAAAAATTCACAAGGCATAGGAGGAAGCTCGTCCACTTATGAAACATCAAATGTTGATTCTACTATAGTAGTTACACCAAAAAATGAATCAATTATTATTTTTTCAATACAAGGTGCTCCCCCCATGTTCTAATTATTTTATGTCTTACCGAAGGAAGCCACATCATTAAGGTGAACATCATCATGGGTCTCAAAATATCCCTTTTTATTATTAATCCACTCTATATGATCAACATACATATATTCAACCACATGAAGATCAATAGAAACTATAATTATCATCTTCTCAAAAAAATAGATTTGACTCTATCTAGTAATCACAAAAAACACATGGGTTCCATTAAAAGTATCATCAATAACATGATGAAATCCCAATTGTGGGGATTTTACGCCCTCAAAAAAATATTCTCCATTTTACATATAAACAACATTAACTTATCCAATAAAATGAGGATTCAATAATTGTCTTGAAATCGATCCATCAAGAGAATTCATCTAATCACGATGAATCTCAACATCATTTATTCTAATATTTTCAATTGAACCATCTGGTCATGATTCTTCATCGTCATCACCATCATCATCATTTTGTTCTTCTTCATCAGTTCTATTACCATTCTCATTATCATATTTATAAAAACATTTTAATTGATATTATATTGGTATTTTGGTCACTTTCGCAGCACTTCATACTAATTATTATGTTCTAGGGAGTGTCCAAGATAGACTAAGAGATTCATATGTTTTAGTAGTAGATAGGTCAAACAGATCTAGGTTTCATCCCTCATCAACAGAAAATTAATTATCATCTTCCTATCTAGAGGTAGATAACTCTTATTTGTTATCACTATCATGGTACAAAATAATTACATCTATTTGCAAAAATCAGTCAACAATATCTCTTGTCCGTGAAGGATGATCATCATGATTAAACTCATCATAAAGCATTTCATTATCAGCAACCTGTTTCTTTTTAGTGAGGTTCCATGAATTATTCATCCTTATATAAATTATTGTAGTTATATAAATCCATCTTAGTCCACAATATCCTTTTTTAACACCTATCTTATTGGTTTTAATCATAGTAGAAATGAATATTGTGTAATCAGAACCTTATTTATATAGTTTTTCTTGGTCATTTTCGTCATTTGAAGAATAATATATCTTTAATGGTTTTTCTATTGTACTCATTTAATAATACATAAAAACACATCATGATACTATGAGGTATCAAAGTCAACCATTCAATGGAAGATAAAATGGTGGATAAATCTGAAGAAAGGTATGTTGTCCATCTATAAATTAGAACTAATTAGCCTTATAACTATTTAATCTTTAGATAACTCAGCAAGGGATTATTTATATATTTTATGGTCAATGTCATCCATAATGGTTCCCTTTTTCATTAAAACAACCTCCATTTAAAACTATTATACAATTATCCTACATCCTTGAGAAAAAATAAATTATAAGACCATTAATCCAAGTTTTAACCATGTAGTTTTTTTCTACTCAAAAAAATAACCCTACATAATGAGAAACCATATATTATGAACTACTATTAAAAGGTATATTATTTGAAGAGAACCATTACATTCATCCTTGGTTCTATATAACATTCATCAATAAATAATTTTTGGATGACCACCATTTAGATTTCACTTATTTATCCAAAATGAATAAATTTTTTAAAAGATCAGCATTCACTGGTTCTACTGTTCTAGGACTACCCGGTTCCACTATTTTCTTTTGATGAATGTGACTTATTTAGTGATGATTTTGAAGGTTTCGTCACTCTCACCTTGGAGATCATCTTTGTTATCTAGTTCATAGTAAAAGTGATAGTCAAATGGGTGGGAGATAAATTTCACATGAAGTTCAAGAGAAAACCGGTGTAAGGAAAGAGAGTGAAATTAATCTAAAAAAATTATGCGATTATTTTTATGGATTTTAAGGGATTCAAGAAAATTAATATAGAAAACTAGATAAAAATTTGAATCAGGTTATAATATAATTTGTAACTGAAATAATTTTTTTATTAAAACATTGAGTTCAAAAATACTAACAATGGTTAAAGGAACCTCCAATGGTGAGAAATATCATAGTGGTGAGAAGTTCACTTGTGATAATTAACCATGGTGAGAAGTTCAATGGTGATAAGTTCAAAAGTGGCGAGTCTATAATATTGATAGGTCCACAATGGTGAGGAGATTAAATTGTTAGAAGTATTAATGGTGAGATGTATCAATGGTGAGACATACCTAAATGTGATATAAACCCAATGGTGATAAATCTATAACTATTAGAAATACACAATTGGGATTCCCATAAAAATGAACTTAACCATAACTGATCAGACTTAATTCATGTTTGATGAAATAAGTGCTCTCATTTTTCAATGTCTTAGTGTACATATCATTAAGACGGTCTTCTGTACCAATAGGTTCAATATTCATACCACCCTTTGGAATTTTATCTCCCACAAAGTAATGTCTTAAATCAATATGTTTTTTTGGAATGTGACATTGGATTGATAGAAATATTTATAGTGCTTGTGTTATCACAGTTTATAGGTACATGTAGGAATTGGTATTCATAGTACAGTAATCAGTATTTCATCAAAAATATGTTTTTATAATAGCTATATTCATCTACACATTCTTAATTATAAGTAGATAGGGACACAAAATTCATCTTCTTACTACTCTATGAAACTATATACTTTCCGAAAAAGTGAAATAGTATAAAGGTACATTTTTATATAACATAAATCCACCAAAATTAGAACATTAATAACTAATTATATAAAATGGTATTCCTCTTGGGAAACAAAATCCTAAATTGGATGTATATATTAGGTATTTGAAAATTGTTTTTACAGTAGCCATTTTTAAAACTTTTTGTATTTCCATGGAAGTGAGAACACAAACACACACTAAACATAATATGAAATCATCTAAAATAAATATATAGAAGAACATAAATCAATCCTCTGTAACTATTTTGATCCACTATTTTCCCAATTTTATTAAGATCTAATTTATTTTCAGTACTCATTGGTGTATCACTACTAATTGATCTATAAAAAAAAGTATCCTTTTTATATTTAGTTTTATTTAAAATAATTCCTTCATTATTTTGTAAATATTTGAATCTATGAAAGAATATGAGTTCACCCTATAAACTCTTTTCAAAATTAATTTTCATCATTTTGGAAAAAAAAACCTTAAGGAATTTTTCATACATCCAAAAATTATATCATATAATTATATATGTACAACTATAACACCATTTGAAATTCATTTTTCAAAAAGAGTATGATCAAATATACCTTTTTCAAAAACATTAAAAATAATTAATGTGTTGGACCAATCATACCATTCTCGAGGAGATCATTTCAAACCATATATTTATTTTTCTAAGTTAAAAACATAATTTAGAAGATGGGGATTTGGAAGTCCACATGATTTTTCAAAAAAAATATCATAAAAAATATATAAATATATGAATTTAATCTTGACATAATAACATTTTAAATCCAGGTGAGATGAATATTGATGATGTATTTTAATACATTGAAGTGTGGAAACTTCTGAAAAGGTCTCTTTATAGTTGATTCCTTCTTCTTGACTATAACAATGAATGACTTGTCGGTCCATGTTTTCTTACTATAAGGCATGATTCATCTAACCTGTCTATAAACACCCATTTATTTCCAATACTCATGCTATAATTAGTTCTATCCAAAATATCCCATAAATTATTTCATTCAAACTAATATAATTATTATTGCATATACATTACCTAGAATTCATCATTAATTGCATCATTGAGGTTCATTGGTTAAATCTTAGACCATATGATTTATGTTTAACCTAATTTATTAGAGATGATCTAGTCTTCATGACTCTATCCTTGTATCCAACTATAATATCAACAGTATGGTGTGTAAGGGTCCTAATAGATATAGAAAAATTAGGTATTATGGCTATATGTACTTCTACAAGTTCACGTTCTGGATGTTCTAGAAATTCTTCAGAACTGGTTAATTTCCTTTATTTCTTCACAATAAAATAAGTAGAATTGGAAATCAATTTATTAGTTGATAAATCATCCACATGGGGTTATAAAGTGGACATATAATCATGTGGATATGTCTCATCAATGTTTATTGGAACATATTATTCCGCAATATTGGCCCTTCTATAATGAACTTTATAGGATTTTCTAGAGGTTTTATCTACTATTGGAAGAATTTTTTTCAAGATTTTACATAGTGTTAAGAATATAGACATTCCAACCTAAAACACTAAAGTAATTAACCATAGGATTTATATTATTCCAAATCTCATAATATATTTTTTTGATAGATATAATTAAAATTCTTTTGACTATATTGTAGGATGTATTCAGAGCCTCTTCTAAAAACTAGAGATGAATTTCATATTCATTTATCATGGTAAGTGTTGTTTCGTGAAGCGTTTTTTTGCTTCTTCATATATCTATTTTCTAATGGGGAGTCCTAAGACTATATAATTTATTAATATAGTCATTTTTGATACAAAATACTCAATTTTTGGATTTTAAAACTTCCATCCATGGTAACTTTATATGGTCTTAATTTTGAGTCCGCTTAACGTTTCGTCTTATCTAGAATACTCGTTGAAGTAAGAACATAATTCAATTAAATGATATAAAAAACCTATCTACACCTAGAAAATTAATCTATTAATACATAATCATAATTATTCTTAGGGATACATGAATCTCTAGATGTTCTAAATAAATACATATGAACAAACTAAAGATGGTTATATGTTGAAACTTATTACATTGGTTTTGAATAACTCTTGTGTTGCTTCAATTTTTTATAAGGGTTCTATGAATTTTCTTTTGAATCTTTTGTTTGGTTAGATCATTGACTAATCATTTAATATTAAGCTTCCTATTTTAATGAATAATTCAATGACCTAGTCTCTTATCCCACAGCTATAATTCGTTATGAATGACACCGAAATAGGAAACATTTTTATAAATTAAATAATTAAGATCAAATTTATAAATATTTCATTCCATTAGAGATGTAAAGACTCAATTTTATTTAAAATCAATAATATCACATGCATAATTTTCAAATTTTACATAAAAAAATTCATCACACAATTTTGATATTCTAAGGAATTTATACATCAATCCATAAAAAATATTACTTTTTTAATTACAATTTAATTAGTGTTACTAGTCTAGCCAATCGTGATGATTTTCTAATTAGCAATTTCCCCAAAGGTGACACGACCACCATCAAAATTTATTAGGTTATTGGATCTAGAATATTCTCATCTCATATGTCTTGATCAAATAGTATTCTATTAGAATATAATTTTCTAAGAGGAATTCAAGAATTTTTACTTATAAAAAATTCACGAAATGATTTTCTAACCATTTTGGATTGGGTATATAAGGTTTAGAAATTCGGGCCTTAGGAACCAATATTTTTCTAATAGGTTTCTTATAAACATTTTTATATATTATTTGAAATAAAAAAATGATTTTTTCCTTTGGAAAAATAACTTGAAATAGGTATTTTATATTTATATTTAGTTATAAAAGATCTTAAGAATATTCATATTTTTTCAGGATGGTATCCTAGGCCTATTACATATTTTTCAGTAACTTTTTTTCCTAGAATCTATGTAAATATTTATTCACCATTAGTAAATGTAATGACATGAACTTTTTTATAATATTTGTTTCCTAAATTAGTGTGCTATTTTTATTCATAATAAAAGAAACTATATCCCTTTATTAATGAAGTTAGTCTAATTAAAATGAGACCTTTAGGTTTCCACTATTATATGAATATTGGTCAATTTGACCATTGAAACTATAATCTTAATGTTATTATTATTGTTTATAAAAAAACATTATCATGGTTCATCAATACAAAAAGAAGATCCTATATTCCCATCCTATAGACTCGGGTCATACGAATCCCATATGTTGGAGCTTGTGAAGAAGGTAGCATCATTGGGCTTTTCTCTAGACCAATCCCAAGCCAAACACCAACATGTTATGCTGAAATAATTTACATATGGTGGAATTTAAAGCTAATAGAAATCACCACTTAGGTAATTTTGTTTGATCCTCCCCAAGATTCCATCACCATATCACACCATACTCTTAGGTCCTATACTGGTGTTAGAAGTGGCTATGTAATGATGCCTTAGTTACTTTGGGTAATCCTTTTGTATAAATAAAATGGTTTATTCTTATTATGGAAATATTTCATAATTTCAAATGTCAAGATAAGTATAGGATAAATATAGGGATGATCTGCATTATTGAGAAATATTCAAAAAAATGTATTTTAAAATATATTTTGTATACGTTAAATAAATAATAATGTGAAATGATTTTCAAAAAATGGTCTTCTACAGTTGTGATCAGTAAGAAATTTAGATTCTAAAAATTTCATCATAATTTTTGGTGAATTGTGCATTATAAATAGTAATATAACCCTTATGAATAGTAATGTGACCAATGGAATAGTATCCTTATTTAAGGAATTATAAATATACTATTAGTATCATCATTGGTAATGCGATATAATAGGATAATTAAATAACAGTTTCAGAAATTAATAGTTATGTATTATTATTATTTTGGGTGAATTGTGTTTTTACGTAAAAATTAAATATCTCGTAAGAAGAATATTATTTTCATAAAATGGAGTTCATTTTTGAATTCATATCATCGATATTATGTTTGGGTAAATTTATGATATTTTTATAATTTTTTTTGTTTTTGGTGAATAGTAAAAACACAATTTCGAGTTTTGGAGTGTTTAATGACATCAATAATGATTTAATAATGATGTAATAATTCTAGTAGACTTGTGTTCTGTAATTAATGTTATGAGGTGTACTATGGGAAAATACCACGTGCAAGACCATGGTTTTGCAAATACCACTAATGAGGTGTCCGTTGGAAATTAATAAAATATTCCATCATTTTTTGTATAAATAAAAAATCATTCTAAAATTACATTCATTTAAAATTCCCCCAAATCAAATACATGTTTTTTACCTACCACGGAGTCCTATATATTTTGCCTCAATCCCCCCGTGGTCCCAACCGTTGAGTTTTTTAAGTAACTTTCAAGGTAAAGGAACCTTTCACCCTCTTCTTTTAGTCAACACTTTGTTTATGTTTTATATTTGAATTTACATTTTCATATGTTGGGGAATTATATTATGTATACATATTACAATCCATTTTTTATATATTGTTAGATTCCATTTTATCTCTCATTAGTTCATTTTCTTAATTTTTATGTGACACCATTAGGCTGCAGAATTTTCGAAAATGAAATCGCATCTTCTCTTTTCTTTCAAGTTTCATTATCAATGTGGTATGTTTTTCAAATATCAAAATCATGAACTTTTTAAAAAAAATTCTATAACTATATTGTACTATGAGTTATTTTTTAGTTGGTGACCCTTTTACCGTCTCTCTTTAATGTTTTCTAAAAACATGTTCTATAGCTGTTATGCTGTAAAATTTCTATCTCAATATCACTCTATCGTTCGCATGAAATTATAATATATAATTTATGTGAATAAAATACCTATTTCAGTTCTAGGGGTATTCATCAATAAAAAAATGATATTTTTTATTTTTGAATTGACACACATAAAACCATTATTCCCTTTCCATGGGTTATAAATGACATAATGATCTTGTTTTTATGATCTTTTTAAAACGACATGATATTGAAATGAAACCCATTTATTTTATTCTATTTGGGTTATTTATGAAATTTATGATTATAATCTATATGGATCACATGAAAATAAATACATATTAGGGGTTCTCCCTAACAGCGCTCCAATGCATTGGGTAACAATTTAATGTCTAGAGATGACATGTTTTACGATACCTTGGTGAATAACCATGATAAGTTTACGACACAGTGGGCATGGACCTTGGTGACATGTTCATGAATGTCTATAATAATTGTTGCAGTAAAATATTTATGACATTATCCATGTTTTATTTATTATGATATGACTTTTTTTCATTTTTCATATCTCTATATAATTTATCATGTTCTTATTAATAACACATATTAAACTGTTTCACTAGCTTTCCCTTACTAGGCCTTTTTCTCAACCTTTCCAATGATTTTTGTCTCCTGTTTATGAGATGAAGTAATTGTACTTAGTATAAACCTATGATTAAGACGTACATGTTTATTTGATGAATGTTTAATGATTTCATGTATTGTGATTCTTATTTCTCAGACATTAGACATTAAATATTATAAGATCCTGAATCTTCTTTTTCGGTATGTTTTACCTTTTATTTTATTTTTGAGGAAAATAGGTGTTTCTGGAAATTTTTGAAGTACATTTCATGTACTTATATATATATTTCTTGAACTCTTTTTCCACATGTAGTTGTGTGCTATTCGTGTAATGACAGAGCACACAGCCATGTTTGGTGAACTGGATACCACATTATGTGGGGGCCGAACAAGGCGAGTATGTGCCATGTACATCAAAAGTACACACAGTGTACTTTCATTTTTTTCATTAAACAATCCAAGGTTGCGTCTGATGGACAGAACACATCTCTTCTCAACTTAGTTCATCCAAGAGTGTCCATACGACATAGATCGTCACTGAGCCCCCAATCAAGCGTCCGTTCTCTAAATTTAACTATGTCGGTTGTGTTGGAGTCACATATGTGAGTTATCTATTCATCTTTAACACCTTCTACTGAATCCTTATCTCTCGTGAGATATCATGGGTTGATCATTTCATATGTTTTTTTAGATCTTAGTCATTATAGGGTTATTCTAGGATTGAGGATCGCGTTTAATGATCCTACTACACTAAGGTATATGGTTTGTGCCATTTTGTAGTTAGTCATTGAGTAATATGTGATAAATTGCCCATTACCCTTGAACAAGGTATTGTGTGTTCATGTTTTTATCCCTTTGGTTTTCCTACAATTCAAAGGTTGATTGGATAGAGGTTATATGTTGTGAATAGGGTTTATTTTTCCATGTTATAGAGGGTTTTCCCATGTTTTCTTATTTTGATAGTTTGGTCATGTTTTTCCTATTAGGCTGATACTTTGTTTTACATACCTAGTATTATTAGGATGGAGTGTTTTATCTAACATGCTGTTATGTAGTAGATTCTTTAGCTATGTAGTTCTTCAGTTTTACTTGGGATGCTTTGTATTGTTGTGCTCTTTTGACATACACAGGGACGTGAGAACCCGGTGTAGCATACCATATTTAGAATAGACGTGAGGGCTTCTCCATAGGGTCGGTTTTTATTATTACAATATGAGACCAAAGGGGGAATTGATGTAAGGGATTCCTCATAGTGTCTGTTGTTCATTGACACAAGCCACAGGGGGAATGAGCTGTAATTTCTTCCCCAGAGTGCCTTTTAGTTACTGATATGAGACTATAGGGGGAATTGAAAGCGAGTGCTTCCTCAGATATTCTGTGGTAAAGCCGAACCAGAAGGGTTAGACTTTGTGTACATTCCGGAGGGATGCTTGTGTTTTCTAGGTAGGAACAAAGGGTATTAGGCTATGAGTACTTCCAATAGGGTTACCTGTTTGTGTTTATCTTCTTAGTTGATATGAGGAGTTTCAATGCTAGGAAACTATAGGAATGTTTACTATTGAGTACTTCTTTGTTTACATATTCTTTTGTTAATTTCCTGCCAGATATATTCACTGACATCAAGGCATAGATCTCATGGTGTTTTCCTACTGGGATTTAGTCTCACGTCTGGTTCGGGTCATGATTTTGTGACCAATCCGATTATATTGATCCTGGTATAGATACGGGAAAGCTCCCTTCTAAATAAGGTACATGATTACTGAGGAGCTGGAAATCATTGGGACAAGATGAGGCGTGTGATGTTATTGGAGTTTATTTGTTTCTTATATACATTGATTATTTATGTATTCAAATATTGTGTCTTGTTTGGCTATTTTCCTTGACATATGTACCATGCATCATCATTATATATATGTGATCTATTTTATTCATTCAGTATTGATTTGTTTACCGTTTTATGAAATTTTTACTACTTCTACTATTGCTATTTGTTTTACATACATTGTGTAACTCTGTTAATGAAGGAATAGTTTCCCTACTATCACTCCCATGGCCCTCACTGCTAGTCGGTAGCCTGTGGAATTTGGGGAAATACGCTTAAGGCCATGAGACCAACCGGGTACAGGGCTCCCTTGGGTCGCTTTCGGAACAGAGACATTACAAATTAGTATCATAGGAATTCTTTTCTTCCTAACTTACTTGTTCTAAACCTATAGTCAGGGATAGGACGAAAGAGGTACTTGGTAATAATTGTGCCTAAGAGTATCTGACCAATTTATAGGGAGAACCTAATTTACCTAGTTTATTGTAATTTTTCAGGTTTTGAAATTTTACAAATTATTTGATTTTCACTATTTGGGGACTCACATGTTATGTGTTGTAATCGTTGATATTATTGAGGTTCTATTTCTGTTGCAACCCTATGAGATGAGGTTATTCCATCTCAAGAATCATATAAGAACTTTCTAGAGATCACATGTCATGCATTCTTGCAATGCCATTTAATATTAAAAAGAAATTTCATGTTTTTGTGAAAGATATTGTGCTAGATATGCATGTTGTTGTGATAGATTCCTTGATAGAATTCCTTCTTTTGATATGGTTGTGAATTGTGTAAGTTTTCATTTGAATGCATGACAAACATTGGTTCTTCAGGTGTTATTGTCCCTCATGGACTAGAATTTTGTGGAACATTTCCTTTATTTCCTAGTATATGACATAAATAAGATGCGAAGATTTGATTATTGGGGAGTATGGGCCCTCAAATATCGGAATTAGGCACATTAATGCTTGTTTCCATTTTTTTCTGGGTTTCGAAAGAGTTTCTGAGGCATATTGTCGATAAAAAACCTAGAATACATGGCATGTAATGATGAATACATGCCATGTGTTAGTATGTTTGGGAAGAAAATACTTTTCTTAAGTACATGCTGTGTACTATATATACACATCGTGTAGTCTTTCACCTTGTCACAGACTAAGTGGGTAGAGACACGGGGTTGGGAAAATCTCTAGTAGGACACGTCGTGTACCGGATGTACATGTCTTGTTGTAGAGGTGTTTAATTGGTTGTGTGAAAAACAACATAGGTCAGTTGAGTCTTTTCTAATACACTCTGTGTCAATCTGGAACAGGCCGTGTAGTGTAAACCAATTATCCGACCGTTTCACGAACAACACAGGAATCTGAAATCTCCTGTTACACACCGTTTTTGGCACAAACATTCCAGGTAGAGTCATCCGTGTAACTGACCATGTCACTGACAACATGGGTCAGTTAATGTCATCTAGTACCCATCGTGTCGGAAAATAACAAGTCTTATAGTCTTCTTTTATGAGAACTGTGTGGGTTAGTTGTGTAGAAGAACTAGAGTTGGGGAAGAGGATTCATGTACATGTCATGCTCTAGGAAAACACAACGTGTGTTTTGGGTGTTACACAACCTGGGTTGGAAGATATACATGCCCATGTAATCCCTTAAGGGAACACACCCTATAGTCATTAAACATGTCATGTATCCATGTTTTAGAAAAACATGAATGCTTTATTTCTCATGTTCCCTTCATACACTAATATTTTTCAGTGAATGAAAATCATAATCTAAGTTGGGTGATAGACCTTGCAGAGTCATGCCATCGAGAGGTCCTCCGGTTGTCTGCTAGTTATAGGGTAGTGATCAGTTGCTGGACATGGCTGATCAGGGACTTCTAGCAGATCTTCCATTTTTTCCAGTCACGAAACTTGTCTTCATTCTCTATATAGGTGCTGATGCATTGTTCAGAGAGGGATTTATGAGATTCAAGGAGACCATCGGTTGAGTACTAATTCCTACCCCATCCATGGAAGAGCTGACGTGGGTCTTTTAGTAGCAGCATCCTCCATCTTTCACTGAGGAAGGAGGACCTCAGGCAGTAGAGTCATTGATAGAACCCATGATTTCTATCTTCGAGCATCTAAAGACACCTCTATAGAGGATGTCCAAGATTTCTACATACATGCTTAAGGATTCTGCCAATATATGTTGGGATGTGACCTCATAAGTGGGATTCTATCAGGTTATGGCTTGGGATGAGTTCCAATGTGCTTTCTACGAGTACTTCTACCCATATACATTGATTGATGATCATGCCCAAGAGTTCAGGAGTCTGGAGCATGGTACCATTTCTTTTATGGGGTATTTTTTCAACTTCACAGAGCTACGATGCTTCACGCTTATTATAGGAGGAGATGAGTTATTCCTAGAAGGGAAGTTTGAGGAGGGTCTGAGGCATGACAACTGATCTTAGGTGAACATCATCAGGCTGACATCCATCACTTCATTCGTCAAACAGACATTGATCACAGAGTCTTATTTGAGGGATTATGGAGTTTTGAGATAGCGTCGTTCGACATCAAGAGTTAGTATCCCTCCCACTGATAGTAAGAAGTTCCATTGGCGGTCTTTGTGCGGTGATCCAGGTAGGTGGGACACTTAATCTGGTAGCCAGGTGGTCTGCAACCAATTTTGGAAGAGCAGGCATATGAGCACAAATTTCCCAAGAGACAGAGTGGAGTGTTGATATTTCGGAAAGATGTGTCACCTTCAGCACTTTTGTTAGATCTTCCTTCCAGCAGTGGGTGACAAGGGTTCTTCAATGACTCCCCGTTCAGAAGAAGAACCACCAGTTTTTGAACAGTCTAGAAACATGAGTTCTTTCTGCTATTCAGGCTGAGGCGGAGTTCGTGGTCGTAGTAGCCAGTCACTAGGAATTGATCGATAATAGGGTGGATCAACTAAGAGTGGTTGGGCAGGGTCATAGGGAATTAGGGAATGTTATACTTTTTTAGTGGAGTAGTCCCAGTAGGAGAAGAATCCTAGACCCTCTACAGTTCCAGGTATGATCCTAGTTGCCTCGGTTTTTGTTTCATCTATTCTCATTACATGGGATTCCCATATATTTATATTTGTTGCTATTATGGAGTGGATTTGGCTCTAAATCATTTTTTCTAATGACATCGTGATGTTAAACACTCTGTTGGGGACTAGAGCGGATAGTGTATGGCAGTAAAAGGTGTGACCTCTTGAGTTTGGTGGGTGTCACTTCTTATGGGACCCTTATGTCTTAGAGATGACTAGCTATGATTTCATTCTCAAAATGGACTGGTTAGTTCCTTTAGAGGAAATGATCGATTCCTATCACCGTAGGGTGAGTTTCACGTCACTAGGGGGAATATCATTTCTTCATAATGGAAAATTGGATGGCCAGGAATGCATATCAGGACCCGAGCATCATTGGTTGGAATGACTTACAGTCCAGATTTCTAGTCTATATCTGGATGACTAGGGGACTTCACAGATGGAATTTCAACTAGTGGTGGGTCATTTCATGGATGCCTTTCCAGATGACAATTCATGTTTGACTCTAGAGTGAGAGGTTAAATATTAAATGGATTTTTTCCCAAGATCGGCACCGGTGTCCATTCCTCCTTATATGATGGCTACACCTGAGTTAAAGGAGCTCAAAAAGTCATTGGAGGAGTTGCAGGAAAAGGGTTTCATCCGACCTAGTGCATCTCCTTGGGGTTCTCCAGTTCTGTTTGTGATGAAGGTGGATGGTATCATCAGACATTGTGCAGATTATCAGAAGTTGAACTAGTTAAAGATCAAGAACCAATATCCATTTCCAAGGATTAATGATCTCTTTGATCAGCTTCGAGGAGCCCAGGTGTTCTCGAAGATCGGCATGAGTACTTCTTACCATAAGTTTCATGTTAGACCATGTAATATACCTCTTACAGCATTTCGGAGAATGTATGGTCTGTATGAGTATGCGGTTACGCCGTTTGGTCTCACAAACACGTCTGCAGTCTTTATGGAACTGATGAACTGAGTGTTCCATCCATACATGGATTCATTCTGGTAGACTTCATTGACGATATTTTGGAGTACTCTCACACTCGACACAACCATCTTACCCATCTTTTGATCATTTTGAGTACACTAAAAGCACATCAGTTATATGCTATGCTCTCAAAATTTCATTTTTTAGATCGGCCAAATTCACTTCTTGAGTCATGTTCTCTCCGAGATAGAAGTATCAGTAGACTTATAAAAAGTTAGATCAATATTTTCCTAGGATTAGCAGAATAATGTCTTCGAGGTATGTATTTTTCTTGTGTGGGATGGATACTACAGATGTTTCATACAAGAATTTTTACTCTTAGCAGCACCACTGATGGGCCTGACGAAGAAGGGTGAACAATTCTTGCGGTAAGTTTCTTGTGATTCGGCCTTTCAATAGTTGAAAGGGAGAATTAATTTCGCATTGATACTATTATTTCCAGAGACGGGAAATAGCTATAGTTTACTGTGATGTTTCATGTATTGGGATTGGAGGTGTTCTTATGTAGGGTTAAGGAGACGTTGCATACGAGTCTCAGCAGTTGAGGCCACATGAGAGGAACTACCTGATGCACAATTCTTGAGTTGGCTATAGTTTTTCTTGATATATGATGTTTATGACATTATCTTTCGGGAGTGAATATTATGGTTTTCACCAACCCCAAAATCCACAAGTACATCTTCACTCAACGTGGCCTAAATTTGAGACATCGAAGGTGGGTTGAGTTACTTTAGCCCTTTGACGTTGGGTTTTATTATACGCTTGGGAAAGTAAATGTAGTAGTTGATGCACTGAGTAGAAGTACATATATACAAACAGTTCAAGAGGCCAGTAGTGAGTGTAAGCTTATGGATATGTTTTCTAAGATGCATTTGGAGGTGCACAACAGACAGGGGCATACATTAATATCATATGTAGCGGTTACCTCTACTCTTCTTGATCAAGTGATAATGATGAAGCTATCAGATTCAGAAGGCTTAGTCTTATAAGATGGAGTATCAAGAGAGGACCCTATTCCAGTATGGATAGTCAGTGAGGTTGAGATCATGCGTTTTCATGGACGCATGTGGGTGCTCGTAGGCATATGTGAGGAGCTGATGCGGGACTTTCAATCCTCAGTTTAGGCAGTTCCTCCAGGCACCACAAAGATTTATGGTGATCTACACCTGCAGTATTGGTGTCAAAGTATGAAAAGAGATGTTTTTGGTTTCATCATGAGGTGTTACACATGTCACTAGGTGAAGGTAGTGCATCAGCGATTAGTAGGGCTTATGTCGGAGTTCTCATTTCCATGTGGAAGTGTAATGATGTTGAGATGGATTTTGTGATAGGTTTGTTGAGTTCGTCTCAAGGAAATGATGCAGTTTGGGTTGACATTGACAGACTCATGAAGGTTTCTCACTTGTTTCCTATCAAATAGTCTTTCAGTGTTGATGAGCGGGGAAGGTTGTACATCTGAGTGATTTACATTTACATGGGGTTTTTCACTCCATTGTCTCAGACAAGGATGCACGTTTTACTTATCAAAACTGGTAGGGGCTACAAAAATCTATGGGTACACATGTACTTTTGAGTACAACTTACCATCCCCAGACAGATGGACAGTCCGAGCATACGATTCAGGTGCTTGAGGACATACTTCGAGAATGAATCCAGGATTTTGGAGGTTTGTGGGAGAAGAAAATACCTCTTATGGATTTTTATAACAATGATAGTTTTCAAGAAACTATTCAGATGGAACATAATGAGGCTTTCCCTAGTAGGTCATAGCGACCACACTTATGTTGGCTGGAGGTAGGAGAGACAGTTATGTTGGGACCTTGTCTTGTCTAAGAGACCACTGAACTGATAGAGTTGATTTGGAAGATGATGGATATATCATAATCTCGACATAAGTCTTATGTTGATCGACATAAATGACCTCTAGAGTTCGCGGTTAGAGATCAGGTTTTCCTACATGCCACACCGGGGTTGGGACACAAGTGGATTATGAGACATGGTATGCTTTCACTAAGGTACGTCTGGCCATTTTAGGTGTTGGAGAGAGTTGGTTCGGTTTCCTATCAATTGTAGTTACCTCAGAGGTGTCGGGCTATTCACAACATCTTCACAATTTCTCAAATTCAACATTACTTCTCAGACATGTCTCCTGTTTGTCAACCCAAGGAGGTTGAGTTAGAGGTGGACGCCTCGTTCAAGGAGCATCATATCTGGATTATTGATTGAAGTGTGAAGGTTCTCCATGGTTGGTCTATTCCACTGGTATGAGGGCTATGGCAGCATAGGAGAATAGTTGACAAGACTTTTGAGAGGGACGTCGATGTACGATAATAGTCACCAGAGCTGTTTGGGGATCCTTCTTCTTCTACACCACCTTGCTAGGGAAATTCGAGGAGGAATTTCAATACGGGGGGAAGTTGGTAAGAATGCGGATATATATTTTTAGGTATGTTTTCCCTTTTCTATTATTTTTTAGTAATAGAGGAGTTTTTGGAAATTTTTGAAGTACATGTTGTGTACATATATGTATACATTGTGTACACTTTTTCCACATGTAGGCTTGTGCTACCTATGTACCGGCCGAGCACACAACCGTGTGTGGTGACCTGGAGACTGCATTATACGGGGGCTGACCCATGCGTGTACACACCGTGTACTTCAAAAGTACACTCCGTATACATTATTTTTTTCCATTAAAAATACTGGGGTCACGTCTAATGAATATACACATCTCTTCTTGACCTTGTTCATTAGAGAGTGACCATACAACCTAGATCATCGCCGAGCCCCCAATCAAGCATCCGTTCTTCATATCGAACTCAGTCGCTTGCGTTGGAATCGCATCCGTGATTTCCCTCTTCTTCATGAACACCTCCTTCTGATTCCTTCTCTCTCGTGAGATATCATGGGTTGAACGTTTTATATGTTTTATAGATCTTCAGTATTATAGGGAGATTCAATACATGAGGTTCACATATAATGAACCGACAACATAGATGTAGGTGTTTAGTACCATTTTGTAGTTAGTCATTGATTAATATTTGAAAACGTTCCCAATACCCATGAAAGGTGTATTGCGTGTTTATGATTTTAACCCTGACATTTACCTATTAGGACTTGGTTGAATTGATAGAGGTTATATTTTGTGGATAGGGTTTATTTTTCCATGATATGGAGGTTTTTACCAAGTTTTTCATTTTGACAGTTTGTTCTAGTTTTTCCCATTAGACGACTCCATTTTTTTCCATACCTTGTATTGTTAGGATAGAGTGTTTTATCTGGAAAGATGTTATGATGTAGTTTGTTTATCCAAATATTACATCTGGTTTTCTTGGGCTGCATTGTATTTCTATGCTCGTTTTACTTACACAGGGCCATGAGAACTTGGTGTAGTCGACCATTGAGAGAATGTACTTGAGGGCCTCTCCACAGGGTCAGTTTTTACTGTTATGATGCGAGACTATAAGGGGAATTGATGTAAGTTCTTCCTCAGAGTGTTTATAGTTCCTTGATGTGGGCCATTTAGGGAATGAGATATAAGTTCATCCCCAGAGTGCCATTTAGTAACCTATATGGGACTATAGGTGGAATTGACAGTGATTTCTTCCTCAGAGAGTATGTGCTAAAGCTGAACCAAAGGGTTTAGACTATGTGTTCTTTCTAAAGGGTTTCTTTTGTTTGCTAGGTAAGACCACATATGATTATGCTGTGAGTACATCCTAGAGGGTTAACTATTTTTATTTATCTGCGTACTTGATATGTGGTGTTTGGATTTTTTGAAACTGTAGGTATGTATACTGTTGAGTACTTCCTTGTTTACTGCTTCTTTTCCTTATTTCCTTCCATATATATTCACTGAATACTAGGCACAGATATCATTGTGGATTCCTCCTGATATTTTGTCTCACATCCTATTTATGTCATGATTATGGGAACAAACAGATTATATTGTTACATGTATAGATAAGGGAAAACACCCTTCTACATCGGGTACTTGATTGCTGAGGAGTTGGAGAGTGTGGGACCAAGCAGAGGCATGTGATGTTGTTGCAGTTTATCTGTTTCATTTGTACTTTGGTTATTTCTGTATTCCAACATTGGGACTTGTTTTTCTACTTTCCTATACATATGTTTCATGCATCATCATTATATATATGTTCTCCAGTTTATTCTTTTAGTCTTCCACCATTTATAATTGTATGAAATTTTTACTGCTTCCGCTATAACTATTTTTTTTACATCCGCAGATTTACGCAGCCAATGAGGTAATAGTTTCCCCACTATCACACCCAAGTCCCTCATTGCTAGATAGTAGCGTTTGGAGTTAGGGGAAATGCGCTTGAGGCCATGTGACCAACCATGTATGGTGCACCTCTGGGTGGATACCGGAACCAGGACGTTACAAAGATCCACTGTTTGAAAATTTTAATGAAATGTTGTGTAATAGAAAGGTGGGATTCCATAGTTGGTATCAAAGGAGATTTTAGTTCTATTTGGAGATTAGTCTATGAAAACATTAGGAAGAACCCAAATAGAAAGGTTTAAATATTTGAAAAATTCCAGATATTTGGGGGAAATATTTTGTAAGGGGTTTCCCAAAAAAACCTAGTCTGGATACATACAAGTTGATGTGTCGTTGGACCAGATGTTCCTAGGAGTGAAAACTCTAACATGGAGTTTCAAACATGACATGGCGTATCCGGGTATATAATAATAGGCTTTCCTTCACTACACGACTGACACTCTAGCGGATATGTATGGTCAATAAAATGATTTTAATGAATCATTATGAAGGATTTATATAGAAATGTAATTGATATTAAAGAATAATATGTTTAAGCATACAGTATTAAGACAAAAATATTATTTATAGTTAAATGAATCGTAAATTAAATATGATTCTATCTATGGTTTTAGTCTTTTTGAAAAATCCATGAAATGAGAGTAACTGTGAAAATAGTGACCGCAATAGACCATGCACTGACAGCCCTCTAATAGAAGCTTGAATAGAAACATTCTTGAGAATGATAATTTAACTACTCAAATTATGGGAAATAACTTGAATCAAGCTGAGAGACATATCTCATAATGAAGGGAACAACATGTTGTTTAGTAAATTATTTTTCAATGACCACCAATCCTTAGTGGATCTACTGATCCATTGTTTTTTGAATAGTGGATTAGCTCAATCGATAAGATATATTTTTTTTCTCTTCTGTTCGAAACAGGAGAAGGTCACCTAAGTTGTTTATTGCTTAGTGGGAGAAGTTGTTCAGTGGTCAGAACTGATTAAAAACATTAGTCCAAGAGTGTAAGTTAAAGTTATGGAGTGGGAAGAGTTTAGATGGATATTCTTCAACAAGTATTTACCTCGTTCTATGAGAAAAAAATGGAGAAGGTGATTCTCTATTTGAAGCAAAAGGGGACTAAATCTGTTAGAAGCTATGATATGAGTTTCACAAGCCTTTCCTGTTACACCTCTTTCTTTTTTATGGATCCTAATAGGAATTTTTTAAATTATATGGGTTATTGAGATCTCATCTGTGGAGGAATATAGCCAATAGAGACTATGATAGCTTAGAGGAGATCGTGGGGTGTGTGATGAAAGTCAAACTGGAGTTCAGTGAGACGTAGTTGTCTCATAACTCAAATGACAAAAATAGATCAATGGATACCATCATAGGGAGTTCATTTGATCAAGGAAGAGTATGCCAACAATTTCAACAACCCACATGTAATAAATGTGGGATGAAGCATTCAGGGAACTTCCTACTCTGGAGGGTGAAGTTCTACAGGTGTTGAAGAGACGACCATATCATTTGAAATTTTCATAGTGAGGTGAGTAATAATATTCCCAAACCTAATGGTAAGGGGAATAAGTTATAGGACCTACTTGAGGTGAAATCCAATAAGTGTAGAAAACATGGTCACTTTTCCATTCACTATTGAAATCTAGGGTCAATGGAGGGGATTCAACATCAGCCTCAACAATGTAAAAGGAAACAAGGTCGTTATTTTTTATCAGTATGGCTAATGTTGAAGTACCAAATTATGTGGTGGTTGGTAATCTGGTTGTTTTGTCAAAGCTAGTAATTACTTTTTTTTTATTCTGGTTCTACACATTCCTTTATTTCCTCTCTATTTTAAGGAATTTATAATCAGCCACAAAATTGCTAAAAGTAGAGTTATCTATGTAGATTCCTAGTGGGATTATACATGAATTTCTAGTGTTTATAAACTATAGTATTTACATTACTGAGAATATTATTAGTGAAAATATAGTGGTCATTCCCATGCTAGAAAACGATAATATACTAGAGATGGACTAGCTCTCAATGTATAATGCTACATTCAAATACAGAATAAGGGACATTTTATTCTTATTGAAATAGAAAACCTATTGTTATCATTCCATGAGAGATAATTCATCTTGATCTTTGGGTATAAGAACCTCCTATATCCTTCTGTATAGAGTTGTCCTGTGAAGAAGAAGAAGGAAATGATAGTATAAGGATATTAACTATCCCCATCATCTAGGAAAACAATGATGTATTCTTGAAGTTTTACCTGTACATCCCCCAAAAAGATAGGTAAAGTTCTCCATTGAACTCGTACATGGATATCATCTGATACCAGATACACCAAATAGGATAGAAAATGTGGATCTAGAGGAATTAATGAAGAAAATCCAATATCTTTTGGAGATGGGGTTTTTCCATCCAAGTGTGTCTCCTTGAGAATCACTGTTATTTTCTGAATAATAAAGATGGATATATGTGGTTATGAATTGATTATAGGGAACTACATGGGATCATAATGAAGAACGATTACCCTCTCCAAAGAATTTATGGGTTCTTTGACCAAATCTATAGGGCACAATTATTCTCTAAGATTGATTTTCATACTTGTTTTCATCAATTGAGGGTGAATAAAGATGATATTCTTAAACCACCTTCTGATCAAGATATGGGAATTATGAGCTTGTTGTTATGCCCTTTGGCATGACTAATTCACCTACTATATTTATGCAATTTATGAATAGAGTCTTTAAAGACTACCTTGATAATTATGTGGTATATTTTATTGATGATATTAAGATATATTCAAAAAGTCACAAGAAGAATGATGATTATCAATGGGTTATTTTGCAAACTCTATTGAAGGAGAGGCTTTTTGGGAATTTCAGAAATGGTGAATTTTGTTAACAACATTTTTTTTTCTTGGGGCACATTGTAACCAATAATGGAATCAAAGTTGACCATGAAAAAAAAGGATTTAGAGGAGTTTCTTCATCCACAAACAATAATTAACACTCGTATTTTCCTTCAATTAGCGGGATATTATATGATTTTTTGAAAAAATATTCATGACATTCTAATCCATTAATAATGTTATGTCACAAATGGTTCAAGATCATCTAGACCAAAGAGTGTGAGGGATGTTTCTAAGATCTGAATAAAAGATTAGTAACTACACCCATACTAACTCTACATTCATGTAGAAAAGGATTAATTATTTTTAGTGATGCATCTCTAAAAGGGATTGGGTGCGTCCACATACAAAAAAGAAAAAGTCATTGATTATGAATCTTGACAGTTGAATACTCATGGCCATAATTGTCATAAGCATGTTATTGAGCAGGATGCAATTGTTTCTTCTCTAAATAAATGTATCCACTATATTTATGAGGATTAATGTGATATATACATATAAAATCAATGATTCATATATATTTTCACATAAAATAAATTGAACATGTGAAAAAATAGATGTTTGGAACTTTTTAATGAAAATTATTGTTCAATTGATTAATGTTCCAAAAGATAAAACAAAGACATTGATGCATTAAGTAGGAAAGAATGTGTTTTTCTATCCATGATGGGGATTTAAATATATAGTTTGATTAGTGACAGAGTAAACATAGAATGGGAATTATTAGACAAGGGACATAATTAACCATATTCAGAAGTATTTCCCAACATTCATTACTAGAGAAGATCAAGAAATCTCAAAAATAAGATCCTTTATTGCAGAAAAAGTTTGAGGCTGTGAAGGATGGGACGTTTTCTGAGTTCAATATTGATCAAGATGGTGTACATAAATTTTGTAAAATACTATGTACTCCATATATTCCATAAATAAGGAAGGATCTAATGGATGAAGCTCATAGCTCTATTTTCTATATACATATGGGATGTAAGAAAATGTATAGAGACATTTGTGATCATTATTGGTGGGATAATATGAAAAGGGGGATTTGTGAAAAAACAATAAGGTGCTTGGTATGTCAGAAAGTGATGTTAGTGTGACAATTTCCTAAATGGGTATTACAACCACTGCCCATACTAGCAAGGAAGTGGGAAAATATCAATATGTATTTTTCCCTTGTATCCGAAGAACTTCCATGAAAAAAATGAGATATGGTATATGGTGGACTGTCCCACCAAGATTTCCCATTTTATCTATATTTAGGTTGATTTAATTCTTGATCGTCTTGCAAGAATTTATATAATTAACTGGTAAGGCTTTATGGAGTTCCACTTTCTATCGTAAATGGTCGTGATCCAAGGTTCACATCAAAATTATGAAGAGGTCTTCAACAGGATGTTAGTACAGAATTGAATCTCATTATGACCTATCACCCCCAAACTGATGTCCAATCTAAAAGGACTCTTGAAACACTCGAGGATATGTTGAGAACATGCTCAATGGAATTTAAATGTAGATGGGATCAACATATCCCATCATTTTGTTCTCATAAAACAACAGTTTCCACTAGAGATTTCAAATAGAACCCTATGAAGCTCTATGTGGGAAGAATTGTAGAACATGTACTTGTTGGGATAAAGATAGTGAGAGAAAACATCTGGGGCCAGATGTTGTGCAAGAGATGACAGAAAAGGTTTATGTCATCCAACAACACATTAATGGTGCTTAGATTCAGCAATATAGATATTCAAACAACCATCAAATGGACTTAGAGTTTGATTTTGCAGACAATTTATTGTTATGAATTTCGCCTTTGAAGAGATTCATGAGGTTTGGGATGAAATAGAAGCTCATCCCTAGGTACATTATCCCTTATGATATCCTTGATTACATAGGATCACTTGCCTATCCTCTTGCACTTCCTCTAAATATAGCACTTGTCCATGATGTCTTCCATGTACCCCTCTTGATAAAGTACATACTAGACCCTTCACATGAACTAAATCTAAAGGTGTTACAACTAGAACATGACCTCTTTTATGAGGATCAGTTAGTGGAGATCTTGGATTGTAGAGACAAGGTTATAAGTAACAAGACTACCTACCTTGTTAAGGTCTAGTGGTGAAACCAAAACTATGAAGAAAACCATGGGGAATAAGAGGATTCTATGAAGAAAAAGTAACAACACATTTTCTCTTCTGAGGGTATGCTTTGAAATTTCTAGGATGATATTTATTATGAGGAAAAGAATGAAATAAACCTAAATTTAGAATAATATTTGATTACTAAATTTTTGTGTTATTTTATTTTGTACTCAACAAATCTATATACTTTTATGAATGAAGTGAGTATAATTAAAATGAAACCATTGGGTTTTGACTGTTATATGAACATTGTTCTATATGACCGTTGAAAATTTTACTCATAACATTATGATTATTGTTTATAAATTCAAAAGATAATGGATAATTAATATATAAACATGATTCGATGAACTCATATAGAAGACATGGGTCATTCTAATCCAATCATTTGGAGCATCGAAAAAAGGTATCATCAATATGCTGTACTCGGGACCAAGCACAATTTGAACAAGAAAACATTATGCTTGAAAAGAATCTCTAACAGGATAAGTTCATGCTGATATAAATCAACACACGGTCAATGTTGTACAAGCCGAACCAAGATTCAATCACCATAGATCACCTTACTCTTAGGTGTTATGTAGGTGTTACAAGGGGATATGTAATGAGGATTTGTAACTTTGTTTAATCTTTATTTAAAATTAAATTCTCATCTCTTATTATTGTAATATTTGTGAATTTCAAATGTCAAGATAAATATAGGATAAGTTTATAAAAGATCTATATTCTTGATTAATATTATAAAAAGTTTCTTTTAAAGTATATTTTTATACATTAAATAATTAATAATGTGAAATAAATTTAAAAAAATGGTCTTCTACATATTTTATCAATAAAAAATTTATATTCTAATGAGATAAAATTATTTTTAGGGAATAATATTTTATGAATAATAATATTATCCTTACAAATATTAATGTAACAAATAGAATAATATCTTAATTTTTGAATGAATTAATATAATGTAGGTGTCTGGATTGGTAATGTGTATAATTTCTTAAGTAAATAAATATTTTAGAAATTATTAGTTAACTATTAGTATTTTTTCGAGTAAATAGTGCTTCAAAATAATAATTAAATATTTAAAAATTATGAAATTATTTTCATAAAGTAGAGTTAATTTTTGAATTCAGGGCATCTATATTAGTTTAGGGTGGATTTTTGATATTTTTAAAAAATGTTTTGTTTTTCAGTGAATATTAAAAATTCAAGTTTCAGTTTTGGTGTGTTTAATTACATAATTAATGAAGTAATAATGATGTAATAATTCTATTCCACTTGTGTATAGTAATATATGTTAAAATGTATCCCAATTGTCTATTATCAAGGTAAAATACTATGGGAAAATCCCATGGTTTTTCAAATACCACCAATGAGGTGTCCCATGTAAATTAATAAACTTTTCCCTCAATTTTTCTACAAATATAAATCCATTCCTTCATTCAATTAATTAAAAATCCCTCCCAATAGATCTATTTACTTTTTACCTTCCAAGTAGTCCTCCCATAACACTCTCAACCCCCCTATGATCCCAACAATCGAGATGTTTATGTTACTCATCAAGGTAATAGAACCTTTCTCCATCCACTTTTAGTTAACACTTCTTCTATGTTATTCCATTGAATGTAAATTTTCATATGTTGTGGTATGATAATATGTATCCCTATTATTATAATTTTTATGTCTATATGATTATAAAAAATATTTTCTCTCATTAACTCATTTTCATAATTTTAATGTGACATCGTTAGGCACATGAATTTTCATAAAAGAAATCGCATCTTATGTTTTAATTCATGTTTATTCTTCATGTTGTATATTTTTAAAAAATAAATAACATAATACTATTTACAATTTAATATATCCTTATAATTTATTATAAGTTTCTTTTTATTGGGGTACCTTTTTCCCCTCTCTTTTAAATTATTTCTAAAAACATGTTGTATAGGCATTATGTTGCAGAATTTTCCACAAAAAATCTATCTCTCTTAATCAAGATATTCTCTTATTTTATTTATGTGAATACCCAAAAAAATTTCATTTATATGGATTTTCAGAATGAAATAAAAATGATATAGTTGATTGTGGAATTTACATACATAAAACCATTATTCCGTTTCAATGGGTTATAAATTACATAATGATCTTGTTTTAAGAACTTTTTAAAACATCACAATTTTTATATGAAACACAGTTATTTTAATATGTTTGGGTTATTTATGAAATGTATGATTCTTACATATATGGATAAAATGAAAATAAATATATATTATTGGTGTTCCTTAATATCACTCCAATTCATTGGGTAATGAATTAATCATTAGGGATGACATGTTTTATGATACCTTAGTGAATAACCTTGGAAATTTTATAAAAACATAGAGTAGGACCATGGTGATACGTTCATGGATGTATAAAATAATAATTGTAGACACATATTAATGTTATAATTCATTTTATTTTTTTATTAGATGCAAATTTTTCCATTTTGAAAGTCATTATGTAAATCATCAAGTTCTTATTGATATCACTAGTAAAATGTTTACCTTGTATTCTATTACTGGTCCATCTGCTCACCCTATCCTTTGATTATGTCTCCAAGTTAGGCGATATAGTAATTATACTTATGATAAACCTATGATGAAGCCTTAAATGTTTATTAGAATAATGTTTAATGTATTCATGTTCTATGTTCTATATTTCCAATACACTAGACATTAATGATTATTTTTTGTTAAAATGTAATGAAACGTTATGTAATAAAAATGAGGGATACCATAGTAATAGTTTCTAATACTATCATTGTTTTTTAATTATTCATTTTATGTTCAGTATTCTATTTTAAAAACTAATCATTTGTATCTTTCTCAATAGATAAATAATATTTTTCATTGGAAGATAAAGCATGTTGTCCCTTTAAAAAATTATATTTATCCTTATCTTCATTAAATGTGTCTTATATAATTATTCAATATTCAAATCATTTTTCTTAATACATTTCATCATCATTATGTTAATTCATAGGATTATTGGAATTATTCATAAGAAAATCATTATAAAAAATAGGTACCTTAGAGACATTAGTCATGAATCACATATTGGCCTGATTTAACATTTATTTTGGAGTAGATTCAAAATCAAATTAGATAACCTTAGAGCCACTACATATTTTTTTTTTCAGGTTTTCTTAATATTTTGGCCGTTCTCATCTAATATCTTTTTTACTTCATCTTTGGATAGTCTTACTTGTAATGAAATTTTCTATTTTATTCATAATAGATCATTTCACTATCTTTTTTCTTCTAATCATTTTTACAGATTCTATTACTATCATATATTCTTTATTAAGTAGGATTTATAAAAAAATTCCATATATAAATTTTTTAAATCATCTAGATAGATGGGGAATATCATCATCATAGTGTGAATGTGACTCAATTTCAATTGAACATTCATGATGGATCTTTTCCACTGATTTTTCTCTTGGTGTGGATGAAATAGTCTGAAATAGCTCTTGAATTTTATTTTGGATCATTGTCTTGAAACTACTTGACTTTCAAACCATCTTCGAAAATAATATGTTTCCCAATCAACTCTATCACTAGATATTTTTTTAATTTCACATCACTCTCTAATTAATATAGATGTACCCAACTACCTTTCAAGAATGTATCTTAGAAATATCATAATATGAACCTTATCAGATACTATATTTCCCATCGAACTCATCGTATTAATAATTTATTTAAACCTGATATACATATCATAAAAAAATTCATTATGCTTCATGTTAAAGCATCATATTTAACATTATAAGTTTTTAATATCATCAATTTATCATTATTTACTCCCGAATTTGAAACAACTAGTGTATACCAAATATGAAAAACCGTTTTACAAGAATAGATTCTAATGAACTCCACATCTCCGAAACAATAGTAAAGGGTAACAATAGATTTATAATAATAGTTATAACGGTCTTTAGTGTCTTTAGCTTATATATATATATATATAATTTTTAGGCATTTCATATTTATCTTATATGGTATTATATATTTCAAAACTCATACATTTAATATTCATTTTCTTATTTCTATTCCACTGAGAATAATTATTCCCAATGAAAAAATGAGTTTTTATGGTAGTATAAAATTCTTTTCTATTATCCATTTAAATAATTAAATTTAGACCAAATATAAATTTAATAGCATTAAAGAAAAACATAAATCATATTTTAAATGTTTTGAAGATCATTTATACTGAAAGAGAAAATTCCCATGATACCAAATATTGTTCATAGTGAGTATCTCTTGAGGGGAAGGAATTGAGTAACGAATATAAATTTTATTTAAAATTGATTTAAATAAAATCCCCCAATTAAATAAAAATCATCCCATTTTACAATATTTCATCCATGGGTAAACCCCTATTCTAGAACAAGAATGTGGACAAAAAAATCATCAGTATTCATATTCTAGTTTATATTTACCACTTTACCCATTATAATCATCTAAAGGAATGATTCAAAATGCTACAAAAAATTGCAGTCCAAAAAACCCAATTTATTGCACAACATTCATTACTAAGAAACATAAACAGTTATGATTGTGTTGATAAAAACTAAAATAATATATTAAAACCTATATATGGGCACATCCAATGGCGTAAAATTGATGCATATCAAAGAAGTACTAATATCATTCTCAAAATATTTAATGAATATTGGATAAATCACAAAATTCTTGAGCCTAACCATGTTTTTGGATATTCGTGAATGAAGAATGAACACTTATATAAAAGAATGAGTCATTTAATTAATAGTGTTTAGATATTCCTATGTCAAAATTCTATTCATAATTAGATTCAGAATCACCAATGAGAGGTGGAATAAAATCTTCTCAATTCTCTTAGGGTTTATTAAAATAATCCTACAAAATCTTCATTATGATATATATATTGTTTAATTTTATTTTGGTTTTCTTAATTCATATACTAATTTAATTTAATTAATTAATCCAATGAATGTACCACTAAGGACCATTTTATACGAACACCCTGCAAAGGCCTATTTTAGTCCGTGCCTAAGATAAACATCACGTTCTGGTTTCATCTTTGGTGAAATATATTTTATTTGATATTTTGTTTATGTGTTATACCAATTCATTGAAAAAGTATTCAGGATTCACATAAATAATATTTAATATTTTAATAAAATTAATTCAAATCCCACCATGCCTCCAAATTGGGAATTATCTGAAATCTTGGATCTGAAAATATATGTATAAATATTAATTATGTATTACAAGGGGAAAATAGGGTATTTATTTAAAGGCCTCAACATTAAACATTACATAATGTTGAGATAAGTCAACAATTTCCATTAATTCTCTATAAGTAACTTTTTAGGTTAACTGTTTTAGTGAACCAGGAAATAACTCATACATAGACACTTAAATATTACAAGTATATACTTCTACTCACTATCAATTTTTTCGTAAAACAAATACTCTTTTATAAGAAACATGGTATCATTTCATGTTTTAACAGGATAACATTTCCTTGATACCATTCTTCACTCTATTCTTCTATAATTACTATGAAAAAAAATTCAAATCATTGGATGAGCATAAAAAGCTCAGTTAGAGATACATAACGAAGAAAACTGTTAGTCTTGGGAAAACATGAAAACCATAAATACTTTATAAAAAAGTAATAATTTTCACCTTTAAGAAGTAGTAAATATACCTCACTAAATAAAATCACATTTCATACTATTTTGTAACAAAAAGTTTACCATAAAGCTGATAGAATGAAACATATAACAAATAAATGTATCTTGGGACATAAAATTACATAAATGTAATAACCATAAATTTGACATCCACACATATCACTAAATGGAATAGAAATACGACTGACTTCCATACCCAATGCATTGGAGGTTATAACAAATCCACCCATACTTAGTTTATCACGAAATCACACATCATTAGTTTATCATTAAACCACCTATCATTGGTTTATCACATAAAAAATTTAAATATCTAAGTTCCATTATATAATCGTAACACATAAAATATTTTGATTATCAACATTTCACTCATAAGATTTCTTTTGGAATCACAAGTGATCATTACAATATATTTGAAATAGTAAGTACACATTCAAAACAATTTTCAATACTAAATCCTCCAAAATTGGAATAAGGTATTTATTTTCACTTAAAAACATGAATGTTTATAGAGGAATTTATGTATCAAATAATGGTTATGGTAGTGGAGAAGTAGTTTTCACATCGTACGTTAAAAACATTCCTTTTTCCATTTAGTAAAAAGTTTTATAGAAAACAAATATTTCCTTTGAATGAAATTAATATTCAATTGGGTTTATTATTCCTCATATAAAGAATGTCGTGTATAAATTAAAATATGCCTCAATGAAATAAGATTGAGATAATGTCCCGTACAAAGATCATATAATTAGATCAAAGATAAATCAATGAAATAATTATGTGTGAAAAATATAAGTATTCTCAATATAAATTGTATTTAGTTTCAATAAATCAGATGTAATTCACACATATTCATGGGTAAACAAAACAAATTATATGGATATTAAGCTCAATGAATGGATATTGAGTTATGATTTCCCTTACATTGGTCCTAACTAGTCACATTCAATATTTATGTTAAAGAACAATAAACATAGGATAATTTCTACTTGATTGATAATATATTTCAAATTTATTATTCCTTTTATATCACTTATTACCATTTTATAAATATTACATAATTATTTATGTTCATATTGATCGTTTTGTTGATATACGGTACTTTAGTCAAAATTGAACTTGTTTTGATGTAACTTGTCCTTGTAGAAAAAATTCCATAATCTATAGAATAATATTATTCATGATTTTAATATCATATATATTGAATATATATGTATTTATTATGTACATAAAATTTGGATATAAGAAATGAAATGCACAGTTCATGGACATGGCAGGTCGTACGTACGCAAGAACACTACATTCAATTCTTTATCAAATTAAAGTAATGAAAACTATATGATACATAAGTATATAGTAATTATATTATATTATATATGTTATATATGTAACATAAATTAATTAACTCTATCCATTATATGATATATGTTTGGCATGAATGAGATAAATCACTTGGGCGGGGGGCGTAGTCTGCACTTTCTCGAATGAAATTATAATATTTACACATTTTGGAAAGCATAAATTTATATTTTAATAAAAAATACATAATAATAGAGAAAATATAAATACAATATATATAATATATAAATACAGTTTCATCATAATATCCACCATTGGAGTAGTTATGATAAAATTGATCAATCATCGTTTCCTGAGCAAGTGGTCCGTCGTACACAAAAATAGTATGTTTGTATCCATTATATTGAGGTGTGGGTAAGTGTAGAATGAATAATTCTCATAAAAAAATATATTATATTTAGTATACTAATTTTTTATGTATCCATTAAATAATAAGAGTATAGGGAGTGGAGAAGGAAATTAAAGGACAAGATCTTGAGAGAATACTGTACCTCTATATTAGGTAACTCAATTTGATTTGATCCAAAATTATTACTTGAATTATTTAATTCCCATGTTAAGGATTATATGAGTAAGGGATGGAATTTGAGAGTTTATTTGACTATAATATTGGTGATCTAAGGCGATTGAGATTTGTGAGTAAGTTGGTAGAGTTGGTGGCCTTTTATAAGAGGGAGGAGGGGCACTTTAGGAAAGTATTGAAATATTATTTTATTATAAATTTTTTATCAAAATATAATAGTTCATAAGTGATAAATTTATAGGATCAGATTATTATGGATATAAATACACTCAACAAATAGGTTTTAGACATGTTTAGATCACTAAATTAACCTTATCTTTTATTGTTAAACATTAGTTACAAACATTAACTCTAACTATGTATTATTGTATTTTCATAATGTATGGTTGTTATAGTTAATATAAAATGAAAATGGAACAAAAAATAGAAGATTTATAATTTTTTTAGTATTTTATAAGTAATTTGGAGGATTCCTAGATTTTTAAAACTATTATATAACATAATAAAATAGTATATTTTTTAAAACTCATTTATGCCAATTTTTTCACTATGTAGTAATTGATTAATTAAAGTCATAAAAACATGATTCCATAAATAAAATTGAATTAAACCATCCCACACATGTCAATTTAATCCAAAAAAATCTTTTATGGAATCAAAATGTTTTATTTTAATTTATTTTATGGTTTATAATATCATTTATTAGAATCTTTCATTTATAAGGTAATCAGTGCATCACCATTGTATCATAAATAAGTTTATTTATTTAAGGTATAAAAATTTTAAATAAAATACCATTATTTAGGAAATATATTTATATTTTTAATTACTATTTATAGTCAATGATCTCATTTATATAATTCCACATTAAAATTGTATTAGTAAAAAGATTCTTGTTTGTGTTATATTTTTCATTAACTTAAATTGATTATTATAACATGTCATTTTCATACCCATGTGTCTCCAAAATGCCAAAAGTTCTGTATATGGATTTTTTGGTCGTCCATTACTCATCCAATAATATTTGGACAGGTTTTAGGGTAGTTTTATATTATTATTATATAATTATTACCCTTATTTAACTAATTTACCATTTATCTATGGTAAATAAAAATAATTATTGAAGTTAATATTCATAATGTCCAAAAATAAATGGTCCCTATTAACATAATTTGGACCATATTATTAAAAATATTTAGTCCACTTTTCCAAATTGAAAACACAAAATTATCTGAAATTAATTTAAAATTAATTCGAATTTTCAAAACTAGAAAATGAGTTTTTAAGAAGTAAAATTTTTCATAAGATTAACATATGATTATGTCCAATTTATCTGTTAAATTACTTTTAATGAAAAGAGTTAGATTAAATGGTAAAACCATAATCTAATTAAACATAAAAACAAATTAAGATGACAAAATTACTATATAAATGTAATAGATGAAAATGCAGTTTTGGATTAAAATTCAGTATTTTTACTATTCATTTAAATAAAGATGTTTTCAGG
Organism: Viscum album; assembly: GCA_963277665.1. Classification (NCBI taxonomy): domain Eukaryota; kingdom Viridiplantae; phylum Streptophyta; class Magnoliopsida; order Santalales; family Viscaceae; genus Viscum; species Viscum album. The sequence continues at coordinate 2,128,680,996 of OY728150.1, read as the reverse complement.
AAAAAACAAAAATTTCAAAAAAAAGAAAATTTTGATAAACCTATTCTAAAGAATAAGTTCATTTTATAAAATAGAACATATAAAATTGACCAATAAGAAGATTTTAAAATGGTTCTCCATAAAAAGGAGGAAAAACATGATTAAAAAATATTATAATATTTATGTTTAAAATTGGATTCATTCTCATTTTAAGCCTCTATAATTTATAAGATAAACATAAAAAAATTTAACAAAAATGTGTACTCATATTTTAACTTCTTCTTTTCATTCCTTCCAATACAATAACTAGATGTTACCTACCATTTAACTGTATAATAGTATTGTAGTATTATTTTTCAGTATAAATCAATGTTGTGTGCACCGTAAGATTTCAATGAAATGTGTTTTTATGTGTCACATATGCTATCAAAAAAGAATCTTATTTAACATAAATTCATTATCATATTCATAAATGTTAATATATATGAAATTTTTTTGTTCTATAAATATGTTGGATGTTTCATAATTCTCCCTTTTAGAAATTACACCCTCGCAATTTTGAAATATTTTTCTGTCAATTCATTAAAAATATAACATTGTAAAAAGATTCAGGAAAACTCCCACATTAAAATAATTAAGGAGAGGTAAAAAGTCACATGATATAACACATACGAGGATTCCTTTTATAAAAAAATGGATATTTAAGAAAAACTAACCATCTTGTTCTGATAGAGATTGATAGAAAACATGATCAGGAGAAAATTAACAACCAAAAAACCAAAAACATCTGATTGGTAAAATGGTAATTGATTTCACTGTTGGAAAAATATATAGAAATATTTTTTTTAAGATACTTTTCACTAATTTGAGGAATTATTTTACATTGTAGAATAAAAATATACATAAATATTCATAATTTTCAAGTATAGTTTCATCATTTAATAAATTTATACCAGACAGTCATCTTTTATCCAAATGATGAGTATTAAAGATGACATGGTTACACGTAAAGTACTAGAATCAACGTCTAGAGAATCACAGAATCCCCAAAAGATGAACTATATTTATTCCTCATATTTAGGCATTAACAAAAACCAACACAGTTATTACAATATCAGATAATTCCTAAAAATAATAATTCTTTATAAGGAGAAGAACTACATTTAATCTCCAAAGTTCAATAGTAATACAATGTTCTACATAGACCATTCAAAAAACCAAATTCCTTAAAATTCTTAATAATAATCAGATTAATGTTGAAACCCAAAACTCAAGAGTATTTGGTCACATTTTTTTCCAACATAAATTTTAACATTTATCTATAAATAACATCAACAACACATAATGTCTCATACAAAAAAGTATGTATCCTTATCACATTTTTCTATTGATAGGTTAATAATTTCCACAAATCACCCAAATCCTCTTTTATTCCCAATAAACAAATAGATTATTCAAAAAGAAATTGAACCATTAATCATCAAATGAAATTCCTTAGTATTCTTTCTTCCACAGGCATATATTATTCCCAAAAAAGAGAAATCCTTCTGAAATAACATTTATCACTTAATCACAAAATCATTTTCATATACTATGGATATAAATTTGATAAATCATAAGTTCCAAAACTAAACGTATTATTAATACATTAAATAATTTAACAAAACTGAATATTTTATACTAAATAGGGACATCATGTAGTGAAGTGCTAGTCAATACACCCTTGTCACCCTTTAGTAGGGAGTTTCATTCCCGCTGCCTTGCCAAAAGCGACAGGATGTCAGCCATCCATTGAGTTTTCCTATTTAAAGGAATATATAATTCTTATAATATATAAAAATGTAATAACCTGTAATTTCCTCAAATTCAAGGATCATATAAACCCTAATGGTTCTTTATAACTATTTCCACAAATGAAAAGATAATTATTCCTAATATTCACATAAAAAATATATGGGTTACATATACTAGATCTCTTCCACAATAATCCCATCATTAATAAAATTAATCATATCATCATACATATATCCAACATAACAATTCAATTAAAAAAATATAGAGATCTTGATCATCGAACATTATTCATGATCCTTTAACCATGTTTTTAATCATATTCATTAATACAAATTTCTATCAAAAGAAATCATTCATAATGTCCTAATATTAAATATTTTCAAAAAATTAGATAATAAATAATCCATTCCATTCATAGGTAATTTTCAATTTCCTCATCATTAATTAGAATGGAATTGGGTATTGTAAATACATATTTCTATGGTCTTGCTGATCCCATTCTCGAACATTCTTAGTAGGGAATCTATTTTCATAATGACCATGTACACCACATTTTAAATATTCAATTGATCTCACATAAATAACTTCTCGCACATTCCTTGAGTCCACTGAACTCTTCCTTTTTCCATGATAGGTTATTTCTTTATGAACTTCATTACCACATATATAACATCTTCACATCCCGTTGAAACATTTTCATAGGTGTTTCTTTCAACATCATAGATACATAGGTTGTCGAATATACTGTCCATTATTTTTATTACCTTAAATTCTATAGGGATTCATTTTTCTAATATAAGATGCTTTAGAGAAATCACCATGGTTCATTTGGTCAGTCAAGACTCATTATAGTTGGTTTACAATAACCACATGTGTTCATTCTACTGCCCCCATTTCATTCCGTTTCATATTCCTAAAACCGCCACTGTTTCCTTCACATCCATTGCAACATTGGTGCCTACTAGATCCATCCATTTATAGAAACCAAAAAGGGTTAGTGATATTGTTACAAAAAAATAATTTTATACAATCATACGAGGAGGATAAACACAATGAAATACTTATTCAAGTTATCTCAAACACATTCAATTTATCTAAAATAACTATGAAAATATTAAATATTATCACCATTTTTTTATAAAAAATCATGTCACTTATTCTTAAATAGAACCCTAACCTCTATTGTTATCAAAACTGAATTTTGATACCAACTATAAGGTCATGGCCTTAAACATTCACTAGTGCAGAAATCGTTTTTTACGTCACCATTTTTTACGTCGGTTATATATAAACGACGTAACAATGCGGTGAGTAGATTTTTCACGTCGGTTATTTTAATAACCGACATTACAAATCGCGCCTGTTGGGTTTTTACGTCGGTTATAAAATAACTGACGTAAAAAACCAATGCGCGGGGGGTTTTTTACGTCGGTTATCAAATAACCGACGTAAAAAACGAAAGCGCGGTGTGTTTTACGTCGATAATTTTATAATGGACGTAAAAAACACGTAGATATCGGGTTTTTTTTACGTCGGTTATTTGGAAAACGACGTAAAAAAACCCGATAACTACGCGTTTTTTACGTCGGTTATCAAATAACCGACGTAAAAAAACAAAGCGCGGGAGCCTTTTTACGTCGGTTTTAAGATAACCGACGTAAAAAAGCTCAAAAATAGTTTATAACGTCGGTTATTATATAACCGACGTTATAAAGCATTTAAAAAAATTAAAGCCCATGTTCTGTCATTTACGATTTTTTCGATTGACAGTCGCCGGCTCGTCTCTCTCTCGCGCGGTAAACCCTCATCGGCTCGTCGATCACCTGCATTACACTCATTTTGGCTTCATTTTTTATCTTCTTCACTGCTCTTGGATCTATCATCTCAACTCGCGACATTCAAGTAAGCCTTCCACAAATTTATTTCGTTCATTTTTGTTTCGATTCTTGATGTGCTTTTCGTTCGTTTTTGAATCTCGTGGAATGTTTTTTAATGCAAATGGTTATTATGTTCATTCAACTCACAAAATTCAACTCGCAAATGCTTATTAAAAAATTGTGGATTAGCTTCAGCAAAATCTGAAAAATAATGGGTGGTACTGTAACGTTCCATTCTTCCAGCAACATTATTATTTCCTACTTAGCTGGAATGTATCTTTCTGGATGAAGATTGGTAGTACTTATTTTCTTAAAATCATATTTTCAATATGATTTCCCAGAAAATTATTTTCATTAATGAAATTGGACCAGGTACAATCAGTAATACCTATCCTTAAAATTTCATTCAACATTCTTACATCATAATATTTTTTCAAAAATTTATGATTTTTAGAACTCCTAGATCAGAAAACCATCATCTGTTTTCATATGAATTCATAAAAATATCAATTCATACCTATTACAATCAAACATTTCATTCTGGACTCATGGTGAGTCTGATAATACATTTCTTCTTTTAGTCATCTCCTAAAAATGATGGACCTTTTCATGCAAAGTGTATCTGATTTATTGAATACGATGGTATGTCTGATTTTCAACAAAACCAAGTGAGGTGATTTCTTTTATTATTAATAATTCATAAAAAAATTATAATACCTAAATATTATTATCATCCTTTTCAGATTTTTCATTATAAAAAAGGTAAAGGGTACTTTCTTTTCATTCTCAAGTTAAATTATATTTTTTATAAAAGTCTTTTCTATCTAGGTAGAAATAATTTAATGATAATTAGATTGAATTAGGTATATTATCTTATCTTACCATCCAAACACATTTTTATGTATTAATAATTATTATGTTTTGTAAAAACAATTATGACCCCCATTTCATTTTTGTTAGTTAATTGATCTATGAAAGTGTTATAAATGATTTGATGATCACGATTCACCCATATATATGGTTAGTCATTATGTGACATTTGGGTCCATAAAATCCTTCTAATGCATTCGGCAATGCATTATTTATCATTGACCAATATGGGAGACAGATGGTTATACCATGTCCAATGTGTTATGTGATGTGCCTGGTAAGAAATTTTATAATAAATTCTAGGAAAGATGATTAACATATCCCAATATGAGGTGAATGAAACTATGTTTTCCCTTGACATATGTTATGACTTATATGATTATGTTTGTGCCACACTCTTATGTTATTCCACATACCAATGTTGTGATCTTGTGAATAAGTTTTTCTAAATCATTTTCCCACTATCATATAAATCATGTCTTATGTTATGCTAAAATTGTTATACTTGGACTCAGGTTTTATGATCTATGATTATATAGAACTATTTCACTTATCTTTTTGATCATGAGCTTTGTGTATGCTCTTATACCCCCATGGATATCTTTTTATGAGATTAGATATTATATTTATATATATCATGTTTACCCATAATGAGTATCATAAATCAAAACTTTTATTATTTACATTCCCTAAGTTATAAAAATATGTATTATGTAAGATGATTCAAAAATTTAATCTGTGAGATGAGTTGTTTTATGTGTGAAACCCAGGCCAAACACATATGTATTTTTTTATTGGTATTACATATATATAGTTCGACATATACTTTTTTTACACTACCATGATATTACCATTACTTTTTCTAAAGAAATATTAATGTCCTTAGATTATATATCGGGTCAAAAGGATATAGTAATTCTAATATATAATCAGAATGATCAGATAATATGACAATATTATTAAACATAAAACAAATGGTCTATATTCATATTTTTAACATGACACTTACGAAGTATAGCTATTTGGTGTTGGGTACTTATGAAAACTACTACTACTTTCAAGGTTTGTTTTATATTTTAAATTGTTTTACATTCAAATTATGATTTTTTTCTTATAAACATGTTTTGTATTATCTTAAAAATATATATTTTTTGTTGATATTTTTTATAGGTAATAATGAGTCGAAGTTGGATTACGACACATCGAATGAGCAATGAATTTGAGGAATGTGTTGATGCCTTTTTGGAATTTTCAAAACGAAATGTTCCATGTAGTGACATTTTTTCTGTCCATGCCTGAAATGTTTCAATATGAAGAAGTTGAAAAGTAGAGAGATAAAAGATCATCTGATATTTCATGGTTTTAATCTGAGTTACAGCCCTTGGATTTTTCATGGTGAAACTGGACGGTATGTCACTGATGATGATGATTCGCAAGATGGTAACTCCGATGGAATTGAAGAAATGATTCGCGATATTGTAGCAGAAAAAATTGAGATAGAACTGGCAGTTGCACGTCTATATGGTGATGCTGAAAAATAGAATTGTCCAAAACAACAAGGCCTCATCGAATGCGGATATTATATGTTAAGATTTATGTATGAAATAATAAAAACTGGGACAGTTGTGAATTTTGACCAGGTACGATTTCCTCTTAAACTTTTCCATCATATTTCAATTTGATTTATTCATTATACACGTTAACTATCTTCTTTTTCATTTGTAGCTTTTTGATGACCCTCAACCCTATACTGCTGAAGACATCAAACACGTACAAGTTGAGTGGTCAAATTATTTTACAGGTTTGATTGAATTTTAGTTGTTTGTAATGTAAAATGTATTTTTGAATATTGTCGTTTTAATTGTCTATTTGGTAGTTATTTAGGTTTGATTTAGTTTTTTTTTAAGTTGACAGTGTAAGTTTTGAATGTTATATAAGTGAATGTTTAATTTTGCTCTACTTCTTGTTTTGGTCTACTTTTCATGGTTCTTCTGGTATGGATTTGGGTCTGTGGGGGAGGGGTTCCCAGGGTGTGGGGGTGTGTTCAGTGGGGTTGGGGGTGTCCAGCGGTCTGGGAGGGCTGTCCGGTGGGGTGGGGGGATAGTCTTGGGGGGTGGCAAGGATGTCCAGGGGTGTGGGAAGCCGGTACAGGGGTGTGGGAGTGCTTTCCAGGGGTGGGGGGTTGTCCAGGGGTGTGGTGGGGGCTGTCAAGTGGGGTGAGGGGTGAGGAGGTGCTGTTCAGGCGGGTGGGGGGTTGTCGAGGGTTGTTTGGGGGTGTCCGGGGGTCGGGGGGAAGTCTAGGAGTGTGGTGGGGGCTCCAATGGGGTGGGGGAGGGTTGTCCAAGGGTTATACATGAGGGTGGGAGCTCCAATGGGGTGGGGGAGGGTTGTCCAGGGGGTATACATGAGGGTGAGGGCTCCAACAGGGTGGGGGAGGGCTGTCCAGGGGGTATACATGAGGGCGAGGGCTCCAACGGGGTGGGGGAGGGCTGTCCATGGGGTATAAATGAGGGTGGATGCTGTTTAGTGGGTAAGTTTTATATGTTATCTATTTACATGGTTATTTTTGATGTACTTCTGTTTTTGTGGTATGATTTCTTGATTTATTTTCTGGTTGATTCTGGTGGAGAGAAGATCACTGCATTCTGTTTTAAAAAAAATTGGGTTTATCATGTCAGTTATTTAATAACCGACGTGATAAAAGGCCTGGAGAATGGTTTATCACATTGGTTATTTAATAACCAACATGATAAAGGGCCTGGAGAATGGTTTAGCACGTCGGTTATTGAATAACGGACGTGCTAAACGGCCTGGACAAGGGTTTATCACGTCAGTTATTGACTAACCGACGTGATAAACCCCCTCCCACCGGTTTATCACGTCGGTTATAGAATAACCGACGTGATAAACCCCCCTCCCCCAGTTTTTCACGTCGGTTTTATATGAACCGACCTGATAAACCACGCTCAGCCTGGTTTATCACGTCGGTTCTTATAGAACGGACGTGATAAACCACCCTCACCCCAGTTTATCACGTCAGTTCTATATGAACCGACGTGAGAAACCTTCTCACCCATGTTTATCACGTCGGTTGTTTATGAATGGACGTGATAAACCATTGTCCAGGCCGTTTATCACGTCAGTTCTTCGATAACCGACGTGATAAACCATTATCCAGGCCTTTTATCATGTCGGTTCTAAAATAACCGACGTGATAAACCATTATCCAGGCCCTTTATCACGTCGGTTCTAAAATAACTGATGTGATAAACATCGCGATTTTATGCTTTTTGACATCAGTTTTTAAATAACGGACGTCAAATACCTTATTTATAACGTCGCACGTATTAAAGTCGGCTAGAAACCGTCGTAAAAAATTAAAAATAACCGACGTAAAAAACGTTTTCTGCACTAGTGATTACTTAATAATTAGATATGTAATTAGTTTTCTATAATTCAATTTGCTGATATTTTACGGTTTAGAGTTTTAGATAATTAGGACATATCTCATATAGAGAAACTTAAATATTACTAGTAGACACTTCTACTCAGAATCCATTTTTTGATAAAAGAAAAACACTTTAAAAAGAAACATGATATAATTTCATGTTTTAATAGAATAACTTTTCCTTGATCCCATAGATGACTCTATTTTTCATTAATTCATTTGAGAAAAATTTTAAAAACATAGGATGAGAATAAAATTATTAGTAAGTGACACACATAGATTGATAACTGTTTGACTTATAAAATCATGAAAACCGTGAATAATTTGTCATAATGTAATACTTTTCTTGTTTAATAAATATTAAATATACATAACTAAATATAAGCTCATTTATTAAACTTTTTTTTACCGAAAAGCTTCCAAAAATTCCATATAAATTCACAGATAACATATAATGGTAACTTGGGTCATAAATATACATAAATTGAATAACAATACGGCTGTCTTCCACACATATCACTAAACAGAATAACAATAAGGCCAATTTTCATACCCAATGCATTGCAGGTTATAATGTTAAAACCCATCATTTGTTTATCATGTAACCACCCATATTTTGTTTTTAATGTAACTACTCATCATTAGTTTGTCAGGTAACCACCCATAAAATTTCTAAGTACCATTATATAATCATAAAAAATAAAGTATTGCAATTATCATAATATAACTCATAAAATTTCATTTTCAATCACAATAGATCACTTCAAGAATAAAACACCAAAAATGTAATAATGTATTTATTTTCTTTTAAAATCATAATGCTTTATATAAGAATCCAAATATCAAATAACGGTTACAATGGTGGTGAAGACGTTATTTTCGTGTTGTTTAAAAACATTATTTTTTGTCATTTAGTGAAATTTTTCATAGGGAAAATATTCCATTTGAATGAAATTAAAATTCAATGGGGTTTATTATGAACCTTAAAAAATAAGGTCATGTATTAATTAAAATATTCCTCAATGAATGGAGATTGAGATAAAGTCCCTTACAAAGATCATGTCATTAAATGAAGGATAAATCAATGAATTAATTATGTATGAAAAATGAAAATATACCCAATATAAGTGGATATTTAGTGTAGAATGTTCATAATTCATTCACACATATTCTTGAAAAAAACAATGACATGGATATTTAACTCAATGAAAGGATATTGTGTTAAGATTCTCTTTACCTTGAGCCTGACTGGTCACGTTAAATCATTATGTTTCAGAATAAAAAAATCAAATTATTTTATAATTTTTGTAGAATATTTTTCAAGTAAATTATTCATTTTATATCAATTATTACCATTTTATAAAAATTACATAACTATTTAAGACCATATTGATCAATTTATCGATATTCTGTACTTTAGTAAAAAATGAGCTTGTTTTGATGTAACATTTCCATATAGTAAAAAAGTAAACCATCTCTAGAATATTCGTATTTGTGATTTAAATATCATATATATCTGATATATATGTATTTATTATGCACATAATATTTATAGATAAGGAATAAAATGCATTGTTCATGCAGATGGTAGGTCGTACGTTCACATGAACACTACCATCATTTTTTTGTCATATTATGGGAATAAAAAATAAATGATGCATAAGTATATCGTAATTATAGAATAATATCTATGTTATATATGTTACATAATTTCATTAACTACATCCTTTATATGTTCCATGTATGGAATCAATGAGACAATTATCTTTTATGTGGCGGTAGTTCGCACTTTCTCAAATCAAATTATCGTATTTACACATTATGGAAAAGAATAAAGGTGTACTAAAAATAAAAACTATAGATTAATAGATACAATATAATAATAATATATATCAAATATAATAAAACTCCATCATAATGGCCACCATGATATGTGGTTGGAAAAAACTGAACAATCATCGTTTCGTGGGGCAAGAGATCGACATACACAAAAACAGTATGTTCATATCCATTAGGTGTAGGTGTGTGTAAGTGTAGTTTAAAACATCCTCATAAAATAATAAGATTATATATTTTATAATAATTTTTTTCTTTAATAATATAATAATAAGATCATAGAGAGTGTAGAAGAAAAATGAAGGAAAGGATCTTGAGAGAAGACAATACCTCTATATCAGGTAACTCCTTTTGATTTTAGCCAAAAGGATTTCTTGAATTCCCTTATGCCCAAGGTTTGTCTTGTTGGATGATTGAATAAATTTATTTAGCATATTTCATTATAATTTTGAAGAGAAAATGATCTTCAGAGGGGTGAGTAAGTGGGTAGAGATGGTGGCTTTTTATAAGAGGGACATGGGGCAATTTTGGAATGTATGGAAATATTATTTTATTTTGTTTTGTTTTTAGAATTATAATAGTTAATAAGTGATAAATTTAGAGGATATGATGAGTATGGGTGGAATTCATCTGAACTGATACATTTTACAAATGTTTAGGTCATAAAAATTAACTATTCTGTAATCATTAACCATTAATTAAAATATTAACTCTTACAATGTATTCTTGTATTTTCATAATATATGGTTTATATAATTAATATAATAGTCCAATAGAACAACAACTAGATCATTAATTAAAATTATAAAATTATATAATTAATATTACACAATAGCAGTGTTTTAGGAGTAATATATCATTTAATAAAAAAGTATTTGTTTTGAAAACAAATTAAGTCAATTTTGACACTAATTTTTAATTGATTTTTGTTAAAGTCATAAAAACATGTTTCCTTCAAACCAAATGAATTAAATCATCCCTAAAAGTAAATTTCATCCAAAATATTTGTGTATGGAATCAAAATTTTCAAATTACGTTTATTTTAAGGACTTTAATATCATTTATCTTGATCTTTTATTAATAAGGTAATCACTTTATCATCATTGTGTCATAAATAAATTTATTTATTTATTGTGTAAAAATTAAAAATAAAATACCATTATGTACGAAATGTTTTTATATTTTTAATGAATATTTATAGTCAAATAGGTCATTTATATAACCCCTCAATAAATTTTTTTTATTAAAAAGATACTTTTTTGTGTTATATTTCTATTTACTCTAAATTAAATATTATAACAGGTCATTTTCAAACCCAAGTAGCTACCAAATTGCATAAGTTCTACCTAAGAATTTTTTGTCAACCATTTCTCATCCAATAATATTTTTATACAAGTTAGTGTAGTTTTATATTATTATTGTAGTATTTTCACCCTTATTTAACTAATTTACACTTTAACCAGGGTAATGAAAAATAATTTCTGAATTTACTGAACATAATGTCCAAAAAAGGTTCTTTTGTACATAATTTGTACCTTTTGATTCAAAATATGGAATTCAATTTTGAAAATTCAATACAAATAGTTGGTGGAAATTAATTTAAAATAAATTCACATTGTCAAAACTAGAAAACAAGTTTTTAAGGTGTAAAAACTATAAAAATATTGACATGGGATTATGTACAATTTAAATATGAAATTACATAAAATTACTATAATTTGAATAAATGATATAATCATAATCCAATTACAATTAAAACCAATTAAAATGACAATATAACTATCTAAATAAATTGGATGAAAATTTATTTTTTAATTAAAATGTAGTATTTTTCAATATCCATTAAAATAAGGATTTTTTCAAAAAAGTACCAAAATTTCAACTAATGTAAATTTTTAAGCCCCACTTATACAGAATTAGATTAATTTGTTAAATAGAATATATCAATGTTAAAAACAATATTTAATAATGGTTCTCCGTCAAAATATGTTAAACCGGGCTTTTAAAAATATTAGAGTATATTATGCTTTAAATCAGATTCATTCTTTCTTTATAGATCAAAAATTTATTATATAGATGTAAAAACAACAAGTTTAACCATATTGTAGTTACATTTGTTCATTCCTTCCCATTCAATGACTGGGTATTGACTACCATTTAAAATAACAATAATATTTTCTTATTTATTTTCAGTATAACTCAATGATGTGTGCAATATATGGTTTCGAAAAAAAAAACAAGTTTTCACATGTCAAGAATGATATTGAAAAAAGAATCCCCTTTAACATAAAAATTAAATCTTATTCAAAAATATTAATTGATAAGAGATATATTATTCTATAAATAACTAAGATGTTACATTTATAGACCTTCATATATATTCCTTATCAATGAGATGAGGTGACTACTCTCTCATCGGTGTCTCATTCTCCCGAGTCACATGAACATAAAAACAATTCATCCATAATACGCAGACTACATGTTTCTTCTTCCCATGAAGAACCTTTTTCACAAAACCAACCATCCTAACTAGATTCTTAATCATGGATAAATTGGTTTCAATGTAAATATCTTCCTAGATAATGATTTGATAATGGATAGAAAGTTACTTCCTATGCTTGTATACATAAAAAAAATTAACAGAAGTCTACTATAATGTAATGGATAAATAGGGAGACACTCTCCCCACCTCCTCAACAATCTCAAAAGGATGCACAAACCTTCGCAAAATATTTCCATGTTTCCAAAGGCATCTATGACCCAACTATGGTGGAACATTCAATAATAATTTTTCACCTATAGAAACCTCCAAAGTTCATTGAGGATGATTATAATAGGATTTATATGATCTTAAATCCATCATAGTTATTTTATGATTCAATTGAACCATTATTCTAGTCTCTTGAAACAAACTCGGTCAATCCATGAATGTTTCACTATTCTATAACCAACACAATGGAATATACAGAAGTCTATAAATTGCATAAAAATGATCCATTACAATATTATAATAGTGACTATTTTTGTTGGAATGTTCAACTAGACCTAAATGGCCATCTCAAACTCTACCAAGGGAATGAAGGCATGCACATAGCCTGTCCTCAAGAGTATATAGTACTCATTCATTTTATACATTCTTATATAGATTATATATATCAGGACAAATTGTACCTGGGATCCAATTTACTCTATAGGGGATTAATAAAATTGAGATGAAATATGGGTATCTTAATCATAGATTATAGTATAATTAATTTCATGCAATATGACAACCTCTTTCTCAGAGAGACTTCCTAAATCATTAAATTTAGTTGGATCACCAATGAGTATACACTGAGATGGTTTGGTATTCTGATTGATCAAATTACATATCATATTATTCCCTTGAGGGGTATAATGAATCCAAACCACAAAATCAATAGAAATATCATCCCACTTCTATGTCTGCATATGACAGGCCTGAAGAAAACCTGAATGTTTTTGGTACTCAGTTTTTCCGTGTTAGAAAGTATAAAAATAGAATGAAAGTTAGTAATATCTCTCTCTATACATAGACATCATAATTAATTTTTTATTTTTTATAACATATTCCTGGTACCGGGTTTTATTTCCCACTATAAACAATAACAACCCACCATAACAAAAAATCTCATTAGAAAATATATAATGTACCAATTATGGAAACACAAGGAATCTTTAGAGGAAAAAAACCATGAACCAATTGTACTCCCACAATAAAAAGATTCCCTAATTCCAAAAAATTAAACATAATTATACTTATCCTAAAGAATAATCTCAAGAATAGTGTAGATAAATGGAACATTTGTATAAAAAAATAATGTTATCTTATACCCCAAAATGAAAATCTAAAAATAGTAGTAACATATACCAATACATTAATGAGTCTTTCATGGTCCGGGTTTTATTTTTCCTTATCCATAAAATGATTTTGGAAAAATTCAAAACACAAATAATATAGATATTTTACCCAAAACTAGTACCAATGGATGAAATCATTTTGAGAGAATCTATATATCATCATGTTGTGGTTTTAATAAATGGTAAAAATTCCTCCGAAAAGTAAATTCTACAAACTATTTGATTAATTTAATACATGTGCGCATTTGATGGGTTGTAATATTCCCCTCATGTGTCCTATGATATATGGAACAACCTATTGTAATATCATTCCAATCCCAAGAAGCACCCTTTATTAAAAACATTATATTGTATTTTTCAAGTGATAATATCCTCCATATTATTAAAATCAATTAAAAACCATTATTGTCAGAAAAAAGTAATATGAACATATATTCAAGAATCTAGAAATTAAATTAAAATAGCTTGGCATAAAGTTAATGATCTCTCATGATTTTTAGAAAAAAAATCAAAATAATTCATGTAATCTTCCACAGTTTTTTAGAAAACCAAGATGTCCTACCTGAACACCACCATGAAAAAAATAAAATTTCTCATGTATAACCCTTTTAATAAATCTTATAAACATAGTTTCATAAATGGTCAGAAAAAAAGAATAACAATATACTTTAAATATCCATAACTATTATTGTTGGTGGTTTATTAAATATCAAACAATTTAATTTCCAACTAGTGATAACAAGATCAATGATCAATCATTAATAACAAATTCACGCATTATAACTAAAATAATAAAGCACACATCGATGGTAAATGATAATTTTATTTACCATAACTCAATTGTGTTATTTGTATATAACACATAGGTGAAGTGACCAATGTGAATAATTCAAAAATAGAATAAGAGAAACTCACCTGGCACACATAAGAATTTAAATCCTCATTTTAAAAAATCATTCATCCTATTATTCATCACATGTTGTTAATCTCATTCCATATAGTGGCATGGAATATACATTAGCTGAGTGCTAGGTACTATATCGATGGAGAAATCCAAATATCTTAATAGTGTAATGCTTGGTAAATCAGATGGAAACAAATCATGAATATCAATGAAAACTAAAGAGATATAATAATTCAATTATTCTCACTCCATCCACAAATTGAGAACGTATGTTACGCTTCATAATTTTAAAAATAATGTTCTAATCTATTAATACATAGGTCGCATTGTGCCTTAATAACATGAAACACACCATTGGTTACCCTAAAAGAGACCCGTCGAATATAATAGTCAATGTGTGCCTTATAAAAAATCAGTCAATCCATCAAAAAACTTATTCCAAGATGTTTCATATATATGAGTAGAAAATTAAACATCATCCCAAAATATATTTGATAGAATAAAATAGTTATATTAGAAACCTAGTTATCTCCATGTTCTAATGGGCCTAGAAATATCTATTACATCAAAATGAATATCAATGGGAAGATTTGGAATATACAAATAAATAATTGATATGAATGACTAAGATCTAATGATATCAACTAATGTATTCATTAATTATGATAATGTAGTGATAGTTCCTCTCATAGTCACTAGAGACAGATTGACATCCTACATAGACTCTTCCACTATGTAAAGAATCTTCTTTTAGGTTTCTTATGGATAGAACCCATAAGTTTATAAACTATATATTTTCACCATATAACTTTTCCATATTGAATAACTCATGAAACATTGTGAAATTGAAATAACATGATAGAAAATCTATAAGCGATCGAGGAATATGAATGAATTAAAATTATTAGAGGCCTCTGTACAAACCTGTTTCAAATTCCAAACCTTGAAACTCTAAAAGACCCTCATGGAACATATTTTAGGAATTTTAATGTGTATGGATGATTCATATTATCAAGATCCACCATTAGAAACATCAAACCTTACCATTCATTTAAATGAACTAACAGAACTACCATTAGGTGATATGGAACCCAGGTCTACTCTGACTTACAAGCAATGTCATTCCCAACCATCAATGTTGTAGCCATCACAATGGTATAATAGTTCAAATTCATCATTTAAATTTTGGATTTAATATCAAATAGATTCTCATCTAAAATATTGGTGCCTTATGTTTCACATTAATCACTACCTTAGGATAAAACTGGACAATTTCATCAAATAGGTTGACATACTATTTCACTAACTTCATTCCATACTAGAGGATTATAAACCAAATATAATTCCCTGTTAAAAACTATTCATGATATAACTATTCAATGAAAATAAATCAAATATCATTCCAATAAAAGATTTATTTTGGATGGAGTAAGACTCTCAATAGGGGAGGTGAATTGAGTACCCAAAAAAAATTTCTATCAAAATGGGTTGGAATAAAATCACACACATAAATAAAAAATGGCCCAATTTACCAAAAATAGTTTTTTGATATATGTATTAATATATTAGAACTTTTCTCAAAATATTTATTTTTCATGGTTAAATAAATATAAAAAATTATTTCTCCCTTTTATGTAATGTATCTTAACTAAAATTTTATTTAAAAAATTATGATAAATTATCAAAGTAGTGGTTTTTTTACAATTTAAAATAAACTTGGTTTTTATGAAAAAGAATAAATTAAATCAAAATACACAGTGGATTTTGAATTCCTGTGGTTCACTCCTAGGATAAGACTTAGTCCTCTTCACATGTTAATAACTTGTTCCCAAAACATTTATATTTCTATAGACTTATTATACATAATGTGGTTTAGGTGTTACAATAGTATACAAATTATCCAAACCAGATAAGACTTATTCATTGTTTTGTGGGAGTATAAAAAACAACATGTTAGAAATGTACCACTAACAAAAAACGTTGAAAACATGTGTTAATGAATTCTTAAGATATTTATCTATCCTCAAATTTAAAAGAATGAAAAAATCTGTGTTTTATAAAATAGATTATGAACAAGATTCTCTAAATTTAAATATATATTAAAAAAGGGGAAATGAGAAGTGTAGAGAGATTCTATTTATCTGAATGACATGATCTGCAGCTCATAATTATCAAAATGTACATTCAAAAGAATCTCAAGTTGAATTTGAGATTTTTTTTTAAAAATAGTGTGATTAAAACTCCTTTATGTGATTATGTAGGAAGTTTTCAAGATGATCAATGGTATTAACTTTGTATAAAGTTTATAGAGGGTAAGAATAATTTATTCATAAAATACATCATAGTTACTCAACTCTCTTCACTTTTACATTTATAACTTTTTAATCTGATCTATATTTTACAAGGGAGTATTATTCGATTTTTAACATTAGTAGCATCAATGATAATCCAATGGATCTTATTGTCCTTATATTATCCTTTCCGAACATAACATTAAATAATATTTGCCTAAAAATTAAGGAACAGTCAATTGAATAAGTTTTATAATTAAATTAAATAAAATAATAATTATTAATATTTTCATAAAATTGAAACCTAATCAAAAGGTGATGGTGAGTCTTTTGAAAAGTGATATTGGTGGTGTCTATGTTTGGTGGTGACTCATAGTCAAGTGGTGAGACATTCAAATTGTTTCTTGTTATGGTGGTGACTCTTTGTAATAGTGAAACATTTCAGTGGTTTCTATTTCTAGTATTGAGACATAGGCTAGTGTTATATTAGGTTGGAGGTGAATCAAGCTAACAGTGAATCATCCCAATACACAACATCTTTTAGGTCATAGTGATGAGTCATTATTTGTAGTGTCTCAAGGTTAGAGTGAGTTTTTTTATCGGTTATAATTTTCTATGCTTTGTCCAATTTTCATCTAAGTAGCATCTCATTGATGACAATGACTCTTCCTGAGCAGAGAGCCTTTATTGGTAGTGTATCATTCGTACGTTAATTTTTCCAATATGCCTAATAATATAAAATTAAAAAAACATGGACCACATTAATTATCACAATAACCATGATTTTATGACCATTAAAACTATGAGGTCAATAATTTACTTTTTTATAACGAACTCAAATAATAGAATTTTATATTAATTTCATTTAATGAAAATCATGAAAATATAATTAAAAAACATAGTATCAAAGGAAAAGGTGATTACATTTATTAGTAATACATCAATGGAAAATACGGAAGGAATGATATCACATAGTATAAATGGAATGTAGAAATATATATAGAAGAAAGGATGTAACAAAATTACTATAAAATTTCTCAAGAAATAAATTCCATAATAGTGTTCCTCTATTTTGGTAATATCAACAATTATACCATAAAATAAAAGTAATCGGATAATTTCTTTTGAAAAATTCACTAATTGTACAAAAAAATGGTCAAAAGAAATTTAAAATAGTATCTCATAAAAACCATAAATGATAGCAACACATCAACTCAGGCTCATTGGAAGGTTCCAAGAGTGACTTTCCCTTGTCCTTGGATAAGGTAGAAGGATGAGTTGTAGGTATTGATGTAACTATATGAATTGTTCAGGTAACTGAAGTGATTTTTGAAGAAACATTTAAAATAACCGAAGGAGGTCAAGGATATTGAATGAGGTTACACTAGATGTGTTGAACAACCAACATGTGACTGATAAAAAATTGTCGGAACCTATCCCAAAAAGGTAAATGATGGTTTCTAGTCACTCCAACCCGGAAGTAATTTGTGGTAGTTATAGGAGGAGTTTGGTGGGTTGTAACATGTATAGACTATTGAGCCCCAATAGTAGTCCTATAAACATGATGAAATGGTTTCATAAGGAGAATGAAGTATATTACCATATTTCCACCTTTACCCACTACATTATATATGTATTTCTTTTCTTCCATAAAATGATTCAACAATAGAGAAAATACATTAAACAAATCATATTGTTCCTTGATGGCTCAGGTCACAAGAGGCATTCTGAAACTCTTATCAAAATATATGAAACTAAAATCCAGGGAATGCTCAATATATATCTTTCTAATATAATAATTGATTGCCTTGGTTATAGTTTCTCGGTTAGACTTTATTTCCATAGAATATTATGCCATCAAATTGAGATCATGATCACTATTATACCTTATTCTTTATACGGTTTCATGAGACTATGCAATAGAATAACTTGAAGTAATGGATAAATAATTTTATCCTTTTCTATTACCGAATAACTTTGAAAATAAACATGAAAAACATTAGTCAGAGACATATATGTATGACTATATTTCAATAATGCATGATTTTCAAATTTCATCAATAAATCATCCATAATAGCTATAAAAGAAGAATTGATCCCTTCTATAACAAATCTCAAAGAATTTAGTCCATTGGAAATATTATATTCCCAATTTCCCCTTCCTGAATATAGTGAATCATAGTTGGTTGAATATGATGAATCACCAAGTCAAATAGTGATCTCAAATACTGGTCACTTATCATAATAAGAAGTGGTCTGTTAATTTTCAAGACCATTACAAAATCATAAACTAAATTCTCTTTATAAGCATCTAAGTCAATCTTAATTATAATACCTTTTGAATATAATCAAAAAACAGGTGTAGGGTATCTTATAAGGGGAAATGTTTCTAAAAACCCAATAATAAAAATCTGATTTAGAAATGAACCCTTATGTTCTATTTCTTCTCAAATGGAAGGATCTCCATTTTCCTTAGTGAATTGACAGGAAACAAACTCCATTCCTTTGAAAATGGATCTATCCCAAATTTAGATGGCTTAGAAGGAAATTCATGAATTGATGAACGAATTTTTCTATATACTACTACAGAACTTATACCAATAGATGTATCAAAGGTTCTTTGTTCAATAGAGGGTTCACCCTAACTTTTCTCATCAAATTAATGATTACATGAAGCACCTGCATCTCTCAACTGATTATCAACACTAGTATCAAATGATATATAGTTATAAAAAATATTTTCTATATGCTCACCATCCATCTTTTCAGCCACATGCTTATCAACAATAGAAATAATTCTCACCTGCTAAAAAAAATATGATCTATCTCTATCTAATCAATACCTATAGACATATGGTTTGCATCAATAGCATCCTTAATAACTATATGAACTACCAATAATGGTGATTTATCCCCCACAAAAAATCATCTCCCTTTTCTCTTGAAGAAACATCAACATCACTAAAAAATATGGTCATATCTTCTAATCTATAAACAAAAACCATCAAGAAACGTAAACAGATCTTGAAGAATCTATACATCCTCAATTCTAATTTTTCTATCAGAAAAATATGTGTCTTATCCTTTATCATCATCATAATCATCACCATAATAATAATAATCATCAGCATCCTTTGTGTCTTCTTCTTCAACACCAATAGCATTGTCATCAAAAAAATATAGAACTAATTCTGAACATATATTCTCAAGAGACTTTAGTCTCTTCCTCATAAATTTTTACCAATTTTTCTCATTTATGGAAAGTCCTATGTAGAATAAGAGCAAAATATGTTATAGAAAGACCCCATTGAGATTGGTCAGGGACACCTACCTCATTAACATAAAATTCCTTGTCCACTAATTCCATTGAGGAAGAATTCTCTTCTTCCTCATAATTTTATAAGTAGTAATTAATTTCATCAAGCTCTAGACAAGGGTCTAAAAAATCTCTTTGTCTTGAAGGATGACCAAAATGATTAAACACATCCTAAATCATTTCCTTATAAGCTACAATTTTTTCTTTCAATTTATCCATGTGATCTTCGACCATCGACAAATTAATGCTGTCCAAAAAATTCTAGAAAAGTACACTATAGATTCCTTGTTTTCACCAACTAATCCTTTTTCATTAATCATAGAATAAATCCACTTTAGGTAGATAAAATAATTTGATATATAGTTTGGCTTGGTCATTTCCACAATATAATGCATAACATATCTACAGTGGTAGACATTATTTACTCTATTAATAATACATAAAAAATAAGTTCCCTAATACCTTGAGGTAGAAATGTCACACGTTCATGGGTAGAAAAAACTATAGATCTATTTGAAGAGAAATATACTCTATCAAAATAACATAGAAGAAATAAGCATTTCAACTATTCCCTCTACATTCAACACATCAAGGAATTCTTCATAGATTAAATCATC
The DNA here is from genome assembly GCA_963277665.1 of Viscum album. Lineage (NCBI taxonomy): Eukaryota > Viridiplantae > Streptophyta > Magnoliopsida > Santalales > Viscaceae > Viscum > Viscum album. Next base: position 2,128,660,185 of record OY728150.1, on the reverse strand, counting down.
TCTATCATCCAAAATAGTTCCTTGGTAGTCATTGAAAACACATTTACATGGAAAGTTTATACCATTATCCCATTGTATTGTGGGAAAATAAATTTGGTGTCCTTTAATCATAGTTTTCAACCTGTATTTCTATTCTTATTCAATCCCAAACACTATATAAAAATAAATCTGATATACCAACCATTGATAAAACTTCTATTATATGAAGAGAACCATTACATCCATTCTTAATTTTATAGAGATTCAAATATATATAATATCAACATAAAAACCATTCAGCACTCACTTCTTTCTCTAGAACGACTATTATTTTCAAAATCTTAAGTGACAATGTTTTTACTGGTGTAGGACTAATATGTTCCCCTTTCTATTTCATTGAAGACTATTAATTTTATGGTGAATATTCTGATGGTTTCTTCACTCTGTCAATGGTGTTCATGTCGATTTGATTGGTCTAAGGTGAAGGGATGGTCAAAGGGTTGGGAGAGAAAGATCACAAAAAGATAAAGATCAAAAGGGCATCATGGAAGAGTGTTCATTGAAACAATAAAAGGTTGGTATTTAACATTTTTTATTTTTAGGTATTCTTAAGATAAAATTTTTAAATTAGGATATAATTATAATCAATTTGTATAATACACAAAAAATGAAATAAAATATGGTAGTTAAAAACTATTAGTTGAAAGAGTTTGAGAAAGGGATGAAATGTTCCAATGGTGTGAAATTTAACAACAGTGATAATTTCAATGTTGAGAATCCAACAATGTTGATAAGTCTTAAACAATTTGATGTATAAATGGTAGATTTATCAATGGTAAGACATTATCAATGGTTATAAATATATAATGGTGAAAAATATACTATGGTCAGTCCCATAGAAATGAATATAACTGATAATAATCCTAAAAAATTCATTTCTCATGTAATTCATTCACATAGATTTCAAAGTATTAGTGAATATATCAGTAAGATGATATTCAATAAAAATGTATTAAAAGAGTAAAATCACCATTTTGAAAATATACTCTAAACAATTGATTTCTGACATCAATAGGTTTTATTCCATAATGTGACTTTGTATACTAATAAATATTTATATCACATGTATTATCGTAGTTTATAGGGACAAGTTACAATTGATATCTATAGTATAGTAAAGTGTGTTTCATCATCAATATTTGAGCAGAAAATCTACCTGAAGAAATGTATTGAACTTTAATAGTAGATAGCAACAAAAAAATATTCTTCTATGTATACCATGAATCTAGAGAACTTCCCAAAAATTTACATGTTATAGAGGTTCATTTTCTATCTAACATAATTCCAGCAAATTAAACATCAAAATAACTAATTAAAACAATTTATTTCCCCTTTTGTAAATATATAATAATGTTTTATTATAATTTTTGTATTTGAAATTATTTTTACATAAAACAAGTGTGACTCTTTTGAATTTTCATGAAATAGAGAACAAAAACCCACACTGAACACAATATCAAGTTGGAAATAAGAAATATAGAGAAGAATTAAAATCATAGATCTGTAACTATTTTGATCTAATGGTTTACCGGATTCATTAAGATCTAATTTAGATGTAGTACTTGAAGGAGTATCACTACACTTTGTGAAATCCATATCAAAATATTTTTAAAATATCCTTTTTATATTTATTTTGCGTTAAAATGATTCCTTATTTATTTTGAGGTATTTGAAATCCAAAATGAATTTGAGTTCACCCATTAAACTCATATCAAGTTTATTTTTCATCATTTTGGAAAAATCACCATATTAGGCATTTAAATAAGATCAAAATATAATATCTACAATATATACTTTTACATATAAAAAATATTCTACAAATTAATTTAAAAACAATTTTAGGATCAAATATAAAATTTGGAAAACATTTTGAAATATGATTACTGATTATGCAATCATTTTGAGCTTTATGAGATTATCTGAAACCATAAAAATATTTTTATACTTTTAAAACTACATTTTTTATATTAATATGTTTAGACCTGTGGGTTTGTCCATAAAAAACATCCTCAATTATATACCCATTTTAGAATGAACTCCTAAAATCCATTTGATATTGTTTGAAATCGAGATGAGATGCATATGCTAATAGTATTCAAATGGATTGAAGTATGTCTACTGGTGTAAATCTCTCTTCAAAATACATTCCATACGCCTTTTTATATCCTTATGCAACAAGTCTAACATTTTTTTTACTATAGTGCATGATTTATCTACCTTGTTTCTAAACACCCATTTAGTTCCTATATTAATTTTTTCCTCAGGATTACCCTATAGTACCCATAAATTATTACTTTTAAAACAATTTACTTATACATTCATATCCATTACCCCTAATTCATACTTAATTTCATCATTGAAGTTCATTAGTTCATCCTGATAAAATAATGCTAGATGTTCAACATAATTTCATAGAGAATCACAACTGTGTGCATGTATATATAGGTCTCTAAATAAATCCTCAAATGTATGGTGATTAATGGTCCTAAGAACAATAGAAATTGTAGGGATTTTTATTTAATATTCATCTATATTTCATGGTTCTTTTATCTAGAAATTCCTCAGAAAAATAATATTTTTCTGATTTCTCCACAATATAATTAGCATGTTTAGAATTTAATTTTATAGTTGGTTAAAAATCCTCAATATTTTCTAATGAGCACATGTGATCATGTGGATATGTCTTACCAAATTTGATATGAACCGATTCTTCCAAAAATCATGGACCTTCTTTAAAAACACCGATAATTTTCAAGATATTGAATTACATAACAAAGTTCCTTTATTTCACATTGGGGAAACATTTTTAATACTATCCTTAGTGTTATGAATAATGTATTTACAACCAAAAAATATTATGTAATTAACCATATCCTTTATTTTATTCAAATTATAATAATAGAAATTTTCAAGATAGGTATTTTTAAAACTCAATTGATTATATAGAAGGATTTATTCAAGGAATATTTCCAAAAGGATACATTTATTTCATATTCATTTTGGATCATCTTAGATATTTCATGATGTTTTCAATTCTCTCTTTCAACAAATCCATTCAACTCGAGTGTCCTAGGATTATAGAAGTTATTACTATATCCATTTTTTGTGAAAAAATATTCAAAGCATTGATTTTCAATGTTATATATTTGGTAACATCTTGAGGGTTTAATTATATGTCCACAAAAGTTTTCTATAGATATACCTTACATGGTGAAATAATAAAAAACATCAATTTTATGAGTATTGAAGAACATCCTAGTATACCTAAAAAAATAATCCCCTAATATATTGATAGATTTATTCTCATCAATACAAGAAAATATATATTTCATAGGTAAATATTTATAAATCAACTCAAGAGGGTTATTAGTTTAATAATCTTTATTTTGATTAGAAGAAATAATATGTTGCTTCCATTTTTTATTGGGGTTACATACTTTTTCTTTTGGGAACTCTATTTTGGGCAGATCCTTGACTAAACATTTATAGTAACAGTACTATGTGGGTGAATATTATTATGACATTGTCTCATATGAAAATTCCAATATTCTCTATGAAAGGAACTCAAGAACGAATCATTTTGAGAAATTAATGAATTAATATTAATAACATAATTAGTTTCATCCCTTAATGAAATAAGGACTAAACCTTATTTATAATCAAAAACATTAAAATAATTATTTTCAAATTTTACATAAAACAATCATTACATAATTCTGAGATTCTATGAAAATTATACATCAAACCATCAAAAAATATTATCATTGAAATTAAAACATAATTATTGTTACGAATTTGTCCATGGTCAGTTATTTTTCTTTATGAATTATCCCAAAAAGTGAAATAACCACCATCAAACTTTATTAGGTTCTTGAAGCTATAATACTCTCATGTCATATATCTTGAACAAATACTTTTGAAGTACCATAGTATTATTTATGATGTATTCAATTAATTTTCCAAAAAAAATATTTTACATGAAACGAATACTCTACCTAGATATTATTGGGTCTATAATGGTTTACAATAAGATAATTAGCAACCAATTTTTTCACATAGGTTTATTAAAAAAAATCATCTTTGAGATAAAATTGTTTTGGGTCCCATTGAAAAAAATATAATTAGTTCTTTCAAATTTATTTTTAGTTACAAAATTTATCATTAATATTCACCTTTTTTCATGTTGGTATCCCTGATTTAATACCAATTTTGGTTTAAATTTTTTCCCAAAATCAATGTATGTGTTTATATACCATTGATAAAAATTTCAAAGTCCATATTTATTTTTTCTGTAGGAATTTTATGTTGACACTTATTTTTTACAAATAATTATTTTTAACTTTTCCTACAGTTAAATCATTTTTAATATTACAATATAAAGCATGTTGTCACCTAAAAACATTATAATTATTGTTATTTTCATTAATATTGTGTTTTATAATTTTTCAATATTAAAAAATTTATTAATCAAGCATGTCATAATCATTATGTACATTATCAAAATTATGATAAAAATTTACAAGAAAAACATTATGAACATTTGGTACCCTAGAGGCAGTAGTCATTATGCACATATTGGCTCGAGATGACATTTTTTCAGTGGATATTCAAAATCTCTAGACTTTTCCTTAGAGGAACTATAATTTACATTAATGTATTTTTTAAAAACATTGCTGAATACTATTACATTTCTTTCTTTCTGTTTTTGATAGTCTTCCATAAAATTTTCTTTCTATTTTGATTTTTTACTGGTAATTTCATTATCATCTTTCTTCTAACCATCAATATAGTTGTCTTTACTATCCTACATTGCTTTATATGTATAATTTTTAAAAAATTTATTATTTATATTAAATTTATAAGATAAAAATTTCATAAATTCCATCTCCTCATCACTACCTGGAGGTGGCTCACTATCTCTAGAACATTCAGTTAGAATCTTTTCCATTTCCTTTCACTCGGTTTAGATGAAGTTGGCTAGAAAGCTATAAAATTTCTATTTGGATCATCGTATTCCTCCTGAATTAATTACATAACTTCTTCACCCATCATGAGTTTCCCAACAAACTTATTGAATTGTAGTTTTTTAATGTCACATTACTCTCTCATTGAAATATACAAGCCTCTCCATCTTTCTAGAAAGCATCTTAGCAATTTCATAATTTAATCATTTTTAGATAAAATATTTTCCAATGAGATCACAGTTTTTCAAATTTCATTGAACCTAAGATTAATATCATAATTAATTCATTTGGACTAATCTAGAAATTATCTTATTGATTACTACATGTATTAAATTTCGTATCTTTGGAATTAGTTATTATGTCATGTGAAATAGCTAGTGTATCTCATATCTCTAAATCAATTTTACATGATTAAAGTATATTGAAAACATAATATTTAAAAGTATGTAAAAGGAATTAATTAATTTATAATTATTTTTATAAGATATTTTGGTAGCTTCATCCCATGATGCTCAAACAGTTATATAAGGTTCATATTTATCATCAATGAAAGACTATATTTTTAACCCCATACTCTGTATATGTATTTGAATATTTATCTTCTATTGAGAATAATTATTACCATTGTAAAAACTAGGTTTGTTGGTAGCATAATTTTATTTTAAATTATTCACTTAATTAATTTAATTTTAACTAATAAAATTTTTATCTTTAAATAATAACTTAAATCACACATGAAATATTGGGAAAAACATTTACACCAAAGTGAACTTTCCTCAGATACAATCTATTGTTCAATGTGAGTAAATCATGAGGGGCAATGAGTTCATTACCCAATAAAAATTTATTCTAAAATAGATTTAAATAAAATCCTCCATTTATGTTTAAAACATCATATATTTAAGAAATAGTGGTTTGTTATATGTTTAAATATTTTAAAATATTTCCCAAAAGGATTATTAGGAAATGGAAAAAATAATATTCAATATTATTTAATCATTTGAAATAAATTTAATTAATCGAAATCATATATAAGGACCAATTTAGTTAAATAGTCAATGTAACATTTTTTTACAGTTTAAAAAATATGTGGTTTAAAAGAAAAATGAATAATGTAAAACTAAACACACTATGGAATTTAAATACAATAAGTTCAATCTCATGTTGAGATGTAATCATCTTCACATTGAAATCCCATGCTGCTAAGAAGTTGATATAATAATGAACTTTTGATCCACAACCTTTATCGGAAGATACTATAGTATACCAATTATCTAGGACAGACAAGATCCATTATAAAGTCTTCATGGGAGTATAGATAAAAAATATTACAAATATGTTCATCTATTATAACACGTGATAAATAGGTGTCATTATTTTGGAGATGATATATATGTATATTACAATTTATTGAAATAAATGGTTTGTGTTTTAAAAAAGAGAGTATTCACAAAATTCAAAAATTTGTATTGAAAATAAAAAGAGATAATGTTAGAAGATTAGAGATATCATGTTGCTCTGTCTTATATTATCTATAGCTCGTGACTGTCAATATATATTTGGAAATACATCTCAAGTCGTGTTTCATAATTTTTTTTTGAAAAATGGAGTGTCTCAAAATCCTTCTTGTGATTATGTGGGAAGTTGTTCATATTATCAATGGGATTAAATTTTTCTATAGTAAATCAAATGAAAGAACTCTTCAGGTATGGAACCATTCAAATCTACTAAATTTTTTTCGCATGTATATATATATATATATATATATATTGTTCATATAATATATATTGAATAAGGGTATCTTTTTCATCTTGTAATAGCATCAACTACAATGATTATCAACTATATCTTTTATTCCTCATAAAGCACATTCTGAGACTATATTTAATTCCCAACTATCGAGAAAATAAGAACAATAATTAGACTATGTTTGAGAATTAGATTATATTATAAATATTTAAATAAAAATGATAATTAAAAGAACAGATACAATGATTCTTTTGAAGAGTGACACTAGTGGCCTCTAAGTTTGGAGGATACTCAGAGTCGAGTGGAGAGATAATTGAACTGTGTCATGATCTGGTGATTAGTCTTTAGAATAGTGAAACTTTTTATGGGTGTCCCTGTTTGCTGTTGAGACTTATTCTGATTGTATGTTTGGCTTGCAGTATGTCACATACGAATTGACTCGTACTAATTGTGTGTTATCCCATTACTTAATCGTCTTTAGATCCAAGTAGTGAGTCTTTCATGATGAGGTATCATGGTTATAGTGAGACTTTTCTTATGGTGAGACATGTATAGAGTTGGCAATTTTCTATTATTTGTCCAACTTCCTTCTATGTGGTGACTCGTTACTAAAGGAGAATCATTCTCAATAGTGATTATTTATTAGAATTGTCTCATATGTAGGAAAATTTCTCTAAACTATCTCATAATATAAAATAATACATAAAACATTAAAATCATTAATTATAACAACAACCATGATTTGATGATCATTAAAACAAGGAGCTCAACAAACTCATCTTTTTTCATCAACACCATTTAATCCCACCTTCTATGCTAGAATATTCAAGCTTGAAGGTTTTCCGTTTCAAATACATTGAATCAAGCCCTTTCAAGAACAAAAATTTTATGTCTATATTTTTCATCTAATCATCAGTATCTTGTGAATCATATGACCCTTGAAAATATGGTGGTATCCGATGAAGAGAATCATGATAACTATCAATAGATTCATGCCATCGAGGTTCTATTACTATATCCAGAATGGTAATGGATAAAATTAATTTTCCAAGTGTTTGGATTGCACATTCCACTATATAAAAATGATTCTCATCCACTATAGGATCCTCTCAGTGGGGATTAATTGTATAATAATGTTTTTTCCTATTCAAATGTATCCCCATATGCATGGTTATCCACAAAATCAATTGAAAAAATTGAAATATTGGCAAGGATACAAAGATCATTAAAATAAATAATGGAGAAAAGAATATTAATTCCGTTAAAATAATTCAATTTTGTATTTTTAATAAAATCAAATAATGGTTAGGGTAAGATCTATAATAATATAAAATAATTCAATAAATAAACTTTTCTTAGGATCTCATGGATACTTATGTCTTGTTATAATGAAATATATAGTTTAATTCTCTCGTAACTATATTATACATCCATAAAATCTTACAGCATGTGAAACATTACAACCGCAACTACATACCGATATCAGAAAAAGATGCACCAATAGCTCAAATACCACTTTTTCCGGAACCTGTCTAAATACCTAATACCCTACCACATGAGCTAGTCCTGGAATAACTATATGGTTATTCCCAATACCTTTGGGTTTGATAATTTTACATGTAAAGATATCAATATCCAGATGGAATAGGTTTATTCCTCAAAATAGTATAAGCTAAATGATACCAGTCAATAGGACAACACTCATCAAGGATAACATAATAAAATCAAATAGTTTAATAAAATACTAAAACAATAGTTCATTAAATGACGCAACATTTACAAAATAAAAACATAAAATAAATAAATGTAATAGGTGGATCACATCTCCACAGATCACCCGATTCACTCTATGTCCCTCAAACCAAGTACACTAACCAGATCAATGTGCCCCATTCCCATTTCTCAGAACTAGAGTATGATAATCCACAATCACCCAAAGGAATTAGGTATGGCATGTGCTAAACAAACCAGTAGGGTCTCACTATGTTTTCTATAACCAATTTCCTAGTAATAAACCATTTATTAATTAAATTTAAGTAAAATATGTAATTGATGTCATTTAAATATTTTTAGCAAAATGGGATTTTAATTGAAGATATGGAAGGTATATCTAAATATTTTTAGATGGTTTTTTAATACACTTTCATATAAAACATTTGTCATGAATATTAATGTTCTATATACATTATCATGTATAATCTTGTAAAAAAACCATTATCATAAGCCCTAGGTTATGCTAGTTTTTGGAATTACGATCCTCACACTTACCAATCATCATCATGACACAAGATATGTGTGAATACTATAATCAACGCAACCATTAGGTGAACAATTACACCAAATCAATCAAAATCTTATTATGGGTCCAGTCAAAGGAAATCATGACAATATTAGTTAATTTAGTGTTCTCATTATCAATCAATTCCTAGGAGTCAGAGTCCTAGAGTTGTTATAATAATGACCAAATTAATACCAATGATCACTAGTGTTTCAAACAATCTAACAATAAATCGTGGGAAAATAAATCATTTCAACACATTACCTCATTCAAAAATAAAAATCACAATTTTAGATTAAAAAATCCTTTTCATTTCAAAAAAAATCATTGGAATTCATCAAACACATTCATCAATAATAAATAATAAATATTCTTATCAACTAAATTTTAATTTAAAGCCATCATTTATATCAAATCCACAAATAATTTCAATTCCCCAAGAAGGTGGGGATTTTTCAAAATCTTGTTTCCCTTTTCAAATCAATCATCAAATCACCTCAAATACAGTTTTATAAATAATAAAAAATTAATTTTATAAAAATATATAGATTTTGGTTAAAATTGATAGGTAATTCATTTTGTAAAAACATAACTTTAATCTCATGTTGAAATATATATATGGAATAATAATTTCAATGATAACAGAGTTAAAGGTGATTATGAAATAAATACTAAAATCGTGATCCATAAAATTCGAGATAAGATCTATCAATAACATGATGATTGATTTCTCTCTATGGTAGAGAGAAGCATAAATCAGAAAAATTGATGGAATTTTTTTAAAAAAAGTTGGTAGATTTGAGAAAATGATTGCTTGATTTTTAATTTTTTTTTGATAAAATTATTCATTTAAAACACACCTCTTAGGTTTTCATCAAATTAATTCCTTTTCAAATAATCTTTCAATTTAATATATTTTCTTCAATAATTAATAATAAATAATGTTATTGAATAATTTTTATTTTAAAGCCTTCTGTTATCTCAAATCCACCCAATAATTTCAATTTCATTAAAATAAGTGTTTTCTCAAAACTTCCATGATATTTTCAAATCAAACATAAAGTCACCTCAAATCCATGTTTTTAATCAATGAAAATTTCTTTTTAAATTAGTCTAGTGATTATGGTTTTAATGTTATGGTAAAAAATAAGGTAAAACCCTACCTTTAATAAATTTTTAAAATTAACATACAAAATTCGAATTTCAACGATAAAAAAGTCGAAGGAGATCTGGAAATAAAAATAGAAATCATTATCTATAAAATGGAGTTAATATCCATATATAATAATATGATTGATAAATCTCTGTGGTAGAGAGAATAAGAGATCCAAAAAACCATACAACATGATATTTAATTTCTAGAAGGATATTAAATGCAATCAAGGTACTTTTATACACCAATAGATGGGTTTAATAGAGTCAAAATTTCTTCTTGAGAGCCCCTAAGGACAAATGAATCGTATTAGGGTATAATCGGTTTATTTTCGGGTTAATATGCAGATATATCTATTTTTATTAAAAAATTAATTAGCATTAAAATCCATGAACCTGGTTAATTGTATGGGTTTCACTGTTAGTAATAATAATACCCCATATCTAGTCACCTATTTAGGAATTTTAGATATTATGTATAGTTGGGTCTCACAGTTAAACTTCTAATGCTCTAGCCATTAAAACCCCTACTTTCCATGGGTTCATGGTTTTTTGGGGTGACACAAGGTTTTTATAAACTGTGTACCCCTATTCAGTGGGTTAATATTGTCCACTTGGTTTTTGAAAAAATAACTATATGATATCCTCTAACCATGTTCCAACCATTCACATCACTAAAATGATCTAAAAAAATTCAAACTTCACCAAAAACAACTCGTGATAAGACAAAATCAAGTTATGATAAAGAAACGGTTAATGAAAAACATGAAATCATGTAACATATTGTTACATGTATTGGGAATCACTTTCGGTAAAGGATGATACATTCCCAAACAACATATAATAATTGATTAGATTTTGTGGAAAATATGTGTCTCAAATAGGACTCGAACCCTAAAATCACATAGGCACCCAAGATATGAGATATCATTGAAACCTCAATTGTGCATTGAATTTAATTTATTATCATTATACATAGGTAATGGTCATAAATAATGTTCGTGTGGATTAAGACTCTAACAAGTGTCATAAATTTATATAATTTTAATATAAATTTTAAAATATTTTTTAATATTCAACATCTTCAATTACTGGATCATTACATTACTGGACACTTCATTTAGTGTTAGAGAAACCCATGTTTTGTTTAAATGATCGTTAATCATTTAAATATAGATATTTATAATTCATTCAAGAGCATTGACATTCCAAAATTTTGATGAAAAAATATCATCAATGAAATAATAGAATGATACCCGATATTCATTACGTCTTCTTCAAATATGTAGACATTACAACTATGGGATTTCCACTTAAAAATATTGTTGCTCCAATGGATTCTACAAACAATACAAAATTTTATGTTGATAAAATGTAATGTAATAATATCATTATATACATATTAGATAATATAAATTGTTTCTGGTCCTCTAAACATCTAAATATATATGGGAAAAAATGAAATAAATTTTTAATAAAATATAAGAGTAATGAAGAAAAACTATAGAAATAGAGAAATACATTTAAATATGTGAGAATATAGGATGAGGATACTATTTATGGTTACATCACATGATTAGGTATGATAAGAAACATTTTATGATATATATAAACATATAAATCATCAAGGATCATCAAGAAATTGATAATACCGATCATTGTAAGTATAATGGTAATGTTTTTACCTTGGTATATTGATATGGTTTCCCATTCATTAATTTTAGGTCATTAGTATTCCATATGAGATGATAACTATTCTAATATAAATTAATACGATCAAGGAAATTTTTTAATTATAATATTTATAAAAACATAAAATATATAAGTTTGAATATCTTCACTCTAGTTTTTCAAATGAAATAAAATATAGGTATGATTAATAAAAATGATTATTTATCTTATATTAAGAAACCACAGTAGTGGAAAGGCCTTTAAAAAGGAAAAATAAAACATAATTTTTTTTATAATAGGTTGTTTTATATATATTACCATATATATTCCACAAATATTGGTGGTGATTAATAGGATAATGAACAAGAAGGAAAATCAGAGGGGGAAGTAGGAAAATAATTTAAATATTGTTTAAAAATAGCTAAGTGGAATGAAATGGTTAATAAGTGTAAAAGAAAGGGTATGTAGAGAAATGAATGTCGTGAAAAACTTATTTAAAATAGTCATTTTGTTGAATATGTTTGAGAAAATATATAGAACATCATGGATCGTGAATAAAAATGTGAAGAAATTTTACGAAAGGAAGGTGAAAAAAGTGATACGGCTTACATGAAACATACGTTAAAGATTAAAATGGGATGTGTCTTGATCCAAAATCTAAAATCAGAAGGATGTAATACTATTAAATAAATACTTTAGGAAGAAGAATAATGGAAAAGAATATTTTCTCTAAAAAGAATATGCTTTTATTGAAAACTAAAAAAACAAGTCAAGAGTTGTTGAGAAAGACAAAATGATGAAGGGCCTTGAAATATAATTTCACGTACCATCTCCTAGGGCCCGTTCCATGACTACCTGAAGCCCTCCATCCATTTTCCAGGGGATGGAGAGTATCATTGATTATGAATATCCCAATATGAAATAAATTTTCCTTTAAACCTATACAGACATAAAAATCTCAAACTATGGAAAGTTAAAACAACGTAAACCCCAACTATATGTGAGACAACTATTGTGAGTAGACTAAAAACTGAAATTATAATTGGATAGAATACAATTAAAAAACACAAAGGAAATTAAAACTGCCATGGTTTGTCAACTCCAGACTCTACTTCCATAGTATGTGAAGAGTATCAACTTGTAGATATAGAAGTACACCAATCTATCTTATCTCACTAAGCGCCACATGTTCTCTCACCACCAAGGTCTTCGACAAATCATCGATAGCCTGTACGAGATAAGACATGTTCAAGAGAATGTCGTGAAGGGGTCTGTATAAAAATACATAGTAAGGTCCAAAAAATACAAAGGAAAGAACATAAATCAAGACCACACAACAAGACCAAAAAAGTAAAGAGAGAACACAACACAACCACAAAGCAATGATAGCTCACACCTGATATTACTCAAGGTATAGAACGTAAGATTATCGATCATAGATTTTAATCCTATTGTACAGCTAAGGAACTCATACCTGATGATTCACTGAGGTTCACTCTTCTACTTTACCACTGGGATCTACTCGACTACTGGACAACTAAGGTCAGCTCAGTTGTTGAACCATTGATGTCAGCTCGGCTACTTGAACATTGAAATATGCCTGGCTACTAGACCGTTGAGGTTTTCACTGCTCCTGGACCACTGATGTCCACTGAGCTTCTACACCACTGCGGTCTTCTCAACTACTGGTGTGGAGACCCAAATCTTGACGTACATGGACATTACATTAATTTTTCGAAATACTTAATACATGATAAAAAGAGACGCCCAAAGACCATATTAGTTTAGTGTCTTTAGAAACATAGAACATAATATTCTATTCATGGTGAAAGATCTTCAACATCTGCCATAAAAATCATTCCCATTGGTTTTCTTACCTAAATCCTTTATTTATATCCTGGAGAATATAAAACATAAAAAGGGTGAGGTGAAATTCTTAGTGAGGGTAATCATGGAGAACATAAAACAATCCCTAAACATTTGAATGTAAAAACATGAACATAAAACATGACTAATGAAATAAATCATGGAAGTAAATAAGGCATAGATAATGATATAATATCATTTGAATAAAACATGTAATTGTGGAAAACCATTTAGCACATGATATTATTTCCATAGTAGCTAAGGCATTGCAGCCAAGACCATCATAGTTGACAAAGTCCATTACTAAATTGGGTTTTCTTGCCATCACAACCCTGTATTACTGAACCTGATTTTACATTCCATTATATAATTGTCTATCTCATGAGATATAAATCATTACCCCATTCATTGGAAGGAAATATAGGTCCCACCCATCTCGTAATCAAATAAATCTTTTGTGTGCCACGAAATAAACATAAATCATTCATTATATCCCAATGAATAAAATGGGTTTCATAAACATAATCCCATTGTAAAATAATCTATATAGAATAAATGGATATCATTTCATTATAATAAAAATAATACCATGTAATTAAAAGAGACATTAAACTTGAATCATAAAAATATTAAATATTTTCTTCTTAGATAAAAAATAGTTTTGATAAAACACTTGAAATGGATTCTTGAAGAAAATATCTTTTATTTTTCTAAATCATTTTCTATTCTGAAAATGCGATGTAGTTTTAAAACAAAAGGATTTTGTTGAAAATAAAAATGAAATTTGGTATAGGAAGCTGTATGGAAATAAGGTGTTATGAAACCATAAAAATCTGTTCATGTCGTATATGTTAAAAAATATTCTTCTAGTACTTTTGCCGGAAAAGTCAAAAAGTACCTCATATGGTAAATAAAAGAAATATTCATTCCATACCATGTGTTAAATGTCAAAAAAGGGTAAAAATGACTTTAAAAATACATGTATGAATATTCAAACTTTCATGAAAACATTTTTTGAAAACATGGATATGGATGATAAACATAATCGTAGTAAATACTTACAAATAAACAATCCCGAATAAGAACGAGATTGGAATAATTATCCCTTACCTTATGTACAATTTATTCTATATGTGTACAAGTCTCATGCATAGTGGGTTTAAACATATTATTAACTTATAACAGAACCATAACAATCTTTATGATATCATATATGATTAACTAACGACTTTATATTACTCGTTCATTTTTCAGTTCCATGTTGAAGCAGTGTTTTTGGTCAAATCATTTCATTTATCGTACGTGTTTTGACTTATAATTATTCATATGATCACACAAATCATAATTACATACCTCCACAATGTAAAACATGATATATATATAATATATATTCATAGTATAATATATATATATATATATATAATATATCGATAAATAGAATGAAATACACCAGTCATGGAGACGGTTACGCAGTTTTTGTTTCCTTATTCAATTGAATGTAAGTAAGTAAATTACATTTACATAAATCCAGTATCATTATTATATAATATATTTCATTATTATTTATTATATATACTTTATAATCATTCTTAAATGATTAACATGGAGAATTAATCTCATCGCATCGTGATGATGGTAATCTGTACGTACGCACGAGCGATTATATCGTTCCCGTAATTGTTGAAAGGAATTTGAGTGGATGTTTTAATATCTCAGAATTAGTATGACGTTTTAATAGTCATATATAGTTATTATTTCCACCATTATTCCCATCCATGTATGGTGGTGGTGGAAACACATATTACAGCACATCGTGGACACGGTAAGCTGTACGTACGCACGCGTGGTGATTTCATTTTTCATAGGATGGATATAATGTGAAAAAGTGTTTTTTCATATTTATAACAAAATATCAGTATATTAGTTATACTGATGCTATTACTTTATAATAAAACATCTAAATAAGAGGAATTAGAAGATGAACTAAACATGAAAGAATCAGTAGAAGAGATTTACTCTTCCTCGATCTGCATCTTTTAAACTTCATCTTAGGGATCTAGAGTAGGCCTTTTGAGAAGACCAGAACCACTATAATATAACTAAATAGGTTGAGAAGAGTAATTGGTAGGGTTTTTCCTAGAATGAAGGCTTAAAATGCAGTGAAGGGAAGAGGGAGGTGGTTACCTTCTATAAGAGAGGAG
This sequence comes from Viscum album, assembly GCA_963277665.1. NCBI lineage: Eukaryota > Viridiplantae > Streptophyta > Magnoliopsida > Santalales > Viscaceae > Viscum > Viscum album. Next base: position 2,128,644,265 of record OY728150.1, on the reverse strand, counting down.
AGGGGCACTCTTGGGTACCTCCAAAATATTAATTTATAATAAACTCAAACCCCACCTAAAAACCACCAAAATTACTCAAATTTAAAAAATAGACGATATAGAGATGTAATATAATTATCCAATGAAATTTTGACATGTTTTGAAACTATTTTAATCCTTATCAATTTTATTTATCGTTATTTAATTTATTTAATTATCTTCGTGGTAATAATATTCTAAATTTTAAATTATTAGAAATACATACTGATGTGTTCTGAATTGTCCATAATTGGATAATTAAGGAAATTTATGAATATATAAAATTCAATATATAATTTTTAAATATATGTTTTTATTTTCAAACAATTAAATAATATGTTTTGTTTATAAAATATCAATAGTTTCAATTTTAACGATATTCATTTATTTAATTTTAAATAAAATGAACATAGAAGATATATCAGAACCAAAATGTTTAATAAACTCCTAAAATGTCATATTCATCTATATAAGTCATTTATAACATTAATTAGTTCATATAATATTTATTTTAATATTTGTATATCCATTTATTTTATATTTCCCTAAATAAAATAATTACTACAACATTTTTGAATAATTATTTAATATAATTATTTGTTGCATAAAAGTTAAAAATAAAATAATAAGATGAATATAAATGTAATATATTTCATAAGAATAATTTTAGTCAAATTTATCTTCTAAAACAACCAACTTTTGAAATGTTATCATTATTAAAGTATGAAGGTGACAACATTGACATCATTTAAAATAAAATAATATAAATGTTATAATCCATTTTATAATGATCTAAATGGTCCACAAGTTGACCCATGTATGATTAGGGTATATATATACTCTACCAATATGGTTTGGGAAAGTTTATTGTCTTTTTATGTGTATTATTATTTTAAAAAAAACTATAAAATTGATTTTTCACTAAAGAAATAATATCAGCACCATTAATGTATATGCAACTAAGGTAATTATATATTTCTTAAAAATCACAAATAAATTACCATGATAATAAATAAAATTTTACCATTCAAATTAGTTTTTATAATTTAATTTATATTACATATAACTTTATATTGGAAATACTTTATTTATTAAAGTTTGAGTGAGACATATTTTACTTTCTTTAAAAAAAATTAAATGTCTTAATCACAACGAAGTGGGTTCCAAAAGATACCATTTCGACACAAGTATATTTTAGTTCGAAATACAGTCATCCAATAATATTAATACCAGTGTTAGGATAATTTAATAATATTATTGTTACCCTTAATTACCTGATTAACTTTAAACAGTACTAAATAAAATTTCCCATAATTACTATTCATAATGTATAAAACTGAAATGTAGCCTATTAACATAATTTGAACCTACTGATTCAAAATATGGAATCCATTTTACCAAATTCAATACACAGAAGATGCAATATTTAATTTAAAATCAATCCAGCTATTGAAAAAACTAGTTTTCAAAGTTGAAACATTACAAAAGATTGAAATGTTTTTACCTATTAAATCAAGGTAAAATTAATTATAATGAAATTAATTATATTAAATGGTAAAAAAATATTCTATTTATACTTTAAACAATTCAATATTATAATTTAACAATATAAACTATCTTGATGAAAAAATTTGTTTTTTGTTAAAATTTATCGTATTTTTACTAGTCATCAAAATATGAAATTTAAAAGAAAAATATTAAAAAGTTGTCCAAAGTAAATTTTTATACCCTTATTTGAAATTATTATGTTTATTTTGTTAAATTGAACTAATAAATGTGTTGAAAACTATATTTACAGTGGGTGTGTCATCAAAAGGTGGCATAACTGCATTTTTGGAAAAATACTTATTTTACCCGAAAATTTTATTTTGTTCTCAGACCATGTTCTAGATAATGTGTAATATAGATGATAATGTTATAAAATTCAAAATGTGGTTAATACTATTCATAATGATTAGTTCATAATAATACTCTAACAATATATCATTGTTTACTGAAACTCGGTATTGTGTACAACACACGCTATTAAGGAAGGTCGCTCTGGCATGCAACACAAGCCATGAACAGTGTTTGCCTATAATACAAGATAATACAGTGTTTCGTATAGTGCAACATAATCTTTTTGTAGTGTACAACACAAGAAATCAATGAAATTAAAAAATAATATTTCTCATAATATGTCACGGTGTTACATTATACCCCCCTTAAAATAAATTTCTCCCTCGAAATTCATCCAGGTTATAAATCATTTACTACTTGAAATCTTATTTCATAGAATCCCACATCATAAAAAGTAATAATAAAATATAATTCTAAAAAGGAATGTTAGAAACATAACTTTCAAACAATAGATCTAAGCACTGGGTTTCCACATAAGATAATATAGGTGAAAATAAAGATATGGAAGAAAAACTTAACCATTATGTTCTGATGAAGAGTGGTAGAGAACATGGCTATGAAAAATCTAACAATCATAATTCCATAAATTTGTGATGATCTAATGTACGATATGATTTATTGGATATAAGGGTAATAGGAAAACATTTGTATCACCCCAAGGTTTTGAAAGTAAATATAGAATGCAATTTTTTAAACAGAACTTTTCGTCTTCTATGTTTTGAATTTGAAAAAATTGTTATCAAGAGTTCAGTTCAGTAAGTAATTTGGAGTCTGATATAAAAACATGATTTTTTTGTGAATAGTAACATACCCTTATGAATAGTAATATGAATAGTAATATGAATAGTAATATGAATACTAATATTCCCCTTAAATTGTAAATAATATTATTTTTTTATTTTTTTAAGGCAATATGATAATGGGATCTTAATTAATTTTTCAATGTCACATAAAAGTAAATGCACTTCAAGATTTTTATTTTTCAAATTAACTCTAACCTTATTTAAAAATTAAATTAATAATATTTAGAAAAATATTTTTGAAAAATTAATTTCACTTTTGAATTCTACACGTCGAAAATTAGTTGGGGTGAATATTTGGGATTTTTCTAAAATACATGGATTTTTCATGAATAGTAAAAATACTGTTTTGAGTTTTTGGTAGGTTAATGAAATCATAATGATGTAATAATTAAATAAAAAAGTATGGTAGACTTTTGTATAGTATCTTATGACATGAGGTGTACCAAGTGGCGTAATCCTTTGGAAAATACCATGGTAAAGCCCATGGTTTTGAAAAAACCACTAATGAGGTGTCCCTTTGAAATTATTGAAAAATTGCCTCTCTTTTTCTAGAAATACCCACTCATCCATTCGTTTTATTTCATTCAAAATCCCTCATTCTAGAAGCTCTGGTGGTTTTAACTCTCTATTATTCCTCACAAGGTGACCCTAATCCCCCAAGGTCCAATCCTTCATGATCTAGGAGTTATTCTACATGTTAAGGGAATCCTTCATTCTCTTCTTTAAGTCGACACTTCATTTATGTATGCAATTTGAAATTCCTTTCTCATATGTTGGGGCTTGATTTTATTTATTATTATTATTTTACTTTTTATTTTAATATGATGAGACACCCTTTTTGTTCTCATAATTTGATTTTATGAAATTTTAAATGACGTCGTTAGGATGCCGAATTTTCATAAGGGGTATCTTATGTTTTATTTATTTTCAAGTTCATCTCATTTATTTTTCTCTCATCACCTCCTCTATAAAAATTATCATGATAACTACAGTAATTTATATCATGTTAATAGAAGAACAATAATAAATATTCTTACTCCCTCTCTTTTATTTTATAAACGAAATCGACATCCATGATGTTCAAATTCATAACCTTTGTGGACGAAGAAGTTTTGTTCATCAATTTCTTCTTCATTACTGGTCATAAAACCATATTCATGGTTTAAACAGACTATAATATATGTTTTATAACAAAATTAATATTCATGAACCTTAATATGTATATATAATTAAGTTATATGACCAAACTAGTTCATAATATTCCAAATACCGCCGAATAATCGATGTGGTTGTCACCTAATGATTCATCCTCATTCCATGTAACCAAATGATCGAAATGACCATTATAAATTCATTATATTCTTAAATAATATATAATTCCAATTCTATATATTTATAACCATTCCACATGAACTTCATTACTTAGAAACATGTGAACAAAATATGAAAATAAAGGAAACGAACACTCCAGAACGTTGAAATTCAATAAAATAACTTATCAATAAAGAAATAAATGAACTAACCAGAATTATGGTAAAAAAATAAATATCTAATAGGTTATGAAATATGTAATTAAAAAGTATAATTTCATATTCTAGGAGCTTAAGTACAAGAGAGTAACACATTTGGAGTTAAGGTAAGGGTTTTTCCACCCAAACATCCATTTTCATTCGGGATATATTCCTTGTCTAATTACCACAATAAAATAATTATGTATTGTTATGAACTCCTCATATATTCTTTGTGAGTATAATATATATGTTTAAAAATCATAATCCTGACTTATTTTATGGATAGTTACACGTTTTAAAAGGAACATTCAAAATTGTTTCAAAAATACAAGCCCGATTCAAGGGAATATCACAAATTCTTACCTATTTTCAAGGGCACTCTATAATCTATTTTTTGGAAACCATTATCTTTACAAGACCATTCATTTTTTTATGAAAATAATATAATACTTCACTTCTAGTTTTATAAAATTATTTTTTCAAAATAACTCTTCATTTCCAAATAAAAAAGTATTTATCTCCAGAATTACTGAATGATTTTATAAGAGTGTTTTCATCTAATTCAACACAATTTTTGATTCCATGGTATTATTGGGTTTAATAATTTATGATGTCATCTACCATATTCAATTTAATGGTTTATGACAAACTATATTGTGGATGATTTATCCTAAAACCTTTCGACATATTATTCCAAATGGTTAGTGTATTATGTTTAATGATTGGGGAATGATAGTTACATTTCAAATGATAGTTTCATAATGAATGTATATATTTTTTATGTTTTCCCCCGATCATATGAGGAATTAATTGGACTTAATATGTGATGGATGGGGCCCACTATATCCCCTCTATTCATCGGTAGGTTTTATGAGACAAACTATGGTCTTTACATGAGGCCTTAACAAAATGATTATTTTATGGTCATAGCACAAGGAATGGACGGTATGGTCATGATGTCTGGCATATGAAAATCCCTCACTATGATGTTAGTATTTGATATTCATGTGGTTATTCGACTAGTATTATACCCATGATTATTTTTATTATGGAATTATTTATCTATCTCATATTTCTGCCATAGTGTGTTCATGTTCATTATTAGAGCCATGTGTTTTCAATTATTCACCATGTCTAATGTTTATATTATCTTCCGATGTATTTCTTACTCTAACAGAGTGTTTGATATAACCCCTTTATTATGTTTCATTTTCTTAGGAAATAAAAAGTAATTTATGAATGACTTGCAATTATAATCTAGGAGACGTGATGTTTCTAGTGGAATAAAATAGTGTTTTGTTTCCCTTCATGTTGTAATGATAAAATTATGTATGTAATTTGATTCCAATAATACTATACTACATGGGATTTTGAGATTCATATTACTTTTCTGTATGCCAACATAATAAAATAAGGCACCGACTCTGGGCAACTGGGGTCGGTTCCTTACAGTTGGTGTCATAGGGAGTTTAGTAGAAAAATTGGAAACTAGATTTAGAAAACATAGATTAGGGACGAGTCCCTAAGATATTCATTGAGGATAAACACACAAGAACATCCTGGTATTTTGGTAAGGAATATATTATGTGGATATTTCAAAAAATACATCCCTATCTGGCTACGAGCATGTAGAGGTGGCTCTGACATAGATGTATCTTGGGGTAAATGACAAAAACACCGCTTGATCTAGACTCGAACGGAAACTGGTGCATGACAATGGGACTTGCAACACTCTTGGTTATGACACTATTAGGGGATATTCTTAGGATAATTCACATTATCTTTACAACCCATTATAAAATAGTTTAATTTAAATATTCCTCAAGGAAACCATTTTTGTGAATATAGGATTACCAATGCATATGATCTCAATTTTCCTGAGAATTTTTAAGTTAAGGTTATATATTATGATTCATAAACATAATATAGTGTATTCCATTATCTATATATGGCGCCAAGTGGAAGGAATGGAAATCACACGAATGCACGTGTTCCCTATAGGGATTTTCCTCCGAAGTAAGACAATGATGTTGGCTCTGGTGCTGTGACTGCTGTTGAGATACTCATAACTATAATGGGACAACATACTCTGGTTATGAATAATAACCTTACCTGTATGGAGAATCTAAATCCATGTAGAGGATCCATGCTAGATCATTTTGTGCGGCAACAACCTCCATCATTCAATAAGACAACAAACCCATTTTTAAAAGAGCAGTGGATATATTCCTTTGAGATGATATGTCTCGCTTTGGGATGCAATGAAAGAGAGAAGGTTATCATGGCATTATATCGTCTATTGTGAGATACAAATTAGGGGTGGTCATTAATCAAAAACACAACAGGGAAGGAAGAGATATAAGAGACGGAAAGGAGGGATTTTAATGAAATCTTCATAGAAAAATATTTCCCTCGTGAGCAGTGAGCAGATATGGAGACAATATCTCTATGGGGAAAATTTTGAGATTTATACTGATCACAAGAGTTTGATTTATATTTTATCACAGAAATAACTCAAAATGAGGCAATGGAGATGGCTTGAGCTTCTCAAGGATTATGATTACACGATACACTACCACCCAGAGAATGCAAATAAGGTGGTCGATTCTTTCAGAAGAAAGGATCATGGAATTTTGAACAGGATGAGAGTTGAAAGGGGTCATATTTTCAAGGATCTAGTAAATATGGAAATGGGAATAACCGTGGAAGGTGAAACATCGATGCTATTTCAAATGGTTGAAAAACTATCGTTACTAGAAAGGACACATAGTTCTCAGTTTTATGATGAGGAGTTTCAATAGAAGATTAAAGATATGAATGGTGGGAGATTGAGTGAAATCATATATGAAGATGGAATTTTGAAATTTGGGAAGAGACATTGTGTTCCTGGTATACCTGATCTAAAAAGGGAATTGTTGGATGATGCTCATAGTTCCAATTTCCCTATACACACTGGTCCAACTATGATGTATAGAGATTTCAAGGAACATTTCTGGTGGGATAACATGAAGAGGGAGATTGGTGGTTTTGTGTCAAGAAGTATGGATTGTCTACAAGTGAAAGCTGGAAGGCAACATCCTAGAGGAGTATTGCACACTCTTCCCATACATGAGTGGAAATGTGATAATATTACGATGGAATTTTTCATGGGACTACCAAAGACTCCTAGAAGGAATGATGCAATATGGGTCACTATTGACCATCTTACCAAGTCAGAACATTTTCAAACTATAAGAGAAGATATACCACTTGAACTTCTAGAAATACTATATATTAATGATTTTTTTAGACTTCATGGAGTACACCTATCGATTTTTTCTGATCTTGATCCATGTTTTACATTAATATTTTGGAAATGTCTTCAGAAATCCCTATATACTAATCATGGTTTAAGCATTTCCTCCCTCCCACAAACTGATGGACAATCAGAGATGACTATTCAAACAATGGAAGACATGTTGATGTCTTGTTCACTTGATTTTCAAGGCATGTGGGATTAATATTTACCTCTCGTTGAATTTTCCTACAACAATAGCTTTCATTCATGTATACAAAGGTCACCCAATGAAGTATTATATGGGAGGCGATGTTATACACCAACTTGCTGGGATGATGTTGGTAAAAGAAAGCACGTGGGCCTAGAACATGTTGAAGAAACAATGGAAAACATGATGATTATCCAAAACCATATCAAAATTTCTCAAAGTAGGCAAAAGAGATATGCAGATAACCGAAGGAAGGATTTGGAGTTTCAAGAAGGTGATAACGTTTTCTTAAAGGTATCTCCATGGAAGGGTATTATACGATTCGGTATGAAGGGGAAGTTAAGTCCCATGTACATCAGACCTTTTGAAATTATGGACCTAATTGGAGCTGTAGCTTACCGTTTGGCAATGCCTCCAAGTATCTAAGTTTCAGAATGTGTTCCATCTGTCAATGTTAAGAAATTACATGCCAGACCCAACACATTTACTCACTTATGAAGAAGTGGAACTTGAGTGCGATCTATCTTACTGTGAAGAGCCTATCAAAATTCTTGATACTATAGAACATGTTTTGAGGAACTTGACGACTTTTCTGGTGAGGGTTCTATGGAGGAACCATAAGACGGAAGATGTAACATGGGAGCCTGAGGAGCTTATGTTAAAGACATACCTTAATCATTTTAGGTAATATTCTATGAATTTTGAGAACGAAAATTTTGTAAGGATGGGAGAATGTAAAAACCCATGGTTTTGAAAGTAAATATACAATACAATTTTATAAACACAACTTTGCATCTTCTATGTTTTGAATTTTGAAAAATGGCCATCTGGAGTTGTGTTCTGTAAGTTATTTGGAGTCTGATAGAAAAAACTTGATTTTTGGTGAATTGTAACATACACTTATGAATAGTAATATGAATAGTAATATGAATTCTAATATTCCCCTTCAATAGTAAATAATATTATTTTTTTAAGGAAATATGATAATGTGATCTTAATTAATTTTTCAATGTCACATTAATGTAATTGCACTTCAAGATTGTTATTTTTCGAAATAACTATGAACTTATTTAAAAATTAAATTAATAATATTTAGAATATTATTTTTTAAAAATGTATTTTACTTTTTAATTCTAAACTTCATAGAATAGTAGTGTTGAATTTTTGGGATTTATCTAAAATAGATGAATTTTTCATGAATAGTAAAAATACTGTTTTCAGTTTTCGGTAGATTAATGATATCATAATGATGTAATAATTAAATATAAATGTATCATCCTATTTTTTATAGTGTCTTATGACATAAGGTGTCCCAAGTGGCTTAAAATATGGGCAAATACCTTGGGAAAACCCATGGTTTGGCAAAAACCACTAATGAGGTGTCCCTTTGAATTTATTAAAAAATTACCTCTCTTTATCTATAAATACCCACTCATCCATTCGTTTTATGATATTAAAAATCCATCATTCTCGAATATATTGTGGTTTTACATCTCTAGTATTCCTCCCAAGATGTCTTTAATCCCCCAAGGTCCCATCCTTCGAGATCATGGTGTTATTCTACAAGGTAAGGGAATCTGTCATTCTCTTCTTTAAGTCGACACTTCTTTTATGTTAGCTATTTGAAATTCATTTCCCATATGTTGGTGTTTGATTTTATTTATTCTTATTACTGTCCATTATATTTCCATATGATAAGATAGCCTTTTTTTCTCATCATTTTATTTTATGAAATTTTAAGTGACTCCTTTATGCTGCTGAATTTTGATAAGGGATCTCATAACTTTTCTTTATTTTCATGTTCATCTCTTTTATTTTTCTCTCCTCACCTACTCAGTCCAAATGATAATGATAACTCTAGTAAAATTAATATACCGGATTTATATCTTGTGAATGGAATAACCATCATAAATATTCTTAGTTCCTCCCTTTTATTTTATAAACGAAATTGACATCCCTGAGGTTCCGATTTATAACCTTCGGGGACGATGAAGTTTCTTTCATTATTTTTTTCTTCATTACTCATGAAAACATATTAATGGTTGAATCAGACTATCATATATTTTTTATAACCAAATTAATATTCAGGAACCATAATATTTACATATAATTAAGTTATATGACTAAATTAGTTTATAATATTCCAAATACCACCGAATAATCGAAGTGGTTGTCATCTAATGATTCATCCTCATTCCATGTAACCAATTGATAAAAATTACCATTATCAATTATTTATGTTCATTAATAATATTTAATTCCAATTCTGGATATTTATAACCATTCCAAATGAACTTCATTACTTAAATATAAGTGAACCGAATATGAAAATAAAGGAACTGAACAGTCCATAATGACGAAATTTAATACAATAACTTATAAATAAAGAAATAAATGAACTAACCATAATTATGGTAAACTAAATAAATATATAATAGGTTCTAAAATAAGTTATTAAAAATTATAATTTCATATTCTAGGAGCTTATGTACAAGAGAGGAACACATTTGGAGTTAAGGTAAGGGTTTTCCTACCCAAACTTTCATTTTCATTCGGGATACTTTCATTGTCTAAATACCTCAATGAAATAAAAAATTATTGTTATGTACTCCTCATATATTCTTTTTGATTATAATATATATGTTTACAGGCTAGAATCATTTTTCATTTTATGGATAGTACCACGTTTTAATTAGAACATTCAAAATTGTTTCAAAAATACAAGCCCGATTCAAGGGAATATCTCAAATTCTTACCTATTTTCAATGGAACTATATAATCCGTTTTTGGAAACCATTATCTTTATAAAATCAATCATTTTATTATTAAAATACTATCTTACTGCACTTATTGTTTTATATAATGATTTTTCCAAAGGAACACTTCTTTTCAAAATAAAAGAGTATTTATCTCCAAAATTGCTGAATGATTTTATAAGAGTGTTTTCATATAATTCAACAATATTGTTGATTCCGTGATATTAATGGGTATAATATTTTATGAGGTCATCTACCTTTTTTTATTTAATGGTTTATGACTAAATCTATTGTCGATGATCTATCCTAAAACCATTCATCATATAATTCTGAATGGTTAGTGTTTTATGTTTAATGATTAGGGAAAGATAGTAACAATTCATATGATAGTTTCAAAATGAATGTATATATTGTTTAGGCTCATCCCAACTCATATAAGTAATGAATTGTACTTATTATGTGATGGGTGGTGCCTACTATAGCCCCTCGATGCATCAGTAGGTATCATGAGTCAAACTGTGGTTTTGACACGAGGCCTTGACAAAATGATTATTTTATGGTCCTAACATGAGGCTTGGACGGTATGGTTATGATGTTCGACATATGAACATCAGTCATTATGATGCTAATATTTGATGCTCATGTGGTTATTCGACTAGTAGAATACACATGATTATCTTTTATTATGGAATTATTAATTCAGCTCATGTCTCTACCATAATCTGTTCAAGTTAATTATTAGAGGTATGTGTTTTCAATTATTCACCATGTATGATGTTTATATTATCTTACTCTGTATTTCTTACTCCTACTGAGAATTTTAGCTCACCCCTTTCTTATGTTTCATTTTCACATGAGATGAATAATTAATTTATGAATCACCTGTAAGCATAATCTTGGAGATGTGATGTTTCTAGTGGAATAAAATAGTGGTTTGTTTCCCTTCATGATGTAATGATAAACTTATGTATGTAATTTGTTTCCAATAATACAAAACTAATCTGTCTTTCAAGATTCGTAATCCTTGTATGTATGCCAATGTAATCCAATAAGGCAATGACTCGGGGCAACTGGGGTCAAGTCCTTACATCATTTTTGGTTTTCAAGATCATTTCCCTAAAGTTGATGAATTTTTGGCATAAGGATAAATACTTACTTGATTTTAGTGTCATATCATCATTGTTAATTCCAAGAAAATTTCCACTTCATCTCTTATTTAATAAAATGAAGTTGAATTTTCCATTCGTTAAGTATTAGTAGATCATGCTATTGAATGATAGGTCATTCCATCTATCTCTGCTATAAAAAAGGTCAACACAAGATATTAAATAAACATAAGTCCATCTATGGTGAGGTTAATCATATATGGTTCCAAAAATGGACTTTTACATTATCTATCATACAAATTAATAGAATAATAAAAATTTCTACACACCAAGGACTTCATGTAGGCCAATGGTAGGTGATAAAGGAATGTCACACTTCAGTTGTGGGTTCGATTCCCACAACCTTGTCCGGCGTCACTGGTTGTCACCCGTCCTACAGGTTTTATTTTTTCGTAGAGAATACTATCAAACCATTCTAGAAATAATATCCAAAGTTCTAGCCTTAAACAGTAATATCGGATGTCTAACGTTATCTATTCCAATCATTAGGCTTATCGAAATGATTTTTGTCCAATCTCATTTTATAATTAAAACGATTACTAGATAGGTCATATACCAAGAATGTAAATACCATCATTTATCCCCCATATATCATAATATATATCTTGTTGGTCACATTATAAACATGTGAATACCATTATCATGTATTCTCTTGAACCATGAATTACCATAGAACCTTAGTGAAAACATTAATGCTGTCAAATGTTAACTCTTTCCACATAATAAAATCTATATACTCAAACCATGATGTCACTTTGTCCTAATATTAGTAATGAGCTCATTAATACTATAAATCATATTATATTCTCCTTATCCATTCCTTATTCGCATATTATCTACTTTCCAAAAATATAACAATCATTTTTCATGGTTACCTGTACCATACAATTATTGAAAACCAAAACAGAGATATTCAAATATTCTATAATACAATAAATGAGATTCTACAACACTATTATGTAATCTCGTTACATATACACTTAATCATTCCTCTACTTTGATGTCATATTAAAATCACCAATAGTGATCGCATGTGACTTCCCTTTGTCATTTTCCTTAAGAGGTTGTTGATGTCGATCATCATTAACCCATGGATTAGGGCATTGGTTAGCATAATGCCCCATTTCCTTGCACTTGTAGCATTGAAGTGTTGGTGGTGCGTTCTCTATAGTATTTTCTCTATTCACATCAATTTCTACCTTTTTTCCATTACTTCCACAATCATCTGCTTGATGTCCATAATTTCCACACTTAAAAAATTTTATAGTCCCTTTAAGAAAATATCCATCATGATTTTCTCCACACTTTGAGAAAAATGGAAGGTTCATCTTCTTTTCAACATTGTTGTGAGATTTTTCCTTGAACTCAAACTTTATTTTCTTATCAAAACCATCAGATGGATATTTAACACCATCTTCTATTTCTACCTTGATAGAACTAAGAAAATTTTCTTCATATCTACTGATTTATCTTATTGACAATTCCCTTCGAAGACTTGGTTTTAAGCCACTGAAAAATTGATCAGCCTTACTTTTAGGTACGATGATAAAGCCAGATGCATACCTTGAAAGCCCTATAAAATTCACCTCATATATACCAACAATTTGATCATAATTTTTATTAAGCTCAAGGAACTCATTTTCCAAATTTTTTCCAAGAATATGAGGAATGTACTTATTGAAAAACATGTTCCTGAACTCGTCTGTAACATCCCGGTTCCGAAAGCCACCCAGAGGTGCCCCGTACTCGGTTGGTCACATGGCCTCAAACACATTTCCCCGAACACCAGAGGTTGCTGACTCGAAGTGAGGTACATGGGTGTGATAGTGGGAATACTATTCCCTCATTGGCAGAGTACACAGCTGAAGTAACAACACATACAACATCGGAAGCAGTAAATATACAACAACAATAATATCGGAAGACTGATAAATAATAAACTGGAGTAGAAATTTATGTAAATGATGGATGATACATATATGTATAGGAAAATAGAAAAACAAGTCACAATTCCTAATACATTACTAAACAAAACTACAAAAGAAAAACAGATGAGCTACTCCTCAGCATCACAAGCCTCAGCTTGGTCCCATGCTCCCAACTCCAGTGCAATCAAGAACCTGAAGTAGAAGGGAACATTCCCTTATCCATACCTGCAATAATATAATCAGTTTGGGACCAAATGCATGGCCCAAATAGGTTATGAGACAATGTCCCACTAGAAAACCACCAATATTTTTGTGCCTAACAGTTAGTGAATATATAGTAGGTAAAAGTACAGAAAACAGCAAAAATGAAAGTACTAATTAGCAAACAATCCACATTTTCTAGCACATAATTACAAACAAGGAATAAGACACTTAAGAAAGTAGAAAAAACAGGTAACCTCTAGGTAGTTCTCATAACCTAAACCCTATAGTTCAACCTACATGTTCGTCCAACCCTCTAGGAGGAACACACAGTCTCACCCCTCTGGTTCAGATATTGAATTGACTCTCTGGGGAAGCACTCACCATAAATTCCCCATATAGTTGTGTATCATAATAACGGTGGTCTGGGGAAGCACTCAACGTCTCATTAACCATGTTCCCCACGTTGAGGAATTATAGACACTTTGAGGAAGCTCTCAATGTCAATTCCTTATGTGGCCTCTCATTGTAGGATTTAAGAGAATCTTGAGAAGCCCATACATTCATTCTTCATATGGTCTACTACACTAGGTTCTCTCATCCCTGTGTAAAATTAGCAAGTATCGCATCACATAATGGCCAATTTATCCTCAAGAACTACTTTTCCAGTAGTCTACAACATCATAGCGTGGAAGAACAGTCACAACATCCTACAAACTAGGAATGGAACTTGCTATAACCTAATAAAAAAACTAGACCAAGAGGTCGTAAACAAGAAAAACATGCATGGGAAAAGCATCCAATGCATAGTAAATTAACCTATTCACAAACAATAACTTCTACTCAGGAATATAAGAAAATCATGAAAACTACAAGGGGAAAACTAGAAAACACGCAATACGCCGTTCACGGGTATTGGTGGAATTTGAACAAATACTCAAATAATTCCTATAGAAAAGCACAAACCACCTACCTCAGCATTAGGAGATAGATATAATTGAACCTTGAACCTTGATTCTCCTTGGAACATCTTAGATATAAGAAAATTTCCCAAACACTCAACCCACGATAACTTGAGAAAGGGGAAGAATTGGAAAACGAAGCTCTATGAGAAGGAAGAGCTTACCGTTGTGGTTCCAACGCAATCGAGGGTAGTCTATCTATAGAATAGATAGAGGCTCGGGGGCTTGGAGGAGATTTACAGTCATACGATATGCTCTCAGTCGAATAATCTGGTGTAGACGATAGATCTGGTGTTAAGACACAACCCCGATTCGTTTTGTGAAAAAAAAGTACACAATGTGTACTTTTGGAGTACACGAATTGTACTAGGATTCTCCATACACCGCTTTTTGAGGCCTTCATGTCACCCCTACATGGAGATGTGTTTGTCCATGACATAGCTAGCAAACGTACCTGAGCGACAATGAAGTATATGGCATGTACTCAGAAAGTACACAACGTGTACTTAAAAAGTTTCCAAAAACTCCTCTTTCACAAAAAAATTGGGAAAAAGATAAAACGGATATGAAAAGAAGGTACGGGTTCTTACAAACATCCCCCTTAATGAAATTTATCCTCGTATTTACCTAGCACCATGTATAAGAATAATCCCCGAACAACTCCGCCCATTACGATTGTACATCGACGTCCCTCCTCCATGTCTCGTCCTATACTCTCCTTACCTGCCATAGCACCCGTACCAGAGGAACCGACCTGCCACAGAGAACCATTGTACTATGAATGGAAATTTGTGTAGGATGCTCCTCAAAAGATGCATCCTCTTCGAGCTCAACCTCCTCAATTTGACAGACATGAGACTAGTCTGAAAAGTAATCTCAGAGTTGAGAAACGTGGAAGACCCTGTGCATAGCTCGGTACCTCGGAGGTAATTGTAGCCGATAGGCAACCAGCCCAACTCTCTCCAACACCTAAAAAGGACTGACGTACAATGCTGAAATCTTACACTATCTCTAAATCCTCTTGTATCCCATCCTCGGTGAGACGCGTAGGAAAACCTGATCCCCTACCTCGAACTCCAGAGGTTGTCTCTGCTGATCAGCATAAGATTTCTACCGTGACTGTGAAATAGCCATCCTCTTCCGAATCAACTCAATCTGCTCTGAGGTCTCTTGAACAAGATGAGGTCCCAACAAAGCTCCCTCTCCATCGTCCAACCATCATAAGGATGATCGGCATGGCCTACCGTACAAAGCCGCATAATGTGCCATCTAAATAGTTGAAGAAAACTATTATTGTAGGCAAACTGCACAAGAGGTATATGCTTTTCCCAAAAACCTCTAACGTCTAGAATGAAAGCTCGGAGCATATCCTCAAGCACCTGAATCGTATGCTCAGACTGGCCATATGTCTGAGGATGGTATTTTGTTCTCAAAAGTACGTGTGTACCAAAAGCCTTCTAAAGCCCATTCCATACCCAAGATTTAAAACGTGCATCCCTGTATGAAACAATGGAGTGTGGAACTCCCTATAGACATACAATCTCTCAGATGTACAACTATCCCATCTCATCAACAATGAACGTCTCCTTGATTAGAAATAAGTGAAAAACCTTTGTAAGGTTGTCGACGACAACCCAAACATCATCATTATTTCAAAGTGATCTTGAAAAACCGGTGGCGAAGTCCATCGTGACGTCATTCCACTTCCACTCGGGAATGGGTAACTACTATAAAAGACATGTTGGTCACTGATGTTCTTATTCCACCTTCTGAAATGTGGAACATCTCATGAGTAAACCATCAACATCTCTCTTCATACCTAGCCACCAATACTGGTGGTGTAGATTATGATACATCTTGGTGACGCCAGGATGAACTACCCAAACTGAGGAATGAAAATACCACATGTAACGCCCCGACCCCAGTTACCCAGAGTCGGTGCATTACTTACATAACATTGGAATGATCACAAGAAAGATCAAAACTCGAAAGATCGATTGGTTTAGTAGCCTTGGAAACACTAGATATATTCATAAAGTTTTACATTACATTTCAGAGTAAAAACAACTACTACAACAACATGGTCTTCATATTTCACACTCATATCCCCACATACTATCCCTGCATGTCATTCATAACTTACTTCTTCACATCCTGGGAAAATAAAAACATAGAAAATGTGTGAGCTCAAATGCCCAGTAAGGATAACAATATAGCGGAAACTTTCACAAATAAGAATAAATATTTAAGGCAATGTATAACTAAAACATAATCCTTTTAAACATTAACTTTCAACATGGTATGGCATAAATAAAATGAAATAATGCCATTTACTTATTCACATGGATATTCTACTAATCGAATAATCACATGCAAAAAATCAATAACCACTTTCATAATGTTGGAATGCATAATGCCAGACTATCATAACCACATAGCCAAGGCCTCGTGCCAAGACTACAAATAATATTTTGTCAAGGCCTTGTGCCAAGACACTAGTTTGTCTCATGAGACCTACCGATGCATCGAGGAGCTATAGCGGGCTCCACCCGTCACATATTAAGTCCAATGCATTCCCATATGAAAAGGTTTAAACATAACATAAACATTCGTATTAAAACTAGCATACGAAAGGTCAATAATTTCACCATAAACTATGAATGGTCTAAAAATAGCACATCCACAGTCAAACATATCACAAAACCTTCAATACAATATAGAAGTTTTGTATCATAATAAATCAACTTCAAATAAGCGTAAAATCCATCAAAGGATGTTGACATAGATGAAATCAAAACACTTTTTAGAGAAATATCTCTTTCTATTTTTGAAATCATTTAAGAGCCATATAAAATAAAACATTTTCTTGAAAATATTCTTATAATCTTGTAAGGAAAGCTTTGAGTATTTTATAACGGCGGAAAATAATCGCACCCGCCGTATAAGTTAAAAAAAACATTCATACCTTAATTTTGTCGAAAAGGTTAAAAAGGACCTTGTTTTGAAAACGACAGAAAGATTCCTTTATAAACCTCTTATAAAAAGTCAAACAAGGGTATAAATGACTTAAACCCATATTCTTGTAAATAGTAAAAATGTTTTGAAATACATTTTTAAGAAACATGGATGTGGATGATAAAGAGATCCCAGTGGATTATTACGTATAAACAACCTCGGATAATGAAGAGATTGTGAAATAACCCTTACCTTGTACTTTTCCTTTGTTGGGGTAGGTTAACCTCCTGTATAATGGTGAAATAATTGTTATTAAATTATACAAGAATCATATACATTAATATGATATCATATATGATCTTTTAACATTGCTTTATTAATAATATCTTAGTATTATCGTCGTTTCGGGTGATAATCGATTCGTTCTTCTTAAATGTTAGGTTACGTAAGACATGTTTGTAATGGATATATTATATCTTATTCATAATCAGAATGATATTAACATTATTTTTAACCCTAAAATGAGAATAATACTTGAATGGATATGATGGAGAATGAATCTTATCGCGTTCGTGGAGACGGTAGTCCGTACGTACGCACGAACGCTACTTCCATTTAATTTTTATTTTAAAAGAATCAAATCCAAATGATACATAGGTATATTACTATTCCAGTATAATATAATATTTTATATATGTTACTTAAGTTCATTAACACCATCCTTTATACGTTCCATGTGTGGTATGAACGAGTCATATCATTTTAAGGGGGTGGTAGTCCGCACTTCCTCAAATGAAATTATCGTATGTATATACAACATGAAACGAATAATGGTATGAAATAAAATGGAATTACAGAAGCTTATATATAAAATATATATCATTAATATTATATTTAATTACAGTGCCATCATAATGGCCACCATGAGATGTGGTAAGATGTATTTGAACAATCATCGTTTCGTGAGGCGTTAGTTTTCCATCCACAGAAACATTATGTTCATCATCCATTAGATGGAGTTGTGTGTATGTGTAGTTTGAATCCTTCTTATAAAAACATCCTAGTATATTGTGGATACTGTTTTTGTTACAAAAGAAAGGAAATAAAAAGAGTTTGGGGGTTGGAGAAGCAAAATAAATGAAAATAATTTAAGAGAAATCGTTACCTTTAATCTAGGTAACTCACTTTGGTTGGAACCAAAGGACTTCTTGAAAAGCTTTATGCCTAAGGGGAAGCTTGAAGGAGGAGGAGAGGGATTTGGGGAGCTTATTTGGGCAGAGTTTGGACGAGCCAAGTGGCTTGAGAGGTGTGAGGAAAAGAGAAGGAGGAGTGCCCTTTTATAAGAGGGGTGAGGGGCACTTTTGGAAAATCTAGAAATATTAATTTATAATAAATTCATATTCGGTTTCCAAAGGCTACAAAGTTGACTATTCAAAGTATGAGGTGGGGATAGGTCGAAAACAACTCATCCAATAGAATTTAGACTGGTTTGGGTACTTATATTAACCTTATCTTTAAGTATTAACTCTAAGTTAATTAGTTTCACTTTTACAATGTCTCTTTGTATTTTTATATAATATGGTTAATAAACTTACTATATACATCCAAGAGACCCCCAAGTGGTCCATTAATGATTAACCTATCATAATATAAGTCTCTTGGCCGAACCTTAGATTTTTAGGAATTTAATATCAATTAATAATATAATATTTGTTTTAAGAACTCTTTTAAGTCAATTTTGACACTATTCAATAGTTGATTTTTGTGAAACTCATAAACGATTGATTACTTCTAAAAAAGTCAATTAAATAAATCCTAATATATCATATTATCCTAGAAAATTAGTGTAATTCATTAAAAGTTTCATATTATATTTATTTGGGTATTTAGAATATCAAATATGTTAATTTTTTACTATTTTAGTAATTACTACATCATCATTGTGTCATAAATAAAATAAATTATTTAATGTCTAAAAATTATAAATAAAACATCATTATGTAGGAAATCTTTTTAGCTTTCTAATGAATATTTATAATCGAAAATCCAACATGTATAACCCTATGTAAAAATTCTTCTTCTAAAAGATGTAAGCTTATGCCATTTTTATTTTTATTTTAACTTTATTAATATAATGTGTCCCTACCACATACAAGTGGCTCCATGGGGTCCCCAAATTGACCCAAGGATGCCCATGGTCGGGTATGTGTCCACCAATAAGGTTAGGACACGTTTTAGGGTAATTTTGTATTATTATAATATTATATTTTAACCCTTATTTACCGGATTTACCCTTTAACCATGGTAAATAAAATATTTACCGCAGTAATTATTCAAAATGTCTAAAAATAAAAGATACCTATTTACAGAATTTGAACATCCTGATTCCAACTATGGAATCCATTTTTCTAAATTCAAAACACAGAAGTGGCAGAAATTAATTTAAAATTAATTCCCGCTGTCAAAACAAAAAGCGTGTTTTTAAGAGATAATAACTATCAAAAGATTGACACTTGTTTATGGTTGGTTTAATTGTAAAATTATGTCCAATGACCAACATTATATTAAATGGTAAAAATATATTCTAAATATACTTTAAAACCACTCAAATTCATTATTTATCACTATTAATTATTTTTATTAAAAAAATTGTTTTTAATTAAAATTTAGTAATTTTCACTATTCATCAAAATATGAAAGTTATCCGAAAAGTACCAAAATTTCACCCTAGACTAATTTTGATATTCCGAATCCAAAAATGAAGTCCATTTTGAAATATAAAATATATATGATTTCAAAAAGTAGGTATTACTATTCACAACGGCTAGTTTAATTAGTTGTGGTGTGTGTTAGAACTCGAGGTTGCGTACAACACACGCTATCGCATTATTCGAGGAGAAACGTACCGTGGAAGCTTGGGGTGTTACATTCTCCCCTCCTTCAAATAATTGCGTCCTCGCAATTTCTAGGGTATTACTGCATAAAAATACTCGGATGGTTCTTCATCATAAGTTCCTTGGGTTCCCACGTTGCCTCTTCCATCTTATGATTTCTCCACAAAACATTTACCAGACGCGTCGTCCGGTTTCTTAGCACTTGTTCTCTCGTATCAAGAATTTTGACGGGCTCTTCGCAATAAGACAGATCAGGTTCTATTCCTAATTCCTCATAGGTGAGTACATGCGTTGGGTCAGGCATGTATTTCCTCAACAGAGATACGTGGAACACATCGTGAACTTTGGAGAGACTTGGTGGCATTGCCAATCGGTAAGCTACAGCCCCAATTCGTTCTAGAATTTCGAAAGGTCTGATGTACCTGGGACTCAATTTACCTTTCTTACCAAAACGTATGACTCCCTTCCACGGAGATACCTTCAGGAAAACATGATCACCGACTTGATATTCCAAATCCTTCCTTCGATTATCGGCATAGCTCTTCTGCCTACTATGAGCTGCTTTAATGTGATTTTGGATTACCTTCACCTTTTCCACCGTTTCCTCCACCAGTTCTGGGCCTACAAGTTTTCTTTCACCAACGTCATCCCAACAGGTTGGTGTACGACATCTCTTTCCGTATAACGCTTCATATGGTGCCATCTGAATACTCGAATGGAAGCTATTGTTATAGGAAAATTCTACCAGTGGTAAATATTGATCCCACATACCCTGAAAGTCAAGTGAGCAAGATCTCAACATGTCTTCTAAGGTCTGAATAGTCCGTTCTGATTGTCCATCTGTCTGAGGGTGGTATGCAGTGCTCAAATGAAGTTCAGTATCCAGGGATTTCTGAAGACTTTTCCAAAATCTTGAAGTAAAACGGGGATCACGATCAGAAACAATTGATAAGGGTACTCCATGAAGTCTCACAACTTCATTAATATATAGTCTTTCTTGACGTTCCAGGGGTAGATCTTCTCTTATAGTAAGAAAATGTGCTGACTTGGTAAGACGATCAACAATAACCCATATTGCATCATTCCTTCTAGGAGTCTTTGGTAGCCCCATGACAAAGTCCATCGTAATATTGTCCCATTTCCACTCCGGTGTGGGAAGAGGTTGCATGACTCCTCCAGGCTGTTTCCTTCCAGCTTTCACTTGTTGACAAACCATACATCTTGACACAAAATCAGCAATCTCCCTCTTCATGTTGTCCCACCAAAAATGTTCCTTCAAATCTCTATACATTTTGGTGCTCCCAGGGTGTATAGAGAAATTGGAACTATGAGCATCATCCAGCAATTCCCTTTTTAGATCAGGTAAATCGGGAACACAAAGTCTCTTCCCGAATTTCAAAATCCCATCTTCATACACAAAGTCTCTCAATCTCCTATCATTCACAGCTTTAATCTTCTTCTGAAATTCTTCATCATCGGTCTGAGAACTCTTAATCCTTTCTAGTAAAGATGGTTTGGCAACCATTTGAAAAAGCATTGATGTTTCACCTTCCCTGGTTATTCCCATGTCCATCTTCACTAGATCCATGAAAATTGGATCCCTTTCAATTCTCACCATGTTCAAAACTCCATGGTCTTTTCTGCTCAAAGCATTTTCCACCTTGTTTGCTTTCCCCGGGTGGTAGTGTATCGTACAATCACAATCCTTGAGTAATTCAAGCCATCTCCTTTGCCTCATGTTGAGTTCTTTTTGTGAGAAAATATACTTCAAACTCTTGTGATCAGTATAAATCTCACATTTTTCCCCATAGAGGTAGTGCCTCCATATCTTCAAAGCAAAGATCACAGCTGCTAACTCAAGATCATGAGTAGGATAGTTTTGTTCATGAATTATCAACTGTCGTGATGCATAGGCAATAACTCTATCATTCTGCATAAGGACACAGCCAAGTCCCTTCTTTGATGCATCACTATAAATAACGAACCCATCATTCCCCGATGGTAGAGTCAATATAGGAGCATTGACTAATCTTCTCTTCAGTTCTTCGAAACATTCTTCACACTCTTTTGTCCAAACTAATTTAACCCCTTTACGTGTGAGCTTCGTTAATGGGTTAGCCAATCGGGCAAAATTCTGGACGAAACGTCGATAATAGCCTGTCAAACCAATAAAACTACGTACCTCAGTTATACTCGTAGGTGCTGGCCATTCTTGGATTGCCTTGGTCTTAGAAGGATCATCAGAGATTCCATATTTAGAGACAATATGGCCAAGAAAAGAAATCTCCTGAAGCCAGAATTCACACTTGCTAAACTTCCCATATAATTCATGCCTCCTCAGAGTCTTCAAGATAATGCGCAAGTGATTTTCATGATCTTCGTAGGTTTTGGAGTATACCAAGATATCATCAATAAATACCAACACAAATTCATCGAGATACTCCATGAAAACTCTATTCATTAGATCCATGAATACAGAGGGTGCATTAGTCAATCCAAACGGCATTACAGTAAACTCGTAATGCCCGTATCTGGTTCGAAATGCTGTTTTCGGAATGTCTTCCTTCATCACACACAACTGATGGTATCCAGATTGAAGGTCAATCTTTGAAAAGTATTGAGCTCCATGCAGTTGGTCAAATAAATCATCAATACGAGGTAGGGGATACTTGTTCTTTATCGTTATAGCATTGATCTCCCTATAGTCGATACATAACCTCATAGATCCATCTTTCTTTTTAACAAAAAGAACAGGGGCTCCCCATGGAGAAACACTAGGGCGAATAAATCCCTTATTACTCAGTTCCTCTAGTTGTTTCTTTAGTTCGACTAATTCTACAGTGGCCATTCTATAAGGGGTCTTCGATATAGGCCTTGATCCAGGAATCAAATCAATGGAAAACTCAACTTCTCGTTCTGGAGGATGTCCAGGTAAATCTTCTGGAAATACATCTACAAATTCTTTCACAACAGGTACATCCTCTATTTGAACATTCCTTTCCTCACCGAGAGTTATTTCATTCTCTTCCTCCCCAATAATTGAATTAAGTTGAGCTACTGGGGGTGGATCTAAATAAGAATTAGGTGGTGATGATTCTGCTCTAAAGATAAGGTGTTCCTTATCATTATCATCAAGAATCGTAACCTCTTTCTTCTTACAATAAATCTTCGCATCATAGTCCGAAATCCAGTCCATACCGAGGATTATATCAAACTCAATCATAGGTATGATGATGAGATCAGCTGATAAAAAAAATTTATGTGCTCTAATGGGGACTGATTCACAAAACTTTGTTGCAATGATACTTCCCTTAGGAGTTTTAACTCACAACTCCCTTATTAAATCAAATTGGAAATATCTAATTTTCTTAGCAAACTGGGAAGATATGAAACAATGCGATGATCCAGAATCAAATAATGCATTTGCTAAACTTGAGGAAACCATTAAATTACCTGCCACCACGTCTTTCGGAGCTTCTACCTCAGCAGTAGTGATAGCATATGCCTGGCCTTGATCCCTTGGCCTTTTCTGAGGTAAGTTCTCCTGACGCTTAGGACATGAATTTGCATAATGCCCCATCTCCCTACAATTGTAGCACTGAACGTTGGTAGCTTCCTTCTTCCCCTTGCAATTATGAGCTTGGTGGCCTTTTTCACCACACTTGTAACAGACTCCCATTCCCTTCAAGCAAGTACCAGGGTGTTTCTTCCCGCATTTACCACAGGATGGATATTCAACCTTTCCCTTCTTCCCCTTATTTCCATTCCCAGATTGTTCAGTAGGTCTCTTCTTCTCTTTCTTTGCTTTAAAGTCATAAGACATAGAGAATTCCTTTTCGGTCTTGATGGCACATGAGACAATGTCTTCGTACGATGAAAAGGATTGTGAGACTAATGCTCGACGGAGAAATGATTTTAACCCATCAAAGAAACGATCAATCTTACTTCTTGGGTTGCGTATATAATCTACAGCATACCTCGCTAACCTTGTAAAGTTAGCCTCATACTTTGCGACATTCTCATCCTCCTTCTGTCTCAGACTTAGAAATTGCCTTTCCATATCTGCTCGATGGTCGCGAGGGAAGTATTTTTCTAAAAACAGATCTTTGAACTCCCTCCATTCCATATTTGATACTTCATCATCTTCCTTCATGTTTTGAATCAATGACCACCATTGATCAGCATCTCCAGTGAGGCGGTAATCTGCCATGATAACTTTTTCCCTTTCAGTGCTCCCCAAAGCCTGAAATATTTTCTCTAGGGAAAATATCCATTGCTCAGCTACTAAGGGATTTGTATTCCCATTGAACGTTGGTGGTTGTTGCCTCATGAATCGATCTAACATTGATCCTCCATGCTGCGGATCAGGGTGCTCCATACGGGTAAGGTTATTATTCATAACCTGAGTAAGTTTTCCCAGTATGGTGATTAGCTGATCAGCACCAGTTGCATCACCAGCACCACTATAATTATCTTGAGCAGGAGGGAAATCCCTACATGGAGTGCGTGCATTGATACGGTTTCCATTTCTTCCACTAGGCACCATTTCTAAACAATGGCATAAACTAGATCAGTTTATGAATCAAAATACATAATCCCATACTTATAAAACACTTAACATAAATTGAACTATTTATGGATATAATCCATAATCATAAAAATGTTTTCTTTGAGTAAGTATATACTCATAAAACCTTCATAATGATTTGTATAGAAAATGAGAGTTATCCTAAGCATATCCCCCGGGAGTGTCGAAACCAAGAGTGCAGCAAGGCCCGTTGTCGTGCACTAGTTCCCGTTCGAGTCTAGCTCAAAGCGGTGTTTTCGGGTTTTACCCCTAGGTACATCTCTGCCAGAGCCGCCTCTACCTGCTCGTATCCAGACAGGGATGTATTGCTCGGAAAACTCACAAATCTCTACAATACCAAAATTCTAGGAATTTCTTCCATACTAATCCTCAAAGTTCATCTTAGGTCTACGTGCTCTAATCAGAGTTTATCTAAATCTAGCTTCCAAGGTTTGTACTAAACTTCCTCTGATACCAACTGTAACGCCCCAACCCCAGTTACCCAGAGTCGGTGCATTACTTACATAACATTGGCATGATCACAAGAAAGATCAAAACTCGAAAGATCGATTGGTTTAGTAGCCTTGGAAACACTAGATATATTCATAAAGTTTTACATTACATTTCAGAGTAAAAACAACTACTACAACAACATGGTCTTCATATTTCACACTCATATCCCCACATACTATCCCTGCATGTCATTCATAACTTACTTCTTCACATCCTGGGAAAATAAAAACATAGAAAAGGGGTGAGGTCAAATGCCCAGTAAGGATAACAATATAGCGGAAACTTTCACAAATAAGAATAAATATTTAAGGCAATGTATAACTAAAACATAAGCCTTTTAAAAATGAACTTTCAACATGGTATGGCATAAATAAAATGAAATAATGCCATTTACTTATTCACATGGATATTCTACTAATCGAATAATCACATGCAAAAAATCAATAACCACTTTCATAATGTTGGAATGCATAATGCCAGACTATCATAACCACATAACCAAGGCCTCGTGCCAAGACTACAAATAATATTTTGTCAAGGCCTTGTGCCAAGACACTAGTTTGTCTCATGAGACCTACCGATGCATCGAGGAGCTATAGCAGGCTCCACCCGTCACATATTAAGTCCAATGCATTCCCATATGAAATGGTTTAAACATAACATAAACATTCGTATTAAAACTAGCATACGAAATGTCAATAATTTCACCATAAACTATGAATGGTATAAAAATAGCACATCCACAGTCATACATATCCCAAAACCTTCAATACAATATAGAAGTTTTTTATCATAATAAATCAACTTCAAATAAGCGTAAAATCTATCAAAGGATGTTGACATAGATGAAATCAAAACACTTTTTAGAGAAATATCTCTTTCTATTTTTGAAATCATTTAAGAGCCATATAAAATAAAACATTTTCATGAAAATATTCTTATAAGCTTTTAAGGAAAGATTTGAGTATTTTATAACGGCGTAAAATAACCGCACCCGCCGTATAAGTTAAAAAAACATTCTTACCTTAATTTTGTCGAAAAGGTTAAAAAGGACCTTGTTTTGAAAACGACGGAAATATTCCTTTATAAACCTCTTATAAAAAGTCAAACAAGGGTATAAATGACTTAAACCCATATTCTTGTAAATAGTAAAAATGTTTTGAAATACATTTTTAAGAAACATGGATGTGGATGATAAAGAGATCCCAGTGGATTATTACGTATAAACAACCTCGGATAATGAAGAGATTGTGAAATTACCCTTACCTTGTACTTTTACTTTGGTGGGGTAGATTAACCTCCTGTATAATGGTGAAATAATTGTTATTAAATTATACAAGAATCATATACATTAATATGATATCATATATGATCTTTTAACATTGCTTTATTAATAATATCTTAGTATTATCGTCGTTTCGGGTGATAATCGATTCATTCTTCTTAAATGTTAGGTTACGTAAGACATGTTTGTAATGGATATATTATATCTTATTCATAATCAGAATGATATTAACATTATTTTTAACCCTAAAATGAGAATAATACTTGAATGGATATGATGGAGAATGAATCTTATCGCGTTCGTGGAGACGGTAGTCCGTACGTACGCACGAACGCTACTTCCATTTAATTTTTATTATAAAAGAATCAAATCCAAATGATACATAGGTATATTACTATTCCAGTATAATATAATATTTTATATATGTTACTTAAGTTCATTAACACCATCCTTTATACGTTCCATGTGTGGTATGAACGAGTCATATCATTTTAAGGGGGCGGTAGTCCGCACTTCCTCAAATGAAATTATCGTATGTATATACAACATGAAACGAATAATGGTATGAAATAAAATGGAATTACAGAAGCTTATATATAAAATATATATCATTAATATCATATTTAATTACAGTGCCATCATAATGGCCACCATTAGAGGTAGTAAGATGTATTTGAACAATCATCGTTTCGTGAGGCGTTAGTTTGCCATCAACAGAAACATTATGTTCATCATCCATTAGATGTCGTTGTGTGTATGTCTAGTTTGAATCATTCTTATTACAACATACTAGTATATTGTGGATACTGGTGTTGTTACAAAAGAAAGGAAATAAAAAGAGTTTGGGGGTTGGAGAAGCAAAATAAATGAAAATAATTTAAGAGAAATCGTTACCTTTAATCTAGGTAACTCACTTTGGTTGGAACCAAAGGACTTCTTTAAATGCTTTCTGCCTAAGGGGAAGCTTCAAGGAGGAGGAGAGGGATTTGTGGAGCTTAGTTGGGCAGAGTTTGGACGAGCCAAGTGGCTTGAGAGGTGTTAGGAAAAGAGAAGGAGGAGTGCCCTTTTATAAGAGGGGTGAGGGGCACTTTTGGAAAAGCTAGAAATATTAATTTATAATAAATTCATATTCGGTTTCCAAAGGCTCCAAAGTTGACTATTCAAAGTATGAGGTGGGGATAGGTCGAAAACAACTCATCCAATAGAATTTAGACAGGTTTGGGTACTTATATTAACCTTAAATATAAGTATTAACTCTAAGTTAATTAGTTTCACTTTTACAATGTCTCTTTGTATTTTTATATAATATGGTTAAAAAACTTACTATATACATCCAAGAGACCCCCAAGTGGTCCAGTAATGATTAACCTATCATAATATAAGTCTCTTGGACGAACCATAGATTTTTAGGAATTTAATATCAATTAATAATATAATATTTGTTTTAAGAACTCTTTTATGTCAATTTTGACACTATTTAATAGTTGATTTTTGTGAAACTCATAACAGATTGATTACTTCTAAAAAAGTCAATTAAATCAATCCTAATATATCATATTATCCTATAAAATTAGTGTAATTCATTAAAAGTTTCATATTATATTTATTTGGGTATTTAGAATATCAATTATGTTAATTTTTTACTATTTTAGTAATTACTGCATCATCATTGTGTCATAAATAAAATAAATTATTTAATGTCTAAAAATTATAAATAAAACATAATTATGTATGAAATCTTTTTATCTTTCTAATGAATATTTATAATCGAAAATCCAACATGTATAACCCTATGTAAAAATTGTTCTTCTAAAAGATGTAAGCTTATGCCATTTTTATTTTTATTTTAACTTTATTAATATAATGTGTCCCTACCACATACAAGTGGCTCCAAGGGGTCCCCAAATTGACCCAAGGATGCCCATGGTCGGGTATGTGTCCACCAATAAGGTTAGGACACGTTTTAGGGTAATTTTGTATTATTATAATATTATTTTTAACCCTTATTTACCGGATTTACCCTTTAACCATGGTAAATAAAATATTTACCGCAGTAATTATTCAAAATGTCTAAAAATAAAAGTTACCTATTTACACAATTTGAACATCCTGATTCCAACTATGGAATCCATTTTTCTAAATTCAAAACACAGAAGTGGCAAAAATTAATTTAAAATTAATTCCCACTGTCAAAACAAAAAGCGTGTTTTCAAGAGATAATAACTATCAAAAGATTGACACTTGTTTATGTTTGGTTTAATTGTAAAATTATGTCCAATGACCAACATTATATTAAATGGTAAAAATATATTCTAAATATACGTTAAAACCACTCTAATTCATAATTTATCCCTATTAATTATTTTGATTAAAAAAGTTCTTTTTAATTAAAATTTAGTAATTTTCACTATTCATCAAAATATGAAAGTTATCCGAAAAGTACCAAAATTTCACCCTAGACTAATTTCGATATTCTGAATCCAAAAATGAAGTCCATTTTGAAATATAAAATATATATGATTTCAAAAAGTAGGTATTACTATTCACAACGGCTAGTTTAATTAGTTGTGGTGTGTGTTAGAACTCGAGGTTGCGTACAACACACGCTATCGCATTATTCGAGGAGAAACGTACCGTGGAAGCTTGGGGTGTTACACCACATCATCTCCTCTCTTATTTCTGCTGGCACCCATACACATCCATGGAAATATAAGATCTCATCCTCACATACTGTCCATCCAGGAATAGGGTCCTCTCCTAACATGATATCCTGTAGGACTAGGCCTTCAAAATCTAATAGTGGCCTCATTCGTACCCAATCAAGAAGTGTAGAGGTAACAGCTAAATAAGATAGGAATGTCTTCCGCTGTCTATCTTGCACCTCTAAATGCATCTCAGAGAACAAAGCCATAAGCTTCCACTCACTGATGGCCTCCGGAACTACTTGTATTTGAGTCCTCTTTTCAATGCATCATCTATTGTGTTGCCCTTTCCTGGAATATAGGCATGCTCAAAGTAAAATGACTGAAGATACGCATCCCACCTGTGTTGTATCAGATTCAGATCATGCTGGGTGAAGATGTACATGATACTCTTGTGGTTGGTGAAATCTAGAAAGTGCACTCCCAGACGATAATGTCTCCAACATCATAAGGCATGAACAACTGATGTCAGCTCGAGATTGTGCATCAGGTAGTTTCTCTCATGTGGCCTCAATTGTCGAGACCTATGTGCAACGACTCCATCTCCTTGTATAAGCACAACTCACAGATCGATACTTGAATCATCACAATAAATAGTATATCCCTTTCCCGACTCTGCCAAGACTAGTATTGGTGCTAAAGTCAACCTCCCTTTCAGCTCCTAAATGTTTGACTAAGAAGAATCTGACCATATGAACTTCACACAATTTTTGGTCAGACCCATAAGCGGTGCTGTTAAGCATGAAAAGTCTTGTATGAAGCGCCTTTAGTATCCATCCAGCAATAAAAAACTTTGTACCTCAAAGATTTTATTTGGATACTCGTATGAAACTACTGCTCTCACATTCTCTGGGTCCACTCATACAACTGTCTCTAAGATAATGTGACCCAAAAAGTGAATCTGATACATCCAAAAGTGGCATTTCGAGATCGTAGCATATAAATGATGCTCTATCAGGGTACTAAAAAGATATAAATATGGGTAGCATGGTCATGTTGAGTGTGATAGTACACTAAGATATCATCCATGAAGACCACCACGAAGGAATCCAAGTATGGATGGAACACTCGGTTTATCTGTGCCATGTAAACTGCAGGTGCGTTCGTGAGACCTAACGGCATAACCATATACTCTTAAGGAACATAACTTCTCTTTAAGGTTGTAAGAGGTATATTTCATGGTCTAACGCGCAACTGATGATAATAGGACCTCATATAGATCTTCGAGAGCACATGGGATCCTCGAAGGTGATAAAATATGTCATCAATACTGGGAAAAGGATATCTGCTCTTGACCGCCAACTAGTCCAGCTTAAGATAATCCAAAAAAAAGACTTAGGGGGCCATCTGCCTTTTTCAGAAACAAGACAGGCGAATCCCAAGGAGAAGTATTGGGTCAGATGAAACCCTTTTCTTCCCACTCCTCCAACTGCTTCTTGATCTACTGTAACTCAGGGGTAGCCATCCTATAAGGAAGAAAGGACACCAGTTCCACTCCTGGCACGAGATCAATAGAAAATTCTACGTCACGCTCTAGAGGAAAACATGAAAATCCTCTAGAAAGTCCTCTCTAGAATGATCCACAACAGAAGCAATGTCTAACAGGAAAGTCCCCTGGTCATCCAGATATAGATTATTACAAAGTACCTATTCTATCATATCCCTACCTATAGGCTCCAAAATGTAATCCAAGAGAAAATAACCACCTCTGATACCACTTTGTAGCGTCCCGGTTTTATAAGAAACCAAGAGGCTCCCCGTTCCCAGTTGGTCCCATGGCCTCAAGCGCATTTCCCCGAACTCTAGAGGATGTTAACTAGTAGCAAGGTCCTCAGGTGTGATAGTGGGTAAAATATTCCCTCATTGGTAGAGTACATAGTGGAACTAATAACACATACAATAGCGGAATCAGCAAATAACCAACAACAATAATAGCTGCAGACTGATAAATAAACAACTGAAGCAGAAATATATGTAAATGATGCATGATACATATATGTATAGGAAAATAGAAAAACAAGTCACAATGCTGAATACATTACTAAAAAAAATTACAAATGAAAAATAGATGAGCTACTCCTTAGCATCGCAAGCCTCGGCTTGGTCCCATGCTCCCATAGATAGTGCAATCAAGAACATGAAGTAGAAGGGAACTTGATCTTATCCATAAATGCACCAATATAATCTGTTTGGACCCTAAATCATGACCCAAATATGGTGTGAGACAAATTCTAAGTAGGCATCCACCCAAAAATATGTTCCTAATAGTCATTGAATATATGGCAGATAAAAGTACAGAAAGTAGTAAACATGAAAGTACTCAGTAGGAATCAGTCCACAGTTTATAGCACATAATTACAAACAAGGAAGCAACCACTCAAGAAAGTAGAAAAAACATGTACCTTCTTGGTATTTCTCACAGCCTAACCCCTATGGTTCAACCTACAAGTACAATAAACCCTCTGGTAGGCACACACAGTCTCACCCCTCTAGTTCAGCTAATTAATAGACTCTCTAGGGAAGCACTCACTGTCAATTCCCCCTATATTTTTGTATCGTACTAAAGGAACTCTGTCGAAGCACTCAACGTCTCATTCCCCCTGTGGCCCATGTAGAGGAACTAAAGAAACTCTGAGTAAGCGCTTGACGTCAATTCTGCATGTGGTCTCACATCTAATTATTTAAGTCACTCTGGAGAAGCCCTTACGTCAATTATCCCAATGGTCTACTACACTAGGTTCTCACATCCCTGTCTAAAATCAGCAAGTATCACATCCCGTAACGGATAAAGTATCCTTATGAACTACTTTCCTAGAATTCTACAGAATCTCAACATGGAAGAACAATCACACCATCCTAGAAACTAGTCATGGAACTGGGAATAACCTAACAAAAAAAACTAGACCAAGTGGTTGTCAACAAGAAAAACATGCATGGGGAAAGCATCCAAAGCATAGTAAATTACACTATTCACAAAAAATAACCTCTACTTAGGAATATAATCAAGGCAGGAAAACAACAAGGAAAAACCATGAAAAAAACGCAATACCCCCTTCACGGGTATTCGGGGAATTTTCAGAAATACTCAAAGATATTCTACATTAAGGCACAAACCACATACCTCGACATTAACAAATTGATATAATTGATCCTAAAAGCATTATTCACATTGAAATGTCATGGATCTATATAAACGTCCAAAACTATCAACCCAATATAACTTGAGAAAGAGCAGGAATTTGAAAACGAAGCTCTAGGTGAAGTAAGAGCTTACCACTTTGGTTCCAAGTCAATCGTCGACGGTAGATTAGGAGAACAGACAGAGGCTCATGGTCATGGAGGATATTCACGGCTGTATGGGACACACTTGGCCGAAGAAGCTGGAGAAGAAGAAATTTCTGGGGTTAAGACACGACCTCGGTGTGTTTAGTGAAAAAAAGTACATGGCGTGTACTTTTGGAGTATACGGCGTGTACTAGGATTTTTCATACTATGCTTTAGGCGGACTCCATGTCACCCATAGATGGCTTTGTTTGTGGCCATGACATAGCTATCACATGGCCTCGAGTGGCAACAAAGTACACGGCGTTTACTCAGAAACTGCACGGTGTGTACTTCAAAAGTTTCAAGAAACTTATATTTTCTCAAAAACATTTGAAAAATGGAAAAATGTACCAGAAAAGAAGGTTTGGGTTCTTACATCGTCTCATTCCATGGATTTAATTTCATCTTGGTGAATCTTATTCATAATTAGATTCCACCATAGGTCTACTTCACCTTCTAAACAGTAAAAAGACAGAATGACCTTTTCATGTTGTAAAAAGTGATGTATGGAAAAGATATTTTCAATGGTGCAGATCCATTTTTCAACAACAAGTTGATCAGAAGACCCACTGAAAGAAGGTGGACATTGACTGATGAATGAATCAATAGAATATTATTCCCTTCCCTTCTCATTTGGATGCATAGAATGATTCATAGCTTGTGTAAGTATACCAAAAAGATTTTCCACTCCATCTTCCATGACATTGGTTTGTTCAGAAGGATAATCATTGTATTTTCCATTAAATTGATCAACACGGTTCCTTCAGGTTCCATCAATCATAAAAACATTAAAAATAATAGTGTGAGAGGCAAAAATAATGCTAGGAAAACAACATAATAAAGCGGGAGTACCTTCAAAATCTAACATCTGAGGTTTAATTATAAGATCATTACCGTAATTATAGGACTATAACCTATACTTATACTTAACCTTAAGGACATCCCTAGACATACCTTAGAAATATTACTTGCGATATCAATAAAGTTTTCACATCCTAGTTTCCAAAGGATTTCTAATCCACCGCTCTTGTACCAACTGTAGATACCCAAAACATGACATAAATGGACATTACATTAAGTTTGTGGAATAAATAATACATGAAAAAAAGAGACACCCAAAGACCGTATTATTTCAGTGTCTTTGGAATCTCTGAACATAATCTTCTAATCATAGTGAAAGATATCCAACATCTCCCATAAATATCTTCCCCTTTTCTGCTTACAAATAACCCTTCTATATATCCTATGGAAAATAAAACACAAAAAGGGTGAGCTAAAATACTTAGTAACGGTAGGCATGGATAACATAAAACAATCCATAAGCATTTGAACATAAAAACATGAACATAAAGCATGAGTAATGATATAAATCTTAGCAGTACATAAGGCATAGATCATGATAAAATATCATGAGAATTAAACATTTATTTATGGAAAACAATTAAGCACATGGTATGATTTCTATAGTAGCTTGGTCATTTCATTCAAGACCATTATAGTGGAAAATGTCTGTTACTGAACTGGATTTACTTTCCATTCCAGCCCTATATTAATGAAATTGATTTTACATTCCATTCCAGCCACGTCTATCTATTGAGATATAAATCTTTACCCAATGCATTGGAGATAGATATAGGTCCTACCAATTTCATAATGAAATAATTCTTCTGTGTGTTACATTATAAACATTAATTATTCATCATAACCCAATTAATAAATTGGGTTTCATAAACATCATCTCATCATAACATTCTCCATATAGAATAAATGGATATAATTTCATCATAAGAAAAGAGAAACCATTTAAGTAATGGAGACATTATACATGAAACATAAACATATTAAATACTATCATCATATATGTATAATTGTTTTGATAAAACACTTGAAATGAATTCATGAGGAAAATACCCTTTCTTCTTCTAAATCATTTTCTTTTCTAAGAATTCGATAAAAATTTAAATGGAAATGATTTTGTTGAAAATAATCATGAAATCATGTAGAGGAAGCTTCATGGAAATAAGGTGTTATGAAACTATAAAAATATGTTCCTGCCATATAGGTTAGAATAATTCTTCTCATACATTTTTGGGATATGTCAAAAAGTACCTTGTATGGTAAACAAAAGAAAGATTCCTTCCATAAAACTTGGTAAAAGTAAAAAAATTGTAAAAATGAATTTAAAATACCTGCAAGAATAGTAAACATTTTACGATAAATTTTT
This sequence comes from Viscum album, assembly GCA_963277665.1. Lineage (NCBI taxonomy): Eukaryota > Viridiplantae > Streptophyta > Magnoliopsida > Santalales > Viscaceae > Viscum > Viscum album. Next base: position 2,128,609,072 of record OY728150.1, on the reverse strand, counting down.
GAGAAAACATTTATATGGATGATAAACATATTGTAGTAAATACTTACAAATAATCAATCCTGGAGATGAACGATATTGGAATAATGATCCCTTACTTTATGTCCAATTTCTTCTATATGTGTTCGAGAATCCAATATAGTGGGTTTAAACATATTATAAACTTATAATATTACCATAATAATTTCAATGATATCATATATGATTCACTTATGACTTTATATTACCTGTTCATTTTTCAATTCCATTTTTTTTAATGGTAGTGCTTTGGTCAAAGACCATAGCACAATTTATTGATAATCAAAACAGGGTTACAAGAGGCGAAAAGATGGGATTTTTTTACAATCTCTATCAAGAAGGTAAAATAAATCAGAAGGAATAGAGTCCATCAAAGTCATGTGTTGATGAACTCCTTTGTTGGCAAGAGCATCAGCAACAACATTTGCTTCCCGATAGGCATGAGTAACTATATAGTCCATCCCGTGAAGCAAATTCAGAAAATTCATCCATCGTGTGGTAAGAGTCCAGGCCAGATTGATGTTGCCATTCCAGATGGCATGAATGATAGTGGTTGAATCACTTTCTATCCAGAGCTTTCTCCAACCTCTTTGGTGCGCAAAATCAACAGCATGAATGACCCCCAACATTTCCGCCTCCAGAGAAGAAGAGTGACCACAACCAACAAAGAAGCATCCCTGACACTGCCCAGCTGAGTCTCTGAAGATGGCACCACAACTGGCAGGTCCAGGGTTGCCTTTGGAGGTGCCATCGACGTTCACTTTAATCCATCCTGGCATTGGAGATTGCCAGAATACTTCAAATGAGTGATTGGGCTTTGGGTAGATGCCAGGAACACGGAGCTGTCGAAGAATCACAAAGTCACCAACTGAGTTGTTACAACAGTCTTTTTGTATTGAGGCAGCTTCATGAACCGCCAGAAGAATCCGAGCTTTCCCTGCATTAAGATTGAGACGGTAGGCCTTGCGTACACTAGAACGCTGTTTTTGCTTCTTTATTAAATTGAATGGAAGTAAGTAAATAACATATAAATAAATCCTGTATCATTATTATTTCTTATATTTCATTATTATTTATTTTATATACTTTATAATCATTCTGGAATGGTTAACATGGAGAATGAATCTCATTGAGTCATGGAGACGGTAATCCGTACGTACGCTCGAGCGATGATATTGTTCTCATAGTTATTGAATGGAATTTGAGTGGATGATATAACATCTCATAATTAGTATGATGTTATTATAATGATATATAGTAATTATTTCCACCATTACACTCGTCCAAGTATGGCGGTGGTGGAAGAACATATTACACCACGGCGTGGAGACGGTAAGCAGTGCATATGCACGCACAATGATTTCATTTTTTGTAGGATTGATATAAGATGAAATGGGGTTATTTAATATTTATAATAAAATATCAGTATATTAGTGATACTGATGTTATTAATTTATAATGAAACAACTAAAGAATAGGAAGTAGAAGAAGAAATAAACATGAAAGAATCGGTATAAAAGATTACATCTTCCTCGACGTGCCTCTTTTAAACATCATCTTAGGGCACTAGAGTTGGCCATTTGAGAAGTCCAGAACAACTAAAATATAACTAGAAAGGTTTATAAGAGTAATTGGTAGGGGTTGGACGAGCTTGAATGCTTGAAATGGAGTGAAGAGAAGATGTTGGAGGTTCCCTTTTATAAGAAAGGAGAGGGGCACTTTTGGAAACCTCCAAATTATTAATATATAATAAACTCAAACACCGCCTAAAAACATCCAAAATGACTCAAATATGAATATGAGATGAGGTAGGTTTGTAGTCTCATTAGAAAATAATATTTGGAAATGTTTGTAAATTATTTAAAACCATATTAATTTGATTTATCCTTATTTAATCTATATTATTTTATTTGTGGTAATAATATAAAAATATTAAATTGTTAAAAAATTCTTACATATGTGTTATGAATTGCCCATAATTGGAAAATTTATGACATTTTCTACTTTATTAATTTGAATTTTTAATTTTTAAATATATTTGTGATTTTTAAACAATTTAATAATATGTTATTTTTATAAAATATCAATAGGGTCTATTTTGACAATATTCATTTAATTGAATTTAAATAAAATACACATAGAGGATATATTCGAACCAAAATGATTAATAAATTCCTAACATGTCATATGAATCTTTAAATTTCGTGTATCACATTAATTAGTTCATATAATATTAATTTCAACATTTTAAAAAAAATTATTTGATATTTCTCTAAATAAAATAATTACTACAACATTTTTGTATAATTATTTAATATAAATATTTGTCACATAAAAATTAAAAATAAAATAATTAGATGAAGATAAATCAAATATATTTCATATTATTTCATTTAGTGGAATTTATCTTCTAAAAAATCCATCTTTTGAAATGTTATCTTTATTAAAGTATCCAGAGGACAACATTGACATCATTTAAAATATAATCATATAATTGTCATATTATGTTTTATAACGCTCCAAATTGTCCACAAGTAGAACCTTGAATTATTAGGGTATATATACACTTGAAAAATAAGGTTTGGCCAAGTTTATTGGCCTATTGATGGGTATTATTTTTTTTAAAAAAACTAACTAATTGATTTTTCACTAAATAAATAATTTCTGCATCATTAATGTATAAGTTATTAGGGTAATTATATATTTCTTAAAAATCAAAAATAAATTACCATGATTAATAAAAAATATTTATATTTCAAATGAGTACTTATAATGGAATTTATATTCTGTATAACCTTATATTAAAAATAATTTAATTATTAGAGTTTGAGTGAGAAATATTTCACTTTCATTAAATTAAATAAAATAAATGTCTTAATCACATCCAAGTGGGTTCCAAAAGATACCATTTCGATCCAAGTATATTTTAGGACGAAATAAAATCATCCAATTATATTAATACAAGTGTGTGGGTAATTTTAAAATATTATTTTTACCCTTAATTACATGATTTACCATTAAATATAGTAATTAAAATTTAATGTAGTAACTATTCATAATGTCTAAAAATAAAAAATAGCATGTTAACATAATTTGGACCTATTGATTCCAAATATGGAATCCATTTTTTCAATTTCAAAATACAAAAGTTGCAGTATTTAATTAAAAATTAATCCCGCTGTAGAGATCACGAGTTTTAAAAAGTTAAAACATTGAAAAAAGATTGAAATGTTTTTACCTATGAATTCACTGTAAAATTAATTATAATGACTAAAATAATATTAAATGATAAAAATATATTCTATTTATACTTCAAAACCATTCAAAATTATAATTTAACAATATAAATTATCTTAATGAAAAAAGTTATTTTTTATTATAATTTTACTTATTTTTACTATTCATCAAAATATGAAAGTTAAGAGAAAAATATAAAAAATTATCCAAAGAATGTTTTTATATAATTATTGCAATTAATAATATTACATTGTAAAATTTACCTCATAAATATGTCAAAAACTAGATTTATAGTGGGTGTGCCATCAAAAGGTGGAAGAACTGCATTTTTTTTAAAATACTTATTTTACTCAAAAAATTTATTTTGTTCTCATACCATTTTCAAGATAATGTGTACGATGAATTATAAAGTTTTAAAATTCAAAATTTGGTTAATACTATTCATAATGGCTAAATCATAATAATAATATAATAATATATTGTTGTTTAGTAAAACTCGGTATTGCGTATAACACATGTTATTGAGGAAGGTTGGTCTGGCGTGCATCATAAAAAAAGAATAGGGTTTGTGTATAATACAAGCTAATATGGGGTTGCGTATATCCCAATCTAATCACGGTGTAGCTTACAACACAAGAAATCAATGAAATTAAAAATAATATTTCTCAAAAAATCACGAGGTGCTACAACTAGACCCCTAAGATTCGTTCTGCTACTGGACCACTGGGGTCTACTGAGCTAATGAACTACTGAGGTCTACTCGGCTTCTAGAACATATAGTCCATGCTCATAATATCATTCATTTCATGGATATCTATAGGATTCATGTTATCTAGTGTAGTGTACTCTAGGAGATTCTACACCTCAAACAATAGGTCATATCTCTACTATCATGAAATATCACCGAGAGTATACTCAGAGGAACACCTTATCACAAGGGTATTAATGGTATTAGCGGCATGTGAATCATATGTCTAGTATGAAAGATATTGATATTTTAGTAAAAATGGGATAGTTACATCCGGACCCTATTCGACTTGGTCAGACCACCGCGACCAAACCGACATGGGGTCCCACATGACACTACCAGTTTAAACCTACCTAACCCGACTTGGTCCTTCCTGACAAACAGGCCTGACCCATTAGGCCTTACTGGTCCTTCTCCGATTCATCCGTGCATCCAACCCACTTGGTCGCCAAGAATCCTAGTTCTCATCTGGTCTCTTCAGACATAGTCAGACCAGTTTTGAGTCATCAGACCACCGAATAGCTCAGTTTCCCATCTTTCCTAGACCGCATTGGTGAGCTGGTTTATGCCATGTGGCACTAGGATGGTGCCACATCCTTGGATATCTAATCAACATACATGGAACGATCCTTCCACAGGACCCGATGTAAGACACATGTCCATCTCAACAACGTTTGGTGCCTCCAACACGACCGAGTGGTCGTGTCTTCTAGCCCCCACCCATAGGCTCATGTCGTCATCGCGGCTCACTATTAGTGTGCCACCGCCCACCTCTTATCAGACTTGGGGTCGGAGGCTCCTTCTGCCAGTGAAGTGTGCTATTGGCACCAACAAACTCCCACCTACCATCCACCTCCGGTCATTGTTCCCTGCACCGACACACTGACAGTCTCCTCTATGGGCCACCAAATAAGGGTCATGGTCCGTTCATCAATCAGGGAACTATCCTAGGCACCTTGTTCTATGTAGATTTCTATGGTGGGCTCTATATCATTCTATTTTCGCTCTGATAAACCTTTCATGTTTGAAATCTCCCAACAATGTCTTGATGCAACTCTAGGGGTCTACCTATGAAGAACACAAGACAAAAAGGTGGGGATCAAAAGCAACCCGGAGGGTGATGAACATCGGCCCTGTTTGTTTGGACATTGTTCATTTCTTTAGTAAGGATAACATAATATGTGATTAATAATCATCTTTGTTAAAATACCTACTATTTAAGTTCCAATTCTGCATGAACGATAGATCCATAGGTTAACTTGTTCGTGAGTTAATCTGCATTCTTCATTTAAAAAAATAATTGAGAAAAGAAATTCACAATGAAAAGAATGATACCCCTACCTAGAAAGAAAGAGAGTTGTTTAGGATGATATTATATTGATCTATAGTCTTGAATCCTTTCCCCTAGGGTGTCATCATCATTCCTTGATTCACCAGCATTATTTGTTAGAGAGTTTACCTTCTTCATTTGTCATAGGAATTTCAGGGTTCTTCTTCAACCCTGAATCTATATTTAATTAATGAATGAATACATGATGCTTTTTGTAAATACCCCGTGATGATAAATTAATGAGGTTCATTAAAGGATTCATTTTCACCTCGTCGCTGCACCACAACGCTGATGATTCACAGCATAATGATAAAAAATATATATAATAAAATAACATTGTATGTTATTTATTTTTCTTCTGAAAACTCTAGAAACTATACTTTTCTATCGACCAAGGATGGTTGAGGTTCAATACGTTATAGGTGAATCTCGACACTCTGACATCAATGCTTCCACAATATTTTCAATCTGGGAACCAGTTAAAATGATAGAAAAACTTGCTCTTAGGATTATTTAATGACCATTAAGAATAGTTCAGAAATACAATACAACCACTCAAGGGCTCAGAATCATGTGTCATCTTTGATACTGTTCAAAAAATAATTCAATTTAATTTAAAATAATTACATGGAATTACGGGAAATTATATTACCCCCACCATTAGGGATTTATGTCCTCATAAGCCAAAATAATGGCTAACCAAATAAATGATGGTACATAGAACGAATCTGATCCCCCCACTCCCACACGCTTTTCTGGATATTTCTATGCAGGTAACAAACACACACTATAGGAATTTAACGTCCATGAAAGACCCTATCTAGTCGATCTTCTATCTCCACTGGGTACTCCACAATTATATCCCCATCGTCAATCTCTAGCTCTCTATGGTCGATGACATAAGAAGGTTCATGCATGTATCTCCTCGGTTATGATACATGGAAGACATCGTAGACTCCCTATAACTGCAGTGGTTGAGCCAAGAGGTATGCCACCATGCCCAATCTATGGAATATTAGTAAAGGTTTGATAAGCTGTGGAGATAACTCATTGCCTGAACAAATATTTGTATCCCTTATCGAGGAGATACCCATAAGAATATGTGGACCCCCTCCTTGAGCACCAAGGTTCTCTATCTCTTATCAACATAGGATTATTTCAGCTCTGTGCAGTATTCTTCTACTCTCATATTTCTTCATCCTTCTCAGTGGAAGTATGAACCATCTCAAGACCCATGTGTGTGGTCTCCCTGGGGTCTATCCAATATATTGTTTTCCTTCTTGATCAGTTGTATAGTGCCTTCAAACTGTGCCATACCGATGGTGGAGTGTTAGTTATTGTTGTACGAAAACACAACCAGAGGAAGGTGTCCCTAACAAATGGGATCAAAATCAAGAATGCAAGCTCGGAGAAGGTCATTCAAGGTATGTGTGGTCCACTCCATCTGACCATCCCTCTATGGGTGAAAATCTGTGTTGATGTGTCGCTGAGTCCCAATCGCCTTGTATTAATCATTATACAATCTAGATGTAAATTGTGCATCATGATCTAAGACTAGTGTAGATGGTACTCCATTGAGTCAAACTATATCCTTCACAAAGAGGCATCCCAAGATCTCTAATGAACCCTACTCTCGAATGGGTAAGATGTGGGCCATAATGGAGAGACATTCTACAATAACTCAGATGGTATCATTCCCCCTAGGCATAAGTGGCAATACCCACAAAACTTAAATCGATATCCCATCAAAATTACACTTTATTACCTCATGGTGTTGTGTCAATCCTTCTGGAACCCAATGCTCATCCGTCACATGATGAAAAGTGAGGCACCTCAAAACAAACTATACCACTGAATTTTTCATGCCCAACCACAAGTACTAACATCAGAGGTCCTGGTACAATTTTACACAATGAGATATATGAGAAAAAGGGAACTCTGGAACTCCCTCAACCCCACCTCCCACCACATCATTGGTACTATGGTTCATCCTTGGATACGGATGATATTCTACACTCCATTCAATTATCCATTAGGGGCATACAATGTAGACATCTGTACATGTGTTTTCTTGCAGATGGCATCTCTTAGTTTCACCTCTCAGACTCGTAGTAAGATTTTAGGGGAAACTACCATCGACTAAATAAAATCTATCTCCTCTATATCCTCAAAGTATATCTAATGTGAGGCCAATTTCTCTAAGGCCTCATTGAGTTGTTGGGAAATTGATCTCCTGCTGAGAGCATCTTCAACTATGTTCCCATTCCCAAGAGTATAAACTATCATTATGGAATAGTCTTATAGGAACACTAGATAGTATCGATGTCTTATATTTATATCCTTTTAAGAAATGATATAATTGAGAATCATGTTGTTAGAGTAGACTATGAATCATTCTCTAATAAGATAGTGATTCCTCATCTTCAGTATGAAAAATAATACTACCAACTCCAGGTTGACAGTCACATAGTTCTACTCATGTGGTCTCAATTTTCATGAGCCATAAGAAATCACTAATTTTCTCTATATTGGGACATAACCAAGCCTGGTTCCTGATGCATAAAATAATTCCACATAGTCGGTGTCCTCCTCTGAAATCATCATGATTGATGCTCTCATTAGGATCCATCTTTGCTGATGAATTCTCTTCTCTAATATTTCTATCCACAATATGGTCTTTACAATCTTTTTCAATACCTTCATGGGTGCTACCACTTTTAATAATTCGGTTACAAACCTCCAATACTACCCAACCTATCCAAGGAAATTCTGCACCTATGTAATGCTCATGTGTGGAACCTAAAAAAACACTACCTCAATCATCATTGAATCCACTGCAAATCCGGTATCTAAGATGATACTTCCCGGGATGTGAACCTTTCATACCTAGAACTGACACTTTTAGAACTATCTATAATGCTAGTTAACTCATATTGTGTTTGGGACTATTCATATATGTATCACATTCTCCTTCGCAGACGTTGAATACACTAAAACATCATCAAGGAATTCCACTAAAAGCAAGTATATGTACTGATAGAAGATCTTGTTAATGAGTCCAATGAACATTTTTTGGGAGATCATCATGCCAAATGGCATCACTATATACTCATAGGGGTTTTAGAAACATCTGAAATTCATCATCCAGTTTTTCTCATCTCATACTGGAAGATAGTAATAGCTTGATCTGAGGTCTATCTTCAAGAAACACCTTGACCCCTTTAGATAATCGAAGAGGCCATCAATCCTCATTTGAGGGTACATGTTCTTCACGGTCATCTAGTTCAGGTACCATAAGTCCACGTAAAACCACAATAACATTTTATCCTTCTTCGAAAACAAGACTGGGGATGTCCATGTTGAAAAATTGTGTATTGTGAAACCCTTTCTCTAAAATATTCCAACTATTACATCTTCTCCCTCAACTAAGAGGAATCTATTCAATAATTATTTGTATACAACATGTCATTCTGGGGTACAGATCAATGTATAATTATACCTCTATGTGAGGATGTAGTCTAGGAAGATCCTCTGGAATGTCGTCTTCGTACAAGTCTACCACTATAGGAAACTGTGGACTTGTCTCATCCATTGCACAAAGGGTCTTGAAATCCAACTAATGAGTGATCGGCTACACCATCCTATGTGCGAGTCTATAACATGATGCTATATTTCCATTTTTATTGAAAACGGAAATTGGTTTACATCTCCCAAGACACACTGCACTATGCACCCAAAATAGTTGATCTATGCATGAAATTTTGATAGCCAGTCCATATCCAGAATGATGTCATAAGGCCTTGATGATACTACTAGGAGATCCCAACCAAAGCCGATGCCTCCAAGAGTAAGCTCACATTGCTGGAAGCAGTGTCTGACTGTCGAATAAACTCCCATAAAAGTATTTAATTGTAAGTATAGATTCAATAGCTCGATTAGAATCTTCAATATCTGAATAAAGTTCATGGAAAGGAAATAGTGACTAGAAACAGTTTTTATAAAATTTTTAGCTAAAGTGGAGAAGACCTTGATCATACCTTGTATCATCACAGGGAGTTCAGAACCATATGATTTGATGGCCTAAAGCTATGCCCGCCCCTATCCACCATCTCATGGAGAACATGGTGGACCACTAGTGGTTGGTGGTGGTGGTACATCGTACCAATTCCCACATACTACTTCTCATCCTTCTCATCTTCCATGTCTGCCGCCTTGAGGACATCCATGATCTTTTCTCTACCACTTCCTCAGCGGTCCCTTGAACGTATAACGGTCCTCTATGTGGAGAGTCGGGTAATCCATTACCATGTGACCCTAACCACCACATGAAAATCATACTCTAATATTCTTATTTCTCTCCATGCCCTGAGATCAGCATACTACGGGCTCTGAGTCTTGTGTCTGTCCTCTGAATGGTCTCCCCATTTGGGCCTCTGTGTCATCTGTTAGATACCCACCATGGATGACTCGACCATGTGTCACACGTTGGTAGCTCCCACCATTGTTTCCTTCTCCACAAGGTATCATTATAATATTATATCTCACTTCAAAAACCCATCCATACTAGGGATGCCTAGGGAAATCATAGATTCTATGATCTCCCATTAGATTCCTTACACAATGGTTTGGGGCCTAAATAATGTGTCTCGTACCATGTCTATAGAGTAAAAGGAGATGTATGTGAACCTTGCAGAGTAATCATCCACTGTCAGGATACCCTTATGTAGTTGAAGAAGCTCATGTATGTGACCTGAGTACAATGTTTTAGGGTACAAATCCTCCCTAAAATGTAACTCAAAGTTAGAGATGGTGAGGGTCACTTCTTCATGTGTTTGGATCATAACACTCCTGCATCTCTCTTTTGAGCCCTGAGGAAGGCGTGCGGCTAGAACTACCATATGGTAAAGTGGTGCCCTCACCAAGAAGAAGACTCTAGTCACAACACACAGCCAATCATCAGTGACTGGAGGGACTATCTCTTCTATAAACATGGAATTTTTCTATCTTTGGAACTTTTTTATGACATTGAGACAATGTGTATCCTATACTTTTAGGGACGATAGAAATTGATGAACCCTATGTGGTGGTATAAATTGGCCACCACTCGAAGGTAACATCTCTGAAAATAGTCCATGTACTAAATCCTCATCACTCTGTGGACCATCATCATGGTCACACATTAGAATCCTGGCTGGCACCCTATGTGGAGGCTTCTTGAAAGAGAGAAATATGAATCATGATTAAAAGATTATACCTTGTGATATGACTCAGACTTATAAAAATTATGAGAAAACATTCAACGATTATTGAAACCAATTTTTTCATGTACCGAGTCAGAATGCAGAGTTTAGGGTCCTTGTGAATGGATGTGTCAGGTGCAACACCAATACTAGACTATATAGCCTAAAATCCAAGCTCGTGACACTTAACATTGTTTCCACCATAAGAATTTTAACACCCTTATGTAATCTGGTAGATCCAAACCTTCCTTTGATACAACTTTTTAATGACCCGTACCCTACGGCTCGTGCTGTGACTACCCCAACCCCACCTTCTATAGGCAATGGTATTTCAACTAGAACTTAATAGACATTTGAAAAAAAGGGAAGCCATTTTCCATCAAACATGTACACACACACAAAAATCGAACTGTAGAAATTTAAAACAATGTAAACCACAATTTTCACTGAGACAACTTTTGAGAGAACCATAAAAATTGAATGTATAAAAAAAATATATTCCAAAAACCACAATGGAAATTACATCATCCATGGTCTATATATTCATGACCACACCTAAAGGGTTGGTGAAGGGTAGCTAACTGTAGCCATATAAGGACACCCACCAGTCTCGTGTCATTGATCGCCAACTGGTGTTGAACCACTAATGTCTCCATCAAAGTGTCAATCACCTGCATGAGACTTGATTGATGCGAGAGAGGCCAGCACAGGGGTGACTAACACAATACTCATTAGGGACCCCAAACCACAATGGAAATATCACAATGCAAGACCACATAGAAAGACATTAAAACAAAGGATGCACAGAGAAAAAAATAGTTCAAATACAACTCACACTATGTATAAATCAAGGTATAAAAATTAAGATTATCAATCGTAGAGCTTAATCATCTTGTATTGCTAAGGGACATAACCCTAAGTAGTCACTAAGGTTTTCTCAGATACTAGACCAATGAGGTTCGATCAGCTACTGGACCATTGAGGAATACTTATATGCTGAACAACTGAGGTCTGCTCTGCTGGTGGACCAGTGATGTTTGTTCGGCTACTGGACAACTGAGGTCCACTCGGTTGCTGGACCACTGAGGTCCGCTACACTCCTATACCACTAATGTCCACTAAGCTGATGGACCACTAAGGTTTTCTTAGAAACTACACCATAGAAGTCTGCTCCCCAACTGGATAGGTGAGGTCAGCTAAACTACTAGACCTCAGAGGTCTTGTCAGCTCGAAAATCACAAGGTCCCGATCGTCATATTCATCGTGTCGTGTCCATTTGTAATATTCCTTCTCTATTCTTCACTTGATTTAAGTAGATTCTTCTCCCCAATCCATTGTTCGTATAATGACTATTATAAAAACTCACTTAAGGTATATTCAAAGAATTATCTCCTTGTAAGGGTCCCAACACCATAGGCAGAGCGTCAATCAGATGTCTGTTATAAAAGGTATATGTGTTTTAGTAAAAATTAGTTGGTCGCGTCCGGACCTAGTCTAACCTCGTTGCACTGACCCGACCAACCCGGTATTGGGGTCCGACATGACTTCACCCATTTCAACTTACATGAAGCGACCTAGTTTTGATTAGCCTAGTGGCCAGGCTCATTTGGCCTTGCTGGACACGACATTGTTTGGCTGTGTGTCCAACTTGCTGGATCGCATTGTGACCTATTTTTCATCTAGTCTGGTCTGACATTGTCAGACTGGTTCTGACTAGTGGAACAAGGAAATGTCCCTATTTCCCATCTGGCCTAGTCATGATAGACGTTCTAGATCTCTTCCATCCCAGGCCACCCAGTAGTGCTATTTATTTCGCTAGACTGGCCTACATTGGCGGACCAATTCAACACAAGCTCAGACATTGTGCGGAACCCGGTTCTCATAGCCACGTGGTTTTGAGGTGCTGCTGCATCCTTGGAGAGCCTTTTTGTTCCCATGGACATGGTGTTTCACAAGACTGGTGGTAATCCGATGGTCTAGCTCACCCCCACGATCTGTAGACCACAGCTTTGTAGTGAGTGGTGCACCCGATGCGGCCAGGTGGCCACGTTTTCCGGATGATGACCTCTGTGGCAGATGCCAATGTTGCTAATGTGGTGTGCCTCCCCCCACCTATCAGCCACCATCGGTCACCCCCACTATCACCCATGCACCAGCAGTGTCCTTCGTGGTCCACCGAACTTGTTTTTGTGGTTTTTTCTTCAATCTGAAACTGCCTCGTCACCCGTGGGCCGTGTAGATGTTTGCGGTCGAATACATATAATTATGTTGTTGCTCCGGGGAATCATTTTTATTAGGTATCCCCCAGCAATAATTCAACACGACCCAGGTGGTCCGCCGACAAATACCATGAGAGGGAAAAGAGTGGATATAACAAGGAACACCAAAGGTGACAAATGTCAGCTTTTTTAGTTTTCCCTTTATTCATCACGTAAGAAAGGTAAATGGAATATAGGATAAACAATTCACTTTATTCCAATACCCATATGTTATGTTTCCATTCTCCATGAAGGATCAATCCTATGGTTAACATGTTCATGTGTAAAATTGTGTTCATTATTTTAAAAGAATGAATGGGAAAAAGCAGCTGAAACAAGAAATCAAAAAACCACTATATAGATTTGTGGATAGTTTTCTAGTATGATTATTCACCGATATTGGGTCTTAAATCCACTCCCCTAGGATGTCGTCGATGTTGTCCAATTTTCTGGCATTCTTCAATGGAGAGGATGATTTCTATGTTTTTAGAGAAATTCTATGGTTGTTCATCAACCCTGAATCCCTATTTAATTAAGAAAGGAAGACATGTTGTGTGTCACGAGGTCATCATGCTGATTCATTAATGTGAATTATTACTGACTTCAACATTGCATCGTCGCTTCACTTCAGAACTGATGAGTCCCTGTGTAATGGGGAATAAAATATATTAAAATAATTATTTTTTTATTTTTTTTCTTCCAAAATGTACAATCTTTTTCACTCGTCCATCACTGGTTAATGTTAGGTCTTTTCTAGGTGAATCCTGGTACTCTAAATTTAACGGTGGCCTCATATTTATCATCTGGACACCGGTTTAATTGTTATAAAAATCCACTTAAATGATTATTTAATAAATATTCAAAAATTTTCAAAACTAAATTCCATCCACTCCAGGCCTTGCAATATTGTGTCATCTCAAATCATGGTCTCAAAATTATCCATTTAATTTTCGTAAAAAATTACATTAAATACTAGGACATTACATAAAACTTATAACAATTTAAGAAGAGTTATGTATGACATAATATGGATTTTGTGAAGCTAAAAATAATATAAAATATATGAATAATGATTTCAGTAAATCATTCAAAGATGATGTAAAAATACATTAATAAGTATATAATTAAATTCTAGAAATACATAAAATTATACACTTATAAATCATAAAGAAAATTTATTTTTTCTAATAATAAAAATTATATATCTAAAATTAGTTGATTTTGAGTTGGAATATTATTGATAAAACATCCTCTACATTGTCAGAAGATAAAATAAAATTATTTGGTAATTTTACCCCACACTCAATATAATTGGATGCGGTAAATATAACTGAACCACAATAATATTTTCTGAATGAAAATTTCTCTCGAAAAGGGAGATCATGTTTCAATTTTTATTGTTAGTGAAGTAGAGTATTTAGGCATAATGCCTACAATTTTTGGAATAATATGGTACTCCCTTTAAGTTTCTGTGAATCATGTGGGAAAAAATATGAAAGAAAGGGAATTGTTTTTTGAAAAAATGGGAAATTATTTAACGATAAAAAAAATACATCCTAGAAAATTTATTCGAAATATATTTTGAATATATTTTAATGTATGGATTCTGTTTTTGGTAGGTTTGACCAAAATGGTGTTTTTTCCAATGAATATATGATTAATTATCTAAATTTTTTTTTAATCTAAAAAGGAGAGGTTGTATAGAAATTAAAAAAAATGTAGATACATTTCTTATATTAATGTTTCATTTATAGTTAGTAGAATTTTTTTCTAATGGGCTATTGAAATAACCTTTTTTCTCAAATTAAAAGAGGTAGAAAAATCATGATAAATAATAACTGGAAAATGGAGGAGTATTTTCTATTTGTAATGATATTTCTATGAGAATTATAGGAATCTGTATTGATATGATTGAATATGGAAAATAGAAATATAATGATATTCAATTTTGGATGGACATAAATAAAACTTATTGAGTATAATGAATATTTAAAAATATGGCAGTGATGTTATCATCATGAAATATTTATGAATTATCATTTATATCAATATTAATAAATTGTAGGTCAGCGAAATTAACTAATGGATACTTATTTTAGGTTTTTGATTAGAGTTTTTTGGGATATCTAAGTGAAAAGGATGAAAATAAATTGGGATTCAAAATATTTAAATGTATTTTTCAAAATAACTTTGAATAAAATCTCTATGAATGATTTAGAGGTGAAAAATATCTATTTTTTCTTCAAAAGTAATGGTATTAAAACCTACTTTTGAATGGTATGTTGTTACTAGAACATTTTCCAATGACACTTAACAAATCATAGTCGCCAACATGATGAGAGTTCAGTATCATTGAACATTTTTTCAGGAATTACTTCCTGCTCTAGGGAAATCTTATAGATTTAATTCATGTTCATAAATAATTCTCAAATTCCATAAAAAGGATGGTCACACATTATATTTCCAATCAATCATTTACACATGTGGATCAGAACATTTATATGTCTCATAGGTACTCTGTAAATGGATATATCTATATGTATCAAAGGATCTCCACCAATGGAACCATCTATATATATCGAATATTCCCCATTTTGAATCATTTATTATTTTCTTGATTATATTTTTATGAAACATAGAAAAGCTATCTTTAATTTATTTGAGAGACAATTATTATTTTCATTTTTTTATCAGTCCCCTAATGGGGCTTATTATGTATCCTCATAAATATAATGAAAACACACATAGTTTATTACCATATAATGGGACATGTAACACCTATTTAGGTCATCTAAAAAGTACCATACCATGAACATTTTACTTTTGTAGAAATAAATACAAAGAGTATGGTTCATATAAAATAATTACATGGGGATTACACGAGATTAATCCTTTATGGTTGATCCCATTTAGAATATAGATTTATTAGATCAGGTTGATATTATAAGGAATATATCCCTATAATGAAATCGCTCACATGGGATATCTTTTATTGGGGATGAGGTATAAAGTGTTTGGGGGGAAGTATAGCCTTTTTTGCGGGGTGGAATGATCCAATTATGAATATGTTCCAATAAATATATCACTAGATTTGAATAAGTTTTATTTATAACACATGATGGAAAATATTATACATTGTATCCTTGTTAATTAAATCCCATTTTGTTCGACTAGGTCTAGTAATACACCTCTGAGGGTGGCCCAAGGCTACTTCATAGAGAAAATATCCATTTGAATTATTATATCATAAGGAATGTCTCCCTATGATATGATGGAAACACATTAAGTTATTTGACATAATAATATGAACAATAAGAGACATTACACTAATAAAATAATAATTATTGATCACTAATCCCATGTGAGTCTGGATTAGTGTGAAAAATAATAAGATATTTAAGATAAACAATAAAAAATAATTGTTATTTAATACTAAATAAACTACAATGAATAGTTTGAAGGTTAAATATGTGTCCCCGTCTAATGGTTCAAGCGTCAGGGGATATAGAAGAAATTAATTTTGTCAAATATGTAAAGACTTGATAATGTCATACTATAGTAGGGAATCACATAAAAACCCTTCATATTATAATGGATGAGTTTATGATTATTTCAGAAAAGTTATAATTAATTTATAGGTTATTACTCTATGTTGGACGCCCATTTTTATGTTTGGGCCTTTTTTTTGAACCCTTAAATGTGGCTTACATATCTTTTAATTTGAAAAAATTTGGTGTATTCAATTTTTTCCCATTTTAGGTATCATTTAAGAGCTGAATACTATAACCTAAACTGATAATAATCTTGACACTAAAAACCGAATTCGGATCTATATTACCTAGGGAAATCATGGTTATAAAATCTTATAGGGACCTTCCTACTATGGTTGTTAAGTGTGGGAAATAACTTTCTAAAGAAATACATGATCACATGGTGGACATAGTGGTGTTTGTTATACCCTATCCATACAGGTCTAGAGGACATAGATGAGATCTTAGTTTATCCTTCTTTGGGTCAGATAGTTTGTTATATATAATAACGTCAATATTCTCATACGGTTTTAGATGAATCCAATCACTAAGCACAAGGATATTGCATATTGGGATGATATAAATATCCTAATGATAGAATATTTAACATACCACCTCTTTCTCTAGAATTTGAAATTGAAAAAGGGATCCCCCATAAATGATGTTCTTTTGCAATGCAGGATTTCATTGAAAATGATGTTATCCAATTATGGATTACCATGAGACTATGATCTGATAATCCAAAAAATTAAACTCCATTAATTGTGGTCAGACTCTTTCCACATAGCAAGATTATAATCTGCAAAGCAATTTGGATTCTCAATGGAATGCATAAAATTGGATAACTAAATAAAAATATCATTCATTGTTAATTTTCAATGAATTTTCCTATAATATAAGACACTATATTTTTATTAATGGAGAAAATAGGTCCCTTTAAAAATTTCCCCATGATTGGAAGAATGTGGAATAACATGATTGAGTGTTTCATCGAGTGGGAAAACATTAATAGTCATTCAAACTATAAATTATTATCAAATTACATTTATAATGGATTTAATGATTATCTAATTTCAAATAGGATACCAATTTAGGGATTTAGATAACTTTTTTAATGTTTTTATTCCTATGTAACTATATTGAACGTCTACCCATTTCAAGGAGAAAAATTTATAATCATGTTTCATAAGAAAATATCATTCCAATGGAGATATATATCAGAGAAACTAATCTAAATTATTTTTCTTAGGATATACCCAAAATAAATAAAAGATGAATAACTGGAACCGAAGTTATTCATTCTCTACGCTCAATCTATTATGAGGGAATTCACGACCTATAAGATGCTGGTCAAGGGATCTCCAAAATTTGATCCTTATCATGGGGGATAATTTTTTCCATATTGTGGAAAACCATTGTTAGCTTTTAATAGCTAATGTGAAATTATGAAAAATCGAATGTTGTAGGACTTTATGAGGATATATGTGTGTCGAAAAAATATTCTAATATGAATAATTTTATTCTTCTGCATTTCATTATTAGATGAATCCCAAATACCATTATCTTCCATTTAGTACATGGGGATGTATGGATAAGAGTTTAAGAAGTATGAATGATTAATTGGGATGTAATCATGGTGAAATTTTGGATGAGTTACTCCCTCATTTCTATCTATATGATAATGTATAGATGAATATACTAATGATGAATGAACTATATACCATAGCATAGAATATTATTAGAGTAGAGCCACACACTAGGTTTGAAATTCATTTCTTAGACTAGATCTTATTATTTTATATGCCAAATTATCATGATCCCAATGTTATGATACGAAGATCTTTTTTTTAACATTATTTCATTGATATTTTGTAGTGCCTATTAGACATCAATGGAAAAGAAAACTTCAATAAGTGGGGATGGAAAGATGAACCTATGGATGGCCAAATTGTTTTATTGACAACATCCTTATCCAGGATCATGACTTGGGGGTTATTAACAATACATGATTTGATTACTATGTTTTGGGTCACAACTTATGTTATTGTAGGACTATTGAAAATCTTAAGATCCACCAACCGTGCACTCCCATTATTAGAAAATATTATTCTGTGTTTGGATAAATCAACATAGGAAATTCCACTTACATGTGTGTTTTGTCATTTCATGTTCTCTACGGTTATATAGAAAATCAAATATGTAATTATTATTTCATCAATGGTCAACCAATACTAGTGTAACACCCTGAGAGATTATTAAAAATATTCTTTTTAATTTCATTAATGTCTTGTGATGTACACTACAACAAAAGGAGCTTGCACAACACGCATACTTGACTTGCCTTGCATTGCACGCAATCACGACCTTCCTCGATAGCGTGTGTAGTACGCAATACCGAGTTTCACTAAACAAAGATATTCTATTATTAAATCTAGCCGTTATGAATAGTAATAACCACTTTTTGAAATTTTGTAAATTTTATTTTTCAAAATGGACTTCATTTTTGGATTCGGAATATCGAAATTAGCTTAGGGTGAAATTTTGGTACTTTTCGTATAACTTTCATATTCTGATGAATAGTAAAAATTACTAAATTTTAATTAAAAACAACTTTTTTAATCGAAATAATTAATAGTAATAAATTATTAATTTTACTGGTTTTAAAGTATATTTATAATATATTTTTACAATTTAATACAATGTTGTTCATTGTATGTAATTTCATAGTTAAACTAGACATAAACAAGTGTCAATCTTCTGATAATTATTATCTCTTAAAAACACGCTATTTGTTTTGACGACGGGAATTAATATTTAAATTAGTTAATTTAAATAATATGTTTTGAATTTGGTAAAATAAACATCATTTTTGAATTCATAATATCAAATATAGATCAGGCCAAATTTTTGGTATTTTTCTGGAAACATTCATTTTTTTATGAATAGTGAAACCACTAAGTGGTAGTTAAAAAAACTAAATTTTATCATTAAACTTAATTTTACTGCTTCTGTGAGTGGAATTTCAAAATTCCGAGAGACACGGTTGATTTCAGTAAGTAAAATTTGGTTCAATGAGATAAAAATAATTTTTGGTAAATAGTAACTTTTTTCTTTTTTTTAACATGGTTAAAAGTAAATTGGTTAATTAAGGGTGAAAGAGTTTTTATTATTACCCTAACACATGTCCTAATTCTATTGGATAAGTGTAATTCGACCAAAAACAACCTTAGGAATAAAATATACCACTTAGGCCCACATTGATTAGATTAGGACATTTATTATTAATTTATTTAAAGAAGGGTTAAAATAGTTAAAGTCAATGTTTAATTAGTAAATCCTTTTTAATATAGGGTTATACATAAAATAAATTCGACTATAAAAAATAATTATAAAGGTAATAGGATTTCCCACATAATAGTATTTTATTTGTAATTTTTAGACATCAAATAATATAATTTATTTATGACACAAAGATGATGCTGTAATTATCTTATTAATGAAATATTGACATAATTGATGTTATAAATACCCAAATTAATTTAATTTGAGACTTTTTATGAATTCCACTAATTTTCTAGGTTAATATGACATGTTAGTATTGATTTAATTAACTTTTTGTGAACTAATCACTTTGTTATAATTTTCACAAAAATCAATTACTAAATAGTGTCAAAATTGACATAAAATAGTTTTTAAAACAAATATTATATTATTTATTGTAATTTTATTCCGAAAAATATATGGTTCGGCCAAATGACTTAGATAAGGTTATATATATTAAAAATAAAAAACGTTGGGTTATTTTGGCTTGTTATTGTATGTTTATTAACCTTATAGTGTAAGAACACAAGAAGACACGGTGAAAGTAAAAATATTTTACTTAATGTAAAATCTAAATGATAAGGTTAAAATAGGAACCTAAACTTGTCTAAATTATATTGGATGAGAGTATTTTTACCCATACCCACCATAGCTTCAAAATAAATCAATTTGGATATATTTAAAACCGAATTTGTCTTTATAATAAAATAATATTTTTAGTTTTTCCAAAGGAGCCCATCTCCTCCCTTATAAAAGGGCACCTCCTCCCTCTCTTCCTCACACCACTTTGAGCCTTCATGCTCGGCCAACCCCTGCCAAATTCTCTTATACACTTCCCTAGAAACTTCCTAGAGGTCTTGGTCTTCTTCAAAGACCAATTTTAGTGCCCTAAAAGGTGGCCTCAAAGAGGTGCTTCAAAGAAGAGTAGGTTCAGACACTTATAAAGCAAATCGGACCTAAGGTAAGGGATAATGTTGCAATCTCATTTGTTTTCTATCCGAGATTGCATATATGTAAGTATTTACTGGGGTTATATTTATCATCCATGTCAAAATTTTATAATTTTTTTTCATGTATGGTTATTGTCCATTTTATCCATTTTTTACTTTTACAACATGGTATGTATGGAATCTTTCTTTTACGAGGTACTTTTTGACTATTTCGACAAAAGTACGAGGAGATTGTTATTTTTAATGTATACGGAATGAAAGGATTTTTTATGGTTTTGTAAAGCCTTATTTTGATGAAGCTTCCTCTGAAAGATTTCATGTCTATTTTCAACAAAATATTTTTCTTTTAAAATTAAATTATGTTTTGTAAAAAGAAATTGATTTTGAAGAAGAAAGGATATTTTCCTCACGAATTCATTTCACGTGTTTTATCAAAATAATCTCCCATCTAAGATGAAATTATTTAATATGTGTATGTTTCAAGTATAAAGTCTATATGATTTACATGGTTTCACTTTTCTTATTATGAAATTATATCCATTTATTTTATATGGATTATGTGATGATGGGATGAAGCTTTTGAAACCCATTTTAATCGTTGGGTTATTATGAATTGATGTATGTTTATTTTGTGGCACAAGTAAGAATGATTTCATTATGAGATGGGTGGGACCTATATCTCCCTCCAATGCATTGGGTAAAGATTTATATCTCATGAGATAGACATGGTTGGAACGGCAGGTTAAATCGGTTCAGTAATACAGGACTAAAGGAGGAGTGAACTCGATTCAGAAAGGGACTTTGTCCACTAAGATGGTCTTGGAAGCAATGTCGTGGCTACTATGGAAATCATTACATGTGCTTAATGGATGCCACAATTACATGTTTTATTCCCATGCTATGTTATCATGATTTGTGTTCCATTGTGATCTATGCCTTATGTACGTCCATGCTTTACGTCGTTTTTCACGATTTTGATGTTTAAAAATTATGTACGTGTTTTTATGTTCAAATGTATATGGTTTGTTTTATTTTGTCCATGCTTACCCTTACTGAGCATTTGAGCTCACCCTTTTTATGTTTTATTTTCCCCAGGATATAAAGAAAGGTTTTATGTAAGAAAAAAATGGGATGATATTGATTGGAGATGTTGAAGATCTTTCACCACGATTAGAAGATTACATTACAAGTTTCCAAAGACACTAAACTATTACGGTCCTTGTGTGTCTGTTTTTGTTATGTATTATGTATTCCAAAAAATTAATGTATGGTCTATGTACGTCAAGATTCGGGTCTCTACAGTTGGTATCAGAGGGAGGATTAGTCAACCTTTAGAAACTAGGATGTGAGAAATTTAGTGAGATCTCTATAGATATTTCTAAGGTATGTCTAGGGATGTCCCTAAGGTTAAGTATACGTATAGGTTACAGTCCTAGAATTTTTCTAACGATAATAGAATTAAACCTAAGATGTTAAATATTGAAGGTACTACCCCTTTATTATGTTGTTTTCCCTTGCATGATTTTTACTTCTCACACTATTCTTTTTAGGTTTTAGAAAATGGCTGGAAACAGGAAGATTCATGATAATGGAGGATATGAAGGACAATGGAATGATATTCTTCATGAGAAAACAAATGAAACAGGATTTGGAAGTCCAAACATCGTTATTATGACTAATCAGCAATCTCATAATATGATCAATAATCTCAACATTGGTATGTTTCCCTACTCAGATAATAAGAGAAAGATGGAGTTTCATGATGATTATAGAGGAAAGAAAGTTCAATTTCCCTCATGTAAATCATGTGGGAAGACGCATCGGGGAGATTGTTTCATGGGAACTGGAAGATGCTTTGGGTGTGGAAAAGAAGGACACAAATCCAGTAAGTGCAAAGGAAAAGGTTTAGTTAACACCATGGATGAGGATAATGGTATTTCTATGACATCAACAATGGTTAAATGTTTTAAATGTGGAATGTACGGAAATTATGAAAACCAATGCCCCAAGGGAAAGTATCGTGAAGATAATCAGTATGGTCATATGGGTAGTATTTATGTTGATGTTTATTAAGAGACTACAAATGATAGGTGAGATGAAAGAATTTTTGAAGCTCGGTCAATGGTTTAAGAATGTAGTGGAATGATTACATGTTTATCAAGTGTAATGTTGTATACGTAATCTCATGGTACTATGGAATAAAGAGAAATCTAAGGATTGTTACACTGTTTTCTTTCCTTGAGTTATGAAAGTGTATGATTAATGGTACCAGTATCCATGAAAGGTTATTCAGATATTTTTTTAATGTAGATTATATGCGCATAATGAAGTGATAAGGAGAAAATTAAAATTTTGATAGTATTCATGAGATCATGACTGATATAAGGAGAAGGTTATATCATGGTTTGAGTATATAGAATTTTTGGATTTTGGTATGAGGAAAGAGTTTACTTTTTAGAGCATTAATGTTTTCACTAAGGTTTAATGGGTATTCATTTTTCAAGAGAATATGTGATTAAGGTATTCATAGGATTGGAATGTGACCAACAAGATACATGGGGGATAAATGATGGTATTCACATGTTTGGTTGATGACATTTCAAGTAATCATTTTCTTTATACTATGAGCTTGGACCGAAGTATTTTAGATAATCCTAAATATTCCAATGGATTATGTTGGACATAAGTTAGTATTGTTGAAGGATAAAACTTTTTTTTCGATATTATTGATATGATGTTATAGTAATGTATCTTTAGAAAAAGGACAACCTGCAGGACGGGTGACAGCCCATCGCGTCAGACAAGGCTGTGGGAATCGAACCCACAACTGAAGTGCGACTGGCCTTTATCGCCTACCACGGGCCTACAGGATGTCCCTGTTTAGTAGAATCTAGTTTTATTATATTAAGACGTACGATATATGAATTATAAGTCCATTTTAGGAACTATATATGATTAATCTCACTATATATGGACTTATGTAATTTTTGATAACTTTTCTAACCTTTTGTTTAAGACGGATGGAATGACCTGTCATTCTATGACATGATCTTCTAACACATCACGAAAGACAAATTCAACTTAATTTCTTTAAGATATGAAGTGGAAATTGTCCACAGAATGAACAGTGGTGGGACTATACCAAAATCACGAAAGTATTTATTCTAATTCCAATTTCATCAACTTTTGGGAAATGATCTTGAAAACCAAAAATGTTGTCCAAGTGAACTTATATCTAATGAATCAGATGGTACCTTAGATCGTCACAAATTTATGGCTTTGTGATTGCTGGCTTTTCCATAGCCATGTTCTCTACCACTCTCCATCAGAACATGGTGGTTAGATTTATCTTCCATATCTATATTTTCACCTATGTGGAAAACCAGTGATTAGTTTATTTGGGTAACCATTACATTTCATACTTATGTTTTTAAAGATTGATTTTGGTATTCCTTTTTACGATGTGGGTTTCTATTAAAGAAACATTTGAGTAGGAAACCATTTATAACCCTGACGAATTTCGAGGGAGAAATTCATTTTAAGAGGGGTTGAATGTAACACCCCCAGATATTATGAAAAATATTTCTTTTAATTTCGTTAATGTCTTGTGTTGTACGCTACACCAAAATGATCTTGCACAACATGCATCCTTGACTTGCCTTTCATTACACGCAATTAGGACCTTCCTCGATAGCGTGTGTAGTACGCAATACTGAGTTTCACTAAACAACGATATACTATTATTAAAACTAACCGTTATGAATAGTAATAACCACTTTTTGAAATTTTGTAAATTTTATTTTTCAAAATGTATTTCATCTTTGGATTCGGAATATCGAAATTAGATTAGGGTGAAATTTTCGTACTTTTCGATTAACTTTCATATTCTGATGAATAGGGAAAATTACTAAATTTTAATTAAAAACAACTTTTTTAATCGAAATAATTAATAGTGATAAATTATTAATTTGAGTGGTTTTAAATTATATTTAGAATATATTTTTACTATTTAATACAATTTTGTTCATTGTATGTAATTTCACATTTAAACCAGACATAAACAAGTGTCAATCTTTTGATAGTTATTATCTCTGAAAAACATGCTATTTGTTTTGACGACGTGAATAAAATTTTAAATTAGTTAATGTAACTGATATGTCTTGAATTTGGTAAAATAAAAATCATTTTTGAATTCATAATATCAAATATATCTTAGGCCTAATTTTTGGTATTTTTCTGAAACTTTCTTTTTTTTGATGAATAGTGAAACCACTAAGTGGTAGATAAAAAAACTGAATTTTTTCATAAAACATAATTTTACATCTTCTGTGAGTGAAATTTCAAAAATCCGAGAGACACGGTTGATGTCAGTAAGTAAAATGTGGTTCACTGAGATGAAAATAATTTTTGGTGAATAGTAACTTTTTACTTTTTTTACCACGGTTAAAAGTAAATTGGGTTATTAATGGTAAAATTGTTATTATTATTTCCCTGACACATGTCCTAATTTATTGGATAAGTGTAATTCAACCAAAAACAACCATAGGAAAAAATTATGACCACTTAGGCCTACATGGATTAGATTAGGACATTTATTATTAATTTATTTAAAGAAGGGTTAAAATAGTTAAAATCAATGTTTAATAAGTAAATCATGTTTAATATACGGTTATACATAAGATAAATTCGACTATAAATAATCATTATAAATCTAAAAATATTTCCTACATAATAGTATTTTATTTGTAATTTTTTGACATTAAATAATTTGATTTATGTATGACACAATGATGATGCAATAATTATCTTATTAATGAAATATTGACATAATTGATGTTATAAATAACCAAATAAATGTAATTTGAGAATTTTTTTGATTTAAACTAATTTTATAGGTTAATATGACATGTTAGTATTTATTTAATTAACTTATTTTGAACTAATTATTCTATTATTATTTTAACAAAAATCAATTACTAAATAGTGTCAAAATTGACATAAAATATTTTTTAAAACAAATATTATATTATTCATTGTTATTTTTTTCATAAAAATCTATGGCTCGGCCAAATGACTTAGATAAGGTTATATATATTAAAAATAAACAACATGGGGTTAGTTTGTCTTTTTATAGTAAGTTTATTAACAATATAGTGTAAGAACACAAGAATACATGGTAAAAGTAAAATTATTTAACTTAAAGCTAAACCTAAAAGATAAGGTTAAAATAGGAACATAAACTTGTCTAAATTCTATTGGATGAGAGGATTTCAACCCATACCCACCTTATCGTAGAAATAAATCAACTTGGAGATAATTAAAACCGAATTTGGCTTTATAATAAAATAATATTTTTAGTTTTTCCAAAGGAGCCCATCTCCTACCTTATAAATGGGCACCTCCTCCCTCTCTTCCTCACACCACTTTGAGCCTTCATGCTCGGCCAACCCCTGAAAAATTCTCTTCTCCACTTCCCTAGAAACATCCTAGAGGTCTTGGTCTTCTTCAAAGACCAATTTTAGTGCCCTAAAAGGAGGTCTCAAAGAGTTGCTTCAAAGGAGAGGAGGTTCGGACGCATACGAAGCAAATCGGGCCTATGGTAAGGGATAATGTTGCAATATCATTTGTTTTCTATCCGATATTGCTTATACGTATGTATTTACTGGGGTTATATTTATCATCCATGTCCAAGTTTTATAAAAAAAATCATGTATGGTTAATGTCCTTTTTACCCATTTTTTTCTTTTACAACATGGTATGTATGGAATCATTCTTTTACGAGGTACTTTTTGACTTTTTTGACAAAAGTACGAGGAGATTGGTATTTTTTACGTATACAACATGAAAGGATTTTTTTACGGTTTTATAAAGCCTTATTTTCATGAAGCTTACTCCAAAATATTTCATGACTATTTTCAACAAAATCTTTTTCTTTTAAAATTACAGGAAGATTTGTGAAAAGAAATTGATTTTGAAGATGAAAGGATATTTTCCTCACGAATTCATTTCAAGTGTTTTATCAAAATAATATTCCATCTAAAATGAAATTATTTAATATGAGTACGTTTCAAGTATAAATTCTCTATGATTTTAATGGTTTCACTTTTCTTATTATGAAATGATATCCATTTCTTTTATATGGATTATATGATGATGGGATGATGTTTTTGAAACCCATTTTATTTGTTGGTTTATTATGAATGATGTATGTTTATTTTGTGGCACAAGTAAGAATGGTTTAATTATGAGATGGATGGGACCTATATCTCCCTTTAATGCATTGGGTAAAGATTTATATCTCATGATATAGACATGGATAGAACGATAGGTTAAACCGGTTCAGTAATACAGGACTCGAACGAGGAGTGAACACGATTCAGAAAGGGACTTTGTCCAATAAGATGGTCTTGGTAGCAATGCCTTGGCTACTATGGAAATCATTAAATGTGCTTAATGGATTCCACAATTACATGTTTTTTCCCATGTTATGTTATCATGATTTATGTTCAATTATGATCTATGCCTTCTGTACGTCCATGCTTTATGTCATTTTTCAAGATTTTGATGTTTAAACATTATGTATATGTTTTTATGTTCAAATGTATATGGTTTGTTTTATTTTCTCCATGATTACCCTTACTGATCATTTGAGCTCACCCTTTTTATGTTTTATTTTCCCCAGGATATAAGGAAAGTTTTAGGTAAGAAAAAAAGGGGAAGATCTTTATGGGAGATGTTGAATATCTTTCACCACGAATAGATGATTACGTTACAAGTTTCCAAAGAAACTAAACTATTACGGTCCTTGTGTGTCTTTTTTTTGTTATGTATTAAGAATTCCGCAAAAGTAATGTAAGGTCTATGTACGTCAAGCTTCGGGTCTCTAAAACTACAGTGTCTATTTAGGCCATATTATCAACACATAAAATCTTTCAGTTTGTTGACATTGAAGTAGAATAGATAAATTAATACTCTCAAATATCATCATTAGATTGTTTATGCTCTTTACACACATAAATATGTTCCACTTGTGAATGAGTATTTATATGTTTATGCATGATAGGGATACCTTATTTTATTAATATAACCATTATTCTATATAATAATCAGTGGGAGACTAATTTTTGATGGTTATTTTCCTTGCAGATATTATTGTTAATTCCATTATATCATGAATAGGTGACCTGAATATATAAATTATTCATGAATTAAAAAACATTTGTCGATTTATTATTATTGATGGTTGATGTATATATGGAATAAAATGGGCCACTAGATTGAACATTCACTTTTTTAATCCATGTCAAGACTTGAACAGTATGATCCTAAAACTGGGATTCATTTTTATCACAATGGTCAACTAGAAAAATTGGTACACATTTTGACCGATCGTCAAATGACGATAATGGAGAGGGGAAGTGAAAAATAAATTAAATCAATCCTATAAAGGTGTATAGGCCATGAAAGAACGTATTTTTTATGAAAACATGAATGGAATAAAATGATTGATGTTATCTTACACACAATACTGACACTTCACCTCAGAATATCGAAACACCATCATAACTATATATCCCCACTAAGGTTGAATAAAAAATATATTGGAGGGAGTGGGTTTCATGAAAGATATTTTATATTATTTTCACTTATATATATTGATTTATTCAATGTATATATGTATTCATAACTGAATATAGGTTAATATATATACCAGAACACATTTCTTTTAGAGATCACCCTATGATTGTAGAATCATATATTTTGGGCCGTTTAAATCAAATAAACATACTTCATGATCATTATATATATTCAATCTGATTACTTGAAATTGTGAAGCCTTATGTGATGGAGGGATTAAAATATGTTAGTGAAATTGCTTCCCTAAAAACTATTGATGTTTTGAACCTGTTGAAAATTCACTAGGGAATTTCCCTTATTCATCAAGTTTATGACCTCATAAATGTTCTTCTCTATGGAAAACTATGGTTTTAGACAGTATGAGGGAACATTTATAGAATTTGGAACCTTATTTTCCAAAAAGTGTATCCTCATCGATGTTATTTTTCCAAATCATGGTGGAATTCCAATAGTCAAATAAGGTATGTGACACCTAAAGAATAAATTAAAATGATGAAGATGCATGTGGAAAACATTGGGTAAATGTTATTGATTTTATAGGATTTGGGATTATAGCCCATCTTGAAAATATGTACTTCTATTAAAATTCATTGTAATCTTGTTATTTTCATTAGATATGGAGGATTGAATCCATTCATTCAGGAGTATAATTTACATGTTTGATAAACAATGATAGATGTTGAAAATAAGCATAGAGGAAAATAACTCTAATGAATAGGTAGGTCTAATGATCATTACAATACTCTATTACACTGATATAGGGATTATAATGCAATTATTTATTTTATAGGAGGCTAGAGCTGAAAATTTTCATATTACTTCCCCTAAATATATAGATGGTTGATCAATTTTTGGAGAGGATGTTACTTTAAATTAAAGGGTTGAGTTAGAAGGATCTTCATGAATATTTGAGAACATACATGGAGTCTGTTCTTACACAGCTAGATGATTTCCAACCACATCATAACCAAGTGATTTTCCTATGATAATTTTATCCTGAGATACCATAAGAAGAAGGTGGGAATAAAATATTACAATATGCATTCGGTCAGGAATATTATGTTAGTATTGATCCTTCTCAGATAACATTAAATATATAATGATGTTTTCATATAGAGGGGTTAGCTTGTTAGAGTTTAACATGATTTAAAAAATCATGAGTGTGTTAATATGTGTAGAGTTTATAGCTATTTATTATTTAGTAAAGACATTTAAATTTAATAATTATATGGGAGGTTAGGACAGAATGTGGATATGATACCAATGAATGAAATCATGGGAATTTAAAATCATAGGATTTAGGCACCACATAATCAAAAAATATCTATAATTCTATTAGAGGGTTCAAAAAATAGTTAAATCATGTTATGGATAGAGGAGCTGAAATTCAACTATATAATATCATATCTCTAATGAGATGATTTTGTTAGATCACTCCTCATGTCAGGAAGTGATGAAAATAATCTAGGGAGAGTCAGTCCCATCTATTACTCCATGAAAAATGGGTTTCATTCTTGAAATCTCTATGATGATAAGGGACAACCTATATGTTATTATGTTATCAGAATATCAAACATTATATTCCAATGGCATGGGTAAATACTTATATAATTGTAAGTAACTCTGGGTGATGTAAAAAGTATTTTTTTATCACGTTTCTGACCCTTTCACTGGGGTGTGCGCGTCTTTCCGTGGAGGGTGCGCAGCTGTTGCCCCGCATTCCAACTTTTTGAAGGCTGGTGGTATCCATCAAATATTCAGGGATGTTTCCTCTTTGATCAAAACTGGATGATGGGATTTCTGTTCTTCCTTATGTGTATTCCTCATCGGAACTCATTACCTCATCCAGGTATCCCTTAAAGATTAAGTTGTGGTTCGTTAATCTCATTCATGGTGCTATATCTTTCTGGACGCCTGTTAATTACACTACTTATGTTAGGACTTCCCATTGGGTGTTGAAATGGTAGAATCCTTCGGTCAGAGTAGACGGAAACATTAGGCATGCCGGGGTATATCTGGATGCATAGACATTGGGGAACATGTATTCCTCCTCAAAAGAGGGAATCATAAGGGCAAAAAACCTGAGGCATCCCACATCAGTCATCGAGTATCATATGATATAGGAATATATTTAAGGATTTCTTCAACTTCAAATGTTGATCACGGGGTATGTTGTGAGTTTAATTTCTTGCAGAGAAGGTTACGCCAAAGGCATGAGTTATGTGGTTTTCCTCAGGTATCTCATGTTTAACACATGGTAGGCTGCGAGTTTAAGTTATTACGGAGACTGTATGAGTGTGATCAGAACGTCCCATGGAGACAGGTCAGATTTGTATATCCCAAGGAGGGAGTGCTAGGATTGTTTATCATTGGTTGGGATTGAACCTCGTGGAGGTTTCCTACGTACCCCTTGTAGACGATAGGGATCAAAACACACGTAGTTCTAAGGGGTGATGAATCAGGGTGTACACAACGGACAATGACCAGGACACAAGTTGTGGCTTACATGTGGATTGCAGCCCAGGTATAGCTAGGTGGAGTGAGGGGTGGATGACATGATCCCACCAGGTTGTGGCGGCCCATTTACGAATTATGATGGATGATGGAGAGTTGAATGAAGTGGATAGAGAATGAGATTAACCAATGTGAGGATGACGGTGATGTTGGGATTGAGTCTTGAAGAGACTTCCTATATATCCTCGTGGTAGGGAATCAAAGTCTGTGTAGATCGTTGGGGTGATGGGACACCAGAGGAGGAACCTCTAAGAATGGACGCATGGAAGGGACTCGTATGAATTAGAACCTATGGGATGGGTCTTGACCTTACTAAAACACATAGGCTCGATGGAGAGATCAATATGAGACATGAGTGATGGGCTTGAACCACATGGAGGCTTCTTACTTATCCTCATGGAAGGGAATTAATGTCAACATAGTTCATCTGAAGACAAATTGTCGTCGAATAGGGTTAACAATGGCTTACCGCTGAATGGGGATGGCAACGGCTTAACGCTGAATGGGGTTGACAATGGCTTACCACTGAATGGGGTCCCAATGGATTACCACTATATGGGGTCACAGTAGCTTACCACTGGAAGGGGTGAAAATGGCTTTCCCCTAGATGGGGTTATAATGGCTTACTGCTGGATGAGGGATGCAGTTTAACATCATGCAGGAGGAAATGGGGGCATGTAGTTTAACGTCATGTAGGACGAAGGTGGTCCAACGTGAAGTGGGTCAGAACCAATACTGTGTTTGGCTTGAACCTCATGGGGCTTCCTACTTAGCTTTCCTTGGAAATGATTAATGACCATGTAGATTTTGAGAGGTGTGGGTGTACCAACGTAAAGGGCGTCTGGAACAATCGGTGTTGGGATTGAACCTCTAAGATGCTTCCCATGTAGATTTTGTTGGCAAGGATCAAATACCACATATATTAGGAGAGGGGTTTGGGGATAACACTCTATGATGTCCCAAAGAAGATTTCATGGTCGGTGCTTTCTCTAAGTTCACGTGAGTCATGCTCGGTGTGGGAAATAAGAGGCAACAAAGTCCTGATGATCAAATCATAGAAGGTGAATATGTGGGAAGTGGCATGGGGGCATATGTGTGGTTAGAAACCCAAATAAGAATCAAGATCTTACAGCCGGTCAATAGCCCATGGTCATGGGGATTGAGACTTACTCTCTGATGGAGGCCTGGGTGTCGCTATGAAGTAGCAATGGTGAATTGTGATTACACAAGAAATTCTCATGGGTGCCTCTACAGAGCGACAATAGTGAATGTGAATTACGCAAGGAAGATACCCGAGTACCGATATGGAGTGGTAGTTCTGAGTGTGTCTTAGGAAAAAAAATTGTCTGCGTGCTGCTATGGAGTGGCAATGGTGGATGGGGATTACGCAAGGAAGCTGCTAGAGTGCCACTATGGAGTGACAATGGGGAATGTGGCTTATTCCATGAAGCTTCTCGGGTGCCGCTTATATAGAGACAATGGAATATGGGGATTACACAAGGAAGATACCCAGGTGTTGCTATAGAGAGGAAATGGTGGATGGGGATTATGCAAGGATGTTTCCCAGGTGCCTTCTTCATGACTGGCCATGAGTGCATCGTAGCCCACTTGTGGGTTGAGGCCTTCACCTTTTCATTATTACATTAGAGGGATAACGCCAAGGGAATTGGAATCTATCCGAACAAATGGGGATGAAAATTGTGAATCACATGCTCGACATTTGGAATGCAGTGAGGGTAGGGTGATGATAAAGGGTAACAGTTGACCATGTTAAAAACATAGTATCCATATCGCATTATCTTGAAATGGGGACAAACAAATGAGGGTCAACTTCTAACCATGTTCAAAACTCTATACCTGACTCGAAGTGTTGTCCAAAGCCTTCAGGGGCATTCAACTAGTAAGGTAGGTGAGACGATGCAGCAAGGGACCGGGCCATTAGGGGGTTCCTTCAAACATGTAAGTGGATGAAGATCTGAATGAAGGACACACAATGTGTGAGGTGGAGTAATGTAATGATTGAATGGATTCCAACGATCCTGAAATTATGCCATTGTAATCATGGCATGTGGCATCTTATGCTAGTCACATAAGGAATCTCTTATTTGGAACAAGTGGAATCCTATTATCAAATGATAGGTAAAGATAATGTTTAGAGACATGTATATAGGAATATTGGCATCTTTTTATTGGAGAATAAAAAATCTCTTATTTAGAGAAAGAGGCGCCATATATTTTGAACATATGGAATACTACAACTTATAGTCATGTAGAGAGGACTCTTGGCATTTATGCTTGGCACACACGACAACTCTTATATTGAGTAAGACACATCTTATGTTTTTTATATAGGGATTACTATAGTTTAAAGTCGTATATATAAGAATTTTAGACATATGGAGCCTCTCAATGGTTGGTGTTGGGACTTACGCAAGGGCGGCCCTTTCTGGTTTAAAATATCATAGGAGTTAGGTTATGTGGTTCAGATCAGTTTCTTGAGGAATGGTTCAAATCAAGGTACTCGAGGGGGAATTGATGACAATAATATCAACTCACAAAATCGGAAATGAACCATGAGGAATATGGTGACTCAAGGTGTTTTATGGTGTGTGGAGGAGTACCTGAAATCAAGGAATCCCATAGGTGGAAGGTGGATTGCGCATAAGGGCACAATGGAAAATGTCAACGTCCCAACTAGAAATGTTCATGTTGCGAAACTCCATTTTTCATGGGGGTCAGTGAAAAAAGTGAAGGGACCAGTGGGTGCGAAGGTAGGATACTCGCAAAGGATATTTCAAAGTGAATTAGCTTCATAGAGAAAAGGGGCCCATGACCTCGTGGAGCATGGACTCTTGAAGTAGTCTCACAATGGAATGATGCTCAAGGAGCAAGGACTCGTAGAGCAGCATCGCGAAGGGAGCTCCTCACGGATCATGGACTCACGAAACAGCTTTGCAAAGGAATCTTATGACAATGATTGGAATCGCGGAGCAGCTTCACGAAGGATGCTACTTGCAGAGCATAGACTCATGGAGCAACTTTAAGAAGGAAGCTACTCGTGGAGCATGGACTCCCCGAGCTGCTTCACAAAAGAAAGTGGATCTATGTGAAATGGGAGATCTATCACCCAAGGGGTAGAGTGGTTGTCATCATGAAGAGGGTGAGCGGTGTATATATAGGCAAGATGCGCCGTGAAGTAGAGACCGCTCATCATGACGTAAGTGGTCACTCTGTCGTTGATCACGAATGTCAAAGGTGTTCACGGAGCATCCAACCTCCCTGCTCCGTGGCAGGTTTGCAAATTTCAAATTGGTTCGTAGAGCATCCCACCTCTTTGCTCCGTGGAGGGTTCTCGAATGTCAAAATAGTTCTCAAATCATCCCACCTCTTTTCATCATGGAGGGTTCACAAAGATGGTGGTCTGCACCGGCCACGAGGCTCCAGGGGTTCCTGTAAAGTTCCACCACTCCGCGATTGAGGAGGGAGCTTCATGAATGAGCTCTACAAACTACTTTACCTACCCAAAAAAATGTCCATAACTCCTAATTCATAACTCTGTTCGGGCTCTATGACCTACCAAATAAATGTTTGAAAAACGGACAATGATCTTGTATCATGTGTGGAAGCATTTTGAAATATGTTGTGGACACATTTTCAGGTGACAAAGGATCACTATTAATTCCATAAATAATCTATAATTATCTTTTATTTTTGTATGTATGAATCATGGGTGCATTCCTAAATTATTTCTCAAGTGGTAAATATGTCACCCAATGTGGCCACAATTTAGTGGTTGAAATTACAGATTCTAAAACATTGGAAGGTGAAGGGAATTCATCTACTCCCCTAGCTATCTAATTTCCCTTTTTTCACTATTTACATTAATCAATAATTTTTTTAAATACATTTACAAAGCTCTTTATTGAATGATATCATCTTGATATTTTAGTTTTTTGAGGTTTTAAATACATTGAATACAATGAAATATAATATTTTTGATTATTTTTAGGCTCGATGTTCTCTAGTTGGCTTGGTGACTGAATATATCCTACGATTTTAGAGTGATTTTGAAAAAGATTAAGAACCAATCGATAACATTTCAATTACTCAGGAAAAAAATATGATGATATATTTGGTGATATATATATATATATATATATATATATTTATTTATCATAAATAACCTATCTCTATATGATCTTCTTACTTGGGTATGGATGGTTTGATTACCATGACACACATTAAAGGGATAATGTTGTAACAATAACTTATGAAATATTCAATGTGCTTAAATCATAATTTTCTACTACTGAGATCATTAAACATATGGTCATGACTTTAAATATGCTACTAATTGAATATTTTGAACAAGTAATAGTAGAAATATGGAAACATAGGTGATTTGAAAAACAATGATCCCTAGAAGTAAAACAAAATCATTAGTCATGGAGGGTTTTTCTGGAGTGATGCCAACTCAATTTAGAGTTGGTCAATAACGAAATACTAATTTATAAAGAACCTTTTATATTGGAATGGTCATAGATAGCAGGGTTTAATGATACATAGAGAGAAGAATAATTGCAGGTTGATTAAGAAATAGAAATTTCAACATTTAGATAGCTAAAATAATAATAAAATATTCTATTTTAGAAATATTTTAACATCCAGAATCCATTAATCATTATTTTAATTAGTGTTATTTATTTATCTGGGGAGACTCATAGTTGTGGATGTTTGCATCCATCATCTTTTAATGAATAAATAAAAAATTATTTCTTTTTAATCATTATTTTTTATTATCTTGATTATCATCCAATAGTAACATTAAATGCACTGACAGTTAACATCATAATATACAAGACTATTAGGCCACCAAAAGAAAATATTGATTGTAAATTGGAATACTCAAATAAAAATGATTTTCTCCTGGGATTTCCATAAAGAAAATTGTAGTTAGAATTTATATTACCATAACACTATATGATTTATGTTTGAATGAATGATATAATATAATTATTTTTAATATTTTCTGAAGGAAAATGAACAAAAATATTAGGAATGTAAAAATTATTTCAC
Source organism: Viscum album (assembly GCA_963277665.1). Lineage (NCBI taxonomy): Eukaryota > Viridiplantae > Streptophyta > Magnoliopsida > Santalales > Viscaceae > Viscum > Viscum album. The sequence goes on along the minus strand of OY728150.1, from coordinate 2,128,573,215 downwards.
TTTTTACTACACATATGACCCTAGAGAGCATTGCTTGACTATTAATGGGGTCACATATTAGGTCCCAAAAACATTGTGACTTTCCTATTTATACAAAATAATTTATTTATTCTTTATAAAAAATAAATTAACATGTGAGGCATTTATTTTTACTAGGCTTCCCTCTCGAGGATTTGAATTAACTTGTTTTGTGACATTTAAATGTCAAAAACAAAATTTTTCCTAAAATATGCAATGTCTATGTCTATTGATCGGAAACATAACAATTTTTTCACTAAATTCCCTTTATGGGTTTTATTTCTAGTGAATTATATATCTCTTTCATTACGTAATTTATGTCCACCCACTTCCGACCATTAGTTATTGACGTTTGAGTTCCTATAGCACGGATAATGTGCACTGATTTTAAATTAATAGTTCTTGGACCAACTAAAGGGGTTTAATAACCCAAATTTTACTAACTAGGAAAATATTATCAAACATATTTGTAATGTGTTGAAGAGAAATTTCATTCCATAAACTTGGAAATATGAGATAAACAGTGGATACATTGAACAGGTATGCAATGATCGATCGTATACTATGTTCAAATGGTGGACTCCACTATGATGCTATCAGGGCGTACAAAGATAAAATGAATTTATCCTATGGAAGAAGATTAATCTAGTTGACATTCCACATTAGGGGAACATATATTGTTCCATATCAATGGGATAATAATTACATTAATGGAATAAGTATCTATTAAAGTTAGATTCACTTTAGAATGATAATCAAGGAAGGTTTTTGATGATTTCAGTTTCCCAAGATACCAAGTCTGATTTATGAACATAATATATATAGAAAGCTTTATGGAATCATTTAATCTAGAATTTTCCATCATTGGGAGATTCCAATCTTATTGGGATATTGTTACAAGATTCCTTAGGGATATTATATGGGATTTTTTTAGAGGACATGGATAAGACTGTTATTTTAAGACAAGGAATCACTACTTATCAAGTCCAAAAAATAATGAATCCACATGATTTTCAACAATTTCTGTAATATTTCATATATTTTTGGATGGATGGGGGATTTTTTGGTATAAAAAAAGTGATACTATATCAGATTCTCCTATATAAATTAATCCCATACACATGAAAAGTGTATGAATTATACGAGTCATAGATTAGTTGTGTATGAAATATATCCCACATGGATCTAGTTTTCATATAAGGGAGAAATAGAATAAATGTAGTGGAAAATTTTGAGTAGTTTAGAGTCATGAATGATGGATTTTCATCTCATAGTTTATGGTCATGGGAATAGGATAATTACTATCTTGGTTAACATCCTTTCGTAAAAACATTGATGTGCAATAATTTATTGTATTTTTACTATGATTTTTCAAGAAGCATCCTAATTAGGCCCATGTTGTGACTACCTAATCCCTCCTCCAATATTCTATGGGGCAGGTGACAAGCATTGAGTAGGAATATCACTAACATGGGAGGAACATCCTATGTACCTGTATGCACGCACACATGTCGAAGCCCACAAAATTATGTAATGTAAAAAATCACTAAGTGAACTATTAAAGTACACCACGAAATCCTATAAATAGGGTATTAAGGTATGTAATGTAAAGTAAACATCTCTATAAAACAATAAAATAAAAAGAGTCTAAAACAAAAAGTAAATATGTAAGAAAAAGGTATTGGGAATGATATCTAAAATACACATGAATTCTCCCCAATTTCGTTGGTTTCAAAAACCACATCTAGTAATGGTCAACTTAGAACCCCTTCAAAGGGTCGATCTTCATAACAAGACATGAAACATGCGGGAAAAGAACAACTTGGGGTGTGTATAACAAAACATTGTATGATACAATGATACTAAAATGAAATTGAAAAATGAAGAAACATTCACCTCTAAATAGGCATATTTCAACAACATTTATAACAATAATATATAGTTATGCTCAACCAAGACACATGGTCTAGAGGTAAGTCAGAACAACTACATACCAACCCTGGTAATTAATCTAAAAGATTATATAAAGCACTAAGCTTGGAGAACAAAATTATGATCCTGATAGAACTTATGACGTCCATATGAGAGGTGCATATCATATGGTCTTTCCAAGAGAGAGACACACTAAATCTTATAAAGATAGAGATAATACCCAACAAATGCACATCACATCCAGGGACATGGTGTGATTTTGACAAAAAAATCTACATTAACCGTTTATTTATTGAATCAGTGCTAATGAACTATTGGTAACGAAATTACTGAGAAATCCTCCAAGGGTAAAATAATGAATATAGGATCCTTCTTTGGGACTCTCAGTAGATTCCAAAAACTCTATCCATGAATATCTAAAGACAGGATCATTTTATTATGAGTAGTGAATGATTCACACCAACCATTAAGGAAATGATAAATTAAAAAAATCATAGGGAAACATGTCTGAGATATAGAGGAAAATTGTATCTTGCTATGTAGGAAGTGGTAAAGGACTTGTAGTAGGGTCACACATTATCCCCCTTGAACTCGGGTACATACCATGTACAACGACTTGTGTCTTTAAAACATGTAAAATAGAAGAGGGGGTACACTACATTATGATGGTGTAAAGACCCATAAATCCCATATAATTTTTTTTAATTGTATGGGAATTTTAAAATATCCCAAAAATTGTCAGCACGTGATTCCGAGGCCTGGTGTGCCCGTAATAAATTTCTGAACTTTTTTTAGGTACATTCATTAAACGTGTGAGCGAGTTTTCATAATATTTGAACTGGTGCATGGAATAGAAATCAAAGGACACCATTGAACTCGCAGTGCCAGTATTCTCTTATGGAGAATTTCACCTCGACGGTAGTTGGTGGAGGGTGAAAGTAAGTTTTTGTTTTTTTCGTGAAAGAATAAAATAAAATAAAAATGTTTATCATTTTTATTTTTCGAATCCTCTCATGTCGATGTTGTTGAGGTAGGGACCACCGAGCCTAAAACCCCCATTTTGAATATCTAGTGGTGGGGACCACATGAACCCTCTTAATGGGAGAAACCCGTTGAACTCTCTCATTAATTAAGTGTTAACCCATGGAATCCCAAAAACATTAATTATGCAAACACTTTTCATTTAATAGATTCAATTAATTAAGCCAACTAATTATGACAACGTGCCAAAATAATAAATCTACCCAATTTATATTATATTGGAACCTCTTTTCGCAGGGAGGATTTGGTTGGAAAAGGAGAAGTGGAGATCTTGGAGAACATCTCTACAATATAGAACAACCTCCATCGAAAAACGATTATCTAAAAAACCGACGAACGAGCCCGGGGTCGAAGGCATGTTGCAGGCGCGATGAACGCCAGCATCTTCAAATTATTTCTCATGTCAACATCAAAAGACCATCAAGGTATGGTGGTTACTTGAAATGTTCCCCTTAATTTTCTTGAAAATTCATTGTAAATCAAGAAGAAGTTATAGCCTCTTGCATCTGCTCTAACGCAGAGCGTGTGGGCCAAACAAACATGGTCTGACCTCTCCGAAATTATATTAATTAATTGTTGTGTTCTTCGCGATAGAGGAGGATGACAACCAACACATGTTGGGAAAGAGAACGACAGCTGGCACCATAGTCAGCTGCGCCGAAGGCGTCAACGCAACTGCGCCGCCCGACGGAAGAGAACCACGACTTGTACTGTGAAGGTGGCGGGAGGATGGCCAGCCCCGTCGGCCGCTGGATATGGCACAGTGGACCGCCTCACCGCAGACCATGCCCATCCCCAAAGAGCGGCCCCCGCGCGGCCCCCGCACCGACCCGCGGCCCCCACGCCGCCGCGTTGCCCCACGGACCCCGTGCCGCTCTATGGCCCTACGCCGCCCTACTGCCCCCGCGACGCCCCGCGGCCCCCCGACCCTCGTGCCGCCCCACGGCCCCCATGCCGCCCCATGGCCCCAGTTCCACCCTGTGGCCCCCGCACTGCCTGGAGGACCCCGCACCGCCCCGTGTCCCCCGTGCCACCCCATGGACCTTGCACCGCCCCGCAACCCCCACACCTCCCCGCAGACCCCACGTCGCCCCGCGGCCCCCTCGCCGCATCGTGGCCGCCCCGCCTCCAGGCCGGGACACTCAACACTGGTCGAGCCAGACCTAATGGGTCGGTCCGGACCCAACAGGCTTGGTAGACCAAAGCAGGGTCGGTTCTGCCCATGCTGGTTCAGTCCAACCGGGTCAGACCGGACACAGACCAATTTCGACCTTATACGTTCTTTTGGCCATAACTTTGGCACTGTGTGTCTGTTTGATGAACCGTCTGTGGCGCCAGAATCCTTGGTGTGAGGTGTAAATTTTGATATATCCAAAATTTTATTTAGATAATGTTTGGGTATGGTTGGGTAGCAACGATAACAATTCCAATTGGGCCCTCTCGATTAAAATGCTAATAACTTACAAGATGAGCGTCTATTTGATGCACCGTCTATTGCGTTGAAACCCCAATGATGTGGAAGAACATTGGTATACATCTTCCTGGTACATTGTGGCAGTTTGAGTATCGACTTCTGGCTAGATGATCTGACCATCTTGGAGACAAGTGTGCGTAGTGCGGAAACCTTGTAGTTGGCTGCGACGATGTACTAGGATCCTGTGTGGGTCTGACGATGTACTACGATCATGTGTGGGTATAATGAGGTACTAGGACCATGTGTCAGTCTTAATGTACTAGGATCTTGTGTGGGTTTGACGAGGTACTAGGACCCTATTGGGTGTGACGAAGTACTACGATCTTGTGTGGGTCTGATGAGATATAGGGATACTATGTAGGTCTGACGATGTACATGGATCATGTGTGGGTCTGAAGAGGTACTAGGATCCTGTGGGGGTCTGACAATGTACTAGGATCTTGTGTGGGTCTGACGAGTTCTAGGATCCTTTGTGGTTTTGATGACGTACTAGGATCCTATGTTATTCTAAAGAGTTACTAGGATCTCGTGTGGGTATGACGATGTACTAGGATTGTGTGTGGGTCTGAGTTTGTACTTGTGTGGTACATTACTTTGTGGTAATACCTTGGTGGTATTTGCAGTGTGGCCTACATGTGTGGTACTTACCTTCGTGGTACTCCTTCCTTTATGGAATAGTTGAGCTTGGGAATTTGAGTTGGACCCTGTGTTTCCTCATTTTTGAGATGGGCATACATGATAACTTAGTTATATGTATGGGCATATACCTAAGTAGGGGTTTCAGTTTATTTCATGTTATGTGGTTATCCTTTTTGGATTTTGTGAGACCTTGAGGGTCTTGGGGTCCCTACATAGAATCGTTATACTAACCCCTGCATGATCTATGCCCGCACCTTATTGTGTTTGGTGCAGATGACATATAGGGCCGACTGAGGACGAGGGTACTTGGACTGAACGGTGTCGGGAGGAGGACCATATGTCGTGTTGGAATTGAGAGGATATGGATGGATGTGGAGTGCTAAGGAGGCGATCTGTACCTACTATTTTGGTAGGAACCTCGGAGGAAAACCCAATATATGTCTTTCTCTTTCTTCAGCTGTATTGTATTTCAGTTGAACTTGTTCCTTAATTTTGGGCTTGTATTCCGACCCCTCTTACATTCATCCCTATTTTTTGATATATATATTTACTTGTTTTTGTATGAAAATTTCTTCTTGTTTGCATCTGATTACAGGTTATAAAGGAAATACCTTCCCTGTTTTAGGGAATACGCCTTTCGGTGCTAGTCTCTTGCCCAGGCCTATGGATGGAGGGCTTGGGGTATTCATGACAAGGGCCCCGTGGGACGGGTCATGACAAAATGGTATTATAGGAGTCGGTTTTACCATAGAACATGACACTCTAATCATTTTAACTACAATAATGTTAAGTGTAGTGAGTGTGGTTATCAGTTTAAGGAATGTAGCGTTAGTTCTACGGCTGACGTATCCATACATTACAACCCTGGTTTCAGAATTCCGACTTAGTGCACGAAAACACTAATTGTTGGTGTGTTTTCAAGAGTCTTATTTGTGAACTCAGTGATTCAGCTCACCGGGTAAAACATATTTATTGTGGAGCAACTGTCTCATTTTAGGATGCCTCCACATGGACAGATAACTTGGGTTCCAGATATAGTATGCACTGATACCCTACTGAGCGAAGAGGCCTCGATGCAGGGCCCTGTTCTAGTAAAGGCTCCAGCGAAGGCACTAGCGGTACAATTTCCCATTGGGCCACCGATGCCACCATCTCCAACAGTGGAGAGTGCATACTGATTGAGAGCTTTTCATGAGTTCCAGCACCAGAGGACACCTAGGATTAGGGGAGTGATGGACCCACATGCGGATGAGGATTGTCTAGAGACCGTTGTGAGAGTATTTTGACTGGTAGAGACACCAACTGATCTCATTAGGATCCCTGCCCCTATCATTCTACAGGAAGCAACATGAAGATGATGGATACTGATGCTCGAGGTTCATGATGTGGTGAAGCTTCTCTGGAAAGACTTTGAGAACCCGTTTTGGGCAGAGTTTTTCCTAGAGACTCTTCGCATATTGCGCATACAAGATCTTCTTTATCTGCAGTAGGGTAGCATGACTGTGGCTTATTACTCAGAAAGGTTCACTGACCTCTTGCCCTACTCCACTGATATATAGTGGGACTCATTCATCAAGGCCCAGAACCTAGATATGGGACATAGGTGGGAGATCAGGGCTTCAATGAGTTCTCTTAGCATCCCGATGTAGGCGGGGGTGTTAGAGCGAGCCCTCTTAGTGAAGAGTTTTCTTGCTGAGTAGTCGGTAGTAGTGAGACCCACAACCGCACGTCACATAGCATAGATTTATGTAGCTGGAAGCACACAGATGTCATAGATGACTAAGAGGACCAGACCTAATGGTGGATGACTACATGAATCAGGATTAATAGTGGGGGGTACCAGAGATAGAACCAGTCATGCTTGGAACAGGTAGTGTTTCACATGCGGTGGGAATGGTAAAATGGATCTTGACTATCTGACATGCCATATGGATGATCATAAGATGGTCGAGGGACTTCCTAGGTAAACATAGATGTTCGAATGAGGAGGTCTGCAGGGATCATGTGGATGTAGCATAGGAGCTAGTCATGAAGCTTGTATGAGCAACGATTCAAGATGTTACCGCCACCACCACCAGGTGGTCCACCCCAACCATAAGGAGCATGAGGATAGGGGAGAGCTCATCTCTAGGAAGCTAAGTCCTACGATCATGGCGCTCCAGAGATGATATGAGGTTCAATATTTTTCTACTCTACCTTAGCTGCCATACTTATAGTCATAGGTTCCAGTCATTCGTTTATTTGCATTGACCTTGTTCGGATCTTGGAGATTTTAATAAAGCCGTAGGCTCAATCATTACGTATAGATACTCTAATGGGAGAGGATTTTATGATTACACACTGGTACCGACAGTGTGAGCTTACTATAAGAGGCATGATCATTGGTTGGGATCTCATAGTAGCAGCGTCGAGGCCTAACAATGTCATATTGGGTACAGACTGGTTATCTACAGTTCATGTTCAGATTGACTGTATTAGGCGCAAAGTGCGGTGTGTCCACATCTATTGGATGAGGTTTACCTTCACCAACGAGAATGGATCCTTTACAACACATGACCAAATTACCAGAAGATAAGTGTAGCTGATCACTAATCAGTTGGCTAGCCTTACCCCTAGAGTGGATGATGTGGGATGTCTGAGTTGTCCTATAGTGGTGGACTAGTATGCAGATGCCTTCTCTGATGATGTTCTAGGTATAAAACGTCACATAGAGGTGAACGTTTACATCGACTTGTACCCTAAGATCGCAATGATATCTACGCCTACATATCAGATGGATTTTGTAGTGCTTCATGAGCTGCAAGTACATCTGGAGGACTTACAGGGGAAGGGATTCATTCAGCCCAGTGTTTCTCCTTCAGTAGCTCCGATTTAGTTTTCCAAGAAGGCCAATGGGAGCTTGAGACTTTGTGTTGACTATTAATTCCTAAACTAGGTGACTGTGAAGAATAAGTACCCACTCTTGAAGATAGAGGACATCTATGATCATCAAAAGAGAGCACGGTGTTCTCGATGATAGTCCTTAGATCAGGCTATCACCAGCTCAGAGTGTGAGATGAGGATGTGCAGGAAACCACTTTTAGAGGTCGGTATGGACATTATGAGTTCTTGGTAATTTTATTTGGAGTAACCAATTCTCCAGAAGTGTTCATGGGACTCATTTCCATGATCTTTCAGCAATACATTGTTTTCTTTGTGGTGGTCTTCATTGAGGACATTATGGTCTACTCAGCTGTCGAGGAGGAGCATGCTTATCATTTGTAGGTATTACTGGACACACTACGAGATCACCAGCTTTATGGTGAGCTTTATAAGTTCCATTTATGGATTTTATAGGTTCACATTTTGGGACATGTCATCTCGAAGGCTGGAGTTGTGGTGGAACCAGTGAAGATTGAGGTTGTACTTGCATGGGGGCCAACCAGGAGTATGACAAAGGTACATAGTTTCCTAGGTTTTTCTGGATACTACCGGAGGTTTGTACTAGAGTTCTCCAAAGTTAAAGCACCTTTATCATCATTGAGGAAGAATGGGAAACCCTTCATGTGGTCGGAAAGACAACTATGGTGTTCTCAAGAGCTGAGGAGACGGTTGATTAGGGCCCCCATCATGAGGCTTCTATAGGAGGGTATTGGGTATGTAGTCTACTGCGACGCATCAAGGACCCGGATCATATGTGTACTGATGTAGGAGAGAGTAGTTATCACATATGGTTCTTGACATCTAATAAAACATGTGCAAAACTACGATACCCATGGCCTTGAGTTAGCAGTAGTGTTCTTCACCTTTTTGATGTGGCGACATTACATGATGGACGAGCATTTTAAAATATACTTTGATAACACGAGTCTTAGCTATATCTTCTCTTAGAAAGACCCTAACATGACACAACGACGTTGGCTTGAGTTATTCCAAGTTTATGAATTAAATATAGTCTATACTCATTATAATTGGAACATTGTAGTAGATTAACTAAGCAGGAGATCTGGTATATAGCTGCTAGGTGGGGTGACGGAGGAGCTGGCCACTTTACAGATATCCTTTCTGGATCGGGATGGAGAAACTTTTTTTTTCAGTCTTTTACAGTCACACCCCTACATCTTCAGCGAGTCAGGGAGGCACAATGTGTGGACACTGACTACGAGGCTTTATGTGCTCAGATATCCACAGGACATGCACATGATGGATTTTCTGATGGTGGGGAGCATGTCATCATTTTCATAAGATGTACCATAGTACCAGTGTCACTTCAGGAGGAAGTGATGAGGGATTTCCACACATACCCACTAGCAGTACAACCAGGAGTGGTGAAGATGTACCCATATCACTAATGACCACATTGGTGGAAGAGAATCAAGAAAGCATTAGCTAATTTTGTCTCTCGGTACCTCAATTTTCAGCAAATGAAGGTGGACCATCATGTACTAGTAGGCTTAGTTCAGCTTTTAGAGGTCCCAGAGTGGAAGTGGGATGGGATATCCATGGACTTCATGACAGGACTTCCACATACATCATGGGGTCATGATTCTATCTGTGTGATCGTCGACCAACTCACCAAGATGGCCCACATCCTACCGATCATAGAACAGGGTACAGTAGAGAGCTTGGGACATATCTAAGTGCATGATATTGTGGGGATACATTGAGTCCCCTCAATTATTGTCACTGATCATGATGCATGTATTATTTACCGGCTATGTAAGGGGTTTCAAGAGGATTTCGGGACACAACATTGTTTGATCACTGCCTTCCATACTCAGATGGATGGCCAAACTGAGCAGACCATTCAGACCCTCGAGGACATGTTGCATGATTGCGTCCTTGTATTCGGTCGTAACAGGGAGGATCACATGCCCTTGGTTGAGTTTTCATAAAAAAACATCTATCACTCCACCATTGGGATGAAACCTTTTTAGGCACTGTATGAGTGACCTTGCAGATCACCATTGTGGTAGACTGACCCACGGGAGTCAGAACTCGTGGGACCAAAGATAGTAAGAGCTACCACAGAGAATGTGGAGATCATCCAGGAGCGGATGAAGACAACACAGATCATGCATATGTTTTATGCCGATAGGAGACAAGCATCTCTGGAGTTCGAAGATGGTGACCATGTCTTTCTATGGGTATCACCACGATGTGTTTTCTGGATATTTGGATGAGGCATCAAGTTATCTCCGAGGTTCATCAGACCTTTTCAGGTCCTCAAAAGAGATGGTGAGGTGGCTTAATTCCTAGAACATCCCCCTAGGTTGCACCGAGTGCACGACATCTTCCACATTTCCCAACTAATGATATACGTGCACAACCCTTCTCACATCATCGACCATGGAGAGCTGGACGTCAATGCTGGGGAAAAATTTAGGGATGATCTAGTGGAGATTGGGGATTGACATGAGCGGGTCCTTAATTGGTGGTCGGAACCTCTAGTGCACATTTGTCAGCAGAACGGTAACATCCAGGAGTGCTCACAGGAGCAAGAGGCTCAGATACGTCATCTGTACCCCCACATGTTTTCTTAGTTTTGTGTTGTGGCTTTCAAGGGTGCAAATCCCAGAGGTGGGCTGAATATATAGACCTAGAAATACCATGTAATTTTTTTATTATATGTGAATTATACGACACCACAAATTCTGAGGCCCGGTGTACCTGGAACTAATTTCTGAACTTTTTTTGGGTATGTTCAATAAACATGTGAGCGAGTTTTTGTCACTTCTGAACAGGTGCTTGGAATTGAAATCTGAGGAAACCGTTGAAGTCGCAGTGCCTGTATTCACTTAAGGAGACTTTCACCTCGACAGTAGATGGTTGAGGATGAAAGTTAGTTTTTTTGGTTTTTGTGAAATAACAAAATGAAATAAAAATGTTTAACAATTTAATCTACTGAAACCACCCATGTGGATGTTGTGGTGGTGGGGACCAGCAAGCCTAAAACCACCATTTTGAATTTCTAGTCATGGGGACCACCAGAACCCTCTTATGGGGAGAAACCCTTTAACTCCCTCATTAATGATGATTTAACCCATAGACCCCACCAACATTAATTATGCCAACACTTTTCATTTGATTGAGTCAATTAATTGAGCCAACTAATTATGCCAATGTGCCAACATAATTAATCTACACAATTGAAATTATTTTGGCACCTCTTTTCTTTTGGAGGATTTGGATTGTGAAGGGGATGGAGAGATATTGGAGAAATTATCTCCAATGAAGAACAACCTCTATAGGAGAATGATTATCTGACGAACCGAAGAAGAAGCCTGAGATCAGAGGTGTGTTGTGGGTACTGTAATGACCCAACTTTTTGAATACTATATTAACTTACTCTTAATGATTTAATAGAGATATTAATGGTTAATGTAGAAAGAGGAGTCGATGGATTCATTTGGTAGGCTCGAACCTTATGAAGCCCACTTATCAGAGCTTGGGAAGGAGGTTGCATCTTTGGGCTTCACATTGGACCAGGCCCAAGCCGAACTCCAGTGTGTCAAGCTTGCACGGAAATGCATGTAGGAGAAGTTCAAGTTAGTAGAGATTACTATTATGGCAATGTTATCTAAGCATCCCTCAGATTCTCTCACCATAGCACACCTTACACTTATGTCATATGTTGGTGTTATAAGGGGCCATGTGATGAGACCATAGCTTCTTGGTGTAATCCTTTGGGATGACTAAATTGAGATTTCTTCCTTTAGTGATGTTTGTGAAATTTCAAATTTCAGGATAATTTTAGGATTTATTTAATTGATGAATTTTGAAAAAAATAGATATTTTAAAATATTTATGTAAACCTTAAATAATAAATGATGTGTAATTATTTTCAAAAAATGCTCTTCTGCAAACGTGTTCAGTAATGAATTTGGAGTCTAATATAATCAACTTAATTTTTGATGAATAGTAAACTAGGAATAGTAATTTTATGCTTAGGATTAGTAATGTGATGAAAATGGATTTGTAATCCCACTTAAAAATGTTTTAATATAATTTAGACACATAGATTAAGTAATGTGATTCAATAAAATGGTTAAATAACGGTTTCATAAATTATTAGTCAAGTATTAGATTTTTTTGAGTGAATAGTGTTTTTTTAATTAAAAATTTAATCAACAATATTTAGAAATTTATTTTTATAAAATGGAATTTATTTTTGAACTCAGAGCATCGATATTATGTTATGATAATTTTTGGGGAATTTTCTGAAAAAAATGAATTCTCAGAGAATAGTTTTTTTTATTTAAAAATTAAATTAAAAATATTTATAAAATTATTTTTATAAAATGGAATTCATATTTTTAATCAGATAATCGATATTTGGTTAAGGTGAAATTTTGGGATTTTTTTTCTGATAAAGATGAATTTTCAGTGAGTAGTAAAAATGTCGTTTTAGGGTTTCGGTATGATAAATGACATCATAACTGGGTCATGATGATGTCATGAGATATTTTAAGGGGTGGTCAACTAAAGGGGATGCATTATTTTATGAGGTGTCCCAAGTGGCCAATACCATGCGCAAATACCATGGGCATGCCCATGGTTTTTTCAAAACAACCAATGAAGTGTCCCTTGGCCATTAATTCCTTGCCCCCTCACTTTCCCTATAAATACCAAGACATTATCACATCCTTTCGACTCCAAAATCATCCTCAACGATGTTCTGGTCTGCTTACCTTCCAAGGAGTCCTCCCAAGGTGCCCTCAAGCCTCTCAAGGTCCCAAACATTGAGTTTTAAGAGTTACGTTTAAGGTAAGGGATCCAACCTCCCTCTTTCTTTTCAAGCAATCTCATTTATGTCATTTATTTTATGCTCCATGTTCATATGTTGGAGGATGTTCATTTATATTCAAATTACTTCGCTTTTTATGTTAATATGATGAGATACCCCCTCTTTCTCTCATCAATTCGTTTTATGGATTTTTAAGTGGCGTCGTTAGGCTGCCGAAATTTTTAAGTGATTCTTTCTCATTTTTCAAAGTTCAACATTCATGTCAAGTCTTTAAAGTTCCTTTTTTATTATGTTGGGGGTAAGATCTCAATATCTATCATACTGAAATTTTATGTTCATATGATGAGATACCCTATTTGATCTCGTCAATTCATTTTTTGTTGAAGTTTATGTGACGTCGTTAGGCTGCCGAATTTTTATAAGAGAAATCTATGTTTTTTCTTCCTTCCATGTTTTTCATTTCAAATGGTATGTCCTTAAATTTTCATTACCATATTCATATATCCTTCATATTCTTTCCCTGTACTGTTTTATGGGTCATTTATGAATGTTTGACCCATGTCCCCTCCCTTTTCAATGTTTTCTAAAACCCCGAAACATAGCCTTTATGCTGCAGAATCTCCATCTCAAAATGTCTCTTCCTTTTTATAAAGTTATTTTATTGTATTAAGTGAATACTCAAATCTCTCTCTTCTATAGGGGTATTCACATATATACAAAGATGATCTATTTTAAATTCTGGGATTTACATACATGAGACATGCTTTCCATTTCCGTGGGTTTAAAGTGACATAATGATCATGTCTTTAAAGAAGTTTTTAAAACGCTATGATTATGAAATGAAACCCATTTCATTTAGGCTATATTGGTTGTTTATGAAATGATTTATGATGATATATGTGGATCACATTATTATAAATACAAATTTAAGGGTGCGCCCTGATAGCGCTCCAATGCATTGGGTAAAGAATTAATCTCTAGAGATGACCATTTAGACTTATACCATGGTGAATAACTTTGGTAATTTTTATTGAGACCTTGGGGATGGACCTTGGTGAAACGGAAATTATTGTCTTTGTAAAATGTTGTATCCACATCTTCACATTATGAAAAACGTTATTTTTATTATGATATGCCTCGTGATTTCTTTATCATGCCTTAAAGTTCTTTTCATGGCCGTATTGAAGTATCTCAAGTTCACATGTAAAATGTTTCTCTTATTTCCCTAACTTGGCCTTATGCTCACCCTTTCTTTTGATGTATATCCCCAAGTTATGAGATGCAGTAATAAACATAGGATGAACATAAGGACAAGCCTTTCAGGTGTTTATAAAGAATGTTTTATTTTATTAACATTTATTATGTTCCTGGTTTCCAAAACACTAAACCTTAAAGATCCTCAGTTTTGTGTAATGTAATGATAGTTTATGTTATAAAAATGAGGGATGCCACAATTGGTATCAAAGGTTTGTTTAGTTATTTGTGGAAATTAGGATATAATAACTTTAAAAATAACCCTATTGAAAAGTTTAAATATAGGAAAACTTCCTGGTATTTTGGTAAGTATTGAGTAAGTGGTTTATCAAACAAATACAACCCTGTCTGGATACGAGCAGGTAGAGGCAGTTCTGGCACAGATATACATAGGGGTAAAACCCGAATACACCTTTTTGAGCTAGACTCTAACGGGAACTGGTGCACAATAACGGGCCTTAGTGCACTTTTGGTTACGACACTCCCCGATGATTTGTTTGGTTAATCACAAGATTTTTATGAATCATTATGAAGGAATTATAAAGAAACGTAATTGTCTAAGAATGAAGTCATAGTTAAAAGATTCATAAATGAAATTAGTTTCTCACTATGGTTTTATTATTTTAGAAAATGGAGGGCAATAGGAGGAACCACAAAGATAGTGACCGCAATGCACCATGTGGTGACAGCCCTCCGATGGAAGCCGGAATAAAAACATTCATGTGAATGATTAACTAAATGACTCATGTTATGAGTAATAACTTGAATCAAGCTGAGAGGCCAATCTCACCATGAAGGGAACAAAATTCTGTTGAGTCTTTCATGCATCAATGAACACCAACATTCAGTGGATCTACCGAACCTTTGGTTGCGAAACAATGGATAAGATCCATTGAAATGATCTTTTATGTACTTCATTGTTCAGAACAAGAAAAAGACACCCTTACTGTTTACCACCTAGAGGGAGAAGCTAATCAGTGGTGGTCTCTGATCAAAACCACGAAGCCACAAGGAGAGATGGAAAATATGGAGTAGGAAGAGTTCCGGGGAATATTCTTTAATAAGTATTTCCCTCATTCCAGGAGAACGTGCATGGAGAAAGAGTTTCTCGAGCTGATGTAGAAGGAGAACGAATATATCATAATATATGATATGAACTTCACCTGACTTTCACGATATACCTCTAGCTTTTCCATGGATCCGAGTGGGAAGGTTGACAGATTTTTCAGTGGACTGAGACCTCATCTTCGGAATAATCTAGCCAACCGGGACTACGATAGCTACGAGGAGATCGTGCGGAGGGCAATGAAAGTCGAGCTAGAGTTTGGTGAGACACAATTGTCTCAGAAATCAAATGACAAGAAGATATCATTGGAGCCTAGTCTAGGGAAGACGTTTGGTCAGGGAAGATGTGGAAAGAAAATGCAACTTACCACATGCAATAAATGTGGGAAGAAGCATCAGGGGTACTGCTTGATCAGAAGTGGAAAGTGCTACAAGTGTGGAAGAGAAGTCCATATTTCTCGGAATTGTCATAGTGAGGTGAAGCCTCAACTTCCCAACACTAAAGACAGAAGGAAGATGGTTCTGGCCCTACCCAAAGTCAAATGCTTCATGTTCGGACAGCTTGGGCACATTGCTAATCAATGTCCAAATCTGAGGGTAGTGGAGGGGAATCACCATCGACCTCAGCAATGTCCAAGGGAGAAAGGTCGTTATTTTTCTATCACAACAACCAATGTTGAAGTTCCGAATGACATGGTATCATGTAATCTTGCTGTCCTCTCAAAACTAGCAAGTACTTTGTTTGATTCTGATTCTTTTCATTCCTTTATTTCCTCTAAGTTTGCAAAGAATATAGAATCAATCCCCGAACTACTTGAGGTAGAGTTGTCACTCAAGACTCCAAGTGGTATTATCCATGCATCAACAGTGTTTAGAGACTCTATTGTTTACTTTAGTGAGCACAATATTTTCACAAATCTAGTAGTCAATCCCATGTCGGAATTCGACGTTATACTAGGGATGGACCAGCTCTAAAATTATAATGCTATGAAGAAATGTAGAAGTATGGAAATCTCAGTAGTCTTCAATGGATAACCTACAATTATCATCCAAGGAGAGATATCCCAAACTGATCCCTATCTAGAAGCACCTCTTATAGCTTTCTTTATGGAGTTAATCGGTGATGATTAATAAGTAAAAGGGAGTATACAAATAGAAGATGTTCCGATTGTTCAGGAATAAAGGGATGTATTTCTTGAGGAGTTACCTAGACCTCCCCCAGAAAGAGAGGTAGAGTTATCTATTGACCTCATACCTAGATCTCAACCAATATCAAAGACCCTGTATAGAATGGAAAATGTGCAGCTAAAAGAGTTAAAGAAACATCTCCAAGACTTGTTGGAGAAGGGGTTTATCCGGCCGAGTGTGTCTCTTTGTGGAGCACCAGTTCTATTTGTGAAGAAGAAGGATGGATCAATGCAGCTATACATTGATTATAGAGAACTAAATGAGATCACAGTGAAGAAAAAATACCATCTTCCAAGAATTGATGATTTATTTGACGAACTTCGTGGGGCCCAATTCTTCTCTAAGATTGACCATCGATTTGGTTATCATCAACTGAGGGTGAAGAAAGAAGATATTCCAAAGACTGCCTTACGATCGAGATATGGGCATTATGAGTTTATGGTTACTCCCTTCAGCTTGACTAATTCTCTTGATATTTTCATGGATTTGATGAATAGAGTCTTTAAGGACAACCTTGATAACATTGTGGTAGTTTTTATTGATGATATTTCAATATATTCAAAAAGTCGTCAGGTGCATGAAGATCATCTGAGGGTTATTTTGAAAAATCTGCGGAAGGAGAGTCTCTTTGGAATGTTCAGAAAGTGTGAGTTTTGGTTACAAAAATTGTCTTTCTTGGGGCACATCGTAACCAATGAAGGAATCTTGGATGACCCTGCAAAGACAATGGTTATGGAGGAGTGGCCTCAAACCACAACAGTAACTGGGATTCGTAGTTTCCTTTGTTTAGTGGGATATTATAGGAGGTTTGTGAAAAACTTTTCATGGCTTTCTAATCAACTTACCAAGTTGACTTGAAAATGGGTTACGTTCTTCTGGAAAATGGAATGCGTGGAATGTTTCCAAGAGCTGAAGAAGTGATTGGTTACTGCACATGTGTTAACACTTCCCTCTATCGAAGAAGGATTCATTATTTTTAGCGATGCATCTCTGAAAGGTCTTGGGTGCATCCTCATGAAAAATGACAAGGTAATTTCTTCTGCATCTTGACATTTGAAGATTCATGAGCATAATTATCCTACGCATGACCTAGAGCTTCCGGCGGTTGTTTTTTCTCTAATGATATGGAGGCACTATCATTATGGGGAGAAATGTGATATATACACTGACCACCAATGTTTAAAGTATATTTTCACACAGAAATAATTTAAAATGAGACAAAGGATATGGTTGCATCTTATTGAAGACAAGGATTGTTCAATTCATGATCACCCTGGAAGAGCAAACAAAGTCACGGATGCGTTATGTAGGAAATACCCTATTGTTCTGGCAACAATGAGGATCCTAGGAGATCCCTTGATTAAATATCTAGTAAAACTAGACATGGGAATTTTAAGAGAAGGGACACCATCAACCTTATCCCAAATTATTTCTCAACCTTCACTACTAGAGAACATCATGAAGGCTAAAAAAGAAGATCCTTTGCTACAGGAGACATTTGAGGCTGTAATGGATGGGAAGTTCCCTGATTTCAATATTGATCATGAAGGTGTATTGAAATTTCGTACAAGACTATGTGTTCCATCTATTCAGGAGATAAAGAATGAAATGATGGATGAAGCTCATAACTCTACTTTTTCTATACATCCGTGAATCAATAAAATGTATAGAGACCTTCGTGATCATTATTGGTGGGATAAAAAGAAGAGGGATATTGCTGATTACACTACAAGGTGCCTGGTGTGTCAACATGTAAAGGCAGAACGACAACTTCCTAAGGGGGTATTACAACCGCTACCCATACGAGTATGGAAGTGGGATAATATCACTATGGGGTTTGTAACTGGTATCCCGAAAACATCCAAATAAAATAATGCGATATGGGTTATTGTGGACCATCTCACCAAGACCACCCATTTTATCTCCAATTGGGAAGATTTATCTCTAGATCAACATGCCATGTTATACATAAAGGAAGTGGTAGGGCTGCATGGGGTACCACTATCCATCATGCCTGATTGTGATCCAATATTAACATAAAAATTATGGAGAAGTCTTAAACATGCTCTAAATAATGAATTGAATTTTAGTATGGCCTATCATCCTCAAACTAATGTCCAATCTGAAAGGACTATTCAGACACTCGAAGAAATGCTGGCATTATGCTCAATGGAATTTAAAGGTGGATGGGATCAACACCTCCCATTAGTTGAGTTCTCATATAACAGTAGCTTCCATTCGAGTATTCAGATAGGACCCTATGAAGCCCTGTATGGAAAGCGATGTATAACTCCTACTTTTTGGGTTGAAACTGGTGAGAGAAATCTTCTTGGGCCTGATCTTGTGCATGAAATGACATAACATGTCCATTCCATCCAACAACACATAAAGGCTGCTCAGAGTCGGTAGAAGAGCTATGTTGTCAACCGTCCAAGGGACTTGGAGTTTGGTGTTGGTGACAAAGTCTTCCTTAGAAATTCTCCATGGAAAAGAGTCATGCGGTTTGGGAAGAAGGGGAAGCTCATCCCTAGGTACATTGGCCCCTATGAAATCCTTGATCACATAGGAGCAGTGGCCTATCGCCTTGCACTTCCACCGAACCTAGCTCACGTTCACGATGTCTTCCATGTATCTCACTTGAGGAAGTACATACCCGACCCTTCACATGTACTGAAACTAGAGGTGGTACAACTGAAACATGACCTCTCTTATGAGGAGCAGCCAGTGGAGATATTAGACCGTAGAGACAAGGTTCTACGAAACAAGACTACCCACCTTGTGAAAGTGTTGTGGAGGAATCCTAAGTCTGAAGAAGCAACTTGGGATCCTAAGGAAATGATGATGCAATAGTACCCTCACCATTTCGACTGGGCCTCATGTATAAAACTTCGGGGACGTAATTTTTTAAGGGGGAATTAATGTAATGACCCACACTTTTTGAATCATATATTATCTTACTCTTAATTATATAATAGAGATGTTAATGTTTAATGCAGAAATAGGAGTCGATGGATTCATCCGGTAGACTCGAACCTAATGAAGCCACCATATCAAAGCTTGGGAAGGAGGTCGCATCTTTGGGCTTCGCTTTGGACCAAGCCCAAGCTGAACTCCAGCGTTTCAAGCTTGAACAGAAATGCCTGCGGGAGAAGTTCAAGTTAGTAGAGATTACTACTAGGGCAATGTTATCTGAGCCTCCCTCAGATTCTCTCACCATAACACACCTTACACATTGGTCATATGCTGGTGGTATAAGGGGCTATGTGACGAGACCGTAACTTCTTTGTGTAATCCTTTGGGATGAATAAATTGAAATTTCTTCCTTTAGTTATGTTTCTGAAATTTCAAATGTCAGGATAATTTTAGGTTGTATTTTATTGATGAATTTTGAAAAAGGGATAATTTAGAATATTTATGTAAACCTTAAATAATTAATTATGTGTAATGATTTTCAAAAAATGGTCTTCTATAAAAGTGATCAGTAAAGAATTCGGAGTCTAATAAGATCAACTTAATTTTTAATGAATACCATATTATTAATAGTAATTTTACGCTTAGGATTAGTAATGTGACCAAATAGATTAGTAATCTCACTTAAATAATGTTTTAATATAATTTAGACACCTAGATTAAGTAATGTGATTCAATAAAATGGGTAAATAACGGTTTCATAAATTATTATTCAAGTATTATTTTTTTACAGTGAATAGTGTTTTTTAATTAAAAATTAAATTAAAATAAATTTGAAAATAATTTTTATAAAATGGACTTTATTTTTGAACTCAGAGCATCGATATTATGTTATGAAAAATGTTGGGGATTTTCCTGGAAAAAATGAATTATCAGTGAATAGTGTTTTTATTTAAAAATTAAATTAAAAGTATTTAGAAAATTATTTTTATAAAATGGAGTTCATATTTGTAATCAGAGCATCGATATTTCGTAAAGGTGAAATTTTGAGATTTTTTTCTGAGAAAGATGAATTTTAAGTGATTATTAAAAATGAAGTTTTAGGGTTTCGGTATGTTAACTGACATCATAACTGTGACATGATGATGTCATAAAATATTTTAAGGGATGGTCGACTAAAGGTGATGATGTGTTGTACGAGGTGTCCCAAGTGGCCAATACCATGGGAAAGCCCATGGTTTTTCCAAAACCACCAATGAGGTGTCCCTTGGCCATTAATGCCTTGTCCCCTCACTTTCCCTATAAATACCAAACCATTCTCTCATCCTTTCGACTCAAAAATCATCCTCAACGAATTTATGGTCTCCTTACCTTCCATGAAGTCATCCCAAGGTGCCCTCAAGCCTTTCAAGGTCCCAAACATTGAGTTTTAAGAGTTACGTTTAAGGTAAGGGATCCGACCTCCCTCTTTCTTTTCATGCAATCTCTTTTATGCCATTTATTTTATGCTCCATGTTCTTATGTTGTAGTATGTTCTTTTATATTCATATTACATCCATTTTAATGTTCATATGATGAGATAACCCATCTTTCTCCCATCAATTCTTTTTAAGAATGTTTAAGTGGCGTCGTTAGGCTGCCGAAATTTTTAAGGGATTCTTTCTCATTTTTAAATCTTCTACATTCTTGTCAAGTATTTCATGTTCCTTTTGATTATGTTGGGGTTTGATCTCTATATCTATCATACTTAAATTTTATGTTCATATTATGAGAGGTGCTATTTGATCCCATCAATTCATTTTTTTTGAAGTTTAAATGACGCCGTTAGGCTGCCGAATTTTCATAAGAGAAATCTATGTTTTTTCTTCCTTCCATGTTTTTCATACCAAATGGTATATCCTTCAAATTTTATTACCATGTTCATATATCATTCATATCCTGTCCCTCTAAAATTTTATGGGTCATTGATGAATGTTTGACCCATGTCTCCTCTCTTTTCAATGTTTTCTAAAACCCCGAAACATAGCCTTTATGCTGTAGAATTTCTGTCTCAAAATGTCTCTCTATTTTTCTAAAGTTATTTTATTGTATTAAGTGAATACTCAAATCTCTCTCTTATATAAGGGTATTCACTTATATACCATGTTTTTCTATTTTAAATTCTGGTATTTACAAACATGAGACCCGCTTTCCCTTTCTGTGGGTATAAAGTGACATAATGATCATGTCTTTAATGCAGTTTTTAAAACGTTGTGATTATGAAATAAAACCCTTATCTTTTATGCCATATTGGTTTTTTATGAAATTATTTATGATTATATATGTGGATCACATGATGATAAAGTCAAATTTAAGGGCGCGGCCTGATAGCGCTTCAATGCATTGGGTAAAGACATAATCTCTAGAGATGACCATTTAGACTGATACCTTAGTGAATAACCTTGGTAATTCTCATTGACACCATGGGTATGGACCTTGGTGAAACGGAAAAGATTGACTTTTTAAAATGTTTTAGCCACATCTTCAAGTTATGAAAAACGTTATTTTTATTATGATATGCCTCATGATTTCTTTCTCATTCCTTAAAGTTCTTTTCATGACCTTATTGAAGTATCCCAAGTTCACATGTAAAATGTTTCTCTTGTTTCCCTTAATGGGGATTATGCTCACCATTTCTTTTGATGTATATCCCCAGGTTATGAGATGCAACAATGAACCAAGGATTAACTTAAGGAAAATACTATTAAGTGTTTATGAAGAATGTTTTATGTTGTTTTCATGTATTTTGTTCCTGGTTTCCAAGACCATAAACCTTAAAGATCCTCAGTTTTGTGTAATGTAATGAAAGTTTATGTTATCAAAAGGCGGGATGCCACAGGTACGAAAAATTCTGACAACTTAGAATTATTTACCATGCCAACATCAACTACCCTTAGAGGTTGGGTGGTTGTTGGATTTTTTTCCCCATACCTGTTCTTGACAATTCTTCATAAATCAAGATGAAATAATAGCTGCTTGCTACCGATCTAATGCCGAGAGTGTGGTCCAAACAAACATGGCCCGACCACTCCTAAATTCTTGTGAATAATTTTACTATTATTCATGATAGAGGTGGATAGTAACCAACACCAGTGGGGCATGAGAACAGTGGTCATCCCCACATCTAGTTGTGATGAAGGCGTCGGTGCGACGACACCACCCTATTAGAAGAAAACCATGGCTTGTGCCGTAGCTGCGAAGGGTGGACGGCCGGCCGAGATGGTCGCTGGGGAAGGCCTTGCGGATAGCCAACTAGCGGCCCTCCCACCTCCACATAGCCATGTGCTACCCCGCATCCCCGGTTCCACCCCACCACCCCCACACTACCCCCTGGACCTCGCGCCACCCCGTTTCCCCCTTCCCGCCCCGCGGCTGCACCGCCATAGGATTGGACACCCAGTGTGGGCCAGGCTAGACCCTGCCAAATGGGTCGACCCATGTAGGGAAAAGTCAACCCAGCCGGGTCGGGCTACGTCAGTCCAACGGGGTCCGACCAGACCTAGACCAATTTCGACCCTATACGCTCTTTTGGCTATAACATTGGCACCGAGCATCTGTTTGAAAAACCGTCTATGGTGCAAGAAACCGTTGAGTGAGATAGAAATTTAGGTATATCGCAATTGAGATATGGATATAGTTGGGGTACATTTGGGTTGGATCGAGTACGAATCCAATCAGGCCCTCCGGACTAAAAGGCCAATAACCTACAACCCGAACATCAGTTTGACGCACCATCTGTTGCTTTGAGACTGATATGATGTATCGGACCTTTAGGAAACTTTTTTGTGGGACTTTGTGGCAGTTGGAGTATCGACTAGTGGTTTGAAAAGATGACTCTTTTGGATACATTCCACCTTATTGTGGGAAACTTGTAGCCAGCTGTGACAATTTAATAGGATCATGTGTGGGTCTGAAGATGTAATAGAATCCTGTGTAGGTCTAACGATGTACTAGGATCCTGTGTGGGTCTAATGAGGTACTAGGATCCTCTTTGGGTCTGAAGATATTCTAGGATCCTGTGTGGGTTTGATGAGGTACTGGGATCCTGTGTGGGTCTGACGACGTACTAGGATCATGTATGGGTCTAACGAGGTGCTATGATGTTGTTTGGGTATGACGATGTCCTAGGATCCTGTTTGGGTCTGACGAGGTACTAGTATCCTGTGTGGGTCTGACGATGTACAAGGATCCTGTGTGGGTCTGATGAGGTACTAGGATCCTTTGTGGGTTTGATGATGTACTAGGATCCT
Source organism: Viscum album (assembly GCA_963277665.1). Classification (NCBI taxonomy): domain Eukaryota; kingdom Viridiplantae; phylum Streptophyta; class Magnoliopsida; order Santalales; family Viscaceae; genus Viscum; species Viscum album. The sequence continues at coordinate 2,128,549,679 of OY728150.1, read as the reverse complement.
CTGTGGGTTAGATGTGTTACTAGGATCTTGTGTGGGTCTGACGATGTACTAGGATCCTGTCTGGGTTTGATGAGGTACTAGGATCCCTTTTGGGTCTGACGATGTACTGAGATCCTCTATGGGTCTGATGATGATTTATGATCCTTTGTGGGTCTGCATCTTAACAGAGTTAGATGATTCAATAGTTACATCTAATCATCTTTACTACTCTACCTAAGATATACCTTGTTTTAGTTGAGTTTGTACCTGATTGGTACTTTCCTTTGTTGTAATACCTTGGTGGTAATCTTCTGTGTGGCATACCTATGTGGTACTTACCTTCGTGGTAATCCTTCCATTGTGGAAATGTTGAGCTTGGGCTTTTGAGTTAGACTCTACGTTTCCTCATTATTGATATGGGAATACTTGATAACTTAGGATTACGTTTGGGTATGTACCTAAGTAGGTTTATAAGTTGATTTCATGTTATTTGGTTTATCCTGTGTGGATTTTGTGAGACCTTGAGGATCTATGGGTTCCTATTGAGTATCATTATAATCATGCATGACCTGGCTATACCCACAACTTGTTGTGTTTGGTGCAGACGACAGACATCGCTTAATGAGGAAAAGGGTATCGGGACTGGACGATGCCTGTAGGAGGACCATACGTCATGTTGGTATACAGAAGTGATGGGAAAATGAGAAGTGTTGAGGAGGTGATCTTTACCTACCACTTAGGTAGTAATCTTGGAGGATGGCCCAGTAGCTATCTTTCTCTTTCTTTAGTTTTATTGTATTTCAGTTGTACTTGTTCATTACTGTTGGGCTAGTATTCTGACCCCTCTTTCTTTTAGAACTCTTTTTTCTATACAGTTTTACTTGTGTTCATATCTTGTTGTTTTCATGGTTGTGTGTGTTTACAGGTTATGAAGGCAGTGCCTTCCTGGTTTTAGGGAATATGCCATTTGGTGCTAGTCCCCAGCCCCTAGCCTATGGAAGGCGGGCTTGGGGTAGACACGTCACGGGCCCCGGGGGACGGGTCGTGAAATATTGGTATCAGAGGAGTCTATTATACTGTAGAACATAACACTCTTGATTTTCGGATACGTGAATGAAAGCACTGATTGCGAGTTTTTTTTTTCAATATTCTTCATTGTGAACTCATTGAGTCAGCTCACTGGGTATAACTTATTGACCAGGGCGCACCTGTTTTATTTCAGGATGCCTTCATGTAGACTGCCGACATGGGTTCCATATAGAGTATGCACTGATAGCCCACCGAGCAACGAGGCCTCAATGTAGGGCCCTCTACAAGTTGATGCACTAGCGGAGGCACCATTGGTACCATTACCTGTTGGGCTGCCAATGCCACCAGACCCAACAGAAGAGTGTCCATGCCGTTTGAGTGTGTTGCATGAGTTCCAGTGCCAGAGGCCACCTAGGTTCAAGGGAGAGATGGACCCACTAGTAGATGTGGACTGGCAAGAGACCATATTGAGGGTCATCAGACTGGTAGGGACACCATCTGATCTCATAGGGATCCTTATCGCTATCCTTCTACAAGAAGAAGCAGGCCGATGGTGGAGATTAAAGATCCAGGTTCATGATGAGGTGACACTTCTCTGTGAAAACTTCAGGAGCATGTTTCAGGTAGTGTTTTTCCCAATGACTCTTCATGCAGGCCACATAAAAGAACTTATTCATCTTCAGCAGGGCAGCATTACTGTGGCTCAGTACTCTGTGAGGTTCACTGACCTCTCATGCTACTCCAATGATATAACGTGGGACACATTTTTCATTCCCAGACCCTTGATCAAGGACTCAGGAGGGAGATTATAGATTTAATTATTTCTCTCAGTATCCTAACGCAGGCATGGGTGTTAGTGAGATCCCTCTTAGTGGAGAGTTTTCTTGCTGAGCATCCAATAGCAGCGAGACCCACAACCACCCATCCTGCATCTTAGTCTTCTGTAGCTTGAAGGAGATCGATATCACAAAGGTCCAAGAGGACTTGACATAATGGTGAAAAATCGCATGACTCAGGGTCGGTTGAGCGGGGTACCAGAGATAGATCAAATCATGCTAGGAACATGCATTGCTTCACATGTGGTGGGCAGGGTCACATGGCTCGTGAATGATCGACCTGCCATACGGATGATCAGCAGAAGGTCGAAGGACTGCCTAGGCAGAGATAAAGGTTCGACTGAAGAGGTCCGCAGGGAGCAGGTGGACATGGCAAAGGAGCTGGCCATGAAGCTAGTGGTGGACGACGAGTTGAGATGTTACCTCCACCACCACCAGGTGGTCTACCCAGACCATTAGGAGCAAGAGGACAAGGGACATCTTAGCCCCACGCAGCTGAGGCCTACAATCATGGAACTCCGGAGATGATACGAGGTAAAATATATGTCTACGCCACCTTAAATTCAGTACTTATTGACATAGGTTTTACTCATTCATTTGATTCCACTACACGCATTTGGAGTTCAGAGATTTCGATTGAGTTGTTGTCTCGATCCTTACTTCTAGAGACTCCTACGAGTGAGGATTTGTCGATTACACATTGGTTCCAGAAGTGTGATATGAATCTAGTAGATGAGAGCTTCAGTTGGGATCTCTTAGTAGCGGCTTCAAGGCCTTTCAACATCATCATTGGTATTGAATGGTTATATACATTTAATGATCAGATTGATTGTATTAGGCACAAAGTGTGGTGTGTCCGCATGGATGGGGCCAAGTTTACCTTTACTAGAGAGAAGGGAACCTTTACATCAATGATCAACTTACCCTGAGTAATGTGTCGCCGATCACTCATCAGCTGGCTTGACATCACCACTGACTGGTTGATGTGGGGAGTCTGAGCTATCCGGTAGTGGTGGACCAGTACGTGGATATCATACCTGATGAGGTTCCGGGTTTACCTCCTCATAGAGAAGTGGAATTATACATCAACATTAACTCTGAGATGGAACTCATATCTACACTAGAGTATCAGAATTCTCTCGCAGAGGTTCTTGAGCTTCTGGTATAGCTGGAGGACTTACAGGGGAAGGGATTCATTTGGACCAGTTTTTCTCCTTGGACAGCCATGATTTAGTTCTCCATGAAGGTGGATGGGAGCTTGAGACTTTGTATTGACTATAGGCACCTATACCAGGTGACTCTGAATAACAAGTACCCACTCTTGAGGATTGATGACCTATTTAATTAGCTGAAGGTGGAACGGTGGTTCTCAAAGATAGACCTCAGATCAGGCTATCGCCAGCTCAGAGTGCGAGACGAGTATGTGCAAAATACGGCTTTCATATGTTGGTATGACTATGAGAAGTTCTTGGATATGCCATTTGTCATAACCAATGCTCCAGTAGTGTTCTTGGGACTCATGAAAAAGATATTTTAGCCATACCTTGATAGTATTGTGTTGATATTCATTGATGACATTCTGATCTACCCATCTACTGAGGAGGATAATGCCTATCATTTGCAGGTAGTACTGGACACACTCCGAGAGCACCGGCTTTATAATAAGCTCTTAAAGTTCCAGTTCTGGATATGAGAGGTTCACATTCATGGACATGTCATCTCTAAGGCTGTAGTTGTGGTGGATCCAATAAATATTGATGCAATACATGCTTTGGAGATACCCAGATGTATGATAGAGGTACAATGTTGCTTGGGTTTGGCTGGATACTACCAGAGGTTTGTACAAGATTTCTCAAATATTGCAGAATCATTATGCGCATTGACAAAGAAGGGGAAACCCATTGTGGTGTCATAATGATTCCATCTGAGTTTTTATAAGCTGAGGCAATGGATAACTAGGGCCCCCATCTTGTGGCTTCCCGCCAGAGGGCGTTGGGTATGTAGTCTACTACGACACATCAGAGACCAGGCTCAAATGTGTTCTGATGCATGAGCGAGTAGTTATCGCATATGGTTCTCGAAAACTAGGACAACATGAGAAAAACTACACTAATAATGACCTAGAGTTAGTAGTAGTGGTCTTCTCTTTTATTATGTGGCGACATTATGTGATGGGAAAGTGTTTTATAGTGTACTCTGATCACAGGAGTCTCAAGTATATCATATCTCAGAAGGACATGAACCTGATACAACGATGATGGATTGAGTTCCTCAATGACTTTGACATCAAAATAGTATATACTCCTGGGAAGGGGAATGTTGTAGTAGATGCAATCAACATGAGATCTAGTATACAACTGCTAGGTGAGGCAACAGAGAAAATGGTAGCTTTGTAGATATCCTTTGTGGATCGGGATGGAGCAGCTTTTCCTCAGTCTTTTACTATCACTCCCCCACCTCTTCAGTGAGTCAGGGAGGCGTAGCGTGGGGACACTGACTTCGAGGCTCGATGTTCTCAAATTTCCATAGGAAAAGAACCTAATTGATTTTATGAAGGTGGGGAGAACATCATCCTATTCCGATAACGTACCATGGTACCAGTGTCGCTTCGGGAGGACTTGTTGAGTGAGTTCCACGCATCCCCACTAGTTGTACATCCAGGAGTGGTGAAGATGGTCCAGGATATCCGATGATAGCACTGGTGGCCGGGAATGAAGAAAGCATCAGTAGTTTTTGTCTCTCGGTGCCTCACTTATTAGGAAGTGAAGGCGGAGAATTATGTACCAGGAGGCTTGGTTCAGCCTTTAGAGGTACTATAATGGAAGTGGGATGGGATATCCATAGCCTTTATGATAGGAATTCTATGTACATAAGGGGTCATGATTCTATCTAGGTGATCTTCGACCGACTCACCATGTCATCCCACTTCCTACCGATTGGAGAGTATGGTTCAATAGAGAGCTTGGGGAACCTCTATATGCAAGAGATTGTGCAGATACATTGAGTACCCTTGACGATGGTCTTTGATCATGATTCATGTTTTACTTCCTAGCTATGGAAGGCGTCGCATGAGGCTTTTGTGACACAACTTCATTTGAGCACCACCTTCCATCCTCATACGGATGGCCAGACTGAGAGGACCATTCAGACCCTCGAGGACATGTTGCATGCTTTATTTCTCGACTTCAATCAAAACTAGGAGGATCACTTTCCCTTTGTGGGGTTTTCAATCAACAACAACTATCACTCCACCATTGGGATGGCACCTTATTAGGCATTGTATGGGTGACCTTGAAAATCACCTTAATGCCGGAATGACCTAGGAGAGTCAACACTCGTGGGTCCATAGATGGTATGATCTACCATAGAGAAATTTTAGATCATCCAGGATCATATTTAGACTACATAGAGCAGGAATAATTCTCATGTCGACAGGAGAGGTAGAACACTAGAGTTCGAGGATGGTGACCATATCTTTCTACGGGTCTCACCCCGATGTGGTTTATAGATATTTTTTTGAGGCATCAATTTATCTCCAATATTCATTGGACCCTTTCAGGTCCTCAACAGAGTTGTAGAGGTGCAATAGTACCTAGCACTTCCCCCATAGTTGCCACAGGTGCACGATGTCTTCCACATTTCCCATATGAGGAGATATGTGCACGACCTTTCTCACAAAATCAACCACGACAAGCTAGATGTCGATGATGGGGAGACCTTTACAGAGGTTCTAGTAGAGATTGGGGATCGACAGGAGCAGGGCCTTCGTGGGCGGTCGATACCTCTGTTGCGCTTTTGCTGGCAGCACAGGAACCTGTAGTAGATCACATTGGAGCGAGAGGCTATGATACGTGCTCAGTACCCCCACTTGTTTGCCGATTTTAGTGTAGTGGATTTCGGGGACCCAAAGCCCTGAGGTGGGAAGAATTTAAAGACCCATAAATTCCATGTAAGTATTTTTAATTATATGGGAATTTTACCACTCCACAAAAATTACAACTCGTGATTCCAAGGCCTGGTGTGCCTGAAAAGAATTTCTGAACTTTTTTCCAGGTATGTTCAGTAAACGTGCGAGCAGTTTTTTTAACATTTGAAAAGGTGATCAGAAATGAATTTTGAGGAAACCATTGAACTCACAACACCGATATTCACTTTTGGAGAGTTTCACCTTTACAAAATTCGGTCGACGGTGAATGTTAGTTTTTTAGGTTTTCATGAAAGAATAAAATAAAAAAAATGTTTATAAATTTTATTTGTTGAAACCTCCCATGTGGATGTTATGGAGGTGGTGACCACAGAGCCTAAAACCCCTATTTTGAATTTCTAGTGGTGGGGACCACCTGAACACTCTTAATGGGAGAGACCCTTGAACTCCCTCATTAATGAATAGTTACCCCATGGACTCCCTCCAACAATAATTATTCCAACACTTTTCATTTAATTGAGTCAATTTATTGAGACAACTAATTATGCCAATGATACAACATAATTAATCTACCCAATTTAAATTTTATTGGCACCTCTTTCCTTCAGGTGTATTTGTTTGGTGAAAGAGGAGTGGAGTTCTTGGAGAAAAACATTCCAATGAAGAAAAACCTCCATCAATGAATGATTATCCAATGAACCGATGAATGATACTGGGATTTGAGGCATATGAAAATCACAAAAAATGTCGACATATTAGAATTATATCATGCTCCAACATCAACGAACCTTTGAGGTTGTGTGGTTGTTTGAATTTTTTCCCCTCACCCGTTCTTGACAATATTTTGTAAATCTAGAAGAAATTATAGCTACTTTTTACCACTCTAACACGGAGAGTGAAGAGCAAACAATCATGGCCCAACAACTCCAAAATTCTTGTGATTAATTGTTGTGTTCAACTTATTAGAGGAGAATAACAACTGACATCGGTGGGGCATTAGAACAGAGTCTAGCATGACGACCGTCCGTAACGAATGTGTCAGCGCAACCGTGTCGTCCGACAAAAGAGAACCACGTCTTCTGTCACGGCAGCAAAGGGAGGACGGCTGTCTGAGATGGCCGCCAGATAAGGTGCAACGAACATCCGCACCGAGGCCCCCGTGTTGCCGCATGGCCCCTATTTGTCCCCACCGCACCCAAGCAACCTCGCGGCCCCACACCGCCTTGCTGCCCCTACGCCGCCACATGGCCCACATGCCGCCACATGGCTCACACGCCACGCAGCATCTCCCGAACCCCCGTGAGGCCCCCGTGCTGCCCCGCAGCCTTTGAATCATGTTGTGTCCGCCCAATCTGGGTTGGGTTGGATCAGTCCAACCGGGTATGACTAGACTCGAAACAATTTTGACCCTATAAGTTTTTTTGGCCATAACATTGGCATCATACATCCGTTTGATGAACCGTCTGCAGTGCAAGACACCTACGAGCGAGACCGACCTTTTGGTATACCCCACTTAATATTTGGATAATGTTGGTGTATGGTTGGGTTGGATCAAACACGAATCCAACCAGTCCCTCTAGACAAAAAGGAAAATAACATACAGACCGAGCGGCTGTTTAATACACCATCCATTGTGTTGAGACCCATATGATGTGGCAGATCATTGAAATACTTCATCGTTGGTCTTCATGGATGTTCGAGTATCGACCATTGTCTTGGAGATAGGACCCTCTCCAAGACAAGTAATCTTAGTGCGGGAACCATGTAGCTGGATGGGACGATGTACTGGGATACTGTGTGGGACTGAAGATGTACTAGATCCAGTGTGGATCAGATGAGGTACTAGGATCTTGTGTGGGCCTAACAATGTACTGGGATCCAGTGTGGATCTGACGAGGTACTCTGATCTTATTTGGTTCTGACAACGTACTCGAATCCTATGTGGGTTTGATGAAGTACTAGTATCATGTGTGGGTCTGACGATGTACTAGGATCCTATGTGGGTTTGACGATGTACTAGGATCCTGTGTGGGTATGAAGATGTACTAGGATCTTATGTGGGTCGGGCGTGGTACTAGGATCCTTTGTGGGTCTGACCATGTACTAGGATACCGTGTGGGCTGAAGAGGTACTAGGATCCTATATGGGGCTGACGATGTACTAGGTTCATGTGTGGGTCTGACAAGGTACATGGATCCAGTGTGGGTCTGACGATGTACTACAATCCTAAGTGGTTCTAATGATGATTTAGAATCCTTCATGGGTATGCCTTTTAATAGTGTAATATGATTCAATAGTTACATCTAATCGTCTTTAATACTATATCTATGATATACCTTGTGTGAGCTGAGTCTGTACCTGTGTGGTACATTCCTTTGTGGTAATACCTTGGTGGTATTCTTCTATGTGGCATAACTATGTGATACTTAAATTCGTTGTACTCCTTACTTTTTGGAACATTTGAGATTAGGTTTTTGAGTTAGACTCTGTGTTTCTTCATGATTATGATTGTCATACTTGATAACTTAGGTATATGTATGGGCATATACCTAAGTAGGGTTGTCCATTGATTTCATGATATGCGGTTTATCCTTTGTGGATTTTGTGAGACCTTGAGGGTCTCGGGGTCCCTACTGAGTATCGTTATTCTCACCCCTACACAGGCTATTCACACACCTTGTTGTGTTTGGGGCAGACAACAGACATTGCTGACTAAGGACAAGGGTACCGGGACTGGACGATTCCCGGAGGTGGAACATATGGTGTGTCGGTATGCTGAGGAGATGGGTGGATATGAAGTGTTGGGGAGGCGGTCAGTATCTCCCCTTTATGTAGGAACCCAAGAGGACGACCCATAATATGTCATCCTTTGATATAAATCCAATGACTTCCTAGTATTAGGGAATATGCCTTTCGGTTCCAGTTCCCACACCCTGGCCTATGGAAGGCGGGCATGGTGTAGACATGGGATGAGCCCCTAGGGACAGGTCCAGATAGAGGGATTCACACGTCATTCCCTTCCATCTGGGGTCAGCGAGTGTACTTTTGCATTTTTCAAGTAAACAAAATAAACTCACGTACACCTACATGTGAACTAGTACATTGGGTGTCCCGAGCACTTGGTCCAAGCCATGCCATGTGTGGTAGTACACACGATATATGTAACCCATGTACTCCACCATATGTTTGTGTACATCCCATGAACACACCAAGTCATCAAATGATGAACACACTCCGTGTAGCTGGGATAACACACAATGTGTATTGGGTTTTTAGGAAATCTGTGTTCTTCCTTCGCTTGTGCTGATCCATCAATTAGATCTTGGTATGGTGCTCGGTTTTCCTCGAAACTATAGATCCAAGGTCCTTTGGTAACTCTAAAAATGAATCAATATTATTTAGTCCATAAAATGGCTCAGTAAAAATTATTATAGGTTTTCATCATTGTTGATGATGAACATAAATTCAACACCCACTGTCATTCGATCTTCTGCCGAGAGTGTCGTCTTACCTCTATCGAGTGTCCCAGTTCTAGATCACTAGTATTGGAACATTACACTATGAATAAAAGGAAGAATAATTGATATTTCAATGTCTGGGGAAGAACCAATTATCCAGACCAAGACTTAATTAAATTGGGAGAGATAACCATAGTAATTGATAGGGATAAACTTCAATTGAGGATTGAGTCAATGTCAGTTCATCACCATTAGAACTGTAAATGAATCAAAACAACTATCTAGAATGAAATTCCGTTAAATCATAAACACAACCCATCATGCAATTATGATCGATCTGAGGGATAATATATATGTATATTAGTCCATTTCCATCTTAGGATGTCAATAATATTAATGAAGAATAAAAATAATTCATCCTATATGTTTTTGGATTACTCACAGATGAATATCGGTTGCCATGTCATCGTCGTTGGCGAGATGTTACAAAATTGGTGTGTGCCAATCATGGATACGATATTTCATCATTATATATCAGGGGGATTCTCTATATGTTTCCTCCATGATATCTACAAGGAATTCAGGAATTCTAAGGCTCGCTTGAGATTTATAAAAAAATATTTCTTATTTAAAGTTTAACCGTTAGCTATGTCAACATTTGATATAAAATAATTTTTTTTTAAATTACATTATTCATTTTTGAGACCATGATAAATTATCTCCAATAGATAGACACAACCCAATTATAGTTCTATCCTAGGGTAAATCCATTCTTTTAACTCAACGGTACCCTCGTATTTTTTACATGGACTTTGTTTACAATTTTATTCCACTGTTTCAATAGAATTGCATGTTTGTGTTATTTTTTATTTTAATTTATTTTACACAGTTATTCTGAAAAAAATGGCTATTGAATCACATGCTACCTCGGTTCTTGGTCCCAAAAGAAATCCATATAATATTAAAAAATAACACACATAAAATTTGGGAAGTTACATTCGCCACACCTTGGCACATTGCATCCCACGAGAGAAAAAACAACGGCTACTTGAAAATATGGGGGTTTTGAGTTTGAATCCGAGCCTCCCACTAAAAAGTGGTCTCTTTGATATTCCCATGCTACAACCAAACAAAAACTAAAGGAATGTATCGACCATGATGGATAACCTACTTCAAATCATCAACCCCTCCTGAGTACTCAGAAAAAGTCACTCCATACATGATGTCAAACTATCCCAAGTCGATGATGTTGATGGGTCGTAAATATACCTCCTCAGATGCAACATGTGGAAGAATTTGTGTAAATATTCTCAATCATTAGGTATAAATATGTTTTACATGTCTTATGCAACTCTACGTAGTATCTGTAAATGCTCGAAGAATCTCAGAGATTCCTTACCACCATGTCCAAATCTCTATAATCCACATCACATTGAAACCTGTAAGAGCAAGTGATATCATTCCATAAACTCCAAAGGCCTCTTTCTCATGTCAGCATAGGAATTCTGATAGATCATTGTAGTTCTCACCCTCTCATGTATGATCTGCACCATTTCAGTTGTAGCTCGTACCCACTCCGAGACCATTAGTGTGGAATCTCCTCAGTTATTATAGAAGAGTGGTGACCTTAATGGTTTCTCATATAGATCCTCAAATAGTTCCCTAGAAATGGTGGAATATTAGATGTTATTGTATGGAAACTCAACCAGTGGTAGATGATCCTTCTAACATTGGTCAAATTCAAATATACAATTAAATAACATGTCCTACATAACTTGAATGGTCTACTCTATCAGGTTGGATGATGTTTTTGTGAAATGTTGTGCTCAATCATAACTGGGTCCCAAATGCAACTTGGAATCCCTCCCAAAATTGGGATATAAAGTTATCATCATGATCTGATACAATGGTTGACGTAAATCCAGGGATTCAAACAGTATTTTGTAGGTTGAGGTGTCCCACACACTCTACTAAAGATAGTTCTTTGATAGCTAAGAAGTTAGACGACATTGTGAGTAAGTCAACGATCAACTAGATGGAATAATTTACCCTAGATATACATAGTAAACTACTCATGAATTCGTCAATATCACATCCCACTTCTAATATGGAATCTCAAAGGGTTGATCTAAAATGGTAAGAACAATGTGGTTTTTCATCATACACTAACATGAAATGCATCAAGAAACAAACTCTATCACTCTATTCATCATCCTTGGCCACCAAAATTGACGTCAGGTGTCCTGGTAAATTTTAACAATGCTTGGATGTACTGCCAAAGGGGACCTATTAAAACAATTTTATAACATCTACCTATAACACCACTTGTACAACTGTATGTCCAAAAAAGGGTGTCCTATTGACAATTTTGATATCTATCATGGGCATGCCCTATTGATATCCGACCATGTAGTGTTTTGTAGTCGATATCTCCATGCTTTTCCTCCCTAACTCTCTATAAGAGTGTTGGGGTACCAACCATTTACATCAGGTAACATGTTCCATCTCCATCCAAAAAGGATTAATTCAATGAGTCCAACTACTCGGATGCCTCATTCAACAACAAAAAAATAGATCTCCTACTGAGATAATATACTACCATGTTCCCCTTCCCTAGAGTATAGAAAATATCAAATTCATTGTCTTGGAAGAACTGTAGCTATCACCTCGGTCTCATGTTCAGATCATTTTGTGATCATATATAAATTAAACTCATGTTATTCGAGTAGACGACAAACCATTCACCCATCAGATAGTGTCTCCACATCTTCAATGTAATGTATACCCATACTTTCACAAGATCATGGGTCATGTAGTTATGTTAATGTTTCCAAATAGGTGTGAACCATAGGAAATCATCACATTTCATTTCATCAGGGGACTAAAAATCCTAATTATTGATTCATCACATAAAAATACATAATCTACCCCTTCCTCTGGAAATATCAAGATCAAATTACTCATCAAACTATGCCTTAGAAAAAAAATACTATTGTCCCTTCTGTGTCCACATGAATGGTTTCCACTTTTGAGTAAAAGCTATCACATGTGTTGATATCCTATACAAATCAAGAATGGATCTTTGATAATACCATTCAAACCCAATGATGCTCTTAACCTCTATTTTGTTTATAGGTTTCTTCCATGCCAACACTACCTTGACTATGGCCAAGTCCATTTCCACTCCTTCCACTGAGATAACATGTCCCATAATGCGAAACACTTGAAACTATAACTACAACATTGATAATTTTCTATAAATCTAGTGCTCTTGGAGTACGTCCATAACAATCCTAAAGGGTATTGCGTTCTCCTACATAGATGTAGAGCACACAAGGATATCATCCATGAAGATTACCATGAACCGATCTAAATATGATTGAAAGATACACATCAGGGGTCCCTTGAACACTATTGGGGTGTTAGTAATTCCAACGGGAATCACCAAGTACTCATAGTTACAGTATTTAAATCTGTTGGTCGACTATGGAATATCCTAATCTCTTCCATACATATGTTGTTATCATAATCTAAGGTCAACAATCAAGAACCATCTTATCCCTTTAAACTAATTAAAGATGTCATCGATCCTCAGTAGTGGATACATGTTCTTCCTCGTCACATGGTTTAAGTTCCATTAGTCCACACACAACCTGATGTTCTCATCCAATTTTTGGGAATACAAAATAGGCTATAGTTAGGTTAAAACATTGGGTCTCACAAAGACCATCCTATACAAGTCATCCAATAGCACCCTCACCTCTTAAAGATCTACATGAGCCATATAATATTTTGGTGAAGATATCAGTGACATACTGGTTTGTAAATAAATGCATAATTCCATATCCAGATGAGGCAGTTCCCTTGGAACATCTTCATGAAAGACATCATCGTAAAATTCCTCAAATTCTTCAAACTAGAAGTTCATAACCTCTATTGCACCAAGGTACAGACTTACGAAATTATGATTAATTAGAAACAAACACATATAATTCATTCTATATTGTGCTTCCTAGGTTTACATTTCTTCATAAAGGTAAATATCATTACATCATTTTGGACACACCTCACCATTCACCTAAAATAGTCAATATAGATTGGACCATATATAATGATTACTTAACAAAAATGGAATCCTAATGCCTCAAAACCACCACCAAGAGGATACAAAAAAATATTACATTTATGGTTATGGACACACTGCTGACATAGTTGTGTGATCTCTACGTCTTTGTGGGTAGTTATCTCCAAGCATAATAATCAATTCAACAATTCAAGAAAAATCTATAGGTCTCAATCATGGTAAGTGTTGAAATCAAAATGACTAGAAATTGTTTCTATCAGCATGGAATCTAAAGTGGAAAAGATATATATGTTCCTTGAATCATTCCTGGAGACCGTAGGTCATATGCCTTGACAACATACTATAGTCCCCACCCATGTCCCCAAACCCCTTGAGCCCGGTGTGGACCACATGTGGGTAGTGGTTATAGCAAGATGAAATGTTAACAAACACCTCCTACTATCTTGGATGCTCTTACACATACTCTATCCTATATGTTTGCCTACTCATATCACTTTATCTACCTAGATGGTCCAAAAACAGTCTCACAGTCAGTAGTATAGTGGGTCGAAAAATCTCCAGCGAGATTTCCCATGCCAATCACATTAATTATAGTGTTATATTATACATTTGAATGGTTTAAAAGTATAATTATATTATATTTTTATCATTTAATCCATTTTTTCATTGGAAGTAATTTTACATTTAAATTGGACATAAACACATGTCAATCTTTTGATAGTTTTTATTTCTCAAAAACCATCTTTCTTGTTTTGACCACGAGATTATTTTTTAAAATTAATTAAAAAAATTTCTATATTTTGAATTTGTTAAAATAGACATCATTTTTGAATTTGGAATTTTAAACTTAGCTTTGAGTTAATTTTTGGTATTTTTCAAAAAACAATCAATTTTTATGAATAGTGAAAAATATTGCATTATTATAAAAAGACAACTTTTTATTTAGGTAATAATTTCTAATTTATATTTATTTTAAAGTCCAAATAGATACATCAATCCTATATTAGTCCAATTTAATTCATTTAAGACATTTTATAATAAAGTTAGAGACATAAAATTTTATTGATCTTTTTACTGTCTTTTACCCACCTACGAGGCACAATTTAAAAATTTCATAAAACACAATTTTACCACATTTATGAATTAAATTTATACAATTATTGAGACATGGTTGACATAAATAAGTAAAATTTGGTTCAATAAGATGAAAATTATTTTTGGTTAGTAGTAACTTATAGATTATATTTACCATAGTTAAAAGTAAATACAGTGATTAATGGTAGAAATGATATTATAATTATCACAAAACATGTCCTAATTCTATTAAATAAATGTATTTAGACAAAAATCAAACCTAGTAATAAAATATGATCCTTTTTGATCCACATGGATTAGATCAGGACATTTATTATTATATTATTTAAAGAGTTAAAAGTGGTAAATTCAATGATTAATAAATAAATCATTTTTACTATAGAGTTATACATGAGATAAATTCTACTATAAATAATATTTTGAAAGGTAAAATGATTTACTACATCATGGTATTTTCATTATAATTTTTAGACATTAAACAATTAAATAATTTTATGAAATAGTTATGATGCATTAATTACATTATTAATGAAAGATTTAAAGAATTGATATTATAAATATCTAAATAAATGTAAATTGAATCTTTTGATGCTTTCCACAAATTTTCGTTGTTAATATGACATTTAGGGTTGATTTATTGTATTTTTTAGAAGTAAACAACTTTTGGGACTTTCACAAAAACCAAATACTAAGTAGTGTCAAAATTTCCATAAATGTGTATTTAAAACAAATACTATATATTATTAAATGATATAATATTCTTAAAAATATAATGTTAGGTAAAAGTACATATATAATGAAATATATTTAATTAATGAACAACTTAACTTTCTATTTTCATTTTATTCTATGTTTATTAACCATTTAATAATAAAAATACAAGAATACATGGTAAATGTTAAACTATTTAACTTAGAATTAAATCTAAAAGAGAAGGTTAATATGGTGACCTAAACTGGTCTAGAACCTACTGTTTGAAAGGATTCTGACCCATCCCAACCATAACCTATAAATGAATCCATTTATAGCCATTATAAACTGAAAATAATTTTATAATAAAATAACATTTCATACTTTTCCTAAAGTGACTATCACCTATCTTATAAAAAGGTACATCTGCTTCTCTAAAAATCACTCCTACAAATCCATTTAGCTCAGCCAAAACCAGATCTATTATCCGACCAAATATCCTCAAATTAAACTATAATAAATACATTGATCAGAAATCCATCCTAAGGAGCCCTTTTGATCAAATCTAAAGGAAGCACCTGAAGAAGAGGTAAAAATTTCATCACCTCTTTCATAGTTCTTTTCTTCTTCAACTTAATATTAAATTGTTTTTTCCATAAAAAATAATAACTCCAGTACCTTATACATACTGTTATGTTATTATAAATATGTTACAACCATACTCATTATTATATCCGTCCTAAAAATGACAAATTCATCATACGTGCGTACGTACGGCTTACCGTATCCACGTCATGGTGTAGCTTTTTATTCCACACTTAATTGTTTGGATGGGTATAATAATGAGTATAACTGATTTAAATAATAAATATTACATTTTAATTATTTTTTATATAAAATATACCATCCAATTAAATACCATTTTACTACTAATAGAATGATATTGTAACTCGTGCCTAGGTATGCCTTGTTGTCTCCACGACGCGATGAGATTTTGTTCTCCATCGCCACCAATAAAGAATAATTTTAATTTTATTATTAAAAATAATGTTTAGGAATATAATATAATTA
The DNA here is from genome assembly GCA_963277665.1 of Viscum album. Lineage (NCBI taxonomy): Eukaryota > Viridiplantae > Streptophyta > Magnoliopsida > Santalales > Viscaceae > Viscum > Viscum album. Next base: position 2,128,533,512 of record OY728150.1, on the reverse strand, counting down.
TGTATATGAATAAAAAACTTCCTATCCAGAACAAAAATAACTTACGTAACTAAACATTTAAATGAAAACAAATCAGTTAACACCAAAAACAATGATACTGCTAAAATATAATTAACAATGCAATATTGGAGGATCATATATGATATCATATTAATATATATGGTTATTGAAAAATTTAATAACATTTATTTCACCATTATACAGATGGTTATCCTACCCTCTTCTAAAGAATAGTACAAGGTAAGTGAATTTCATCTCACTTCTTATTCCTGTGTGATTCATGCTATATTGGAAATATTTCCTTTTATGTGGTGTATGTACTACATATGATTATATTATTTGTGTAATATAAATTATTTTTTGGGGATTTAAATCATTATTATATAATCCTTATTTCATGGGGTGTATTTTTCATAAGTTACTAAATCAGTAAGTGAATTTCAAATTTCTATTTCCAGTCAATGGGTTTTACGTAAACATCATTGATTATTTTACTACAAGATTATGTGTGATATCACTATTTACTTATTTATGAATTAATTTCCACTCTCCTTTCTGTTCATATACTTTTGATACACAAAATCACCCCAATGATAAATTCTAATGTCATCTATATGAACATGATAAGAGTAATCTGAACTCAATTTCCATTCATCGAATTAAAAATCCATGTCATTGGTGTTGTTTTTACAAGAATATGTGTGATTGTACACTGATTTATTTTCAATGAATATCAAATAATATTGAGGGTATGTAATGTTTTCACAGGTAATTATGACATTGATTTATCTTTAACATATTGATACAATCTTTATAAGGTATTTCATCTCAATTTACATTCCAATGAGTCTTCCTTGTTGTTATGTGTGAATTCACTTTTATATGGTGTATATACTATAATTTGACATATTATATCATGAATACCATTATTATCAAGATATTAAAATGTTTTTATTATATCAATTATTTGTATTCATGAATCTCGAATTTGGTTACGAACTCTATCTAAAATATATTTTTAAATGTTTTAAAGATTTGTTCTTCAAAATATTTATCATTAATGACCATGTTCTAAAAATGGTGGTAAGGATTTATTTATATGGACATTAATTTTTTAAAAATAAAATTCCTTTTAAATGATTCAATGTGGTATGGGAAAAATTTATTCAAAATAATATTTTTAACAGCTTCTTCATAAATAGTGATACTTTTAAATGTTTTCATAAAAAATGGGATATTTTTCTCAAATATTTTTAGTGGTTATTTATATTTATGTAAATATAATTAATCATTCTTGATTGAGGTTTACATATAAAAATAAAATCATCCATATTGTATTGAATGAGTTATTATTGACTGTGGATGGGCTATTTTTACACCATTCATGGTTTGTGGATAAAATATTAACATTTTGTATGCTAGTTTTAATATGAAGTTATATATTATGTTTCAACCTCTTCAACTGAAGAATGAATTGGACTTAGTATGTGACAGGTGGAGCCTGCTATACCTCCTCGATGCATTTGTAGGTCTCATGAGACAAAATAGTGTCTTGACATAATTCCCTGACAAAATCATTTTTTCTAGTCTTTGCACATGGTCTTGACTATGTGGTTATAATGTCCCGAATTATGCATTCATCATTATGAAATTAGATATTGATATTCCATGTGATTATTCTTAAACTATAATATCAAATTTGAATAAATAAATGTAATTATTGGATTTATATTTACAATATTATACTGACGTTTTAGATTAAAAATATTTTGTTTTTGTCTTATACAATTTCATAAATGTTTATGATTATTTATGAATGTTACCGCCGTATTGTTATCCTTACTAAGAATCTGAGTTCACCCCTTTCTTATGTTTTCATTTTCAAAGGATGAGAAGAAGTATATTATGTTGGTCCTACATGGATAGTCTAAGGAATATGAGTGTGTTCAAAGATGATATAATGTTGTTGTTTTTTTATTTCAGGATATAATGTAAAACAATTATATGTATCTAGTACTTACAAAGCTACTAAACTAATCGTTATTTTGAGTCCTGATCTATTGTGATCATGCTAATGTTAAGTAACAATGCACCAACTCTGGGTAACTAGGGTCGGTGCGTTACGTAAATTATATACGAATGGGGATTAAACCCAATTTAATAAGGAAAATTTTCCACTTTGATACTATTTTGATTGAATAATGACAACTATGATGGTTTAGAGAGTTAATCCATTACACTATGATATATTTAGAAATTATCATAGACTAATAATGAAATGATTTTATATATTTATGTTCTTTCCAGAAACTATTTCTTAAGAAACATTTATGATATCATGGATTATGATCTTTGATTAGATTAAAATTCATTTCATTAAAAAATATAATCTTTATATATTGACTATATTTTATGATCAGGGATATGAAGGGTATATATTCTTTTAAAATAGTGATTTCATATTATTGTACATATATAATCATGTTATGTTGATTTCTCCCTTTATTACCATTACTAGGAATATTTTCTCACAATTTCTTATGATTCTTTTCCCCAGGTTACGATTATAGGTATTATGTGTGATATTTAAAAGAAGGGTTATATTTATGAGGAAATATATGATATATTATTTATAACTCTTATGAATGAGTTATTTGTGATTATATGATTCCCTGGGCAGTATACCATTATCCACTTTAGGTGTTCGTTTGTGTAATGAAATGAATGATCATCTAAAAATAATTAATATCTTTATTTGAAAGCCCTAGGTCACTATAGATGGTAACATATTATAGGTTTATATATCCCTTGGATAATTGGATAACAAAGGCATAATTATACACATATGGATATGCCTAAGGATATATCTAATTATAATTATATGTATAGTAAATTATCCTTGAATATTGGTGAAGTATAGAACATGTGTTTTTAAATAAATACATCAACGTTTGGATACAACAAGAGGATGTGGTTCATGAATTGTTGTAGTTAGGTGTAACAAACAAATAATAAGAGTGTTAGACTTTATTAAAGAGTTACCTATTGGATGGAAACTATCCTTACTACATACTCGGTTTGACGCTCCTATGGGGTATTTATTGGAAGTTAAATACTAATTTATGAACCATAACAAATGATTTTAATAATTAACATAAATAAATTATGTTAATACTAAGGTTACATATATTTTTATGAAGGTTTCATGATTTAAAAATCCTATAAAGTGATTCTTCATGATTTTTTATTTCAAAATGCTTATTTTTTACTCACACTAAGATTTTTTCTCTAGTTAATGGCTCGAACCCAACAGTATCGTGTTAATAGTAATAAGCCCACTATAGTAACATGAAGCCAATGTCTATATAAATACATTTTTAAAACATATCACTAATCACATCATCAAGGATCGATAATATTAATGATATTAAAATAAAAAAACATATACATGATAACCATATTAAATTCTTAATAAAATCAAAAACAATGTAATTGAAAATATTCTGTTTCCCTAAAGTCATTCAATGAATTCATCTTCCTATCATGTGGAAATGAAACTAGAAAAGGTTGATTTTAAATACTCAATAATGGATACATATAGTTGAATCTTTCTAGAATAAATTAGGAATAATTGATATGTAATGCTAAATAACTAAAAAATTAACTTAAACAATAACATGAATATCATGAATAGACAACGTATGATCAATATAAAAAGGTGAATAACAGAAAAAAAATTTCCATTTAATTATGAAAGTAAGTATAAAAAGCATCAATATACAAATATAAATTTGAAAAAGAAATGTAAAATAATAAAATGTTAATTCTAAATAAATAGAGTTCTTAATTATTAGACTTAATTATATTAGGATTCATAATTCCTCTACTTTCAGGACCTTTTACATGACAATTAAACATTATTGTTAAAAACCAATTTAATGATATATTATTTATTCACCTTAGGAGGCTATTAATTTTTCAATGGTATATATAATTTCGAGGCCCACCCATCACTTCATTCTAAATAATTCCTCTTATATAAAATAATAGATTTATGTCAAGAACAATGTACCTTATAATAAAATATATCTATTCAGTAAAGAATGTATATTTATCAATACGTCCATAGTTAAACAACCAAAAAATCAACATAAAACACATTTTTTAAATAATTTTTATGTTTTATTATATAATCATGTCAAATATTAAAATAATATTTAAATTTAATATTATTAATGTATCTTATTAAGGATAAATTATTACATTCATCGTGTAGAGTAAAATTTGTCCCAAAATAATGGGACACTGTAAAATAGATTCGCAACACATTGGAAAATTTTAAATTTTATACAATGAATAAATAAACATGAACTGTAGGATTAATCATCATTAATAAATAATTATTATTGTTAAATACATCCGTGGGGAAGTATGCACACCACCTTAAAAGGAACTGACACATATTAAAAAATAAGTGTCAATGAAATGGAAATTGAAAATAAATCCCATACGTCATGTTTAATTTAGTTTGAACAATATTTCACCTCATTTACAGTGATTTTTAACATGTTATTAGATTATACCAGAACAATATTAATATTATTAATATCATATCTGATCCTCTTATAATATTTTAGCACTCGTTTGTTAATATTTTTCTGTATTTCCATTTTTTGGGTATTAATTACCCTACTTTCTCTTACATGTTCTATCATGAATGATTTGATTTTTCTGAATATGATATGCATACATAAAATAACTAATTATAATCACACTATAAAAATAATATTTTCTTGTTATATAAATTTCCAAAAAAAATTAAATTAGACGCAAAAAATGTATTGCATTGCTTCGTGGAGACAAAAATCCTAATGTACACATGAGAGATGAAGTCATTTATTAATGGGTAAAAGGTTAATGAATTGTGTGATATATTAATTTTATAGAATAAATTTGATGTCATTAGAATAAAATATATATATTATTCTTTTTAAAGAAGAAGTGAAAAATGAATCACATCACTTAGCGTGGTGGTAGTCCACCATACACACAAGAACAATAATCATATTTTAAATGGTTTAAAAATGAAGAAGGTAAATGATATATTACAATGTCAAAAAAATTATCATATTATAATATATATATATACATTAAATCCAAAATTATACAAAATTTTGATATGTGTTAATGAAAAACGAGTGACATCAGTTCTCAAAGTGGTGGCCCACCGTACAAATGATAGATGATTTTTCTTCCCATTTGATAGAGGAGAAATCGATAAAAAAATCCAATCATAAAAATTTATTCTTAGTATATGGAAGATAATTATCTTCTAATACTATTATATTTATGTCACAAATTAAGGACGTTTGGAATGAAATAAAATAAAATGCTTGGTCAAGATGATTACCATATCTTAGAGAAACCTCCTTATGAACACATGTTAAGGACACTAGGTATGTACATTTTATATGATTAGAATTTAAACATTGGGTATACGGATTATTGAGAGAAACTTTGGAATCAATTGAACAAGACAAGTGGCTTGATAAGTGTGATTATGTGAAGGGAGAGAGATTCCTTTTAAAAGTTGGTGAGATTACTAAACATGGATTTTTTTAAATGAATAGTGTAACCATGTTTCTAAATTCCATGAGGTTAAAAAATCGCTCCTTATAGAAACATAATTTTTATAATGTCTAAATAGTGCAAGAAAATCAGTTTTATACTTATTTTAGGTCCTTTTAATCCCTTTCCATTTCGTTTTAACCCCAGTTAAAATTGTTTTCACCTTATCCAAGATAACTAAATTTTACTCTTTTTATTATTAATTATGATCAGAAATTAATTTTACCTTATTAGATAATTTATTTATTTTATTCCAAATATAGAATCTATCTTTTTCTAAATTCAATTCATAGAAGTTCAATAATTAAATTTAAAATTAAACTGAAATACATGATTAAGAATTTGGTTTTCAACAAAAATTTTAACAAAAGATTTAGTTTTTTGTATAAAAAAATCAATATAAAAAGTACTAAAAATAACTAATGTTGATCAAAATAATAATTTAACAAAATTTAATTTAATACAATATTAATTTAAAATAGGGCATATATATGTTTTAATGGATTGTTATTTTTTATAAAAATTTAGTATTTTTTATAATTCCTCAAAAACTAGATCATTTTAAAACATCTAAAACACTAACCCTAAGTAATTTTTATTGTAATTATTTAAATAATGAAAATTATATTATAAAAAACTCTAATAGTGAAAAAAATAAATTTTATCCTATGTACACAAGTAGAGAAAAAGCAGTTTCATTTCAAATATAAAAATTTTCATAAATTGTTATTTTTTCTTTAAAATTATTATTATATTTATTTACAATAAATAGATAATAAGTTATTATGTGTCTAGAATATATTTTTAATAAATATACATTTATATCCATACAATACAACTTAATATCTAGGTTATAATGTCACATTTATATAATTTTATTTTAATAGTGTTATGTGTTTTTTCAACTCAGTGTTTCATATATATCAAGCTACCAAAGATACTATATTTACTTTAAAAGAATTATATTATAAAGAATTGTGGTCATAATTAATACCCTTTTAAAAACATTCATCGAATTATTTTGGATATTATCTATAAAACAAAATAGGGTAGTTCTTCTTTATAACATCCAATGGTTCCCTTGTTCATTCCTACAATTTATTATTTATCTAGTGTACCATTAGCAATCAGTCATCTACGTCATATATAAACTCTCTAATGTATCATAAAAATGAATTGGTTATTTATAAAATGATAGATCGGTTTCCAATTCCATCTCAACCTAGGTGATCGCATGCATTACGACTAGAATGTACTTCCATAATAAGGATATATGGAATACATCATTTATATTAGAGAGGATTGGTGGAAGTTTCTAACAATAGGGAATATATAAAATCACTTCTGAAATATCAATGGTTCTGATATACATAGAGACCATCTTTACCATTTAATCTAACCCTACCACACACTTCAATATAGAAACCTTATATAAAAAATTATCTTTATGTTATAATTCAAAATCAATCTATAAATTGTAATCATAAATCTTTTCTAAACATTGATATGTTTTTATCTAATCACGAGTAGTGGATACCATTTTATGTCCCATATAAAATATCTAGTCTAAAATGTATCTTTTCACCACCTTCATCCAAATAAATTTGATTATGACTTCTCTTTCCATGTAATGATTTGAATACTTGAATAAGAAAAAATATTTTATGAAATCTCAACCAATGGTATGTACTTATAAAACCTGACTTTAATTTCAAGTGAAACTAAACTAAATATGTCTACCAATGATTGAATGGTCCATTTAGAATTTTTATCAGTATGTGGAACATAAGAGATGATCAAATAAAGCTCAATATTATGATCCATCTAAAGACTCATTCAGATTGTTGGTGTATAATTAGGATCATGATCAGACCCAAAAAAATTATGTTCATCATGAAGTCTTCAATATTATTGAATATGGAGTTGGAAAGGCCGTCGTGAGGTAAATATTAATCTATGGAGATAACAAGTGCATATTTAGTGAGGTGATCAACAATATAACATATTGAATTATTTTTCCATGAAGTCTTTTGTAGTACTGTTAGAAATCCAATTGTAATTTCATTCCATTTCATCAAAAAAATATAATGATACTGCATAAATAATTTATGATGTTGTCTTCATAATTTCTTCATTACTCCCAATTGATGATTTACCTATTGATGTTAAATCTTCTAAATATATTTATCTTCATTAATTGCATCCAACCAATATTTAGTGCATGGTAGATGATAATTATTCATTATTATAATTGAATCTATTTCCCTATAATCATTGAACAACCAATTAGATATATTATTCTCTTAAAAAAAGAGAACAGAGGCTCCCCATGGTGGAAAACAAGGTAGAATACATCCCTTATCACAAAATTAATATAGTTGCTTCCTAAACTCCACTAATACCAAAATGGCCATTTTAAAGAGATTAAATGATATTTTTCTTTCCTTATGGGTTAAATATATAGAAAACACAACAACATGTTGTAGTGTATGTCCATATAATTAGAGATTAAAACCATAAATGTTTTCCAATACAATGGGTATATCCCTAATTTGATGATTGCCTTCTACATACATAGATATTATTCATTGTTATTCCCCCAAAATCTCATTCATAAGTTCAACTTGGGGTGGATATTCACATGACATAGATGATAATGTCTCTTTTCTAAAGATAATTAATTCGACATCATCATCACAAATAAAATATATAATCTCATCGTAATTATTTTTTACATCATATTTCAAAACATAGTCCATAGAAAATATTATAAGTAATTTAACCATATGTTTTATAAAAAATTACAAAATATAATGCATGTTTATGTGTCATAATGGAGACATCCTCATATATATGTTCATCAATGAGACTTATACTAGGAGTTTATAAATAAATATACCTTATCATGGTGCTGGGAAAATATATAATTTCTTAAAAATATATATAATATATAAATTGTGATAAGATCCAAAATCATGTAAAGAATTTTATAAATTTTAAGAAATGCTAAATGTAACATCCAATAATTCATTGGGTACTTCCACCTTAGTTGTAGTGATAATATATTATTGGCCTTCTCCCATTTTCTTATTCTATGGTTGATCCCATTGATGCATGGGAAATTGGTTTTAATAATTCCAAATTTTTTTATTTGAAGCACCATACATCATTGATTTGTTACTACATATTGAATTCATGAGCCATATAACCCTTACCACTATACTTATAATAAATTATCATTATTATCAATAATTCTCTAGGACGATTCTATCTGTAGTTTTTAAAATATGTATACTGATTTGTTATCATTCTCATATTTAATAAGTTCACATTTTATTATTTCATAATATAAATATTATTTTATTGATTTCCCATGAACATATTAGATATCAAAAATCCTTCCCCATTTATTTCTCATATGAAACTATTTCAGTATATAACAAAAAATATTACGAGACTACATCCGATCAAAAAATTGTATTATTCCTTCAAATGAAATGGTCAGTATTTTATTTTCAATTTCATATGTAATATTTAGAATACCTTTCCATTATTTTGAAGGTAGCCTTATACTATGAATAAATTTCATCTTACATTTTTTATATTGGATAAATTTCTCTTCATATTTGTTCACTTATCAGTAGGGAAATATTTATCACCAAAGATATACGTTATATTCCATTAATTATATTTAATCATAATTTCTAGTATTTTTGATCATTTACCGATATTGTTCAACATATACCTTGATATAGTGTACCTAAAGTATAACCTTCCAATTTCACAACATCCTAATGCCTGAAATATCTTTTAAAAAGACTCAATCTTTTTCTCAGTTACCACATGATTAGTAGTCCCACTAAATCACGGGGGATTATAATTCATGACATAATCCAACTAGGAGAATAATTATGTATAAGGATAGGTTTCTACATTCATAAAATGTAATATATTATACCCTAATAATGATACCATAAAATACACATAATCATGCCATTTTAAAAAAACTTTGTATATTTTCTGCAGTAGGAAAATCTTTAGTTAGACAAGATTATTGAGAAAATTATTTCTTTCATGACACACTTATATGAATTGTAATATAACATATTATATAATAAATATATGTATTCAAAATTGTAATTTATAATTATAAATAAAATGTATTACAAAACAGAAACAAAAAATTTATGATTTTTTTAATCATATAATATTAATATTGGTTTCACCGGGGATATAATTATTTTAAAATCCTTGATAATGGTTGGTATAGTAATGATGAATTATCATAATAATAATCCATGTATGTTTCAAAACTGGATCATAGTAATGCATATCTTCATGTTCCAGGTAATGACAGACTTCATACAGACACAAATATTTTAGGCTTATTACCCCTGTGTAAACATATACATGATTGATGTCCACTTATAATATCTATTTTGGGATTTTTTTAGAAAAAAACCACATAATATATACCATAACAAAAAAATTTGATATTGTTTCATACTAATACTCAACCATTATAATAGTGTCACGTTACCAAGTCTATCATTTCGTTAATTTAGCTCACAATGAATCAACTGAATTTAATTTGAGAACAACTATAATGAAATTGAATCAATTATCCCAGAGAAGGTGAACATTTAATTACATTGGAATAATATACAAGGGTTGGAAACACTAATGTTTGATCAATTTAGTTGGATTATTGAATAAAATACAATCATGATACCCATTTTATGTTTGGAATAAAACAAACAAACATTATAATAATAGGAAAACAGTAGCATCCTTAGACTCATTCATTGATTTCATCTTCATATCCTCGGGGAAAAACAACATTAGGGTAAGTTGAATTTCACTATATGGGTTTTTTATATTGAAATACATCATGAATGAAAAATGAAAAATCAATATAGAAAGGTAAATAATTGTATCATCATTCCCTTTATCAATAACATGATTTTCAAAATTTGATAAGTCATAATAAATATGGACTATTAAATAACTGAAGTCAGTGTAATCTAATTAATAAATTGAGAATGATTTGAATACATATAACAAATTAATTTCCATATATCATGGAAGATAATAATAAATTAAATCAAAATTATCAAATTTCATAATTATTGGACTTTTTGACGGTAAAAATCATGATACATCTAATGCATAAATTGAATATTAATTTTAAACTATAAATTATTTTTAAAATAACTAAATTAAAGGGTATAAAAATTCATAACAATTAGATTTATTATTCTGAATAATCCTGATACTTATACAGTCAAGACCTTTTATAATAAAATTTAAAACTATTTCTAGACATATTTAATGTTATCTTACTAATTAACATTATGATAATATAGATGCATCTAGGGGATATATAATTCCTAGCCCCAAATGTCAAATCAAGTCCAAATAATTCCACATATATTGAATAATAAATTTCATTTATGAATAATAATCCTCATCATCAAATATATTTATTGATTAAATAATAAAAATATTTCAATATTTCACTAGTTAAAATAAATAAATTCAAAGTAAAATCCATAAATACAAATGGAATACAATTTTGGAAATATTTATTTCCAATATATATAGAGTATGTATATTTAAGATAATTAATAAATATTAGGAAAGATAAATCATATTATTCATTCAATAAGAGTAAAATCAATACAAAATGAATAGTATATTGTAAAATAGATTCATACCACCTTGATAAACTTTATATTTTACCCTATGAAAGCATAAAATTTAATTGTAACATTAATTGTCGTGAATAATGAGTAATTCATGACAAATACATCTAATTGAATGATTAACACAGCATAAAATTTAATCAATTAACATTATTAAATATGAATTTGTGAGGTGAATATTGAGACAAAATACACTACCTCATTCATCATTTTTGTCGAACAATCATTAAACAGCTATAAAATGGTTTTATGAATGTTATTAATGCATAACAGAAACATATTCACATTGAAAATATCATCTTTTTTCACATTATAATATTTCCCACTCCTTTGATAATATAATTTTTTTTATTATCATTGTTTCTAGTGTTTATTTCCTTCTATTATGAGGTGTATTTTTTCATGAAATTTCATATTATTTTTAAATATTAAAGTCCCATCATATAAATAATTGTAATGATTTTATAAAGATAATATTTAGTAATTAGATATATTTTGTAAAACATTCTATAAAATGAGATATATAAAATGAATCTCATTGTTCCGTGGAGACAAAACTTTGTATGTACACATAAATGATTATTGTCACGACCCGTCCTCGGGGCCTGTGCTGTGACTACCCCAAGACCGCCTTCCATAGGCTCGGGGCTGACGACTAACACCAAAGGAGAATCCCTGATAAAAAGGGAAGGAATTGACTTTAATCCTATAACACACACAGTCTGAACACAAGCAGTAGAAGAAATAAGTACTAATATAGAAAAGAAAGGTGTGTTGAATGTAAGTGGGCCTGTATAAAAACCCAACTAAACAACAAGTAGAAGTACAAGTAAAAAGGTAAAACAACTCCTGGATTATCCAATGGTGAATCCTACCTGAAGGGTAGGTATAGATATCTAACAACCCATCCCAAAGGTATGTCCCCTCTAGTCCAGCTCCGAGTAGCCTCCCGTACATCACCCTCAGCCTCGATCACTGCTGAATGTCGTATGCACAGAACACAACAAGGTGCGGGAAAAGCCCATGCATTGGTGAGTATAACAATACTCAGTAGGGGACCCCAAGACCCCTGAATGTCTTCTATAATCCACTAAAGATATTCCAAAATAGTAAGATACAATCACGAAGTATCAACCATCAATACCTAGGTATATGCCCATACATATACCTAAGTTACCAATCACAGTCCGACTCCAACACTCGAGCCCAAGCACAACCCATTCCACAAAGTATGTTAAGTAAATAATATCAATGATAAAAACTGAAAGACAAGACTCTGCTCAGACAAGTATACAAGTCATGTATAGGGGTAGATATGATTAGATGTAGATAATAAATAATCTCTTCTATCAAACCCATGGAGGATCCAAGAATAGTATGAGCGTTGTCGAACCCATAGAGGATCCCGGTAAAGAATTCATCGCTGTTGAACCCATGGAGAATCCCAGTATAGAAGACATCATTGTCGAACCCACCGATGATCCAGGTATAGTATCGTTTTTTCCGATCCTACGGAGGATCCTGGTACAGTAGTAGGTCTATGTAGGATCCTATCATCTTAGTCGCAGCCAACCATAAGGTTCCCGCACATATCATGCTTGATTCCTGGGATGGTCCGCCTCTCGATCCAAGTGTCGATACATTAACTACGACAACATATCGATTTGATGTATCCTGTAGTTTCTTCTTTTCATAAGGAACCAAACGTGACAGACGGCGCGTCAATCGGACGCCCGATCTGTGAATTATTGACATTTACGTTCTAGGGACCCAGTTTGTTTTTAGGTTCAAACCAACCGGGTTATACCCCAAATGCATCCAAAACTCAAGTGTTGTATTCCAAAGCAACCTTCCTTCTTTATGTTTTATGTCGTCGCATGCGTTTCTTCCATCGGACACCTTTAATCCAAGATACGTTCCAAAAAATTATTTCAGGCTAAATAGGATCGGACAGGGGTCCGACCTGGTCCGCGGGACTGACCTAGTCTGATGGAGCAGACCGGCCTGTTGGCAGCCCTGCCCGGTGGGCAGGCCGGCGTGGCATGGCCAGCTGGACAGCGTGGCCTGTTGGGACGGCCACTTTGGCCGGGAGGGCCGGCCCATGTGGCCTGGCGGGCCGGCCCGCGTGTCCAAGATGGCCGCACCGTGGGCGGGTGCCGCACTACCAGCTTCCGATAGAACTGGTGCTAAGTGATGGTTCGATGTACCACGGGACCCGAAGGGTCCTACTTTGTGGAGCACCCATCGGCGGCCATCCCAGCCGGCGGACCTCCTCCATCTACCATGGGCTTTGGCCACAGTCCCTCCCCAGCACTGCGTGACGGTGCTGCGCCCATTCCATCCAACCGTCGTAGCCTTCCTGGCCACGGCTTCTTCCTCTGGCGAGGTGTGACAACACCAGGCCCCTCCTGCACCACCATGGCCCGCTTGTCCATAGCCAGATCCTCCGCACAGCATGACAGTGCCGGGCTCCTATGGCAAACCAGCAGCCCTTGTGCCGCCGGTTCTTCTCATGACCAGCTTATTGCCGGTCTCCATGCATATCGTTACGGCCCATTGGTCGCAGCCTATTTCTCCGGCATGTTGTTGCGCCACCACCGTCTCCATTAAGAGAAGAAAAAGGAGGGGGGGGGGGGTTCGGTCAAGCCATGTTCGTGTGGCCCGCACCCTCCGCATTATGAAGATAAAAAAAAATCCAATTTTCATTCAGAAATTTGAACAACGATGAATGAAGAGTTAAACTCAAACCGCTATATCGAGTTCGGTGATCATTGACGGAGTCGCAGGAAGGCAGAAATCATTCCATCAATGTCAAAAGAAGAAGATCGCGGAGAAGACGAGTCGAGATGATGTCGTTGGCATTCTATGTGGGTGTCTATACTTCCCTTTTCTTTCCTCGGTTGAAGAAGGAAGAAGATGGTGTTCATCCTTCTTTGGTGGCATAAGAGACCTTCTTCATTTTCTTTGTGGGGATATTGAAGTTCTCCCAAGTATCTCCATGGCTCCACCAAAAGAGGGAGTTTCCAATCAAAAATAAAATAATTGCAATTTATATTATTTTATTGTTGACATGAATTCAAAAGATTTCAAAAGATTTCAAAAATCAATTAAATGAAGCCATTAATTAATTTTTTGGTGAATTGGCACCATTATGGGGAAGTTCAAAAGTTCCCCATTTATTTGGAGTTCAAGGGGTTTAAAGGGGGTTTAGAGGAGTTACAGGGATCAGGTAGGAACCATCTAAAAATATCCTGCCAAGGGAGGTTAGGGTATGGGGGGGCACCTCTAACCTCCCCTTTGAGGTTTTGACCACCAAACAATTAAAAATAAGTTACACCGATTTTTATATAATTTTATTTAGAAACTCCAAAAAATTAATATACATTCTCATTAGAACACAACTATGGTAAAGGTATTCTTAAGAGAATACCGGCGTAGTGAGTTCAAAGGTGCCCTCAAATTTCAATTCCAAGAACCAGTTCAAAAGTTTTGAAATCTCGCTCGTACGTTTACTGAATGTACCTGAACAAAACATCAAAAATTGATTCCATGCACACCGGGCCTCGTAATCAAGCACCGTAAGAAACTGCGAACTTGTAAAATTCATCTGTATTTTAAAAAAATCCATATAATTTCCAGGTCTCTACATTCTCCCCACCTAAGGGCTTTACATCCCCATAATCTACAACACACACTAAGGAAACAAATGGGGGTACTGAGCACGCATCTGAGCCTCCTGCTCCCATGTTCTCTCGTGAAGGTTCCCATGCTTCCAGCGAACTCTCACTAGAGGTATAGATCGTCCACGTAGGACCCTCTTCTATCGATCATGAATCTCTACGGGATCCGCCATGAATGTCGCCCCGTCATCGATGTCCAGCTCCCTGTGGTCGATGATGTGAGAAGGGTAACGCATGTATCTCATCAGATGAGATACGTGGAAGACGTCGTGCACCCGGTACAACTGAGGTGAAAGAGCCAAGCGGTAAACCACCTCGCCTACTCAGCTGAGTTCCTATAAAGGTTTGATGATTCACATAGAAAAATTTCCTCCTCGACCAAATATTCATATACCTCGTCGAGGTGAGACCCGTAGAAAGATGTGGTCACCATCCTCAAACGCTAGTGGGATCCGTCTCCTTTCAGCATAGGACTTCTACCTACTCTGTGCAGTCTTCATGTGCCCTTGGATGATCTGCACCTTCTCCATCCTTTCTGGCACTATCTCTGGTCCCATAAGTGCCGACTACAATGGGTCAGTCTAGCAGAGAGGTGATCTGCAATGTCATTCGTACATTGCTTCAAACGGTGCCGTCCTGATGGTGGAGTGGTAGATATAGTTATATAAAAAATCTAAAAATGATACGTAATCCTCCCAGCTATGAAAAAAGTCTATGAAGGATGCACGAAGCATGTCCTTGAGATTCTGAATGGTCCCTATGTCTGACCATACGTCTGAGGATGGAAGGCGATGCTCAAGTGAAGCTGCGTCCCGAAACCCTCCTACAACCCCTTCCATATCTGGGAAGTGAAATGAGAATCTCGAACGGAAACAATCATCTATGTCACACCATGATGCCGTATGATCTATTGTACATAGAGGTGTATTAGGATCGCAACTGAACCCTGCTCTCTGATCGGCAGTAAATGGGACGACAAGGTGATTCAGTCGACAATCACCAAGATAGAGTAGTGTCCTCTGGATGTACGTGGAAGTCCCATACCGAAATCCATGTATATCTTGTCCCACATAAAATCTGGGACCCTTAAGGGCTAAACCAAGCCTTCTAGAACCTGGTGCTCTGCCTTCACTTGCTGACTGGTGAGACATCATGAAACAAACTCTATTACTGCCTTCTTCATACCTGGACACCAGTGTTGTCATCGGATGTCCTGATCAATCATCGCCACAGCTGGATGTACCGCTAGAGGGGACATGTTGAACTCTTTCAACACCTCCTTCTGAAGTGGTATTGGTACGATTGTACATCCTCTGAAGAGGATGACGTGCTCCCCACCATCAGAAAATCCATCAGGTGCATGCCCTGTGGATATCTGAGCACGTCGTGTCTCACAGTCAGCATCCCCACACTGCACCCCCCTAACTCTCTGAAAACGTGGCAGCGTGACTGTAAGAGACTACAGAAAGGCTACTTCATCATTATCCACATATGATAACTGCAACATGGCTAGTTGCTCTGTCACCTCTCCTATCAACAGAATTCCTGATCTCTTACTAATTGCATATGAAACAACGTTCCCCTTCCCAATAGTATATACTATCTTGAAGTCATAGTCCTAGAGGAATTAAATAAAATGCCAAGGACTCAGGGTCAGGTCCTTCTGGGAGAATATATACCTGATAATCTGGTGGATAGAGTAGACTATAAAACATTCACTCATTAGATTGTTCCACCATATCTTCATGGAGAAGACCACTACTACTAACTCCAAGTCATGGGTAGAGTAGTTCTTCTCATTCTGTCTCAACTGCCTACAAACATACGCGATCACGGATCACTTCTGCATTAGGACACACCCGAGACTGTTCCCAAATGCGTCATAGTAAACTACGTACACAACGCCCTCCTCTGGTAGCCTCAAGTTGGGTGCACTAGTTAACCTATGCCTCATCTCCTGAATGAACTAGTGGAATATCTCTAACCACATGAAGGGTTGACCCATCTTCGTCAATCCTGAAAGCGGTGAAACAACTCTAGAGAATTCTGGCACAGATCTCTGATAGTACCCATCCAGTCCCAGAAAACATTGTACCTCTATCACACTCCTGGGTGGCTCCCAAGAAAGTACTGCCTCGATCTTCGATGGATCCACTGCAACTCCAGCTTATGAGATGACATGTCCCATAATTTGTAATTCTCATATCTAGAAATGACACTTAAAGATCTTTCCATAATGCTAGTGCTCTCATAGTGTGTCCATTACTACCCGCAAATGGAAGGCGTGCTCCTCCTCGGTAGCTGAGTAGATCAGAATGTCATCGATGAAGACTACCACAATGCAATCAAGGTATGGCTAAAAGAACATGTTCATGAGTCCCATAAACACTACTGGTGTGCTAGTTACGCCGAATTGAAAAACCAAGAACTTGTAGTGGATATACCGGCATATGAAGTTTGTATTCTACACATCCTCATCCCGTACTCTGAGCTGGTGATAACCCGATCAAAGATCTATCTTCGAGAACCAATGCGCTCCCTTAAGCTGATCAAAGAGAACATCAATCCTCTGGAATGGGTAGTTGTTCTTCATGGTCACCCAGTTCAGGTGACGGTAGCCACCATAGATACACAAACTCCCATATGCCTTCTTGGAAAACAAAATCAAGGATGCCCAGGGTGAAACACTGGGTCGGATAAATCCGTACCCTTTCAAGTATTCCAGTTGTACCCGAAGATCACGATGCTCGGCGAGAGCCATCCGATATGCTGGAGTAGATATCAGTGTCGTCCCATGGTACAGGTTATTGTAGATGTTCACCTCTCGGGTAGGAGGTAGTCTTGAAACATAATTAGGGGAAAGATCAGCGTACTGATCCACCATAACAGGAAAACTCAGAATCCGCACATCAACCGCTCCGAGGATGAGGCTAGCCAACTGATGTGTGATTGGATTCCCCTCCTCTATGTAAGTCCATTATGCACTGCAAAGGCTCCCTTATCACCGGTGAAGTTAAACCTCATCCCATCCTCATGTCGACACTGCACGTTCCACCTAATACAGTCAATCTGATCATGAACTATAGATAACTAGTCCTTACCCAAGATGACGTCGTAAGGCATCAACGTCACTACGAGGAGATCCTAGTCAATGCTCTCACATACTAGAGTAAGCTCACACTGCCGAAACTAATGCGTAATCATCATGTCTTCTCCTGTAAGAGTGTTTAGAAATAAGGATCGAGTCAAAGGCTCTGTGGAATCTCCGAGCGCCGAACGAGGGCAGTGACAATAAATGAATGACTCGCACCTATGTCTATAAGTACATCAGAATGGGTGGATTAGACATAAATAGTACCATGAAGCATCTCAGGTGCACTGTGGTCATAGGCCTCAACTAACTGGAGCTGATCTTGCCCCTTTCTGCTAGCTCCCTATGGTTGGGGTGGACCTCCTGGTGGTGGTGGTATTAGGGCCTCAAAAAGTCATCCACCACCTGCTGATCGGCCAACTCCTCTGTCATGTCTGCCTTCTCCCAGCGGACCACCATGGTCGAACCTCTGCCTTTTCCTAGGATGTCCATCTTTTGTCTACTGCTAATATGCATGGTGGGTCCGGCAGTCATGAGCCATGTGACCCTGCCCACCAAATGCATAACACTGCCTACTCCTCGTATGGCTAGCTCTGCCTTGTGTTCCCCAAACAACAGAACCTATGTCCTAGAGTCGCACACCTGATGGCCCGGTCTACATGGACCTCTGCAACATTTTTCTACTACCATCTACAGAAGACTCCGCTATGTGTCGCCCTGTGGTGGGTCTTGATACTGGTGACTACTCAATAAGAAAAATCTCCACACGAAGGGCTCACTCTAGCACCACGCCTGTATTGGGATGCTGAGGGAGATCATTGAAGCCCTGATCTCCTGCCTGAGCCTCTGCTCGAAGGTCTAGGCCCTGAATAATGGGTCCCACACCATATCAGTGGAGTTGAACGACAGGTCAGTGAACCGCGCTGAGTATTGAGCTACTGCCATGCAACCCTGCTATTGATGCAGTGACTCCTGTATCTGCACCGCATGAAGGGTGGCTGGAAAAAACTCTGACCGAAAGTGACTCTCGAAGCTTTCCCAGAGTAGTGATGCCTCATCATGAACCTGAGTATCTGACTCCACCATATGCATGTTGCTTCCTGTAAGAGACTCGCAGCAAGGATCACTATGATGTTGGCTGGTGTCCCTACCAATTTGAAAACTCTCACAATAGCCTCCAGCCGTTCTTCAAATACTTGTGGGTCTATCTCTCCCCTGAACCTAGGTGGCCTCTAGCACTGGAAGTTGTGCAATGATCCAAGATGGTGTGAACTCTGTGCAGCTGGAGCTGGTGGTATCGGTGGTCGAACTGGTAGTGGTACAGTTGGTACCTCTGCTTTGATAGTGCCCTGAACTGAGGCCTCATCACTCAGTGGGACACCATCTCATACAAAACTCCAAACCCTAGATGGCTACCTACATGGGGCCATCTTGAAATGAAACATGTGCACCATGGTCAAAACAATATACCTCGTGAGCTAACACAATGTAATTACGATGAATACTTTTCAAAGGAAACACACACGCAATCTGTGTTTTCGTGCACTGAGTTGGAAATCCGAAGTCAGAGACCTAGTGTATGGATACGTCGGCCGACACACCAACACTGGTTTTCCTAAACTGATAACCACACACAAAACACTTAACACTATTTCCATTAAAATAATCATAGTACATGTTCTGCGGTAGAACAAACTCCTCTAATACCAATTTGTCAGGACCCGTCCTCGGGGACCGTGCCGTGACTACCTGAAGTCTGCCTTCCACAGGCCAGGGGCTGGCGACTAGCACCAATGGAAAATCCATGATAAAAAGTTTAGGAATTTCCTTTAAATATGTAATACACACAGTCTGAACACAAGAAGTAGAAGAAACAAGTACAACTATATAAAATAAAGGTGTGCTAAAAGTAAGTGGGCCAGTATTCAAACCCAACTGAACAACAAGTACAAGTAAAAGTAAAAATGAAAAATAGCTCCTAGATCATCCAATATGGAATTATACCTGAAGGTAGGCAAAGATATCGAACAACTCAACCCTGAGGTAGATCTCGTCTAGTCCATCTCCAAGAAGCCTCTCATCCGTCACCCTCAGCCTCGATCACATCTGACCGTCGTCTGCACAGAATGCAACAAGGCGCGGGCAAAGCACGTGTAGGGGTGAGTATAACAATACTCATTAGGGGACCGCGAGACCCCCGAAGGTCTCAAATAATCCACTAAGGATAAACCATAGTAGTAAGATAAAATAACGACGTATCAACCATCCCTACTTAGGTACATTATCATACAAATACCTATGTTACCAAACACAGTCTAGATCCGACACTCGAGCCCAAGAACAACCGATTACAAAAAAGAAGTTAAGTCAATCATCCTAATGATAACAACTGAAAGACAAGACTCAGCTCACACAGGTATAAAACACATTTGGATGGGTAGAGATGATTAGATATAAACAATGAATCATATCTTCTATCAAACCCAATGAGGATCCTGGTATAGAAGGCATCGTTGTCGAACCCATGGAGGATCCCGGTAAAGAAGTCATCTCTATCAAACCAACGGGGGATCCTAGTACAATATCATCACTGTCAAACCCACGGAGGATCCCAGTAAAGAAGTCATCTCTATCGAACCCACGGAGGATCCTGGTACAGTATAGTCACTATCGAACCCACAGGGGATCCTGGTACAGTAGTAGGTCCACGTAGGATCCTATCATCTCAGTCGCAACCAGCCATAGGGTTCCCGCAAACAGCACGCACAATTCTGGGAGGCCCGCTCCACGATCCAAGTGTCGATTCATCGACTATCACTAAGTATTGTGTTGATGTATCCCGTATATTTGTCTCATCATAAGGAACCAAACACGACAGACTACGCGTCAATCGAATGCCCGGTCTGTGAATTATTGGCATTTCCATTCCAGGGACCCTGTTGGTTTTTAGGATCAATCCAACCCATCCATATCCCAAATACGTCCAACCCTGTAGCGGGTTATTCCAAAAGAAATATCTTGTTGTTAGGTTTCCGTTTCCGTAGACGGTTCGTCGATCGGCAACTCGTAGCCCATGATACAGTCGAAAAAGTGATTTCAGGTAAAACAAGTCTATACAACGGTCTGACCCGGTCTGTTGGAGCGGCTTGGCCCGTTTGATGCCCGAACCGATGGTGGCCCGACCTGAGGGGGCGGCCTGACCCACAAGGGTTGCCTGGCCTGGTGGCGGCCTGACCCGCATTGGCGGCTCGACCTGGCTGGTGGGCCCATGTGGCCTCGACGGCCGGCCGATGTGGCTTATAAGGCCGGCCCATGGGGCCTGGCGGACCGGACCACGGGGCCTGGTCAGCCAGCCCGCGTAGCTAGGCCGGCCACACCGTGGGGGGGGGGGTGCTATCCACAGCTTCTGAAGGAACCAGCGCTCTGTTCATGTTTGATGTACGGTGGGACCATAAGAGTCCTACCTTTTGGAGCACCTACAGGCGCCCGTCTTAGCTATCCACCCTCCTCCAGCCACCGCAGACATTGGCTGAGGTACCTCCCCGTCGTAGCTTGACGACGCTGCACCCATTCTGTCTGACGACCGCGACCTACATGGCGGCAGCTTCTTCCTCTGGCGCGGTGTGACGACACAGCGCCCCTCCGGCACCGTCGCTTCCTTCTTGGTCACGACCCAATCCTCCGCACGACGCGATGGAGTCGTGATCCTCCGAAAACCTGGAGGCCCTTTCACCGACAGTTCTTCTCACAGCTGGCTCGTTTCTGGTCTCCATGCGTATCACCACGGCCGGTTGGCTGCGACCTGTTTCTCCGACAGGCCGTTGCGCCACCACCGCCGCCATCAAGAGAAGAAAAACAGGGGGGGTGTGGGGTCGTGCCATGTTCTTGCATCCTGCACCCTCCGCGTTATGATGATAAACAAAAAGGCAATTCTCAATCCAAAATTTGAACAACGAAGAACAAAGAGTAAAACTAAAACCCCTACCTCATGTTTGATGATTGTTGATGGAGTCGCGGGAAGGCGGACATCGTTCTGTCACTATCGGCAGTGGAAGAGCTCGGAGAAGAAGATTCAAGATAATGTCGACAGCGTTCTTCATGGGTGGCAATGCTTCCCTTTTCCTGCCCCGGTTGAATAAGGAAGATGATGGTGTTCGTCATTCTTTGGTGGAAGAAGAGACGTTCGTCGTGGTCTTTATGGGGAGAATGAATTTCTCCTTAGATTATCCAAGGCTCCACCAAAAGAGAGAGTTTCCAACCCAAACTAAAATAATAGCTATGTCTATTATTTTATTGTTGACATGAATTCAAAAAAATTCAAATGATTTCAAACAATAATTAATTGAAGCCATTAATTAATATTTTGTTGAATTGGCACCATTATGGGAAAGTTCAAGAGTTCCCCCATTTATGGGGTGATAAAGGGGTTTAAAGGGGGGTTAGAGGAGTTAAAGGGCTTAGATGGGCCCCACCTAATAACATCCGACCAAGGTAGGTTAGGGTGTAGTGGGCCCCACCTATAACCTCCAATTGGAGGTTTTAACCACCAAACTAATAAAAACAAGTTACACTCATTATTATTTAATTTTATTCAGAAACCCCCAAAAATTTACTTCCTTTCTCGTTAGAATGCAACTGTAGTAAAAGTATTCTTAGGAAAATACTGGCGCTGCGAGTTCAGTGGTGCCCTCAGATTTCAATTCCATGCACCAGTTCAGAAGATATAAAATACTGCTGATACGTTTACTGAACGTACCTATACAAAAATTCATAAATTCATTCTAGGCACACCGGGCCTCGGAATCATGCACCGTCAGAAAATGTGGACTTGTAAAATTCCCATGTATTGAAAAAAGAAATTTCCACCAAATTTCCGGGTCATTACAATTATTCCATTTCCCAATGAATAAAATGGTATGAAAGTGGGTAACATATAATAATTTTCAAGATAAAATATAATATAATAAATATTTCATATATTCTATAAATTTTACCTTATTATATTCCATATAATGCGTATGTGAAAATTTATTCACATTTAATAACGAGACGTCAGTCCAACATACAAGGGAGCGTTGTTGGTGTATTTTAGGCATAATGGATAGTAAGAAGGTATATATGTTATTTATACATAATAAATATAATAATATTATAATTATAATATAGGTATATATTAAATAAAATTTATATGAAATCTTTATATTTTTTTATGGAATTCAACTTACAGCAGTTCAAAAAGTGGCTAGAAACCGTACACATGAATGATAATTTCATTTCATATTTGATAGAGGAGGGGATTGATAAATAGTATAACATCAATAAAACAATATCTAATTATATTGGAAATAATGTTTTTATACTATAGGTTTTCTGTCATTATATTATATGACAAAATAGAAAACAAAATAAAATATATTCATTTACATGATTACCTTCTCTTAGGGAAACCTCCTTTAGATCACATTTAATAACACTATTGTTTCACTTTTTTGAAAGAATAAACGAATATAATTTGGAAAAGGATACTAGGGATTTATTTTTGCAATGTATAGAGATGAAAAAGGGAATGTTGTGTGTGAATATGTAAATGGATTGAGTTGTCTTTTATATTAGGGGGAGCTGAAACACATGGAATTTTTAAAAATAATAAAGTGTAGTTAAATTTTTCATATGAAAATATTATCCAAAATGGGATATTATCAAATATTTTAGGTGATAATATTTAAATATGGACATGAATGGGTTTTTGACATGTTTTAGGTCATTTTTAATTTCTATATTCTTAGTTTAAACCCCTATAACCCATTTTCAAAATAATGACTGTAATTTATTTTTATGGATTTCACTTTTCATTATCATAAAAAATTATATTGAAAATATTAGATAAAATAAATTAATTTAATTTAAAATATTTATTCCATTTTACCGAATTTAATTCATGCTACTAACAAATTAAATTTTATATTAAACCCATAGACGCGATAAAGGAATAGATTTTCCAATGAAAAACTTTCAATAGGAAAAAAATATTTTATATAAATATGTAATATCAAATTTCCCTAAATTCGTTAATTGGGATTAATAAATTTATTATTTGAGTAATTTTAATTTTAAAAACATATTAAAATAAAACGAAGCCTGCATATTATTTTTATAAAAAGGTTGTTTTTAATATAAATCACCAGTTATTACTATTCATTGAAAAATGAAAATTTTGAGAAAATAAAAAAATAAACCAAAGGATAATTTTTATATTCATATTTATAAAATTATTTTTTTTATGTATTAATATTTATAAATTTTATGAATATTCATTTTAACATAAAACTTCCAGAATCCATGAAAAAGTTTTTATTGAAAAATTGTATTTTCAAAAAACATTTCATTTCCTTTCAAAATATATTTCACTTTTTACAATAACTAGATAGCCAATGATAAAGTGTAAACCATAGATTTTTATATATTTTTATTTCCATTAATTTATACCAGCATAAAGGATATTTTTTTGGTGACATCTTATGTATATTATTTCAATATAGTATTCAGTTTCGTTTAATCCAAGTGATGCATATATTAAAAGATATCCAAAAAACAAAATATATTTAAAATAGAATATACTGTATAGTCATAGGATGTTATAGTATTTAAAATTCTATTATTTTCCTCCTAATAAACATAATATTATTGGAGATGGAATGAAATATCTCTTTGTTATGCTCATACATCTTTTTTAATTTTTGAATCATGAAGAACATAAAAACCAAAAAGGAGGAGACAACATACTATAGATTACTTCAGGTAAACAAATCCTTCATATTGTAATGGTTATTTTAATCAACTAATTTTTTATAAATTTATCATTACCATTGATGTGACATTTTTCACTCTCTAGTGTTTTAAATAGTAAAAAAGTCATTTTTATTGACTATGATTTGAAAGGACAAGACGATAAATGGTGTTAATTAATCAAGAATAAAAGGAAACATGATGAAATTTAATCCACATAGTAGAATGATTTTATGTTCTTATTTATCAATAATTACTTACCATGTATTCTTTTTCCCAAAATGGAGAGGCAATTCATTGATCTGAAAAGGAAGGCTGATTATCCCATTTTTACCTATGAGAAAACTATTAAATGATTTTCGAATAAATATTATGAAATTATAATTCATAATAAATGGAATTTTATTGATTTTATAGTGGATTAAAACATCTTGTCCAATGGTCATTTTACATATGTGACTTTGGGGGCTACGAAGAAATCATTTGATGGTCTCTAAAGGTAAAATTAATATTTGAGTAACCAATAAATATAATTGGTTTTATAATAATATAAATAAGTATTTAAAGTGAACACTAATAACCATGGATAAAAAATACCCTAATTCATTCAAGCCCATATCATTAGAAACAATATGGGGGAAATTATTATAGGGGGACTAGTATATGTTTTATGTGTTGAATGAAAGATAATTGGGATTTAAAATTCCAAAATTATGGGAAAGAAGATAACTAATAATTAAAATAGAAAGGGAGATGCCCAAAATTGACCGCACACACTAATACGTCATGTTCAAGGAGATTTTACATTTTGAGAATTAATGACCCAATCAATAGGTAATAAGGATGCTAAGCAACAATAAATATTGAAGGCAATTTATAGACTGAATGATTATGAAATAACAATGTATAAAGTGATTCATGACAATTCATGGACACTTACCCTTCATTACATAGTATTTAATTTCATGTTATATTTTTTATGAATGATCCTTATCAAAATCTCATTTTTCTTACTTTAAAATAAAATTTAATGAGATTTTAAAATTTTATTTTCTCACTCAATATAGATTCTAGAATAATGAAACAACATGTTATATAATATTATTGTAAGGATAAACAAAATAATCCATTGTAAATGTTTTTGTAAAAGATAATATAATATGTAAGGAATACATTCTTCATTTATTGAAGTATTTGGATTCAATAATTATGTAGTATTTGTTTTTTTTTCAAAGCTATTCTGGTTATAATAATCATGAAACATCTGAGGATTGTGTTAATTTTGGAATCAAATAATTACCAATCAAATATTAACTTATGATTTACATATACCATAATTGTTTTTGGAGTTTAATGGTGATCATAAAATCAAAATCATAAATACCCCTCTTTTGGTTTTATGTGATGAGCATTTATCATGATTAATATTATTTTGGGAGACATTTAATATAATAATTTTTTTTTGGTTTTGTATATTATATAGTGAAAATTTTATTTGAGGAAAAATTAATTTACATTTTATGATAACATTATAGGTATTGGAAACCATTAGGGTTTAACTAGCCTTTCATTTTTATGTAAATATATTTTATTTCATCTTTGGAATTATTTTTTTTATTTTGGAAAATGTTAACCTCTATGACTCGTGACAACCTATCACATATGGATACACTAGTGGGAACAAATCCCCAATTGATGGATACAACGGTTATATCTCCTACTACTAGACTCTATGAAATCATACTACAATGGGAAAACATGAAGGGAGATATTTTTGAATATGTATATTACTGTTTAGTATATTAGAAAGTTATGGTGGGGAGACAAATGTTTAAGCGAATGATCCAATAATTCACCATAATATAATGTAAATAGTAAAACATCACAAGGGAATTTGTTTTCATAATTTAAATTTGTTTAAAGTAAATAAATATTTATGGGGTATAGTCGAGTACCTTACAATTTCAACACATGTTTTAACTAGCAGATTTTTTTCTCAACCCCATATTTCCGATATATATATTAAGGATGTGTTAATGATTCATGGAGTACCACATTACATTGAATTTGATTGGTATCTAAGATTTACCTTGATGCTCTAGAAAAGTCTTCCACATGATCTTGACATAATGTTGTGTTTCATCACTGTGTATTATCATCATAAATGTGGCATGTTTGTGAGAAAAATTATAACATTAAAGGATATGATTATATCTAATAAACATAATTTCAAAGGTGTTTGGGGTCAATAACTTCATATAAGAATGTTTTTATTCAAAATAACTTTGACTGATGTATTCAGATGGACTATTATGAAGAAATAAATGGAATTCCATTTAGAGATACAATTCTCAAGAATGAAGTCATATAATGAAATCTATTGGGTCCTATGATGGATGATGAAATGTTAGAGAATGTTATATCTAGTCAACAATATATAATGTTGACACAAATTCGATATAGTGGTTATTTAAATATTCATCAAAATCATTTGGAATTTTATGTTATTTAAAAGGTATTCCTATGAGTTTCTCCGTGGAATAAGGTAATGATATTTAGGAATAAGGGAAAAATAATCCCTAAGAAATTCAGTCCCTTTTAAATACATGTTTTTAAAGAGATGGTAGTTATAGGGACCCATCATGAAACATTACATAATCATTAGTTAATTTAATACTTCACATTGAGGATATTTATTGGTTTATAGGTTAATAGAATGAGGTCATAACATAAATACAACTACTTTAATATTAAAAGTAGAATCTTCTACCCACTATCCAATATTCTCATAATACAATAACTCTTTAAAAAATAAGCATGTTTAGTTCCATGATTTAAACAACATGAATTTTCATTGATCTCATCCTTGGCACTATTCATCATTATGTCATGTAAAAAACATATCAAAAACATGGGATTAACATAAAAAGATCATTAAGGGTTATAAAATAATTAAAGAATACATTAGAATATCAATACATACAAAACATTATCTCTTTATTATACATCATGAATCATAAGATTTATAAATAACACAAATAAATCATAAATCACAACGGTAACTGGTGATATCCATAACATATACATTTTAACATTCATAGATACATAAGGAGTTACATTTGGAATAACCATCACATTGAATTCCCTAAATATCTAATGAAATAGATTAACATTTACCTCTGTCATGTTACCCAATGCATTGGATAGCTATCTCGGGCTCACCCACCCTAGGATTGTCATGGAAACACCTATACACAAGTACAATTCCCAAGACCCATGAAATAATCATAACACATAACAACAGAATATTGGGAATACAAAATTTCCACACTTCAATCACAATATATCATTTCACGATGTTGATATAATCAATGCTTTATCAAATCCATATTCAAACAATTTAAAACATTTAATAAAATGATATTGGGATCAAAGAGACCAATACAACATTGAATATTTCAATGGAATTAAAATTTTAAAACATTAATTACCATATAAATAAATCCATAATAAATTTCAAAACCTGAACATTAGTGATAAATATTTTGAAAATTAAATATTAAAAAATTTTAATAAAATTTATTACAAAAACTATTTGTTACCACTTGAGAAAATACATGAATACGAATAATTAATGAATAAAATTAAAAAAACATATAATATAACGATAATATGTAGATTCATGATATAATTTTTCAAAGGTCGGTATATACACCTTATAGGATAATAAAGGTGAACAATATGAAGATATGACTCAATGAATGGAGATTGAGATGCATTCTATTACGAAAGTTCGACAGCCTAATAACATCCAATTAAAATTCAGAATATGAGTTGAGGATATAGAAAAGGGAATATCATCATGTGGAAATAAAATTTATATCAATAATGATATAAAATAACATTTCCACCGATTAGAAAATGAAAATTAAAAGACATAACAAAGAAGAAATCTTTTCCAAAAATAAGAGGGTGAAAGGTTCTCTTACCTTGAGTCGTACTTTTCTCGTTTGTTCCTTGTTTTACTAAATAATAAACATAATTTAATTTCTAATATAATCAGAATCTTTTTATTTTTTATTATTCCTTTTATATCACTTATTACCTTTCTAAAACAATTATTTAATTATTTTAGTTCATATCGTACATTTTGTCGATGTTCGCAACATGAGTAAAAAATGAACATGATATATTTTAAAAACTATCTGTGTAGTCAAAATTATATTATCTTTAGATTGATCTTCGTGATTAGGATATCATATATATCTTTTATAAATGTTTTTAAAATATAACATCACATTTGGATATATGAAATTAAAGGCACCGTTCATGGAGATGGTAAACTGTTCTTACAAATGAATGCAACATTCATTTATATTTTTTCACTATCAACGGAATGAAAACTAAATGATACATAAGTATATAATAATTAAATTATAATAAATATGTTATATATGTTTACATAATTTCATTAATTCAATCATTTATATGTTCCTTTGTATGTCCCATTATACAGAGGTGTTTGTAGGTGTATTTTTACTAAATCTCGTCACAGGTATATAGTATATTGAATATTTTGTTGTTTTTATGTAATCAAATAAAAATAATAGAATATGTAGTAATGAAGTAGAATAATGGAAAGGAATTTTAGTGAAGAAACTACCTCTTAAAACATGAAACTCTCTTTGATTTGGGTGAAAAGGCTTTAATAAATTTCATTCTTCTTAGGTGAAAGCTTCTAGTAGGAATATGAGGATGTTGGGAGCATCATGGAGTAGATTTTGGATGATCCAAAGGGCTTGATAGGTGTGTATAATTGGTTATAGGTGGTGGCCATTTATAAGATGGAGGAGGGGGCCTTATGAATGTTTGTATGTATACTTTTATTATAGTTATTTTTAATGTTTCAAAAAGTCATAAACTCATTAAATTAGAATATAATATGAATTTAAGTTGAAATAAAATAATTCAATATGAATTGGATAGATTTTTGAAATTTTCAAATCCTTATGCTTTTTATTTTATGTTTTTTACTCTAACTATTTTAACATGAATTTAACACTTTGTGAAAATATTTTATATTTTAAATTTTAAATTATGATTACTATTTGGCCAAATCTTATATTTTTTGAAGATTTATAATATTTAATAAAATATTATATCTTTTAAAATATGAATTATTTAAATTTTTTCACTTTCCCTATCATGACTTTTTTTAAAAATCCATCACAACCTGATTGATTCAAAAAAACATAATTAATAGAAAGATAACATTAAAATATCACCCAAAAAATTTGTGGATGACATGAAAATAACAAAATTGTATTTATTTTATCATATAAATAATTTATTTGAATCTGTTATTAATGAAGCAATCACTCAACCACCATTGTGTCCTAAATAAATTTAATTATATAATGTCTAAAAATTATAAATAAAATACGATGATGTTGGAAATCTTTTTATATTTATAATTACTATTTATAGTCTAAAATATCACTTATATAACACCATATAAATATTGTTTTACTAAAAGATATATGTTTATGTTACATTTTCCATAACATTAAATATATTTTTTTAAAATGTCATTTTCTCTAACATGTGGCTCCATGGGATCCCAAAATTGACCCAAGGATGATCATGGTCGGACATGCATTACCAAATAGTGTGGAACACATGTTAGGGTAATTTAATATTATTATAATATTATTTGTTTACCCTTATCTACCAGATTTACCTTTTAACCATTGCAAATAAAATATTTTGTGAATTTACTATTCATAAGGTCAAAAAGTAAAAGTTACCTATTGACCAAATTTGTACTTCTTTATTCGAAATAATAAATCAAGTTTTCCAAATTGAAAACATAGATGTGGCAGAAATTAATTTCAAATTAATTCCCACCATCAAAACCAAAAAGCATGTTTTTAAAAAGTATAAACTACAAAAAGAATGATATAGGTTTATGTATAATTTCAAAGTGAAATTTTATTCAATGGCCATCCCTGGATTAAATGATAAAAATATAATATAAATAAAAATTTAAACCAATTAAATTTATAGTCTAATCATATAAATATATTATATTGAATGGGAGGTTTAAATAAAAATGCAGTATTTTTCATTGTTTATCAAAAAATGAACATCATCAGAAAAATACCAAAATTTTACCCAAGATAAAATTTGATGTCCCTCTTCTGAAAATGAACATAATTTTGACAAATAGAACATATAAAACTAAAAAAACAATATTTAAAAAGGTTTCTCCATTAAAAGGCGGTAAATCGACATTTTCAAGAATATTAGAGTATTTAATGCATAAAATGCTATTCATTGTTATTTTAATACTAAAAACTTTATTAGAAAAAAGTAAAAACATTTAACAAACATGTGTAATAATATTTCATTAAATTTTATTCATTCTCCCCAATAAAATGGTTAGGCATTAACTACTATTTTAAATAATATATTATCATATTATATTTTGGTATAACTCAGAGTTATGTGAAACCTAATATTTCAAGGAAACACATTATTGCCTCTTGAGTACACTATCAGAAATAACATCCCCTTGAAAATAAATTTTATATTTAATTTAGAAATATAAATAAATATGAAAATTTAATATTCTTTGTTTACGTTGAATGTTACATCCTTCCACTCTTTTGGGAATTACTTCCTCAAAATAACAAAATTGGGCTCGAAAACATTTTTAAGAGTCCCACATCGGAAAAAGAAATAATAAAACCATGACATTAAAATAAAGAAAGAGAAGTAAAAATTTCACTTAAGATATTACATACTAGGATTCCTTGTAGGAAAAAATGTTTATGGATGATAAACAATGTGTCATGTTCTTGATGGAGATTGATAGAAAAAATGACCAGGAGAATGTTAACAACAAGAAACCCACAAACTTATAATGGGTTGAACGGTCATTGGTTTCGCCATTACAAATGTAAATGGACAACATTTATGTTTTCTGTTCCATTTCATAAATTGAAGAATTTATATATGATATTGACTGATGGAAAAAGGAAATATATTTAATTTTCATGTGGATTTTTATCCTTAAAAAGTTTCTACCAAAAAATCATCTTTTCTCTAAACGATGAGTATTCAATATGACTTGGTCATACCTGTAGTGCTAAAATCAACCTCCAGAGAATCTCATAATCCAAAAAAGATGAACTAGAAATTTCCCCTTTCATTTGGCATTAAAAAATACCAAAATTGTTAGTATGATATCAGATAATAACAAAAAAGGATAATCTGTAATAAAATATAATACTTCCCTTAATTTTATAAAGTCAAAAAACCGTTCCCAAAGTTCAACAAAGATCATTTGATACAAAACTGTTCTTAAAATTCTTCAAAAATAAACCAACTAAGATAGAAACCCAAAATTCATAAGGATATGATCACATGGTATTTCACAATAAATAATAAAGAATATCTCCAAATAACATCGACTACTCTTAAAGTATCATACTAAAAAGTAATTAACCTAATAACATAATCTCTATGATAGGTTAATCATTTCCAAAATAAACCAAATAGCCATATTTCTACAATAAAACATAGATTCTTCAAAAATAATATTTCAACCATTACTCCTCAAATTAAATCCCATATTATTATAATTTCCTTAGGCATATAGTGTTTCCAAAAGAGATAACTCTCTCCAAAATTATGTTTATCACTTAATCAACAATTATTTATCATATAATATTGATATATATTTGATAAAACATTAGTTCCAAAATCATCTTATTCTTAATCCATAAAATCATTTTACTAAAAAGAATATGTCATATTAACTAGAAATTTCATGTAGGACAGTGGTAGGCGATGTGCCCTTGCTGCCCTTAAGTTGTGGGTTGGATTCCCATAGCCTTGTCAGATTTGACGATCTATCACCCATCATGCGGTTTGTATTTTTTCTAAAACCATATCATTCATAATAAATTCTCTGAAGAATAAAATTTCCTCCAAAATAACCATAACTTATTCTTTACTCAAAGGCTATCTAATACCTTTAATTTTTCACCCCAAAATGTAATAACCATTTATCACCTAAAAAACAAAATATCATATAAACACCTACGTTAATCCATTTTTTCCACATACGATTTTTTAATTATATCTTGAATATCAATTTCACATATCAAACATCTGGGTTACACATACATGAAAAAGTCATCCATAGTAATCCCATCATCAAAAGAGCCATAATAATTTTTTGCATTTCATCATCCCAAAATATACCCTAACTCTTCAATACCTTATATGTAGACTGTAGGTTCCAGGCGTAGTGGAAGTGCATTGGTGTGTGTTACCAACATTAATTATATCATAAAAAATGTTCAATCTGAGATCAATCACGATAATAAAATGCCAGATCATCAGAATAGAACGAAGAAAGAACAAAGAAAAAGGGGAGTCGTGGAACCATGGATAGGATTATCATATGTTGGTTATAATTAATTTAATTAATAGTCAAGAATTACCTTGATGTATTCCTTCCTTTGTTGATTTATTCTGTCATGACTGATGTGATCTGTCATTTTCATCGTAGAATACAAGTGTAGGATTCCTCTAGAGGTGATCCACATGGGCTCCATGTATCGTTGGATGTCATCGAAGGGATCTCTGGGTGCTTGCATTGAAGAGCCTTTGGTTTTGATGTCTGCCTTTGATTGCCTTGATATGGTGGAGGAGGATCAATATATCGTAGTGCGAGACAATTCTTGGAAGAAATGAATTCTATAATGGCTTGAGAGATTTTTTGATATCCATTGTCTACTACCAAAAACCAATGGATCTGCTAATGAGAATTATATAATTGGGATTTAGATTACATAGAATAATAAAATTATTTAATTACCTGAAATCATTTATTCATTTCATTTAATTCATTGTAATTCCCAAATTTCTAACAATAACTATTGACTATTATTGTTATTTTACATGATCCTAGATAATTAAACCTAAAGTTATTTATTTAAATAATTAATATTATTTTTTATAAATTCCCAGAAAAAATATATGTCGTGTAAATTTAATATACACGACGTGTACTTCTGTTTTTCCATTTTTCTTTATTTCCTCCACTACATTTATTTGACCTTGAATAATGGATATTTATTTCTCGAATTAATATCACTACATTACTCATTAATAAATATATTATATCGACCATAATATATTCTTTCAAATAACTAGTGTCGAAATAAATGATATCAGGCATCCTTGTAAAATTATAAAACCCCAATTGGGAATAATCTTTATTCAACTCGTTAAATTATTATTTAAGTGAGACACATGGACAAACTTAGTGTGTGACCCTCTAGGCCCCATAGTGGAATTAGTTGGACCCTTCCTAAATTCCACGTTAGCATCTATCAACATTCCAATAAACCCATAGAGAGAAGATAACGACGCAATTATGTGTCACCTCATACGAACACTTACTGTGTAATTTAATCCATTGTCTCGATATCTTGAATCAAGAGGGTTACATATTAGTGCCATCAACCCATGTGCTCGATTATTCTTTCTTTTACATTCCAGAATTGAATATTCTCATTCATCACCATGACCATGGATTTATTTAGGCTATATCAATTCCATAAAAGGGTCTTAAGTATCTACTTCCACTGTGGAATAGAAGGGACACATCCATTCTCATATTATATTTTGATGAAATATTACTCCTGACACTCCCAACATATCCTACCTCACTGCAAATAGTATGTCATCACTATTTTAGTCAATACATCTATGTACATGATTTTTAATACCAATTCTTAATAATAATAATGTATAAAGACCAATACATACATTTGTAGATTAGAACATCCAATGACACTATAAAATGTGGAATTTCTACTCACAGTGCTTGTTCTCATAATATCTTCCTGGATATTATAAAGGGAGCACACCATGACAAGGTTCCCCAATGTTTTATATGTCCTCACCCCTAATGTACTGTTTTATTTTTGTCCCTCAAATAACATCATCTGGACATATAATATATATTCCAGAACAGTGTTATGGCACTTCTGGTATCTAATCATCGTAGGGATCCACTATGACCCTTAAATGTAATAATTATCCTTGGGGCATTATCACATGCATTGTCATGCAGAATAACAATCAAGATGTGATAAGGTATTCATTAAAGAATAAAGTAAAAAGTAGTTGGTTCTAGGCCACCAACTCCAACAGAACCCCAGTTGAACTAGATCCAACTATTAATATCATTTAACCTGTTAGCTCTCACATGAAATTCATTCTTTTGTTGAGATATTCCTTTAGTCATGGGGTCTTCCATGTATAATTATGTTGACACTCTACTCACTGAAACTTAAACCCTTTGATAGATATCCCCCAAGATGTGATAATTCTAGAGTATGTGCTTTGTCTCTTGATGTGACCATGGTTCTTTGCAAGAGACCCATTGTAGTATTATCACAATACAATGTGATATGATCTTTACTGTTAGCCACCACATCATGATTATAGAAAATGTTCTGAATCTAGATGGAATTCTTTGCTACATCTGAAGCTGCTACATATTCAGAGTCTACTTTAGGAATAGCGAAAACTAGTTTATTTGAACTATTCCAGCTCACATCTCCTCCATTGAGACAGAAATCATATCCAAATTGTGATTTCATATCGTTCTAATATGTCTGAAAAACAGTATTTGCATACACTCTGATGAAAATCTCCCAGTCTCCTCCATACACCAGGAGAAAATATTTAGTTCTTCTCATAAACATAAGGATAGACTTAACTGCAGTCCAATGTTGTTCTCTTAGATCCTCTTGATATCCCCCTACGACGTTCAGTGCTTAGGCAACATAAATCCCGGTACACAAAATGACATTAATGATGGATCATATAGACGAAGTGTATGGGATCTTACTAATTAAATCATTATCATGTTGTGTCTAAGGACACATTTTTTTAAAAAGAAATAGGCCATGTGGCACTAGAACCAATCCCTTCAATGATTGTTTCTTTCTAAATCACGTTGGAATCTGTTCAGTGTATGTACCCTAACGTAGTCCAAATAGCCTTTTGGAACTATCACGAATGATCTTGATTTCTAAAATATAGGTTGCGTCACCCAAGTCCTTCACGGAGAAAAAACTATTTAACCAGTCCTTAACTAACTGTAAGACTAGAACATCATTTCTAATAAGAAATATATCTTAAACCTATATTACTAGTATAATGCCCACATTCCCATTAATCCTCTTATAATCACATTGCACATATTTGTTCTTAATGAAACTAAATTCATGTATGTATTAATCAAATAAATTGATCAATGATCTAGATGCTTACATTAATCCATAAATGGATTTTTGAAACTTGAAAACCCATTTGGCGTCACATTGTTTCACAAAAACTTCTATATGTGTCCTATAAAAATCATCCTGATGGTTCTAGTTACTGAATACTGTTTTGACAACCATTTTCCAAATCATGTAGTCATTGTAACATGTTATGTGAAGTATGATTCTTATGGATTTAAACATGGAAACTGGAGAGACAGTTTCATCATAGTCAATTCCTTGAAGCTGTCTGAATCCTTTAGCCAGTATCCTACCTTTATACGTGCTAACTTGACATTCCAAGTTTAGTTTTCTATTGAATACCCATTTTAATCCAACATGCATTACATCAACTATCCCATCGACCAAAACCTAGACATGGCTCTGATACATGGAATCCATCTCATAATTTATAGCTTTTAGCCATCTTTCTGTTTCTAAGCTTTCTACTGCTTCCTTATAGAAGAGAGGTGCATCATTTTCCAGTAATAATGATTCACCATCCTTGGTGACTAAGAAACTCAATCTCTCTGGTTCCCTTACCACTCTTGAACTCTTACATAGTACATGTGTTTCTGGATCCTCTTCCACCAGGACCTGTGGAACTTGTTCATGTACCAACTCCTTTGTATCTTGTGCATCAACATGATGAAGTTAATCATTCTCCCTGTATCCTTTTTGAAGATGGTTTCCCTCTCAAAAAAGATGTCTTTTCTGGTGACTATCACTTTCTTGTCTGATGGTTTATATAGGTAATATTCTTTTGTTTCCTTGGGATATCCAATAAAGATACACCTCATGCCCCAGGGTTGAAGTTTGTTGACTTAGAATGCCTTAACAAACACCTCACATCCCCATACATGTGTGTGTGAAAAAATATATTTCTTTCTATTCCATAACCAGGAGGGAATTTCTTTTCCATCCTTAGTTAGTACTCTGTTTAATGTGTATGAGGTATTTTGTAATGCATATCCCCAAAAGGATAATGGAATATATGCATGACTCTTCATCAACCTCACCATGTCCAACAATGTGTGGTTCCTCCTTTCACTAACATCATTACACTATGGTGTATACGGAGGAATGAGATGAAATAGAATCTCAGACTCCCATATAATAATGATGAACTGTAGGTTAAGATATTCTCCACCTCAATTCGATCGATGTTTCATTATCATCATACCAAGCTGATTACCTACATCATTCTTGAATTCCATTTATATCTCTACAAACGCTATCTTATACCTCATTATGTAGACATATCCATATATACTCAAATCATCAGTAAATGAACTGAAGTAAGAATATCCACTTCTATCTTCTACTAGAGGTGTTCCACACACATCCGTGTGCACTAATACTAGAAGCTATGTGGCCCTTTCACCCTATCCACTGAAAGGCGGCCTTGTCATTTTACCTTGTAAACAAGAGTGACATCTATCTAGTGGTTTTTGCCCAGTAGGGTCTAAATAGCCATCTTGACAGAGCATTGTCCAGCGCTTGTGATTTACATGACCGAGATAGTTATGCCACAATTGGGTGATGTATGAGTCTTGTGAGTTTCTTTAATTATCAATTACCAACCATTGGTTTTTAACAATATAATACCTGAAATCCGTTATTGAAATGCGCCATACCATTTCATACATTGTTATTATAAAATAAGTAACCCTTTTTTAAAACATGAAAATAAATCCATCCATTTCTGAACATGATATATAAATTATGTTTTTTTAAAACTAGGAACATTATAATAGTTATGTAAAACCAAACTCATCTCAGTTGGAAATGAGAGGTGGTAATCTCTAATAGCCAACACATTTAGACTCATGCCATTGGTTGCTCGAAGATCCACATCTCCTCTGGAAATATTTCGAAATGTACTTGGTTCCTACATTTAAATACATATGTGAGCCCCACAAGCAGTATCTAATACCCAATTTGTAGGAATGGAAAGATTACACTCGATAACAGACACACCATTAGCGTCCCCACACTTCTAGGTGCAGTTCCTCTTCTAGTGGCCTAAGTTTCCATACTTAAAACATACTGCCTCTCATTACTTGCCATAACATTGATGTTCCCCTTCATGGAAGGGCATTGCTCAGGGACTTTTCACCGTTTATGAGTCCTCGACCCCTTTTCCTTGTCTTTCATATTTTTATTCACCATAATTATTTCGGGTTTGTCACACACCATCTCCTTATCTACCAAGCGAATTATATTCAGATGTTACAATAGACTCTTCTCAGTGCTTATCATGTTGTAGTTGAAAATAAAGCTAGAGAAGGTTCTGGGGAGTGATGATAGGATGAGATCTGTACACAACTCATCTTGGAACATAATCCCTAAGATGTCATGGAATTCTATGTAGCCAATAATATTGAACACATGAGGCCAAGATGGTGTAGACTCTCTAAACATAGTTGTGAACAACGAATTGGAGATCTCATATCTGTCATTATCTTGATAGTCATCCATAAGGTGAAGAATCATGTTGTTCGCATCCATGTTTTCATATTTCTTCAAGAGATCATTATAAATTGTTGATAGCATGAAAAATTAAACATCTACGGTAACATTAATATGTTTTATATTATGAGATAGTTCCTCATAATTTTCCTCTTTTCCTAGAACAACATGAATAGGCTTATCCAGCATGTACAATTTCCCCTCTAAATGAAGGATGACGCGTAAACGCCTCTGCCATTTCTGAAAATTGTTTTCTGTTAGAAGGTTTTACTTCTAGTGTATTGTTCCCAATGATATGATTAAATTAAATTTCATTTCCATTTCTACAAAATGTGATGAGAAAAGGAATAGTACTTCATCCTGATAAAATTGAGACAAATAAATAAAATAATACCAATTAGTCTCCAACTATTTTATTGAAATCCAATAGCCCTCACCATTGACTTAATAATATTTCTTTGCCTAAAAATTATAGTGGAAGGGATCCATATTTCCCTATGAATTAACCCAAATAAGTGTTTTCAAGATACATGAAGGGTTTTAGGTAGGCAATACAAATTCCAACTACAATAACTCGCAGCTCCTTGATCTGCTGAGTGGACTCCCCAATCCTAAAATCCTTTTATTTCGGATTTCCTCATCCTTTGCCTCTTGGTCACACCAAGCCCTATTGTGGTAGTCAACCCTTGATGTGAACCATGCCAGGTTAACCCAAAACCCTTAATTATAATTCCCTATAATTGAAATCCCTCGAACTAGGGTTGGTCAAACACTTTGAACTATGTTATGATTCTAAAAATGATTATGCAAGTCTATATCGAATTAATATTTCATTGATGGATTTTACCATTATATGTAAATTTCTATTTTATTATATTTTATTATATTTTATTACATTCTTATTAATATTATGTCGGAGATAGATTGTTGATTTACTATTTATAAGGTAATAGTTTACGCATAAGATGGACTTATTTTAGTTCCATCTTGCATTCTTGTTTAATTCATTAATTGAGTGATTGTGAAAACAGACCCAAAATAAATATACCATGAAACTGAATAATATAAAATAAATTGTATGATCATGATCTTGTTCTATTGGTTAGTTTATCTAGTGGTATAAAAACTAACCCTAGTACTAAGGGAGAAGCACCTTGAGCCTTTTGGGTTTGTGATTACAGCTTTCCACCTGTCCACCTTTGTATGTCATTGGATTGGTTTCACCTTGGGTCCTAACTTGAGAAGCCTCCACATGCTTGGGAGCTTCATCCATTACATATGATTTTATATCACATAAAAGTGATGGGTAAAATGGGGTTTTACATAAAAAAAACCTTGTGCACGTAGGCCCTACATATTAATGAGGAGATGGCATGTAAGAGAGAATATTTAATTTAAATAAGTAAATTAAAAAAACCATTCACATACAATGTTTTTGGTCTATCTCCTGATCATCCATTAATACAATGATATTTAAAAATAAATAAAACATGCATTCAATTCTTTAATCATTATTATTTATGATAAATCATGATCGAATCAATTGATTATCTTTAATTGAATCAATCCTTTTACCTTTAACCCATTTTTGAATTTCCTTGACATTCTCATCCATTATAATTTTTATCAAATAAATTCATTTAAAATTATCTTTTTTACATAACATGTACCTTGGAGGCAACCCGATAAATTCTCATTCATAACTACCCAATTAGTAGAAATGAACATTACATAGATATTAAAATAGACACACATATATATAACATCTATCACATTTTGTGAATCAGATTTACGCCTGCACTATGGTACATGTCTCAAGGGTTTGTATAATATAATAATTAATTTCAATAAATATTCATAATTTGGATGAATACACGACATGTTGTTACAACTAAATGACGGGTACTTTTTTCCACCATCCATCTGAAGTATATGCCTGGGGACAAGGAGTGTAGATGTACTTTAGAAATTTTCAGAGTACATGGCATGTTGTGTGTGACACACACCGTGTAGTATCCACGTTACACGATCTCCATCCAGGCAATCCATGTACGAGGTATGTGGTCCAACCCTAACATGAAGGGACTATATTCCATGTTAAGTAGACCACATATTGTGTAATCCGGAAACCATGTGCCACCTATTCCTAGTCAACACATGATGTCATTTATGACTAAAAATACTCCAACACATGGCCTGATTTGGCAGAACAATCCCTTGCATTCAACATAGACTACATGATGCATACTTATAAATACAGGCCATGTATTATGGTGTTATACAGCCAGGAATGTTTGGAACCTCCGGATGAGATCATCTATTTTATTTTAATCAAAATTAAAATAAATATTCATTTCTGTAAGGTGAACTAGTAACAAGAGGGTACGAACATATCTTGAGATTCAGATTATAAAGAATGATTAACATGAATCAAAACAACTAAATTATTAAATGTTTAAATCGGCAATGATAAACTAAATAATTATAATCAACCATATGACCCATCTGATACAACTTCTACATTCCGAGTGCAATGAAAGATCATTGGTGTGTATTCCAAAAAAAATTAATTTTAGCATTAAAAATGACCAATCCATGATCTGTCACGATAATCAAAAGTCAGATCATTGGAACAGAACAATGAATGAAAAAATCAATAGGGGTGTCCTAGAACCATAGATAGGATCATCATACGTTGGATATAATTAATTACATTAATCGAAAACAATTACCGTGATGTAATTCATTCTTAATTGATGTTTTAAGTAATGATTCGATGTGATCCGTCGTTGCGTCCTAGAATCCATGTTTAAGATTCCTCTAGTAGTGATCCAAATATACTCCACATATCGCTAGACGTTGCTGAAGGGATCATCAAGTGCTAGCACAGAAGTTCCTTCACTTGCAATGTTCGCCTTCGATCACCTTGATCCAGGGGAGGTGGATCTCTCTCTCATAGCTTGAGAGCGTTCTTGGATGAAAATAATTCTCTCTTGGCTTTAGAGAAATTTTTTATATCCGTTGTGCACAACCAAAAAACAATGGACAAGATATTGAAAATTATATAATTGGGATTATAATAATCTAGAATAATAAAATGAATTAATTAATCGTAATCATTTATACATTTCATTTAATTCTTCAAAATACACCATGTAAAATGATAACAGTTTTTTATTATTATTACTTGACATTCACCAAGAGAATTATAGGTAATATTATTTAATGAAATAAATAATATTATTTCTCATAAATTATTAAAAAAATTCATGTCTTGTATATTTAATATAAACGGTGTGTACTTTTTTTGTTCCATTTCTCAATATTTCCTACACATCATTTATTAGACCTTGATTACTGCCAATTTATTTCTCAAATAAATATCACTGCATTACTCACATATAAATATATTATTTCACCCACAATATAATCTCTCGAATAACTAGTGTCGAAATAAAATGAGACCAGGCATCCTTGAATAATAATTCATCCACTTGCGAGAACAATCATTATTGAACATGTTAAATTAATATTTAACTAAGATACTTGGAAAAACATTGTATGTGACCCACTAGACCTCTTTCTCAGTGCCAATAAGTGGAGCCTGCCTAAAGTCCAAGGATAGCATCTAGTAACACACTATGTCACCCATAGAGAAATAATTTAATTAGGAAATGATGTGTCACCTCCTACAAATTCTTACCATGTAATATAATCCCTTTGTCATGATATCTCGAGTCAAATAGGTTGCATACTAGTGACATCGACCCATGTGTTCGATTATTATTTCTTTGACTTTCTGAAATTCAACTTTCCCATTCCTTACCATGGACAAGTATTTATTTAGGCTATATCAATTTCCTAAAAGGGCCTGAGATATCTAGTTTCATTATGGAGCATAAGGGACAAATCCTTTCTCGCATTACCCATTAATGCACTATTACTCGTGATGCACCCAACATATCCAACCTCACTGTGAAAAGTGTGTTGTCACTATTTTAGTTAGTACATCTAAGTTCTCGAGTTGTAATACTTATTTATAATAATATTAAATTCCAAGGACCAATAAACATGTCTACATATAGGAACATCCAATGACACTATGAAACGTGGATTTAGTTCTAGTGGGTCTCGTTCTGATAATATATTCATAAATATTACCGAGTTTGTACACCACGAGAAGGCGATTCTATGTTTTATGAGTCCTCAACCCTAATGGCCTATATTATTTGTGTCTCTAAAATAATGTCATCTGACCATAGAACGTATTTTCAAGAATAGTGTTATGTCACTTTTAGGTTCTCATCATTGTAGGGATCTGTTATGACCCTTTAATAAAATAGTTATCCTTAGGACATTATCACCTGCATTGTCAAGCAAAGAACAATAAAGATGTGATAAGGTATTTATTAATGAATGAAGTAATAATTAGTTGGTTCTAGGCCACCAACTCCAACATAGACTACAAACTTATTAAACAATATTCCTAATCCATTAACAATTATTTTCCATATTATTCTATAATACATCTTTCCTACAAACAAAATCACAAATAATATCATATTATTCAATAATGTCAAAACATTAGTGAAAAAATAATCCACACCATTCATTGGCAATTCTTAGTTTCCAAATTCTGAATTTGAATTGAATTAGGTATTGGTAAACATATATTTTTATGGTCATACTGATGCCATTCTTGAACCATATTTATAGGACATCTATTTGTATAATGACCATGAACACCACATTTAAAAGATTCAATTGATCTCTTCGAAAGAACTTTTTCCCATTCCTAGAATCAACTAGATGCTTCCTTTTTTCATGGAATGTTCTTTATTTACAACCTCCATTACCACATCAATGGAATCTTATCACACCATTGATAAATTTTCATAGTTGTTTCTTTACACCACTAGTAGAAAAATCATTTTTAGCGTCGTCAATTTGACTTCGGTTTCTTATAAACCGACCTAAAATATTTTTGCGGATAAGTTTTTGCATCGGTTTTTAAAA
Organism: Viscum album; assembly: GCA_963277665.1. Classification (NCBI taxonomy): domain Eukaryota; kingdom Viridiplantae; phylum Streptophyta; class Magnoliopsida; order Santalales; family Viscaceae; genus Viscum; species Viscum album. Next base: position 2,128,489,783 of record OY728150.1, on the reverse strand, counting down.
AAACCGACGCGAAAAAATAATGAAAAAAATGATTTGGCGCCGGTTTTTTTAAAAACCGACGTGAAAAAAATAAAAAAAAAGTTATGACGTTGGTTTTTTAACAACCGAAGCCAAAAAATAAAAAAAGTTAGTTTTGGCGTCAGTTTTTAAAAAAACCAACGCGAAAAAATAATGAAAAAAATGATTTGGCGTCGGTTTTTTTAAAAACCGACCTGAAAAAATAAAAAAAAAGTTATGATGTCAGTTTTTATGAAAACTGACGTAAAAAATGTAAAACAAATTTACAATCCTAGAGATAATTCCCTAAGATTTTATTTGACTGGTCATGGAGCAAAAACGGAGTTACGGATTAAATGTTATGGATGTTGGAAGTTGATCTTCTCTAAAAGAAGTGTTAATTAAGTCCAACTTTCAAAGGCCATAACTTTTAATCCGTAACTCCGTTCTAGCTCCACGACCAGTCAAATCGAAGCTTAAGAAATTTTCTAACACATGGTAATTTTTTTTATGTTTTGACGTCGGCTTTCATAAAAATCGACGCCAAAAAAACTTTTTGTTTTTCGCGTCGGTTTTTAGAAAAACCGACGCCAAAATATTTTTTTTTACTTTTCACGTCGGTTTTCATAAAAACCGATGCCAAAACTATTTTTTGTTTTCCGCGTCGGTTTTTTTAAAAACCGACGTGAAAAACAATTTATTTTTACTTTTCGCGTCGGTTTTTAAAAAAAACCGACGCGAAACATATTTTTGTTTATCTTTTTAGCATCGGTTTATTTAAAAACCGACGCCAAATAGTATTCACTAATACACGGGATCAAAATTTCAATTTTTTCACAACACGCGTTTAACTTTTTAAAATCCCGCCTATATTTTCATACAACTCAATCGAAAATATTTTCATTTACTATATATAAATCTGTTTGTCCTTCATTTATCATTTTCATCCTCTTCGATTCAATCAAGTTTTCAATGCGGCATCAATCATTAATTTGATTATGGTACATATTATATTCATTCATTTTCATTATTATTAATGTCCTTCATTTATAAAAAACTCGATTAGATTTCAAATAATGATGATTTACTTTTTTATTGTGTTAAAAATATAAAACGTTCGGATGACATTTACCAAGCTTGGTGTAAGTTTAATTATCGATCGTCGTTTTTATTATCACATGAGATTTACCCTAAATATAATAGATATGATGATAAACAACATATCATTTCAATGGAATATCGAAAAATAATTGAAATGTGTTTGAAGTATTATGTATATTTTATATCATTTGGTGTACGTGATTTTAACTTGTGTTTATCTTGTTTTCTTTAAAACATATTGTATCAATCGATACTTTGACATGTCCAACTTCTGACGGCCATAACTTTGGATCCGTAACTCCGTTTTAGCTCCACGACCAGTCAAATCGAAGATTAGGAAATGATCTAAAACATAGAACAATAAAAATTGCTTTTTGGCGTCGGTTCCTGGAAAAACCGATGCCAGAAATAAGTTATTTCCATTTACGGCGTCGGTTCATGAAAAAAACTGACGCCGAAACTATTTTTTAAACTTTTTGGCGTCGGTTTTTAGGGAAACCGACGCCAAAAATGAAGCTGATGAGTTTATTTGGAATCAGGTTTTTACAAAACCGATGCAAAAAAGCAATTGATATTTGTTTTTGGCGTCGGTTTACAAAAACCGACGTAAAAAGTCATATTTTTTACGTCGGCGAATTCAATGTCGGTTAAAAACCGACGTGAAAAATAAAAAAACCGACGTTAAAGACCTTTTTTCTACTAGTGCACATCATTGACACATAGGTTTTTGAATATACATACCTTTATGGTTATTACCTGAACTCCCATTGGGAATCGTCTCTCGCATATACGATGACTTATAAAAATCACACAGGTTTAGGTGGTCATTCATGACTTTAGATAGTTTCTTGAGAATAACCACAAGAGTTTTCAATGAAGCTCCCATTTCATTCAGTTTCTTATTTATAAAACCATCACAGTTTTCATCACATCCATTGTTACTTCGATTCCTGCTAGATCAATCTATTTAGAAGAACCAAAAAGCTCTGTTTGAGTATATTAGTAAAATAATCATATAATATCCTACAAGTATGGTAAACACTACGGTATACATATTCAGGTTTTCATAAACTCATTTAATTTTTCTAAAATAACTATGAATCTTTCTAATATTATAGCCATTATGGTTGTATCACATATGATAAAATAACATCCAACCCTCTAATGTTATCTAAACTGACCTATGATTTCTACTATAAGACCCCATTATTAAACATTACATAATCTTGAATTTAGTTAAAAATTCACATTGAGTAAAATATTTGGTTTAGAGATTTAGAGAATCAGGTAATAACATATACATAACAACATGAATATTACAAGTAGACACTTCTACTCACTCTCAAATATTATCATATAACATGAAATCCTTAAAAAGATACATGTTTAGTTCCAATTTTTAAACAACATGACATTTCCCGGATCCCATCCATGACCATATTAATCTTCATGTCCAATTAAATGAATTTCAAAAATTTGGGATGAGAAAAAAAAAGACCAGTAAGGGTTATAATATAATGAAAGAAGACATATGGTCATCAATATATACAAAACATACACTCTTTAATATACCTCAATAAATCACAAGATTTATGAATAACATTTAGAAATCATAAATAAAAAATGTAACTTGTGGCTTCTATAATGTAACGACCCGATATTTTGAATAACCCTTGTTTCTTAATTTTATGTGTTATTTTATTTTGTTTTTTATACTCAATAAAAATGATTCATTTTATAACATGAGTATAATTAAAATGAGACCATTGGGTTTGTACTGTTATATGACCATTGGTCAATATGACCCCTAGAAACTAAACATTTTGATTATTGTCTCTAAATACAAGTAATCTTGGTTAATTATTAAAGAAAGAATATTTAATGTCCTCACCCAGTAGTCTTGGACCGATCGAAGCCCATATAACAGAACTTGGGAAGGAGGTAGCGCCACTGGGCTTTGCTCTGGACCAAACCCAAGACGAACTTCATCGTGTGAAGCTAGAACAGAATCGTTTTTGCGAGAAGTTCAAACTGATAGGAATTACTACTCGTGCGATGTTATCCAAGCCTCCCTCGGATTCTCTCACCTTAGCACACCTTACACTTAGGTCATATGCTGGTGTGATAATGGGATATGTAAGGAGACCGTAACTGCCTTGTGTTATCCTTTGTTTTAAATAAAAATTGGGATTTCTTCTTATGATGAAGTTTATGAATTTTCAAATGACCGGATAAATATAGTATGCATATTTTTGATGAATTTTAGAAAACGAATATTTTAAAAATGTTTATGTAAACCTTAAATAATTAAAAATGTGTAATGATATTCAAAAAATGGTGTTCTATAATTATGCTCAGTATGAAATTTGACTCTAATAAAATCAACTTAATTTTTGATGAATAGTAAATTATGAATAGTGATTTTATGATTAGGATTAGTAATGTGTCCTAATGGATTAGTAATCTCACTAAAAGAAAGTATTAATATAATCTAGGCACCTTAATTAAGTAATGTGATTCAATAAAATGGTTAAATAACGGTTTCATAAATTATTATTCAAGTATAAGTTTTTTTGGGTGAATAGTGTTTTTAATTAAAAATTTAATTAACAATATTTAGGAAATTATTTTTATAAAACGGATTTCATTTTTGAACTCAGAGAACCGATATTATGTTATGGTAATTTTTGGGGTTTTTTCTGAAAAAATGAATTTTCGGTGAATACTGTTTTTATTTAAAAATTAAATTAAAACTATTTAGAAAACTATTTTTATAAAATGGATTTCATATTTGTAATTAGAGCATTGATATTTGGTTAAGGTGAAATTTTGGGATTATTCTGAGAAAGTTGATTTTTTTATGAAGAGTGAAAATACAGTTTTTAAGTTACGGGTGTCATATGACATCATTAAATGTTGAATTAAGTATGTAATCAATATGGTCGACTTATGAATAGTAAGATAAGGTCTGAGGTGTCCCAGGTGGCCTATACCATGGGAAAATAACATGGGAAAGCACATGGTTTTTCCAGAACCACTAATGAGGTGTCCCTTGGCCATTAATGCCTTGTCCCCTCACTTTCCCTATAAATACCAAGACATCCTCTCATCCATTCGAATCCCCACACTCCTCCAACGAATTTTTGGTCTCATTACCTCCCATGGAGTCCTCCCAAGGTTCCCCCAAGCCCTGAAGGTCCCATCCTTTTAGTTTTAAGTGTTACATTTTATGGTAAGGGATCTAATCTCTCTCTTTCTTTTCAAGAAATCTCTTTTATGTAATTTCTTTTATGCTCTATGTTCATATGTTAAAGGGTGTTATTTTATACTCCTATTACTTCCCTGTTCATTTTCACATAATGAGAGATCCCCTCTTACTCTCATTATTTGTTTTTATGAAGTTTTATGTGGCGCCATTAGGCTGCCGAAATTTTTGTAACATATTCTTTCTCCCTTCTCATTTTTCAAGATCTATTATCATGTAAAGTATTTCAAGTTCCTTTTTATTATGTTGGGGTATGATATCTAAATTTATCGTACAGATATTTTATGATCATTTGATTAGAGACCCCATTTTATCTCTTCAATTCATTATTTTGAAGTTTTAAGTGGCACCGTTAGGCAACCGAATTTTTAAGTGGTTCATCACCCTTCACGTTTTGAAGTTCTACTTTAATGTCAATTCGTTCAAGTTCATTTTTGTTATGTTGGGGTATGATCTCTATATCTATCATACTCTAATATTATGTTAATATTATTAGAGAACCTATTTTATCTAATCAATTCATTTTTTGTTGATGTTTAAGTGACGCCGTTAGGCTGCTGAATTTTTTAGGGATTCTTTCACACTTCTCCTTTTCAAAGTTCTAATTCCATGTCAAGTCATGCAAGTTCCTTTTTATTATGTTGGGGTATGACCTCTATATCTATCATACTGATCTTTTATGTTCATATGATGAGAGACCTAATTTGACATCATCAATTCATTTTTGGTTGACGTTTATGTAACGCTGTTAGGCTCCCGAATTTTCATAACAGAAATCTTATTTTTGTCTTCCTTTCATGTTCTTCATTTCATATGGTATATTTCCAAATTTCATTACCATGTTCTTAAATCCCTTATATTCTGTCCCTATACTGTTTTATGGGTCATTTATGAATGTTTGACCCATGTCCCCTCTCTTTTCAACATTTTCTAAAACCCTGTAACGTAGCCGTTGTGCTGCAGAATTTTCGTCTAAAAATGCCTCTCTCTTTTTCTCAAAATTACTTCATGTTATTAAGTGAATACTCAAAGATCATATTTTTACAGGGGTATTCACATATATACCAAAACTTTCTATTTTAAATTCTGGGATTTACATACATGAAACCCGCTCTCCCCTTCCGTGGGATTAAAGTGACGTAAAGATCATGTCTTTAAAGCAATTTTTAAAACATTATGATTATGAAATGAAACACATTTATTTTATTCAATATGGGTTATTTATGAAATGTTTGATGATGATATATGTGGATCACATGATAATAAAGGCAAATTTAAGGGTGTGCCATGATAGCGCTCCAATGCATTGGGTAATGATGTAACCACTAGAGATTACAATTTTGACGATATCTTGGTGAATATCCTTGGTAATTTTCAAATGACACCTTGGGGATGGACCATGGTGATATGTTCATGATTTTCAATATTAAATTTTTTAGCCACATCTTCAAGTTATTAAAAATGTTATTTTTATTATGATATGCCTAATGATTTCTTTCCCATGCCTTAATGTTCTTTTCATGACCTTATTAAAGTATCTCAAGTTCACATGTAAAATGTTTCTCTTGTTTCCCTTACTGGGCCTTCTTCTCACCCTTTCTTTTGATTTATGTCCCCAGGTTATGAGATGCAATAATGAACCTAGGATGAACATGAGGAGAATCCTTTCAAGTGTTTAAGAAGAATATTTTATGTTTTCATGTTGAAAGTTCCTGGTTTCCAAGACACAAAACCTTAAAGATCCTCAGTTTTGTAAAATGTAATGAAAGTTTATGTGATAAAAAGGCAGGATGCTATAGTTGGTATCAAAGGATGGTTTAGTTATTTGTGGAAATTAGGATATGAAAACTCTAGGTAGAACCCTACATAAAAGTTTAAATATAGAAAATCTTCCTGGTATTTTGGTGAGTATTGAGTAAGGGGTTGCCAAGAAAATACCTCCCTGTCTGGATACGAGTAGGTAGAGGTGGCTCTGGCACAGATGTATATAGTGGTAAAACCCGAAAAAACCACTTTGAGCTAGACTCGAATAGGAACTGGTACATGACAATGGGCATTGCTGCACTCTTGGTTACGACACTCCCGAGGGATATGCTTTGGTAAATTCATAAGCTTAGTATGAACCATTGTTAAAGGAACAAATATAAAATAAAATAATGATTCACGTAAAGAATATATGATCATGGATAACCTAGATGGGAACCTAGGGGATCAGAAGTTAGGGTATACTTTTCTTCTACAAGTTATCCTTATATTCTTTCAGTTCCTTTTCATGATTATTGGCTATGTACATAAGCCCCAAATTATACTTTCTCTTCTTAGTTAATGGTGGGAAATGGAAGAACATATCCCAACAACCAATGTGATAGGAAATGCGATGATTTTCGTATTAATATGACAGGGATGATTAGGGGATTAAAATATGATTATTATTTTGGAAGACGTTCACTATTTTGGGGACCCTATATGATCGAGGTAAATAGATTACAACAGTATTTTCATTGAGGAGTAAGGTTGACTTATATTTTGAAGAATAGATGAATTTAAGGTGGACTTATAGTAATTTAGGTTATTTATGGGAATGATTAACATATCTTGGGTAAAATATGTTTAGGTTAGATACTTTTGTTATAAGATGATAGGAGTGGTTGATGTTGTTTGGAGATGAACAATGACGTTTATTTTGGAAGACTATGTTATCAAATTCTTCTTGTATTTGGGTTTCAATCATTGTTTGGTTTATTTTGAGGAATTTTAAGGACCGTTATTTATGGAATAGACTATGATGAACTTTGGGTAGTACCATGGAACATTGAAGATTTAAAAGTAGTTTCCATTCCAATGGGATTATTTCTTTTTGAAGAGTTGTTTTACCTTACCCTTTCTGTTTTTGGGATAATGTTTAAAGATACAAGAAATAGATAGTTAATCTTTTGTGGATTATGTGATTATCTAGAAGATGATTCTTGTGTTTTGATGAGACCAAATAGTTTTGAATGCTCATAGTTTGGAGAAAAGATTAGTTTTGGGTAGAAACTTATTAAAGGACGAAACACTACATGAAGATAGGTATATTTTCTTATGTTTTTGTTTTATGTTGTAAATGAATTCCTCAAAATTATGAAAAGGATCGTAAAACAAAAATGTTGCGGGTTTACGTTTCCTACTGGCTAATCAATGACCGTTTACACACATCATATGTTTGGGATTTTCTTTTGGTTAACTTTCTCCTAATCATGTTTTAAATCACTCTCCCTTAGAACTTAACCCTTTGGTTTCTCCTCCTTCTCCATGTTTTCATACATTGAATCCTAGTCTGGGCTAACTCGGGTGACCTTTGTACTTACCTTTTTTTCTTTTAAAGTAATAGTTTTACTGACTCCTTTTCCGATGTGGTATGTTCAATGAAATTTCAAAACCCAATTTTAAAAATTGTGAGGATGCAATTTCTTAAGGGGGAAGATTGTAACGACCCGAAATTTTGAATAAATCTTGTTTCCTAATTTTATGTGTTATTTTATTTTGTTTTTTATACTAATTTTTTTTTCATTTGATAACATTAGTATAATTAAAATGAGACCATTAGGTTTTGACTCTTATATGAACATTGGTTAATATGACCCCTGGACACTAAACGTTTTGATTATTGACTCTAAATACAAGTAATCTTTGTTAATTATTATAGAAAGAAGATTCGATGGCCTCACTCAGTAGTTTTGGACTGATCGAAGCCCATATAACAGAACATGGGAAGGAGGTAGCACCACTGGGCTTTGCTCTGGACCAAACCCAAGATGAACTTCATCGTGTGAAGCTAGAATGGAATCTCCTTTGAGAGAAGTTCAAACTGATAGAAATTACTACTCGTGTGATGTTAGCCGAGCCTCCCTCAGATTCACTCACCTTAGCACACCTTACACTTAGGTACTATGCTGGTGTGATAAGGTGCTATGTTAGGAGACCGTAACTGCATTGTGTAATCCTTTGTCTTAAATAAAAATTCGGATTTCTTCTTATGATGAAGTTTATGAATTTTCAAATGACCGGATAAATATAGTATGCATATTTTTGATGAATTTTAGAAAAAGGATATTTTAAAAATGTTTATGTAAACCTTAAATAATTAAAAATGTGTAATGATAATCAAAAAATGGTCTCCTACAATTAAGCTCAGTATTAAATTTCGAGTCTAATAAGATCAACATAATTTTTGATTAATAGTAAATTATGAATAATGATTTTATGATTAGGATTAGTAATGTGTCCAAATGAATTAGTAATCTCATTTAAAGAAAGTATTAATATAATCTAGGAACCTTGATTAAGTAATGTGATTCAATAAAATGGTTAAATAACGGTTTCATAAATTATAATTCAAGTATTAGTTTTTTCGGGTGAATAGTGTTTTTTAATTAAAAATTTAATTAAAAATATTTAGAAAAATATTTTTATAAAACAGATTTTATTTTTGAACTCAGAGCACTGATATTATGCTATGGTAATTTTTGGGGTTTTTTCTGAAAAAAAAGAATTTTCGGTGAATAGTGTTTTTATTTAAAAATTAAAATAAAAAAATTTAGAAAATTATTTTTATAAAATGGATTTCATATTTTTAATCAGAGTGTTGATATTTGTTTAAGGTTAAATTTTGGGATTATTCTGAGAAAGTTGAATTTTCGATGAATAGTGAAAATACAGTTTTTAAGTTACGAGTGTCTAATGACATCATTAAATGATGTATTAAGTATGTAATCAATATGGTCGACTTATGAATAGTAAGATAAGGTATGAGGTGTCTCAAGTGTCCAATACCATGGGCAAATACCATGGGAAAGCCCATGGTCATTCCAAAACCACTAATAAGGTGTCCCGTGGCCATTAATGCCTTGTCCCCTCACGTTCCCTATAAATACCAAGCCATACTCTCATCAATTCGACACCCCACTCTCCCCAAATGATGTTATGGTCTCATTACCTCCCAAGGAGTCCTCCCAAGGTGACCCCAACCCCTCAAGGTCCCAACCTTTGAGTTTGAATAGTTACGTTTTAAGGTAAGGGATCTGATCTCTCTCTTTCTTTTCAAGAAATATCTTTTATGTAATTTATTTTATGCTACATTTTCTTATGTTAAATGGTGTTCTTTTATACTCCTCTTACTTCCCTTTTCATTTTCACATAATGAGAGATCCCCTCTTACTCTCATTATTTCGTTTTATGATGTTTTAAGTGGCGTCGTTAGGCTGCCGAAATTTTTGTAACAGATTCTTTCTCCCTTCTCATTTTCAAGATCTATTATCATGTAAAGTATTTCAAGTTAATTTTTATTATTTTGGGGTATGATCTCTAAATTTATCATACTGATCTTTTATTATCATATGATGAGAGACCCCATTTGATCTCTTCAATTTAGTATTTTGATGTTTTCAGTGGCGTCGTTAGGCTGCCGAATTTTTAAGTGGTTCTTCACCCTTCTCGTTTTGAAGTTCTACTTTCATGTCAATTATTTAAAGTTACTTTTTTTATGTTGGGGTATGATCTCTATATCAACCATACTGGAATATTATGTTAATATTATAAGATACCCTATTTGATCTCATCAATTCATTTTTTTGTTGATGTTTAAGTGACGCCGTTAGGCTGCCGAATTTTTAAGGGATTCTTTCACCCTTCTCCTTTTCAAAGTTCTAATTACATGTCAAGTCTTGCAAGTTTCTTTTTATTATGTTGGTGTAGGATATCTATATCTATCATACTGTTCTTTTATGTTCATATGATTAGAGACCCTATTTGACATCATCAATTCATTTTTGGTTGAAGTTTATGTAACGATGTTAGGATGCCGAATTTTCGTAAGAGAAATCTTATTTTTGTCTTACTCTCATGTTCTTCATTTCATATGGTATATTTTGAAATTTCATTACCATGTTCTTAAATCCCTTATAATATGTCCCTATACTGTTTTATGGGTCATTTATGAATGTTTGACCCTTGTCCCTTCTATTTTAAACGTTTTCTAAAACCCTGTAACGTAGCCATTGTGCTGCAGAATTTTCCTCTCAAAATGCCTCTCTCTTTTTCTCAAAATTATTTTATGTTATTAAGTGAATACTCAAATCTCTTCTTTTTACAGGGGTGTTCACATATATACCAAAATGTTGAATTTTAAATTCTGGGATTTAAATACATGAAACCCTCTCTCCCCTTCTGTGGGTTTAAAGGGACATAAAGATCATGTCTTTAAAGCAGTTTTTAAACTTTATGATTATGAAATGAAACCAATTTATTTTATGCTATATAGGTTATTTATGAAATTTTTTATGATGATGTATGTTTCTCACATGATAATAAAGTCAAATTTAAGGGTGTGCCCTAATAGCTCTCCAATTCATTGGGTAATAATGTAACCACTAGAGATTACAATTTTCACGATATCTTGGTGAATAACCTCAGTAATTTTCAAATGACACCTTGGGGATGGACCTTCATGATATGTTCATGATTGTCAATATTAAATGTTGTAGACACATCTTCAAGTTATGAAAAATGTTATTTTTATTATGATATGCCTCATTATTACTTTCTCATGCCTTAATGTTCTTTTCATGACCTTATTGAAGTATCTCAAGTTCACATGTAAAATGTTTCTCTTGTTTCCCTTACTGGGCCTTCTGCTCACGCTTTCTTTTGATGTATGTCCCCAGGTTATGAGATTCAGTAATAACCTAGTATAAACATGAGGAGAATCCTTTCAAGTGTTTAAGAAGAATCTTTTATGTTTTCATGATGAAAGTTCCTGGTGTCCAAGACACTAAACCATAAAGATCCTCAGTTTTGAAAAATGTAATGAAAGTTTATGTGATAAAAAGGCGGGATTCTATACATAACATACTTGAATTATAGATTTCACAACAATTTTTTGAGTTAAATTTGGAATACCCTTCACAGTATATTCCCTAAATCTCTTAGGAGAAAAATTAATGTTTACCTCTGTCACGTTACTCAATGCATTGGAGAGCTATCTCGGGATCACCCACCCTAGGTTTATCACGGAACCAGCCGTATACATAAACAATGCCCATGATCCATAATAGAATCATAAAACATAACACATGCATAAAGGGAAGATAACATTTTCATATTTCAATCACAATATATCACACCAAGATATTGGGATAATAGATTCTTTATCAAAACCATTTTCAAACTATTTCAAACATTTCATTAAGAGATATTGGAATCAAAGTGTCCCATATCAATTTGAATATTTTAATATAATTAAAATTCTAAAAAATTAGTTTCCATATAATTAAATATTTAAAAACGTTTTCAAATCATGGAAATTAAACAGAAATATTTATAAAATTATATCATTAGAACATTTAAAAGATTATTTTAGTTGAAGAGTTCGTTACCACTTTACAAAATACATAAATAAAAATATTTAATGAATAACATTAAAAAAAACTTATAATAATAGGAGAATAATGATATTTATGATATAATTTTTCAAATTGAAGTATATATAGCTTATAGGATAATAAAAGTGAAAAATATCTTCATATGACTCAATTTATGAACATTAAGATGTATTATCTTACGAAAATTCGATATCCTAACGACGTCACGTTAAAATTTATAAAATTATTAGATGGGAGAGAAAAAATTATTTTACCACAATGATATAAATTTTACAACAATATGGATATAGAATAACATATTCCAACATAATAATTTGAATTTACAAGTCATAACAAAGAAGAATACTTTGACTAAAAGAAGAGGGTGAATGGTTCCCATACCGTGAGTCTGACTAGTCTTGTATGTTCCTAGTTCATCCAGAAAAATAAAGATAAGTTAATTTATACTTGAATAATAACCTCTTTAACTTTCATTATTCCTTTTATACAACTTATCACATTGGTACAACAATTAGTTTATTAGTTGGGATCATATCGTATATTAAGTCGATGTTTGGAACTTGAGTCAAACATAAACATGATATAATTACAAATTATCTATGAGGTAAAAATAATATTATCTAAGGAATTATATTCATAATTTATATATCATATAATTAATATATATATATTATATATATATATATAATTGTTGATATAAGTTTTATATAATAAATGAAAGGAACCATTCATGGAGAGGAAAATCTGTACGTACACATGAACGCTACTTTCATATCATTTTATCATTTTTAAAGGAATGAAAAATAAATGGTAATTAGGTATAGTATAATTACAGAATAATATATATGTTATAAATATTACATAAGTTCATTAATTAAATCCTTTATATGTTCTACGTATATCATGAACGACTCATATAACATTGATGGGGCGGTAGTCCGCACTTCCTGAAATGAAATTGTCGTATTTATAAAACCTGAAAAGAATAATGGTATGTTATAAATGATCATTAGAGAAGAATATAGATAAAATAAAAATCATAAATATAATATATAATTACAGTTTCATCACAATTTCGACAATGAGAGGTGGTAGGAAAATATTGATCAATTATCATTCTATGAGGCAGTAGTTCTCTATCCTCAATAACAGTATGTTCTATACCCATTATACATAGTTGTATGTATGTGTAGTTTGAATCCTTATCCTATAAATATACTAGTATATTTAGGATACTTGTTCTGTTAGGTAGTCAACAAAAAATAATTGAATAGGGAGTGAAGAACTATAATAATGGAATGGAATTTTATAGAAGACGCTACCTCTTAAAATGTTTAACTCTCTTTGATTTCAGCCAAAATGATTTCTTGAATTTCCTTATTCATAGGGTGTACATTATAGAATGAATAGTAGTATGTGGAGATCTTCTTGGAGAAGTGTTTGGATGATCCATGGGGATTGAGAGGTGTGTCTAATGGGATAGCATTGGTGCCCTTTTATATGTGGGAGGATGAGCTCTTTTTCAAAGATTGAATGTATTATTTTATTATAAATTTATTTTCAGTTTCATAAGATCCAAAACTCATTAAATTCAAATATTAGAAGAATATAAGTATAAATAAAATCATTAAATTAGAATTTTACGGGTTTTGGACATTTTTTTAATCCTTATCCTTTTTATTTACCAATTTTTTACTTTTCCATTTTATCAAGCATTTTACTATTTGAGAATCAAAATAGTTACCAAAACATGAAAATTATCCAATTAAATAGTCAATAATAAATTTTAAACTTATAATAACTATTATTAAAAATCATAGATTGTTTTGAATTATATAATATTTAATTTAATTTTTTATATTTTAAATTATGAATTATGTTAATTTTGACACTATTCATATCATGAATTTTTTAAAAATCCATAAAAACATTATTGATTCAATAAAATGAAAATAATAAAAAGATAACAAGTAAATATTACCAACAAAAATCTTGTATAACATCAAAAAAATAAAATTACATTTATGTTAACATTTATAATATCAATTATTTGAATCCTTTATTAAGGAAAAAATCATTGCATCACCATTGTGTCATAATAGAATTTTCTTATTTAATGTATAAAAATTTTAAATAAATTTCCATGATGTATGAAATATTATTATATATATAATGAATTATTATAGTTGAAAATATCACTTATATAAGTTAATATAAAATTTTTATTAATAAATGATATTTTTATTGACACTTTGTACAACAGAGATTATCATCCATCTATCATTTTTTACTACCATGATGTATTTAACATTTCATTTTTTTGAGTAAACTAAATTAGGAGTTCCCTTACATTATCAATGGATGTATCTGATAAAAACGTTATTTATATATATATTTTTTTTCATTTCAGTAAAAAATTATTTTAACTTCATTAAATACGTAAATATGTTTTTTTATTTAATATCCCAGATATCTTGGGCATTTGAAATCATATGTGAAAAAAAATCACAGACTCAAGAATCTATTCTGAAGGCTATTAGGAAGAGGAGTGTCTTACCATTTTTTCTAGATACTTTTATTCATCGAGACATGATTCAATTGAGATGGACATGTTTAAAACACATCAACTCAATTATAAATACATTAGAAATCAAAAATCATTCATGTTATCAGTCGATCAGTTGAGAGGAGCTCAAATGTTACATTCGCAGAAATTAAATTACTATATGTACATAGATATGTGATTCTAAATCTTGAAATTCAAGATACATTTATTTAAGACATGAGGATTCAAACAAAGATAAGAATGAGAGGATGATCATGAAATGAGAATGATATGAACAATGATACAGATAAAGTGATTGTAGAATGGTTTACACATCTTGTATATTCATAAATAATTAAATCAATATGGGTATTATATTGAGACAAATATTTTTAAATATAATAACATATATTACTTTTTTCATATCATGAATACTGATACTCGAGCATAACTGTCAAAAGATTTCATGTTTTATGCCCGATGTCCTCCAAAACAAGTTTGAATGTCTGAACCTTAAAATGTGAATGGATTTATATTTTATATAGCCAGTCAAAGAGAAGGTTTAAAAACACCGAATAATAACACATTTACGTTTGATGATGTTTAATATTAAGGAAAGGTGGCTGATACTGTCGAAGTAAACTACCAAAGGTGTTTTCAGTTGTTTTATTCAAATGCTTTTGTGTGGATATTATGAGGGGTGTTAAAAGAGATTCTTCGTAATGTACTTATGTGAACTTATCTCACTTGATAGATGTTGGTGAACCTGAACTAAATGATCTGTATATCTTATCATCATATGAATAAATATGATATTATGTGAAATGTGTCATGGATGAAGGGTGGAGTATAGTTGCTCACATAAAACAATGAGATTGTATGATATGGGTGATGAAGTAGAAGATTAGACCTTTGACATTGAATTCCATCAATATCATGAAGAAGAATTCTTTTCCGATCATGATATTGAAAATATTTCTCTTAAATTAGTGGATGAATTATATGAAGTAATGATGGAGCAGGAAACTGACAAGATTATAGAAGAAAATTATTTTATGTCCACTTATCCATTCTTTTATCAACAACTTAATTTATTTTTATTGTCATTCATTATCATTATTATGAATATTTTGATTATTAGCATTGTTCATATTTTTTTTAAATTTTTTTTAGAATATTTTATTAAATATATGTTTTGAACATAATCTTATTTTATTAAATTATATGATTGTTGAGGAGGTGTTATAATCACACTATGGGGTCGAAGAGTTTTTCTAGAAGCCGAATGACACTATTAATCTTTTAATTAGATTAAATATTTATTATGAAATTTTATCTGATTGATATAATTAATTTAATGATTTATCATTGTTTAATGTAGTCAAATTTTTTACACCATCAAGAATCTTGAACATAAGTGTTGTTTAATGTTCATAAAAAACCATAATGTAGTATTTTTAATGAATCTTTCAATGAAGATGTGGTGTGAATTAATTTTTCAACATAATAAAAAATTATCATCTATCACTATGTTAATATATATTTCTTATAATATGATTAATATTATATTTATATGTAAAAAATTGAAGAAATATGGAATGTAAATCCCATACAGTCCTACTCAGTCTTCAAGGATAACCCAATTGATAATTTCCTTAGGAAGGAACATCCATGTTGAGTGCACGGGATGGGTTTGGACCATTGCCATCTGAGGTCTTTGGAAGGAAAATTGCAATTCCAAGTGATTAATGGTGGTTGTATGATAAATCACAGAACATCAAAATCATTTATATCACAAATTTTTATTAAAAATTATGTTTAAATATACATATATAACATTGTTTAGTTTTCAATATAATTTTCTTAAAGGTGTCGGTATTAGGAAGTAGATATGACGATGGAGAGGGTGATGATCAAAGTTCATCATTGGGAAATTATTAGTGGAGAGGGATTTTTCATGTATTAGTATGTACAATGTGGGTAATTTTTAGTTTTTTCTTATATTTTAGATGGGATTGGGGAACCATGATGGAATGATGATGATTATGTGGAAATGTATTATTGGGATGTGGGTGGATTTAAGGGACTTTTTTCATAATGAATGTTTTTTCATGTATGATATGATGGGCATTGTGATGTTTTTTTAATTCATTTTATATTTAATAACTTTATATTCTGATTTTTAATTATAAGAGTATTCAATTTATTTTTCTTGATAATGAATCAAGGAAACACAAATAAAATTACATGGGTTGAGTTTGTTATTTAAGAAGTATTTTATTTTCTTTATACAATTTGATGAATATATACATAATGGTAAAATGATCTAGTAGGAGGTAGGGATGAATTCGTTGAGTTTTGAGTCATAGTATTTGTGGAAGTGGAGGGTGAGACGATGACTAAGAGTTCCAGCAGGGATCTATGTTTTGGGTTGGGTAGTTTTAGCTATCTTTAAATCAGTGAGTTTAATTAATTTATTAATTTATTTTTAAAATAGTTTGGAAATATTGATAAAAATTTCCTTCTATTTAGTATGATTTTTGTTCTTTTGTGGGTTATTAGAAATTCTTTGGTTTCTATCTATGGGGTTTTAAATATTTTAGAGTTATCCCCTATAATTTACCGGTTCTGGAAGCCACCCAGAGGCACCCCGTACCTGGTTGGTCACATGGCCTCAAACGCATTTCCCTAAACACCAGAGGCTGCTGACTAGTAGTGAGGGTCTTGGGTGTGATAGTGTGGAAACTATGCCCTCATTGGGAGAGTACACAACAGATGATAAAAAGAAAAAACTACAATAGCGGAAGCAGTAAACATCCATACAAGAGTAAACAACATAAGACTGATAAATAAATAACCGGGGAAGAATATTAGTAAATGATTCATGATAAATATATGTCTAGGAGAGCAGCCAAATCAGTCACAATGATGAATACAATACTAAACCAAAGTACAAAAGAAATACAAATGAGTAACTACATTGCATCAGAAGCCTCGGTATGGTCTCATGCTCTCCAACTCTAGTGCAATCAAGAACCTGAAGTAGAAGGGCTCTTGCCTTTATCTATACCTACAACAATATCAGATATTTGGGCCCAAAAACATGACCCAAACAGGGTGTGAGACATGGTCCCAGTAGGAAACCACCCACATATCTGTGCCTAATAGTTTGGGAATATATTGAAATTAAAAGTTCAAGAAGCAGTAAACAGGAAATCACACAGTAGCTACAATCCATAGTTTCCAGCATATTAATACAAACAAGTAAACAATCACTCAAGCAAGAAAAACAAATAGGTAACCTCTTGGTATTTCTCACAACCTAACCCCTATGGTTCAACCTACATGCACTAGCAACCCTCTGGGAGACACTCAAACAGTCTCACCCCTCTGGTTCAGCTAAAGAAAGAATATCCTCTCTTGAGAAGCACTCACCCTCAATTCCCCCTATAGTCTCATATCGTACTAAAGGCGCTCTAGGGAAGCACTCAATATCTCATCCCCCTGGTGGCCCGCGTCGAGGAACTACCGACACTATGAGGAAGCACTCAACGTAAATTCAACATGTGGTCTCGCATCGTAAATTAAAGACACTCTGGAGAAGCCCTTACGTCCATTCTCCCTATGGTCTACTACACTAGTTTCTCATAGCCCTGTGTAAAACAAACTTTCATAGCATGCATATCACCCCAAGTAAACCTCAAGAACTACTTGGATAGCATTTTAAGGCATAACATCATAACAATACAATAGTTCCACTATCCTACAAGTAGGCATGGAAACTAGAAAAATGCCTAACATGAAAAAACATGCAAGGAAAAACATCCAGAGCATAGTAAAAAAATTACCCTATTCACAAGCATTGACCTCTACTCAAAAAATCAAGAAAAGCAAGAAAACACAAGGGAAAATATAGAAAACACACAATACCACGTTCAAGGGAATTGTTGTAATTGCAAAAAATATTCAAATAATTCTTACAAAAAGGCACAAACCACCTACATAGATCCAAGGAGGTCGATATAATTGAAAAACGAGGCTTGATTCTCCATAGAATATCGATGATTTGAGAAAACATCCAAAATGCTCAACCCATGATATCTTGAGAAAGAGGAGTAATTGGAAAACAAAGTTCTAGGAGAAGGAAGGGATTACCGTTTCAGTTCCAAGGAAATTGACGATGATCGATTCGGAGAACGGACGAAGGCTCGGGGGCTCCGAGATGTTCTATGGCCATACGGGTTATCTCGGATGAAGAACCTGAATAAGTGCGAGTTATGCCCATTAGGCATGACCCCTAACCTTTGAATAAAAAAAAATAAAGTACACGACATGTACTCTTGAGGTACAAGGAGTGTACTTGGACTTTCCGTACTCCGCTTTAAGCGTCCTCCACATCGCCCCTACGCACCGTGTGTGTGGCACGTACACGGCCAGCACACGACCTAGAGCTACATCAAAGTACATGGTGTGTACTTATAAAGTACAAGGCGTGCACTTAGGACATTTCCAGATTTTCCTTTTTTTCTCAAAAACTACCAGAAAAGGAAAAACATATCTGAAACGAAGATCTGAGTTCTTACAAACTTCCCCCCGTAAATAAATTAATCCCCAAATTTCCCTAATGTGGCATTAGGAAAGAAACCCTGAACAACTCCATCCACTATGATCGTACATCGGCCTCCCTCTCCCAGGTCTCATCCTGTACTTTCTCATGTTGCCATAGCACCCATACTAGAGGAATAGATCTCCCACGGAAAACCTTCGTACTGCGATCGACAATCCGGATAGGATTATCCTCAAATGATGCATCCTCTTCTAGATCAACCTCCTCGGGCAGAGAGATATGATATGGGTCTCAAAAGTAACGTCGGAGCTGAGAGACGTGGACGACGTCGTGCATGGCCCGGTACCTCTGAGGTAATTTCAACCGATAGGCAACTGGCCCAACTCTCTCCAATACCAAAAACAGACCGACATACCATGGTGAATGCTTACCTTATCTATGTATCCTATTGTGTCCCAACCGTGGTGCGACACGCAGGAAAACCTAATCAACGAACTCGAACTCTTGAGGTCGTCCCCGCTTATCAGCCTAAGACTTCTATCAAGACTGTGCTATATCCATCCTCTTCTGAATCAACTCTATCTGGTCTGAGGTCTCCAGAACAAGACGAGGTCCCAACAAAGCTGCCTCTCCTACCTCTATCTAGCAAAAAGGTGATCAGAATGGCCTACCTTACAAATCCTCATAAGATGCCATCTGAATAGTCTCCTGGAAACTATTGTTGTAGGCGAAATCCATAAGAGGGAAATGCTTCTCCCAA
Source organism: Viscum album (assembly GCA_963277665.1). Lineage (NCBI taxonomy): Eukaryota > Viridiplantae > Streptophyta > Magnoliopsida > Santalales > Viscaceae > Viscum > Viscum album. The sequence continues at coordinate 2,128,470,130 of OY728150.1, read as the reverse complement.
GAACCTCCAAATTCTAGAATGAAAGCTCGGAGCATTTCTTCAAGCACCTAGATCATACGCTCAGACTGGCCATCTTTCTGGGGATGATATGTTGTACTCAAAAGTACCTATGTACCCAAATCCCTTTGAAGCTCCAGCTAGAACCGAGAAGTAATGTGTGTATCCTTGTCTGAAAAAATGGAGTATGGAACTCCATGCCGACGTATGATTTCTCGGATGTATAGTCATCCCAGATCATCAACACTGATGGTCTCCTTGATCGGTAAGAAGTGAGAAACCTTCATAAGCCTATCGAAGGCAACCCAAAAAATAATTGTTCCCTCGAGGCGACCTCGACAATCCATTCATGAAATCCATCGCAACATCGTTCCACTTCAACTATTGAATAGGAAACTGCTTTAAAAGGAATGCTGGTCGTTGATGCTTCGCATTCACCTGATGACAAGTATAACACCTCAAGAAGAAACCAGAAACATCTATCTTCATACCTGACCACCAGTACTGGCGATGAAGATCCCGATACATCTTGGTGACACCAGGATGAACTACCCGAATTGAGGAATGAAAATCCTACATCATCTCCTCGTGTATGTCTACTGGCACCCATATGCATCCCTGGAAACGCAAGATCTCATCCTCTATCACTATCCATCTAGGAAGATGGTCATCTCCTGACACACTCTCCCGCAAGACAAGGCCTTCTGAGTCTGATAGCTGCCTCATTCGTGCCTGATCATAAAGTGTAGAGGTTACAACTACAAAAGATAGGTATGTTTATCCCTATCTATAATGCACCTCCAGATTCATCTTAGAGAACAGATCCATAAGCTTCCACTCACTACTGGCCTCTGGAACTGCCTGAATCTGAGTTCTCCTGCTGAACGCATCTGCCACTGCGTTGCCCTTTCCAGGCATATAGGCAAGCTCCAACTAAAAAGACTGAAGGTACTCGACCCAACTGTGCTATCTCAAATTCAGATAACGCTGAGTGAAGATGTACTTGAGACTCTTGTGGTCGTTGAAAACCATATAGTGCTCTCCAAGAATGTAATGCCTCCAACAACACAAGGCATGAACAAAAACTTCCAACTCTAGATCATGCGTTGGGTAGTTCCTCTCATTAGGCCTCAACTTCCGACACCCTTACACAACGACTACATCTCCCTGCATAAGCACATCGCCCAGCATGATACCTGAAGCATCACAATAAACAGTATAGCTCTTGCATGGATCTGGAAAGACTAGTATCGGTGCTGACTTCAACCTTCCCTTTAGCTCCTGAATGGTTGACTTACAAGAATATGACTATAAGAACTTCTCCCCCTTCTTTGTCAGACCTTTACATGGTGCTGCTAGGCAAGAAAAGTCATAAATGAAGCAGCTGTAGTATCCATCCATCCCTAGAAAAATTTGTACCTCATAAACATTCTTCAGTTTCTCCTAGGAAACTACAGCTCTCACTTTCTCTAGGTCCACAGATACTCCTTCCTATGAGATGACGTGACCCATGAAGTGAATATGACCCATCCAAAAGTGGTACTTCAGGAGTTTAGCAGAAAGTCGATGCTCTCTCATTGTACTCATAATGATCTCATGATGGGTATCATGGTCGTGTTGAGTGTGAGAGTACACCAAGATATCATCCACTAAGACCATGATGAAGGAATCCATGTTATGATGGAACACATGGTTCATTAGTGGCATGATAACTGATAGAGCATTCGTTAGACTGAATGGTATAACAGTATACTCATAGAGACCATACCTGCTCCTAAAGGCTGTCAGAGGTATATCTGATGGTCTAACGCGCAACTGATGATAACCAGACCTCAAATAGATCTTTGAGAACACACGGTCTCCTAGAATCTAATATAAAAGATCATCAATTCTCGGCAAGGGATATCGGTTCTTGTCCATCAACTGGTTCAGCTTATGGTAATCTACACAAAGCCTATGGGTATCATCTGCCTTCTTCGCAAACAAGACATGCGAACCCCCAGGAGATGTACTGGGTCAGATGAAAACCTTTTCCTACAACTTATATAATTGCTTCTTGAGCTCCTGAAACTTAAGTGTAGTTATCCTATAGAGAGGAATGGTCACCGGTGCCGCTCCTGGAACTATCACAATAGAGATGTCTACCTCATGCTCCAGACGAAAACCTATAAAATTCTATGGAAATACATATCTGAAATAATCCACCACTAGAGGAATGTCCAACAGTGAAGTACCCTGATCATCCAGATAAATACTAGCTATATGGGCCATAACCCTTCCTACACCATGATGCTCAATTCGTACTCGACTCGCCTGAACATCCTATTCACCTCTATGAAGATAATTTTCACCCGTTGGTGAAATGAAACTCACCCTATGGTGATAACAATCGACGACTGATTATAAGGGAACCAACCAGTCAATATTGAGAATGAAATCATAACATGTAATCTCTAGGACTTAGAGATCCAACAATAAATGATACCATACAACCTCGAGAGGGAACTCTATGCACTGACGTACACTAGATGTCCTCGTCCCCAAAGGTGTGTCTATTGTCAACAAGTCGGATGAAGAAATGATACAGAGCCCAAGGCTCTCCACAACAGAAACAGAGATAACGCTATTGTAGCACCAGTATCAAAAAAAGATGAAGATAAAACTAAGGCTACTATGATCGTACCTCGAAATGTAGAAGGTCCGGGATATTTCTCCTGATAGGTCTGCTCCACCGCAAATGTTTGTCCTGCCCCGCAGCCTTGTGACCCTGCTTGACCACTCTGAGCTAATCCTCCCTGTTAATGCTGAAATATAGGTAACTGGCTGCCACGACCTCGACCACCACCTCAGGCCAAATGGCCGTATGAACTCCAGTTCCCCAATAGGTGAGAAACTGTTGGTGTTTCTCCTAAATGAGGAGTCATGGAAGAACCCCCATCACCAGATACTGGTGAAAAAACCTGGCAGAAACGCTGAAGGTGACCCATTGTTCCGCAACATCGACACTCCACATGATCTCTCTGGCATTGCGGCCTCGTGTACCATGCCTTTCCACACTGGTAGCATACTACCTGGCTACCTAAATATGTATCTATCCTCCTCATATCACCACGCATTGACTCTCTATAGTGCTTCATGTTTCCAATTGGAGGAGTACTAGCTCTGGAAGCAGAACCGCCCTAGATCACAGCTCCAGAGTCACTCAGATTGCGCTCTGCAATCAGTGAATAGTTGACGATGGAAGTGAAATAAGTCATCCAAATGATATTCACATGCGAGAAGACCTACTGCCTGAGAACATCCTCAAACTTCCTTGCTAAGAACATCCCATCTCCACCACTGAGTGGTGTGAAACATCGAAACTCAGTGAAACGAGAGGAATACTCCATAACAGAAAGAGTACCCTACTATAGACTCATGAACTCCCGGGATCGATCATACCTCAGTGTCTCTGAGTAGAAGTAGTCGTAAAACACCCGCTGGAACTCCTCCCAAGACATAACATGTTGATGACCTGCCTGTAAGATCACATCCCACAACCTCTTGGAGGACTCTCGTATCATATTGGTAGAGATCTTGATTCGCCTCTATGGAGGCTTTTCCAGATATTCAATGATTGTCAGCATGGATTTTTTCCCTGACTCTACAGCCTGTGGTCCTCCTTCCCCTGAGAAAGTAGGAGGATGTTGTTGCTGGAAAACCCATGTCAAGTCTTCCATGGTCATGGATGGAGGAATTGGTCACTAAAAGGTCTACATCATCCTCATAAATCCTTCCCGAAACTGTGCATCAGCTCCTGCAACATGTACGACAGCCGCTGCCAATGCTGTCATGAATGGGGGATCAGCAGGAAGTCCCAGATCAGCAATATTTGGCGTCTGATCACTATCCTTCAACTGATGTACAACCAGAGGACGTCTCAGAGGCATAGCTCTGATGATCAAAAGCATACCTTAGATCAAAAATATCAAGGACAAAGAACAAAGGAGTACAAAATGGAAACAAGGGAAGGATACACTCAAGTTTTACAAAACATGAATACAAGGCATGTATAAACTCTACATAGTGTGTACTTAACTCTATTCCACTACATGAGTCTCCTTGCACGACTAACCCACACGGTCTTCATAAACTAAGACTACACAGCATGTTCCCTGTGGACACAGGCTGTAGCAAACAATGTTTCAATGACCTGTGTTTTTAGTTACACGCCAGTGTACACGAATGAGGCTACATAGTGTGTTCCAAACAAACATGAGGTGTACTTGAAAAATTTTTCCGACCTATTTTTTTGGAGAAATGGCTAGGTACATGCCTGACCCTTACACTGTGTGTTCCGATCAAACACGGCGTGCATAGGAGAAGACAACATCATCTCGTGTTGTTCGTGACATAGCTGGGTACCTAGAAAAAGGCTACACGATGTGTTCATACAAAACACGGCATGTATTACAAGAGCTTCCCCAACCCGTGTTGTTAGTGAAATAGCTGTGTACACAGATCACTACTACACGTCATGTATCTACCATACACAGCGTGTTCCTAGAGATTTTTTAAAACCCGTGTTTCTTCTCACACAGTCAGTGACATGGTTTAAAAACTACACAACATGTATATATAAATTGCAAGCTGTGTATTCTGGGTTTTTCCGGGCAGTAGCTCTGAAACTACACCGAATCCTAGAATACACTGAAAAAAAAGCATGAAGGTGCCAAATTCTGATCTGTGAGGGCCCATACTCCCCGTGAACCAAAGCTTGGCATCATTTACATATCATATATAAAGGAATCAAGTCGATGATCCACCATGTTACGATTCATGATGGACCATAGCACATGAAGAACGAAAATTTGGCGTTCATTTAAGCAAGGTAAAACATAAATAACCTCTCTATCAATCTGCAAGGATTATATCAAAGCATCTATCATAATAGCATGCATAATCTACAAAATTTATATCACAACAACATGGAATTGCTAATTAACCCTATATGGAATGACAAGAATGCATGGAATGTGATTTCTAACAAGAGCCTATATGATGTGTGAGATGGCATACCCTCATCTCATTGGGTTGCGACAGAAATAGAACCACAATATGAAAAAAAAATAACAACACAAAGCATGTGAATCACTCTAGGTGAAATCACATCAACTGAAACATAGAAAAATCAGAAAACTGTAATAAGCGAGGCATATTGGCTTTTCCCTATACACATGTTAGCTAATCCCAAGCGTAGTTTAATACGAAGTACCGAATCCATCCTATCCCTGGATAATGGTTCCAAACTGTAATTCAATAGAATAGACACCCTTTGATACCACTTTGTAATGTACTGGTTCCAGAAGCCACCCAGAGGCGCCCCATACCAGGTTAGTCAAATGGCCTCAAGCGCATTTCCCCAAATGCTAGAGGCTGCCGACTAGCAGCACGGGCCATGGGTGTGATAATGGGGAAACTATGCCCTCATTGGAAGAGTACATAGTGGAAGAGAAAAAAAAACAACACTAGCGGAAGCAGAAAACATCTATACAAGATTAAACAGTGGAAGTCTGAAAAATAAACAATTGGGGAAGAATATAAGATTATGATGCATGATACATATATGTCTAGGAAAGTATCAAAACAAGTCACAATGCTGAATACAGTACTATACCAAAGTACTAAAGAAAATCCAATGAGAAACTTCACAGCATCACAATCCTCAACTAGATCCCATGCTCTCCAGCTCCAGTGCAATCAAGAACCTGAAGTAGAAGGACACATTCCCTTATCTATACCTGCAACAGTATAATCATTTTGGGCCCAAAAACATGACCTAAATAGTGTGTGAGACAAGGTCTCAGTAATCAACCACCGAACGATCTATGCCTAATAGTCAGTGAATATATGGAAAGAAAAAGTACAAGAAGCAGTAAACAAGATAGCACACAACAGCTACAATCCAAAGTTTCTAGCATATAAACAGAAACAAGTAAATAGTCACTGAAGGAAGCAGAAAAAACAGGTAACCTCTGGCTAGTTATCACAACCTAACACTTATGGATCAAACTACAAGCACTGGCATCCCTTTGGGAGGCACACACATAGTCTCACCCCTCTAGTTTAGCTAAAGAAATAATAGACTCTCTAGGGAAGCACTCACCATCAATTCCCCTTATAGTCTCATTTCGTACTAAAGGCTCTTTGGGGAATCACTCAATGTCTCTTCCCCCCTATAGCCCACGTCGAGTAACTACATAAAATATTAGGAATCAGTCAACATCAATTCCCCTGTGGTCTCGCATCGTAAATTAATGACACTCTAGAGAATCCTTTAAGTACATTCTACCTATGGTCTACTACACTAGGTTCTAATAGCCTTGTGTAAAACAAACATGCATAGCGTGCATATCACCCAAAGTAAACCTCAAGAACTACTTGGCTAGCATTGTATGGCATAACAACATAATAGTACAACAGTTCCACTATCCTACAACTAGGCATGACAACTGGAAAAAAGCCTTACAGGAAAAACATGCATGGAAAAACATCCAGAGCACAATAAAAAAACTACCCTATTCACAAGCATTGACCTCTACTAATGCAATCATGAAAATCAGGCAAACAACAAGTGAAAAAATAGGAAACACACAATACTCTGTTCAAGGGAATTGGTGGAATTGCACAAAATATTCAAAGACATCCTACAGAAAGGCACAAACCACCTACCTTCATCCCAAGAGATTGATATATTTGAACCACGAGGCTTTATTCCCCTTAGAACATCGGTGATATGAGAAAAAGTTCAAAATTCTCAACCCAAGATATCTTGATAAAGAGGAGGAATTGGATAAAAAATGTTCTAGGAGAAGGAAGGGTTTACCACTGCTGTTCCAATGCAATCGACGATGACCGATTCAAATAACGGACGGAGGCTCGGGGGCTAGGAGAAGTTCTGCTGCCATACAGGTTCTCTCGGATGAAGAACCTGAAGAAGATGCGAGTTCTGTCCTTCAGGCATGACTCCTGGTCGTTTAATGAAAAAAAGTACATAGTAAGTAATTCTGGGGTACACTGTGTGTACATGGCCTTTCCATACTCTTCTTTAAGTGGCCTCTACATCTCCCCTACACATCGTGTGTGTCGGCCGGACATGGCTAGCACACGGCTTGATGCTGCATCAATGTACATAGTGTGTACATATAATGTACATGGTGTATACTTAAGAAATTTCCATATTTTCCTCATTTTCTCAAAAATGACTTGAAAATATAAAACATACCTGAAACAAAGATCTGGGTTCTTACATCCCCCCTGATGTAATATTTAATGATATTTTCTTGATTGGATGAAGTGGTATTGAATTTGATATTTCTTTGTGAGTGTTCTAGGTTAGATCATCATGATTGGGAGGTATTTTCCTAGACTGGTTAATCATTAAAAATTCATTAATATTTTTTATCCAGAAAAAAAAATCATTTAATAGGTATCTAATTTAATTGATAATGTTTTCTCATGATTTTATTTTTTGAATTTTGGGTGTTGGGGGTCATGGGAGGATGTTTGGTGGGAGAATGATGGAGAAGGTATTGGTTCAACTTGAAATTTAAATTGAAGAATTTTGTCATGCTGTGATAGAGTGTGTATATCTATGGACCATAAGGCTATTAAATATTAATGAGATGTTCTGGTGTGAGAATTAGTTCATTGTGTTTTATGTTGTTTTTTATCTGGTTGTAAATTATTTGTGGCATTATAAGTTTAATTATGCAATAATTGTTAAGATATGATTGTTGAGTTCCATTATGTTTTGGAATATAAGGTCTATTACATCATGGAAATTGTCATTATATCACGATTTATGAGTATTTTTTTTATAAGTCTTGGGTAAAATTTAATGAAACATGTGGGTTGTTTCATAGTTGTGGTTTGGGATATATCATGAATAAGGTAGAATAACCAGATATGCAAAATTCTTCTTGGAATTATATTTTATTGTTTAGGTGTTAGTCATTACACCATAAACATACTTGTTTATATTGAAATTTATTTAGTTTATTATGTTGTTCCGGCTACAGGTATAGGTGTTGTAGAACCTGCAGTTTGTTTCTTTTCATTCATGATATAGTGGTGGTTTAAACTGCTGCTAAATATATTTTGTTTGTGAAGGCTTTAAAACCCTACTATATTATGGTATTTTTTATGTTTTTGGTTAAACCCACTGCTAAATATGACAATATATGACTTTTTGGAGGTTTTATCCATATTAATTCTACGTTTTTTTGGTATAGGGTTCAGACATGAGATGTAGTTTTATCCACCACAAAATTGCATTTATTTTATTAAGCCAAAACTGCAGAGAAAAATACAAAACCACTACGACATGTGAATTTTATGACACTTCCCAGAAACAATTACTAAATGTAAGAAACAACAACAAGGTGATTGTAGAATCCAATTTTAGAAGTGGAATTCTGAAACTGTTGTTGGACCATTTAGTAGTGGTTTAAACTACCGGCAGATAAAAACACTCTCACTATATGGGCATTTTTTCATAGTGTTTGGTTATTCAGTTACGACTTATATGATGGGGAATTCCATATATCACATTTTTTCTATTATAAACTATATAAATTGGCAGACATGAAAAAATGGGTGAGACTATTACAACTTCAAATATGGGTGTTCCTAGATAACATTCCAAAACAACTTGTAATGATTATTTTGGAATTCCATCATATGTTTATTCCAATTAGATGGGTTTTATGAATAATATTATAAATGTTAAAGAAAATGGTATTAATGTCATTTTTTTAGTTAATAATGTTTATTAAAATCATGATGGATATCACATAGATTATGAAAATTGATTTTAATGACTCTCAACATTTCCATGTTTTCAAATTTTAAGATCCAAGTATTCATAGGTATGAGTTCAACTATGATTCCCCCATTCACTCTTATTATGTGGTTTTACACGTATAAAATTCTTATTTTCATCGATGACATTCAATGTATAATACTTAAGAATACTATTACCAATCATTTGATCTCAACCTTCCTATGTTTATTTTTTCCAATTTATAAAGAACAATAACGAATGAGTTATGTATATAATGGATTCCATATGGATAATTATTATGACATAATGTGGAATAGTAAAAGATATGTAAAGTGGGAGAAATGATAATTTGATGAAAATGGTGTTTTTTATGTATGTTTTTCTCATTATTCTATAATCTATAAACCGAAATGGTCCTTGATAATATAAGTGATCTATTTGTTCCTTTGAGGTTGTATGGTCTGAACCCAAAATCAAAGGTCAACTCTAGTGTTACACTAACAACTAGCCTAAGTGATCAAATCTTTCATTGGATGTAGTATGGTTTGAACACTATTATGTTCATAATCAATGATCTCCATAAATTCATGTTATGAGGGGAGACATACTAATCGAAACACTGCATTATTAATGTTTCATATGATTATTTTATCATTAATAATGTGTATCAGAAATTTTATATGAGACAATTGTTAATTTATATCAAGATTATTTTCATTTCATTAATGATGAAAATATTAAAGTATTAACTCATATAGAGGTATATTTCATTAGGTAAATCATTGTAACATCATGTGACATTATAGTTGTTTAAAATTATTGAATAGCTTAAATTATGGTCTTGGAGTCAGGGATAATGTAAGAATTAAGACTTGAACGGGGATCCAGAGTATTAAAAATATCCAGAATATGTTAATGAATGCTATTTAGAAGAAAATAGGATTTTGGATATGAATGGTTATAAATTTTTTATGTTTCATTATTTCATAAATTTTAGTGGTAAAATTGATATGTTTCATTTTATAAGAATTGTAATACACACGGTACTTGATTTATGAGGGTACTCAAATGATTGGGTAGTATCCTATGTATTGGTTAGATGTGTAATATTTTTAATGTGTAATGGTACTCAAACAAAATGGTAAAACCGAACTCAATAAACAATTAGGGTCAGTGTTGGATGCCCCAATGATGTGTGAGTGTTTCCTAGAGATACGTAATGACATTCCTAATAATACATAATAAAAACCATTAGATTCTCAATGAATCGTATGGGTGGTTTAAATGACATATAAAAATTAATATATTGTGATCAAGGGTTAATTACATGATACATAATGTTCACCCTACATATAAGGCTTAATATGTTAGTGTTAACAATGTTATGTCAAAAAATAAAGTAGTATACGATATTTAATGGTTGTCATGATGATAAATAATGGTTGTTTTTGGGATACACATTGGTTTATCTACAGATATATAAAAATTTATTTTAAAAAAATAAAAGTATAACCATTATAATATATAATCTTTTCTTGAGTTTCTTGGGAAACTTTAGGTTCCAAAAACTGTATTGTTACATATGAGTATCCAATATGATACATACATGTTACTCTGATGTGTAAGGGTCTAAATTTGAAATTTAATAGAAATGTATGGGTATCCTTACTAATATTTGTGGATGATAGTTTGGGTGAAACATAATGATTTATTCACATATTTTTATATCAAATGGTTTCACATATGGGTTCGATACGTTTCAATAATATAGTATGATATTATGGAAGCTATGAGGATAAAAATAGGATGTAATTTTTTAATTTTTTATTTAAAAATTCCCAAAAAGGATCATCAAAATTAATATTTTCTAATAACAGTGTTTTAACCCCTATTACCATCTTCTATTACATTTGACCCCCACCATCAATGAAGATTATAATCATTTTGACTAATTATTTTTGGTATGATCTTATTACATGGTCCCTCAATCATTATTGTACATACCGTTTTTTGGTGTCTCTATAAATGGTATTGCACAAAATCCAATAGATCATGGAGAAATAAACTTGATATTGTGGGTATTTGAGGTGTTTTGGCATGCTAAGGGCCCTCAGAGGATTTAAGCACTATGAATTCAATGAATTCTATATTTATTTCACTATTGGGAATTATTTATCGATTTCTACTAGTTTGGGTAAAAATAATAAATGCATTAAATTTTAAATAATTAATTTTTTTTTTCTAGTTGTTTGAGTGGATATCGAGTTTCATTTGAACCCCTTTCTCATTGTTTAAACCCTAACATATATCCCAATGAGAAGTTCCCTAATTTTATATATGTATTAAATATATAATTAATACATTTTTATTGTGTAAGTTAATATTAATTGGTTTATAGTTTTTTTTGATATATTTTTGTGTAGTTATAGGCTCATGTGGTTGGGATATGGATATTAGAATAGGGAAGAGAATATGTGTTAGGCATTGAGGTTATCATAATGGTATATTACTCCAGATGAATTTGGTGTCCTTTATATTACAATGTCTATTTATTATTTGGTGATTTTTTGTTTGTGTGTGAAAAATATTTTTATTGTTCATTGCATGTAATGTGAAATTGTGTGATATCACTAATATAGATTCACTAATTTTATCCCATCTTATCGTTAAATAATGAAAACAAATTCATTAAAAGAGTTCATAGGTGGCATATTGGTCAATCTAGTGATGGTGGTACTCTTTAATGATTGTTGATGTAATTCCATGGATTAAAAAGGTAAATGGGATATCCTTTTTCAATGATTATTTTAATGAGTTTTTAATAAAAATGTGATTTATAAAAATATATTTTAATATTGAATTACATGTATAATGGGATGATTTTATATGATGTTTTAGAAATGGTATTTCAAAAAAGTGGGGTTTTTTTAAAGATTAGTTTTGTTGAATTTTGACTAAGGTACTAGTATTATTGAATATAGAATGTGATTAATTTCATATTGTTTTATAAATAGGATTATCACATGGTTCTTAAGGGAAATATCGAATGGATTGGTTTTATTTGTTGTGGATGACCATGTGTAAAGAATTCCCAATTTTTAAGTGATTTTATTTTTTCTTGGGCTTTTCATAATGATTACTCAGTATAATATTGTTGTTTCAAGATGATGGAAAATATTATTATAACATATTTACCTTTATGATTTTTTTACAAATTAGAAAATTTGAAAAACAAATAAGTGACAAGTTATATATTTTTTAAAAAATTGTTTCTTTTTTCAAAATAATAATTGAATGATATTTTTTATTTAATAAAAATAAAATTTCACTATAAATAAAGATAAGTATTTAATATCATAAAACTTAGAAATCATTTTACATTTTTATATATGTTCATATATTAAATTATTTCCTCATTTTGGTTTTTATAAACATGTATATATTTATATGTATATGTATATATTTTGATAAAAAAAATAATATTTGGTTTTAATAAATAAATTATATGAATTATAATTTTTATCATTAAAAATTTATAATTATTTTTATTAAGGTAAATGATAAGGTTATAGATATAATATTGTTACATGTATTTTGAAATAATTTTTAAAAAATTATAAAAGTAATTACAATATAAATTATTATAAAATATTGGAAGTTATAAAACAATTAGGAAAATTATATATATTATTATTTTTTTGGATTATTAATTTGGTTTAAAATGATATCAAAAATTGAACAATATAATATAAATTTAAATTATATTAATATTTTATTAATTTTATTATTATTTTTGTATAGTTTATATTATGAATGTTACATAATATATATATATATTAGTTTTATATAAAAAATGAATGATGATAAAACGATTTAATATATATAAATATAATTTTTAAAATATTAGATAAAAAATTCAATTTAAAAATATTTCAATACATAAAATTCAGTAAACATTTTCGTAAAAATATATTTGATTATTAATTTTTTAATTCGGAATATTAATGAAATTATATTAAATAAATGATAAGAATAATAAGAAAATGAAACAAAATATTTAATGATGAATAGGAGGAGTCATCTTACTCCAGCGGCCCCACTCCGATGACATGCCACATAATTGGTGATGTTGTCCTCCTCTAATAAGAATGACAGTAGTGACCACTACAACCAACCACAATCCATACCCATGTAGTGGACCACCTGATGTTTAGTCACATTTCACCTCGTTGGTGTTATTGTTTTTTCTAATCACACCCCAGACCATCAACCTCCTAACTAGTCATTGTTTGTATCTTCCTCACCACAAACCGAACTCATCTAACCAAATTATGTTTTCCCCATCGTGATTTCATGGTAAATTACCTTCATCATCGTCTCTTGAGAAGGGTTATTTTATCGCATAGAAGATCATCATTGATAGAACCAAATATATAAAAAATTTAGCAGTTTGATCATCAAAGAGGAATGATATATTATGGTAAGGATGGTATTCAAAAACAACTCTTCTGTGAACATCCATAGTTACCGATGTGTTGAAGTGGTGAATAATGTTTATTGAAAATAATAAAATAAAAAATCCAAGAAATTATTGTAGGCGGAATATTAAAATAAGGAAAAATAAATAAATCCACATGTGGGATAGTATAGAAACCCATTTCATGAGAAGAATGTATAAGGAACACCAAAAAAAATTTAACAATAAATTACGATTTGAAAATATAATATTTATGTCATGCTCCGGTCACCAATTGTTTGTTTTATAGTCTATTTAGAATACATATCTCAATATTTACAAATCACACCTAAATTGTTTCACTATTAAAAAAATTGGGCACTTACTATGGTTAGAGAGAGATGTAGATAAGATAAAAATCGTGTAACAATAATTTTTCATTTAGGAGGGAGAGCCTTGAATTGCTTCTACTGCATATTTCTGGTATTTGATGTTGTAGTTTTGAATAATATATTTTTATAAATTCATATATATATATGTAATAATATTTAGAATTCACATATACCCTTATAAGCTACCCAATTTTAAAAAAAATCATTCTATGGTATTATATTAATTATTATGTTTCAAAGATTATTTTGATCTTCAATGTAAAATAATAACAATTTTTTTGTATAAAAAATTATTTAAGAGTATTTTCTTTTTTCAATTAATATTTCAATTTATTGGTTATTATTTTATATAAATAAAAGTGATCACTTTTTGAGTGATTTATATGAACAATATTTTTATATCAATGTTTTCATTTTATGTGAAAAAGAATATTGCAATTAAATGGGGTTTATGAATAATATTCGCATAGTCAAGGAAAATTGTTTTAATGCTAATTTTTTTTGGATTATAATTCTTCTTAAAATAAATATGGATATCACATGGATCATGTTAATAAATTATTAGGACTCTCAACATTTCCATGTTTTCATATTTGAAGATCCAAATATTGATGGGTATGAGTTCAATTATGATTCTCTCATGAACTCTTATTATGTTTTCTTACAATTATGAAATTATTATTTTCATTGATGACATTAAATTTATACTACATAAAAATACTATTAACAATCATTTGATTTCACCCTTCTGATGATTATTTTATTTTTAAATTAATAAAGAACAATATCGAATGAGTTCTGTGTATAAGAGATTACATATGGATAATGATTATGACATAATGTGGAATAATGAATTATAGGCAAAGTGGAAGAAGTGATAATTTTATGACATAGGTTTTGTTTATGTATGTTTTTCTCATAATTCAATAAACTATAAACTGAAATGGTCCTTTATAATCTAAGTGATCAAATTTTTTCCTTTGAGGTCGTATGGTTTGAACCCAAAATAAAAGGGTGACATGGTTGTTGCACTGAAAACTATCCTTAGTGATTAAATCATTAATTTGATCTAGTATGGTTTTAACACCATTATTTTCATACTCAATGATATCCAAAAATTCATTTTATGATGGGAGACATACTAATAGAAACACTACATTATTAATGTGTCATATGATTCTTTTATCGCCAAGAAAGTGTATCAGTACTTTTACATGAGATAATTGTAAATTTATATCAAGATTAATATAATTTTATTCATGATGAATATTATAATGTATTAACGCATGAAGAAGTATCATTCATTATGTAAATCGTTGTAACATCATGTGACATTATAGTTGGTGAAAATTATGGAACTATTTAATTTATAGTCTTAGAGTCAGGTATATTGTAAGAATTATTAAATGAATGGGGATATTGAGTTTTAAAAATTTCTAGAATATATTTATGAATGTATTTTGGAACCAAATAGGTTTTTTGGATATGAATAGTTATGAATTTTTCAGGATTCATTATTTCATAAATTTTAGTGGTAAAATTAAAGTGTGTCCTTTTGTAAGGGTTGTAATACACAAGGGTATTTATTTTTGAGGTTACTCAAATGATTGGGTAGTGTCATATTTATTGGTTATATGAGTAATATATGTTATGTGTAATGGTACTCAAACATAGTGGTAAAACCTAACTCAATAAAAAATGAGGGTACGTGTTGGAAGACCCAATGATGTGTTAGTGCTTCCTAGGGATATGTAATGGCATGTCTAATAATACAGAATAAAAACTTTTAGTTTCTTGATGAATCATATTGGTGGTCTAAATGACATATAATAATTAATATATTGTGATCAAAGGTTTAATACATAATACATAATGATCCCCTACATACAAGGGTTAATATGTAAGTTTCACCTGAGTTACATCAGAAAATAAAGCAGTGTACAATATTTAATGGTTGTCACAATGATAAATAATGGTTGTTTTTGTGATACACAATAGTTTATCTATAGGTGTATAAAAATTAATTTTTAAAAAATTAAAGGGTTACCATCCTAATATATAATTTCAACTTGATTTTCTTATGAAACATTAAGTTCAACAAATTTTTTGGATACATAATAGTAGCCAATATGATGCATACATGTTACTCTGATGTGTATGGGTCCAAATTGGAAATGTAACTGATATGTATGGGTATCCTTACTAATATTTAAGGGTGTTATTTTCTTTGAAAGATATTTATTTATTCACATATTTTGATATCAAATTTATACACATATGGGTTCCATACATTTCAAAAATATTGTATACTAAGATGGGGGTTGTGGGGTTAATAATAGGATGGTATTCTGAATTTTTTAATTAGAAAAACCCAAAAAGGATCATCAAAATTATTATTTTATAATAGGAGTGTTTTAAACCCTATTACCATCTTCTATTACATTTGAACCTCACAATCTATGGAGATTATAATAATTTTGACTAATTATTTGTGGTATGATCTTATGACTTGGTCCATCAATCATTTTTATACATACCACTTTTGGTGTCTCTAGGAATGGGTTTGAAAAAATTCCAATAGATCATGGAGAAATAAATTTGATATTGTGGGTATTTGATGTGGTTTGGAATGATATGGGCCCTCAGAGGAATGAAGAACTAGGATTTTAGTGGATTCTATAGGTATGGCTCTGTAGGGAATTATATTTTAATTACGACTGGTTTGGGTAACAATTATAAATGCATTAAATTTTAATTTTTTTTATTATTTTTTGTTCTATATGTATGAGTGGATATAGTCGTTAATTTGAACCCCTTTCTAATTGTTTAATCCCTAATATATCTCTGAATGAGTAGTTCCCTAATTTTTATACAGGTATTAATTATGTAGTTAATACATTTTTATCATGTAAGTTAATATTAATTGGTTTATAGTTTGTTGGGAAATATTTTGGTGTAGTTACAGACTAATGTGGTTGGGATATGGATATTAGTAAATGGAAGAGCATATGTGATAGTGGTTGAGGTTATCATAAAGGTATATAACTCCAGATAAATTTTGTGGCCTTTATATTACTATGTCTATTTCTTATTCAGTGATTTTTTATATGTATGTGAATTTTTTTTTCATTTCATGTGATGTGAAATTGTGTGATATTACTAATAAGTATTCACTAATATTATTTAAACTTATCATTAAATAAGGGAAACATAGTCATTAAAAGAGTTCATTGGTGGTGCCTTGGACAATCTAGGTATGGTGGTACTAATTAAATATTGTTTATGTAATTCCATGGATTAAAAAGGTAAATGGGTATTCGTTTTTCAATGACGATATAATATCTTTTTTTAATAAAAATTGTATTTATAAAAAATGATTTTAATATTGAATTTCATGGATAATGGGGGTATTTTATATGATGTTTTAGATATGGAATTTCAAAAAGATGGGTTTTCTAAAGATCATTTTTTTGGAATTTTGACCAAGGTACTAGTATTAATGAATATTTAATGTGATAAATATCAGTGTTTTATAAATTGGATTTTCACATGTTTTTTAAGGTAAATATAGAAGGGATTGGCTTTTTTATGGATGTCCATGTCTAAGAAATGCCCAATTTTTAAGTGATTTTATTTTTTCTTGGGTTTCTTCATAATGATTTCACGGTATAATATTGTTCCTTCAAGATGATGATATTTTTTAGTGGAACATATTTTTCTTTATGATGTTTTTCTACAACATAGAAAATTATTAATACAAATAAGTGATTAGTTATATAATTTTTTAAAATTGACTATTTTATCAAAATAATAATTGAAATGATGTGTTTTAATTTATAAAAATAAAATTTGATTATAAATCTAGATAAGTATTTAAAATCATACAAATTAGAAATCATTTTTCTTTTTTATAAATGTTTATATATTAAAATATTTCCTCATTTTGGATTTTATAAACAAATATATATTTATATGTATATGTATATATTTTGATAACAAAATAATTGTTTCTTTTAATAAATATATTATAGGAATTATAATTTTGGTAACTAAAATTTTGTAATTATTTTTATTAAGGTAAATGATAAGGTTATCGAAATATCAATTTTACAGTTATTATGAATTAGTTTTTAAAAAATGTTATAAATAATTACAATATAAATAAGTATATAATATTGAAAATTATAAAATTTTTAATTTTTTTGGATTATCAATCTGGTTTAAAATGTTATAAAAAATTGAAAAATATACTAATAATTAAAATTATTGAAATATTGTACGAATGTTATAATTTTGTTTGTATAGTATATATTATGAATTTTACATAATATATATTTATTTTATTTTTATAAAATAAATTATTACTGATAAACACCTTTAATATATATAAATATAAATTTTCAATTATTAGATAGAAAATATAATTATAAAATATATCAATAAATAAAATTCAATATATATTTCCATAAAATTATATGTTATTATTAATTTTTTAATTTGGAATATTCATTAAATTATATTAAATAAATTAAAATAATAATATAAAATGAAGCAAAATATTTAATGATTAACAGGAGGAGTCATCTTCCTCTAGTGACCCCACTCCGATGACATGCCACATCATTGTTGATGTTGTCCTCCTCTAATCAGACCGACACTAGTGAACAATACTACCAATCACAAGCCATACCCATGTAGTGAACCACCCAAAGTTTAGTCACATTTTACCTCACTGGTGATATTTTTTTTCAGATCACACCCCAGACCATCTATCTCTTAACAAGTCATTGTTTCTATATTCCTCACTGCCAACTGACCTCATCTAACCAACTGAAACTTTCCCCATTATAATTTCATAGTAAATTACCATCATCACCATCTATGAAAAATGGATATTTTATCGCATAGAGGATCATCATCGATAGAAACCAATCTATAATTTTTTTTTGCAGTTTGATCATCAATAAAGAATGATTTATTAAAGTAAGGATGGTATTCTGAAACTGATCTTCTATGAACATCCATGGTTACCAACATGCAGAACGAGTGAATCATGTTTATATAAAATAATAAAATAAAAAAATTCATGAAATGATTATAGGTGGAAAATTAATATAATGAAAAATAAAAAAATCCACATGTGGGATGGTATATATACCTATTACATGGGAGGAATGTATAAAGAACGACAATACAATTTACCAATAAATTACTATGTGAAAATATAATAATAATTTCATGTTCATGTCACCAATGGTTTCTTTTATAATATATTTTGAAGGCATATCTAAATATATACACAACACGCCTACTTTTTTACACTATTAAAATAATGGAGCACTTACTCTGGATCGAGACAGAGTAAAGAAGATACAAATCCTGTAACAATAATTTTTCATTTAGATGGGAGAGCCTCAATGTGATCCTACTGCATATTCCTATTATTAGATATTGTTGTTTTTAAAATTTTATTTATATAAATGCATACATATATGTAATAATATTATGAATTCACATATACCCTTATAAGGGACCCAATTTTATAAATTCATTATATGGTCTTATATTAAAAATTAGGTTTTGAAAGATGATTATCTTATTCAATGTAAAATAAAACAATTTTTTTTATTTTATAAATAAATATATTTATAATATTTTATTTGTTGAATTAAAATTCCAATGTATTATTTATTGTTTTATTTAAATAGAAGTGATCATTTTTTAGTGATTTATATATACAATATTTTTATATCAATGTTTTCATTTTATGCGAAAACTTTTGTTGCACATCCATCTATGTTATTTATAAATTATATATGTCCATAATCTAATATATTGTCGAAATTTTATGTAATATAATTAAATAATTATTTTAATTTATTCAGAAGTTGTATTTATGTTTTTTATATAATTTTATATAATTAAGGATTTATCATAGTTATTTTTATAAATTAATAAAAAATTAGACTGGGTCATGTAATGAAAATTTAAAGAATATTTTAATTTATGATAATAATTTATTTTTGGTTTTGAAATGGTTTTTGGGTTATGAGTAAAAAAGTCATGACCGTTTAAAATGTATTTTTAAATTATAGAACTAGAGTATTGAATGAAATTTAATGGTATGACTAGTATTATCCTGACCCTAAGGGGACATTTTTCTATAGGTGATATGGCTACATGGCCTCATGGATTTAATATGGCATAATATGTATCATAAATAATCCAAAAAAGATATTATTCTCAAAATAGAGTAATCTAAATATGTATTTCCAAATAATTATTTTTCAAATACTATAGTTTTCAAAATAATATAAACTATTTAAGAATATTTCTAAATTGTTTCAATGTTTGGAAACCATTTTCCTTCTATTGATTAAAAAACTGGTTTACTTGATAAATTTTTTAAACGATATTTATTATTTTCTAATAAATGTACTTCCAAATTATTTTAAAACCCCTTATTGGGTAAATTAATACTCAACCTATATTTTAAAGTATTTTTCATAGGTTTAGTGTAATTTGAATTGGTGATTGTTTAATGTTGGAAGTTTGTGCATGATATGTAATTTGAATAAAATTTTGAAAAAATATGATTTTTTATGTAATTTTACCTATTCTTCAAAAACCTATACCATAAAAAATATAATATTTAAAATTCTCTATATATTTTTATTTTATCTCTGTTGAAAAAATACAACGTATTTATTTGTACTAAATCTAGAAGTGCTCGTCTGAGGATTCGCAGTCAGTATTAGACAATTTATCATAAAAAATTTTGAAACTAGGTATTTACTTACAATGAAATAAAATTATATACGATATAATTGTTTTTTAAAATTACAGATAATTATGATCCCATATAGGTTCTAGTTTTTTTTTGAATTCTGGAGTCAAAAATTCGGAATTCTCATAAGTCTAATGAATTAATTTTGAGAGAACAATATTTTATGGGGGAAAGAATGTAACATCCTAGAATGTTTATAATATTAATAAGTGAATTGTTTAATAATTTTTTAAAATAATCAATGTTATAAAAATAATAATTATAATTAAGTTTTTAAATTAATCAAATAAAATGTAAATAAAAGTTTATCTAAATATTTAAAATAACAAAACATAAAAATATTACATTGTTTTAAATATTGATATATTAAATTATAAAATTAGTCATTTTTTAAAAATAAATTTATATAGATATTGTTCACAAGGTAATATTTTGGATATAATAAATATATTATAGTATTTTTAATTTTAATGACTAAAATTTTATAATTATGTTTATTAACATAAATGATAAGATTATAGTTAAAATATATTTACATGTAAAATTAAATAATTTGTAAAAAAAAATATTGATACTTATAATGTATATAATAATTAAAAATATGCTATTATAAATAAATTAAAATATTTATAAATATTATTATGTTTATTATTTGTGGATATGATATTTTTATGAAATTAAAAAAAAATTCATAAATATAATAATAAATAAAATTCAGAAAAAATTATATAAATATTGTTGATTTGTTTATATAGTTCACTTTATAAACATAATGTAATACATATTTATTTTTTTAATATTAAAAAATAAATGATGATAAATTATATTTTTACATATAAATGTAATTTTATTTTTTTAGAAAACTAATTATAATTACAAATTTACCATTAAATAAATTCTATTTACATTTTCATGTAATTATTGAATATTATTATTTATTAAAATTATGAATATTAAATAAATTACATTAAATAAATGATAATAATAATAATCCAATAAATGACTGAAAATATTAAATGATAAAAAAGTGGTGTTGTCTTCCGCCAACAACCCTGCACGGATGCCATGCCACTCCACTCGTGCCTTCATCGCCCTCCAATCAGACAAACTCTAGAGACAACCACCCCCACCATAAATGATACACATGTCTTAAACCACCATTGGTCATGTTGTGTTTCACCTCAACCTTTCCATATTGTTTTTCTGATCACATCTGATTCCATCAATATCCCCACTAATCGATGTCACCATCCTCCTCACTGCCAATCAACACCAACCAACTTGATAAATCCAACCCCATCACGATTTCTAGGTGAATTACAACCATTGTCAGCAAAGAAAAAGGTATAGTTTATCTCATAGAGGATAGATGTTGATATCCCCTAACCATAATGATGAATGATTCTCAACCATTATCATTGATTGATCTGTGAATGTATGGATGAACATAAAAAACATATCTATTGTGACCTTCCTTATATTTCTATGTGAAAATGAAGTATTGAAAATTCAAGGAAAATGATAATATATATATCCCAATCCCTAATTATAGTATGAAAATTCAAATTATAAAAATGATATATATTAACGTGTATTGTTGTAATAGTATAGTTTAATGGGAAGAAAACCTAATGAAAGAAAAGAAAAATTGACATCTAAATTATAATTTGAGAAAAAAATAATAAAGTCCCTCTCCAGACACAAAATGACTTGTTGTATAATCTATTTTAAAGCTATATATATGTATATATATATACATTACTCCTACCATGTTTCATGATATAAAAAATATTGAACTTTATTTACATAGTGAGAGAATTAGAGAAGAGTGAAATCAAGTCCCAATAAGCTTTCATTCAGGAATGAGAGCCTCAATGTGGTGTTGCAACATAATTAATGTATGTTATTTATTTTCATATACAATTTTTTATATAAATTTATATTTATGTAATTATACAATTAATTATATTATATTATTTTAAGAGAATTAGTTTTATAAATCATTTTATGGTCATATATTATTTTTTAAATTTTTAAATATTATTTCGATTTAAATTTAAAATAATAACAAAACATTTTTTGTTATTGTTTAAAAAAATTATTTAAATGGGTATTTAATTTTTTTATTAGAAATTAAATTTTTTAGATCTTAGTTTATTTAAATATAGGTTTAAATTTTATTTGTTATTTCTATATAAAATATATTTAAATTAAATTTTACATTTTATTTTAATAATGTACATTAACATCAATGTATGTCATTCATTATTTAGACATGAATGTCATATATGATATTTTGGGGAATAATATGTTATGTTTTATTTAAATTTAAAAATTAATTTTATTTTATTCAATAGAATTTATAAAAGTATCAAAATTTAGATTTAAAAATTACATCATTAGAAGGTGGTAAATTTGGCTTCAGAAAAATATAGACTTTTAATACATAAAATTTGATTCATTATTATATTATTCCTATAAATTCACTATAATTAATGTCTAAACTTTTTAATAAATATATTATATATAATTTTCATAATTTTTATTAATAATATTCAATCCCTCAAATTTAATGTCTGGGTTTTAGCAGTCAATTAAAATCAATAGTATTTAATCGGATATCATTATCAATTTCTGATTGGTTTTGTGTGAAACCTATAATGTTGAAGAAATTAAATTTTAAAAAGGAATACCATATAATCTATGGTTTTTACATTCTCCCATTTTATAATAAATAGCATCACCAAATTTTGAAATTGAACTAAAAAAATCCATGGCTGATATTTCAATTTTTTATTGATGAAATAACATATCTAAAATATGGTTAACAAAATATCATCTTAATAAGAGGGAAATAAAAAAGAGAAGGTCACCCCAAAGCAAGGATATTAGTTATGAAATCATTAGTGGAAAGTAATTAAATGAACATGGAAGAAAATTATAACTACTATGTTCTGAGGGAGAGTGATAGAAAACATGTTCATTATATTGTTAACCATAAAAAAACCATAAATGATGTGATTGGTTAAATGGCCATTGGTTTCTCAGAAAGAACATAAAACATATAATGTTTTTGTTCTAGAATACATTTTCAATAGTTAAGGTACTGACTAGAATAATTTAAATGTGATTGGTTGAAAGGCCATTAGTTTCTATTCCAAATACCATTATATATTTTTTGAAACAGGGATGGTTAGCCCATGATACCAATGAGAAATAACTTCCAAAGATTAACATGATCCATTCTACTATTATCCAATCTTAGTACACATCTAAATTTTTTTAACACATTCAATGATTAACAATTTAGAAGTACGTTATCTAAATTTTCTAAAACAACATAACATATTATTCCCTAAATAATGTTTTTCCTTATCCCACAATCAAAATATATGAATACATTGATCATCATAAAATATTAATGAAAACATAAATACTTCCAAATCCATAAATATTATGTACAATATCATAATCCTTATATATCTCATGATTATTATAATCATAATATCATAACACAATTCTTGAATAAAAAAAAAGAGTAATTCATCAATTAACCGACTTCAATTACTGTATCAATATATGCTTGACCTGGATCCCTTTTCTTTTTCTATGATATATTTCTTCATTCGTGGGACATTCATTTTAAAATATCATCAACTATTTATAGTGGAAAATTTTAACATTTACACAATCATTATTTCCCTAACATTCATGATTATAGTGTCCTATCTCTCTACTCATGCAAGAAACTTCCTTCCCCTTTGGGAATGTATAGGGTTTTTATCTAAAAATTATCAAATGTGGGAAAATACTTATTTCCCTTTTTCCATTAACCTGCCTCCTTCCCTACCATTATCTTCTTCTCTTTTTTTCTCTTAAAATCCCAAGACATAGGTAATTCCTTATCTTTTTTAAAAGAACATGAAACTATATACTCATATGATGTGAATATATGGGAGACCACTTCCCAGTAGAATAATTGTTTTAACCTATATAATAATTGATCCATATTTCTTTTTGGATTGCGTTTTTAATCTGTAGCATTACTTGAAAACCTTGTAAATTTGAATTCATACATAGAAAAAAAAATTTACCCCCTTTTCTCTCAGTTTATAGTGTTTTCCTTACATATATATTCATTGTTCATGAGGGAAATATTTTTCAAAGAAATGTTCCATAAAATCATTCCGTTCAGTGTATTATATTGATTCCTCTACCTGTATTTTTTGAATCCAATACCACCATGGATCTTCATCTCCCAAGAGATGATAAATTTCTATGACACACATATACCATTTTTTACTTCCCAATGTATGAAATATCTTCTCTTATTAGGATAGCCACAACTCATCTACAAATGGGGTTTTAGTCAAATTTATTGATAGAGGTTGTTGTCTCAATAACCAGGATAACATTTTAAATCCACATAATTAATTAAGATTATCTATATGGGTATGGTTATTGTTCATAACCATAGTTAGTATTCCCAATATAGTTAAATTTTGTTTAGTACAGTTACTTCTCCAATTCCAAAATCATTATATTTCATTTTAGGGAAATCCTCTAATGGATTATATGTACTGATACTATATCCCTTCCTTCCACTAAGTAGGATTTAAAAATAATTAGATACACTAAAATAGTATATTAATCATAATTCCTTACATCAAACTAGAATAACACTTATATGAAATTTAGAATTTATCCATAGATAATATCATTATACTCATCAATGTTTTTGTGGATATGTATACTTTAAAATACTTCATTATTCATTGTAATGAATATGTGTATTTTCCTAAGAATATCAGACAGGAGTGTCAATCTATGTATGTCGTACGGTCCCCTTTTGTATACCAGTTCACAAAATGTCATCCCGGACAGACCATGTTAGAGTTGTTACCCCTAGTTATATCTATTATAGACCAATATCCATTTGTATTATATAGAAATGTATGTATTTCTACGAGGACCAACACAATATATAACTTAGAAAAATTCTACGCTGTTATTATATGCTTATCCTCAAAGTCCATCTATGGGTTATTTTATATAATCAATGTTTCCTAAAACTATTTTCCATATTTTCTATTAAAAATGATTTGATAAAAACTGTAAATACCCCATCCCTTGTTGCCTAGTGTCAGTTCCATTCTTTATTAAATTGTTACTATGTATTAGTGTTCACTTCCAAAAATAGCAAATATTTTACTAGACATGGAAAACCAGATACAAACATAATTGTTATGATAAAACATGAAATTAAAAAAACATAGAAATTTTACTGGAAACACCAATAAACTCATATATATCCATATAAGTCATTCATAATATACATATTCTTATATTGGAAAAAATAATACATAATTATAGTTGAGCTCAGATGCTAGATAAGGCTTGAAAGCACGGTCGATGCTATAAAAAAAGTGATGTAATTATCTAAAAAAATTCCATTAAAACATAATATTGATCATAATATATAAAGAATAAAATATTATTAAATAATTCCATAAATAATCACATGACATAGAAACACAATAATGAATATTCTAAAAGTTGAATTATCACATAGATTGTGAAATGATTTATCATAATAAGTGAATTGAATATTTTGGATTTCACAAACATAATATCGAGGATAAAATCTATAAACAAGTAATAAATGGGTAAAAACCCTATTGACACTGTCTCATGAGACCTACTGATGCATCGAGGGTCTATAGCGGGCCTCGACCATTAGATACTAATTCCAATTCACTGCTCATATATTGAATAAAAATATATATTTAGACAAAGGTTTCTCATACCACATTAAAATATGTGAATTATAATCATAGATGAATGTACTCTAATGAAATCCATTAGAGACTCATAAGAGAATTTCCCTTTTTCATTTAAAAGAGGAGTTCATTTTGAAAATCATTTATATTAGTTATAAAAGTAATATTGTAAATAAGTATATCCCATAAAAGAAAAGGGAAGAAAAGTGAAATTATGTTTGTGGGATAAATAATTTCTAAATGATGTGAAAAAATATAAAAAAGGTTTTTATTATCTTTAAAACTGAGCCACTTCAGTGGTTTTTAAGGAGAAAATATAAAATATTATTTAAAGTGGATGATGAATTAATTATCTTTAAAAAACTATAAAATAACTATGATTATTTTTCATGATAAATTTTTTTATTTTATTGAAATATTTTTATTTTCAAAGAGATTATGGAGTGTACAAAAAAACACTTTATGAAATTGAGAAGACCCCCTTAATCGAGCTTGTGTATAAGAATGAATTAAAAAGGAACCCTTATAAACCATCTATTTACCCATCACATAAAACTGAACTGATTTACACACATGAATTTTGGAAATATGAAAATAATTTATACGGTGTTTATACAAATAAGATATAATTACATTGGTGTATTGTGTGAGAACATTTAAAGAGAATGAAAAATAAAGGTTCGGTGAGAATCCCTTACCACATTGCAAACAATCGAATCCTATGCCCCCTAAAATCAATGATAATCAAATAAGAAATAAAATACAATTAAAATAAATAGATTCAAGATATTAAATATAAATGCTCATAATTCATAGAACACACCAATGAATTAGTAGTGAAAAGGCATATCTCACATAAATAAATGTGAGATGCGAAAACCCTTACCATATGTATGAAGGTGTTCTTAATTTTCACACAAGTTCAATGATAATCAGATTAAATTAATTAATTAATTAATTACCCTTTATATATTTATTTTATATAGTATAATATTAATAAGCTTATTTATTGTCTTTTTGGAGAGTTATAAGATATAATTTTTTCATTTTGGACTGATTGTTTCCTTGGTTTTGATGATTGGTTTATTTTTATAAATGTATAAAAGATCAAGTGAAATGGGAATAGTTATCTATAACTGAAATTATATGTTATTAATTAACATATATACTAATAAATTTTTATATAAGACATTCTGTTATTTTGGGAGATGATAAATAATTAGAGAAGATGTTAATGATAACCATTTAGATTATTTTAGCAATTTTTTATTCATTACAAACATGGTTTGTCTCATTAATTAATATTATAAACATATAATGGTTAAATATCATTAAATAAGATATACTAAATATATTATATTCTTTTTTAACCATATAAATGGTTTTATCTCCTACCTCGAAGGTGGGATTAAACAACATAAACAATTCATCCTTAAATGAGGTAAATTGATACCTCACAAATTATGAATTCATCATTAAATAAATATAATAAGAGAAAGCACTTGATGGTGGATATTCTATTTATATAATAAAATTTCATAATATATAAGATACTTCAATTATCAACCATGTTTTGAAATAGGAGGTGAGGGGAGTATAGTATAATAAAATAATGTTAAAAGAAAGTAACCCAGGAGAAAGGTGATTTGACATCTCTAATTCTTCTCCCGGATAACCTCTATCAGCAAATAATTAATCATATATTGGTGAAACTAAAAAACACATAAAATGGGGGAGAGTATTTGTAAGAGTATTTGTATGAATTTTGAAATTATTAAATACTTAAGAGGTGGTGAGAGATGGTATTTATAGTTGAGGAGTGCAATTTTTTTGTTTATATTATTCATTAGTTTATTATTTTTTCTCAGGAACAGAAATATTGATGATACCATGAATAAATATAATTAAAATATTATTATAGTTTTATATCATGGTGATGAAAACATATTTGACTCAGTAAATACAGTATTCATCTTATAATTTTTCTATACTCTAAAGACCCATAAATTTCAAGGAAATTTTTTTCTTATTTTCTTTGGAATTTTGCGAGTACGAGGTTTCTAACGGCACCTGATTCTGAGGACCGGTGTACCCAGAATCAATTTCCGAAGTTTATCTTGGGTGCGTTCAGTGAACGAATGAGTGGGTTTATCTAACTTTTGAACTGGTGCTCGGAATCAAAATCTGAGGGCACCGATGAACTTGTAGCGCTGGTAATTGCTTAATAAGACCCTTTATGGAGTTGTGTTTTCTCGTGATGAGTTGTTAAAAAAAGAGTGAGGAATAAAAATATAATTTTTTTACAATTTTATTTTTATTTCTTGCTAAGTGGTTTATGTGTTTTGTCAAAACTATTTTTCCCTCTCTTATGTGGTTTAACTCCTAGGTGTGGGATTAGGAGTGGGACTCGTTGGGTTGCTAACTTCCCTAGGGAGAATAAAGGAGTGGTGGGGACAATAAGAGCCCTACCCCTTCAATTTTCCATAACTCCTCACCTTCGTCTTAAATTTTGTAAACACATCTTAATTGAGTAACACACTCATACCCCTTTTAAATTCCAAGTCAACTCTCGCAATTAATTGGTCAAAGCACATTAATTCATTGTGAAATTTTGAATTTTGAAAGGGTTGGGATAAGTAATAAAATAAGGGAAACCTTATTTTATCATTATTGTTTTGTTATGTGAGAAGCTTTGGAAGAGGAGAACTCTATTATTGAAGAACATTCTTCCTCGTTGAATAACATGATGAACTACGAAGGACGTCGGCCTCCGACGAAAGACGACGAAGAATGCTAGTTCCTCATAGATCGACAATGCGACACCGTGTACCGGGACACCGACGAACCTCAACTCTACGTCATCGTGTACCGCGACGCCGACGACACTTACGAAGCCTCGTTACGCGATGCCATCTTCTGTGATGACATTTTCCCGCAACGATCCTCATTCGACGACTTCGTAGAGGTAGGGGTTTTGATTAGTTTTCGTGTTTATTATTTTTCCATCAAACATTAAATTTTTTCGGCCACCTGTTATCGATATAATGGGAGGAGGTCGGACCGCACGAACCCCGCCGACCCTCCTTCCCCTTTGATGTTGTGTTTGGTGCGGCTCGAACAAAGGCGGTGCGGTGCAACGGAGCCGTGCAGAAACAAGAAGGAACACGGCGAAGAAGCGTGGCACCGTCACATCACGCCGCGGAGGCCGAACGAAATTGCGGCAAGAGTCGGGGCCGTAGAGGCAATTCGAAGACTCCGCAGATTTTTTAATTGATGTGCGGATCGACGGGCGATGACAGAACGGGCCGTAGATGCTATTTGATGATTCCATAGTGAAGTTCGGGTCCCGTAAGGATTCCGGGCGCAGACGGCGGGTGAAACGGACCACCGGTGCGCGTCGGGTGTTCCGCGGAGAGCGGCGGCGGCTCGCCGCCGGAGGAGACCATCGCGGGTGAGCTGCATTGGACCGGAACAGCTTTTCCATTCTGGGTTTTGTGGAGTACACGACTTAAAGACACGCCGATTCGAGACAGGGGGGGCAGCGCTCCCCCATTTTTCCGTTAGGCCGTTTCGGCTGAGCTGCCTGGTCAGGCGGACGCTGTGCCAGCACCGGGCCAACCGGCTGCCCAGGCTAGGCCGGGCCTCGTCGGTTGGGTCGGGCCGCGCCCACCGGGCCAGGCCATTCCCTAATGGGCCGGACCCGGACCAGGGTCGGGTCGACCCAGTTCGGGCCGAACCAGGGGGTCTCGGGCCTGGTCGGCCCGGGCCCAAAACCCCCTCAAACCGGACATGTTCGTTCTTTTTCCCATATCATAGGCTACAGACCTCTGATCAACCCACTGTCAGTTTCGATGCGATCCTTGGAATGATATGGCTGTTTTGGTATATTACACTCAAGGTTTTGGATAACTCTGAGTATGGTCGGGTCTGTTCGGACACGAAACCAACCGGGCCCTCGGAGCGGAAACGCCTATAACATGAGCTCCGGACGTCCGATTGATGTGCCGTCGACATTGTTGGATAACTGTTAGTGAGACAGACCTTTTGGCTTACTTCTCCTGTGGTTTGGACGTAGTTGGAGTAAGGCCAGGTTGGATTGTAACCGAAATCCAACCGGGCCCCCGGAATGGAAAAGCAGATATCTTTCAGACTCGAAGACCATTTGACGAGCCGTCAGCGGCGTTGGTAATCACGTTGAGAAACAGTCCCTATGAGTATACCCTATGAGAGTTCGGGGTACAGTTGAGATATGGCCGGGTTGGTTCGTACACAGAACCAAACGGGCCCCTGGGACAAAAAAGCTGATAACTCACAAACTCTACGCCCGATTGACACGCCGTCTGTTGCATTGAGAACCCAATGATGAGGCGGTCCTTTGAGATACTTTTTCATGGGAAATTGTGATACATGGAGTATCGACCTTTAGCTCGTGGAGCGGACCCTCTCAGAGATGAGCATACAGAGTATGGAGACCGTGTAGCCGGCGGAAACCTGACGACTGCTTGACCGACTCGATTTGGAGTGAGTAGACTAGCCCAGTGGACGGAGCACTATTGTGTTTGGGTGAAGACCCATGGTGGATGGAGGACTACTACGTTTGGGTGCAGACCCACGGTACTCAATAGAAGGAGTACCTCTGCAGGATATTAGGGGGGGGGGGGTCACTACTATGTTTGGGTGGCAGACCCCGGTGGGTAGCACTACTGTGTCTGGGTGGCTGACCCGCAGTACTCGACAGGATAAGTACCTCAGCAGTCATAGGTTAGTGAGCAGTACCTCGAAGTCGTGACAGGATCATTGTACTTGTCAGAGATGGAGCTCTTCAGCAGTTACTGTTTCGATATTGGAAATCCTAGTTTGAGCTGAGTCTATGACCTTTGTGTTTACCTCATGATTGAGATGGGTCACTCGATAACTTAGGTATATGTATTGGAATATACCTAGGTAGTGGTTATCCGTTGATTTCATAACCTTTGTGTTTAACTCATGATTGAGATGGGTCACTTAATAACTTAGGTATATGTATGGACA
This sequence comes from Viscum album, assembly GCA_963277665.1. Classification (NCBI taxonomy): domain Eukaryota; kingdom Viridiplantae; phylum Streptophyta; class Magnoliopsida; order Santalales; family Viscaceae; genus Viscum; species Viscum album. The sequence goes on along the minus strand of OY728150.1, from coordinate 2,128,438,863 downwards.
TATATATAGGTAGTGGTTATCCATTGATTTCATAACCTTTGTGTTTCCACATGATTGATATGGGTTAATTGATAACTTAGGTATAAGTATGAGCTTATACCTATTTAAGGGTTATCTGTTGAGATCCTTCTTTGTGGATATCCTTGTTGGATTTAGTGAGACCTTGAGGTTCGTGGGGTCCCTATTGATTATCATATACTCACCCCTGCACGGGCTATGCCCGCACGTCGTTGTGTTGTTTTCAGATGACAGACAGCGCTGACAGAGGCCGAGTGTTCGAGGACTGGACGGTACCGGAGGAGGACCTCAAAACGAGTCAGTATCCGGAGGTGGACTTCACGATGAGACGATATTCAGAGGAGGTTAACCGGCGAGAGCATTGTGGAGGCTATCAGTACCTACCCTTGCGCTATCTGTAACTACCCTTCAGGTAGGATCCAAGGTGGACGAACTAAGATATTCTTTTATTATTCTAGCTGCTTGTCTTTTCTGTTGTGCTTTCATTCAGTTGTAGTTGTGCTTTAGTTGGGTTTGTATTCTGGCACATTTACTTTTCATCACTTTCTTTTGTACTTACTGTATTACTTCCGCTTGTAATCTATGGGGTTTTGTTTAATATTATAAAGGCAATGCCTTCCTAGTTATCGGGATTTATGCCTTTGGTGCTAGTCACCAACCCATGGCCTATGGAAGGCGGGCTTGGGGTAGTCACAACACGGGCCCTGAGGACGGGCCGTGACAAATTGGTATCAAATGAGTTGGTTCTACCATAGAACTTATAACTCTGATATTTTTTTTCTGTGAAGCAATAGTGTTATGAGTACCGAGTGTGGTTTTTAGTCCAGGGAGTCCAGTGTTGGTGCGGGCGGCCGACGTATCCATACACAAGGACCCTGACTACTGATTTCCGACTCAGTGCACGAAAACACTAATTGCATGTGTGTTTTCAAAGGTTCTCCCCTAGAACATCTCAAACCAGATCAGCTCACGAGGAATACTAGTTTGACTGTGTCGCCTATTTTACTTTCAGGATGTCTTTCTGTGGAAAATCTGCTAGATACCTGAGATATGTATGTACTGAAATCCTAATAAGCGACGAGGCCTCAGTACATGGCCCTCTTTCAGTTGAGACACCAGCGAAGGCACCAGCGGTACTACCACCCGTTGAGCCACCGATGCCACCAGCCCTAGAAGCAGAGAGTGCACGTCATTTGAGCGCACCGCAAGAGTTCTAGCTTAAGAGGCCACCTAGGTTCAGGGGAGATACGGACCCGCAGGTGGCTGAGTATTGGCTGGAGGCAGTGGTGAGAGTTTTCAGGATAGTGGGTACACCAGGAGACTTCATGGTGATATTTGATGCCAGCCTCTTTCATGAAGCAGCTGAGAGATGGTGGATCCACTTGTTCCAGTTTTGTGACAGTATGACCTTCACATAGGGAGACTTCGAGACCTTCTTCGGGGTGGAGTTCATACCAATGAATCTACACTCCGATCATGCTCAGGAGCAGCTGCCTTTGTTGTAGGATTTTCGATAAGTAGACGAGTCATATGTGGGCAGTAGACAGATGATGCAGGGGTGCAAGAGGACTAGACCAGCAGATGGGTGATCTCAGGTTATAGGATCGGTAGTGCGGGGCACCCTGGGTGGAGTCAGAGCCAGGCGTGCTAGAAATGGACAGTGTTTCTCCTGCGGTAGGAAGGGTCACATGGCACATGACAGTTCGACTCCTCGAAAAGTTGAACTGCAAGCATTGGATGAGCCACCGAGACAAAAGCAGCGGCATGTTCTTGAGCGACAGCCGAGCGGTGGACAAGGAAGTAGAGCTCCAGAAGCAGGTGGACAGGAGCGGAACTAGTGGATTCTTTTTGTTCATCATACTTCTTGTTCTATTTTTTTGTTGCATTTGTGTCTTTGTAATATGAGCTGCAATAATAAAAGACACTTATCTTCATGATGTTTACTTTCAGGTCCTTTTGTTTGGTTGATACTGAGATGTCCCCGTTTAGACTTTTGACTTGACCCTCACATCAAGATTTCTACTGGAGGAGACCCAGTGTCCTCACACTAATGCCGACAGTGTGACTCGACCCTTAGAGGTGTGAGTGATGGTTGGATCTCTTGGTAGTAGCGTCGAAGACTTATGACATTGGTTTGAGTATGTACTGGGAAATCAAAGTTCATATACAAATTGATTGTATTAGGAAAAAAGGTTGTGGTTTATCTACAGCATTGGGATGGGTTTCCCGTGGTCGGCGAAAAGGAAACCCTAGGGAGCACAGGATAAACTCATGCATAGGAGGGTGCAGCCGATCACTTTTGAGTCGGTCAACCTTACCCTCATGGCTGAAAGAGTTTTGAGTTTCAGTTCTAAACAGTAAATGGAGACCTCTAGAGATCAAGGATGACGATCACGTTCTTATATGGGTCTCACCTCGATGAGGTTTACGGGGATGTGGACGAGGTGGAAAGTTATATCTGAGGTTCAGCAGACCATTTTTGGACCTCAGTAGGGTAGGTGAGGTGGTTTACTGCTTGAACTTTCCACCTCAGTTGAACCAGGTGCATGATGTTATCCATGTATCTCAGCTGAGGAGATACGTGCATGATCCTTCACACATCATCAACCTCAGGAAGTAAGACTTCGATGGCAGGGTGACATTCATAGAGGTTCCAGTGGGGATCGAGGATCGACAGGATCAGATCCTACGTAGACGGTCGATTCCTAGGGTGCACTTTCACTAGCAGTACTGGAACATCAAGGTGATCACATGGGAGTGGAAGGCTCAGATGCATGCTCAGTATAACATTTGTTTCCCTAGTTTGTGTTATAGATTTATGGGGACGTAAAGCCCTGAGGTGGGAGTAATGTAAAGACCTGGAAATTTCAAGGGAATTTTTTTCTTATTTTCCTTATAATGTTGTGAGTGCGCGGTTTCTGACGGCACCTGATTCCAATGTCCAGTGTTCCCGGAATTAATTTCCGAAGATTATCTCGGGTACGTTCAGTGAACGAATGAGCGGGTTTTTCTAACTTTTGAACTAGTGATCGGAATCGAAATCGGAGGGCGCCGATGAACTCACAGTGCCGGTAATTGCTTAAGAAGACCCTTTATGGAGTTTCTTTTTCTTAGGAGGAGTTGTTAAAAAAAGAGTGAGGAATAAAAATATAATTGTTTGACAATTTTATTTTTATTTATTGCTATGTGTTTTAAGTGTTGTGTCACACCACTTTTTCCCTCTCATATGTGGTTTAACTCTTAGGTGTGGGAGTATGAGTGGGACTCGTTGGGTTGCTAACTTCCTTTGGGAGAATAAAGGAGAGGTGGGGCCTACACGATCCCCACCCCTTCACTTTTCCATAACTCCTTACCTCAGTCTTAAATTTTGTAAACTCATCTTAATTGAGTAACACACCCATACCCCTTTTAAATGCCAAGTCAACTCTTGCAATTAATTGGTCAACGCACGTTAATTGATTGTGATATTTTGAATTTTGAAAGGGTTGGCATAAGTAATGAAATAAGGGAATCCTAATTATATTATTGTTGTTTTGTTGTGAGAGATGTTTTGGAAGAGGAGAACTCTAGTCTTGATGAATGTTCTTCCTCATTGAAGAACGCGAAGAACAACAAAGTACACCGACCTTCGACGAAAGACGACGAAGAACCCTAGTTCCTCGGAGATCGACGACACGACTCCATTTACCGCGACGCCAAAAAACCTCTCCTCCGCGACGCCATGTACCGTGACGCCGATGACGTTTATGAAGCCTCGTTCCGCGACTCCGTCTTCTGTGATGACCTTTTCCCACAACGATTCTCATTCAACGACTTCGTCGGGGTAGGGGTTTGGATTTTTGTTCGTGTTTATTCTTTTCCCATCCAACGTTAAATTTTCTGGGCCACATGTTATCATTATTAAGAGAGGAGGTCGGACCGCACGAACATGACCTACCCTCCTCCACCTTTGATGTTGTGTTCATTGCGGCTCGAAAAAAGGAGGTGAGGTAGAACGGCACCGTGCGGAAACAAGAAGGAACAAGGTGAAGAAGTGTGGCGTCGTCACGTCGTGCCTTTGAGGCCGGATGAAACCGCGGCTGGAGTCAGGGCCGTAGAGGCAATTCAAAGACTCCGCAGATTGTTTATTTGACGTGCAGATCGACGGGCGATGACGGAATGGGGCGCAGAGGCGATTTGATGAGTCCACATTGAAGTTCGGTTACCGTAAGGATTCCAGGCGTAGAGGGCGGGTGAAACGGACCGCCGGTGCATGTCCGGTGGTCCGCAGAGAGCGGCGACGACGCCTTGCCAGAGCCATTCCGGTTTTTGGATAGGGCGCGGCTTAATGTCGCGCTGTTTTGAGACAAGAGGGGGGGGGGGGGGCAGCCCCCCCCCCCCCCCCGTTTTTCTGCTCGGCCGTTTCGGCCTAGCTTCCTGGTCACGTGGACGCCGCGCCAGCGCCAGTCCAACCAGCCGCCCAGGCCGGGCCAGGCCATGCCGGTTGGGTCAGGCCACACACAAACGGTCCGGACCTGGACCGGGGCCAAAACCCCCTAAAACCGGACAATTTAATTCTTTTGACCATATCTTGGACTACAGACCTCTGATCAATGCACCATCAGTTGATATGCGATCTTTGGATCGAGACGTTCGTTTCAGATTATTACACACATGGTTTATGAGAACATTGAGTATGTCCGGGTTGGTTCAGACACGAAACCAACCAGGACCTCGGAACGGGACCGCCTATAACATGAACTCAAGACGTCCGATTGACGTGCCTTCGACATTGTTGGATTTATGTTAATGTGACATATCGTTTCGATTACTCCTCTTGAGGTTTGGACGCAGATGGAGTGAGGCTGGGTTGGATTGTACTCGAAATCCAATTGGGCCCCTAGAACAGAAAAGCCGATAACTTTCAGACCGGACGACCGTTTGACGAACAGTCAGCGGCGTTGGAAATCACATTGAGAAACAGTCCCGATGAGTATACCCTATGAGAGTTCGGGGTAGAGTTGAGATGTGTCCAGGTTGGTTCGTACACGAAACCAATCGGGCCCCTAGAACAAAAAAGATGATAACTCACAGACCGGGCGCCCGATTTGTGCACCGTCTATTGCGTTGAGACCCCTATGACGAGGCGGTCCTTTAAGATAATTCTTCGTGGAACTTTGTGATACTTGGATTATCGACCTGTAGCTCGTAGATCGGACCATCCTGGATACAATCATACAGAGTACATAGACCGTGTAGCCGGCTGAGACCCGATGACTGCTTGACCGACTCGACTTGGAGTGAGTCGACTAGCCCAATGGATGGAGCACTACTGTGTTTGTGTGAAGACCTATGGCGGATGGAGCACTACTGCATTTGGGTGCAGACCCATGGTACACAACAGAAGTAGTACCTCTGCAGGCTATTAGGGGGGGTGCACTACTGTGATTGGGTGGCAGACCCCGACGGGAAGCCCTACTATGTTTAGGTCGCTGACCCGCGGTACTCGACAAGAGAAGTACCTCAGTAGTCTTAGGTTAGTGATCAATACCTCGGAGTCGTGTCAGGATTAATGTACTCTTCAGAGACGGAGCTCTTCAGCTGTTACGATTTCGATAATGGAAATCCTGGTTTGAGCTGAGTATATGACCTTTGTGATTACCTCATGATTGAGATGGGTCACTTGATAACATAGGTATATGTATGTGCATTTACCTAGGTAGTGTTTATCCGTTGATTTCATAACATTTGTGTTTACCTCATGATTGAGATGGGTCACTTGATAACTTAGGTAAATCTATGGGCATATACCTAGGTGGTGGTTATCCATTGATTTCATAACTATTTTGTTTCCTCGTGATTGAGATGGGTTACGTGATAACTTATGTATAAGTATGGGCTTATACCTATGTAAGGGATATCTGTTGAGATCCTTCTTTGTGGTTATCATTGTTGGATTTAGTGAGATCTTGAGGGTCTCGGGGTCCCTACTGAGTATTGTATTCTCACCCCTGCACGGGCTATGCCCGCACCTCGTTGTGTTGCTTGCAGAAGACGGGCAGAGCTGACAGAGGCCGAGTGTTCGTGGAATGGATGGTAACATAGGAGGACCTCACAACGAGTCAGTATCCAGAAGTGGACTTCACGACGAGACGATACTCAGAGAAGCTTGACGGGTGTGAGCGTTGTGGAGGCAATCTGTACCTACCCTTCAGGTAGGATTCGTGGTGGACGATCCAGGGGGCGGCGTTATCTGTACCTACCCTTCAAGTAGGATTTGTGGTGGATGATCCAGGAGCTGTGTTATCTGAACCTACCCTTCAGGTAGGATTTGAGGCGGACGACCTAGGAGCATCTTCTATTCTTCCAGCTTCTTGTCTTTTCTGATGTACTTTCGTTCAGTTGTAGTCGTACTTTAGTTGGGTTTGTATTCTGGCCCATTTACTTTTCAGCACATTATTTTGTACTTAGTGTATTACTTCTGCTTGTACTCTGGGGTGTTTTGTTTACTATTATAAAAGTAATGCCTTCCCCGTTGTCGAGATTAACTCCTTTGGTTCTAGTCGCTAGCCCCTGGCCTATGGAAGGCGTGCTTGGTGTAGTCACGGTACGGGCCCCGAGGACGGGTCGTGACGAATTGGTATCAAAGGAGTCAGTTCTACTGCAGAACATAGAACTATGATAAGTCATTTCTATGAAGCAATAGTGTTAAGAGTACCGAGTGTGGTTTTTAGTTCAGGGAGTCTAGTGTTGGTGTGAGCGGCCGACGTATCCATACACTAGGACCTTGACAACTGATTTCCGACTCAGTGCACGAAAAAACTAATTGTGTGTGTGTTTTCAAAGGCTCTCCCTTAATATTGCTCACACCAGGTCAGCTCACAAGGTATAATCGTTTGACCATGTCATCTCTTTTAATTTCAGGATGTCTTTCCGCGGATGATGAGCTAGAGCCCTGAGATATGTACGTACTAACAGCCTACCGAGTGATGAGGCCTCAGTATAGGGCCCTCTTCTAGTTGAGACACCAGTGGAGGCACCAATGGTATTACCACCCATTTAGCCACCGATGCCACTAGCCCCAGCAGAAGAGAGTGCACGTCGTTTGAGCACACTACACAAGTTCTAGCACCAGAGGCAACCCAGGTTCAAGGGAGAGACGGACCCGCAGGCAGCTGAGGATTGGCTGGAGGATATGGTGAGAGTTTTCAGGATAGTTGGTACACCAGTAGAATTCATGGTGATCTTTGCTGCCGGCCTCCTTTAGGCAACAACTATGAAATGGTGGATCCACTTGTTCCAGTTTTGCGATGGGATGACCTTCACATGGGGAGTCTTCGAGACCTTTTTCAGGGTGGAGTTCATACTAATGACTCTACACTCTGAGCGTGCTCAGGAGCTGCTGCCTTTGTCACATGATTTTCGATCAGTACCCGAGTCATCTTTGGGGAGTAGACAGATGATGCAGGGGTCCAAGAGGACCGGACCAGTTGATGGGCGATCTCGGGCAAGAGGATCGGTAGTGCGGGGCACCCGGGGTGGAGTTAGAGACAGGCGTGCTAGAAACGGGCAATGTTTCTCCTATTGCAGGAAGGGTCACATGGAACATGACTATCCGATTCTTCTCATAGTTGATCTGCATGTATTGGAGGAGCCACCGAGACAGAAGTAGCGACAAGTGCTTGAGCGACAATCGAGCAGTGTACAACGTAGTAGAGCTCCAAAAGTAGGTGGACAGCAGTGGAACTAGTGGATTCTTCTTGTTCTTTGTACTTCTAGTTCCATGTTGTTGTTGAATTTGTGTCATTGTACTATGAGCTACAATAATAAAAGACAATTATCTTCATGATGTTTACTTTCCTATCCTTTTTTTTGGTTGATACTGAGAGGTCATGGTTAAGATTTTTAACTTGACCTTCACTTTGTGATTTTTACTGGAGGAGACCCAATGACCTCACACAAATACCGATAGTGTGACTCGACCCTTGGAGGTTAGAGTGACGGTTAGATCACTTGGTAGTAGCGTCGAGTCCTTACGATGTTGGATTCAGTATGGATTGGGTAATCACTGTTCATACAAAAATTGACGGTATTTGGAAAGAAGGTTGTGGTTTATCTACAGCGTTGGGATGGGTTTCCCTTGGTCGGCGAAAAGGAAACCCTAGGAAGCATAGGATAAACTCATGCATACGAGGGTACGGCCGATCACTGTTGAGTTGGTCAACCATACCCTCGTGGCAGTAGGAGTTTTGAGTTTCAGTTCTAAACAGGAAATGGAGACCTCTAGAGATCGAGGGTGACGATCACATTCTTATACGGGTCTCACCTCGACGAGGTTTACGGGGATTTGGCCAAGGCGAAAAGTTATCTCCGAGGTTCAACAGACCTTTCTTGGTCCTCAGTAGGGTAGACGAGGTGGTTTACCGCTTGACCTTTCCACCTCATTTGCACTAGGTGCATGATGTCATCCACGTATCTCAGTTGAGGAGACACGTGCATGATCCTTCACACATCATCGACCTTGGGAAGTAGGACGTCGATGGTAGGGTGACATTAACGGAGGTTCCCGTGCGGATCGAGGATCGACAGGAGAAGATCGTACATAGACGGTCGATTCCTCGGGTGCGCTTTCACTGGCCGTACGGGAACCTCTAGGTGAGAACATGGGATCGGAAGGCTCTAATGCCTACTCAGTACCACTTTTGTTTCTCTAGTTTGTGTTATAGCTTTACGGGGACGTAATGCCCTGCGGTGGGAGTAATTTAAAGACCCGGAAATTTGAAGGAAATTTTTTTCTTATTTTCTATGGAATTTTTTGAGTGCATGGTTTTTGACTGAACCTGATTCTGAGGTCTGGTGTGCCCAGAATCAATTTCCAAAGTTTAGATTAGGTATGTTCAGTGAACGAACGAGCATGTTTTTCTAACATTTGAACCGGTGCTCGGAATCGTAATCCGAGGGCACCGATGAACTTGTAGCACCGATAATTTCTTTTGAAGACCCTTCATAGAGTAGCGTTTGCACGAAAGGAGGAGTTAAAAAAAGAGTGAGGAATAAAAATATAATTGTTTTACAATTTTATTTTTATTTCTTGCTAAGTAGTTTAAGTGTTGTGTCACAACACTTTTTCCCTCTCTTATGTGGTTTAACTCCTAGGTGTGGGAGTAGGAGTGGGACTCGTTGGATTGATAACTTCCCTTGGGAGAATAAAGGAGAGGTGTGGCCCACACGAGCCCCACCACTTCACTTTTCCATAACTCCTCACCTCCCTCTTATATTTTGTAAACTCATATTAATTGAGTAACACACCTGCACCACTTTTAATTGCCAAGTCAACTCTCGCAATTAATTGTTCAACACACGTTAATTGATTGTGATATTTAGTATTTTTAAAGGGTTGTCATAAGTAATGAAATAAGGGAAACCTGATTTTATTATTGTTGTTTTGTTATGTGAGAAGTTTTGGAAGAGGAGAACTCTAGTCTTGAAGAACGTTCTTCCTCATTGAAGAACGCGAAGAACGACGAAGGACGCCATCCTCCGACGAAAGACGATGAAGAACGCTAGTTCCTTGGAGATCAATGACATGACGCCGTTTACCGCGACACCGACGAACCTCTCCTCCGCGACGCCGTGTACCGCAACGCCGGCGACGCTTACGACGCCCCGTTCCGTGACGTCGTCTTCCACGACGACCTTTTCCGGCAACATTCCTCATTCGACGACTTCATCAAGGTAGGGTTTTGGATTTGTGTTCGTGTTTATTCCTTTTCCATCCAACGGTAAATTTTTTGGGCCTCCTATTATCGTTATAACGAGAGGAGGTAGGACCACACGAACACGGCCGACCCTCCTCCCCCTTTGATGTTCTGTTCGTTGAGGCTCGAACAAAGGTGGAGCGGTGCAAATTCACCACGCAGAAAAAATAAGGAACACGGCGAAGAAGCGTGGCAACATAGTGTCGCGCCGTTGAGGATGAACGAAACAGCAGCCAGAGTCGGCGCCGGAGAGGCAATTCGAAGACTCCACAGATTGTTTATTTGATGTGCGGATCGACGGGCGATGACAGAATGGGCTGTAGAGGCGATTTGATGATTCCGCAGTGAAGTTTAGGTCCCGTACGGATTCCATGCATAGACGGTGGGTGAAACTGACCACCGGCGCACGACCGGTGGTCCGCGGAGAGCGGCGGTGGTGCGCCGCATGAGGAGACCACCGCAGCGGACCAGAACGGAATTTTCGTTCCGGGTTTTGGGGAGGGTGCGGCTTTAAGTCATGTCGTTTCGAGATAAGGGGGGGGGGGTAGCGCCCCCCCATTTTTCTGCTCGGCCGTTTCAGCCGACATGCCTGGTCATGCATACGCCGCTCCAGCGCCAGGCCAACCGGCCGCCCAGGCCAGGCCGGGTCGCGCCGACCGGCTTGGGCCGTGCCTGCCGGGCCGATTGGCCTAAGCCGCACCCACCAGGCCATGCCGAGCCCTAACGGGTCTGACCCGGACCTGGTTCCGGCCGACCCAGGGGGTCTCGGGCCGGGTCGGTCCGGGCCCTAAACCCCCTAAAACCAGACAGGTTCGTTCTTTTTCCCATATCTTCGACTACGAACCTCCGATCTACCGACCGTCAATTGAGATGTGATCCTTGGATCAAGACGGTCGTTTTGGTATATTACACTCAAGGTTTCGATAAACTTTGAGTACGGCCGGGTTGGTTCGGACAGTATACCAACCGGGCTCTCGGAGCGGAAACACCTATAACGTGAGCTCCGGACGTCCGATTGATGTGCCGTTGACATTGATGGATTTCTGTTTGTGAGACAGACCTTTTGGATTAATCCTCCTGAGATTTGGACGCAGTTGGAGTAAGGCCGGGATGGATTGTACCCGAAATCCAACCGGGCCCCCGGAATGGAAAAGCCCATAACATTCAGACCTGACGACCGTTTGACGATCTGTCAGCGGCGTTGGTAATAATGTTGAAAAAAAATCCCTATGAGTACACCCTCTGAGTGTTCGGGGTACAGTTCAGATGTGGCGGGGTTGGTTCGTACACAAAACCAACCGGGCCCCTGGGATGAAAAGGCTGATAACTCACATACCGGGCGCTCGAATGACGTGCCATCTGTTGCATTGAGACCCGTATGACGAGGTGGTCCTTTGAGATACTTTTTCGTGGGACTTTTTGATACTTGGAGTATCGACCTGTAGCTCGTGGAGCAGACCCTCCCAAAGATGATCGTACGGAGTATGACGAATGTGTAGCCGGTTGAGACCTGACGATTGCTTGACTGACTAGACTTGGAGAGGGTCGAATAGCCCAGTGGACGAAGCACTACTGTGTTTGGGTGCAGACCCATGGTACTCAACAGAATCAGTACCTCATAAGGGTATTAGGGGGTGTGCACTACTGTGTTTGGGTGGAATACCCCAGCGGGATGCACTACTGTGTTTGGGTGCCTGACCCGCGGTACTCGACAGGAGGAGTACCTCCGCGGTATTAGGTTAGCGCGCAGTACCTCGGAGTCGTGACATGATCACTGTACTCATCAGAGACGAAGCTCTTCAGCGGTTATGGTTTAGATAATGGATATCCTAGTTTAAGTTGATTCTATGACCATTGTGTTTATCTCATGATTGAGATGGTTCACTTGATAAATTAGGTATATATATGGGCATATACCTAGGTAGTGGTTATCCGTTGATTTCATAACCTTTGTGTTTTCCTCATGATTGAGATGGGTCACTTGATAACTTAGTTATATGTATGGGAATGTACCTAGTTAGTGGTTATCTGTTGATTTAATAACATTTGTGATTCCTCATAAGTGAGATGTGATATTTGATAACTTAGGTATAAGTATGGGCTTATCCCTATGTAAGGGTTATCTGTTGAGATCCTTCTTTGTGGTTATCCTTGTTGGATTTAGTGAGACCTTGAGGGTCCCGGGGACTCTATAGAGTATCGTATACTCAAACCTGCATGGGCTATGCTGGCACCTCATTGTGTTGGTTGCATACGACAGGCAGTGCTGACAGCGGTCGAGTGTTCGAGGACTGGATGGTACCGGAGGAGAACCTCACGACGAGTCAGTATCCGGAGGTGGACTTCACGACGAGACAATACTCGAAGGAGGTTGACGGGTGAGAGTGTTGTGGGGGATATCTGTACCTACCCTTCTGGTAGGATCCGTGGTGGACGATCCAAGAGCGGTGCTATCTGTACCTACCCTTCAGGTAGGATCCGTGGTGGACGATCTAGGAGCTGCGCTATCTGTACCTACTCCTCTGGTTGGATCCGAGGCGGACGACCTAGGAGATTCTTCTATTCTTCCAGCTGCTTGTCTTTTCTGTTGTACTTTCATTCTGTTTTAGATGTACTTCAGTTGGGTATGTATTCTAGCTCATTTACTTTCCAACACTCTCATTTGTACTTACTTTATTACTTCCTCTTTTACACTATGGTGTTCTGTTTACTATTATAAAGCCAATGCCTTCTCAGTTATCGGTATTTATGCCTTTGGTGCTTGTCACCCGCCCCTGGCCTATGGAAGATGGGATTGGGGTAGTAATGGCACGGGCCCCGAGGACAGGTTGTGACATATATACCATAAATTACTATTTTCTACTATTCATTAAGAATTCATATATTTGTTTTTGAAAAATCACAAAAAATATCCGTAATACTATTTTTATGTGTAGAAAAAAAAACAATTCTATATTATATGAATATAATTTTCAAAATATCATAAATTTATTTTTTAATTAAAGTCATCATTTAATAAAAAAATTATTTATCTATGTTATAAAAAATTTTATAACAGTTTGAGAAATTAATTCAAGTTTCATAAATTATTTTATAATCATACAAAAAAACAATTAATTAATTAATCTATTTTTTGAAAATAAATGTTATTTAAAGTCATTTAATTATTAAAAAAATTATTAATAAACATTTAGTTTTTAGGAAATGTCAATAATTAATTTAACCTTTTTAAAACAGTTATTTACTTATTCATGTATATAAATATATTATAATGTCATTAATATGGTACCCAATTAATATTTATATAGTTATAAGTGAGATTAATATTCGATTAATTAATATAGTATTAATATAATGACAAATATATTTTTATGAAAATCAGGGAGAAAATCATTTTCATGGATGTGAAAATATATTATTAAATATAAAATATAAAAACATAAAATTTTAATTAATACTATTCATTACCACAAAAGGAACAAAAAGTTTATAACTATCATATAAAAATAATGATATTTAATTTTAGAACTTTTTGGGATAATATTAATGTTATGTAAGACCTCTGTTGTCAGAGAAATTAAATTTTAAAAAAGTCATTCCATTAAATATTAATGTGTTACAGACAAGGTTCTACATACGAAGACAACTCATATTATTAATGTGATGTGGTAGAACCATAATATGAATATGGGATGTGGGATTTAATGGAAACAATGAAATAATAGTACCCACACTTATTTTCAACCATGAATATGTGTTGATATTTTAGGGAATGAATTTACAAATTGGGGAACACTATACCAACACAGAGTTTATAAATTAATTTTTAAATGAATGTGTATTTTATTAAGTTATATATTTATAAACACATTCAACCCATGGTGAAACAAAAAACACTTTATTTCAAAATGTAAATTCATCAAATTAAGAAGCAACTAGACCCTTGAAAATTAAAATATAGATCAACTGAATATGTATAAATCAATACGCCCATGGACAACACTATAAAATCAAAAACAAAATATGAGAAAACCAATCAACATCATATAAAACGAATGTATAGAACATTATAGGTGGATATTATTGAATTTTAAATGATGTAACGAAGTGGTATTTGTAGGTAAGAATATGATCATTGAAATAAAACTGTGATCATTGTAATAGTAAAATGACCGATTGGAGTAGTATCCAGCTTGATGGAATAATAATTTGGATAACTGATATTTAAATATTATATAAATAATATTTATAATGATTAAATAAATTAAAAAATATTATAATTCCATAAAATAAATATTCAGATGAAAAATTCAATGAAAATATTCCAAATTTTTTTAAAATTTATTTTACGGTATTTCATTACAAAAATTAAAATTTTTGTATAAATATTTTAAAATACATATATTTTGATTTTTATATAAAAAATATTTTAATTTTTTAGAAAATCATATTCATATTCTCCAATTGGAAATTGTTTTGGATGTTTTGTTTAATACATCAATATTTTAATTATTTGTAAAAATAAAGTTCTTTCATTGCTGTTGTATTTTAAATTACATCTTTCATGATATAATAATGACCAAATAGATTTCAAAATAGTACAATCCAACAAGAATATATTAAATTTTAAATATGACCCATTTAAAAATAATAAATAGTTTTTCAAAACCTAAAAAATATTTTTCAATGTCTAATGTCTTATGTATTCCTTTAAAATATAAAATAATATTTTTTTCACTTTCAATGTTAATTAACAATTGAAATATAGTTATGATAAGGATTAATTTCCTTAAACCAACATATATTTTTGATATATTATCCATAATGTGTCTAATATCTTTATTATAATTCTTTCCTTTGATATAGTATTTCATTAATATTTTACTATAACAATACACCCCTCATCTAGTATAAATAACCCCTCACCCACCCATTGGGAAACCACTCCCCCCTAATGTACCAAACACAATAATATGAACAAATAACCTATATTAAGACGGTCAAAATCATTAGGGGGCATATATATGTATAAAAATACAATATTTCATGAAGATATGAGTTATATAAAATTAACCACTTTATGAAAGAGGTAATCCCCTTTAGTCCTACTATTTTTTTTTCATTCAATAATTTCATTTCTTCTTTATATTACATTAATGATAAATTAGTAAACTAATTATATAATATTTCAACATCATATTTATAATTTTTATATAGTGAAAAATTATTTTTAATATAAGAATATATTATATATTCTGATCCTCCTATTCATACAACGTCTTGTTTACAGCCGATTAACCACCAACTAGGATGACTCAACTTCTTACTTATTCCAAATCTTATGGATGGATAAAATAAATTATTTATTATATATTAGCTTATATATATATATATTTTATATTTATTTATTTAATTATACTTATATACAATAAACCATGAATAAAAAAGTGAAATCGAAGAAAAATTTGAAAATTTTAAGGAAAACATGACATGAAAATATATTCCCTTTATCTAACAAAATTTATAAATAAATTAAAATAATTATAAATGACTAATAGTGATAATAATAAATATAATTTACTTAAATTTCATTAAATAACCTATCTTAATTATTTATATGATGAAAATGTGAATTTTTATTGAGGGATTTTTGGATACGGGATTCTCTATCTCAAGTCATTTTTTGCTTTGTCTTCTCCATCACATTTTTTTTTGTTAGGATACTACTCTATTATCCTAAAAATATTTTACAATATTATATAAAATTTAAATTTTGAGTATGTATTTTATCTACAGTATTGAAATTATTTTAAAGACAATATAAATGATTTATCAAAAGTCTCCATGTTCTGAAAACAATTATTTTACTCCTCTTATATTGGGTTTTATTCAACAAAATATGAACTTATATGACAATGTATGAAATCCTTTGTTCCTTTTGGAATCATAATTTCCATTCAATGAAATTTGAACATTGATATTCTGTATTAATCTCATTACTTTCAATAGTAGATATCAATTTGGTTTGGTTCATTATAAGAATTATATGATGTGATTCATTGGGTAAGAATTATATATACCTATAATTCATTTGTTAATGTAAATAATCATATGATATAATATGTATCATGGACTATATTTATTATATATTTATTCAAAATGGTGTTGTTACGATTATGAAAACATGTTATGTGTGAACATAAAGTGAAAAAATTCATATGTGTGGTATTTGACCACTATGTTATGATGATTCATTATTATCCATATTCCAAATTCCATGGTATTATAATTTGTTTTCCTCATGATAATGGTGATGATATTCGGCATATGATATGATGATGTTGATTATTCTCACCCATGTACTATTGATTGTTTTCACTTATCCCCCCTTACGGTTTTCTAGATCACCTCATTCATTGATGTATATCCTAAGATAAATAATGTACTAATGAGATAAAAATATATTTTTAAGGATAATAAAGAATAAATTAATTTATGTTTATTTTTTATTATGTATAATAGATCTATGAAACTAATTTTCCAAGGACTCTAAATTTATTAAACCTAGATTTGTATCTATATTATATTATTAATCATAAAATGATGTAATATTCATATAAGAAAATGTTGTCTCACTATATTTTGTACGACCATGAATTGAGAATAAATATTTCATACATGAAATTATTTATATTGATATTCCCTTATGAAATAATATTTTATACCTAATGGGGTTTTTTATATGCCAAAGACTGTATATAGTGATTATCCTCCTTGATGGGCTTCCCAATTTATAGGTACTACATCATGAGGTGAATTTAAAAAAATGAATTCATTTTTAAATAAATATGATAGATTTATTTCCATCGTTGGATGAAATTGGTGGGGGTTTAAGTGTCATTGCGATATACCAACAATAGGTTACCTCTAAACTAAGCACTCGATGGGATCTAGGATATAACAAAAGGATTGTTCTTCATTTACATAGACATTAGTGATGATCCATGATCATAGATTATAATCAAATAAACAAATTTCACCCTTGATATAATCCTCCAAATATATTATGTCAAATAAGGTTGTATATGTAATAGGATATAGGTATGGAGATGAATAACAATAATGATATCCTCCCATATTGAAGCTAAAAAATCCTCAATGTTTATGTGTAAATGAATAAGAAAAGATGAATAATATCTCATTTCATATATCAAAACATAAAAACCCCAAAATAAAAAATAAAAAAATACCTAATGTAGACTAATAAAATTGATCCCTTTGTTACCCTAAGTTACATTAAACATATCAAGCTCATTATCAAACCAAAAACCCCCACAGAAATAATACATGGTTAAGAAAACTTAAAATAAATAGATAGTAATAGTTATAAATTGATTTTTTTTCTTTTATGGAATTGGATAAATGGAACCCTATAGGGAAGAACCACCGAGTTTTTACAATTCCTTATAAAATAAGTTATATTTTATACTTGATTAGAATAGGATATGAAATATGTTTTTTATTTCATATGAAATTAATATAACACATCCAAAATCATTTAAAATAATCCTTTTATTTTTCTTGATAATTGAGAGCATTCTCTTAGAAAACCCTTTATATAAAATCATCCACTTTTCATAAAAAAACACCATTAATAAACCGAAATTTAAATCCATATTAATTGTATCATTTTCAAAAATAATTCCAAATCAAATTAGAAAACCATAAAATATAAAAACCTTTTCAGAACATACAAGAATTGCATTATAAGACTTCTAAAAAAACATGATTTCTTATTGATAATAGGGATAGGTAAATCATAGATAAATTTACCCAATATATTGGTCTTGTAAACTTTTTCAATTATGAAATAACTCATGATGTGATCACAAATATACATCATTCTAAACCTTCAACAATTCTATTCATGAGTACCCTAATTCTATAACAAACCAAGATTTTCAAAACTGGCCTCATTAGTGGTGAAACCCTCTACATAATGGAATTCCTTATTGGATCTAGGCCAACTCATTGAGAATATATAATAACATATTTCATCCCTAACTAATGAACTAATAATCCCCCTATATATTAATCACACAAAGGTAGGTGAGAATTGCATTCAATCGCTGATTAAAAATTAGTAAATATCACATAACCTACTACACACAATTAATAAACACCCCTTTAACCAAATAATTCTTATAAAAGTATAATAATAATCACACCTCTCATGAACCAATTATAATATAATAAATAAAAAAAATACCCACCTCATATTAAATAACTAACAAGTGGTGTAAGTGGGCCACAAACAAAAACCCTATATTTTGAAACTATTTACAAGTTTTATGTGGGCCTTATATTTCATGATGCTCAATAACATTGGTTGAAATTTCTTTTCAAAACTAAAATTAAAATACAATAATATAAATAGATTTCTTAAAACATTTTTTAAATTTTTCATAAAATTCCACTTTGAATATAAATCTTGAATCAATACATAGTTCACTAAAATACAAAAATTATAAAATAAACATTTTGAAATTAAACTTATGACCCAAATTGTGTTATAATATTTTAAACGTCATATTTTATTTAAAATAAATATTTATACAATTAAATATGATTTTCATTCCAAATAACACTTAAAATTCCATGTAAAGTCATTTTGATAAGTTATAAATCAGTCTAAATCATATTATATACACATTTTAGTATCAAATATTAGAATAATTAAAAAAATAATCATTTAAAACCCACAAGAAAAATTGAAAATAAAATTTATTGAAACTCACAAAAAAATCATCCATTGTTGAATTAAAAATGTACAAGAAGTAGTCACAATGAATGACTGATGCTCAAAAAATCCTTAATGTTTTCTAAAAAAATCCATGATTAGAAAAACTACATGAAAATGACACAACAAACTCTAAATATTTACCTCAAGATCATTAGGGTTTATGGGAGACTGTAAATTTCAATAGGAAATAAATATATGGAATAAGGGATGGGATTTCGTGGAAATGTAGGTTGGTTATCATTAGAAATCGATGGAAGGATGATTCAATGTCTATAAAATCATCTGATGAGGGTGGAGGATAATACATTTTGAAACCTAGTTTGTTACTCATTGGGGTGAAAAGTGGTTCAAACCCAATTAATTGACTTAGTGGAATTTTAGAAATAAAAAACTATATTTATTGGTAATTCTCATGGTTATTATGTATGGTTTTCCTAACCAGGTCCCCATTATATGGTATCTATCACATATACCAACTAATATCACATTGTATGATATCACATTTTACTATCCAAGTGATGACTATGAAAAATATTTCTTTTAAACTATAAATCCATATCTTATTCAATAACATTATTTTTCAAATTATAAGGAATCCATATATTAGTATACTCATTTTTAAAATATGAGATTTTAAATTTTCTGAAAGGATTTGAAAAAAAACATTTGCTACCTATTTTTGTAAAATTATGCATGCTCAAAATTAACATACAAATTCCCCACAAATGGTTTCCCACAAATTATCTCCTTGACCATGCTCCCCAAAACATGTTCATAAAAAATTCTAGATAATTAAAATTTTTATCCCAAATTAAATAATAATTAATATTCACCAAAAAATTAATTATATTAATATAAAATTACTATTTCTACATTGATATGGGTGTGATAAACTCCAAACCATGCTAATTTATTCCCCTATAAAGTATATAGTTTAAATAAAGGTATTTGGAAACAATACACAACCATACCCAATGGAATGAGGTGTGTTGGAATATAGATAAAGTCAAGAGAAATTAAAAATATAACCCATCTAGAACAACAATTCCTCAAAGAAACTAACATTTGCCACAAAGGGACTAGATAACCTAAAAAATCCACCATTAATCATAAAAATTCAATCTCACCAAAACATCTAGAAAAATAGCTTATGAGTGTATAGAAAATACAATTTAAATGGGTACCAAACTAGGATCACACTACTCATCATATAAAAATTGATCAAAATATAAGATACCGTCCAATAAAAACCCTAAAATAGAACATTAAATTGTGTTATCAATGGAAAAAAGAAATACCTATCTAATTACCCAAACACTGACATAGGAAGTACCCATGATCAGATCATTGAGAAACAGACCCTAAAATGATGACAAATCATGTAGAAACAAAAATACACAAGAAAAGGAAAAAATGAAATAAAGGATACATAAAAACAAAAAATACAAAGAATGTCCTCAAAAAAGACCTAAAACTAATCCTATAACTCCCTTGACATATACCCCCATATTTCGTAATAAAAAAATTATCATTAATACATTATCTTTAATACTAACTGATTTTTCTTAATTATATCCATCCTTGATAATGGCCTAAAAAATATTGATTCACATATATACCCATGAAATTTTAGGTTTACTATTTTAGGGAAATAAGATAACTAATTTTGTAACTGAACTCTAATATTTCCATTAAAATTGAAATTTTTACCATTATTTCATTATTTTCATATTCCATGATAAGACTTCAACAAATCCAATAAAATTGTCCATAAATGTAAAACTTTTTTATATAACAGACTTAATAAAATTATTCATAATCACTGGAAATGGAATTATAAAATTGTTGATGTAAAAAACAAGATAAGGGATAAAATAATCATCAATAAGATATCATCATTGATAATAAGATAATAATAAGTATTTTAGAACCTAAAAACGTTTAAAAAAATATAAATCCTTCCCATAAAATGGAATATAAAACACAATTCATCGAATAAATCTAGAGTAATATGAGTTTACAATCATGTTCCTTATGAAATTAATATTCCTCCAATGAAACATTAAATCATATAAAAACTATAAAGAAACCATGTTTGTATCTTAGATCACCATACATTCATTATATATTCTTCTAAATGTAATAATTACATCATTATAATATGAGTGAATTCCATTTCATTAACTATATCATCTCTAATGTGTAAAATATATTAATTAAACATCAAAGTATATTTGGAGTTAATAACCCCCGCTGAACATTGTCACATTACCCAATGAATTGGATAACTATATTGTGCTTGCATTCTACTAGGAGCTATATTGAACTTAAATATAATAATCCAAAATTTCTAAGTTCTATAACAAGATTGAATAACAAAAAACACCAATTTTTTAATAAAAATTATAAAAACAGTCGTTATTCACAATATAACATGACATTATTATGTGAATGTTTTCTTCATAATTCTTTTTAAAACTACAAAATATACCTTCCAAAGATATGTTTTTTATGTTATCATTATATAATATCGCAAGTGAATCGCATAAAATATCAAGGATGCATAAATAGACTAAAAAAACATTTAAATTTTTTATTCAAACATTTTTCTGAAAATAGGTAAAATAAATTTTAATTTTGCAGCATAAAATAATTAAAATTTCCTCAAACGTATGAAAATTGTTTTATTTGAAAATATAACATGAGGGTTATAAATGAAAATTCAATAAAAATAATGTTTATCATGGTGATAAAATCCATTTATATTGTAATGTTTTAAAAAAATGATTGGTTTCACACATTTTTAATAAATTTATAAATATACAGTTTTGTAAACGTTGTAAATGATCATTTTACTACTTATAAATTAATTTTAGATATGGTTGAAAAAAAATTTAAATAACAATTTAATAGTATAATTTAAATTTTTTCCAAATCATTTTAATGAACTCGGTCATGGAATATAATGTTTTCTGAACATAGATGAAATAAGGTTGACCATTCATAAAACAAAATATATTGATATTTTTATGTAACAAAATTATTTGAATGAATGGAATATATGAAAATCCAAAAAACAAATATAAGATAATAAAACCAATATAGTTTAATGGATAAGGATGATATAATTTTCCTCAGTTTAAATTTTATAATGACACTCCTTAAATAAAAAGACAATGTAACATATACCCATTCCACTTTGGTAACATTTAAATTATAACCCATTTAAAAGAAATAATTTCAAATGAAACATTAAATATCTTAAATATACTGATAATAAATATATAGAATACCAAATGCTTATAATATACACCATATAAAACAAGTTGATGTATAACATGAAATTTTATTTAATGAAATGATATCCAGGTGAAGAACTATTACAAATAATGTAACTTTTATTGCGAGATTCAATAAATGAAGTGATTATGTAAAACAGAATTACATAAAAATAGAAAAATTGAAAATAATATATAAACCTTAGATGTAATTTCACACATAAATTTTTAATAACATAGATATTTAAGATATTGTACAACCCCATGAAAGGAAATAGAGTTTAGAAACACCTTACATCGAATCCTAACAAGACATGTTGTTTCTTCATATTCGAGATTAATATAATTACATTAATTATTTAAAACCATAGTAAATATTGTTAGGATTATATCTAAATCATAATAAGTTTTTTTTCATTTATAACCATGCCTTTAAAAGTAAATAAATAAATTATGTTCAAATCATATGTTTTGTGGATGTTCATTTCATAGTTCAAAAACAACATTGGCTACTTTGATATTTTAAAAGGCTTCATGTAACCATTATATATATAATATTAATAATCATATAATTATATTTTATATATTTTAAATAAAATTCTATATCCATTCATGAAATATGGACATAAAAAATGATTCAATTCTCTTTTTAGAGATGATAAACCACACATAAGCAATAGTGATGTTACCATATTCAAATAGAAAGAAAGGTAAGAAATTAAGTTATATATTTTCTTTGAAAATAATATCATTAGATACATAATTTTAAAAATTCATATGAGGATGTGATTAAAAAAACACAGAATTTCTAGGAGGTGTTGGTCCACATGTATGGTAGAATGATGCTTCGATTTCCCATTGGATATAAAAAAAGATAAGTGAGGGTTGTGTAATAAACATAATAACATATCAGTATATTGAATAATCTTATGTTTTATTATGATAATTATTATAAAATATTTTATGTTTGTTTAATATTAAATATACATGAAAACACTCAATTAATTGTCATACGTCATTTTAGAGAATCATCCATTGGATCAAAAATTAATTTATTTATGATGGAATTTAGGTGAGACCAGAACCATAAGGACATGGTTATAGACTTAGGACATGTATTTTGGTTTATATTAGACATGATAATTGTATAAATTTGTGTAAATATGAGAGGATATGAGGTTTCATTTTATAAGTTAGGTTAGTGGAAATCATACAATTAAATGAGATATTTATATAAATTATGTTCCTTACACAAGTAAAATGGATCTAAATTTCTATATATTATAATTTATGGATGCTAATATTGAAAATAATAAAATAAAAAATGGACACATTTAAGATGAATTTTGAAACATTTATCTAGGTTTAACCCATTCATTATCTATAATAACCTTAGATAGAGTAGCAAAATTTTCAATCTCAATGGGTTATGAAAATAATTTTAAAAATTAATGTGATACACACAGGAATAATATGTGATTTTATTTTTAACTATATATTATGGTTTTTCTATAATTTTAGATTGATTTAAAAAACATTTTTATAGATTTAATAAAATTTAAATTTGTTTTCAGAAATTTAAGTATGTTTTGATGTTAAATGAACTATAAAATAATTGTGTTGGAAATTTTTTATGATAATATATACTTTGATAGTATTTGTGAAAATAATGTATGATTATAATTCATCCCAAATAAATTACTCTTAGTGTTTTAAAATTATATACTTGAATTTTCATTTAATTTCATGAGTGCTAAATCAGGGGTATAAAAAAGTATTATGTAATTATACAACATATAAAATTAATAAATAATTATAATCATAATAATAATTTATTTATTTAACATATAATCATTTATATCTAATAAGATATTATTTTTATCTCTATAAAATAATATTACATATATGAAAAGAAAGATAGTGGAATTTTGTAATTGTCCTATAAAAAAATAATTTAAATATTATAATCAAAGTAAAATGTAAACTTTTTTTATATTTAATAATATGGGATTATTATTGTTAAAAATCATTAATCCAATGAAATAAATTCATGTTTTGGTTTTATTTTTAATCATTTTCACATCATTTTAATCCCAATAACTTATTTTACTATTTACCATGGTGATAATGGTTTATCATGGTTTCCATTAATTATGATAAAAAGGAACCATATTATATAATATGAATATAATAATTCAAAATATGTAATCTTATTTATATGCATAAAATAAAAAAATAAAAAAGTAATTTAATATATGTGTGTGAAACACAATGATAAAGCGTTTTTAAAAAAAATCAAGTTTTTTTGCATACAAAAGATTATATATATAAATAATGAATATTTTTTTAATAGAATAAAATTAATTATATTATTTTTAATAATAATTATAATGTTACCTTAAATAAAATATATTATTGAATATTATTTTCATATATTTTAAAATAAATCACAATGTCAATAAAAATCAATATTTTCAATAGTCAACCAAAAATTTTTTTTTAGAAAAATTTTACAAAATTACACAAATAAATGTTTTATATTTTCTTCTAAATATTGAAGATCATTTTATCAATTTTTTTAAAAGTGTCATAAATTATTTATAATATCTTTACAAAAAAATCAATAAAAATAATTATATATGAAAACTTTTTTTTGAAGCATAAAATGAAAATATTTTCTTTTGTCTTCAAGTTACGACAAATAAATACATATTAATTAATTTTAGTACATATATGAGAAAAACATTTATTAAAATAATTCATTAATAGTGATTTATTTTATATATTGTGATAAAAATATATTTCACACATGAAAAATATCATTTTTACCATCAAATGTTTTTATATTCATTTATAATAAAATGATAATTGATGTATGAATGATTTTATGTTTTATTAAGGACTTTTTTTACATATATTCCATGAAACAGTTATAATTATTCATGAATTGAAGAACCCCAGATTTATATCCAATAAACCAATTCCTAGAGATTGGTCGCCACATAACATCAACTACACCTCCCTAAATGCTAGAGGATTCCGACTAGCATAGAGGGTTTAATAAATCTCATGGGGAGACTTTTACATCCTTCTCAGATTAATAGACAATATATATCATATGTAATGAAGGAAACCACATGAAATAAACCAGAAACATGCATTACAAAAATATTCCAAAACATGGTACAACAAGCACCGACAATTAATGTCAAGTCATGATGATAGTATCGAATGTGACAGAAAACCCAAAATACAGAACAATAGTGAAATAAAAAAAAGTCCTAAATACAATCTAGACCCTCAACTATGATTCACCCAAGCTGAACTCAACTCCCCAAAATAAGACATTATACACTTATTATGACATTCACCCTTGTAAATTTCCCTGTTACTCATTGGTAGTTTGAGCAGTGTATCAGTACAACATTATAGGCCCCCACAAATGGTAACTAAATAATATTTTGTCTAAACAAATAGTTCATGGCTGAATTAAATAAATTATAAGATAAAAAGGTATTACTCAGTTTCCATTATTTAACAATATTCACTTAAAATATTTTCATTATTCATTTAATTTCCATCACTTGTTCCATGGGTTAAACATTTTTATCATTACCATATTGTCTATCTATAGTAAATCACGTGTATGGGTCCTAATTAACATTCTGAAGATGTTTTTTATATCAAAAATTTCATGAGAAACTCGACAATCATGATATTCCCATTCATCGAGATATTTTTTGATGTTTTTTCAATAATTATTCGTATACATCCACGAAAATGGAAAGTTTAGTTACCCAAAGAACTCATACCTTATTCCACATCAATTTAAAATACTAAATTTATAATTTCTTTTAATGAGTTGTAGGAATATAAGACGATACAACAAGAATATATTGACTAGTGATTTATTCAGTCAATTGAGTGACATTAGCGTGCACAGATTAATTTTGTGAAAAAGAAATAAGGATATGTGATACATTTCATTGATTATTGGAGATAAATATGATAAAAATTATGAACATGTATCATTGTTCCCGTATTACAGAAATTGTTTTATCAACTTCATGGTGGTCAATATTTTCCCAAGATTGATCTTCATTCTAGTTTTAATCAATTGAGGTTCAGGAATGAGTATATACCCAATATTTAATTCTATATGAGGTATAGAAACTATGAATAAATATTGATTCATTTTTTTAACAATTCATTTATTATATTCATGGATTTAAGGACTAAATACTTTATATATTACATTGATTAGTTTTTGAATGTTTTTATTGATGACATTAGTATCTACTAAAAGGGAAAGGATGAACATGAATATCAATTTAGAATTGTACAAAATAAATTAAGTAGTGAAAAAAATAAAAGAAATATTTACCATCAATGACATTTGGATTCAAAGGATTCATTTTTTAATCACATTATATCAATAGATTGTATATCAGTAGATCCATCAATGGTGGAGGCTGTGGAATGATGGCCAAGACCAACAATAGTGAATGAGATCCATTATTTTATCAATCATTCATGATATTATTAATGGGTTTTGTTGAATTTTATAATTACTATATAATCATATAACTATTTTAATTATAAGGGATCCATGTTCTTAAAAATGGATATGAGGAATGTTTTATGGAACTCAAGTGAAGGGTAGTTAGAATGCCAATTTTTACAACACCCTACAAGGGAAGGTATTGTAATATACAGTGATTCATCCATGAAGTTATTGAGATGTGTTATTATGAAGAATAACATGGTTATATTCTACTTCGCATGATAATTGATGATTCATGAGGAAAATTACCTAGCTCATGATTTGGATCTGGCTGTGGTAAATTTTTATTAATAAAATAGATGATGTATCTTTACGGAGAAAAGTGTGATATGAGTACTGGTAAATGAAATGTGGAATTAGATATTAACATTGATGGATATGAACATGTTCTTGTGAATATAATTACAAGTGATTAAAGATTTCGGATACATATTACATTTTCACAATGGGGAGGAGAATAGGTTTTACAATACATTGAGTCCAAAGGATCATGCTAGCTTATACATTATTAAGATTTCAAAAGATCCAATTTTTCTATATTTAGAAAGGATGGATTTGGAAATCCAAAAGTTATTGGTAAAAAATTAATTTTCCCCATTTATCATTCAACTATATATCTATGTAAAAATTAATGATACACAGAAAAATGAAGTAGAGTAGAAAAAGAAGGGAAAAAATGTTCCGGTGTTTAACCCTAATCATGATGGAATGATATGTATCAACAACTATGTATGTGTTCCTTTAATATCAGACATGAGGAAGGATTTATAAGAGATATATCATAGTTTTTTATTCTATATTCATCTTGGAAGTATTAAAATGTATAGATATTCAAAATAATACTTTTGGAAGGATAGAATGAAGAGAGATATCTTAGAGTTTGTTTATATTTTCTTGGTATGTCAACATGTTACTGAATAAATTTAATATTATAATGGTATGTTTCATCCATTATACATTTTATAATGGAAATGTGAGAACATGAGTATTTAATATTTTTCCAGACTCCCCAGAACCTATAATGGGAATAATTTTAGATGAGTGGAAGTAAATAAAATTAATAATTCCCAAAAATATATCACTATTAGTGATGAATTCACTCTATACTACAGTTTCATGTTATAAATTAAGCTAATGATATGGTTTCATTGAGTATCACATTCCATTTTATCTGATTCGTGTCTAAGGTTCACCTCATTGATCTATAGAGTTTCTCATAAGTAACATGATATGTAATTAGGTTTCACCACTATGTATCATCCATAAGATGTTGTTGAGACTAAACAAAAAATTCAAACCCAAGTGTATATGTTGAGATATTGTTCTTTTGATTTAAATTGTGATTGGGATCCACACCGTATTATAGTTTAGTTTTAATAAAATAATATATTCCATTATAACATTCATATGGATCCTTATGAAGAACTACATTGAATTAAATGTAGAACTCAAATGTGATGGAATGATATTTATAAATAAAATTATGTTAGGACATGAGATATATTGGGAAATTTCTAAGATGTTAAGTTTCATTCAACAAAACATCATTGAAGATAATAGTCGGTAAATTTTTTTGTTGATTATCATCAAAATGATCTAGAATTTGAAATAAGGGATAATGTTTTTCTATTATTTTCTCCATATAAAATATTTATGCGATTTGGGAAGAAAGTTAAATAAATCCCTACGTATATATATCACATTAAAATTCATGATTTAATTGTGATATTATCATCTCAATTAATGATTAAACAAAACACTTATCATGTACAAGATTCATTCCACATATATTTATTGATGAATTATAATCATGACCCATAACATGTAAAGAACACAGAGATTGTATCAATAGAGAAAAAAATTTCTTATGAGGAACAAACTATTTAGATTATAGATCATACTTTTTTCCACCATCCTTAACCATTAAAAATTCCTAATTTAAGTCAATAATTTGAATTAATTTCACACAGTGGAACTTTTCAGGTTCAGAGACTATGAGAATAGGCCATAACTCGTACATAACATCTTAAATATTTTAATGTATATACCTCAACTCACTATAATTTTTTTCATAAAACCAATAAAAGTGTTTAAAAAGAAAATTGGTTTCTTTTCCTAATTTAAATTTATAACTTTTCCATGATCCCATCCTAGACTGTATTATTCTATAAATCCTATAAAAAACATTTCAAAACATGGTAGAGAATAAAAAACAAAATACATGATACACAATGGTAGAAAATGATTAGACCTAAAAAAATAATACCATAAATACTTAATCTTAATATAATAATTTTCACCTTTAAAAAGTTGTAGATACAATCAACTAAATTTAAAATCATTGATTACTATTTTTTATCAAAATATTACCATAAAAATGTAGAAATCACATATTACATATATAAGTAACTTGGGAAATAATTATTCTTAAATAGAGTAACCCTAAGGTCAACATCCCAACATATAAATAAATGTAATAGCCATATGACTCACTTCAAAACCCACTACATTAGAGGTTATAATGTAACCTCACATCATATGCACAGTGTGTAACCAACACTATTTGATTTATCATGCAACCACCCATCATTGGTTTATCACGTAACCTCACATGAAATATACAAGTACTATTATATAATCATAACACATAAAATATAGAAATTAACAACATTTCACTAATAAAATTTCATTTGAAAACACTTGAAATAATTTCACTATATTGGAATATTCAATCCACATTAAAAACCATTTTCAAGAAAAAAACTCTTAAAAAGGGAATAAGTTATTTTTATGCAATTTAAAAAAATATTTTATAGAGGAATAAAAATATAAAATAATGCTTACTGAGGCAGAGAAGTTGTTTTCACCACATACATTAAAAAAATTAATTTCATAAATTTGTAAAGAATGTAAAATGTTTCATATTAAAATATTTGTTTTTAATACCCTGTAATGAAATTAAAATTAAAAGGGGTTTATTATACACCTTATAAAATAATTTTTTGTATAACATACAAAAAAATCCTCAATAAAAGGATTTTGAGTGGAATCCCCTTACATCGAGAAAGAATCCTCATGTAGGTTAATTATCTTCATGAATAATAACTAGAGGTTAATTTAAAATTTCTTGAGAAACATTATAATGTTCAATATTTCATTTATATAACTTATTACCATGTTATAACAATTATATATAGATTTTAGTTCAGGTCTGATGTTTTGTTGATATCTGTTAATTGGGTTAAAAATTAACTTGTTAAAACATAAAAAGTCATTTTTGTCCTATGTAATTTATAAAAATATTGATATAAATTTAATTTTTATAAAATATATACATATATTATACCATTAGATATATCAATTCTGTGTGGTTATGAAAAATGAATAATGTTATAACCATCGAGAAGGTAAGTCATACGTACGCATGAGTTAAGTTTTACATTTTTCATTGATAGGTATGGAAAAAAGATATGTATTAATATACCTTTATATAATGATCAAAAAATTATAAATATAATATGAATAATTTAAGTATAATTTTTTTATATCATAAAACCCATATTATTAATAATAACGAGTCCCATCACTTAATGAAGGTTATCGTTCACACATACACACAAATAAAATTATCATATTTATAAACATGGAATGTAATAAAATTATTGATATATTATTATCTTATAAGGATTAATATTTAATTAATATCACTTATTAACATTAATTTTATTTTTATATCTAGTGAAGAGACATGGTTTTGAAAAACGAATTAGATCAATTTGGGTAGGTGATAGTTCACACATACACATCAACGATTAATTATGTTCTCATTTAACAAAAGTGGATATGGATTTAGGTGGTGATATAGTGATGAAAAAATCTCAGTATATTATGGACACTCGAGTTATTATTTAATATAGTAATTAAAGGATTTTATGGATGTGTAAGAAGAATAAGAATTAGTAGTACATATATTAAACGATACCCATTATTTGGTTGATCACCTTTAATGAGCACTTTACCACCTCTAAAGTGGGTGTTATTATAAAAATAAGTCAAAAATAATGTATTGAGGGATAATAGTAAGGGGTTTGGGTAGATATTAGAACAACCAAAATGTTTTGGAATTGTGGGTAATATAGTGTAATGGGGGCCTTTTTATAGGAGATGGGAGGGGCACCCTTGTGATTATTGAAATTATTAGATTAATATAAATTCAATTTAGATTTGAAATGGGTAAAAGATGGTTTATTTATAATATAGGAATATTATTCGATTAAATATAATAATAAAATGTTAATTAGACATGTTTTTAATAATTTTTTATCCATATATTTTGTTTTTATCCATTTTTACACTTACAGTTTTATCAAGTAATTTCAGTTCCAACATTGAAATAAAAACAAAATCATGACAAACAACCAATAAATGAGTCATTAATGAATTTTTTGTATAATATTAATAAAATTGTCAATTATTTTTTAATTATAAATTATATATCGATTTATTAGGAATTATATAATTTTGGTTATGAATTTAATCAATTTTGATGCTCTTCATCACATGAATTTTTTAAATATTAATAAAAAATTATTCTTTCGAAAAAAACAACAATAAATTAATAATAACATGTCATATTAATCCAAAAATTTCATGGATGGTATTAAGTATATCAAAATATATTTATTTTAATATTAATAATATCATTTATTTAATTCATTCTTTTATAAATAAATTAATGCATCATCATTGTGTCACTATTTAATTTAATTATTTGTTTCCTTAAAATTATAATTAAATTACCATGATGAAATAAATATTTTTTTCTTTATAAGGACTATTAATTGTTGAATATATCACATATATGACACCATATTAATTTTTTTAGTAAGGAGATACATATTTATGACATATTTTCATTTACATTAAATTAAATGTTATAACTTCCATAATCACACCCATGTTGCTTCCATTGTTAACATTTTGACCCAAGGATGGACATTTTTGGCAATAACTCAACAAATAATATTCAGATATGTGTTAGGATAATATTCTAATTTTTTTATATTAATTTTAAATTTAATTACCATATTTTTCATTATCCATGAAAAAATATTAATGTTACTATTCACTAAAAATCATCGTAATCGTATTGGGAAAAAGTCATACAGATTTAAACTATATATATTTATTTTTTAATATGAAATACGAATAAGTTGTGAAATTAGGGTTAACACTAATTTTGTTGATAGATTGAAAAAATGTTTTTTAAAGTAAAATATTGAAATGTTATCATTGTTTTTCTATCAAATTTTAATTCAAAACATTTACCAATGAAATAAACTTATTTAACTTATAAAATCATAATATAATGATACCTTCAAACCATATAATAAGATTATCTAATAATATAAATAAATTAAATAAAAAATATGTCTGGAATTTAAAGTAGTATTTTTCACTATTCATTAAAATATGGATTTTATCATAATAATACCAAAAAATAATCCAATGTAAATTTTGATGTCCCACTTCTAGTGAAAAGGTTTTTTTGTCAACAAAGAACATATAATAGTGAAAAACAATATTTTATTAAGGTTTTATATTAAAAGATGGTAAAAGTACCATTTAAAAAAATATTATAATATTTTATGCTTAAATTGTTATTTATTATCATTAAAAGCCCTTTAATATAATTGGATGAAATAAAAAATACTGAATAAGAGTGTGTAAAAAATATACTTATTTATGTTCATTCTGGAAAATATAGCTGATAGTTGATAACTAATTTTTTAAATTATATTAATACTAATATATTATTTTTTTTAACTTAGTCTTATATGCAAAATAGGATTTCAGAGAAAAACATTATTACATATTGAGTACTATATCAAACATATAATACCCTTAAAATTAAAAATGATATGTCATTTAAATTTTTTAATAAATAGAAAAAAGTATAACTCTATAATTACATGGTACTTTACATCCTTCCCCTTTGTGGAAATTGCGTCCTCACAATTTTTATTCACTTATCAATTAAGTGGGGGTATCTCTATGACACTTCATATTCAGACACTTATATTTCCTCTTGTGCTATTTGGGTTTTCAAGAAAAAACCCAACCTAATGAATCACTTTATTGGAAAACAACTTTTCTATTTAGTTTAGAATATGGACTGGTTGTTCCTCATAAGAATGATTCTCTTCAAAGAGAACTACTTCTATACAAAAAAATGATATAAATCATTCATATACTTTTTGAACATTGAAACATGACATATATTGTGTACCTACAATAAACTATAAGGGAAATACACTCTCTAGATATCTAATCAACCTTTATAACTGAATTCATAGGGTCTAATAAACAATGCCCTCATCATCCCATTTTTACCAAAATGAATCACACTGTTCAATGGATAGACATTGAGAAAGATAGGACCACCTACCTTAAACACAAAACCATTCCTTCTATTATCCACAAAACTTGTTTTCATGTTCGGTGATTTCCTCATTCATCTCAGAATCAAAAGTATTTTCTAGTGCATTTTCTCAACCAATTTTGGTCCCATAAACATCATTACACCCAATACATTAAAAAAATATCGATTTTGAACCACTTTCCAAATAATTCCTCAAAATGCACCACCTGTATACTGGAAAGAAAACAGTTAATATAAGAAAAATCACCCAAAGATA
This sequence comes from Viscum album, assembly GCA_963277665.1. Lineage (NCBI taxonomy): Eukaryota > Viridiplantae > Streptophyta > Magnoliopsida > Santalales > Viscaceae > Viscum > Viscum album. The sequence continues at coordinate 2,128,405,765 of OY728150.1, read as the reverse complement.
GATGTTGATGAAATATTTCCTTTTAATCCATTGAACATGCATGTAACATATCATCTAATGTATATATATTTCATTATGACTTCCCATCTGACTGAGGATGAAAATATGTACTGAAATTTAATTTATTACCAAATTACGTTGAAAATATTTTCGAAAATTTATATGTAATATTGCGATAATGATATGATTCAACAGAGAGTGGAACTCCATTTACCTAATTATCTATTTAATATACATCCTATAGAGTTAATTTTGATATAGAGTATCTGTAATGAGAATAAAATGAGAATATTTAGTCAATCGTTCAATAATAACCTAAATCACATTATTACATAGATTATTCTATAGTAATCCTATAAAGTTGTCAATGGATATATTTTCTCATTTCCTCTATACCATTGGAAATGGATGAAGCAACCCCTTCTGTATCAACCTCTCTTTTTTAACCTGTGGACAAATAAAACATCTCTAAGTAAAGTCAGCAATAACATTTTTTTATCCCACTACAAATACTCCCAAATGATTCTCTATATCGTAGTGCTTCTTAGATAAACCAAAAACATAGTAATTAGAGCTTATCATAACAAATAATTCTTTATCTATGAGTCACAAGGCACACATAATCTCTTTCCAAACGACAAATCACAATCCTTATCAATGTTAAATTATGGTAACATACCCTTCTAAACAGTTCAAATTATTTATGAAACTCACAACCTTACTTCACTATATTCTTAATTCTATCTAATATAGATGATTTCACTAACACCTGAAACAAATCATAGGAAATTTTGTACGCCAAAACATACCAATAAAAAATTCCTCGACTCATTAATCAAAGGATTTCATTCCAAATATAGAATGGTTAATGTAGCATTATTTTTTTATTCAAATCATCGACCACATTATTTTCTTTTTTTATGGCAATGAATTGTGTAATCCTAATCTTTGATTAATTCCAACAATCTACTATGTTTCCTGTTCAATAAATTCTGAGTGAATATATACATCCAAATATTATGATCAGTATATATTTCACTCTTTACAACATACAAATAATGGATCCAAATTTATAATGAAAAAACAACATTAATTATTCTAAATCACGTGTATGGTAATTTAACTCATGATGGTTAAAATAACATGAAGCATAAGAAATCACTTGACCATTATTCCTAAGGACATCACAAATTCATTTCAAGTAAGGATCAATATATATATCAAATTCACCATTACTATAAGTAAGGTCCAAAACTAGATAATTTACCAATCTTCTATTCAGTTCTAGAAAACAATCATCATATTACTTTTTCCATATACTCTTAACTCCCTTATGTGTTAACATAGTTAGAAGGAAAGATAAATAATAAAAGTTTTCCAAAAACACCATTAATAACCCACTAATCTAAAAAAACTATGATTCTATAGGATCTTAGTAGTTCTAGAACACTCTACAATAACTTTTTTTTATATAGGTATACAGTTATTCCATAATTATACACAATTTGACCATGGAATGAAATTTTTTCAACAAAAATTAACTTTTAAAAAAAATTCCATATAGTTAATTTTCATTTAAGATTCAGAAAACATTCTTTAATTGAATCTCATGTTCAAAATTAATTTTAGAATATAACAAAATATCATCTATAAACACAACCACAAAATGATTCAAAAACTGATGAAAGACTCCATTCATTAAATTTATAAATAAAATATTGGGCACTAAGTAACGCAATGTTCATAAATACAAACAAAAAATTCCCATATCCCATTCGGAATGCTTTATTTGGAATATCATCCTCCATCACCTTTATTTGACATTACCATGACCTTAAATCAATCTTCGAAATATACTGGGCTCCATGGAGTTGATAAAAAAAATCCTCAATATGAGGCAATGTGTACTTGGTCTTAATAGTAATGTTATTATTGGATCCGTAATCAAACAAATCCTCAAAAAACCATCATTCCATTTCACAAATAAAAAATTATCACCCCATAGTGAAGTGCTAGGTCAAAAAAAACCATTATCATGAAATTTAGGAATCTTTTTTTAAAATTAAACTTTTTCTTTTTGAACCATTCGATAAAGAAGGTTATAAATAGGGGTAGAATTAGGAACTAAATTATTATTAAATAAAACCTCTCAATCATGAAAAATAACATGAATTTCATCAAGAAAAAACATCGGTAAATTGACCACTACCAGAATGTCACTAATGAAAAAAGATTCTTTCATTTCAACAACATGAGAAATATAACCTTCACAGTCATATTTAATCACTCTCTTAGCTACTAGGTAGTTTATCCAATATATTAAATAATTGTATAAACCATTATTTTCTTTCTAATCTATATTATCATTATAAAAGGATATCCAATTCATACCCAAATTATATCAAATTCTACTATGGGATGGTCAAGAAGATTTTTAGGGAAAAAATCCCACTAATGATAATAAGATGATTCCCATAAATGATTGTTTCTTTAAAACATTAACACTGAAATTTTACGAACAATTCTATCTCACATTCATGAAGTGATATTTAAAATTTCAATCAAATATTTTTAGAAATGAATGAATGTGGAGATCAATAGTCAAATAATGTATTGATATATTTTTTAAAAACTTGTATCATACCATCAAACACTAAATTTTATGGTCTCATATCAATAGTAGTAGTAGAAAATGATTTTTCCTCACCCATATGTTTTAGATATTTTATGTTCCCACACTGGGTAATCAACATTGGACAGATTTTGGCATAATTCCCTAACTTATTACAACCAACACATCATGTCACCACTTTTTCATTCATTTCATGATAATATCCCTTATATTAATGAGAAATATGAACAATCATACCACATCATAAGCACTTCCCAAACATTGAGTGACATTCTCTAGGATTCTATTACGTCACCTCTCACAAGTGGAAATTTAGTTTTTTATATACACACTTCTTTGATGAATGCTTTACCATTTCCTGCCACCTGAATCACTTATTTTTCATGCACATTGAAAATTAAAGATCAACATAAATCTATAGTTATACCTTCTCATCACATCGTAAAAGTTTATCATTTCATTATAACTAATGATAATCAGATTCTCTTCGATATTAAATCTTAAATATAGAGTAAAACCGATTTATCTTACTATATATATCCCATATAAAATTTGGGGCATTGTGTGACAAACATGTGAAGGTTTTGTCATATACAACCACATAATTTATCCCATTGGCCTCAATTATTATAATTTTCATTTCCATTATAAGAAAAAAAACCATAGTAAAATATTTCCCATGGAATATATTTTTAAATTCATATCATTCCATTTATTCAATATCATAATATCCTTTGTTATTTTTAATAATTGAGCACCACTAGTCATTTTAAAAATCGAAATGATAAATAGAATAGCTAACAATTTGATTATCTGAACACCCCATTACATAAAAAATAATTTATAGTTCGTTAATCCATCCTATAACTTGAGCTAGGTCATATGATCCTAAGAATAATAAGGTGTGTTGCCTTGTGAAATGCTCTAATACCAAAATATTCCTTTGCAATCAATCTGTTTGAGCGATTTCATAGACACCAACACATTTATCACCTGTGTGAACTGGGCCATCACTATGAAAAATAGTTCAGTTCCAATTTCGACCATATACGGATTCTTATTTGGAAGTTTTTTCATCATATGTATTTAAAATATATCTTCCCTTTTTCTTCAATGGAAAACCATTCTAAATAGGAATATCATAGATGAAAAAACAAGGCAATCTGGATATTCTATATAATTTCAATTTTACTAAAAAGTGAAAATAATTAATTACATTTTTATTAATATTCTTCTAAAATTTAATGGTATATAAACTAACTTCTGATACCAACTATAGAGCCTCACAATTATACATAACTAAATCTTGAGTTAACTAAAATGATTGGCTTTATTTCCCATTGAGTATCTTTTAAAGTATAGTTATTCTGAGAATTAGGACACAACTACTACATAACAACATAAATATTACAACGTAGAAACTTGTAATCACTATCTATTTTTTCTTAAAAAAATAAATGCGTAAAAATAAATATGGTATTGTTTCATGTTTATATAGCATAACCTCTCCTTGATACTATATTTTAATATTTTTTATTTAAAAACAATTTAAAATATTTCAAAACATTGGATGAGAATGAAATGCACAGAAAACTATTCATAATGAATGAAAACTATTAGTCTTTTAAAACATGTAAACCTTGATTACTTAATCATAATGTAATAAAATTCACCTTCAAGAAGTAATAAAAAATTCTCTAAATATAATCTCATTTCATAACAATTTTTAATCAAAATATAAACAAAAAACACATAGAAATTACATAAAACATATTAATATAAAATGGGAAATAATCAAACATAAATGGAATTAACATATGATTGACTTCCACACATACTGGTAAAAGGAATATATATATACGACCAACTTCTATACCCAATGCATTGAAGCTAATAATGTAAATAACCATCCTTGGTTTATCATTGAAATATCTATTTATCATTTACCACATAACCACCCATCTTTGGTTTATCTTGTTACCGACTGTCAAATGTCAAAGTATCATTATATAATCATAATACTTAAATGATAGAAATTGTTAACATTTCACTCATTAAATTTAATTTCCCACAAAAAAAATCATTTTAATATTTTTAAATAGTCAATACACATTAAAAATAATTTCAATACCAAAACACATAAAAATAAATAGAGGACTTATTTTCCTTATGAAAACATTATTTTTTACATGGGAACCCAAATATCAAATAACAGTTACTGCGACAGAGAAGTTGTTGTTGATACATTGGTTAAATATATTTACTTTTTAATTTTTAAAATGAAGTAAAATTATTTATATAATAATATTCCTTATGAGAACCATAGAATTAGTTTAAATTTAAAATGGGTGGATTATACACCTTCTAAAATAATATGGTGTATAACATCAAAATATTCCTCAATGAAAGGGGATGGAGATGAAGTCCTTTACCTCAAGCCGAAACCGTCTCGTACATTTATTTATCTTTCTTACTAAAAAATAGGTTAATTTATACATTCATTAGAAAAAATTTCATGATAATTATTCCATTTATATCACTTATTACCATGTTGTAACAATTACATAATTATTCAAATTCAGGTCAGATGTTTTTTTGATATCTGGTACTAGAGTCGAAAATGAACTTCTTATGATGTCAAACGTCCATGTATTCATAATTCAATTATATAAAGAATAATATTTATGAAAATATAATAAATTTTATACATAAATTATATATCTAAATCAATCCATGAGTTGTGGTTACGAAAAATTAACAATGTTTTAATCATGGAGACTGTAAGTCGTACGTATTCATGAGTAAGTTTTTCATTTTTCATTGACCGTCATAGAAACAATATAAGTATTATCTATTCTATACATAATTAATATAACATCATTAATATAATAATAATAATTTATATATTATTATATATATATATATATATCATTCATGTGTTAAAATAAATAAAAACAAGTCACATCCCATTATAGAGGTTATAGATCAAACATATGCACGAACGTTGTTATCATTTTTATGCACATGGAATGTAAGAAAATAATTGATATATTAATATCATAAAATCATTAACATGTCTTGAATATATCACAAGAACATTAATTTAATTATTTTAAACCATAATGAGATATGGTTATGAAATATGTATTATATTGGTTCATAGAGGTGATAGTACACTCATAAGAATGAATGACTAATTACATTCCCATTTTATGGAAGAAGATATGGATTTAGGTGATGATTTTAGAATGAAATCATCTAAATATATTTTTGATAATGGAATTATCATTTAATCTATTAATAAGAGTATTTTAAGGATGTGGAAGAAGAAAAAATATTATAACTACTTAAAAATGATACCTCTTCTTCAGTTGATCACCCATGAACAACACCAGAACACTTCTTAGGAGGAATTTATACAAAAAATAATGCCTAATAACTTTGGTAAAGGGTTATAAGATATTTTAGGAGAATATATTGTCTGAATAAGAGGTTTTGGAATGGTGGGTAATAGTGAGGAATGAGTGCCTTTTTATAGGAGGGGGCACCCATGGAATTAAAAAATTTTTTAAATTAATAAAAATTCAATTTTTATTAAAAATTTGTCCCCGTTGATTTATTTAGAATATAGGGTGATTATGGTATGAAATATAATAATCCATTGATAATTATATATGTTTGTATTAATATATATTTGTTATTTTTTAACATTTTTGAGATTTGTAGTTATATCATGAAATTTACACTAAGAGAGTTAAAAGTATATCCAAATTATACTAAATGACAAATAATGAGTCATAAATGGCATTTTTAGTGTTAAATCAACTTTTTTGTCTATTATTTTATTTTTATATATTTTACTACATTTAATTAGTTATTTAATAATTTATGTTATGAATTGTGTAATTTGTTACACAATTCATTACATTACTTTTTTAAAAAATCATGAAAATATGATTACATAGAAAAAACCACATAAAATCAATCATACAATGTCATATCCGTCCTAAAAATTCATGAATGAAATTATGTATTTGAAATTTAATTTGTTTTTATGTTATTAATGTTACACCCCACGATTTCATTGTACATTATTTCTTCAATGTAATTCAATTACTTGCACTACACGTAACACTGGGTTCAAGCACACCACCACATTACCAAACTAATCGTTCTATATAGTTTCTGAATATTATTAACTGAATATTAAACTATTTATATAATCCTTATAATTTTAGAATCCATATTATGAGTTTCTTACACATAATTTTAGAACAAATTCATTTTTTTCCGATAAAAGAAGTATTTTTTTCAAAAAATACACTTTTACCACCTTTTTATGATGAACCCTTTTTAAATACAATATTTGAAACTTTTATATATTATACTTGAAAAAATAATCTTCTTCTTTATAATAGGGACATAAAAATTTAGTTTCAATAAATTTTTGGGGTTTTTCTGATAACATTAATATTTTGGTGAATAGTCAAAAATACTATATTTTAACTGAAAATAAACCTTTTTAATCAAAATAAATTATAGTGTTAAATTATAAATTTTAATGGTTTTGAAGAAAAAATATGTTATATTTTTACCATTTAATCCAATTATATTCATTGTATGTAATTTCACATTGATATTGGACATAAACAACTGTCAATCTTTTGATAGATATTATTTCTTAAAATTACGCCTTTTGGTTTTGACACTGGGAATTAATTTTAAATTAATAAATGCTACTTATATGTTTTTAATTTGTTAAAATACACATCATTTTTGAATTTATAATATCAAAATTATCTTAGGGTGAATTTTTGATATTTTTTCTGAAAACATTCAAATTTTGATGAATAGTGAATAATAGTGAGTTATTATTTAAAACAGAGTTTTTATATAAATAATTATTTATATTATTTAAAATTATATTAGGTCAGATTATATATGTAATACCTATATAATTTCAATGTAATTAATTATAGTATTTTTATAATAATTTAAGATATAAAAATTGTTTATTGAACTTTTCACTATCTTTTAACCATCTCCTAGGAGAATTTGAACATTCACATAAAACATAATTTTACCACTTCTATGAGTGGAATTTATAAAATACTAGAGACATGGTTAATATAAATGAGTAAAATTTGGTTCAATAAGATAAAAATAATTTTTGGTAAATTGTAGCTTTTTAGATTTATTTTCCACAGATAAAAGTAAATAGGGCAATTATCGATAAAAATTATTTTATTATTACCCTAACACATGTTTTAATTATATTGGATAAGTATAATTCGATCAAAAAGAACCATTTTAATAAAATATTAACCTTTTTGGTCCACTTGGATTAGATTAAGACATTTATTATTATTTAATTCAAATAAGAGTTAAAAGAGTTAAATTCAATGTTTTATAACTAAAACATTTTTAATATAGTGTTATACATAAGATAAATTCTATTATAAATAATCATTAGAAATTTAATAATATTTCCTACATAATGGTATTTTATTTATTATTTTTAGAAATTAAATATTTTAATTTATTTATGACAAAATGGTGATGTAGTAATTACCTAATTAATGAAATATTAAAATAATTGATATTATAAATATCCAAATAAATGTAATTTGATACTTTTTATGAATTTTACTAATTTTATAGGTTAATATGTCATAATAATGTTTGTGAGAAGAATTTTTTTCGATGTAATAATGCTATTAGGAATTTGGAAAAACAAAATACCAAATAGTGTCAAAATTGACACAAAAGAGTTTTTATAACAAATATTATATTATTAGTTGATATTTTATTCATAAAAATCTAAGGATCATCCAAATGACTTATATAATTATATTTATATCATTAATTAACCCCTTGGTGTTCTTTTGGAAGTATATAGTAATTTCACTAACCATATAATATAAAAATACAAAGAGACATTGAAAATGTCAAACTATTTAACTAAGAGTTAAATCACAAAGTTAATGATAATATAGTGACCCAAAACTGTTTAAAACCTATTGGTTGAGTGTTTTTTAACTCATCCCCACCTTATAATTTAAATAATCCATTTAAGAGACACTAGAAACCGAATATTAATTTATTATAAAATAATATTTCTAGCTTTTCCTAAGGTGTCCCTCACCCCTCTTATAGAATGGCACTCCCCCTTATCTCTAATTCAAACCGTTAGTGCCATTTTACTCAGCCTACCCCTACCTAAATATCCTCTCAACATACCTCACATCATAATAGAAGCCTTCTTTTAGTCATAATGTCATCTTAAGGAGCACTTTTGATCAAATCAAAAGGAAGAACCTGAAGAAGAGGTAATAATTTCCCCATCATCATTCAAGTTCTTTTCTTCTTCAACTTCTTCTTTATTTGTTATTTACATTCAATAATAATAACTATATTATCTTCTATATACTGTGATGTAATTATAAATATGTTACAACCATATTAATTATTCTATCCATACTTGGTATGACATGGCACCATACTTGCGTACATACGGATTACAGTCTCCACATCATGGTGTAATTGTTATTCAATACATTATTATTTGGATGAGTATAATAATGATGTGTGATTCATGTAAATAATAAAAATAATATGATAATGATTATTTATATATGATATATAATCCAATTATGTATTATTTTAATATCAAAAGAATGATATTGTCACTCGTGCGTACGTACGGAATACCGTCTCCACGAACGCGATTAGATTCATTCCCCATCGTATCCATTCAAGACTAATTTTCATTAGATGGTTAAAAATTATTTTTCAAGACTTGATATCATTCTGGATATGAATAAGATACATCCCATCCATAAAAAATATATCTCACATAAAAAAGAATATAAAGGAAAACAAATCTTTTAACACCCAAAATGATGATAATACAAAGATATTATTAACAGAAAAATGTTATAAGATCATATATGATATCATAATAATTTATATGATTCTTTTATAATTTAATAAAAATTATTTCACCATTATACATGAGGTTAACCTACCCTCGACCAAGGAAAAGTACATGTTTAGGGTTTAATTCACAATCTCTTTATTATCCGAGATGTTTTTACGTAAGTATATACTAGGAACTATTTATCATCCACATCCATGTTTTTTAGAAATGTATATCAAAACATTCATACTATTTAATAGACTTTGGGTTAATGTCATTTATAACCTTTTTTGAATTTTGATAAGTGTTTTATAAAGTAATCATTCCATCGTTTTCCAAACAACGTCCTTTTTAACCGTTTGTAAAAAATTAAGGTAAAAAATGTTTTTTAACTTATACGGCAGGAAAGGTTATTTTCTCCCATTATAAAATCATCAAGGCTTCCCTTACAAGCATATAAGAAATTTTCAATGAAAATTTTTTCTTCTATAATTATGTGGCATGTAAATGATTTCAAAAAAAGAGATATTTTTCTCGAATTGTTTTGATTTTACCTTTGTCAAAATCCATTGATGGATTTTAAGCTTATTTGAAGTTTATTTTTGATGATACAAAACATCTATATTATATTTAAGGACTTGTGATATGTTTGAATTTGGATGTGTTAATTTTATACCTTTCATTGTTTATTGATAATGTATTGAAAATTCATATACAAGTTTTAATAAGAATGTTTATGTTATGTTTAAACCTGTTCATATGAGAAATGCATTGTACTTAGTAAGTGACGGGTGGAGCCCACTATAGCTTCTCTATGAATCAGTAGGTCTCATGAGACAAACTAGTGTTTTGAAAAAATGCAGTGTCAAAATCATATTGGTTGTCTTGGCACAAGGGCTTGACTATGTGGTTATTATAGTCTGGCATTATGCATTCCATCATTATCAAAGTGGATATTTATATTTCATGTGATTATTCGACTATTAGAATAACAATTTGAATTAGTAAATGGAATTATTTAAATTTATCTTTTCCATATTATGATGATGTTCATGTTTAAAAAGATATTGTTTTATTTATATATTTCCTTAAATGTTTATGCTAATTTATGAAAGTGTCAGATATATTATTATCATTACCGAGCATCTCATCTCACCCCTTTATATGTTTTATTATTCCTAGTATGTGAAAATGTATTCTATGACTGATCTGCAGGGATAGTTTGAGGGGATATGAGTGTGGACTATGGATACTATGTTGTTTTAGTTTTTCATTGTATTATGTAATATAAGAATTATGAATGTATCTAGTGTTTCCAAGGCTACTAAACAAATCAGTCATTCAAGATGTGATCTTTTTTCATCAATCCAATGTTATGTAATAATTCACTAACTCTGGGTAACTAGGGTCAGGGCATTACAGTTGGATTCAGAGAAATTTTAGTACAAACCTTGGAAGCTAGATTTAGATAAACTCTGATTAGAGAACTTTAACATAAGATATAGATTGAGGATTGGTATACAAGAACTTCCTAAAATTTTGGTAATGTAGAGATTTTTTGTGTTTTTCGAGCAATACATCACGGTATGGATACGAGCTGGAAGAGGTTGCCCTGGCACAGATGTACCTAGGGGTAAAACCCAAAAACACCTCTTTCAGCTAGACTCGAACGAGAACTGCTACACGACAACAGGCCTTGCTGCACTCTTGGTTACAACAATCCTGAGGGATATATTTAGGATAATTCTCATTTTCATTATAAACCATTGTGAATGGTTTATAAGTATATACTTCCTCAATGAAAACATTTTTATGATTATGGATTGTATCCATAAACTATTCAATCTATGTTAGTTATTTTACAAGTTTGGAGTTATTCATTGAAATTCATAAAATGACCTTGTGTATGATATTGTATAGAAATGGTGCCCATTAGAAGGAATGTGAAGTCCAAAAATACGTATGATCCAAAGGGTATGAAGAATCATATCTTTCATGGTATTAAGCCCACATCTAGAAGGTAAATTTTCTCTCATGTATTCTCAACATATGAATAAATAGTATCATGTGTTAATAAGATAAGTAAATAATTATCTGGATCCTATCACTTTGAAGGGAAGAAAGATAATAAAAGGATGGTATAGGGATATATGGATAAAGGTAAGAGGGAAAAGAATAATTTTCTCATATCACTAGTGGAAAAATTGTTTTTAACGTCGGTAGTTTAACGTCGATTTTTAGAGACCGACGTTAAAAGGTCCTTTTTGGCGTCAGTTTTACAAAAAACCGACACCAAATATCAAAATAAATGTTTTATATTATTTCCCAAGATTAAATTTGACAGGTCTTGTAGTGAAAACAGACTGACAGATCAAAAGTTATGGGTGTTGGAAGTTGGAGATTATATGACTTGATTTTAGGTGTCAGTTTTTTTAATAACCGACATAAACATTCCCCGTTTGGTGTCAATTTTACAAAAAACTAAGGCCAATGTTCAAAATAAAAGTATTATAAAGTTTTCCAATCTTCAATTTGACAGGTTGTGGAGAAAAAACGGACTTATGAATCAAATGTTATGGGCATTGGAAGTTAGAAATTATATGACTTGATTTTTGGCATCGGTTTTTTTAATAACCGACGTTAAAAGGACCTTTTTGGCGTCTATTTTACAAAACACTGACGCCAATGATCAAAATAAAAGTTTTAGATAATTTCCCTAGATTCAATTTTATAGGATGTGGAGTGAAAACAGACTTACGGATCAAATGTTATGGGTGTCATATGTTTGAGATTATATTACTTGATTTTTGGCATCAGATGTTTTAATAGCCGATGTTAAAATTCCCTTTTTGGCATCAGTTTTACCAGAAACCGATGCCAAAAGGTCACAATAAAAGTTTTATATAATTTCCCAAGCTTCAATTTGACAGGTCTTGGAGCAAAAACGGACTTATGGATCAAAAGATATGGGCATCAGATGTTGGAAATTATATGACTTGATGTTTGGCATCAGTTTTTTTTAATAACCGACGTTAAAAGGCCCTTCATGGAGTTGGTTTTACAAACAAATGAAGAAAAATATCAAAATAAAAGTTTTAGATAATATATCTAGCTTCAATTTGATAGGTAGTGGAGCAAAAATGGACTTACGGGTCAAAGGTTATGGGTGTTGAAATATTGCGATTATATGACTTGATTTTTGGCGTCGGTTTTTTTAATAACCGACGTTAAAAGGAACTTTTTGGCGTCGGTTTTACAAAAACCCAATGCCAATTATCACAATGAATGTTTTAGATAATTTCCCAAGCTTTAATTTGACATGTTGTGGAGCAAAAAAGGACTTACGGATCAAAAGTTATGGGCGTCGAAAGTAAAAAATTAAATGACTTGATTTTTGCGTCGGTTTTTTTAATAACCAACGTTAAAAGGCCCTTTTGGTGTCAAATTTACAAATAACCAATGCCAAAGATCACAATATAAGTTTTAGATAATTTCCCAAGATTCAATTTCATAGGTCGTGGATCAAAAACGGACTTACGGATCAAATGTTATGGGCGTCGGAAGTTGGAAATTATATGACTAGATTTTTGGCGTTTTTTTTAATAACCGACATTAAAAGGCCCTTTTTGGCGTAGGTTTTACAAAAACCAGACGCCAAAGAACAAAATAAATGTTTTAGATAATTTCCTTATCTTCAATTTGACAGATCGTGGAGCAAAACGGAGTTGTGGATCCAAAGTTATGGGCATCAGAAGTTTGTGATTATATGACTTGATTTTTGGCGTCGGTTTTTTTTAATAACCAGCGTTAAAAGGCCCTTTTTGGTACCAGTTTTACAAAACACCGACGCCAGAGCAAAAAAGGACTTACAGATCCAAAGTTATGGGCGTTGAAAGTTGGAAATTATATGACTTGATTTTTGGCGTCGATTGTTTTAATAACCGACGATAAAAGGCCCTTTCATGGGACGATTTTACAAAAAACCGACGCTAATGATCAAAATAAAAGTTTTAGATAATTTCACTAGCTTCAATTTGACTATTTGTTGAGCTAAAATAGACTTATGGATCAAAAGTTATGGGTGTCATAAGTTGGAAATTATATGACTTGATTTTTTGCGTCGGTTTTTTAATAACCGACTTTAAAATGTCCTTTTTAGCATCAGGTTTACAGAAAACCGACGCCAAAGATTAAAATAAAAGTTTTAGATAATTTTCCAATCTTCAATTTGACAGGTCGTGGAGCCAAAATAGACTTACAAATCAAATGTTATGGATGTTGGAAGTTGAAGATTATATGACTTGATTTTTGGCGTCGATGTTTTTTGAATTACCGACGTAAAAAGGCCCTTTTTGGTGTCGGTTTTACAAAAAACCGACGATAAAAGTTACTTTTTTGCATCGTTTTTTCAAAAACTGATGTTAATACCACAACAAGAGAATATTTTTAGCATCAGTTATATATTTAACAAACGTTAAAAGTAAAATTTCAAATGCGCGGTTTTGATATTTCAATTGTTTCCCAATGTGCATTCCTATTTTCCAAATCCCGCTCAAATTTTAATGAATCGTCGCTATAGAAATTTTCATTTAAACTATTTAAAAGAAAATCTTCTTTCATTCAAAATTTTTGAAATATTGGATACATTCCATTTTTCAAATATTCTTCAATCTAATATTTGTAGAAGGTATTTATTTTCATCATTTAATTTCATTATTATTGTATTCCTTATCACTAAAAATCTTATTATTCATATAATGATGATGAAGGATTCTTCTAATAAAGATACAAAAATAAAACTTCTGCATACGATTCATTAGTTTTTGGCAATTTTTTTTTACCACTCACTATTCTCATTACCGTGTGAGTTCTCCCTTAAAACGAAGTGAAATAATGATAAACAACAAATCGATTCAAATGGCCCAATAAAAGAATTAAATTTAGTTTCAATAATTAATTATAAATTTTTTTCATTTGGCATATTCATTTTGGTTATTTTTTTTTCATATATTCTTTGAAGAATGTTGTATCGATGGAACCATGAGGTACAACTTACAGCGACCATAACTTGTGATCCATAAGTCCATATTAGCTCCATAATGAGTCAAATTGAAGCTTGAGAAACGATATATATTCCAATATTCAGAGATTCGAGGTTTTGACGTTGGTTTTTTTGAAAACCAACGTGGAAAATATTTTTTTATAAAACAAATTTTTCACATCGATTTTTATCAAAAAACGACGTTAAAACTCATGTAGAAGCCAGATTTAGACGTCGGTTTTCTAGAAAACCGATGCCAATGACCCCTGAGGTCATGAATTTCAGCGTCGGCTTAAAAAAAACTGACGCCAAAGACCACCAGTGCCTGATTTTTTGTGTTGGTTTATATAAAAACCGTTGCCAAAGATCCCCGAGGCCCCGAAATTTGGTATTGATTTATATATAAAATGACGCCAAAGACCCGTGTGGTGAAGATTTTTTACGTCGGTTTATAAAAACCAACATTGAAACATATATTTTTTACGTCGCCTTTATTGACGTCGGTTAAAAACCGACGTCGAAATACATTTTTCCACTGCTGTATGTGATAACTGTGGAATGAAACACCCTGGAACTTTCCTAAAGAGAATGGGAGTTTGTTATAAGTGTGGAGAAAAAGGAAACCATGTATGTGACTGCAAGGGTAATAAAAATGTATCAAATGTACAATTCGTCATCTACAAGTAGTTGGGAAACCACGCGAACTAATGTCGAAATCATCAGAGTATGCCCCATATATTGTTATTGGATAATAATCAAGTTGTTAAACTACCACAGATGAGGAGAAATTATTAGTGTTCTTTTGTTGTAATTAATGAATTGTGGCATTTGAGTGTTGTATCAATGATGTACTGGTTATAATAATTGTGGAGTATATGAGGATTATATTATAGTACTATTTCATTAATGACTTGAGATTGTGTGGAACTAAGAATAGTGACCCAATAGCAGGTTTAATTTCTGAAAAATATATGGTTGAGAAATAATTAACCATAATATGGTTCTGATACTGAGGTAGTGATTTTGGAATAATACATTTTTGATTTGGATAAATTATATTTCATGTTCTTGACTACTTTGAAACCGATTAATGATTTGTATATTTCATCATTGTTTGAGTTTAGAACATTTTTGGATAGTATGAGTATATCCAGTATTCTATAATGAATAATGGATCATGAATGTAATCAACGTTTTATGGTAATTTAGGATGTTGTAGTATTTTAAAAGAATACACGATGAAGGTGTTCACATGTTATTACATAGAAAAAACAATCTTCATTGTGTTTAACATCCCAATAAATTTTGGACTGTGGGTTTGGAAAGAAGTATTTTGGATAAGTCTAGATTTAGATTATTTTTGGATTTCCATAAAAAGGACAACATAGAGGTCAGGCGGCCACCGGTCGCGTCCGGAAAGGCCGAGAGACTTGAACCCACAACTGAAGGGAGACAACGGTGCATCACCTACCACTGACCCACATGATGTCCTAGACTGAATAATGTAGTATTTTTAAAGGGTTTGGTAGATGAATAATAAAATCATTTTTGTTGGAACCATATATGAATAAGATAAATAGAATATTTTTTAGTCTTATTTTTTAGATTGAAAGATGAGTTTGTGGTAGAAAGTAGTTAAAGGACAGAACTATAATTGTCAAGTATATATTTTTTCCTTCATGTATTCTCTGAAGAAATTCATTCATAAACATTAGGTAAGAGATCATAAAACTGAAAATGTGTTATCCTAATACCTTATGTTTTGTGGAACCAATGATATTTTAAATCATCATAGATTGATGAATTTGAGGACCTCAATTCCACAATTTTTTGTGACTGATGAAATCAATCACTCCCTATAAATATTTATGTTTTTTTTCTCTAATTATGTGTCTTTAATTTCCACAAAAGTTCTCTTAATCGAGATCATTATTTTTTGGTTACTTTTTAGTTCCCATTTTCCTCTTATTAAGACTAAATTATATTAACCCAATTTCCTATGTGGGTTTTCCCACAAATGTATTTTCTATTTTAAAAAATTTATTTCAGAAGAACAATTTATAATTGTGAGGATGCAATTTATTTAGGGAGAGAATAATGTAACACCCCATGTTTTCAAATTACGTTATTTCTTCAAAGTAATTCAATAGCATTCACTACACGCAACACCAAGTTCGAGCACACCACCAGATTACCAAACTAGCCATTAAAAAGCAGTTATGAATAGTATTAACTGAATATTAAACTATATATATAATCCTTATAATTTTAAATTCCATATTATGAGTTTCTTAGACATAATGTAAGAACACTTTCATTTTTTCAGATAAAAGAAATATTTATTTCAAAAAATGCACTTTTACCGCCTTTAAATGAAGAACCCTTTTTAAATACAATATTTGAAACTTTTATTTATTCTATTTGACAAAATATTATTCTTCCTTATAATTTAGACATAATAATATTGTTTCAATAAATTTTTGGTGTTTTTTTTTGATAACTTTCATATTTGGTTGAATAGTGAAAAATACTATATTTTAACTGAAAACATCTTTTTAATAAAAATAATTTATAGTGTTAAATTATAGATTTTAATGGTTTGTAAGTAAAAATAGATTATATTTTTACCATTTAATTCAATTATAGTCATTTTATTTAATTTAACTTTGAGATTGGACATAAACAAGTGTCAGTCTTTTGATAGATAATTTTTTTTCAAATATGCCTTTTGGTTTTGACAACCAGAATTAATTTTAAATTAATAAATGAAAATTATATGTTTTTATTTTGGTAAAATAGACTTCATTTTTGAATTTGGAATATGAAAATTAGATTAGGGTGAATTTTTTATATTTTTCTGAAAACATTGAATTTTTGATGAATGGTGAAAAACACGGAGTTATTGTTTAAAACCGTCTTTTTATTTAAATATTAATTTATTTTATTTAAATTTATTTTATGTCAGAATAGATATATAATACCTATATATGTTCAATTTAATTCATTAGTGTCAGTTTATACAACTTTTAGATGTATTTTTTTTTTAACTTTTCACTATATTTTACCCACATCCAAGGAGAATTGGCACATTCACATAAAACATAAAATTACCTCTTCTCTGAGTGGAATTTCGAAAATATTAGTGAAAAGGTTAATTTAATGGAGTAAAATGTTGTTCAATAAGATCAAAATAATTTTTGGTGAATAGTAACTTTTTACTTTTATTTACCACAAATATAAGTAAATTGGGTAATTAAAGGTACAAATGATATTATTATTATCCAAACACATGTACTAAATCTATTGGATAAGTATAATTCGACCAAAAACCACCTTTGAAATAAAATATGAACCTCTTTGGTCCAGTTGATTAGATTAGCACATTTATTATTATTTAATTCAAAGAAGAGTTAGAAGAGTTAAAATCAATTTTTAATAACTAAAACATTTTTAATATAGTGTTATATATAAGATAAATTAGATTATAAATATTCAATAGAGATATAAAAATATTTCCTATAAAATGGTATTTTATTTATAATTTTCAGACATTAAATAATTTAAATTATTTATGACACAATGGTGATGAAGTAATTAGTAAATTAATTTAATATTGAAATAATTAATATTATAAATATCCAAATAAATGTAATTTGAGACTTTTTATGAATTACACTAATTTTCTTTGTTAATATGACATATTAGGGTTAGGTAAAAGAATTTGTTTCTAAGTAATAATGTTGTTATGAATTTAGAAAAAACAAAATACCAAATGGTGTCAAAATTGACATAAAAGAGGTTTTAAAACAAATATTATATTATTTTTTGATATTCTCTTCATAAAAATCGATGGTTCATCCAACGGACTTATATAATGATAGGTGTATAATTAATGTACCAGTTGGGGTTCTCTTGGAAGTATATAGTGAGTTTATTAACCATATAATATAAAACTACAAAGAGACATGGTAAATGTCAAACTATTTAACTAAGAGTTAAATCTAAATTTTAAGGTTAATATAGTGACCCAAACCTGTCTAATACTTATTTATTGAGTGTTTTTCGACTCATCCCCACCTTATCCTTTAAAGAAATCATTTTTGAGCCATTATAAACCAAAAATTATTTTATTATAAAATTATATTTCTTGCTTTTCCTAAGGTACCCCTAATCCCTCTTACAAAAGGGAACTCCCCATTCTCTCAAATTCACACCTTCAAATTAATTTGGCTCAGCCAAACCCTTCCAAAATATTCTTTCAACTTTATTCACATAATTCTAGAGTCCTTCTTTTAGTATTAAAGCCAACTTAAGGAGCCCTTTTGACCAAATCAAATGGAAGAACCTGAATAAGAGGTAACAATTTCTCCACCCTCTTTCATGTTCTTTTCTTCTTACACTTATTCTTTCGTTGTTATTTCCATTATAAAATAATAACTCCAGTATCTTATATATAATGTGATGTTATTATAAATATTTTACAGCCATATTCAATATTCTATCCATCCTTTGAATGACTTGTCACCATACATGCTTACGTACAGATTACCGTCTCCACGTCATGGTGTAATTGTTATTCAAGACATTATTATCTGTATGGGTATAATAATGATGTGTAATTCATGTAAATAATAAATATAACATGATAATTATTATGTATATATATGATTTACCATACAATTATATATTATTTTAATATCTAAAGAATGATATTTTCGCTGGTGCGTACGTACAGATTACCATCTCCACCAATGCGACGAGATTAATTCCCCATCGTATCCATTCAAGAATAATTTTAATTAGATGATTAAAAATAATGTTTAAAGTATTGATATCATTTTGGATATGAATAAGATGCATCCCATCCATAACAAGTATGAATCACATAACAAAGAATATAAAGGAAAATTAATCTATTAACAACCGAAACGAAAAAAATACTAATACATTGTTAACAAAACAATGTTAAAAGTTCATATATGATACCATATTAATGTATACGAGTCCTGTATAATTTAATAACAATTAATTCACTATTATAAATGAGTTTAACTGACCCTCGACCCAGGAAATATTCAAGGTAAGGGTCAGTTTCACAATCTCTTTGTTATCCGAGGTTGTTTTTATGTAAGTATCTACTAGGACCTCTTTATCATCCACATCCATTTTTTCTCAAAAATGTATTTCAAAACAATAATACTAATTTATAGACTATGAGTTAAAGTAATTTATACCCTTTTTTGACTATTTATAATATGTTTATATTGCAATCATTCCGTCGTTTTCAAAACACGGTCCTTTTTAACAATTTGGACAAAATTAAGGTAAGAATGTTTTTAACTTATACGGCAGGTGCAAGAATTTTATGCCATTATAAATTTGTCAAATCTTACCTTACAAGATTGTAAGAATATTTTCAAAGTAATTTTTTTCTTTTATAATTAGGTAACATTAAAATGATTTCAAGAAAAGATATATTTCTCTCAAAGAGTTTTGATTTCATCTATGTCAACATCCATTAATAGATCTTATGATTATTTGAAGTTGATTTTTTATGATACAAAAATTCCATATTGTATTGAAGGTCTTGTAATCTGTTTGACTATGGGTGTGTTTATTTTATACCATTCATGGTTTATGGAGAACGTATTGAAATTTCTTATGCCAGTTTTAATATGAATGTTTATGTTATGTTTAATCCTGTTCATATAAGGAATTCATTAGACTTAGTATGTGACATGTGGAGCCCCCTATAACTACTTTATGCATAGGTTGTTCTCATGAGAAAAACTAGAGACTTGGAATAAGGCTTTGAAAAATTTTATTTTTTTGTCTTTTCATAAGGCCATGACTATGTGGTTATGATAGTCTGTCATTATGCATTCCATCATTATGAAAGTGGCTATTGATATTGCATGTCATTATTCGACTGGTATAATATCAATGTGAATAATTAAATGGAATTATTTCATTTTATTTTTTCCATATTTTTATGATTTTTATGTTTAAATGGATTTTGTTTTTGTTATACATTGCCTAAAATGTTTATTCTTATTTATGAATGTTTCTGCTATATTGTTATCCTTACGGAGTATCAGAGATAACCATTTCTATTTTTTATTTTCCCGTGATGTTAAGAAGTATTTTATGACTAACATGCAGGGATAGGTTGAGGGGATATGAGTGTTGAATATGGAGACTATGTTTTTGTAGTTTTCACTTTATTATGTAATGTAAGACTTATGAATGTATATAGTATTTCCAAGGCTAATAAATTAACTTTTCTTTCAAGAATTGATCATTTGTGATCATGCCAGTGTTATGTAATAATGGACAGACTCTTGGTAACTGGGATCAGGGCGTTACAAATAATATCATTTAATTGATTCTTTCTTCAATAAATCAATTACTCCAACATCATTGTGTGAGTATTTAATTTAATCATTTATTTCATAAAAATAGTAAATAATTTACTTTTATATAGGTAATATTTTCAAATTTCTATGGACTATTAGTAGATTAAGATATCAAAAATAAAACCCCATATTAAATATTTGTTACTAAGGAGGCATATTTATGACATATTTTCCTTTACATTAAATTTAAAGTTGTAAATTCCCAAATAACAACCAAGTGGAATCCCATGTTCACCATTTCATCCCATGGATGGTAATGATCGATAATAACTAATCCAATTAAATAAGTAATATAGTTTGGGTAATTTTATAATATTATAATAATAGTTTTACCTTTAGTTACCATATTCACCTTTCACAATGCTAACTAAAATACTAATGTTACTATTCATCAAAAATGTATTCATGCTATTAGACTAAATTATTCATAATAAGTACAATAATTTACTTTAATATTGGAATGTAAAATTCACCTATGTGGTTAAATTAGATTTAACACTAATCCCACTGACATATTGAAAAAAATTAGTTTTTTAAGTAAAACGTTGAAAATTTCACATAGTATTTCTATTTTAATTTGATTTAAAAAAGAATATAATGAACTAAATAGTATTAACTGATAAAAACCTAATCTTTTGATACCTTATACCATTTTAAATAAAACTCTAACTATATTAATAAATTATATGAAAATTTAGTTTTGAATAAAAAGCAAGTACTTTTTACTATTCATTTATATATTAATTGTATCATAAAAATACCAAAAAAAAATTACCAAACTAAATATCAATATCCCACTTGCAAATAAGACGTTGTTTTGTGAAAAATATTATATATATGTTAAAAATACTAGATTTAAAATGGTTTCACCATCAAAATGGTATAAAACTACCTTTAAAAAATATTTTAGTATATTATGCATAAAATTAGATTTATTCTCATTTGAAGCCTCGATGTTTTATTTAAAGAAAGTAAAAATATTGAATAATAAATGATTAAACATTATATATTTATTTATGTTCATTCCAACTAACACAAAGGCATGGTGGCACTGTAGCAGGTACTGTAGCTGCGTGGATACTGTAGTAGTACTATTCACCGAGGGGTCCTTTAGGCCAATTATTGAGATTTCAAGCCTTGTATCTGGGCCACTTGGCCTTGGGCCTTCAGGATTTGTAATTGGTCACCCTCTACCCAGTCTAAAGAGGTATTTTCTTTCAAATAATAAATTGAGGCTTCGACCCCAACCTTTTACAAAAAATTATGAAAAACTATTATTTTATAATTACATGGGATTTTACACATACAGAGAAACTTAAATGAAACAATAACACCCTGAAAGTAAATGTTTTGTGGGGAAACCACCTATTTGGAAAAGATATGTGGTAACATGTGGATATATTGAGGCCAAAATATCCACATTCTATTGTTAAAGTGTGATTAATTTTGATGGAGAAAGTTATTTTAGTGGGGTAGAATGTAACACCCCAAGTTTTTATGATCATTGTTTTGGAATAAATTAAATACCAATAATGGATTATGTTACCAAATCACAAATTTAATCATAATATATATCTAACATCATGTTATGCACTCTATATATGCATCACCATCATAACTTCTGTTACATGTGACATTGAGATTTAACAATACAATGATATATTATTACTATAGTTATATAAACCAATCATTATAACCTAGTTGTTAACCATATTAATATGAATAGTATGAAATTATATTGAAATATTTAATATAATGATTATTAAAAGAAATAATTTGGATAATAAAATACATAATTTATGGTAAATTATTTATATATTTTTAAAATAGTATTTTTGGAAAAACAATGTCTCTATGTCTTCATAAAATCAGTAATTATTTTTTTGAAACATTATAAAAATTAATATGATAAAATAAACATCATTTATGAATTCAATTTTTAAAAACTATTTTATGATAAATTATTGGTATTTGTCTAAACTATTTCAATTTTTTATGAATAGGTGGAAAATACAGAATTTTAACTGAAAACCTTTTTTTATACAATTCATTTTTATAGTAAAATTATATTTTATTTTTAAATAATAAATTATTGGTATTTGTCTAAACTATTTCAATTCGTTAAAAATCCACATTCATTACACGTTTGTGGGATTAATTTTAAATTATTTCAGTAAAATCATGTAATTAGAATTCAGAAATACAGATTCCATATTTGAGATAATAAAAATTTAATATTTATTTATGTAGAACATATTTTTTATGAAATTTATTTGTAAATGAAATTAAAATTGATTGCATCGATTATGGTGTAAATCTGATAACCTAGTGGTTAAAGATATAATATAAGGTGTAATAATAATTGAAAAATTATCCAAACCCAATATTATAGAAATATTTATAAATTATGCATCTGATTGTAAGTATTTTGCCATTATTGGATCCACTATTAATTTAAACATCATGGAAAAAATTATCTCTTTAAAAAAATTAAAAGTGTTCCACTCACCTCCATTATTATATGACACCACTCTCTCCCTCTATTCACATTTTCAAAACCAATTGGTTAAGAAAAAAAACTTTCCAAATGACAAATAAAAATATCTATACTCATCATATATTACATACATTGGGATGAAATCAAAACAGGGAAGTCCATTGGTGAAAAAAGGATATACCGAAAGAAGTGTAAACATTCATCATCTTACATTTTTGTTTTATTTCATCCTCAAATCACATAAATTATATTTATTCCAATAATATATAATAAACTCAATTTGTTCCATATTTTTTTTCATGTTAATAGTACGGCCTAAAAACACACATAAATATACCAAATAGTTTATGAAATTATCACTTGTATGTATAGAGGACTATTGCCTCCCAAATAGATGACCTTCGTTGATACATTACCACAATTAAAATATTGTAATAAATATGGAATTAATATTTATATATGATCCTTTTATTGTTAATTATATTAATGATATTAATATTATTTAATAATATTTATATCTGACATAGCATCATTGTTTATATATTTTGGGAATATAATATCATCTTTCGTGTAAATGGAAGACTACTTCCCCACGAAGCAATGTGATTGGATCACACATTAAATGGAATATATAAATTTTGGGCATAATATATATGTGTGATATAAATATGAAATATAAAAATTCTGGAATAATATTATATAATTTAATTTTAATTCTTTTAAACTAACAATACAGTGAATAAATAGTGTTCATTCATACGTACGACCAACTGTCCCCATGAACAATGCATTTTATTTATTATCATAAAATTTTATGTATTATTATAATTAAATATATAATTAATAAATATGATATATATATATCATGGTTTAAAATCTAAATAATACATAATCATGATCTACGTATGATGAAAAAGAATAAAAAATCAAAACATGTATGAAAACAATGCAGTTATAACATGAAACATAAAATTAACATGGGATTGGTAATAAACTAGTAATATAAATTCATAAAAAACTAATTTATGGAATGATATATATATTAATATGGATATTTTATATTATTGTAATAACCATTTACCCATTACATAAGAGGTTTAACACCTACGAAGGATGTCAGGACATAAGATAAGGGAATTATGTCCTGGTCTTTCTTCATTGGGATTTATGTTATGTTTTGTGCCAATATTCTTTCACGATGTTCATATATATCCCTTTGAAATTAAATATCATCAATTAATTCATCCTCATGATATGTTTTATTTCTTTATATATTATCCTATCATGGGTAATATGAATCTATGAAACCAGAGTGGTAAATATTTTATGTTACAGTCTCATCACTTATTAATATTATTTATGATTAAGTCTCTAATATTAAAATATCATGATCTACCTCTCAATAATTATCAATAATTTTCATATCCAATGGTTATTCATGATATAAAAAATTACTTGTACCAGTTATCACTTTTTAGTACTTCATATAATTAATAAATTTTAATCAAAATCCGACATTATTTTTATATTTAGTCAGAAGTATATTTCCTTTCAAAATTATGATTTTTGAAAAATATTTTCAATCGTTTTTTATTAATTTATTATGATTTTATTAAAAGTAAACTTTCCCCATGGTTTACTGAAAAAAGTATTTAAATATTTTTTCACCTTCTTTTAGGAAAACAATGGTTGGTTGGATTTTAATGAAAATGTTTTAGGAAACTTCATCATAATGTGTATGACTTGAACAAATCATTCTAAAGTCATGACCATTAGTAGTTTCAATGGATAATTTTTTTTGTTAATGGTTATATTAAAATTAAAAGATGTTATCAAAATGTTTTATGTATGAAAATTATTTTTCAAATAAAAAAAGTATATAATCATCCAAAAAATTTAAATTGATATTTTAAAAATATTTTCCACTAAAGTTTACAACTGTTTGTGTATCATATTCCTTACTAGGGATATTTTCTTATAATACCATATATATTATTTATCTGAATTATTTATGTTTTATGGAATTATTTTTATTTAACTGATTTATCTTCTTATGAGTTATACTATGATAAATCTTTTATGAATCCCATTTATTTTCATGAGATATGACATGATGAAACGATTATGTAACCTATCTTTTTTATATAGAATATGATATGATTAAATGACAGTGATTTATATTTAATATCTAAAATTATGATATGATGATTTGTTATGATATTTTAAATCACATATGTATGATTTCCTTATGTGATTTGTGATACCTACATATATCTCCAAGGAATTGGTAAATATCTATATCTCATGAGATAGAAAGGGCTCGAATGAAAAGTGAACTGTGTTTAGTAAGAGTTAGTGATTATTAGAAGTGAACAAAATCTTGTAATACAATGTCTAAATAAGGATTGAACATAGTTCAATAAATGAATTTGTATACTATGATTGTCTAAGAAGTTATCCTCAAATTATAATGAAATTATTTCTTATGGTGATGTGTATGGTACAAATTTGATGTCTTATTCTCTCCAATATCAGGTTCTTTGATTCCCTTAAAAATCATGTATTATGAAATGAAAACATTCATGTGGTGAATTATGATTATGACATATTAAATTAATTTTTTGTTTTTAAAATGCCTTTTCAATGTAATCAAAACATTATAATCATGTTAGAGTTACATATAGCCCTTTTTTCCCTTATAGGCCATTTGAGTTCACCCTTACTTATGATTCTTTTCCCCATGCTACAAAGTTAGGTATTGTGTATGATATAGCTAATAATGTTTCTAGTTATGAATAATTTAATGGTAGATGACATAGAACACTTACAGAAAAAACAATATGTTTGAATTTTTTTAAAGGTACTAAATTATTAGTGTTTTCTTGTATTTATATATTTCCTGAAATAAATATTCCTAAAACAAGATATAATTCATACGAATAAAATACTGTATTTTTTTACTGTGGTCTCTGAAGGATAAATCAATGCACTATAGATGATATTTGAAGTAATGTGATTTTAGGAATATCAAAAGATAATACTTTCAATTTATCATTTCAAGGATTATTATAATTCATTATGTCCTTTAATTTAGGATGCTAAAGAGAAATATGATCTTTGTTACAAGGAATGGAAAGAATGTAAGGACATTTTTCAATGTGAAATAATTCTGGAAATTTCATTGAAACTGGATGGAATAAAACCATTGTAGTGAGTGGAAAATATTATGATTTTTTCACTACATATGAAAAAAAACATGACAACATTTTCTATGTATATTCCGCGGAATTTTTTTGGATCCTACCATATTAGAACTCCATAGTTAAGTGTTCTTGGAAAATATGAGTGATAAGGATGGATTAAATTCTTGGGACATTTCCAAGGTGAGTGTGTGTCAGGAAAATCACATTATAATGTGAATTTACAAGCATGTGGGGACAATAATTAGTTTGGTGAACCATTTGGCAATAATGGTGGGACCAATGTGGGGACTAATTGTCTATGGGGAACTGGTGGTACCTATATATCTAGGACGTAATGAAAATGTGTAGGTGGGGTGTATGTATAGTTAGTTGGTCCCTATTTTTATATTATTGTCGGAGAAGGAACCTAGAAATCTGTGCGGTGGCACTACATGGGTTGAGATATTGTTTTCTCAACCATTAAAATGTTTATATATGTAACAACAGAGACTCACTCATAGTACAAACACCTGGTTTGGTCCTGGATCACCATGTCCCACCAGATTCCCCAAAGACATATGGTCCCTCCCATGGCCCCATCCACATTCCCATACAACTCATTGGACTTATTGTTATACCCACAAAAACAATATTGGCTAAGTATGTGTAAGGATAATTATTATTTCTGGATACTACCTAATTAAGACTCCAATGTTTTGTGTGATTTTCTTGGAGTAGTGATCATGATGGCGGACCTTCAATGATGTTTCCCTTAGTTTGTGTGAGTGAGGAAAATTCACATTGAAAATAAAATGTGTTTTCATGAGATGAAATCATTAGTCTTATTAAACATTCAATCACATGGGTAGGACCTAATGAGGGAACCATTTTTCTTTGGGGAAACTGGTGGTGCATAGTAAGCCTGGACACGATTTCAATGATGATGTGGGGATCCTGTGCTATCAGCCAGACTCTGTTTTTATATTATTATAAATTTATAACCTGTCATTAAGTGGGGTGGAACTTCTTGGGATGATATGTAGGTTCCAAAACCATTATAACATTGTAGTATGTAACAACTAGGACATTATAAAATCACAAAAAACCTCGAATTTACTTTTTTGTCAGGTCCTATCCCACTAGGTACCACTAGTTTCCAAATATACTTGTGGTTCCCTTAATAAGGACCACCCAAATTCCAAAATTGTTCATCCAAAAACAATTGTCCCCACATTCAAAACATTGGATAAGAATGTGACATGATTTTTTATTTTTTGGATCCTACCTAATTTGATCTCCAAAATAAAGCATTCTAGGCCTAAAGTAGAGGTTAGGATGGGTGACCTCCTAGTATATTTCCTTGGGTGTGTGGAACTGAGGATAAGATATACTATAATGAAATGTGTTGGTTGGTTTGGAAAATAATTAGTCAAATGAACTTTTTGGGAATATGAGTGGTCCCCAGTGAAGGGACCATGTGTCTTTGTGACAACTGGTGGTACCCAGAGGGCTGGGACCCAACGACCATGTTGCTGAGGGGTTAATGTGATGTGATCAGGTCCTAGTTTTTTCATTGGTACCAAAGTAGAATCCCATCCTCAATTCCAGTTGCACATCATGGGTTTATATATATGGTCCACAACCATTATATATTTCTTTTATATAACAAATGGGACTCAGTAACATCACATGGACCCCACATTAACATGGTCTTTGGGTATTTCTCTTCCAGGTAACACTAGTTTCGCTACATTCTTGCGGTCCCCTACCTAGGAACCACCCACAAACATAAATTGGTCATACAACTAATGATTTTCCCAGCAGATGACACATATATTTTCCAATGCGATTCCGGCTCACTCACACAAAATATGGAACACTTCCTTGGAGGTCACCTATCCTTATAGTTACGTCATTCCAAGAATTCTTAACTATAGAATTGAATTTTTTTCTGATTCCCAAAGAAAGGTTCACCTTATTTACATGAGTCATATTTTTTTTTATCATTTTTAACCATTATCATTATGGGTGTAACATTTTCACCCCACCCCCTTAGAGGAAAAAAATATTCATTTTTGACCTAACATCTCAAACCCGGAAGTGCCACCACAATTAAGGCTTGGTTCCTCGCTTTGAAACTAATCAAAAAACATGGACCCACATACTGCACTAACACAGTGCATTAATATGTCCCTAAGGTCCCAGCCTGCTAGGTACCACCGATGACCTCGTTTACATAAGGTCCCCTCCCTAGGGACCACCCACATGCTTGAATGGCGTATCTGAAAAATTAATGTCCCATATCCAACCATATTCTCTTTCTATTGTGATTTTACTCACTTATAAACACTTTGAGAAACATCCCATGCATTATCCCATCTTGATCACTAATCTATGTTAAACACAATTAACTGTGGATTCATAACCATGTAGTCTCTCAAAAATAAATGTTACCCTTATTGATAAGAGTCATATCATTTAGTAATTTATCCCTATATCATTATGGGGTGTTACCATTGATTGATCACACTATTCTGATTTTCATGAATCATTCAACTCATAGATAATCATTTATTCTTATGAAAGCATTATTATCCATAATTCATTGAGCATATTCTATTACAGCCGGGGGATTTCGGCATCTTGGTTAGTGCAATATTTATCATAATTGGAATTTTTGTTATTATGATTTTTATGAATTTATTTTTTGATGGAATAAAATTTTATAATTGACTAGAAAACAAATGATGCATTGATAGTCTCTTATTTATTATCGTACTCACACCCTACTCGGAAATTTTTATGTGCTTTTAGATTCTTGAGGTATCTAGTAATGGTAAAGGGATATTTGGTGGATAGCTGAGCATATTAGAATGGAGCTAGTAGTAGA
The DNA here is from genome assembly GCA_963277665.1 of Viscum album. Taxonomy (NCBI): domain Eukaryota; kingdom Viridiplantae; phylum Streptophyta; class Magnoliopsida; order Santalales; family Viscaceae; genus Viscum; species Viscum album. The sequence goes on along the minus strand of OY728150.1, from coordinate 2,128,376,188 downwards.
CTTGGAAGGACATCATAGTGTCTGTTGATTATTTATTTACATTTTGTACATAATATTTTTTCAACTTGATTTCCACTTACATGGGGTAATTTATTTATAGGTAATGTTTGACATCCTCAATTTTTGAAATGTTTACTTAGGTTATTAATTCAATCATGTATTTTTATTTGATCATATGACATGATATTGATGGTATAGTCTCCTTACTGATGGAATCAGGCCCCAAATTCTAGTTTTAACCCTCATACATATGGGGAGACACACATGAGGTCATGTGTCATTCTTGGATCAAATATAGTGATTCGGGTCAGGTTTAACCAAATTGTATCAAAGTAAAAGACTCACTAACATATTTTCTCCTTTCACGGTTTGGGATAGTTTAGACAAGATATTTGATTGTTGTGATTCGGGGAGGGGAATTAATCTAGTTCTTGGCCTCCACTATATAGTGGAACTAAGTCTTAATAATGTTGGGAAATTTATTATTAGGGTTACTATTTATTAAACTCCACATGGGTGATGGACATGATGATAATATGCGATTAGTGATATTTTGATTGCATTAATGAATCATGACTAGACATGTAGGCTCACATTCCATATATATACCTGTTGTTGTTCATCATTCAATTTCATTAATAAAATTCATTGATTTTTTCTATCTATTTAGGATAGTTTCTTCTTGGGTGATATATTTCTGTTGTTGTTGTGTGATATAACTTCAATGAAATTAAATAGTTTAATCAAGAATCTATTATTCAATTATATAAATGACGAGTGCGACTAAACTACATGGACATGGTAAAGGATTAGTACTAGGAGGGGAATATCAAGGGTTATGGGTAGACACCTAGGAGAATATTTTCGTGATCCCATGGACTGGTTAAGGGAACTTTTTGTGATCACATAGACTGATTAGGTTTCATCATAACAGTTATTTTTTATTTCTGTAGTGTTTCAATTTCATTAAAGATGTTATAACCATAGCATAGCTTATTGAAGTTGTTAAAAATTAGTCTGAAATACTTCTACAATAAAAAAGGATTTGGCATTACCACTAGAAAATATTTCACCAAAACCTGATCTATGTTACTGATAACATGGATTCCTTAAATGTATGTCCTTCACATAGTGTATTTCTTGGACTGAATGATTCTTAACTATGGTTCAATAATCCATAATTATAAACTCTATAAATCTTTATACATCTATATCACTAAAGGATCCCTGTATTCTAAATAATTTTTTAAAATAATATCTGTAATATTTGAACAAGTGGATACTCTGAAGGATTACAAGTTAACCATGGATTGAGCACATTCAATGTATAAAGCTAACTTTGATACCATTGTATCATATAGAATCATCTTTTTTGAGGGAGTTGATTTTTTTTGATGGCTGAGTTAGAGATGGAAGGATTTATAAGGTCAAAAAAATCATTGTATTGTTCTCCTAACTTGTTCATGATGGCAAGGAATAGTAATTTTCATCAATAAATTAATTACTATAAGATGAACCAGATGATAACGAAGAACAGATATCCAATTCCATGTATCAAGGATATTTTCAATTAGCTTTTTGGATCTTGTTTTTTCTCCATGATTGATTTGTGATTGGGGAACAAATAGTTTTGAGTTTAGGGGAAGGACATTGTAATGATGCAATTTCAAAGGAGATATGAAAATTTTGAGTATTTATTGATGTCGTGCATGCTGGTTAAATCACCAACAATGTTCATGGAACTCATTAATAATGTATTTCACTCGTACTAATACTCTTTCATCATAGTGTTCTCTGATAATATACTCATCTATGTGCCAATAAAATAGAATCGTTCAATGCACCCTGAGACAGTATTGAGTATGCTTTGAAAAAATAGTATCTACAAAAAAAATTTACAATTTGAATTCATGAATAAATAATTGATGTTCCTCGGACATATTTTTTATGAAACTGATATATTATTAAACCCAATGAAAGATGAGGTAGTCATGTCTTGGAAGAATCCAGGAAATGTGGATGAGATTATATTATTTTAGTAATTTGTTGGATATTACCATTTTTTTATAAAAGAACTATCATGACTATCACTATACACAAAAATAACTAAAAAATAATTTAGTGACATTATTGTGGTTAGAACACAGTAAAGAGGCTTTATTTGAGTTAAGGAGAAGGTATATGACTTCTCTAATAAAGAAACCACTTAAGGATGGGATTGGTTATGTAGTGTATTCTGATGCATTAGGTGTTTGTATGAGTGCAGTTCCAATGATAAGTGATTAGGTAGTATCCTATAGGTCTCATTATCTAGTACCCCATGAGAAGAAATTAACTGCATATTATTTATAGTGGGAATCCATTGTCTAATCTCTGAATTGATGAAGATACAATCTTTTTGGTGAGGGATTTATTTTTTACATAGACAACTAGAGCCTTCACTACTACTTCAGATAGAGGTACCTAAGATTTAAATAAATTGAGTTGAGTATCTATAATAATTCACCCTTGATATGGAATATGTACCTGGGAAGGAAAATTTCATATTGGATTCCCATTGGCATAAGACATTGGCCAAGCATGGACTTGGTGGGAGGTCTTCAGAAAAGAATTTGTGTTTTATGAGAATATTGGATGATTGTAGGAAGCATTCCACAGAGGACCATGGTTATATTAAATTTTATCCCTTGATTTTAACATCCCCAATTTTGTACAATGTGTAATCTTAATAGGAGATAGACACATAATGTGGTATAATGAGGGAACAACTAGGAAATTCTGATTCAATACTCATATGATCAATGGATGACCATGATATTATATTTGAACATCGAAGAGTTGTAGATGTTGCTTCCATTAGATAATAGATGATGATACATTATTATACCTGTATATGGAAAGTATATATTTGTTTGACTAAGACAGATCATGACATTAGGAATGATTTCTAGTGGCCATGGACGAAGAGAGACATTGCTAATTTTGTCTCCCAATGCCTCGCATGTTAGAGGATGAAGGATGAGAACATGTGTCATAGTGGGTTGTTATTTCCACCTCTTATTCTTATGCGGATTTGAGAAGACCCCATGATGGACTTTGTGTCAAGGAAACCCTAGACCTGGAGGGTTTAGGACACAATCTAGATGATTTTTGAGGGGTAAACAAAATCTTTTCACTCCATACCAATCCAAGAGACTCACTCAGTTTACCAGCTAGGAATGATATATGGTTGAGAGATCATGAAACTTCAGTGGGTCACAATAAGAATTATTTTAGATAGTGATTCATGTTTTACATCAAAAATTTAACATGTAATGCCAAAAAACCATTGAATTCATATTAGATTGAGAGGTGTACCATTCCCAAAATGAAAGATTGTCTGAACAGACTACACACACATTAGAGGATATTATTAGAGATCATGTTATAGACCTTGGCGGAACATGTGATGATCACCTATAATTAATTGGGTTTTTATAAAATAATATTTTTCAGGAATAATTCATTTGATGCCTTTTGAGAATCTATAAGGGTTGTTGTGTCTCTCACTATTGTCTTGGAATGGGGCGGGGGAGGTAGCTGTTTTTGGCCCTCGTATGGATAATGGGACATCTGAGAGAGTGATGTTGATATGGAATAATCATACCACTACTCAAAGATAACAGAGATCACATTTTAAGAGTTGGAGGAGACACTACTATTTTATTATTGAATATCATGTTTTCGTAAGGGTGACTCCTCAGTTTTGGAATAGATGTCTGAGGGAGCAGGGAAATATGCCACCATGTTATGTTGGGAAATTTGAGATATATGAGTGGATATGGGCAGTGGTGTATCATTTGGATATCCCTTGTCACTATTGAGTTATGCACATAATCTTTATTTTGTCACATAATTTTATCAACATACCTGGTTATGAATGTTGCTGATTTAGTGGACAATGATATGGACTCTAAAACATCATCTGAGGAGAATCTGGTGTAGAACATAGATCAAATAGTTAAGGTGTTGGGTGGAATGACTGAACCACTAGTCCAGATTTGGTGGAATCAAGGGAAGATCTTGTTAGTGGTGTGGGAACATGAGTCTAATGTTTGAGCTCAGCTGATTCAGTTGTTCAAAAAATACTGCTAGGGAAAATAATCATGCATGAGAAGTCAATATTGGTTGATAATTGAAACAACATTTATCAAAAAAATTATTAACATGAACCCTCATGTTGATATGTTATATGTGTATTATGTGAAAATAAATTATCAAATAAAATCACTTAATATATGTATTAACGTATTTTCATAATCATAAAATCCCATTTAACACATTAGAGTATTAAACTAAATAATTTTTAGAGTCAGAATCTTAGTTAGTGAATGATTTTGAGGAAAACAATTCATCAGTGAAGATGAAAAAAAAATTAAATATATGATATCATGTGCATGTTATTTGTAAAAAATAATTGAATAAATACAAAAATGGCGTCTCACAAGAGAAATATGAGACCACTATTAGGTTCGAGACATTGTGTTTTCCCTAGGCAGGTTCTAATATTTGTAGTCATAAAACATGTTGATTGTTATTTCAAAAGTATAATTTATTTAATAATTTTAGTGTATTATTTATCCAAAATAATTAAATTTCTCAAATATTGTGCAACAAAGGACAAATATGACACCACTGGTTTCTTTGGAATGTAGTTTTTACACTATGTGGGGTATAAAATTTATGTTTGTCAGGTATTTGGGAAATTAATACATGTTAAAACAACTTTTATATTTATTTATATATTTTTTACATTTAACAAATAAAAAATAATTATTACCAATAAAATATAGGATAATATTTGAAAGCTAAGACCATTGTTAGGTTAAATATGAAGTGTTTACCATATTCATGTCTTTATAATTATGTTTGTTTTGATTATGGTTAACATAATCATTAAATTAAATTACATCATCTTCAAATAAAATAATCAATATTATTAATTTATTAAAAATAGAGGTTACTATTCATTTTCCTTCTCCACCATGATATACACTAGAAAACCGTCTATTTTTCTTCAATAGTTGAATTGAATCACCTTAATGTAATCTGGTTTTACCATTAAAAAATTACAAAATCACAAATTAAGGGAAATAAAAAACTCTATATTTAATTTAATAATAAATAAGGGATTAAATATGGTTATTGGCATTAATACATGGGTTTCCCCATAAATACTCTATTATTATACTATATTAGGACCATACCAACATGTATGGGAGACCTCTTTCAAAATGTTGGTGAACCCATCAATCCCATATATAGGTTCCAGTTTCCAAGAAATAATACTTGGAAGACATCTATTTTTCCTGGTGTGGTTGTGTGTGGAATAATTAGAACACTTGTTTCATATTATTTTATATTTTGTTAATCATATAATCATCATCATCAATATCTCATTAGAAATTGATTAGAATTAAACACCATCAGCGTTTTTGTATTCATCTTGACAAAATAAAGATACATCATTTTTTTTGAAGCCTGCAAGGAACTCCTCAATATGTTATTATTCTCATTTTTAATGGGTCTTTTAAAATAAATTGTCAAATCATAATCACGTAACGTCGCATAATTTCCATGTAATTTTTTTTATTTTTATTGAATTATTTCGTGACCAGGAACTAAGAGGGTGTGCGATTATAAGGCATGGAGTGCCCCAAATTATCCGTTAGAAACCATTATTCATTAAATAACGCACAAGACAAACATTCATGAAAAAGTGGAATAACAATTAAACTGGTTCTTAGATCAGAAATGTGAGGGCATTATTGCATTCAGGATGGAAGGTTTACCCAAGGCACAACATATTTTTAGTCAGTGCTGTCCTCAAGTGAGAAAACCCAAAAATAGAATAACCATATATAAAATAAATAGATTATTTTATTTCATTCATCAATGGATTATAACACATGAATGGTGACAAGAATTAAAAAATAGAGTTCATCACTGAACTCATGAGGGTAGGATTTCCATAGAAATATCCTTCCATTGGCTGGTGTGGGTCAACATTAGAAGTGAGTTTTCTGACGTTAAAAAATTAATTAGGAAACAATCATTTTATTTTCAATCCCTTATAACCCCTAAATGGTTACCTGGATTGAATATCTGAGAGTACAGTTTAGCTCGAGGTGGGGTTGTCTGCATAGACAATGCCTAACCATGACCAACATGGGATGAGGGTGAATATTATTTTTTTATATTTTTTTATGGTTCAATTAAATAAATGTCCAAGAATGTATTTATAAATTTTGAACCGGTTCTGGGATTGAAAATCAGAGAGCACCATTGAACTAGGAAAGTTGGGATTTTTCTTGAAAGGACATAACTTCAACCAGTAAGGGCCAAAAATTAAACATAATGATGGTACATTATGAGAAAAATATGGGATAATCATAAATGTTTTTTTATTTCTTTTATATCCAATGAGCGGTGACATGACGACGATGCAGTCTAGTGGAGAGGTAGCGAAGAGACACATTAATGAAGCTCATTAATGGATTGTTAACAAATAGTGTAATAACACCTTAATGACTCATAACATTGATGTTGTTTCATAAATTAAACAGTGTAACAATGTGACTACATATCGTAACAAAAATGAAGTGATGTGTTTTCATTTCATATTTTTTGATGCATTGGTGGTAAGAGGAATTAAACAATGAGGATTCTCTAATGAACCCCTGACAAACCTCATCTCCATCAAAGAATGAGAGAAGATGAAATAAGTCAAACATATTTAATGCACCTGGAAGAACGGAGCTAGAAGTGATAGACAACATTGATGTCGTGAATCCTTGAGGATGTAACACTGTGAAAACGAAAATCAAAGAGATATGGGTCTAATTTGTGAAATTTCTTCGCCATTATTATTCTAAAATAGATAAATGTAGTTCAAACCATGAACATGTTTATTCAAGAATCATGCGTTTATGTGGGATGGTATAATTCTTTTGGGATTTTCATTATCCAAGAATTGAGATTATCATTTGTTGATTTAATTGGAATCCTCAGACCTCCCATGTTTATAAACCCCTAATGAGGAGGGAACAAGCTGGAATGAACAAGGCTCGAGAACCTCCATCATGTGCGTTCATTGGGGTTGTGTTGTCAATGTGGCAGTAAGAGGAATCTGGGGCCAAGGCAGGGATGGCGGTGACCCGAGAGGACTATTGGTGCAGACTGTTTGGACAACGGGCCACTAGAGAAACTCTGATGGACAGCATAGGGGACCTTCATAGCAGATAAGTGGAGGCACATAGCAAGGCCATGGGTGGAGTATGGTGTAACGGCACCGCATCAGGAGGTTACGGCTAGCTGGCTGCGGTAGCAGAGTGCCGCAGCACCAGGCATGACCATATTGAGGGGTGGCCCACATCTGGGAAGCCCGAGTGGTTGGAGCGCCACAGTGGCCCGACTGAAGCTATTGGAGTCCCACGCATCTACATGGGTAGGATGGAGGTCAGCCGCGGCTTGTTGTCACATCCCAAAAACACCACATCGGCTGCTCACTCAAAAGGATTTTGGGTTGGTGAGCCACACCACGAGCAGGCGGCCCGTGGCCCCAACAACCAGTCTGGTCACGTGTCCAGTAGTCCAGAATCATTCATGTGGGACGGATGCACACATGTAGGAAAGAACCAATTTCTTTACGTTGGGCTGGACTAGACTGGGTCATCGGGTGGCCAGTCGGGCTTTACTGTCAGCCAAAACCGGAAGGGGAAATTGAGTACCATTGGGCCTAGACCACTGGCCAGGCTAGACCAGACCGACATTGACCCAAACCGAGTTTGGTTGACTTAGTAAAATTATACCGTGCTATGTGGGACCCATAGGCTGGGTTGGTTAGGTCAGTACGACTAGGTCGAACCAGACCCAAATGCAACTGACCCATATTTTCTAAATCACTAATAACTTGCAAACCAGATGTCCTATTGAAGATTCGTCTTCAGCATTGGGATCCTCTCGATGATGCAGTTCATTTGGAATTCCTTGATAATTCTTTCATGGATGTTGAGATTCGATGAATTGATTGATATGTGGTTCTCCCATGCATGCTACGTACAGAACCCTATGGTTGTGTGAGGCCTGAAGACCGATGACTTTTAACTATCTATGGCTTGGCTATGGTCTAGTGGGAAGCACTTTTCTATGACATTGCAGACCCATGATGGGAGGCACTTCTCTGTGAATTTGAATTCCCATGGTATGTGATGAAGAGGAGTACCTCAGTTGGCCAATATTAGTGAGAAACACTTATCTATGTCTTTTCTGGCCCACTATATGCGATGGGGTGGTGTACCTAAGAAGTAGATGTTTGGTGGGAGAACTAATCTGTAACATAGAAGGCCCACTATACTCGATTGGGGAGGTTTTATCTAGTAGTTGAGGAGTTAGATGATGTTTTTGATTTTTCCTTTATCTCTACCCAAAATGTATACCTGGTGGCAGTTGTCTTCTATTTTTTGCTTTACATTTAGGATTGAAGTGTGTTTTTCCTTTTTTTTGGGGACCCTACAGGGTATCATGTCACTCACCCTTGAAAGTTCTCTTCCAACTCATATCATGTCCCATGTAGGTGATCAGCATTTTGATAGAGAATTTGGTGGACCAGGACCATGAGGTACTCATAAAGATAGGACCGACGAAAGCTATGACGGTGGACATGGTGTCCTTGGACCAGGCAGGGCCCTATAAGAAGATGTGGAAAAGAAATTTTACTTCGGATTCAAGTAGCTACACTACTCTCACGATAAAGTGGGATTTTCCATGGATGGCTATCATATTTTCCTTTTTGAATCCTTACTGCCTTCATCTCTATTGTTGTGTTGGTATTATGGACCACTTTTATTAGTTGTACTTGTAATCATCATTGTTTTTGTGATACATGTTTCATTTTCAGTTTGTGGGCCACGGATGGGCATGTGTCTGCATCTAGGTACTAAGTAAAATTCCTCCGACATGCAGGTTGATTCCTTCAACACTAGTCTCTAGCCCTTGGATTTTATGTGGCGGGCTTGGGGTAGTCACGAAACGGGCCCGGGGGATGGTTCATGGAAAATTGGTATCAGAGGGTGGTCTTTCCTTCAAGAAATACCAGAAGTCTATGTTTTGTGCTGGGGAAATAGTGTTAAGTGTAGGAACATTCACTTTCAGATTTAGCGAGTCCAATATTGGTGCAGAAACTAATATATCCATAAACTAGCACATTGAATTCCTCTTTTTGGTTGAATACATGAAAACAATGGATGCATAGGTGTCTCCAATGTTAATTTGAATAAGGTTAATCTAACCAAGTATAAATTTTTAAATGTGGTTCATCTTAATTCTCTTCCCAGATTCCTCCACTAACACAACCATCCAGGATTCTTATGTTTGACCACGAGGATGGTCCATAGAGAATGTAGGCTTTGGAACAAGGAATGATGCCCGAGATGGTACCTTCAGGTGGTGACCTAACAAGACCACTACTCGCTGTTCAATAGTTACTACTAGCACTACAAGTAGAGTACACGAGTAATCTCAATGCCTTACAAAATTTTATGCGACAGATACCCCTTCAGGTTTAGAGGTGAGACTAACTCACAGGCGGCTATGTAGGGCTTGAGGAGATGATAGAGTTTCCATCATTCCAGGGCACCATGATATTAGATGGGGGTCCTGGAAGTGAACCATCTACTTGGCTCAAGTGGGCGATGAAAGGGTTTAAACAATCACAATATTATGATATGGTGACTTTTCCAAGGACAGAGTTTGAAAACCATTATCTCAGAAGGGGTCTCTTGCCCCAAAAACTAATGTGTATGTGTACCAAATAGCTTATACAACTTTAGTTGGATGAAATTTCTATATCAAAGTATTCATCGAGGCGTACCGACTATTCCAAGTACTTGATGATCATGATACGAATTTTTCTCCAAGGATAGGACTTTTCAGTGAGATGTTTTTAGCGATATCTGAGCCATCACTATTTGCCTATGAATTATTACAGAAATTAGGGTTCTAGAGATAAACCTTGTGGTTGAATGTTCTTAGGAGGAGCAAACACAACTAGTGAATATCAGTTGTGGGAAATAGGGAAATTGATTTCGGTCGTAGAGACTTAGAACTATAAATTTTTTTGGGAGAGGAAGTGATAGAGATAAATGATTCTGTAGGGCAACAGACGTGTAAGAGGATCATGGTGTGAAATATAAGGTGATATACATTTCAACATGTTAAAACCACCACCACAATGTGGTCCCTACCAGGATTAGGGTGTTAAAAGATAGAAAAGGGACTAGTTGGATGTATTCAAGGTGTATGACCCAAGGGATCAAGGAATTATTTGAGGTAAGGTATGTTTATAAAACTGTCGTCCATATTAATAGACATAAGTACTAATAATTCCTTCTTGTCATTAATCTTGTTCGAGATCTTAAGTTTCTAGTTAATCCATTGACTTTATCGTTATGTTTAGAGATACCTAATTTAGGAAACTCGATAATAACAGTTATTCCAAAGGTGTGATCTGACCTTGGGGGTGAGAGTTTCAATTGGAACCTTTTGGGGTAGCATTGAGGCCTTATGATGTCAGTTTGGGTATGGAAGAGTTATCAACAATTCATGATCAGATTGAATATTTTAGAAAAAACGGTTGTAGTATATTCGTAGCATTAGAATGGGGTTTTCATTGGTCGGACAAAAAGGAAACCCAGGAAGCATGAAATAAACTCATGCATATGAGGGTGCAGCTGATCACTCTTGAGTTGCCAAACGTCACCCTACTAAAAGTATATGTTTTAAGTTTTTAGTTCCCAGCAGCAGAGGTGGTGTATGGGATCTTCTATTAAAAATATATTTCTAGTATTACCTCCCCATAGGGGGATAAATGTCTATATCATTGTACACCCTGATATGGCATTGATATTAGAATCAGTATATGAAATGTATTCCATAGAGCATTGTAGTTAGGGGGCATAGGCTGGGGGCCTATAGAGGAAGGGCTTAGTAAGACCCAGTGCTCGAGGTTATGTGTGGTTTACTAGCACATTAACTAAGTGAATATGGAGTATGAGTACCCACTGGGTTGATGGGAACATCAATCAGTTAAAAGGGGTATCATTTCATGTGGAAATAAATATGCTTATTGGATTTTCCACAATTGAGGCAGCAGTTATGGTTGGAGTTCTTCAAAAACTACTACATTGAGATACTATATAATCATTGGAAGTGGGACGTGGCGACAAACGCTATCAGTTGGAGGTCTGGTTTATTATGGCTGAGTGAGGCGTTATATCAGCTAGCCATGATTCCAATATCCATTGTCGATGGTTATTTAGCAGATTACCTTCAATCAATGATTGTCACTCTCCTACTCGTACAGTGAGTCGGGGAGGCACATTTTGTGGATGTTGACTACAAGGACCGACATGCTCAGATATCCCAAGGACAAGCTCTTGATTGATTTTCAATAGGTGGGTAGCATGTCATCCTTTTTGAAGGCACATCATAGTAGCAATGATGTTGCATGAGGAGGTGTTGAGGGAGTTCCATACATCCCCCTTTGCGGTACAACTTGAAGTGGAAAAGATGTACAAGAACTTATGACATTAGTATTCGTGGTCGAGGTTGAAAAAATCATTGGATGAGTTTGTTTCATGATTCCTCACTTATTTGCAAGTGAAGGTCGAGCATTGGGTTTCCACAGCCTTTCCCCAACCATTCGAGGTACCATAGTGGATATGGAACAGTATCCTGATGGACCTTGAAATAGTGTTATAACACACATCCTAGGGCCACGACACTATTTGGGTGATCATTGATCGACTCACCAAGTTTTCAAACTTCTTACCCATTCAGATGTTGGGACCTGTGAGGTTTTAGGATGCCTATACGTGCATGAAAATAGTGTGGCTTCACGGGGTGGCTTAGAAGAATATCTCAGACCATGATTCTCACATTAAATCCCTATTGTGAAAAGATTACAGGAGGCATTCAGGATCATCTACTCTTGAGCACGACTTCTACCCCAAAACTAATGGTCATACGGAGGGGATAACACATACCTTGGAGGTTATGCTTCGTGCATGCATCCTATATTTTAGTTATAGTATGTTGGATCAACTTCCACTAGTGGGGGTACCATACAACAATAGTTATTACTCCTCCAATAGAATGGATCCATTTATGGCCTTATATGGGCTACCACGAAGATCAAATCTTTGATTGACATACCCAGGGGATTCAGTACTCATGTGCCTAGAGATGGTTCGGGCTACCACTGAGTGGGTTCTGATCATCCAGGAGGGGATAAGGACTACACATAACATACATTAGAATTATCTTAATAGGATGCAGAGATCCAAGGGGTTCGAGGAGGGAGACCTTGTTTTCCTTGGGTATCACCCAGATGAGGATTGCAAAGATTTGGTCAGGACAACAAGATATCTATAAGGTTCATAAGACCATTCCTGATTCATAGCAGAGTCAGAGAGGTGGCATACCACTTATCCCCTCCCACACAAATACACTCGGTGCATGGTGTTTTTCATGAGTCACAACTGAGAAGGTACATGCATGATCCATTACATGTCATTGAATTGGGTGAGTTGGACATTGATGATGGGGTGACGTTTGCACTGTTCCTGATGGAGATAAAGGATCGAAAAGAGTGGATCCATTATGGAAAATCGATTCTTCTAATGAACATTCAATGGAAGCCTTGGAATATTCAAGAGATAACATTGGACCTAGAGGCTCATTTTTATGGTTAGTACTCCCATTTGATTTATTTTTATTTGTTTTAGCTTTCAGGGATGTAAATCCATAAGGTGGGGAGAATTTAATGTCATGGAATTTCAATGTATTTTATTCATTTATATAGAAATATTTTGAGACCAGGAACTGAGGATTTATGCTATTACGAATCTTGGAGTTCCCAGAATGATCTGTTGAAAAATGTAATGTTTTAAATAGCGCGCGTGAGAAGCTTTCTTGAAATAGTTGAAGAACTCTAAAACGGGTTCCCATATCATAAATCTGAGAGAACTGTGACATTTTGTATGGGAGGTTTACCCTAAGTGCAACTAATGTTTAGTCGGTGTAGGCCTCATGTGAGAAAACCCAAAATGGGATAACCGTCAATAAATTAATTAAATAATGTTATTTTGTTTTTAAATTGCATATAACTAATGAATGGATACTGTGATTAAAAATCTGAGAACACTCCGGAATGCATGATGATATTATTTCATTAGGAAGATCCTATCATTGAATGGTGTGGCCCAATAATGGATGTTTGTTTTTGGCCATAAATTAAATAATCATTTAACATTTTTTTAACTGATTCTTATAACTCCAAAATGGTAACTTGGATTGAAATTCTAAGTGAAAAATTGGGCTTTTGGGGGTGTGTTCCTCTTAACAAAAGCACAACCTTGACTAATGTGATTCGAGTATGAATGTTAATTTTTGATATTTTTTAAGGATCATATAAAACAATGTATGAGTAGATTTTTGTATATTTTGATCCTGTGATCAGGAAAAAATATGAGGGAACCGTTGAACTCAGAGTGCCAGGAATCACAAAGAATGGAATTATCGTCGATCAGAAAGAGCCATAAAGAAATGTTAATTTTTGGAAATTTGGAGAAAACTAATAAAATAACCTAAAAAGTTTTTTTTATTAATTTTCTCACCAACGAGAAGAAAACTTATGAAACTGTGGTGCATCGATGAGAAAGAGACATAGTGCATTAATGGAGATCATTAATTGCACATTAACAGACATTGTAATGACAAGTTAATGACGTGTGACAATGATGTTGCTTCATAAATGAAACAGTATAACGGTGTGATGTTAGAGCGTAATAGAAACATTGTAACATAATATCCTTTTATTTTGGATGACATGTAGTTGGAAAGAGGATTTAATATCCGAGGATTATATGATGAACCTTTGATAATATTACTCTCAAACTAAGAATGAAAAACACCGACAAATGTTAAACATCAACAAAGCACCTCAAATAACAGAGTCGAAAGCGATGAATGACATCGATGTATTGAAACCACAATGGCGTATTGTTTCAAAGACAAACATCAAAGAGGTAGGGGTTTAATTTTTGTATGTTCATCCCCATTCTTATTCTAGAATCATTGAACATGGGTCAACCCAAGAATAGGTTGTTCCATGAATAGAACATTTATGTGAGAGGGTAACTTTATTTTGGGATTTTTAGTTATCCTTTAATTGAGATTATCTTTTCTTGATTTAATTGGAATTCCCAGACCTCCTATCTTCAAAAACCCGTAACGATGTGGGTTCGCACTGGCACAAACAAAGCACAAGACCCTCCACCATGTATATTCATTGAAACTATGTCCTCAAAGTGGCAGAAAGAGGAATCTGGGGCTAAGGAAGGGATGTCGGCATCTTGAGAGCCCCATAGGCTTAGACAGGTTGGAATCTAGACCACTGAAGGAATTCAGAAGTCCTGCATAAGCGACCACCAGTGCGCCATCACCAGTTTCCCATGAGCAGAGTATGGTGGTGTGCAAGCCAGCGTTCCATGATGATAGGAGGCCACATGGATAGTTTCGTGACATCAGAGTGATACAGTGCCATGAGTGCACCATGTGGAGGGGTGGCATGCGTTCGGGACTCTTATGAGACTTGTGAGCCGTGGTCACCTAACCGCGACAGGAAGAACCCCATGCATCCATGGGGTAGGTGGTAGGATAGCTTCCACTAGCTGACGCATCCTAGAAACACCCCAATGGCCACTCACACATCCGGTTTTCAAGCTAGTGGGTTGCTCCACTAGCCGGTGGGCCGCTCCCCCAGTTTGTAGGCCATGCCCCAGCCACTAGGCTCAGCCATTCCCAAGCCCAGTGGGACAGAATTGCACCCGCGATTTGGACCTGCATCCTAGGGGATAGAACATGCAACCTAGTTGGTCTGACCCATGCCAGTGGGCCAAATTTTCTCTGACAATCCCAACATGTTCCCTTCAGGTCGGGCTGGACTAGACCGGGTCACCGGGTGACCCGTTGGGCCGGACCTTCGCCCATATCGGGTCAGGCCTAGTGAGGCCCAGTGGTATTGTCCCTCCGACCAGCCATACCAGACTGAACCATACCCAAATCGTGTCAAGTTGGGTCAGTTGAATTAAATCGAGGTATGTGGGACCCCCGGGTTGGGTTAGATGGGTCATTCTGATTGGGTCGGACCGGACCCAGACGCAACCGACTCCTATTTACTTAAATGAAAATTACACTCAAACCAGATGTCTAATTGATTATTTGTTTGCAGTTTTGGGACCATCTCAATGAGGAGGATAATTTTTCACATCTTTAGTATGCTTTCATTGATGTTGAGATGTGACGAATAGCTTGAGAGAGGTTCTCCCCTGAGAACATTGTACGAATCCTTATTGTTGGATGAGAACTGAATACTATTTACTTTAAACACTATATAACTCGACTATAGCCCAGTGGAAACCACATATCTATAAATTTGGAGGTCCATGGTAGGACGCACTTATCTGTTACATTGTAGGCCCACAATACGCAATGAGGAGGAGAACCTCAGTTGGCCATTATTAGTGAAAAACACTTCTCTACGACTTTTTAATCCAATAGTATGTAATGAGATGGTGTACCTAATCATTCCAAGGCATGTTGGAAGATATTTTTTGTGACATTGAAGGCACACTATACTCGATATATGAGGATTTTTTCTAGAAGATGTTTATTTTGATGATGTGACTAATGTTTCATCTATGACTACACTAAACATATACCTGGTATTAGCTATCTTTTGTTTCGTGCATTAATTTGATGATTGTTCGGTGGTATTTCCTTTTTCGTTATAGGGTACCTAATGAGTATCTCATTATACTCCCCTTCATATTCTCTTCCCACTCATGATGTTTCATGTGTAGGTGATTAGTGTTTCGATGGAGACTATAGTGGATCGGGACCTAGAGGTACTCAAGGAGATGGGACCGATGAACACTGTGACTATGGACTTGGTGGAATAGACTAGGTGGGGTCCAAAAGGATCGGGTCAACATGAGATTTTACTCCAGCTTCATGTAGCCATATTACTCTAATGATCAAGTGGGGTTTTCTGTGGATGGCCATCATAATTTCCTTTTTGTATCATTACTATTTTCAGTTCTTTTTTTGGGTTGTTATCCCGGACAACTTGTATTATTTGTACTTGTACTCAGATTTATTGGGGGATACTTGTTTCCTTTTAGGTTTGGGGGACTTTGTTGGGAATATGAGTGAGTACATGTACTCAAGAAAATGTCTCCCACTTACAGGTTGATGCCTTTGACACTAGTTGCCAACCCCTAGCCATCAGGAGGCGTGCATGGGGTTGTTACGGCACGTGCCTAGGGGGATGGGTCGTGAAAAATTCAAATGATTAATTGAGAGATAATTTATATAAATTTCATATAATATATGTTCTTAATTATCAATGGGCATTGAATATTTTAATTAAAAAAATTATCTAAAAAATATTAATCTATATTTATTTAGAAATTATCAAATGAATATTCGTGGTTGAAAATTATGAAAAGATAATTGAAAAATTATAATTTTTTAGGAATATTTATTTAAATATAATTATAAAAATTATTAAAGGATCATTTTTTATAATTATCAAACGATAATTGATAAATTATCAAATGATAATTATTATAATTGTGAAATATGAAATATGAAATTATCATGAAAATTAGTAAAATAATCAAATGATAATTTACCAATGATAAAATATAATTATAAAAATATAATTTATGAGAAATTATAAATATATAATTATAAAATGATAATTTAAGAAAAAATTTCAATATATAATTATAAGTGTCTAATTTATGTCAAATTATGATAATGTCATTATAAATAGAAAATTTTCCAAAATTATAAAAATATTACTATAAAATAATAATTTCTGAGAAATTATCAATATATAATTATAAAAACTAATTTTTAGAATAAATATCAATATATAATTATAAAAAAGATAATTTATATGAAATTAACAAAATTTAATTATAAAAGGTAATCTCTGAGAAATTATAAAAATATAAGTATCAAAAAAAATTAAGAAAAATTATCTAAATATAGTTATAATAGGGTAATTTATGATAAATTATAAAAATTTAATTATAGATGGGGAATCTATGAGAACGTATCAATTTATAATTATGAAATGAAAATTTTAGAGAAATAAAAAAAAGATAATAATTATTGGTTAAATTATGTGAAATTATTAAATGATGATTATAAATGGATAATTAAATAACAATTATTAAAAATAATTGAAAAAATAAAATTTATAAAAAAATAAAAAATAATAATTTTAAAACAATAATTTTTCAGAAATTATAAAATTATAATTATAAAAGTATAATTTGATACATATATTAACAATAATTTTATAAATGGTAATTTTAGAAAAATATCATAATATAAGTGTGAATGAATAATTTATGATAAATTACCAACAAATAATTATAAAAGATTAGTTTATGGGAAATTATCAAAATATTATAATATCATGATAATTTAAGGGAAACTATTAACATATAATTCTAAAAGGATAATTTATGAAAACTTAAGAAAATATAATTATAAAATGATAATATACAAATTATTTAGGTGATAGAATATGTCATACCATGTGATGTTTTATTTATTTTTGTAATAAATTTACTCGTTTTGGTTCTTGGAACCCCTGACAAACCCCTATCATTAATGTTCTAACATTTTTGATGATATGACCATGATGTTGTGTTCTTTACTAGTTTAACATCACCATTAGACATGAATTAATTTTATGGTAGGATGTTTCCCTGCCAATTTAGAATCATTTACACATGTTTCCATTAAAATGATTATGAGTATTCAAATTTTTTATGAATGTGATAGATTTTGATCGCATGTGGGCATGTGTGTATATCCCTGGAAACCTTATGTTACACTTGATGTCATGGATAAATTGTACCCTCTTATTCATTTTGGATTTTGATCACATGTATGAGGTGTCATAAATTACATATGATGATTATTATATATATTCTTGTATCCAAAAATTATATGTATACTTTGTAATACTGTTCTTGGAGCCCATGACATGTGGACGATCGTGATAGGTGATCCCATTATCGGTGAGTTCACATTACTTGCGACAATGATGAAGAGGGTCCAATTAAAAGGGTAGGAACATGATGATGCGTCAATAATTCTATGTGATCCACTCAATGACTATGTGATTCTAATTTTCTATTTATCCATTGTATATGATCCTTCAGGACTAATGGATTCTAATTAGCTATCAATCCAAAATATGTGTTACTCGAGGACTAATGGATGTTGATTAGTTCTTGATCCATATTTTATGTAACTTGATTACTATGAGATTCTAATTAGCTCTTGATCCCTAGTATTTTTAGAGAATATAACGTTCATAATGAGAAGTGATGCTGATTTTACAGATCATGTGAGGCTGAGTAGGATGATTAATTACCCTCATTTATAATCCATGATTTTCTGACATCATTATTATCCATCTGGCATAGAGATGAATTATGTATAGTCAAGGGGGGGGGGGGTTGTCGATTCTTAGTTAGTGCACAACCACTCAGTTTTGGATTTTGGGTTATTTTGATTATTAGAATTTTTTTATTATAGAATAGTCTGGTATATTAGAGGACATCTAGATATGGTGAATTAGTGGTGTCCTATTGAGTCTTATACTCACACACTACATGGGAATTTCAGAGAACTTGTAGATTTCAAGAGGGACTCAGTGAAGGCCAGGGGACCTTCAGTGGATAGTTATGTAGAGGAGTTTTGAGATTGTAGCAAACCTAGAAAAAAGTCTAGAGGATTCATTGTTTATTTATTTGATTTTTCTACTTTATTTCGTCTAGATATACTTGACACTTATGGGAGTTTCTTTATTTGTATTACATGTATTCCATATTTAATTTTCTCCTGGATTACTATTATTATTTACAATATTATTCATTTTTTGATCATTGATCCAATTACCTGATGTTGAGGGTATAGTCTCCCCTCTAACAAAATAAAACCCTCGCTAGTAGTAGTTTTCAGATGGTGAGTTATTGCAAGATTCTAAGGTCGATAATATTTTGGAATAGGCAAAATTATATTATTATATATATTATATTATTCCCATGTTATTTATTAGAAATAATTTAATAACTCCAAAATGGTGCAAGGTATGAGAAATATTATACAACTGTTTGGTTCAGGTTGTGGTGTTTAACCTGGTTGGGGTATAACATTTGTATGCATATGATATTTGGATGGATCCCTCATAAGAATAAATTATTTAGGTTATTTTATTGTTTTTATAATAACAAATATCCTTTAAAACATGCATCATATGATAACTTCAAGATAACTGTTATGTTCAAAGCATGTGGATTGCCCTAGGCAAGGTAATATTTATCCCATCGTAAATTTGGAATCATAGAACATGATACAAGCAATTTTTTTTATTTCTCCATATTTTTAAATAATAATAAATTATTATCTCTCCAACAATGTTTTCTATGAGAAATTTGAAAATACTTATAGGTCCATGATGTTGTTTTTACCATATGTAGTGTATAACTATAATATGCAGTGGGCGTTTTTTGTATTCCCCAATTAAATTTTCTTATTTGATAAATATGGTAAATAAAAAAATATTTACTTTAATTAAAATTCACCTATTGTTCACCATCATCCTAACATCATTCCACAAAATCCATTAGTGTATAGAGGATGTTTTTAAATAATAAGAATAGAGTGTTTTGACTGATTAAAAACCACAAGGACCTTTTTAATGAGAAATAAACAACACCACATTCATATTTAGATTCAATAAGAGTTTAGAATAGTGTATCTAATTATTTGAAGGATGAACATTTTTTAACTTTTCTATGAATATCCATATTCCATATCTTCATAGGATTTATACTAACAAGTTGGATAAAATGTTTCCTTGAAGAATTTGATTCATTCATATAGGAGGAATCACGTAATGGGTTCACCGGGGGGTGTTGTAGGTTCTTCCCTTTATTTTTGTATATATTCTTATTTTTTTGGCCTATGTCTCATATTGAAACAAAAAATAAAAATATTATGAATATATATTTATATATACTAATATTCACAGTGGGGACAATTTATAAAAATTATCACATGCCCATTTTTAAATTATCAAAATATAGTTTAAAAATAAATTAACAAAATTGAATGATATATATATATATAGTCACATTATGTTATTAGGGATTGTTTTTTAAATTTATCAATTTATAATGGCATGAATTTGTAAGAGATAATTATTTATTAATAATATTAAATTTTTATATGACAATTTATAAGAGATTATCACAAGGTTATTGTTAGGGTATAATTAATTATCAGAGATAATTTTAAAATAAATTAATAAATGGATTATTTGTAATAAATTTTATAAAGATGATTATAAATGATAATTTAAAATAAATTATCAAATGATAATTATATTGTATAATTGAGGATAAAATTATCAATATAATTATAAATGATAATTTCAGAGAAAATTATAAAATATAATTATTGAAAGTATACATAGTAACAAAATTATCAAAAGATAATTATAAATGATAAATTATAATTATTTATTTAAATATTATTATAAATTATAATTTTTAATAAAAATATAAAATATTATTATATAAAAGGATAATCTTTTTATAAATTATAGAATGATAATTATAAAGGATAATATGTATTAAATTAACAATATATAGTCATAAATGAAAATGTAGAATATAATTATACAAATTACATAATAAAGGATATTTTAACTTAAATTATCAAAATATTATTATAAAGTATAATTTATAATAAATTATCAAATGTAATTATGTAGGATAATTTAGAACAAAATTATCGAATACAATAATAAAAGGATAATTATTGAAAATTTATCAAAATATAATCATTCTTAAGGAGAATACATCAAGCACATTATATTTCCAAATGATAATTTAAATATTATTTTGGAGATGGAAATTATCATTGCATTTGATATTTTCATTATAACTCAAAAATTATCTTAGAGGTAGAATGCATCCTCACATGTGATATATTCATTACTACAAAATTGGGTTTATCTAGTGATAGGGATTTAACCACTTTTTTAGCACTATTAAACACGGGATTCAACAGTGGTAGACACCACAATTAAAGGGGTTCCTTTGTAAACACATGTACAAAAAATTGATAAATTTCCCCTATCAATGCTAGAAAAAACCACTGTTAAAAGAAATAATTTATTAGTGCCTCTAAAAAAGCACGGATAATGAGGGGGCCTTTATTGGTGCCCTTTTAGAAGTATTGATAAAGAACCCCCCCCTAATCAGTACTTTTTTAGGAGCACTGACAAATGAAATATTTCCATATCAATTATATTTCGTTAAAATTAATATATTAAAAGATTAAGATATATATATTTATATAAATATAAAATATATTTTTTGAATATGTTTTAGATAATTATAAATATGATTTTACACTTTATATATAATATATTTAGTGAAAATTGTTTATAAAATATTTGTAAAAAAATTTAATTATTAATTTGGTAATTGTCATAAAAAAAGTTATTTAGTAAGAATTATAAGATAAAAATCAATTTTTTTTTAAAAAATAAGTAAAATAAGTTGAAAACAGAAATCAAACATCAAATAACCATAAATTTTTATCAGGGTTTCCATTTATGATATACTACATAAAATATCAAAAAATATGATGGGATTAACATAATAGTGAGTGAGGGAATCCACTTGAACTTCTTCAGGGGTCAAAAAATACCCAAAAGGCCTCCAAAACTGAGTTTTTAGTCGTGGTACCATAGTTTTTTACATCTAATTGAATTTCATCAACATTTAAGGGTGTATATTTTCCCATTTCTTATGATGACATATTTTATTCTTTGGGATTATATTGGCATTGATAATAATTTGTTAAAAAAAATTTATCGATTTTCACCAAGTAGTTTTATTTAAAATTAAACGTCTTCATAATTTATTATATTTTCAAATAATAATTATCTTTTATAAATAAAAATATCAACATATATACCTATAAGTATGTTTTTAAATATATTAAATAGTTATTTATGATTCATTTTATTTAATGAAAATAAATGATTTATTTTAATTATCCTATAATAATGAATGAATATGTATATATATAACAATATAATTAATGTCTATATATAAACATGTTGGTGGAAATAAATAAAAATTATATATGTACATGTATATAATAATATATATAATAAATGAAAATTCTATAAATGTATTTAAAACAATATCCACCCATTTTTTATATTGTAAAAAATATTCATCTAATGTTTATATATACATATATGTGTGTATTGATAAAACTAAATATATTTATATTATATTATAGTATATATAAACGAATATAATATATAGCATATTTATAAATTAACTTTAAAATATCAATATTAGAATATCAATATATATATATATATAAACAGAAATATAATTGTAAATCCAATAAAACAACATGGTGAAACGGAAAAGGCATTTCGTTTTCAAAGAGGGTTCCAAGGTTTTAATCCATGCGGGACTAAGAGGCTGTGAAATTTTAAAACGTGTGGATAAAGTGGTGGTATGATGAAATGTAATGATACTGTTTTGGGTAGATTAATGTTAAATCGATTATGGAAGCACTAGTATAGTATGTCTCTAAGATGGCATAAAAAAATAATATTTGTCCATTTTTAAGAATTCACTTTACGAGTGATATTGAGGCATACCCTTTAACATATTATCTATAGATAGGGCATTATAATCACTATTAAAGGACCTTTATTAGATCTTTTAAAAAATATTTTTTTGTGGTATTAATTTATTAGGAAACAATTTTTTTGGTTTTATGAAATCATGAAAAACCAAGAGTGTCGATGTTTCAATAATAAGTCCATGAAGAAGTGTTATAGATTGGTTTATAGAAACCTATTTACATCGATGTCATTTGAGGTTTTAAGTTACATTCCTTATTGGGATAATTTAAGCATGTTTCCATTAATATTATTATGTGTATACAAATTTTTACGACCATTCTAGATTATGATCACATGTGTTTCTGTGTTTGTATCCCTAGAAACCACATATTACATTTGATTCCATGAATTATTGTCAGATTTTTATTCACGTTTGATTTTGACCACATGTATTGTGTGTGGTAATTTACTTATGATGATATATTATGCTTTCTAGTGTGTCTAACGATGTTATGTATGATTTTTTGGATTGTTCTTGGAGATTAAGACTGTATCCCACCATGACATGTTATCACTTGAAGGGGTAGTTTTCATGACTTATAGTAATGATGATGAGGTACCTATGAAATGGGTAGGGATATGAATATGATTTGAGGAAACCATGTGATGCACTCGATGAGTAAGGGATGTTGATTCGATCACGATCCAGAGTATAATCTACGATGCATTTGATATGATATTTAGATCTTTATCCCTATTATAGACATCTATAACTAATATATATTAATTATATATCAATCCATATTATAAAAATTTATGAATAAGGGATTGTAATTAGCTCGTAATCCATATAAGGGTAGTCGATATCTTTGGGATATTTATTAGCATTGAATCATCAGTCCATGTAAAGAAAATAAAATTCACGGTTATTATCGATACTGAGATTCACAATTACATAATAATGAGGAGAAACATTCATTATGTTCATGGAAAATCCATGATTTTTCTAACACATTGATTATCCATGCGAAATATAGTCAAAGTAGGTATGGTTGGGGGTTTGGTGAGGTTTGGTGAGATTATAAACACTCTGTAATGGATTGTTTGTTTTTTTATTTTTATTTTTTTTTTGTTATTATGATATACACTTAAATACATGATAAAATATGTTTAATAACACATTGGTTTTTTCCTAATGTGTCTTTTAATCACACCCTAATTAGGTATTTTGATGTGCATGTACATTATATGAGGGATTTGGAAAAGGGAATGGTCTTTATGGGGGATAGATGGGAGGTGGAATGTGGAGCTAGTAGTAGACAATGATAAACTCTAAACAGTTTTCTATTTATTTATTTACAGTAATTACATTATTTCAACTAGAAATTCCATCCACTAACGAGACTATCAATATTTTTATTTCATTTATGCTAACTGTCCTTTTTCACATTCTTACTCTGATTATTTAGTATATATTTTTTTTTATTAATGATCATTTGACAAGATATTGTGGGTATTGTCTCCCCACTGATTGAATCAGAACCTTAGTGCTATATAGAATCTAGTTGCATATGGGGAGACGCACATGAAGTCACATGGAGTTATGTCCAAGACCAGTAATTTGGATCAGGATGGTACCAAATGACATCAATGCATCGGGTTTTACTTTAATGTTTCCTTTTATGTTTCTTTTGTTGTGACGGGGTTAGATAGGATATGAGACATTTGGACTCAAACATGCGAACTATATTAGTGCCGGTCTAGAATTAGTTAGTGGACCATTGAGTTTCCATATGGGGGAATTTATGTTCTATTCTTACTAATGATTAAATTCAAATTTGGTGTTTCACATGATGTATATGTGATTTATTATATTTCACGTATGTTCATACATCATGCCTAGACACATATATTAACATTCCATGTATATAATTGTTGTTTTGTGGCATATTAACTCAGAAATCAATTTCATTGATTTGTGATAATTGTTTGAGATAATTTGGTTTTTTGTCATATATCTATGTTTTACTACAATGTGATATATCATTATTGTAATTAATTAGTTGAATTAATAATGTCATTGTGTTAGTGTATATATATAGTTTAAAAATGTGACCAACATGCAGGGATGAAGACAAGGAATAATTCAAGGTGGGTTATACCTTGGGTTGATGATAGATATATAGGAAAACCTTTTGTGATACCATAGAGTTTGTAGGATCTATTTATGTTAATAGTGTTCCTTCTATTGTATAAGATGCCACCTTAGAGGTATTTGATGGGAAAACTAGTTTGGGCAGCCTAGGATGCTCCTATACCACCACTAGTGGTACATTAGGGTATACCCCAGTATTCCCCTATAGAAAAATAAGAAATATAGACTATAGATCCCATTCATCCAGAACATTTTTGGATAGTAACTATGCAGGGTGGACCCACAAAGGGTACCGTGACTAACCATGCTCTATATTTATAGCTCCAATTCTCTATGATGTTATAAGGCACTAGTTTCCTATATGATATATATGACTTGACAGACATTATTGAGTTCATCTTCAAACTGGTATAAAATCTAGATGATTTTTGCATGATCATATTGAACATCATTTGTTAGGAACCCACTTGGAGATGGTTTATTAATATGAGACAACCTAGGATTTTAGAGGGTCTTACATGATCATTCTTCATGGATCTTCTTCTCGATCAGTATTGTTCAAACATAATGAAGTTGTATTGTGATAGCCAGTTCGTGGAATTATGATAGTGTTCCATGATAGTTTCTTCATATTCAACCCAATTTACAGAGTGGCGTCACTTTTCTCCTTTGTAACATCGGAGTGAGGAGTATTAGTATTAGAAGTTAATGATAGTCCTTTTACCATATCTCAGATGTCAGGATATGGTATTTGATATTAAAACCTATACAAAGGTGTTTGGTTAGGTCATAATGATTGAGATGTGATTGGAGGAGGATAGGGTATCATGATTACTCTGATCCCATGGTGGGATCATGACTGTGTTTCATCTCACTACTCAATGTGTTTTATCTATTAGTAAAAAGAGGATTATAAGTTTTGTGAATTGGTGTACCATTATACATATGATGAAGTGTGTAGTTTCATAATCTCATTCAGAATTAGTTTAACAGTGTTTCATCTATAGAAATGGTGGAAACTTTTGTAGTTTATGAACTGCACCTAAGGGAACACGACGACATTTTAGGAAGATGGGTAATCTTGAAAAGTTTTACTATAGAAGGGTGTGACTTGGTTACCGCAGAGTTAAAGTCCATACACGGGGATCTGATCGGGGTTCTTTGTATCATAATTATACTAGACAGACACCGCATGTAAATGGAAGAGGAGGAGAGGTAGGTCCCATTAACATTGTGGAAATGACTCTTGAATATAGTGGAGAGGGGCCATCCACTATTTTATCCACAGACTTAAGAACCTCTACTTTATATAATGCATTATTCAATACAGGTTCTTAAAAATCATTCATGTCATCAAATTTAGATGATCAAGTAGATTTACCAGTTAAAATTTAAAATGAATCAGTCACCCTTGATACGACATTGGGTACAAGAGTGGACAATCATCAATGATACCCATAGTGTCCACTTGTTGATTACATTTATAAACATATTTACAAATTCATGACTATGGAGATGCAGACAGTAAATGTGATTCTTGAAATGGACTAGCTAACCATCATCTGAGTTCACATTGATTTTACTTTTAGGCATGAATATTTTACTTAGGCAAAGAGATATATTTTCATGATGACTACTGAATAGAAAAAAGGAGTAGGCAATGTTGGATGAGAAATAATCCAACTCGAGATAATATCCACACAAATGGATGGTTTGGATCATTCGACATCAATAGTGATACCCCTCATCTTTTCTTATTGTCTTATATATATATATATGTATATATAATTTCGTATTTCAATATCACATAATTGGAATACATCCAAAAAAATATTTTTAAACCGAGGTAGAGCTTGTACCTCGTGTGTAACCCATTCCAATATCCCTATATAGTTTGGATCCAACTAATATTATAGAGCTCAAGGTTAATCTATATGAATTGGAGAGGGTGTTTATTTAATCGTAACAGGTACTACACAATAGTGTGAACTTTTCTCTCTCCAAAAGGATGGATTTAGTGTTTGACATTGTTTGGATTACTAGAAGATAAATTTGGTGATAATGAAGAACCAATATCAATAGACTAGAATCGATGATCTTTTCAATCTGTTATGGGGAGACCAATGATTCTATATGAATGATCATCGATCATGATACAAATAGTTGTGAATTTGGGAGGGGAACATTCCTAGGATGGTTTTTTGATGATGATGTAGATAATAATTATATTTGGTGATGTTTTTCTAGCTGACGAACACAGCAGTGGTGTTCATGGACCTCATGAATAGGATATTTCATCGATACATTCAATCATTTATTATTTTTCATGATGTTGATATTCTCATATAATCTCAAATACTATAGAAACATGTATGGGAACTAGAGATAGACATGAGTGTGCTTCGATGAAGAGGCTTTATGTCAAGCTTTCAACATGTGACTTATGGATTAATGAGTGGATTTTCATAAGACATGTGCTCTCTGATACCATTATATCAGTAAACCGAGAGATCTTTAAGGATGTAATGTCCCAGAAACATCCCCAAAATGTGATTGATTTTAAGTGAATAATGGGATTGATGGAAGATTACCAGAGGTTTATCCATAAAATCACATTACTATCATCACCCATGACATCATTGTAAATGAAGTGATGTTCAAATGTTTATACTAGTGTGATGATGATTTTCTTAGTAGCAAATTCCCACCAATAAGGATATCATATCAGATTTGGTTCACTCCAAATTGAATCCAATTAGTTGAGGGAAACTCAAAAAACTATCATAGTTGACATAGTGCTATAATAAAATTGGAATAAACTCAATTACATCATTTCAAATATTTTGAGAAATCAATATTTGAACAACTAATTATAGAGATATATAATTATTGGATCACTTCTTCTATAATGAGAAACATACATTTTTTTTCAAGTAGGACATTAAAAAATTATCATATAATACTCCTAAAAAGAATTAGTTTTCACACACATTTCATAATATAATAATCACTCAATGTGAAATGAGTTTCCTTAATATTTCATCAATTTATCATAGCATAAACTATTGAAAATAAAGTGATTTAATTAACATATTTTGTAAATAATCATAAATTATATGGTGAAGGTATAATTATTTTATTGTTGGATCATATCCCTTGTAAATATAATATATCATCAATGTATGGCATCATAGATGACACATGTCTTTTAATTATATATAGGAACATCTAAAAAACCTTAATTAATTTTTAATTACATAACTAATATTTAATAATATCCCAAAAAACAATGAATTTTTTTTAAATAAAACCGAAATGAAAAAATTTTAATGGTTGCTTATAATAATTGAATGATCATGAGGTATAGATTTTTTTAATGTCATATAAGATAGAACAGAACATTTATTACTAACTTTGGTTATAATGGAAAAAATTTAAACATTTTGAAAATGAAAGGAATATTTATTTTTAATAATTTTTCAAATATTAAATCATGTGTATATATAAATTAAAACAATAACAAGCTATTTTTGAAATCAATCATTATTTTTAGACAAAACATTGAAATGTATGAACATGGAATTATTATTAAATATAGAAATAATGTTTTGATCATTAAAAATTTTCATTATTTGTATCAATTAAATAAAGAGAGTAAAACTAAATAAAATCAGTTAACATATAAAAATAAATATATGAGAATAAAATTATTTTGTTTGTTGAGAGGTAGATCATATGATTTCATAATCAAAATAATAATCATAGCCAATCCTGATAAATAGTGTCACTTTAACATAAAACCAATACCTCAAGTATTACATGTTTCTAAATGACATTAATGAAAAATAAAATAAATTAACTTTTATTGTACATATATATCATAGTCATTTTAACACTTATTATATGTTACATTATATAATTATAACATTTTAATATCCTCTTATTAATAATTAATTGTTAAAATCGTATTTTCTTGGTGTCAGATACATCACTTTTCATGATAATTTTGGTTTAGAAGTTTATGTCCTTGGAATTTGATCATGGATAATTGAACTCCATAATAAGGAATACTAATTTAAATTTTATATTTATTTATTATATATATATTAAACCATTGATTTTAGAGATATAAAAATTAATTAAACCATTCATCTAGACAGTAGGTTGTATAAACTCTTGTACTATGATTTCACTTTTTGATGGATTGAATGAATGAAAACTAAATTACAATTCACCATTTTATAATCATTTATATTTAGAATATATCATTTAAATATTTAAAATATATCTTTATTACCATCCAATTTAAATAGAAATTAAAAAATATTACATTATGGAGGTGTAAATCCACTTGTATGTACATGCGATGTAATCATTTTCTAACAGAGTAGAAGGAAAAAATAAGAATTAAAGTCACAAATAAAGAATAATTTTGTCAAAAATATCATGTATAATAATTACTATTGTCTTAATAATAATCCCATAATGATTTTGGTTGAAAATAATATGCATCGCTATGGCATTTTGATAGTCCACATGTTCGAATGAGTGGTACTTTCACTTCCCATTAGGCTGATACAGTTTGGATAATTTTGATACAATAATTATAATAAATGTTCACTATATTTGGTATTGTAATTATATAATATTATGATGAATAATATATAATTATATGACCTACTAGAGGAATTAAATCTAAAGAGGTTAGGTAAGATTATTTCCTCGTCTTTATTAGGTCTTCATAACAAGCATTCATTGTGAGTTTTGTATTGATATGTTAAGAAGAAAAAATCAACTATTTCATGGTAATAGATGTTTATAATATAATTGGAAAGATTTTGTGGATCCGGTTTACTCAAGAAGGGGTATAAAAATGATATAATGGGTGACCTTTTTTAATTTAAAATAATGGAACTCCTAAAAATAAATAAAAGATAAATAAATTAATTCTAGTGAAAAATGTTTACAAATGGACATTAATGTAATGAAAAATATTATATGTTAAAAATATCTTTATAAAATCATACTTCTATAGCGTTTATTTTAATCGCAACCCTTCCCTTTTCAGTTAACCGCTTGGTTAAACAATTTTATCATCAATTATGGTGAATAAATATTCAATATTGACGTTATATATTTTACATAATAGGTAATAATTGGGGCATAAAATTAAAAAATGGATAAAATTATAGAACATATATTATCCAAATTTTAATATTAAATTATTTTTTAATTTTTTAATTAATTTAATAAAATATCATTAATTTTATTTCTGTCATTATAAAATTAATTTCACCATCAAGACACTAGGGAAAATATGGAATTTGAATTGAATGCTTAAAAAATATGTAATACATATCTAAAAAATTATTAGAAAAATAATAATTATTCCATTTTCATTACTCTTATTATGTTTATAATCATTTAGTTTACTTTTATTTTAAATGATCTAATTTTTTCTCCTTATTTTTTATGAATTTACGATAATTAGTCAATAAATAGTAACTAAAAATAAGTTACTATGATAAAAAATTCAATAAATATTATAAATAACAATTTATAGCATAAAAAATTCAAATTTACTTCTGATTTATAAAATTTAGAGATATTAATGTCTAGAGAGTGAAAATATATTTTTATTTATTCATAAAATAATATGAATTATTTAATCAATAAAAATTTAAAAAGTGAAAATAAATTATATATTAGGATGGATATGTTATAACTGAACTGATCTAATAGGTTGAGGCTAAGTGTTAGTGGAATTTTAAAGCATTATCCCTATGTTTTAACAATATTTCACCTGTTTTACCTGCACTGAGGTGAAAAATATTATCTAATGTTATTAATGAAAATAAAAAAATTAGAGGGGCTATTTAATAAATATTATTATGTTAAATAAAAATCTGGAAATATTTTTGAAATACTAAATTTATATTAGTGAAAAAATAAATTATTAAATAGTGATGAAAAACATAATGAAAAACAATTTTTAAAAAATTAAATTCTTATGAAAAAACTTGATTTTTTGGTATCCCATTAAAAGAATGAAAAAATAGATGATTGTTAAAAAATATGATTGAATATATAATATAAAATTTTTAGTAAAATCATTCACCAATAGTAATTTATTTCATTTATTAGAAAAAACACATTGCGCTGGTAAAATTTTTTTTATAAAAATTTTTTTTTTACTACTAAATTATTTAATTTTTATTCATAATCAATTAATAAACAAAAAATTTAATATATCTTCACATAATAATGTTGTCATATGTTTTTAGTACAATTCATACTCGAAAATTTAACAGATAGTTTGTATCGGAATACTATATTACTGTTCATTTAGACATGAGGGTGAATAGTACAAACTAAATTGGGAAACATTTAGTATTTTCAAATTTATAGAAAAGACTCACTGGTTAATAATTTATTATAAATTAAAATAATTTCATTATAAATTAAAAGAAGTGTTTTTTCTAATTTTTTATACGTGCACTATGTTTTCATCCTATTTAAATGATGTAATCAGTATTTATGAATGATTTTCACTAAAAAAGGTGTTCTTAATATTTATATACTAATTTTTCTTCCATTAGGACATACATAATGAATAATTAATTTATTCAATAATTTATTAAATTATTTTCCATACTGTGAATGATATTTAAAATATATATATATGTTTTTGTTTAATATTTATAACTTTTATTTTCGATTGTTAGGCATATATTTTTTCCAAATTGAATAAAAAAATGAAATTTAATGTCATCTTTAATATCATTTAATTATCAAAATAATATCTCAAAATTATATTATCATATATTTCCCTATTGAGTAAACACTCTAAAGAACACAGTGAGAAACCATTTATAATGGTATTTTGAACCATAGATTTTATAAAACACATATAAAACGATTTATAATTTTATAATATATGAAATGTTTTATCATTAATAATATTGATTTTGTGACTTAATTTTAAAAGAAATAATTTTCAATTTGATTATATAGTGACAAATTTGGAACCAGAAAATGGACATCTATAATCAATCGTCATTAAAAACTCAACACAATTAGTAAATAATAAATGAATTTAAATTAATATTGATGAATAAAATATACCCGAATATTGATAAATATATATTAATTAATAATGATAATTTATTTTCCTATAAATTTACAGGTATATTTGATTGTGAATTTGGATTTTAGACTTGGGTTGTCTCTCTCCATATATAAAGTAAAATGAATTTATTATATTAAATACCATGTATAAGTTAGTAAAATATTAATATAATATAATTTATTGTATTTAATTTCATATATATTTTTTCTTAGGATACATTTTCTTTTTATTATCCACAAAATGATTTATTCTCAATTCATTACATAAGATGTGTTTAAAGGGAAAACTTATTGATTACCACAATATTATTTTTCATTATCTATGATATTTAATGTATTAATATATAATATTATAATCCATATACATTTTATCTTATTGTAGAATTTGTAACATCTATTAATTATTCTATTTAAGATATAATAGATCAATCATTAAAACAAATTTTTGTTATGTTGTACTATATTATATAAGAACCCATTTCCTATCTTGGTTTTCATGAGTATAATAAAAAATTTATATTTTAATGAGTAAAATATATTAATTTATATTATTTGATTATGATAACAATATTCAATTTATATGATCCCCTATTTTAATTAGTAATAATTTTGTTCTGTGAGATTCAATGTATGGTGAATTTTTTATGGAACTACCAAATTATGTTATGATGTCAAGATAGTGATACCTAATGTATAATTATAAGAATAGTTATAGAACAGACTATAGGGGTACTAAATAAATATTCTAACTGAATGTTTAAATTTTACAAGGGGTTAATGGGGGCCTAAACCTATGTGTAAGAATGAATCATCTACAATATGAGATTACTAACAGTGAAATATTATTAGATACTAAAAATGACCCCATGGAGAAAAAACGTAACATTGAAAGACCATTTGTGAAAAATTTCATTACCTGGGTGTCATTATTAACATAGTTTTTAGGCAAGAACATAAATCTTAAGTATGATGGGATAATGTAGGAGAGAGCCTAGGTGACCCTACTAGCATCCTCAATTGACTTAGAGTTGTATGGTTAGGGTATCCCAAAAAATTCTTAATCCCGCTTTCAGACCAATGGGTGTCCATAATATTTAGAATTGCATTCTCTAAAACATTCCATTTCACGTGTTACATGAGTGTCTAGTAAAAGGCCTTAAGAGTGTGAAAAATAAATGAAGGGAAATTATAGGGGAAATCAATTTGTAGCTTAAGAATATACCTTCATCGTTGAATATTTTGATCTTCTTCATGTGAGGTAAATAGATTATAAGTCTACTTTTTGAGGGGGGAATAAGAAAAAAATTTATTTTTTTTGTTACTAAGGCCACCCATATCAACGGTATTGATGAAATACATCCATGAAATAGTGTCCAATAGTTAATGATGCACACATCCCATAAATATGATTATACAAGTAATTCCTTGTAGATTCCAAATTAATTTTATGGGAAATTTTTAAGAGATGAAATTATAGAAAATCACATATTATATAACTTAGATAATTATATAGATTATCCATAATTTTGATATGGAATTGAATTTCCTTTTGGTCAATTGTTCATTGATTTTTTATTGGTTATTATCAAGGTGATATCATTTAGACCATTCCCAAAATAAGGGTTCTCCCATGAAATTAAATGGTATGGAACCATTCTTAACCTCAATGGATTTAGAAGCTCTATTTTTCCTTATGGTGAAAATAATATGACCAATGAATATTTTTTACTTTCCCAACTAATGTATTTTCCTTCGACATACACAGAATTCTTAAAGATTATCTTTATAAATATCTATGTTTATTTTGTGGATTAACAAAAGAGGTTTATGTCATCATTATATAAAGGATTTGGAGACTAAAAATGATCACATCCACACATGGTATGATTATAATGTAATTAATTCACAATGACACAATGAAAAATATATAAATAATACCAATCAATGGAAAAAATGATTCTTATAATTGGGAATCCATGTATAACCCCTATAGAAAATCAAAAAACCCCACATAGAGGACCATTGAAGAGAAGTGTGTATGACACTCATAATAATGAAATTTACAAGTTTTATGAAAGTGTTAGAGAAACCATAATTTCCAAATATATAGTAAATAGATTAACAAAAGTTTGTGTTAGAATATTTTGAGAAATCAAGATTTACATTGGTGTTAAAAATGACTGTTTTCTATCATATATTGTTGATGCACACATAGGTAGTGGAAAAATAAGTTGGAATTCTCTAATATGGGATTAATACAAACTGATTATAGATAATTTTATCCCATGATGCTTCTAAGTATCAATGAAAATATTTTTCTTATAATATTTGATATGGTCTTCCCAATAGAAAAATGATTTAACTATCTTATATAAATTTAATTTTCCGCCATTTGAATTAAAGAAAATATGTATGAGTTGATCCCATGATATATTGATGTTTGGAGAAATAATTCATTTCTAATACTTATGATTTCCTCATTTATAATATCCTAATAAAACATAAATAACTTATTATTAAACCCATCTAGACAAATAAAACTTTCGAAATATAAAAATAACATAGTTTTCTTTAATTATATTTAATAATGATCAATGTAATGATTCTTATTAAATTGATCCTCAATGTGGTATGGGTGGTGACACGCCCAAGTGATTTCATTACTTAACAAAGGTTATAATAAAAAAAGTAATAAAAACTAAAACTATGATAGATAATTAATTAAAATATAATATTATAATGTTTTTCATCAATCCCATAATGACATAGAATTAGTGTATTTAGGATCATAGAATATTTTTTTACTAACTTGAATAATATGGTGAGAAAATATTGTATTCATTAATTTGAATAAGGTATAAGGAAAATGAAGAAGATTGATTGGTAAGAAAATAGACATTGAAACGAATTCAATGGTTTCGAAATTTTAGGGTTCAGCCAAAATTGGACTTTAAAAAATATACTAATTATCCCATGATTGGTCTAGGGGTCAGTAAGAATGAGATCCAATGGTCATAGTACACCCTCTATGATGTAGAAATCCCCTATTTTCCAAGGTTAGAAAATGTTCCATTTCACTAAATTAGGTTTGTTTTGATAACATATTTAGACATGATTCCTTAAAATTTGAGAATGGTCTTGCATCCTTTTTGGATGTCAATTTCACAATTTTACGATTATTTTTTGATCCAAATCGAAATGTTCATGAAAAAATATAAAATAAATGGATTCAGAATTGATTGAAGAAATCATGAAAACCCAAAAAAATTAATAATTAAAACAAAATCAATCCAAAAGATCCTTCCCTATTTTATTACATAAACCTAGACCAAGGTGATTTTACCACCTCATCATATATATGAGAGAATAATAGGGAAGGAAGAATGACAAAAATAACAGTGAGAAATTGGAGAAGAAATAGTGATGCCCATTAAAATGAAACTTATTTCTCCAATAATTGATATTTTGGACCACCTCACAATATCAGGTTATCTATCAATATATGGATTCCATATGGGATCACAAGTAATTAATTATCATTTTATATTTGTCTAAAGTACTCATGCGTGGGGCATATGTTTCAAAAATAGTCAACAACAAAATATAAAACAAATCAGGAATCTTTAATCCTATCCTAAATTTTTATATATAATTTCATGATTACATGAAATGTAAATCATGAACCACAAGTACAGAAATCATGAAATGCATCACTTTAGTTCATCATCACTTATGTCATGATTTTACACATATGTGCCATGTCATGAAACATGTCTTTTTCGCTTCTGTATTTTTTCCTCTACGTAACTCCCAATAACTCTTTCATGACATGCATATTTCAAGACATGAAATGAATATATTTCATGTATTATCAATTTTCTCCTCTGAAATACACATTTTGGCTAATTTCTTCAGTTCTGTTCCTTTTATGTTCTCCATGTTCATCCTCAAACATTATTTCTTAATCTTCTACCCTTTTCTCACTAGAAGAAGATTAATTTATCTCTAGTTTCAATTATCTGTGTATCCTTAAATTAATCAAAAATGAGTTAAACCATTCACAAATTGGATTTAATTATAACATAAGTATTGAAATGAATATATTAAAGTACCATATTACTCATACATGAAATACTTATATTAGATTGTATCCAAATTATTAAAATTTGGGCCTCACAACCTCTTCCTTAAAGTGCTTTTGAATGTAATCGACCACAATATTAAAAATTACATTTTCAAATATAAAAAGGATGTCATTAGATAATGGGGAATTAATACTCATTTTCTATGTCTCTATTTTGGGAAGAAGGTGGAAAATTAATAATTTTATGTCACCATATCAAATCCATTTCTCATTCAATTGGATCTTCATGTTCTTTCTTTTTAGGTCAAAAAGGATGTCATATCTGGAGTAGAGTTGTTTTTCTTTTTGAGAGGTCATATAATATTAGTGATGAATAAAATATTATTATTTAATCTATCCTTCGAAATCTTGATGTCAACATCAAGGTTAGAGAAATTGACTGTTCTTCATTCTCAATGTATAAATTTGTATCTCTTTATTTTTCCTCTCAATATAGTATAAATATTATATACATGTTCAACTCTTCATTCCTCTCGCATAGTCTCCCTATAAACAAGAATGGATATCCCAAATTATTTAACTAATAGGGAAATTGATATAACCTTATTAAATCAATAAGTACCTAAATGATGATGGGGTTATGGTCTATAATGATTCTGGAAAGAGTGAGGAATGCGATATTAACATCTGATCCTACATTTTTTACCTAGTAATTGAATGGATCCTACATAATCGTTTGTCTTTAATTAACCATTTATATTCCCCATATGTAATTTGAAGTAGTGATAAAAATATAAATATGATTACATGAATAATTCCATGTTCCAAACTCATCTGAAACAATTTTTTTAATATAGATCATATTATTTCTTCCTCTCTGAACATTATTTTAAAATCATAATCCGATATCCACGAATGAACCCCGTGTTGTAAAATATTAAATAAATCACTCAAATTTTTTATTCATTTTATATAATTTTTTCTCACATATATAAAAGAACTTTTGACTCATGAACCATCCACCAATAACGAGACAGAGACATGGAAAGAACCAATAATGGATGAGGGAATTTCAATTCTAAACTGAGTGAGCACCCATGGCATTTCTAGAACATTTATCTAATGGATAATGGGGGAAATTATCATAGAGAGTTCAAATTTTAAATCCATCCAATTCTAAAATGGTATCATTCTATTTATTAATTCCTACTTATGATTGTTTTTTCTATTCAAGATAATTCCTACATGAAATAGAATTTATAGGATTAAAAAGATGTAGAAAATTCCAGAATCCGACTTTCAGAGCCTTTTAAAGTGGTCTTGCCTCTTATTTGATGCATCAGTTTCTTCTGCATTTCTATAGTCTTTTTTATTCTTACATCATTCATTCTTCATCATTCCTTTATGAAAAAATCCATCCCCTATATTTCCATTTTCTCAATTATTTATTGTTCTTCATTTCTATCATTTTTATGGGTCATAGTCTATGGTCCACCATCCTCATCAAACCATAGAATTCTAGAGAGAGGGGGGAAGGATCAGGGGGTAATCAGTATACCAATTATTGATACACATGACTTCTTATTTGAATATTTTAATGAAGGGACATGAGTGTAATCCCCATTATCCAAACATTCCTATTTACAAGATCCGTTATGAATTCAGATATCATGATGGTCATATGCAACATTTTGTTTGGAATCAACTTCTAGGTCAGTGGGATCTTGTCCAAGGGAGGGTGTTTTAATTTCCTAGGATGGTTTATTGAAACACAATACACCATCCGTGAAATATTTTAAGCAACATAGAGGATTGAAATTGGATTATCTCCCTATTAACTTCGTCTAACATTAGTTGCATCCTTTTTTCAAAATTTCATATTCTCTATATATTTGTTCAGATGCAATGGATATATCATCACTAAAAACACCTTTTTCTTGATATGTGTCCCCTTTAAGTGGATCCAAATATAATAATACATTGTTATGTTGCT
Source organism: Viscum album (assembly GCA_963277665.1). Classification (NCBI taxonomy): domain Eukaryota; kingdom Viridiplantae; phylum Streptophyta; class Magnoliopsida; order Santalales; family Viscaceae; genus Viscum; species Viscum album. Next base: position 2,128,337,973 of record OY728150.1, on the reverse strand, counting down.
TCCCCTCAAGGACTCCAGTCTCTCTATTCTATTCCACTAACTCATTTATAAATAAAATATTTATGTTCGAAATGATTTTAGGTTTTCATGATCAAATATAAATCAATTAATTTTATAATCTAATATCTTTTTTTACCTTTTCCCAACCTTCTTCAGCTAACAACCCCATATTGTCCATTGGGAATGCAGAAGCTATATTCATTTTTTCATCTAAATTTGGATGCAATTTAACCAATCTGGTAGAAATATTTTTGGAATATATAAATACTTTTTTATTGAATATATTAGATAATTCTATATTCTAATGTTGTTGTCAGAAAATCCATAACATGATTGGAATCAATGTCCCTATCAACCATATCATTGGATGTGTTCCAATGTTTTAGGTTATCAGTCTCCCTTTTGAAAATAATTTGAAAACAAACGGATGATAAAATGTCACATATGATCAACATGTGATAGAATAAACATATAAACCTATTAATGTGATTACATATAGAGTAATTAGTGTTCCATGAATTTAAAAAGTCAAATTATCAATCCCAGACATGGATACAAAGGATGAATAAGTTTATGATAACTAATATAGGTCAATATTATTTTAATTTTTGGTTATCTAAAGGGAATATTATGTGAAAAAATACTCTTTCTTTCACAACTAGTATCAACACTCTAAATCCCAAAGTCGCTATAATCATTCTTTTTATAACATCAATGTTATATGAAATATCTCTTTTTTCCATGATAACACTAGATTTTATTTAAAACTCATAGGAATTTTAGAATTATATCATTAACTATTGATTCATCAATGTATATGAAACCAATCTATTCATGTTGATCCATCGAAGTAATTGATTGTAGATTTCTAAGATAGAAAATCCTCTTATTGACCTAAAAATTTATGAAACATTCCCTCCATCATTATTATCAAATGAACCCAAGGGTATGTGAGGTATATGGTTATTTGGGGCATGTAGATATAATGTTTCCTCATTCCTATAATGGTCTAATCGATTTAATGTATTGTAAAGCTTCTCATCCTTCATAAATTTTGACCCCCGATCATGTGAAAAATCAGAAGAATCATTACATTCTACACCATCTTCCATGATTCATAAATGTATAATTTTGATTACCTATTATACATTTTTTCTTATTCTTCTAACATTAAGGTTATAATTTTATTTTCCATTTACATGAAAAGTGATTGATATCAATATAATAAATACATTTTTCATTTATTAATATTATATATTTTATTATTGGTAATTCACCTCAACATTTACATTAAAGATTATATATAGGGATTCACATGTTTTTATAGGATAATGATGGATTATAAGATTACTATTATAAATAATTAAATAATATCAAGGTATTATGATTGGTAAATAATTTATTTATTACATAAATTTCAAATAGAATAGAAATTTTTGTTATTTATTAATATTTTTTTTTATTTCATTTCAATATATATTAATCATTTAAAATATATGTCTAAAATTAAATAGTAGTAATAATTTTTAGCATATATAGATCATTGTGTTCAATGGTAGTTTATAACACAATATAATATAATAAAAAAACAAGATCCACTGATATGAATTAGTTATCAAAACTTATGTATAATTAGTTATTTATGATTAATTTTTTTTATTGTATTGAAATATTTTATGAAAATTCAATAGATAAATTTTATAATTTTAATGACCGGTATATTATATTTTAGTAAATACATAAAAAATGGGAAATTAAAAAAAATATACTTTTATTAAAAAAATAATTCTATTTTTATTACAACATATTGAATAAGATAAGTTTTGGGACTCATATTTTTTGGCTTATTTTATGTATACTAACACTAGCTATATATAGCTAAAAAATAATGAAACATAACATATATGAAAAAATAATAATAAATTATCCCTTTAGTCATTTATTAAATTCTAGTAAAAATCTATAAGAGTATATTTTAATATCATAATTTTTGAGTAGTCTATAAATTTCACATGAAATAACACTTTTTGTGCTATAACATTATTTGAAGTAAAATGATTCCTTATTACTAAAATATATAGAAGAATATGCTGATAAATAGAGGTTATTAATATAGAAAAACTAAACTAATGAAAATAAACTGCTTAAAAAAATTAAAGGAATTAAATGTTTTTTTGACAAAATTATTGATTCAATGATACATTATTGATGTAAAAATATAAAATAATGATAAATTAGAAAAAATTAAATATTTTATGGAGAAATAATCATGGGACATTAATATTTTTCTTTTATCATTATAAATAATCCTAAATTTAAAAAATCATAACATAGATGATCAAAAATTAGTAATTTAAAATCACTATAAATTTCATAATTTAATAGAGTAGTAGAAAAAATGATGTATACATTAATTAATGAAATGTTTATTATTGAGTCTTAATGATATATAAAATATACATATGACAAAAATTAATCGATTTTAATTCCATACGGTAACCTATAAAGGTTTATGGTTGAATAAAGATCTGATTTTCCACATGATATAAGTGTGTGTATAAGAATATTGTTATCTTCATCAAAAATATTGAGAAATGATTCAAATATGGTTTAAGATGTCACAAAAAATTACCAATGTGACATAAATATTACACTTAATTTAATGTACAAATAAAATGTTCCACTTAATTAAGAACCCATGGTCTTAGGATTTATCATAAATGATGAAGAAAATTATTTTCATAAAAACACAAAGATACAGTAATTCAAAAATAATTGATATTATGGAGCTCCAAATATAAGAAATTACAATTAAGGTAATTTTATTAACACAATCTAGATGGATTCAAAAAAATATTAATAGTTTTCAAGTATTACCACAATCCATTAAAGAATTTTTTTTACTATTAGTGTTTATCCAACATATACCATGTACATTAGGTTTTGAATAAATGTAATAATCTTCAGACCATTTTGATTATCTTGTTTTTATTTGGTTTCATTAGTATTTTTCCTAATCGTATGTGTTCGATGGTTAATTTTATTAGTTATTAATTCTATAAACATTTAGATGAAATCTTCTTTTCTATAAAATTTGTTACATGATGTTTTTTGAAATATGGAGAAAATTGCTACATTGAGAAATAGAGTCCATCAATCTACAATTTTATGGAATCAATTATTTCAATTAGTTACATCATGGAATCATACACGTGGAAATAAACTATGGATCAAAGATCACACCAATAAGAAATAAATTACATGTATAATTTGGCTGTATAAAATGGTTCTATAGAGTAATCAATTATGTGATTCACCTATGAGGCAAAATTGGATATGTTTTTTGAAGCAGTAATGTTTTTCATTACTATGGTACTTAAAAGTATATGTGATTCAATTTTTCTACATGAAGAAAATTCATCAACATGGATTCAAATATTAAATTCTCTCAATCATGATTAAAGTTAGTATTTATTACCATTTAAGCAGTTGAGTGAGATTCTAATGTTGTTGTATGATCATTAGATGATAAATAACAACATTATTGAGAAATTTATTATTATAAGATCCATGTAACAAGACAGAAGATAAATAAAAGGAAATTTTAATTTTCTATACTATTTCTGATGTATTTAAAGGAATATGATGTGAAACCGATCCTTTATTATATTTATTATGTAATATTTGTTTAATTGAGTATTAGTGTATGAATTTCAATGTGAATAATTTTTTCATGAAATTTATTCTCAAGAGAGGTGAAATATTCAAAATGAATAATTGATGTCTATTAGAAAATATATTGAAAAAAATCTATATACCTATTTTATATGAAGCAACATTTTCAATATATATAATAAATAAAAAGTATTATCGATCTAAATTCACTTAATGACAGTATTTTTGGAATCATTTGACTCTACTTGTTCTTTTTAACCATTATATTATATCACCTATAGAACTCTTATTTTTCATTAGTTGTACCTTATATCTATAATTTATAACCTATAAACACAAACTCTTTATAATAAATCATTATAAATTGCTCCACGTGAATGAAACATTTAATGATATTGATTAAAAATCCCTTCTGCATCCTAGTTGATGCCAACAATTATTGTACATTGTGTTGTACATTTTCATTCTTTCATGAAATACATGGAATATTTAAAGGAAATCCCATGTAAAATGTTTGTTATAGTGAAAATAATAACACTCACTAATATGAGTGGGTGAGAAGTGAACTAGGGGAATTATACACCATAAAAAACTACAAATCTCTATGTCTATTCCTCTTTTTATGATTTTATGCCTATTAAATTCCTTATAAATAAACTAGTTATATGTTAGTCATGAATTACACATGATGGTTTCTATATGTGGTGAAAATTTTGAAGAAAATAATTCATGTAACCTTATGAGTCTAATTATTATTTTTACACAATAAACATTGGTATCAGGTGAATTTTTTCATTAATTTTCACTAATAAAATTTTGAAATTAAATGATAACATCAATAATGTTATCTATGACTAAAAATAGGCAATTGAAATATATGGTCAGAGAACCCATTAAATAGTGAAAATTATGGATGTTGGAAGGAATGAATTTTCATAAATATAATCAACCATGTGATTAAAGGATTATCTTAAATCCATAAAGCATTATGGAATTCTAGAAAATAAACTATGGAGTTTGGATACAATTATTCAGGAATCATGTTATACAAATTCTAAATCTATTAATGATATACTCTATAGATTAGCTTTGGATGAGGCTAATAGTGTTTCTCATTTTCAAACATCCCTAAAAATGAGGATTACTATTTTATTTTCTTATGACGTAACAAACAACATGCAATATCTTAGATATAATACTTCTTAACTAAATTTTAAAACTTATAGAATGATGGATGGGGATAGTTTCACACATTTTAATTGATGAATTACAGAAATTGATAAAAATAATTCTCCTTTAAGGTTACCTATTGTTGAACTAAATTATTCTTTAAAATTTATCATAATAATACCACAATAGTGGACAGTTATTTTGGATACTATTAGAAAATCAATCGTGCTCCATAAATTCAAAATAAAGTATATTATATGTACTCTAATTTTGTATGAGGAAGAGAAGGAAGATGATTCTATAGATTAAAGGTTAGTGAATATTGAAAAAAAAATTAAATTAATCAACATTAAAAGAGGAAAATTTGTGTAATGAAATTAAAATTGATGAGTCCTATAATAAATATTAATCTAGTAGTCTTAATTGGAAAGTTACCATGCTCTGTTTTCCAAAAATTTATAATGTTTTATAAATAAGAAGTGTTCATAAGAAACCATTCAATCGGTATAATAATCAATAATAAAATTAATAAGAAGTATGATTTTATGAATTAATCAATATTTGACATATAAAGGCTCACCATCAGGTGCATTATGATAAAAAAATATAGAAATAAGATATTATTAGAAATTTGGAAATAAGAAGGATAGAAGTTCCATAATTGAATCATAGAGTGATTTGTATTATTCCGATAATGTTTCATCATCATATATAGAATATGTGAATTGTAATCATAATTAAAAAATATTTTATAGAATATACAGTTGAGGTACACTGTCCAATTATTTGGAGAATGAAATGATTAAAAAAATGAAGATGTCCCTTTTAAGGGGAAGATGAATATTATTCCATATTAGAAACTAATTTAAATTATTTAAAAAATTGTATAATAAAACACTCAGAAAATAAAATGATGTTATTCTTAATGTAATTACTTGTCTTATGTAAACTAATTTTCAATTTTAATACCAAATTTAAAAATTATATTTCCTTATGTATATAACATTGAAATAAAACTGAAAATTTACAAAAAGGAGTCCATGAAAATAAATATAACCCTCATGTATTTACCAAAGTTGTAAATTATACAAACAAAATTTAGAAAAATATTAAAACTCACAAAAATAAATTTAGAATCATAAGTGTAGGTGAAACCCCAATGTTAGAAGAAACTATTTTCTACAAACTTCTTAGAATAGAAATAATTTAATTAATTACTTATCTCATCTATGCATACCTTAGAAACTAAAAGTACATAAAATTTGAGAAACCATTCATCATATAGAGTTTAAAATGATTTTTTCAAGAATATTTTTTCAATTTTTACTTATGGATGTTTTGGAAAGATCAAACATATTTGGGTTCCTAAATCATTATACTGTAACGTTAGTATACCAATTAAAATATCGGTTCTAAATCAATTTCTTATCAAAATTTTAATTTTATGAAAAATGAAAAAATATAAAAAATGAATAATTATAAATTTGACGTATATAATCAAGGAATAATAGTGCGTATTTCTCTTATTTCCAATCCTTATAACAGATTTATGGGGGTTATGTCAATTGTTTTACAATGGTAAAGGAAATTTTTTTGGAGTTGGAGGTTTTGGGAATCTGAATTATATTGTTATCAAGAAAGTTCTGTATGAGTACATTTGAATGCATAATATGATAAATATAAATCAATATTGTGATGAATCTTTTTTTTTAAATTATTCTTATTTTGTTTTTAAAGAATATATTCATAAAATTATAGCCCCATGAAAAGATAATGTCTATACTCAGGATCTTAATTCACTATGTAGACAAAAAATTGAATAGATTAAATTGGTGAAAAAATTATTAAACGTTATTTAATATATAGTTGGGACATCTTAATTTTAATTAATTGGATAAAATATTCCAAAAGCATTCTAGATTCATAATTAACACATCATACATTTAATAAAAACATGGTATATGATCATCCAAATGGGAAAGTAATAAGTTCCATCTATAAATTCAATTAAATATGTTTCCACTTATATACCACCAAACAAATTCATATTTATCTTTTTTGGCCATATAGAGTTTCAATACTAATAGGAAACTCATTTTTTTATGTTTTAGTTCATGATTTATCTTGATTTACCTCAATTTTTATGTGTTAAATGTTATGTTTTTCTTTGTATTCATAAGATTTCCCAAAATAGTTGAAAAAGGGAATGGTGTTAGAAAAATGTATTCTGAATAGGCCAGGAAGAAGAATTTTAAAACTGTAACACCCCAAGCTTCCACGGTACACTTCTCTTTGAATAATACAATAGCGTGTGTTGTACACATCATCAAGTTCTAACACACACCACAACCAATTAAACTAGCAGTTATGAATTGAAATACCAACTTTTTGAAATTATATATATTTTATCTCTCAAAATGGACTTCATTTTTGGATTCAGAATATCAAAGTTAGCCTAGGGTGAAATTTTACTACTTTTCAGATAACTTTTATATTTTGATGAATAGTGAAAATTACTAAATTTTAATTAAAAACAACATTTTTAATCAAAGTAATTAATAGTGATAAATTATGAATTTGAGTGGTATTAATGTATATTTAGAATATAATTTTACCATTTAATACAATGTTGGTCATTGGACATAATTTCACAATTAAACCGGATGTAAACAAGTGTCAATGTTTTGATAATAATTATTCCTTAAAAACATGCTTTTTGTTTTGAAAGCGGGAATTAATTTTAAATTAATTTCTACCACTTTTGTGTTTTGAATTTGGAAAAATGGTTTCCATATTTGGAATCAAGGTATCCAAATTGTGTAAATAATAAACATTCATTTTTATAAATTTTGAATAATTACTTCGGTAAATATTTTATTAACCATTGTTAAAGGGTAAATCCGATAAATAAGGGTAAACAAATAATATTATAATAATAATAATAAATAAGCCTAAAACGTGTCCTAATATTATTGGTGGATACATGTGTGACAATGGGCATCATTGGGTCGATTTTGGGACCCCATGGAGCCACTTGTAGGTGATAGGGACACTTTATATTAATTAAGTTAAAGTAATACAAAAATGACATAAGAATGTATCTTTTAGGAAAAAAATTGTTACATAGGATTATATATGTTATATTTTCGAGTATAAATATTCATTCAAAAGATAAAAGTATTTCCTACATAATTTTATTTTATTTATAATTTTTATACACTTTATAATTTAATTTATTTATGACATAATGATGATGCCATAATTACCGTATTAATGAATGATTAAGATAATTCGTATTATAAACACCCAAATAAATGTAATATGAGACTTTTTATAAATTCCTATAGTTTTCTAGGTTAATATTTCATATTAGTATTATTTATATAAATTGTTTTTCGATGTACTAATGCTATTATGAATTTATAAAAAATACCAAATAGAGTCAAAATTGACATAAAAGTGTTTTTAAAACAAATATTAAATTATTAATCGATATTAAATTCATAAAAATTTGAGGTTCGGCCAAGAGACTTATATCCTGATAGATGTATCATTAATTGACCACTTTTGTGTCGGTTGTATGTATATAGTATTTTTATAACTATATAATATAAAAATACAATGTGACATGGTAAATGTTAAACTAATTAACTAAAGTTAAAACTCAAAGATAAGGTTAATATAATGATCCCAACCTATCTAAATTATATTGGATGAAATTATTTCAACCCATACCCACCTTATTCTTTTAATAATCCACTATGGCGCCATTAAAAACTGAATATGAATTTATTGTAAAATAATATTTGTAGCTTTTCCAAAGGTACCCCTCACCCCTCTTATAAACGGGCACTCCACCTTCTCACTAATTCATACATTCAATGCCTTTTGGATTGGCCAAACCCTACCCAAATACTCTATAAAATTCCCTAAATTCATACTAGAGGCCTTAGTTTGATCATAAATCCAACCATGGAGCCCTTTTGATCAAATCAAAAGGAAGAACCCGAAAAAGAGGTAACGTCTTCACCACCCTCTTTAAAGTTTTTTTCTTCTCAAACATCTGCTTTCCTTGTTATTTCCATTCTAAAATAATAACTCTAGTAAATTCTATATACTGTGATGTTATTATTATTATGGAATATAAAAACTCATTATTCTATCCATCCATTGAATGACATGTCACCATACGTAGGTACGTACGACCTACGGTCTCCACATTGTGGCGTAATTGTTATTAAATATATTAATATTTAGATGGGTATAATTATGATTTATAATTCATGTAAATAATAAATATAACATGATAATGATTCTATATATATGATATACCATCCAAATATTTATTATTTTAATATCAAAAAATGATATTGTCACTCGTGCGTACGTACGGATTACCGTCCACACGAACGCGATGAGATTTGTACCCCATCGTATCAATTCAAGAATAAAGTTTATTGAATTATTAAAAATAATATTTAAGGACATAATATCATTCGTTATATGAGTATGTTACAACCTATCCATAACAAACATGGCATATATAAAATAAAACGAGTAAGTTAACACCCAAAACGACGATAATACTATGATTTTATTAACAAAGCGATGTTAAAAGATCATATATGATATCATATTAATATATATGATTCTTGTATAATCTAAAAAAAATTATTTAACTATTATACAAGAGGTTAACATACACACTATAAAGGAAAATTACAAGGTAAGGGGTTTTCATCTCACTCTTTATTCCCGTGAGATTCATGCCATATTGCCACTATTACCTTTTGTGTGGTGTATGTATTGTATATAATTTTATTCTTTGTTTAATACACGTTAATTTATGTGTATTTACATATTCATTGTATGATACTTCTATCATGGGGTGTATGTTATGTAAGTTACCAAATTGGTAAGGTTTAATTCACTTACTCTTTATTATCCGAGGTTTTTTTTATGTAAGTATCTACTATGACATATTTATTATCCATGTCCATGTTTTATGAATGATTTTTCAAGGAAATATTTTTAGGGACTTTTTACTAAATCATCATTTAAAATGATTTAAATATTTATTCTTCTAAATATTTCTCTTTAATGTCCATGTCTTCAAAATGGTTTTTAAGGATTTATTTATATGGACATGAATGTTTTTAAAATTTTAATTCCATTAAAAAGTTTCAAAGTGGTATTGGAAAGATTGATTCAAAAATGTCTTTAAATGACTTCTTTTCTAAATTGTGTGACTTTTAAATGTTTTCATGAAAAATGGGTATTTCTACCAATATGTTTTATAAATCATTTTCATCTATGTCAAAATTATTTAATGGATTTAAAACTTGATTTTAACTTGATTTATCATGATAAAAATCTTACATATTGTATTGAAGGTTTTTTGATATGTCTGACTGTGGATGTGTTATTTTTATACCATTCATGGTTTACAGAGAATGTATTGACATTTTGTATGCAAGTTTTAATACGATTGTTTATGTTATGTTTAAACCTGTTCATAAGAGGAATGCATTGGACTTAATAAGTGATGGGTGGAGCCTTCTATAGCCCTTAGATGTATCAGTATGTCTAATGAGACAAACTAGTGTCTTGGCACGAGTCCTTGACAAAATCTTATTTGTAGTCATGGCACGAGGCCTTGGCTACATGGTTATGATAGTCTGGATTTATGCATTCCATCATTACGAAAGTGGTTAGTGATATTTTATGCGATTATTCGACAAATTGAATATCCATGTTATTATGTAAATAGAATAATTTCATTTTATTTTTTCCATATTATGTTGATGTTCAAGTATAAAATGATTTTGTTTTAGTTATACATTGCCTTAATTGTTTAGGATTATTTATTAATGTTTGTGCTATATTGATATCCTTACTGAGCATCTGAGCTCACCCCTTTCTATGTTTTATTTTTTACTAGGATTCCAAGAAGTGTATTGTGACTGATATGCAGGGTTAACCAAAGGAATAATGGCATTCATAAATGATTATTTATGTTGTTTTGTATGATATAAACATTAATGTAACATTCATGTATGTAATCTATTTTCCAAGACTGCTAAAACGATCGGTCCATCAAGACTTGTTTCTTTGTGATCATGCCAATTTTAGGTAATAATGCACCGACTCTGGGTAACTGGGGGCAGGGAGTTACACTTATTATCAGAGGATGTTTAGCAATAACCTTGGAAACATGATTTAGATAAACTATGATTAGAGCACATAGCCTTAATATTTACTTTGAGGATTAGTAGAGAAGAACTTCCTAGAATTTTGGTACTGTATAAATTTTGTGAGTTTTACAAGAAATACATCTCCGCCTTGATACGAGCAGGTAGTGGCGGCCCTGGCACAGATGCACCTAGGGGTAAAAACCAAAAACACCACTTTGAGCTAGACTCGAACTGGAACTGGGGCATGACAACGGGCCTTGCTGCACTCTTGGTTACGACACTCCCATGGGATATGCTTAGAATAATTATCTTTTTCTTTACAAACCATTATGAAGGGATTATGAGTATATATTTACTCAAAAAAACATTTTTATGATTATGTATTAGATCCATAAACTGTTTAATTACTGCTAAGTGTTTTACATGTTTGGGATTAGGTATTTCTATTCATAAACTAATCTAGTGTATGCCATTGTTTAGAAATGGCGCACAACAGAAGGAATGAGAACTCTACCAATAAAAATGATCCAAAGAGTAAGAAGAATCATATCTTTTATGGTTCTATTCCATAATTTAGAAGGGAAATAGTCTCCCACTTATTATCATCATATGAAGAAATAGTATCATGTGTTGATTAGAAATGTAAAGATTTATTCGAGTAATATGGATTTGAAGGGAAGCAAGAAAAGAAAAGGATGGAAGAGAGAAAGATGGGTAAAGGGAAGAGGGAAAAGAATAATTCTCCCATATGAGATAATTGTGGGAATAAACACCCTAGAACTTGACTGAAGGGAATGAGAGTTTGTTATATGTGTGGAGAAAAAGTACAACATGTACATGACTATATGGGTAAGAAAAAGGTTACAAATGTACAATGCTTCATATGGAAGGAGTTTGGACACTACGCAAAACAATTTCCAAATAATTAGAGTATTCCCCAAATGATGCTATTGGATAATAATCAAGTTATGATTCTACCATAGACGATGATGAATGATTAGAGTTCTTATATTTTTATTAAAGAATTAGTCCATTTGAGTTTTGTATGAACGATGTACTAGTTATAATAATTATAGAGTATATAAGGAGTGTACTATAGTTCTATTTCTATAGGACTTGAGATTCTGTGGAACCATGAAATGTTACTCAATAGCAAGTTAAATTTTATTAAAATAGATGGTTGAGAGAAGAATAAACCATAAAATGGTTCTGATACCGAGGTTGTGATTTTGGAATAATACATGATTGATTTGGATAATTTATATTGGATATTATTGAAAACCATGAAACTGATTAATGGTTTATTTATTTCATCATTGTTGGAATATTCAAAGTTTTTCGGTATAAGGAATATATCTAGTATTATATAAGGAATACGGGAGCATGAATGTAATAATTAATGTTTTATGGAAATTCAGGATGTTTCAGTGTTTTAAAAGAATACATGATGAAGGTATTCACCTGATATTACGGGGTAAAAAAATATCTACATTATTTTTATATTTCATATAAATTTTTGATTGAGAGTTTACAGAATTATTTTGGATAAGTCTAATGGTCGAAATGGATTAAGTTTGAAAGGTTATTTTTAGATTTTTATAAAAGGACAACACGCAGACCGTGTGACGACCCGTCTCGTCGGACAAAGCTGCGGGAATTGAACACACAACCATAGTGAAATTGGGATTTCTTGCCTAACACTGGACTACATGATGTTCCTGGATGGTATAATGTATTTTTATAAGGTTTTGATATGAGAATTATAAATTCATTATATTTGGAACCTTATACGATTAGGATAAATATAGTATTTTTGAGTTGTATTATGTTTTGGGGTGAAAGATGAGTTTGTGGTAGAAATCTATTGATGGATACAACTCAAATTATAAAGTAAGTATATATCATTATGATCTTATCCATTTTCATAAATAAAATCATCAACATTAATAAAAGGAACTTAGAACAAAAATGCTGTCCTAGATGGTACCTTAGATCATAAAAAAGATTATTGCTTTGGGATTGTTGGCCTTTTCATAGCCATGTTCTCTACCACTCTCCATCAGATGTTGATGGTTATATTTCTCTTACATATCCATATTTTCCTACATGGAACCCTAGTAAGTGTTATTTTCAGTAACCTTCATACTTACCACACATTATTTTAAATAGAGGCCACATTAATCTATTTTTCGATGTCGAATTTCAACTAAAATATTTTGAAATGTCATCCCCCAGTTTCCAATACCGAGAATAAATTGAGAGGACGAAATTTATTGAAAGAGGGGAGAATGTAACACCCCAAGCTTCCACTGTACACTCCTCTTTGAATAATACCATAGCGTGTGTGGTATGCAACTTCACGTTCTAACACACACCACAACCAATCAAACTAGACGTTATGAATTGTAATACCCACTTATTGAAATTTTATAAAATTTATCTCTCAAAATGGAATTCCTTTTTGGATTCAGAATATCAAATTTAGCCTATGGTGAAATTTTGGTACTTTTCGGATAACTTTTATATTTTGATGAATAGTGAAAATTACTAAATTTTAATTAAAAACAAATTTTTGAATCAAAATTATTAATAGTGATAGATTATGAATTTGAGTGGTTTTAAAGTATATATAGAATATATTTTTACTATTTAATACAATATTGGTCATTGGACATAATTTCACAATTAATCCGGACATAAACAAGTGTCAATATTTTGAAAATTATTATTTCATAAAAGCAAGTTTTTTGTTTTGATAGCGGGAATTAATTTTAAATTAATTTCTGCCACTTATGTGTTTTGAATATGGAAAAATGGATTCCATATTTGGAATCAGTATGTACAAATTGTGTAAATTTGTGACTTTCATTTTTTGAAATTTTGAATAATTACTTCGGTAAATATTTTATTTACCATTTTTAAAGGGTAAATCCGGTAAATAAGGGCAAAATATTAATATTATAATAATAATAATTTACCCTAAAACGTGTCCTAACCTTATTGGTGGATACATGTTCGACCCTGGGAATCGTTGGGTTGATTTTGGGATCCCATGGAGCCACTTGTAGGTGATATGGACACTTTATATTAATTAAGTTAAAGTACATACAAAAATCACATAAGCATATATCTTTTAGAAATAATTTTTTACATAGGGTTATATATGTTGTATTTTCAACTATAAATATTAATTAAAAAGCTAAAACGATTTCCTACATAATTAGATTTTATTTATAATTTTTATACATTAAATAAATTAATTTATTTCTGACACAATGATGATGCAATAATTATCGTATTAATGAAAGATTAAGATAATTGATATTATAAAAAACAAAATAAATTTAATTTGAGACTTTTTTTAAATTAAAATAATTTTATATTTAATATGACATCTTAGTATAGTTTATATTTTTTTTCTAAGTAATAACGCTGTTATAAATTTATAAAAAACAAAATACCCAATAGTGTCAAAATGGACATAAAAGTGTTTTTAAAAAAAATATTATATTATTAATTGATATTAAATTCATAAAAATCAAAATATCAACCAAGAGACATAAATTATGATAGGTGTATCATTAATGTACAGTTTGGGGGTCTCATGGATGTATATAGTATGTTTATTAATTATATAAAAGAAAAATACAAAGTGACATGGTAAATGTTAAACTAATTATAAAAGAGTTAAAACTAAAAGATAAGGTTAATATAATGACCCAAACCTGTCTAAATTCTATTGGTTGAAATTATTTCTACCCCTCCCCACCATAGAATTTTAATAATACACTTTGGAGCCATTAGAAACCGAATATGAATTTACTACAAAATAATATTTCTAACTTTTCGGATGGTTCCCTTGACCCCTCTTATAAAAGGGCACTCACCCTTCACACTAATTCACACATTCAATGACTTTTGGATCGAAAAACCCCTGACCAAATACTCTCTCAACTTCCCCCACTTCATCCTAGAGGCCTTAGTTTGATCAGAAAGCCAACATATGGAGCCCTTTGGATTAAATCAAAAGAAAAAACCCGAAAAAGTGGTAAGGTATTCACCACCCTCTTTAATGTTCCTTTATTCTTCAACTTCTTCTTTAGTTTTTATTTACATTATAAAATATTAACTCCAGTAACTTCTATATACTGTGATGTTATTATAATTATGGAATAAACAAATTCATTATTCTATCCATCCCTTGAATGACATGTCACCATACGTGCGCACGTACGACCTACCGTCTCCACGTAGTGGTGTAATTGTTATTCAATATACTGTTTTTTAGATGGCTATAATAATTATGTATAATTCATGTAAATAATAAATATAACATGATAAGGATTCTGTCTATATGATATACCATCCAATTATTTATTATTTTAATATGAAAAGAATGATATTGTCGCGTGTGCTTACGTACGGATTACCGTCTACATGAACGCGATGAGATTCATTCCCCCAGCGTGTCCATTCAAGTATAAAATTTATTGAATGATTAAAAATAATATTTAAGGACTTAATATCATTCTAGATATGAGTATGATACAACCTATCCATAACAAACATGGCTTATATAAAAGAAAATGAGTATGTTAACACCCAAAATGACGATAATACTACGATTTTATTAACAAATCGATGTTAAAAGATCATATATGATATCACAGTAATATATATGATTCTTGTATAATTTAATAACAATTATTTAACTATTATACAGGAGTTTAACATACACACTATCAAGTAAATGTACATGGTAAGGGGTTTTCATCTCACTCTTTATTCCCGTGAGATTCATGCATTATTGCCACTATTACCATTTGTGTTGTGTATGTACTACTTATAATTGTATTATTTGTGTAATAAACTTTAATTTATGCGTATTTACATATTCATTGTATGATACCTCTTTCATGGGGTGTATGTTTTATAAGTTACCAAATTGGTAAGGGTTAATTTTACAATCTCTTTATTATCCAAGGTTGTTTTTACGTAAGTTTCTACTGGGACATATTTATTATCCATGTCCATGTTTTATGAAAGATTTTTCAAAGGAATTATTTTTAGGGACTTTTTACTAAAACATCATTTCCAATGTTTTCAATATTTATTCTTCTAAATCTTTCACTTTAATGATCATGTCTTGAAAATGGTTTTTATATATTTATTTAAATGGACATGAATGTTTTTAAATTGTTAATTCCTTTCAAAAGTTTCAATGTGATATGGGACACTTTGATTCAAAAATGTGTTTAAATGAATTCTTTTAAAAAAAAATTGACTTTTAAATGTTTTCATGAAAAAGTGGTATTTCTCTCAAAGAGTTTTGAAAATCATTTTCATCTATGTAAAAATTCTTTAATGGATTTTAAATGTGTTTTCAAGTTGATTTATCATGAAACAAATCTTACATATTATGTTGAAGGTTTTGTGATATGTTTGACTGTGGATGTGTTATTTTAATACCATTCATGGATTATGGATAAATTATTGACATTTCGTAAGCTATTTTTAATATGAATGTTTATGTAATGTTTAAACCTATTCAAATGAGAAATGCATTGGACTTAATAAGTGACCGGTGGAGCCCGCAATAGGTCCTCGATGCATTGGTAGGTCTCATGAGAAAAACTACTGTCTTGGCACGAGGACTTGACAAAATATTATTTTTAGTCTTTGCATGGGGACTTAGCTATGTGGTTATGATATTCTGGCATTATGCATTCCATCATTATGAAAGTGGTTAGTGATATTTCATGTGATTATTCGACTACTAGAATATCCATGTGAAAAAGTAAATGGAATTAATTCATTTTATTTTATCCATATTATGTTGATGTTAATGTTTAAAAGGCTTTTGTTTTAGTTATACATTCCCTTAAATGTTTATAATTATTTATTAATGTTTTCGCTATATTGTTATCCTTACTGAGCATCTGAGCTCACCCCTTTCTACGTTTTATTTTTTCCCAAGATTCCATGAAGTGTACTGTGACTGATATGCTGGGTTAAGTCAAGGGTATAATGGAATTCATAAAGGATTATTTATGTTGTTTTGTATGATATAAATTTCAAAGTAACATTCATGTATGTAATCTGTTTTCCAAGACTGCTAAAACGATCACTCCATCGAGACTTATTTCGTTGTGATCATGCCAATGTTATGTAATAATTCACTGACTATGGGTAACTGGGGTCGGGGCGTTACACATGGTATCAGATGATGTTTATCAATAACCATGTAAACTATATGTAGATAAACTCTTATTATAGAACATATCCCTAATATAGACATTGTAGATTAGTATATAAGAACTTCCTAGAATTTTGGTATGGTAGAGATTTTGTGAGTTTTCCAAGAAATACATCCCTGTCTAGATATGAGCAGGTAGAGGTAGATTTGGTACAAATGTACCAAGGGGTAAAACCCGAAAACACTTCTTTAAGCTAGACTCAAATGGGAACTAGTGCACAACAACGGGCTCTGCTGCACTCTTGGTTACGACACTCTCGGGGGATATGCTTAGGATAAATCTCATTTTCTGTACAAACCATTATGAAGGGATTATGAGTATATACATACTCAAAAAAAACATTTTTAGGAGAATGGATTATATCCATAAACTATTTAATTTATGTTATGTGTTTTACAAGTACGGTATTAGGTATTTCTATTCAAAAACTAATCTAGTGTATGCCATTTTTTAGAAATGGAGCCCAGTAGAAGGAATGATTACTCAAGCAAAACACATGATCCAAAGAGTAATAAGGAATATATCATTCATGGTCCTAAGCCATAATTTAGAATGCAAACAGTCTCCCACGTATTATCATCATATGAAGAAATATTATCATGTGTTGATAATAAATGTAATGAGTTATGTGAGTCTTATGGATTTTAAGGGAAGCAAGAGAAGAAAAGGATGGAAGAGAGAATGTTGGATAAAGGGAAGAGGTAATAGAAGAATGTTCCCATATGTGATAACTATGGGAAGAAACACCCTGGAACTTTCTTGAAAGGGAATGGGATTTTGTTATAAGTGTGGAAAAAAAGGACACCTTGTACATAACTACAAGGGCAAGAAAAAGGTTACAAATGTACAATGAATCATCTACAAGGAGTTGGGACACTACGCAAACCAATGTCAAAATCATCAGAGTATGCCCCAAATGATGCTATTGGATAATAATCATGTTATGATACTACCACATAAGAGGATGAATGATTAGAATTATTATGTTTTTATTAAAGAATTATGCCATTTGAGTATTGTATCAATGATGTACTGATTATAATAATTATAGAGTATATAAGGATTGTACTACAGTATAATTTCATTAAAGACATGAGATTGTGTGGAACCCTAAAAAGTGACTCAATAGAAGGTTAAATTTTAGGAAAATATATGGTTGAGAGAAAGATAAACCATAATATGGTTCTGATATTGATGTAGTGATTTTGGAATAATACATGATTTATTTGGATAAATTATATTAGATAATCTTGAAAACCTTGAAACTCATTAATGGTTTGTTTATTTCATCATTGTTGGAATATTGAATGTTTTTTGATATAAGGAATATATGTAGTATTCTATATGGAATAAGGGAGCATGCATATAATCAATAAGGTTTTATGGTAATTTAGGATGTTTCAGTGTTTTAAAAGAATACATGATGAAGGTATTCACATGCTATTACGGGGTAATAAGGATGTACATTATGTTTACCTTTCATATAAATTTCGGATTGTGAGTTTACAGAATAATTTTGGGTAAGTCTAATGGTCAGAATGGATTATGTTTGAAAGCTTATTTTTGGATTTTTATAAAATGACAACACGCAGACCGTGTGACGTCCTGTTGTGTCAGAAAAAGATGCAGAAATCGAACAGAATCCTCTAACCAATTGGGATTTATCACCTACCACTGTACTAAGTGATGTTCCTAGATTGTATAATGTATTTTTTAAGGGTCTGATATGTGAATTATAAATTCATTATATTTGAAACCCTATACAACTAGGATAAATAAAGTATTTTTTATGTTTTGGAG
This sequence comes from Viscum album, assembly GCA_963277665.1. NCBI lineage: Eukaryota > Viridiplantae > Streptophyta > Magnoliopsida > Santalales > Viscaceae > Viscum > Viscum album. Next base: position 2,128,318,877 of record OY728150.1, on the reverse strand, counting down.
TGAAAGATGAGTTTATGGTATAATTTTATTAATGGATAATACTATAATTATAATGTAAATATATATCCTTAAGATCTTAGCCAATCTCATAAATAAATTCCTCAATATTGAGGAAAGGTACTTAGAACAAAAATGTTGTCCTAGATGGTAACTTACATCATAAAAAATTTATGGCTTTGGGATTGTTGGCCATTTCATAGCCATGTTCTCTACCACTCTCCATCAGATATTGATGGTTATATTTAAATTCCATATCCATATTTTCCTACATGTAAGCCTAGTATGTGGTATTTTCGGTAACCTTCATAGTTACCACTCTTTATTTTAAATAGAGGCATCATTAATCAATTTTTTGATGTGGGATTTCAACTAAGATATTTTGAAATGTCAACCCCCAGTTTCCAATACCGAGAATAAATTGCAAGGACACAATTTATTGAAATAGGGGAGAATTTAACACCCCAATCTTCTACGGTACTCTTCTCTTTGAATAATACAATATTGTGTGTTGTACGCAACTTCGAGTTCTAACACACCACAACCAATCAAACTAGCTATTATGAATTGTAATACCCACTTTTGGAAATATTATCTCTCAAAATGGACTTCATTTTTGGATTCGGAATATCAAATTTAGCGTAGGGTGAAATTTTGGTACTTTTCAGATAACTTTAATATTTTGATGAATAGTGAAAATTATTAAATTTTAATTAAAAAGAACTATTTTAATCAAAATAATTTATAGTGATAAATTATGAATTTGAGAGGTTTTAAAGTATATTTAGAATATATTTTTACAATTTAATATAATATTGGTCAGTGGACATAATTTCACAATTAAACCGGACATAAACAAGTGCCAATCATTTGATAATTATTATTTTTTAAAAACGTGTTTTTTGTTTTCACAACGGGAATTAATTTTAAATTAATATCTGCAACTTTTGTGTTTTGAATTTATAAAAATTGATTCCATATTTGGAATCATGATGTCCAAATTGTGTAAATAGGTAACCTTCATTTTTAGAAATTTTGAATAATGACTTCGGTAATTATTTTATTTACCATTGTTAAAGGGTAAATCCTATAAATAAGCGTAAACAAATAATATTATAATAATAATAGATTACCCTAAAACGTGTACTTACATTATTTTTTGAAACATGTATGACCATGGGCATCTTTGGGTCGATTTTGGGACCCCATGGAGCAACTTGAAGGTGATAGGGACACTATATATTAATTAAGTTAAAGTAAATAGAAAAATGACATAAGCATTTATCTTTTAGAAAAAAAAATTAAATAGGGTTATATATGTTATATATTCGACTATAAATATTCACTAGAAATATATAAAGATTTCCTATATAATGGTATTTTATTTATAATTTTTATACATTAAATAATTATATTTATTTCTGACACAATGATGATGCAGTAATTACTGTATTATTGAAAGATTTAGATAATTGATATTATAAATACAAAAATAAATGTAATTAGATACTTTTTATGAATTAAAATAATTTTCTAGGTTAATATGACATATTATTATTGTTTATATAAATTTTTTTTTGAAGTAATAATGCTGTTATGAATTAAAAAAAACAAAATACCAAATAGTGTCAAAATTGACATAAAAGAGTTTTTAAAACAAACATTATATTATTAATTGTTATTAAATTCATAAAATATACATTTTTGTCAAAAGACTTATATAATGATAGTTTTATAACTAATGGACCACTTGGGGGTCGATTTGATGTATATAGTAAGCTTATTAAATATATAATATAAAAATACAAAGTGACATGGTAAATGTTAAACTAATTAACTAAGAGTTAAAACTAAATGATATGGTTATTATAATGACACAAACCTATCTAAATTATATTGGTTGAAATTATTTCGACCAATCCCCACCATAGAATTTTAATAATCCACTTTGGAGCCATTAGAAACTGAATATGAATTTATTATAAAATTATATTTCTAGATTTTCCAAAGATGCCCCTCACCCCTCTAATAAAAGGTCACTCCCCCTTCTCAATAATTCACTCATTTTAATCCTTTTGGATCGGCCAAACCCTACCCAAATACTCTCTAAACTTCCCTAACTTCATCTTATAGGCCGTAGTTTTATCATAAAGCCAACCTAAGGAGCCCTTTTGATCAAATCAAAAGGAAGTACCCGAAGAAGAGGTAACGTCTTCCCCACACTCTTTAATGTTCCTTTCTTCTTCAACTTCTTATTTCCTAGTTATTTCCATTCTAAAATAATAACTCTAGTATATTCTATATAATATGTTGTCATTATTATTATTCACCAAACAAATTAATTATTCTATCCATCCCTTGAATGACATGTCACCAGATGTGTGTACGTTCGACCTACCGTCTCCACGTTGTGGTGTAATTGTTATTCAATATACTATTATTTAGCTGGGTATAATAATTATGTATAATTCATGTAAATAATAAATATAACATGATAATGATTCTTTCTATATGATATACTATCCAATTATTTATTATTTTAATATCAAAAGAATGATATTGTCGTTCGTGTGTACGTACAGATTACCGTCTCCACGAATGCGATGAGATTCATTCCCCATCGTATCCATTCAAGACTACATTTTATTGGATGATTAAAAATAATATTTATGGACTTAATATCATTCTGGATATGAGTATGATACATCCTATCCCTAAAAAACATGTCTTATATAAATGAAAACGAGTAAGGAAACACTCAAAACGAGGATAATAATATGATTTTATTAACAAAGAGATGTAAAAAAGATCATATATGATATCATATTAATATATATGATTATTGTATAATTTAATAACAATGATTTATCTATTATACAGGAGGATAACATACACACTATCAAGGATAATTACAAGGTAAGGGGTTTTCATCTCACTCCTTATTCCTGTGAGATTCATGCCATATTGCCACTATTAAATTTGGTGTGGTGTATGTACTTATTAAAATTGTATTCTTTGTGTAATACACTTTAATTTATATGTAATTACATATTAATTGTATGATACCTCTTTCAAGGGGTGTATGTTTCGTATGTTAACAAATTGGTAATGGTTAATTTCACAATATCTTTATTATCCGAGGTTGTTTTTAAGTAAGTATCTACTGGGACATATGTATTATCCATTTCCATGTTTTATGAACGTTTTTTCAAAGGGATTCATTTTAGGGACTTTTTAATAAAACAACATTTGAAATGATTTAAATATTTATTATTCTAAATCTTTCTCTTTAATGTCCATGTCTTCAAAATTGATTTTATGGATTTATTTATATGGACATGAATGTTTTTAAAATGTTAATTCCTTTCAAATGTTTCAAAGTGGTATGGGACAATTTGATTCAAAAATGTATTTAAATGACTTCTTTTCTAAATTGCGTGACTTTTAAATGTTTTCATGAAAAACAGAATTTCTCTCAAAGAGTTTTACAGATCATTTTCATCTATGTCAAAAATCATTAATGGATTTTAAACTTGTTTTGAAGTTGATTTATCATGATACAAATCTTCCATATTGTGTTGAAGGTTTTGTGATATATTTGAATGTGGATGTGTTATTTTTATACCATTCATGGTTTATAGAGAAACTATTGTCTTTTTTTATGCTAGTTTTAATATGAATGTTTATGTTATGTTTGAACATATTCATATGAGGAATGCATTGAAATTAATAAGTGACGTGTGGAGCCTGAAATATCTCCTCAATGCATCGGTAGGTATAATGAGACAAACTAATGTCTTGACACGAGTCCTTGAGAAAATATTATTTATAGTCATTTCACGAGGCCTTGGATACGTCGATATGATAGTCTGGAATTATGCATTCCATTATTATGAATGTGGTTAGTGATATTCCATGAGATTATTCGACTAGTAGAATATCCATGTGAATAAGTAAATGGCATTATTCCATTTTATTTTTTCCATATTATGTTGAAGTTAATGTTTAAAAGGATTTTGTTTTAGTTATTCATTGCCTAAAATGTTTATGATTATTTATTAAAGTTTCCTCTATATTGTTATCTTTACTGACCATCTGAGCTCACCCCTTTCTATGTTTTATTTTTTCCCAGGATTCAAATACGTGTATTGTGACTGATATGCAGGGTTAAGCCAAGGGAATAATGGAATTCATAAAGGATTATTTATGTTGTTTTGTATGATATAAAGTGTAATGTAACATTCATGTATGTAATTGATTTTCCAGGACTGCTAAACCGATCGGTCCTTCTGGACCTTTTTCCTTGTGATCATGCCATTGTTATGTAATAATGCACCGACTCTGGGTAACTGGGGTCAGGCGTTACAAAAACAATGTGTTAAATGACTATTATTAAAAACTTCTTATTCAATATACATTGTATACCTCTACAACAAATCAATATAATAGTGATGACGAATAAAAGGAATATGACTTTTCAATAAATCCAGAACAATTATATGTGAATATAAATTACCTAATTATTTTTGGTTGGTGTTTTTTATATACAATTTTACACTATAAAAAATATCATGTTCGTCTAATTTTGAAGAAAAAATCCATAGGAATGAGGGAATAATAGATATGTGAAAGTTGATACATTTTTTATGAATTCAATGTTTATATTCTAAACACATAGGAAAAACTAGCAATGATTGAAGTAAATTGGGATGAAAGAATATTTCTATGGTATTCTACTACTTCAAATGCATTGATAGTTTTCAGTAAATAGTCACATATTGTCAAAGTATCTTATCATGTGAAATCTGATCAATGTTATCCTTTTTTTAAAACAAAAAATTGATGAACTTGGTGATTCTTCTAAAATCATTATACCCAACGTTCCCGTTCATTAACAAAAAGGTAAAACGTTATTTTTTTAAATGAAATCATGAAAGTTATTATTTCATTAAACCGAATTGTGTGCTTTTTATAGATCATTGAACCATTAATAACCATACATTGGAAAATATAATATGATGTTTAAATGAATATCTATGAACTCAAATAATTAGAGGAATCCTTGTAGTATTTTCTGTATTTTTATATCCAGTGGGGATAAATTATATAGAAGAATCCATCGAATTTGAATGTTCAGTTGTAACTATATAATAGAAATAAAAAATGGGTATTATTTAATTGATCATATCACTATAACATCATAGGAATAAAATGTATTTTTTAAGAATGGTCAAAATTATCATGTTGTGATAAATAGGAATAAGTCAAAAATATTAGTTAGTGGGTTATACCAAGATTTAGGTATCGAATATAAGGATTGACCTTCCCTAGTATCGATATTAAACTCCATTAGTATTCTTCTTACCTATAAAACATAATTGAATATTAAATTGTATCAGATGGATTAGGGCCTTATTTCATAATTTTATCTCTAATGGATAAACATTATATCAAATAAAATCTTTCTTTTGAATATCAACTTTATTGAATATTTAGTTTTTATTATTACAAAATATATTTATTCCCTTAAACTAGCACTTAGATATTTTTATGAATATTTAATTTTTTTAATTTTTTAAAATATTTTTTTAATGTGTATGAATAATCCTAAATTATTCAATAAAAATTCATCTATAGATATTTTTTGGCCATATATAACATGATGATGTAATTTTATGGTCTATAAATAAATTATGTTTTGATTTTTCAATAATCTAGAAAAAAGGATTTTAAATGGGAATTTAGTGTGATTTAAATTATTTTATAGCATTTCATTTTTATCAAAATGAGATTGGAATTGTTCAAAATAAAATAAATTTCATACTTTAATTACATAATGTAATGGAAATTATTGTTGTAAATTACATCATACCCCAATAATTTCTAATAAAAAATATGATGCTTATGATGTTGTGAAACAAGTTAATAACAAGATTAATAGTGAAATAATTGGGATTTTATAATATTAGACTTCTTATAGACCATATATTATGTTTTTAATATGTCTTTGTGCTCTATATAAATCTAATCCTAATGAGTAAAATTTAATTGAATTTAAAAAGATTTTATGATATTAAAAAATAAAAACATGACGTTTATTTATTTTTCAAACAAATCATTATTTTAATTTAATATCATACTCTGATGTAATCTTTAGTGGTTTTATAGAAGATTATAATATTACTTCTTGAAACCTACATTTCATATGAAAATTATAAATATATTGGTATTGTATGACAGAAAACATTAATTATTATCTACTGCTAAATTAGAATATTTTGTTGCTAGATGTTTTCATGAACACATGTTGTCAATGAAACACACCTCAAGAGGCTGTGGATTCATTTATTATCAATTCTAAATAATATTTTTATAACACTAGTACTACCAAAACACCTATTTATCGAATTATTAATTATTAAAAAATCAATATTGACTTCATAAATTAATTCTTAATATAACATGCACAAAAAGAGGCTATTTATTTTGACATTACCAATGTATTGATTCCCGTAGAAGATATTTTCTATAAAACCATTGAATTTGAGTGTTTTTATTTTATCATTAGAGAATGATTCTTACTCATTTTTATATATTTTTTTTGTATTAATTTATTCTTATTTAACTGGTTTTATTGTCTTTATTACTATTTTAATTTTAGATTGATCATTCTATTATAATATTTTTTGTGATTCAATATGAAAATTAATATTCATTGTGATTATTTTTTAAAAAATTTAATTCAGAAAATGTATTCTCTATTTTTATTCTTATTTATTTATTTATTAGTCTAATTTAACCCTAAACCAAAACATGGTACGTACAAAAATTAGAACTCAGGTACGCGACCTAATATTTAATCAACAATATACCATTTTATCAATTTGAAACGTAACATCTATTTTGAAGATGAACTATCATATCTCTCTTATTGAACGATTTTGTACCTTCACCTGAACTATATGAAATTGTAAATTCGAAGCATTTTTTTAATGGAAGCTACAGTTCATTTAAGAAATCTAAAGGAAGAAGTTGAAAAGTCCATATGGGAATGCCTATAGATATAGCGCGGATGAAGAAAACTATAACGTTATTGAACAAAACCATGGAGTACCAATGATATTAGTTTCTTTTACATGATATAATGTTTTGTTTTCATTTTCAGTAAGACATTAATATGTACTTGATGGATGTTTAGTTTTAGCATAATTAGTAAAAAGATACAATCATGAAACAAATTAAAGGAATGGTGATGGAATTTAATTTATTTTTAAATGGATTATATCATCAGTTTTCTTAATGATCGTGTAATTTTCATTTAGGAATATTCTTGTTTTTAAATAGTAATAACATTACAATAGAATTGTTAATGTTTTTTTGGAGAATATTTTCATGGATGGAAACCTATGAATAAGAGACCTATATAATTGATTATTCTGTGTATGTTTGTACTTATCGATATTGAACATAGAGTTGAATAGATGGTGGAATATCATTTTCAGGATATTTATTTGATTTATTTCCTGATAAAAAATTTAAACATGAGTTTGTTGAGATACATTATTTGATTAATGAATTATTTTTGTTAAGGAAAAGGAAATTTGAACATGTATTATTATGTTAGATTAATTTATTTAGTTATAATGGAGAAATAAATAGTTTTTAATGAATGTTATTTTATGAAATTAAATTAATGTAGTAACCAATTAGTATTTCTCTTGAATATTATTTGATATTTCTGGGATTTTACGTCATTTTTTAAGAAGGTAATTTGTCATGGATTTATGGATCAGGGGTAGTTAACCTATACCTCATGAACTATTGATCTAACACCTATTAATTATATGTATTCTATGGGAATGGAAAGGAAAATATCTGTGAGAACCAAAATGTCAAATTCAGTCATCACATCTATTCTATTTGAACCACTCATGATTCTGTAGGTTTTGGAATCTGAGAACCATGCTTCCCTTAAATTCCATATATCCTCTTAGGATGATCATCAATAGGATACTATTTTAGTGACAAATCCATATAATCTAAATATAGAAAAGTTGATTCTTGTCCTTTGGGTTCTTATGTTCAGATAATACCATAGTAATTGGATGTTCATGAAGAAGATGGTATAATGTTTCATTGATCACTTATTGAAAAATGATGGGTGTTGAAGTGGTTATGGAACCAATAATTATTTCTTATAAACTATCGGTATCATCAACATCATCAAATGTTCAAATAGTACATCTTTAATAAAGTAAAAGTTTTGAAATATTAACAAATGAAGTCTATTGTAAATTAATAATGATGGAGCTGGATAATCAAATAATATATTCACACAATTTAAAAGTGTATCTCTTTGAATGTAAACATGAGATTAGAGAAAATGAGTCCTTTACCTCCATGTCATAAATTAAAATGATTGTTTGGATGGTTGGAACCGAATGAGTTATTATCTATAACTCCTCGCCCCAACCTCATTGGCTTGAGGAGACGGTGAGGGTTACTTGGCATTAAGAAATGTTCCCAAGTCCCCAAAGGCTGGCAATAAATACTGAGGGCTTCGAGAACAAATTTTGTAATAATTTACACTTAAGACAAAACCAACCAATGCATCTACTCTCAATCACTATATGATTCATGTCAACCAAAACATTCAAGAATTAATTCCCAAAGGACAACCATGTTGATACAAAATACAACCAAAGACCAATACAACCAAAACCATATCAGATTACTATGCAGAAGACTCCACAAAAGACCCAAAATTACCCAAGGCTCACACCATGGCTGACACCAAGATCCATGCTCCATGATCCACCCATACATCTTGATGAACCACTAAAGGAGGGTGATGCCTTACCTTTTCCCGCATCATGGTACACTACATATGCAAAGGCACCAACATTCCAATGAAGGTGTTGAGTACTAAAACTCAATAGGATTTCCCCAAATGACATCCTTACACACGCCACTAGGATTAAACCGTTAGCACATTTATATAAAACAATTTATATAAAATAATCACAAATCCAACTATTACCTTAAGCCATACAAACTCTTTCCAAGGCATCTCACCCAAACCAACAAATTGAAATCCAAATAAACACGCCACAATCCATTTCATCATTTACATAATATCACAACATTTTCCAACTTCCAACGAAATGCACAACAAACAACCAAATGGTGGGACATCCCCCGAACCTGTTCACCCATTCACACCTAGTTGTAATTCTAGAGCACAACCCACATAGTGGTTCTTCTGACCACTATCCATCTCATTTAATAGTTCGAATTACCACTAACTTCCACAACAACTTATAACCAATCACAACCAAGAATATAACCCATATAGTTCACCACATCATGAAATCAACCATTTCCATTGCTTGTCAATCCACATCAATAAATCACCCATTTATTGAAAATCATTTTCCATTCCTAACAACATTTTAATAAAACATCAACTTTATTGAAAACCATTTTTCATCAACAATTTTCCCTAAATCAATCTAAACATCCCATTTTAAATTTTCCATTTTAAAATACACAATAATAGGATTCCACCATAAAACCCCCCTTTTCCAAAAATGCCAAAAACACTACGAAATGAATTTCCAACCAATTTCTCACAAGAAATCACAATTTTAACAAAGAACCCCTAGTTCTAACCACGTGGAGTTGAGAGAGAATCCACCTACCTTTAGGGTTCCTGAGAAATCAGCCAACGAGCAACCACACCTCAAATCCAGCGAACGCACCACAGAAACTTATCTAGATCCCCTCACCTAAAATTCAAATGCCTTTAAATCATTATCCAAGGAAAAAAAATCTATAGATATACACACAACAAGTGTATATCTAGAAAACCAAGAATAAGAGGGATGTAGATCTAGAGGAAAACACAAGGAAATCAAGAGGAGAGACTTACCTAGTAGAATCATTCTTCAATCAACCTTGACACCACTTCCAAATTCTACCAAACTGATTAAGAGAACCCTTACAACCCCTGAGAACTGAAAAAACTGAGTGAGGATCGAGTGAGAAGAATGTTGGAGTGATTTAGGTCAAGCCCAAGGGATATCGAAATTAAAAACTGCAACTTTATGTGGTCGTACGGTTAGTCTGCACGGTTAGGAAAAATGTGCGCTAACTGTACGCACTCTACTACCACGAGAACATGCTTCTGCATGGTTGCCTTGCATGGTTTGGAAAACCATGCACAATCTTGGAGAATCCTACTGCCTCCCCCTGCACGGTTTCCTAGATCACCCGCATGGTTTCCCCTAACCATGCTAAAACCGTGCGACCCAAGAAAAGTCCCCAAACTCTATCAAACCCATTCCAAACTCCCCCAACCTCTTCCAAACACATCTCATGCACTTAAAACACAAATTAATGTTTAAAAAAGGGTTAAATAACTCAAGCCAGGGGTACTAAATTATCTCCACCATTGGTCTTACCGTCCTCAGAAAGTAGTGAACCCATCATTTGCTGAAAGAGCTCGGTCCATTGCTCGACCATCTCTTTCTCCCTCTCCCATGTCCCCACTTGAATCTGACAATTTTCCACAAAACAAGAACAAAACCAATGCTTTTATCATGGAATACATTATATTGCCTTTCCACATCCCACATTGGCACAAACACCATTAGAGCATCTATTTCTAGCTCAACATGATCGCATCAAATCACATGGTCATAATCAGGCTGATAATTTTTCAATTGCGAAACATAAAACACATTGTGCACCGAACTGAACATAAGTGGAAAATCCAAATGATAAGCCACCTCACCATCCTGTAGAATAATCTGAAAATGTCCAATATACCTCAGATATATCATTCCCTGCTTCCCAAACTGATGATGTCCCAACCTAGAAGAGATCCTCAAGAAAACATGACCATTCACCTTGAACGACATTGGCCATCGATGATGATCCGCATACAATTTTTTAAGGCTCTGAGCCATCTCCATTCTCTTCCTGATCAACTTGATCTTCTCCATAGTCTCCTGGACAAGGCTCAGTCCAACCATCGAGGACTCACCCATTTCCACCCAACATAGTGGAGAACGACACGACCACCCATACAATGCCTCAAAAGGAGCCATATGTATGGATGCCTAATAACTGTTATTGTATGAAAACTCATCCAATGACAAGTGATCCTCCCATGAGACACCAATCTACATGATGCAAGCCCAATACATATCCTCCAATGTCTGTATCATCCTCTCGGATTGACCATCCATCTAATAGTGATACACAATGCTAATAGTCAACTGCGTCCCATAGGCTTGTTGAATGGATTTCTAGAAACGAGATCTAAACCTCAGATCTATATCAGATACAATAAAAAATTGAACACTATACCTCTTTAACACCTCGCAGATATATATTTTTTATATATTATCCAATATATGAGATTCATGAATTGGAATGAAATGGGATGACTTCGTTAGCCGATCCACTATCAACAAATGGAATCATTCTTTTTGACCGTTCTTTGGAGACCTATGACAAAATTCATGACTATTTTCTCCCACATTTAAATAGGTATTGGTAAAGACCAGAACATTAACACTAGCCTCAGATGCTCTTCCTTGGCCTACTTGAAAGTGAAGCATCTCGAAACAAACTCAGCCACTCTAATTTTCATACCAGCCCACCATAACTGTGATTTCAATATTTTATACAATTTCTGTAGTCTAGGATGAACGGACTACCTGGAATGATGATATGCCCAGAAAATATCCTCCTAACAAGCCACTGGTACATCCACTTGATTCTTGAAAACACAAAACTGAATCTCCATTCAGTTGACAAGCCTCAATGGTCTCCTAACCAATGAGTATCGACCCTATAGTCACACACTAAAAATTAGATATCTCTACCTCCCTAACCAGGCCAACCAAGTTAGGAATCAAAAAAACTGGAAAGAATACCACTCTGTCACCCTGGTCCTCATATTCCAAATGCATGTCAGTTATAACCGACATCAACTACCACTGGTCTGATGCCTATTTTACCACAATGATTTTATACATAATGCATCCTCCACCAAATTTCCCTTACGTGGTGTGTACATTAAGTCAAAATCAAACCTATGGAGATATTCCATCCATCTCCATTGCCTCAAGATCAAATACCTTTTGTGAGAATATGTTCTTTATGCTCATATGGTCTGTATATTCCATGAATTTATCACCGAAGAGATAATGAAGCCACAATTTCAAAGCATCGTCCACTACTGCCAATTTGAAAATCATGAGTTGGGTAGTTCTTCTAATGCACACTCAACTGTTGTGATCCATATGCAACCACATGATTCCCTTTTAAGAGAAAGCACCCCAACACTGATCCTGATGCATCACAATACACCACATACCCTTTTCCTGGTTCTGTAAAAACCATGATTGTTGCTGATGTAAGGTGACCCTTTAGCTCTTCAAAACACAGTTGACACTATTCATTCCATTGGAATAGAACATTATTTCTTGAAAAAGTTGTCATCGGTGAATCCAAACGTGAAAAATCATGAACAAAACACTGATAATTCCAAACTATTCCAAGGAAACTCCATATCTCAAAACCATTCTTTGGTGGTTGCCACGAGATAACATCCTTTATCTTTTCTGGATCCCCTAAAACACCTATATCAAAAATCTCATGTCCAAGATAAAGAACTTCCTATATCCAAAAGTCATTCTTTGACAATTTGGCATACAACCACTGATCCATCAAGATCTCCAGTATTATGACCAATTGTTTCCCATGCTCCGCCCTTGTCTTTGGATACACCAAAATATAATCTACAAACACCAGCACAAATGAGTATAAATATCTCTAAATTATCTTATTCATGAATTCCATGAATACCGTCAGCGCATTCATGAGACCAAATGGAATAACCACATATTCATATTCGACATATCTACTTTTAAAAACTGTTTTAGGAATATCATCCTTCCTCACCCGCAATTGATGATATATCGACCTCGGGTTGATCTTGGAGAACCACTGGGATCCCTACAACTAGTTGAAAAAATCATCAATTCGTGGAAGTGGATATCTATTCTTCATCATAACTTGGTTATATTGATGATAATCAACATAGAGCCTCAATGTTCTATCTGCCTTTTTCACAAAAAACACTAGCACATCCCATAGAGTTGTTCTAGGCTAGATAAACCTTTTATTTTCTTTCTCTTCTAACTAGACATTCAATTCCCACAATTCAGTAGGTTCTATCCAGTATTATGGAAGTGAGATAGGATGATTCCCTCAAAGGAGATCAATTTTAAACCCCACTTCTCTTGTTGGAGGTAACCCAAATAATTTATCAAGAAAAACATCTGTGAAATTATCCACCACTGTGAGAAGAACACTTTGTTCAACAACCTCAATTGATGCCAATGACAACACTGGAAACTGAAACGATAACGTGCCCACTACTGGTGCTAGCAAACCCATTTCACCCTGCCTTTCATGCCTCTCTCCTCTAAAGAGATGTCTAATGACATCATGTGTCTTAAAATAGACTATTCGCACATCACAGACACTGTGAGCCTTAAACACCGCCTACCAATCCATTCCTAGGATTACATTATACCCATCCATCTCAAGAACTATGAAATTCTTGGTTATCTCAACCTCGCTCACAACAATACAACATGCTCTATAAAAGAAGGATCAACACTCTCTTTGAACTAGAAGATTTTGATGTTTCAAAACCGAAATCATCCTTTCTACCCTTAAACCTAGCAACTCAACCATTCAGGCAGCAATATAATAGTGTGAAGCACTCGTATCAACGAACACTTTCATCAAGGTAGAATTTAAAACAATTGTACCTCGAACCACAGATGGTCCTGAATGATCGTCCACCACAACCTGATCTACTCTGAAAAAGGCCTTTGTTTCCACACACTTCAATTTTTTTGCATTGATGAGGCATCATGGTATTCAGAGAATCACCATGACCCACATTAATTTACTGACGAGGGGTGTGCTACTTTCTGCTTCCCATCAAAGCATATGACGTCTACGATCCCTGAGGAGGGTCACATGCACTCGACCTTGGAGCATTTTGACAATAACACTACATATTACCCATCTGCTTACAATTATGACATGCCTAAGGGTTTTATGTACAATCCTACATGATGTTGCTCGTAGAACCACACTAAAAACATCCCATCGTTCTCTGGAGCTTCAGAAGAAGATTCACCAATCCTATTGTCAGATTCTGTGTCATGCCCCAACCCTGGGAATAAGTTTACCTCCTTTTCTTGAACCCAACATTAGAGTTCCCACTATTCCTCATGGGTACTACCATGCTTCCTTCGCCAGGAGCTCCCAACAAATCCAGCTCATCCACCAAGGCTCTATTCGCCATCTCCGAATAATCATCTATACACATCACTACTATCTGTGAATTGATTTCTTACCTTAAACTTGCTTCAACGATCCTTGTCATCAACGACGTCCTACCCAACACATTGGGTTCAAACCTCACTATGTTAAAAAAACATAGCTACATACTCCGTCACAGACATATGCTCTTGATTTAGTCTAAAAAATTCCGTCATGCACTTAATTCTAAACTTATGTGGGTAGAATTTTTTGTTAAACAATTCCTCAAAGCATTCACACATCATACACTAGTCTGTTACAACTTGAACTACCAACTCCCACAACTAAAGGGCTTGATCTGCCAATATATACATGTCCAACTTCACTTTTGACTATACTGGTGTTCCCAAGAACTCAACAATATTTTTCATTCTATTCATCCAAGCCTCTGCCCCCTCTGGCTCTAAATCTCCCCTAATGATGGGTGGATTTTTCTTTTCAAACTAAACATCATGATTCACATTCCCTAGTTCATCCACTTCATTTCCACATTCCACATCTTGGAAATCTTACACTATACTCTGCACTAACTGCTGGTTCACTTGAGGCTCAGGTGCAACCATGTTCTAATCATCCAATTTCGGTTGGTCTCTACAACTCCTCCCATTTCCATTTATTTAAATAGAAAATGATCCACCTTGAGTCTCACTTCCATACACATCATGAAATACCCTTTTAAATAACATTACACAATACTATCACAACAAGGCTTTCCACCAATCCACATATTCCATGATTCACCATTTTTAAAACCAAACCATTGTCAAAATACCAAATTTATTCACATTTCAATTTCACACATTTGAAGAACCAATTATAAATTCATCCCATAAATCATTATGACTAATGAAATATGAATCCTAATGAGATTTCATTTCTACCATGAATGCCATGCTCGTCTCATTGGCTACACCCCTGAAAATGAGATATCCAATGCATATAAGTGTATCCAAAACACTTATGTACCCGACTCCCTGGTGACATGAAGTTTAGCATAAGATGGTTAACTTTGTCATTTTGTGCTATAAATTCCATGTTGTGACATTCCTACGCCTTGCTACCATCCTGACTCAAGGAATATACAACAATGAATGTCAACACCAAAACCAATGATCAACACCAATGATTGAACATCTTCTCTCACTTGAAATCTATGGACCAAGGAAACTGATACCACTTGTAACACCTCGCCTCTACCTCATTGGCTTGAGGAGGAGGTGAGGGTAAATTGGCCTTAAGCGATATTAACAAGGTTCCAATGGATAGCAATAAATGTAGAGGGCTTCAAGAAAAAATTGGGGTACAATTTCCCTTAAGACAAAACCATCCAAACGGTCTACCATCAATCACTATATGATGCATGTCAACCAAAACATTCAAGCATGTTTTACCAAAGGATGACCAAGTTTATCCACAATACAACATTGGACCAATACTACCAATACCATATTAGTGTACTATGTGGAAGACTCAACAATATTCCAAAAATAAGCCATGGCACAATCCATGGCTCTACACCAAGCTCCATGCTCCATGATCCACCCATACATCATGATGCACCACTAACAGAGGGTGATGACTTACATTTTCCCACATCATGGTACACAACAACTGCAAAGACACCAACATACCAATGAAGGGGGTGATTACTAAAACTCAATAGGATTTTCCTAAATGAATTCCCTACACACAACACTAGGATTAAACAGTTACTACATTTATATAAAACAGTTCATATAAAATAATCACAAGTGTAACCATTACCATAATCCAAAATCTCCCATACCAAGCCATCTCACCTGAAACAACTGCGTGAAAGCCAAATAAACATTCCACAATTAATTTAATCATTTTTATACGAGCACAAAAATTTCCAACATGAAAAACAATGCACAACAAACAACAAAATGGTGGGACTTCCACCCAACCCGTTCACCCATTCACAATAAGCCGTACTTCCTTACCACTATCCACATGGTAGTTCTTCCAACCAAAAACCATAACCATTTATTTTGATACGTTTTTCCCACTTCCAAAAAAAAATCAACCAATCTTAACCAATCATAAAAACCATCATGGTCATAACATCATGAAATAAACCAATTCCATTGCATGTCAATCCAGATCAATAAATCACCCATTTATTGAAAATAATTTTCCATGCCAAACAACCTTTAAATAAACAATATTCTTTATTAAATACCATTTTCCATCAACCATTTCACCAAAATCAATATCAACAACCCATTTTAAAATCACTATTTGAACATCCACATCAATAGCATTCCACCGTAAAACCCCCTTTTTCCCAAAATCCCTATAACACTACCAAATGAAGTTCCAACCAATTTCGCACAACATATCGCATTTGAAACAAAGAACAATCAGTTTCAACCAAGTGGTGTCAAGAGAGAATCCACCTACCTTTAGGGTTCTCGAGAAATTGACCCATGAGCAACAACGCCTCAAATCCAGCGAACGCACCTCCAAAACCATTCTAGATCCCCTTCCCTAACATTCATAAACCGTAAAATCATCGTCCAAGGAATACAAAACCCTAGATCTACACACAAAAAGTGAATATGTAGAAAACCAAGAAAGAGAAAGCTGTAGATCTGGAGGAAAACATAATGAAATCAAGAGGAAAGACTAACTCGGGTGAAACCACCTTAAATCCACCTTGAAACCACTACAAAATGCTTCCAAACTGAGTGGTAGAAACCTTACAACCCTTGAGAACCGAAAAACCCATAAGAGGTTCTAGTGGGAGAAAGATTTCAGTGATTTAGGTCATGACCAAGGGAGCCTGGACTTAAAAACCCAAACATTTTGTGGTTTCACGGGTTAGTCCCAAAGGTTTGGAAAACCATGCACACGCTACTACCTCGAGAGCAAGCTTCCCCATGGTTGCCTTGCACATTTTTGAAATCCGAGCACAGGCCATGTGAAGCCTACTGCCTCCCCCAACACGGTTTCCTAGAGCACCCGCATGGTTTTCCCTATCTATGCTCAATCCATGCGCCCCAAGAAAAAGCCCCCAAACTCCTTATATAAAATTCCAAACTCTCCAAACCTCTTACCAACTCATCTCATGCACATTAAACACATAAAAAGGCACAAAAAAGGGCTACATACCTCAAAATGGGGGTAGTACATTATCATTAGTAATCAGATATATCAACCTAGGCAATATGCTATTTCTAATATATCTTCTAACCAATTTTAGGAAATTAATTCATTTGTAAGTGGTTTGAAATTTGTTTTCCCTAAAAATGACGACATCAATGATCCCATTACCTTGGTTACTTATCAAAGAGATGTGTTTTAGTAACTTCTATATATGTAATCTAATTTATCTCAAGATATAATCATTGAGATAAATGCTTATAGATATCATTTTAAGAGACTCTATAGACACTAAAAAGTGTTGTTTTGTGAGATTTCAAATTTATTTATTAATTTAAACAATCTACTTCAATTCCCTCAAAAACTGTAGTTCTTA
The DNA here is from genome assembly GCA_963277665.1 of Viscum album. Classification (NCBI taxonomy): domain Eukaryota; kingdom Viridiplantae; phylum Streptophyta; class Magnoliopsida; order Santalales; family Viscaceae; genus Viscum; species Viscum album. The sequence continues at coordinate 2,128,300,963 of OY728150.1, read as the reverse complement.
CATATCTCTTGAATACATTGAATTGCATTGTGTTGCATTTGTTGTCAATGAGGCATGAAGTTGTCTTGGAATGAATGGAAGTCAAGGAATGTCAAGATGTGAATGCCAAAGGTTGTGATGGTGTTGGTGAGGAATGGATAATGACCATAGTACTAAGATTCATGTCACTTAGGAAATTCACTAAGTGGCATAGGAGATGTGGTTGAAACATCCTCCATGAACATCTGACGATTGCTGAGCTGCTCTTTAAGTTCATAGAACTTGTATCCTGATGATACAATGTCACAACATTGTTTGAAGACCATGCATTGTATTGACAATGCATGAGGAGATGAAAAGAGTTCCATCCACAACTACTAAGTGGATGAAGTGGATTAAAGAAGTCCATGTACTAACTCTTAGTGCATGTGAATCAGAAGAAGATCCAATTGATATCTGATTAGATCAATAAAGAACATTGAAGAAATTATGCGATTAAGGAGCTCAGTTGAAGATGAAGACCCTTCGTGAATTCCATTCCTAAGTGATAAATAAGTGTTGAAGAATTGGAGGAATTCTTAAGAAGAAGAAGAATAGAGATGGGAAGAAGAATGGCTTGGAGTGGCACTTGGCATGTTACACTTGGTCACTTTGTTTAACAAAGGACTTAGTGTTTTTGTTGCAAAAAATTGGCCAGCCAAGGCCAGCCTTAAGGGTTCAACCCCCAAGGCACATGTGGGCCTAAGGCGCCACGCCCAAGGGGGGATCCCATGTGGCCAGCCCGGGCGGCAGAGGTAGAGGGGGCCGTGTGTAAGCCCCCGAGGGCACGCGGTGGTGAAACCCGCGCACCCGGAGAGCATAGTGGGCGCCAGAAGCACGCCCGCAGGGAGCAAGGTGGGCGCAGAGCGCGCCCGCAGAAAGAACCCGCTGCGGGGCGGCACCGGGAGGGAGGAAGTTCAATTGGGGTGTTGCGGCAGCGGCATGTTAATAAGCCGCGAGAAAACTGGGCGAGGATTCGATGTGGGACGCGGATTTTTCCCGCGGAAGAGATCCTGGCCGTCCGTCTCATCGCGCGCCAGATCCGAGCCGCTCATCTAATCGCGCCACTAGCGATCAAATCCAGGCCGTCCGAGGATAATTGATCACCTGATCCAACGGCGAACAGCTCGTCTCCTTCGTCGAGCCACCCCGAAGCTCCCCGCGAACTCCGTTCGAACCAGGAGTAACCCGAGCAGTGTTTTCGAGCTCCCGGCCACCGCTGATCGTAGTAAAGCCTCCATGGTGATCGTCTGGACCTACTGAACCGATCCATGCTTAAAAATACACATGCATGCAATGTTTGGGAGATTTCGATGAAGGCCGAAGCAAACCGAAGGTGCGAGGCCATTCGGTGTTGATGCTCTGCATGGTTTGGATCGAAGGAAGGCCGTGCATGCGTTCTAAGTCGCATGCACGTGAAGAAGGCCGAAAAATAAGGGAAGCCGTGTGAAACAGAGGAGAAACAAGATTTTGGAAATCTTGAAGATCCGAAGATCTCGGGTGTTTGAAGTTATTTCACGCGGATAGAACCGCCTCTCCTCTGCCTATATAAATGAGGCCGAGCCCTCGAGAATGCTTGCTGAATTTCTTGTTGAAGATTTGTGTCCCGTGAGAGCCCTCTCCCTCGCGAAGACGAAGCCCCGCGCACACTTGCGCGGTGAAGTCCCCTGCGCGCTAATCTTTGCGCAGCAGGAAGTACTCAGGGCCGCCGCTTCCTTGCGCGCCCGAGGTTGTCACCCTCTCTATTCACGAATTTGCATGACAGGAGGAAGAGCCCGCGGTGTTGCACCTGCGCGCCCGCAGCTGGTTGCACTTGTGCGCCCCTTGGCCAGTATAACTTGCGCGCCTTGTGCTCCAAGCACTTGCGCGATGCCTTGCATCCAAGGCTTTGCACGGCTGCCCCCTGCACCTTGACACCTTGCCCCATTGAGAAGGCCGAGCCTTTGTGCTTGTGTGCAAGGAGAACCCGAGGCTTGCACCTTGTGTGTGAAAAGAAGGCCGTAGCCTTGGGTGTGCGTGAAACAAGAAGACCACCACAATTCGGGCAGTGTGTGCACAAGAAGTGGGAGGCCGAGACCACACCATTGTGTGTGTGTGAGATAGTGAAGAAGTAAGCCGAGGCCAAGTGTATGCAAAGTGGAGAACCCAAGCCGTAGCCTTTGGGATGTGCAAGAACAAGTGAAGACCACACTTTGTGTGTGTGCCAAATTGAAGAACACATCTTATGTGTGCTAAGTACCCTACGGGCAGTGGGTGTGAGCAAGACAAGGCCATACTTTGTGTGTGCATTTGAAGAATAAGGCCGTAGCCCTTGTGTGTGAAAAATGAAGAACCAAGTGTGTGCATAACTGAAGTGCACACTTTGAAGAAGATTAAAAGAACAAGGAAGTGAGTGTGCTAAACAAGTGAAGTCCAAGTCTAAAGTGTGTGCAAAGTGAAACAAGTGTGTGCAAAAAGACAACAAGGCCGAACCTTAGTGTGTGTGAAAAAAAAAGTGTGTACACACTAAGAAGAAGAGAAGACATCCACACTAAAGTAGAACACACTCTAAGTGTGTAAACAAATTGAATTAAGTGTGTGAAGATTATGAAGAAGGTGTGTGCTATAATTGATTACACCCTTTGTGGGTTTATTGCACCAAGAGGAAGAAAGGAGAGTGCATGCATACATGCATGCAAGTGCACACGTGAACAGTGCTAAATCAGTTGTGTGCATTTGAGGAGTCCAAGACCAGAAGATCTTGAAGATATTGTGATGTCATGCATTCAGTGCATGAAGTTGTTTTGAAGTGAGACTGAGCCAGACTGAAGTGAAAGATATTGTTTGTCTGAGTTTTCAGTATTTGAGAAGAGCCTGATCAACAGAAGTGATCAGAAGTTGCTGAGCAAGACCAACAGACCTTTTCAGAGGCTGTTGAAGATTCTTGAAGAGAGAAGCCAGGTCATCCTTAGAAGAAGGAGATAAATCCTGAGCAAGACAAGAAGACCTGATCATCACAAGTGATCAGAGGTACAGAGCAAGGCCAGCAGTCTTTATCCCAGACTGCTGAGGATACTTGAAGAACATAAAGTGGAGAGGAGCTACTCGTGTGACTCGAGGAGCCAGGAGAAGACCCTGTGGGACTCAGGGAGAAGAAGTATTCAGTGGGATTCTAGAGCAGGCCAGTGGGACTCTGGTAACACTGTGTGAAGCAGTATAAAGACCCTCCTGTGGGACTCAGGAGAGATATAGTGGGACTCTGTATCGACCATTGTAATTATAACAAGTTATAATGGAAGAATCCATGCTGGGAGAGCATGGCAATGATGTAGGCCTTTGGTGCCGAACCTTGTAAATCCTTGTGTCCTGTGCCTTTTCATTACTGCATTATCCGGGAAAGGTTGAGAGATACAAGAAGAGTGGATCGAGGCTTTAACCAGCCATAGAGGTTTAATTGATAAGAATCAATTAGTAAAAAGTTTTAAGGGATCACTGATTCACCCCCTCCCCCTCTCAGTGATTCACACTGATCTGGGCACTTCAATTGGTATCAGAGGGAGGTTGCCTCTAAAAGTTCCAAGGGAGTCTTTATGAAGTGCAGATTTGAGGAAATGAAAGAACAGCCTCAAATGGAGATATCTGCCAAGACTCTGAAAAACAGAATGAAGAAACAGGCAAAGAAGATGAAGAAGAAGGCTGGTGCAATCAGAGAAACTCCTTCTATGGAAAGAAATGTGAAAGTCACATCAGATGACAATTCCTTTTATCATTCTTCTGATGAAGCCTGCTCTAGCTGTGATGAAGATGGAAGAAACAATGATCTTCTAAATGCAATCAAATATCTTCAGAAGAGAGTCCCCAAGGAAGTTGCAATGTGTATAGCTACAGGCCTCCTTGATCTTCAAGAAGAAAAATTACAGCTAGAAGATGAAGCCAATTCTCTGGAAGTCCAATTGGCAAAAAGGGTTGGTATAACCAACACTCTCAGAAATCTGGTGAAGGCTAAAGATGAAACCGTTTCTCTTTGCAATGAAAGATATGAAGACACTGCTGAAGAATTGCAGAGAAGCCTTTCTGAGAAAGAATTCTTTAAAGTAATGGTCAAAGAAGTTTTCCATGCACTGGAAAAGAGGCACAATGTGTCAATGGTTGTCAGAGATGCTCAACTAGAAGACAAAGTCAAAAGGGTGAAGGAGCTTGACAACTCATTGCTTGAAATGAAGCAGGTGCATGATGACCAGATAAAACAGCTGGAAGAGAAATGGGAAGGAAGGCTAAGAACGGTTGAGGATGAGAAGAACTCCCTCAACATGAAGTGTTTAGAACTAGAGGTGATATTGAAAAATCTGCAATCACCCAAAGCTGAAGCCTCCCAGTCAGCTGAAAGGAAAAATGTTGCTACTCAAGTATGCATTGAGCAGGATGATTCTAAAAGAAAGACATCCTCTGATAAAAAGGCAACAACATCTAAAAAGAAGGTACCATCCATACCATATTGTACTCATGCTTCTAAAAGTGTTTCTACTAAAAGTGCAGGATGGAAGAATAATTCCAAACAAGTATGGATGAAGACAATGAAGAAAGAGAGCTCTCCTAAAACAACACAGCAAGTCAAGAAAAGTACCCAACAATCAGAAGGACTGAAGAGATAAAGATTTGTGGGGCAGTGTTGGTGTTGTAATAAGTACGGGCACTGTGCAAAGGATTGTTGGTACAATCCACTGAATGTCAAAGCACAAAGGAAGCCCATGCCAAGGGGGAGCAAGCCAGAAGAAAAGAAGCAGCATCCACAGTTCCAGAGACATCTGTTTACTGCTAACAGATTTGGATTGCTTGACAACATCTGGGATGATTACAAAAGTGGTCAACAATTTGATACATGTCAATCTCCAAATGTATCCAATGCTGGAAAGAAGAGAAGATCACAGAACCTGGCTAATAAAGATTCCTTGGGAAGCAAGAAGAAAGTAGAAAATGCTCCCAAGAAGTGTTTGAGAAATGAAGAGAAGTCCTTGGAGTCTGAGTCCAAGAAGGGTGATGCATCCAGAAGGACCACCAAGAAATGCTTCTACTGTGGAAAGAAAGGACACATCATGGATCTTTGTAAAGAATCCATGAAATTCAATAGAAGCCAACTGGACTCAAACAGACAATCAATCCAGATGAAGCAGAAGGGATTGGTTGAAAACAAGTTGCCTAAGAAAGGTAGCATGACAGCATCGAAAGAACCATGTGGAATTTCCAAAACTGAGGCAACACTTCCAAGTGACTTACTAGTCAGATGGCCAAATCAGTTGAAACTTGCCAAAGATCTGAAAAGAGCTGAAGATGAAGTTCTGGCAATTGCTAAGGCAAGAGGGAAGAAAAATATTTCACATGAAGATGTATTGAGATCCACACCAGCACTAACATCTTTGAAGATCAAATGTGCAAGTGTGAAGACTGGTGAAAATGGGACATCTTGGTTGAGAGAATCTTCTCAACCTTGTTGTTCACATTGATGAACCAAGGAGGTTCCATCTTATTCCCTTATACTCTTGGTATATACATGTGCTAACATTGCAGGGAATTGAAGATGATGATCATTCTCAGCTGGAGGATGGTTTGGACAGAATGGAGTGCACCCCTTGAGGGGGAGCCAATCTGAAGAAGATGGGATTCTGAGATTAATACCATCTTGAGAAAAGTGAAGGTATTCCAATCATACTTTCATCCCTTGTTTCTTAATTGAGTTTATCTTTTCAATTAAGGGGGAGTATGGATTGAAGACAAATGGATGAAAGGGGGAGCTTTATCTTTGCACCTGAACTTTCTAATGAGTTTTGTGAAGTTGTGCAGGATTTAGCAAATTTATTGTTATATCTGAAAAGTTTCAAACCCCTAAGCATGATCTCACATGTGTAGAGAATTATGGACAGCTTTGAATTCCTTGGTCATATCACTCTTGTTTTCTACACCGGGTTATCCAAAGTAGACTTAGAGCTGATTTACTAAAGGTTCTTTGCTAAAGAGAACATGTGACATCATCCCTCTTCTAATGTTTTTCAAGAAGATGCTTTTATAATGGAGGAAGAGATTTTTGAAAGTGAACCACACCACACCTTTGCATTTGATTGCCAATAAGGGGGAGAAAATATTGGCACACATATTGACCCATTCATATGTGCTGAAGTGGTGTATTGACAACAAATACAAAGGGGGATATTGAAGTGCATTGTGTTGCATTTGTTGTCAATGAGGCATGAAGTTGTCTTGGAATGAATGGAAGTCAAGGAATGTCATGATGTGAATGCAAAAGGTTGTGATGGTGTTGGTGAGGAATGGAGAATGACCATAGTACTAAGATGCATGTCACTTAGGAAATTCACTAAGTGGCATAGGATATGTGGTTGAAACATCCTCCATGAACATCTGACGATTGCTGAGCTGCTCTTTAAGTTCATAGAACTTGTATCCTGATGATACAATGTCACAACATTGTTTGAAGACCATGCATTGTATTGACAATGCATGAGGAGATGAAAAGAGTTCCATCCACAACTACTAAGTGGATGAAGTGGATTAAAGAAGTCCATGTACTAACTCTTAGTGCATGTGAATCAGAAGAAGATCCAATTGATCTCTGATTAGATCAATAAAGAACATTGAAGAAATTATGCGATTAAGGAGATCAGTTGAAGATGAAGACCCTTCGTGAATTCCATTCCTAAGTGATAAATAAGTGTTGAAGAATTGGAGGAATTATTAAGAAGAAGAAGAATAGAGATGGGAAGAAGAATGGCTTGGAGTGGCACTTGGCATGTTACACTTGGTCACTTTGTTTAACAAAGGACTTAGTCTTTTTGTTGCAAACAATTGGCCAGCCAAGGCTAGCCTTAAGGGTTCAACCCCCAAGGCACATGTGGGCCTAAGGCGCCACGCCCAAGGGGGGATCCCATGTGGCCAGCCCGGGCGGCAGAGGCATAGGGGGCCGTGTGTAAGCCCCCGAGGGCACGCGGTGGTGAAACCCGTGCACCCGGAGAGCATAGTGGGCGCCAGAAGCGCGCCCGCAGGGAGCAAGGTGGGCGCAGAGCGCGCCCGCAGAAAGAACCCGGTGCGGGGCGGCACCGGGAGGGAGGAAGTTCAATTGGGGTGTTGCGGCAGCGGCATGTTAATAAGCCGCGAGAAAACTGGGCGAGGATTCGATGTGGGACGCGGATTTTTCCCGCGGAAGAGATCCTGGCCGTCCGTCTCATCGCGCGCCAGATCCGAGCCGCTCATCTAATCGTGCCACTAGCGATCAAATCCAGGCCGTCCGAGGATAATTGATCACCTGATCCAACAGCGAACAGCTCGTCTCCCTCGTCGAGCCACCCCGAAGCTCCCTGCGAACTCCGTTCGAACCAGGAGTAACCCGAGCAGTGTTTTCGAGCTCCCGGCCACCGCTGATCGTAGTAAAGCCTCCATGGTGATCGTCTGGACCTACTGAACCGATCCATGCTTAAAAATACACATGCATGCAATGTTTGGGAGATTTCGATGAAGGCCGAAGCAAACCGAAGGTGCGAGGCCATTCGGTGTTGATTCTCTGCATGGTTTGGATCGAAGGAAGGCCGTGCATGCGTTCTAAGTCGCATGCACGTGAAGAAGGCCGAAAAATAAGGGAAGCCGCGTGAAACAGAGGAGAAACAAGATTTTGGAAATCTTGAAGATCCGAAGATCTCGGGTGTTTGAAGTTATTTCACACGGATAGAACCGCCTCTCCTCTGCCTATATAAATGAGGCCGAGCCCTCGAGAATGCTTACTGAAGTTCTTGTTGAAGATTTGTGTCCCGTGAGAGCCCTCTACCTCGCGAAGACGAACCCCGCGCACACTTGCGCGGTGAAGTACCCTGCGCGCTAATCTTTGCACAGCAGGAAGTACTCAGGGCCGTCGCTTCCTTGCGCGCCCGAGGTTGTCACCCTCTCTGTTCACGAATTTGCGCGACAGGAGGAAGAGCCCGCGGTGTTGCACCTGCGCGCCCGCGGCTGGTTGCACTTGTGCGCCCCTTGGACAGTACAACTTGCGCGCCTTGTGCTCCAAGCACTTGCGCGATGCCTTGCATCCAAGGCTTTGCACGGCTGCCCCTTGCACCTTGACACCTTGCCCCATTGAGAAGGCCAAGCCTTTGTGCTTGTGTGCAAGGAGAACTCGAGGCTTGCACCTTGTGTGTGAAAAGAAGGCCGTAGCCTTGGGTGTGCGTGAAACAAGAAGACCACCACAATTCGGGCAGTGTGTGCACAAGAAGTGGGAGGCCGAGACCACACCATTGTGTGTGTGTGAGATAGTGAAGAAGTAAGCCGAGGCCAAGTGTATGAAAAGTGGAGAACCCAAGCCGTAGCCTTTGGGATGTGCAAGAACAAGTGAAGACCACACTTTGTGTGTGTGCCAAATTGAAGAACACATCTTGTGCGTGCTAAGTACCCTACGGGCAGTGGGTGTGAGCAAGACAAGGCCATACTTTGTGTGTGCATTTGAAGAAGAAGGCCATAGCCCTTGTGTGTGAAAAATGAAGAACCAAGTGTGTGCATAAGTGAAGTGCACACTTTGAAGAAGATTAAAAGAACAAGGAAGTGAGTGTGCTAAACAAGTGAAGGCCAAGTCTAAAGTGTGTGCAAAGTGAAACAAGTGTGTGCAAAAAGACAACAAGGCCGAACCTTAGTGTGTGTGCAAAACAAAGTGTGTACACACTAAGAAGAAGAGAAGACATCCACACTAAAGTAGAACACACTCTAAGTGTGAAAACAAATTGAATTAAGTGTGTGAAGATTGTGAAGAAGGTGTGTGCTATAATTGATTACACCCTTTGTGGGTTTATTGCACCAAGAGGAAGAAAGGAGAGTGCATGCATACATGCATGCAAGTGCACATGTGAACAGTGCTAAATCAGTTGTGTGCATTTGAGAAGTCCAAGACCAGAAGATCTTGAAGATATTGTGATGTCATGCATTCAGTGCATGAAGTTGTTTTGAAGTGAGACTGAGCCAGACTGAAGTGAATGATATTGTTTGTCTGATTTTTCAGTATTTGAGAAGAGCCTGATCAACAGAAGTGATCAGAAGTTGCTGAGCAAGACCAACAAACCTTTTCAGAGGCTGTTGAAGATTCTTGAAGAGAGAAGCCAGGTCATCCTTAGAAGAAGGTGATAAATCCTGAGCAAGACAAGAAGACCTGATCATCACAAGTGATCAGAGGTACAGAGCAAGGCCAGCAGTCTTTATCCCAGACTGCTGAGGATACTTGAAGAACTTAAAGTGGAGAAGAGATACTCGTGTGACTCGAGGAGCCAGGAGAAGACCCTGTGGGACTCAGGGAGAATAAGTCTTCAGTGGGATTTTGGAGCAGGCCAGTGGGACTCTGGTAACACTGTGTGAAGCAGTATAAAGACCCTCCTGTGGGACTCAGGAGAGATACAGTGGGACTCTGTATCGACCATTGTAATTCTAACAAGTTATAATGGGAGAATCCATGCTGGGAGAGCATGGCAAGGATGTAGGCCTTTGGTGCCGAACCTTGTAAATCCTTGTGTCCTGTGCCTTTTCATTACTGCATTATCCGGGAAAGGTTGAGAGATACAAGAAGAGTGGATCGAGGCTTTAACCAGCCATAGAGGTTTAATTGATAAGAATCAATTAGTAAAAAGTTTTAAGGGATCACTGATTCACCCCCTCCCCCTCTCAGTGATTCACACTGATCTGGGCACTTCATACATAAATTTATATGGTTTTAGAGTAATTTTTTTATTTCAAATATTGTTTCTCCATGATAGACTTTGTTCTATAGTGATGTTGGATGTATTGAAAAAGGTTCATTTTGGATAATTTCAAGATACCTTGGAATAAATTGATAAGTATTGTATTTGTCTAGTTAATTACATGAATGAACATTTTGGTCATCATGAACAAAGTATTTGATATATTTTATAATGGAATTTATATGTTCAAAAAAAACTATATATAAAATTACAGACTTCATTGTCCTGTTAATTAACTCTCTAAAATTATTTCCAAGTGTTTAAAAGAATTTTATTATAACGTTATTGATATGTATGACTAAAAAACATCAAGATTATAATAACAAGAATCTCACATGTAGAACCCCTATTTTGGGTTATTTAAAAAATGTTTATGACTTTTAATGCAGGTCAAATAGTTTGGCAATATTTAGAGAGTTTTTAAGGGTTTAGAATGGTTGTGGGGATTTTATAAGGTCACACAATTTGAGCATGATTATGTGAAACAATGAAAACCCAGTAGGTAACCATGAAACATGAGAAAATGTGACTTATATGGTTTGAAAACAGTTTATATAACCTTCTGGGGAAACAATGTGAGACATCCTTTAGATAATAGAATTATTATTGTTAGTTCACTATTTGACATACTGTGTGAGCAAAATGTGTGTGGCATTAACATGTTCTTTTTAAAAATGGGTTATTTAGAATTTTACAGAAAACACCCCAAACATCCTTGCACTGAATCTCAACATAGGATTTCTTGTTCTCAAGGTTATAGAGGCCACTCCAACTCATTTTGGAAGTTATCTAAAGGGTTTTGAATGTGTGATCGAGGTGGTTCTTCTCTGGTAAGTCACTAATATTGGTTGCTTCCAGGTTTTCCTTATATCATGTTCCCTCACACTCTTTGATTTCTCGTTCTAATTCTGGAACATTCAGATATAAATTTAATCCCTTAAATGATGATATTTTGGATTTTTAATATTATTATAATTGATATAACGTAGTTTTTTGGGGATTAAAACATATTTGTGGTGAAGTTTCACATTAGGTGATTTCACTAATTCCCTATGATAGGTAAATTTCCTATCGACTCCATTTTTTCATAACTAAAAGACTTGTCTTCAATTATTTGGATTTTATTGAATTTTATTGAGATTATGATGTGAAAAGATTGATGGAAATTCATTTGGTGATGATTTTTTGATCATGGGGGCAATGTGGTATTGTAGTGAAAAGTTCATGATGTTGGATTTTAAAAGTATATTTTATATTCATATTTTTGGGTTCATATATGAAAATGGTTTTTGAAAATGGGTTTCAATAAAATGTTTTGTCTTATTAGATGGTGATGAGGCATGTATAATGTCTGAAGGTATTGTTTTCATTTGAAATAGTTGTTTGAATAATATTGTGGTATCAGTGTGTTATATACTATGTATTGGTTAAGTATTTATGAATGTTATTGAAATGAATGTGAAGTGGGTGGGAAGTAACTCAATAAAAAGGGGTAGGATAGTGGAAGTAAGGGCCACCATCAAGGTTATGTGCGAGGAATGAGCCTGTTGACTGGGAAAGTAGAAATCATGCTTGGATAGGAAGTTCCACAATGATTGTTACGGCAAGTTGAGTGTGTGAAAACATTATGGATATGTTTTGATTATTCATGTGACTAATAAATATGAAATAATTGTGTTAATATGTGATGGTAAAATGGATTATGGATTTTTTGTTGTATTTCCCTTATATTGGGTCGATTTTCTGGAAAGATGGATCAGTAAAGGTGTGTTTTGATAGCTAGAAATTATTTCACTATATTGATGTTTTATATAAACTATTTTATATTAATGGCCATAAATTTATATCCTGGTAGATATTGTTGGGATTATATTTTTAGAAAACATACATAGTATTATTACTCACCCCATTCTATGGAACTAGGGTTCTTTCGCAGATGTGGTATTCTCGGATACCAGAAAAGGTAGAGAATCTCATTTTTCTTGTAGTTCATCTTGATGCTTGGGTGGTATTGTGGTGCTCGGAGCATGAAGCTTGGTGTAGAGTTGTGGAGTGTTTCATGGTTTCCTTAGGGTCTTGTTGATGAGGCTTCCCCATGGTACTCCATTTTTTGAATTTTTTAGATTTAATTGTATTGGTTATTGGGAACTGTTATTGAAGAGTTTTGTTGATTGGCTGTCTCTTGGTAATTTATTTTCATCATCTAATGTATTGACATGCATCATGTATATGTGCTTTATTGGGCCTTGTTTGGATGGTTGGTTTAATTCTAAGGTAATATTGTTCCCCAAATATTTTTAATCCATCATAATTTATTTCCATCCTATCACGCCGTGGGAACATTTTATAAGGACAAGAAGTGTCTCACCGCCTTCTAATGCTAATGAGGAAGGGGTCATGTGATAAAAGTGGTAATAGTGGTTCAGTCCTTTGGAATTGGTTCTCAGTCTTGGTTTTTTTATTTGGCATTCATTAATATGTCATTCCATGAGTTGCGATGGTTTGAAGGACTAGGATTTTCATAATATTAAATGTATAACATAATAGGAAATAGCTAACACTTTTATGATGAAATTTAATTTTCTAGTGAGTTGGGTACATTACTATTTTGGAGACACATAAAGGCTTTGGAAATCTCATTTTCATAGATGTATCCAATGAGATGATCATGGGATGCATAGTAGAAATGACTTCCCTTTAGGATGTATTTTTCATTGGCATAATGATTCGTGTTTTGGTATTGATATATGGACTTGAGAAAAATATAAATGTTATTTTCAATTGTGAAGAGTTAAAATGTGGGATAGTTGTGGTATTTTCAAAATGGGTAAATGTTTAAAACAAAGTGTATTTTTTAAAAATGGTGTATCATGGGAAATTTGGCCTTTTAGAAATTATGTTTCTGATAGTTTTAATTTAATTTAATTTGAAATTGTAATAATTTTTTTTCTAATGTAGTGAGACTAATTATTGTTTTTTTATTTATAGAAATGTAACTAAGTAAGAATCCTAGAGACAAATCGATAGAGACTTGAGAAAATTAGGATTCACCTGATCGCTACGTGAACTAGTAGCTAGTGCAGAGTATAGTGAAGGATTTCCAAGATGTGGAAAGTGGCAATAAAGTGAATGACCCAAATCATGTGGATCATGAGTTTTTTTTTCAAAATAAGTATCCACCGATCATTAGGAGATATTCAGAACCGTAAAATTTGGAGGCATGGTTGAATAGAATAAATAGGATATTTGAATTCCTCAGAACACTAGTGGAACGAAAAGTGATGTTAGAGATATACAAGTTGGAAGATCATGCATGTCAGTAGTGGGATTTGGTGCTCCATGTAGTAACAAAACATATAATGACATGGGAGGGGTTTTAGTAGTCATTTAACTAATAATTCTACCCTCATACGTTCATAATTTATTGGGCAATGGATTTATTTCATTTAAAGAAAGGTAACCTCTCTATAATAGAATATCATACTATGTTAATGATCATAGTAAATTTTTCATCCAATGTGGTCTGTATTACATCATTGAAGGCATGTATTTTTTTAGCGTGTTTGATGAAGAAAATTTATTATAAAATAATCTTGTTTTTATAAGTTATTAAACCAAAATAGTGAATAGGGAAAAAGTGGATGAACATGATATTTTAGAGTCAACAGGAGGGGGAATCATATTGGTACCACGAGAAATAGTGGGAACTCTAATGCTAGGATGAAGCGGAAGAGGGACACTTCATTATAGAATTGGATTATGGATCATAATAAAATGACATGATCAGGGAATCTTCTTATAAACCCTCAGTGTATGCCAATATGCTTTCGGTGTGTTTCAATAGGCCACATCAGGAAGGATTGAATGACATGGCCTCCATCATGTCATAACTATAAGAAGATGAGGCTTATTATGTGTTATTATCATAATGTTATGACATCAGGTGTTCGTGACACTCTTTAGGGGTCACAAGTATCTTATGCCTTGATGGGATTGGGTCAGTAGAAGAACAAACATTTAAAGAGAAATGTCAATCATGGTGATTCTAGGAACACCTCAAATCCTCAATGGTTAAATAATGAGTGGGGTGTTGGAAGTAAGAAGCTATTTGGGGTTGAGAAGGTTGCGATGGATGATCGGTCCAGACAATCCACGATGCAAGGTATAGTTCTTTTAAATTCTACCCAGATGCATGAATTGTTTGATATGGGTGCTTCAAATTCATTCATTTATTATTGTGCAATTATTTTAATGGGTTTTAGTGTTGTAGTGATTCATTTATTTTTAAAAATTCAAACCCTTCTAGGTCAAAGAGAATGTTGAGTCTTCCAATGTAGATCATGTTGTATATTTGGGGATGAAGTTGAGTTGATGTGGGATTTCATAGTTCTTAAGATGGAAGCTTATGATATTATCCATAGAATGGATAAGTGAGAAAATTTTAAGGCCCATATCAACTATTATGACGAACAGTTTGTTTCACGATTTGTGATGGTGTAAAATATCTTTTTAGACGAGATAATAATGAAAAGATGGGGGAAATGGGTTTTTTTGATATATCTATATTTGTGATAACATTTCAGTTATAGGAATTAGTGTTGGAATGTATGGAAGGAGTTGAAAAGAGAATTTCTCTAGAGGATGTTGATCAATTTTGGGATGTATTTCCCAATGTATTCTCATGGTTTATACCCCTAAGAGAAGTGCAGTTTATTATTAACCTTCTTCTAGGGACTAGTCTTAACTCACTTCCATCTTTTTGGATGTAATAAACAAAATTGTGTGATTTGAATGTTTAGTAAGAGGAGTTAGAGAAAAAAACATTCATATGTCCTTGGATGTCTCCAAGGAATACTATGTTTTGTTTGTAAAAAAAATAGATGGAAACTTGCCATTGTGTTTTGGTTATCGTAGTAGAAACCAGGTCATGATAATGAATTGATATCCTTTTCCATTCATTGATGATTTTTTAGGACAGTTCAAGGGAGATAATTGGTTCTCCAGGATTGACAAGCGATATGAATATCATCAATTTTGGGTGTCCACATGTGTTATTATGAAAACATACATTATATGTAGATATGGACATTTTTAGTATATGTTTATTACCATTGGTCTAGAAAATGCACCCTTGTTTTTAACATCGTTCATAAATTAAATATTTCAAAATTATCTTGATTCATTTATAGTGGTATTTTTGTGATGATATATTGGTGTATTCTAGAAAAAAGGCGGAGCATGAGAATAACATGGATATAGTGATGGGGATCTTGAGAGATCACTGATTATATTCCAAATTGTCATTGTGTGATTTTTTGTTACAAAAGGTTCATTTTCATGACCATGTTATTTCAAAGAAAGGTGTTTTTGTTGGACCATAAAATATAGGGGCTATTACATCATAAAAAACACCAAATAATGTATTCGAAATATATATTTTCCTTGGTTTAGTAGTGTATTATCAGCATTTTGTTTGTGACTTCTTTTGATTAGACTCACCAATTTTAGATATGAGATGGACGAATGATCAATTTTAATGGAATGAGTAGTGTCATAAATCATTTAAAGAGAATAAGGGTGTCATTTCATCATCAACAATCAAGGTTTTTCAAGATCCATGGGAAGCATATGTGGTGTACTGTGACACATCAGGATCATGGTTAGACTTTGTCTTCATTAAAGTGGATCATGTGGTTGTGTATTGATCATGGTAGTTAGTTTGTCCAGAGAATATCTACTAAAAAAATATTTGGAGTTGGAGAAAGTGGTACATGACAAGAAAATGTGGCATCATAATATCTTAGTTGATATATTAATAGTGTTTACCGATTCGAAGAGTTCAGATAATATTTTCTCCCAATGATATTTGTACATGAGGAAAAAGATATGTATATGTATATCTAGATGTTATGCCTTGGCATAATGTACACAATGAGTAAGGGAAATTCGACAGCAGATAGATTTAGTAGGAAATTGTTTACATAGGGGGTGAAATAAGAATTTGATCAGTGTTAGTTGATGTCTGTTGTAGCAAACATGTTGATGGAATGTGATGAATGAGGGTACATATCATTTTTCATTCTGGTATCAATGGTTCTTGACAAGGTTTTCTTAGATAAAGAGGCACATATGTGTAATTCCAAGTGTATGGTGATGAGTAAAAACCTAAATGGTGGTGAGACTATTGAGGGCATGGAACTGAATGCATGTTTTTTTGGATTGGATGGAGGTAATGGTGGATTTTTAGGAGAATAATATATGGTCCTATCATTATTCTAGATGGGATGCCCATATTGGAATTATTATATTGAATAGGGAGTTCAATGTAAATTTTTGGTGGGATAGTTACTTTTTTCATAGTTTATTTCAAGATGCTTCACTTGTCATCAAGTCAAGGAAGAGCATATGTGGATGGATGGTATTTTTTAATCATCATCTATACATGTCTTGATGTTGAAATAGAGAACGATGTATTTTGTTAAATGTTTATAAATAATAGTAAAGAAGAATGATGAGATTTGGGTGAGTGTGGATCAACACACAAGGTTGTCCCATTTCATCCATAATCATGAGTATCATATGGTGGAGGATCTGTATGAAATATATATCCATGAGGTGGTATAGAGTAATGGTGTTCCAATTTTTTATTGTATCATATATATATCTAAGATTCAAATTTTTTTTGGAAAACCTTACAACAATCCCTTAGGACACAATTCATAATGAGTTTAGTGTAACATCCTCATAACGATGGGAAATGCACGAGGGATGTATAAACAATGGAATATATGTTATGGGATGGTGTGATGAATTTTTATGGCTTATGGGAGGAGCTATTTCCATTGGTGGAGTTCTCAAATAATAAATCCAATCTATTCTCGATACATAGGGATCTGTTTGATGCTCTGTATGGGAATCCATGTCAATCTACAATTTTTTGGGTGGAAATCGGTGAGACCTCAAGGGTTTCATCATTCCTTTTCTATGAGATAACAAATATGATCAAGTTTATTACGAAGATTTATTAGAGTCAAAAAATGATATGGGGACCATGTTCGATGCTCTTAGTCATTCGAGGTGGGTGATCATGTGTTATGGGGAATTTCTCTTATACTTTGATATCATCTGTTTGGAATGTTGTGTATGTTATCCCCAAGGAATGTTTTCCCCTTTTAGATACCTGAGTGGGTTTGGAGAGGTCTATTATTGATTAGTTTCATAACCATGGTTTTTTTTGCTACACAATGTGTTTGATGTTTCTCAGTTGAATAAGTATCAGCTCTTTCCAGACCGTTTTACATTATGGGATCGTGTCGAGATAGAGTTGGATTTTTTTTTCGGTGCATGTTCCATAAAGAATGATGGATATGTAATATATATTATTCCCTGGTGAAAGAATTGTTCTAGTTCGGGTTGGTGGGAGCATATTTAGGTGAAACCATGTAGAACCCCCAGGTAACCATGAATCATGAGGCAGTGGGATTCACACATTTTCACATGGATTTTCAAACCATGTGAGGAAACCTTGAGGGGAACCCTTTGGACAGTAGCAGGAGCACAGTTAGCTCACAATTGGTCCAGCTGTGCAAGCTAACCACACAAGGATATATATGGGATTTTAAAAAACATATCACTCATTATTTGAAATATATCACCCCAACTTCCACCTACTCAAATATCACTCATTAGTTACTGTTCATAATGGTAAAGAGGCCCCCCACTAATTTTGGGAGTGATTCAAAGGGGTTTCATGGTGTGGTGAATGGGGTTCTTCTCTGGTAAGTAGCCTCTCTTTCTTGCTACATGGTTTTTTATAGATCTAGTTCTCCATCTCTCTTGGTTGTATAGATAGACATACGTCACATATAGATCTAGTATTTTTTTCCATAAAATGATGATAATTTGGATTGAAAATATTAGTAAATATATCTAGTGTAGTTTTTGGTATTTTTAGTCAGATTTGTTGGGTGGTTTCTTGATGGTGGATTTCACCAAAACCCCAAGGAAGGTGGCTTCTCTATAAACAACATTTTTCTTGAACTAGAATCCATGTATTCAAGTAGTTGTTTTTTCTTGAATTTGGTTGTTGTTAGGATGTGAAATTTTTTATAAAAATTATTTTATTAATTATTTGTCGATTTTGGGGAAAATGGGGTATTATCGTGAAATGATTATGATGTTATATTTTAAAAAGTAGATTTTAAATTCAGTTCCATGGGTGGTTTTTTTAAAATATATTTTGATTATGGTTTTCAATAAAATGGGTGGTCTTATTGGAAGGTAATGTGGAATGGATAAAGTACTATTGGTTTTTTTGGGTTGGAAATGGTTGATTTCATAATATTGTGGCCTTAGTGTTTTATATGAATGTTTATTGGTTAAGTATACTTACACTTTATTGAAATAACTGTTAAGTGGGTGGGTATAGCCACTATAAAAAATTGATGGGTAGTTGATGGAATGGTTACCATCATTTATAAGTGGGTGGTAAGTTCCACTTTATTGGGAAATTAGTAAACAATATCGGATGAGAAGTTCCACCATTATTGTTACATTGTGTTGAGTGTCTGAAACATTATTATTAGGTTTTGATTTTGTGTGTGGATATTAAAGATGAAAATGTTGTTATAATATGTGATGATAAAAGAGATTATGTATGGTTTGTTGGATTTCCTTTGTATTGTGTGGATTTGGGTGAAAAATGGCTAGGTAAGGATGTATTTCACTTTCAGTTAATTGTTGCACTATTTAATATATATATAAATAGATTTATATAAATTTTCTAATGGTACTATCCTATAGGAATGTGTAGGGATGTAATTTATGAAAAAATTATAATTATTTTTACTTAATTCCATCTTTTTCACTTAGGTTCTTTTGTAGATTTCTAATTCTAGGATTCATGCAATGGTTAAGCATATAATATTTATAGCGGAACATCATGATGCTTGAGCAGTATAATGGTGCTTGGATCATGGTTCATGGTGTGGATATGTAGAGTGTGTCATTGTTTCATTTGTGTCTTCATGGTGAGTCATTATCTTGGTATTCTTATTTTAGGTCTTTCTTTACTTAATTTTTTTTGTTTTTGAGAATTGTTATTGATGAATTTTTTGTGTGGGTTTCTCTTGGTAATGTGTTATAATGGTTTATTTTTATGAGAAGAATCATGTAGTTGTGGTCGGTTATGAATTGTTTTTTTGGATGGTTTTATGATAAGGTAAAACCAATTCCAAGTTATTCTTCATTCCCTCAACATTTATTTCCATCCATTGGCCCCTTGGAAACGTAATATAATGTAATGTTGCTACTCACAGCCTTCTGAAGCCAATGTGGAAGGGGAAGGACATTACATCACCATAGTTAAAATTCTTCTTATAGGAAGGGTGTTAGTTTTCTACGAACCTCCATTTATTGATCCTTGCATTGAATTAGTTACCACTTTTTCTTTAGTTTTTTGTTATGTGGATCTCAAACCTATTGTTAGAATTTCATATTCAAATTCTTCTCCCAATGAAGATAATTAATTAGTTCATAGTCTTCTAGAGTGTGTGGAAATCATGGACAATGTTGAAATCATGGAAAATGATGCATTTAATTAATGATAAAATGATTAGCATTCATATTTTTGTGATTTATATTATGAAGAAGATCGTGGGGGATATCCTAGATGGTTTGTCTACATTGGACATTTCCACTATGATTTATCCTTCTTCTACTAAGGAGTATACCTGTTTTTATTATAGTAATGTATAACATCTTAATAAATTTAGTAGGATTGGATTTTCATCAGTATGTCAAATTAATCAGTAATAATGTCTTATGATTCTTGAATTTTCCATGTCTAATGATGTTGTGTGGATCGACATGTTTTTGGAACCCTACATCAAATGAGGCTAATAAGACCACATAGTCCTGATCCATCTAGTACAAATTATTAGGACAAGAAGAGAATATATGTTTTTTTTAGTCCTTTAGTTCCATAAATTAAAGATCCTACTACATCTAGAATGATTATAATCATTATTGTACCTCCATTTAAAAAAAAGAATTAGTTTTACCCCATTCTAATTGATAGGTTCATTGACTGGTATTTAATATTTTTATAATTTGAATATATATTTTTTATTTAAAAAATTGATGAAATACATCACTATTTCTTCATTATGGATATATTTATTAGTGATTTTTTTTCATTTTCTTTGTATCATGATATTTTACAATAAAACTCATTAATTCCATATTATAATATATAGTTTTTTCCACAGACATTAATAGTTCATAACACTAATGTGACATTAAATTAAGTTTTACATATCCAATCCATCTTTTTTAACAAAACAATGAGGAGAAGATTCTACCTATCAATAAATGAGAGAATTAACTAACTAGAAGAATAAGAACATTATTTTCAATGATATATATCTCATATATAAAAGTTATTTTATACCATTATAGAATTTCATTTTTATCAAATGGAATATGTAACAGGTTTTTGGATCATAAAATAGTGTTCGATTGTTGGACTAAAAATTTTCATCCACCATATCCTGTGTATTTTATGTTTGGATGATCTCATATTCCTATCATACAATGTTGATGTTCTTGTTTACTAATTATTTTCATTAGGATTTATACTATTCTATGGTTTCTATAGGATAGTTTTATTATTTAGGAATTAAATTTGTATTTTACAAGAATCTACCTTTTCTGGAAAATAATCTACTTGATGATTTTGGATACATGGTGAAATTAGATGTAATGAGGAATTTGATACGTCAATCAACTATGTATGAAAGAAGCCCAATCATTCACCTACCCAACTGAATCACCTACATTGAAATTTTGTACATGAAAAATATCTCCAATGTGGGATGTCAACTACATATATAATTTTGTTATTTAAAATAGTTACATGGAGTAATGAGTTTATTTATCACCTATGTGGTGAAATTGGCTATGAAATATAAATCAACTACATCAGTCTCATCTTTGTGAGTAAAAATAAAAAGTGATTCAATTTAGCTACATTAAGGAAATAGTTTCTAGAAATTCAAATATAAAATTCTCAATGTCATGATTCATGGTGTTACTAATTATTATTGAAATACATGAGTGATATTTTAAGGGTATTATATGATATTTATATTCATTATCACCCCTTTATTATAAAATTGATTTTAATGAGATCCTTGTATGTATAATGAATACAAATACTATGATATTTTATTGGTCTCTACTATTTATGAGGTATTTCATGGAAATGGACCTGACACTTATCGTTTATTCTCTGGATCAAGTGTGATTATTTTAAATAAGAAGTAGTGTTAGATTTTAATGGTTAATATTTTGAAGTAGAATTTTTTTAAGTGAGAATAAATATTTAAAATTAAGAAACTATGAAAATAAGAAAATATTAATAACTCATTGTATAAAACTCTCTAAAACTAAAACATGCTTTATATGGTGATTAGGAAGACGAATTATCATCTTGTTAGATGTGATTACATAAAATCCATACTAAGTTAATATGGTTATAATTGAGATATATGTCATTTAGATCATCCTTCTTAGTGATCAATTAATTTTTATCAGTTGTATCTTACATATGTATTATTATATTTAAAAAAACATCTATTTATTAACATTCATTTGAAAGGATCATTCAATGATGAAATTTTGAGGATACTAATTTTTAATCCTTTCAAGAGCCTAGTAAAAATATACTATGATTTTACTATGTTTCTAATACATTCACTCAATTATACAGTCTCTTTTAAAATGATTGTGGAGTGGACTATGGGACTTCGGTTCCATGAAACTCATTGAGAAACAATGTTTGTTTCTCTTCTTAGTTAGTGTACTTCTTATTCATGCATTTCAAAATAAAATATTATAGCATAATCGTAAATTTAAGTGAATATTATTTCTATGGATGAAAAATTAAAGTAGCCAAATTCACCAACCGTTTGTTTCTCTGTATGGTCAGTATCCACCAACAATATTTTTAATGTTATTAATTATTTCTAGTAACACATTATTTTAGATTATTTAGGTTACCTAATTATTTATTTTCAATACATTAAGGATTCAAGGATTAATATTTTTTCAAAATTACAAATATCTCTAATATCATATATCAAGTATCTTACTACCCTATTAACATATATGATATTTTTTGATAGACAATATAATTTCATAAACATTATTTGAATTGTATCTAATATTAGGTATCAAATATTTCATATATTATTAAAAAAATACTAGTTTAGGAGAGTTATGTGTAAATAAATATCCCAATAAATAATTATTTTTTTCAAATACGAGGAAATTGGAAATTTATTTAAAGACTATATTTTATAATAAAATATAATATTATTACCTATGCACTAAAATTTTCAACTAAAACACTATAAAATGTAATTGGGTCTCATGAATAAAATTAGTAGACCCCCTTGACAGATATGAAATAATTTATAGAAAAAACACCACAATTGAATAATAATTAAGAAATCACATTTGGAAGAAAAAAATTCAATAAAAAATAATAGTCCCTATATTATTGTTGAAAATATATATATTAAACTTTTTTGAACCCTTATGCAAATTTAAATGCGATAAAATATAATAGATAAAAATTTCATTGATATTAAATTAGACAAAATACAATTTTATGGTTAACCTGTTTGGAGAATACACCATAATATAACCAATATTGTTGGGTTAGATTCCAATGTACACTCTATTAGTAAATTCAGCTCATGAAGATGGTGGAACAATAATTTTTTCCCCAATGAATGAAAACCATTGATTTATTTACACAACAAATCATGACTAGATGAAAAATCCTCCACCCATGTACAATAAAATATTGTACCAAATTTATATATATATAAACATATTGGAAAACTCCCCAAACCATACCAAGATAACTATGAATTAGAACACCTTTTCATACCCTAATTCCAACATTTTACCAAAAAACATACAAGAAAACAACTCTCTTATAGGTTACCAAACTAAAAAAACCACTAATCATTTTAACAAAAATCATGGAAGAAATTATGAAACATTGATGAAGTTATTTAATAATGAGAATATTCTAGAGTTTAATCTAAGACAACTTTATGTATAAAGAAAATTGAATCAAAGATTTCTTACTATAAACAAAAATATCCTATTATAAGAAAAATGATAATATAACTAGATTTATTGATTTAAAATATATCCAACCATATTTTACAACAAGATAAGTGGTGAAAAATTCATAATGATCCAATGTTCATTGTAATATTTTAATATTAATGATTTATAGAAAAAATAATTAAAAATAATTAATGGCTATAATTAATCTTGAAATAATTTATAGAGGAAACTTGACATTCAAAAACATCAATGTATATTCTATTTTTAGAACATTTATATGAAAGAAAAAAATCAAAATAAATAGTATTACATCATCATACATAATTAAATAGATAATCATCTACCAATATACATATTATAAATCTAGTTTCTTTGGTTGAATGTTCTATAGCATAATATGTTATATTTCTAATTATTTTGAATCAATAAAGTAAAAAATACTCCATTAATATCTGATATATGAAAATATTATCTACCAATTTTTCACTCTGTCAGCACATTATTACAATTTAAAGAGATCACATTGTTGTTCCTTAAATTTTTTAATCCCATAAACACAAAATCAATGTATGTTTTATTATGATTTTCATAAAGGTATAACCATACATATAATATTGATTATCAAAATAGACCATATGTAATTATTTTAGAAAAAACATTCTTTTACATAAGTGGAATGATTATACAATTATTGGTTTTAATGAAATTTATATTTCAAAAATAATTGTTGTTATAAGGAGGGGTAATTATATTCCAATAAATAATTGATTTTCATAAAATTATTTTACTAGACTTGATTAATCAATTATAAATGAATGTAATCATTTTAATGATAATTCTAGGATGTATTTAATAAATAAAAAATATAATTATTTTTAAATAGAACTACTCTAACCAAATTGTTAAAATAAAACAATTTTTTGTTAATATTGTATATATTTCCCACCATGCATGAAGGAAACGATGAATATTTTTTAGATAATAACATAACTTTGTGTAATTTTTTAGTGTTATTTTTAGATATTTAATTATTTATTTATAGTTATTTACAGACTTTTATGTGTATTTAAGGAGTTTTGATTTAACTTTTTTAGATCGAAAAATTATTATGTCTTGATGAAATTTTGTGAAACTTTTATATAATAATCATGAAATATTCATATGATATTTGGGGATATTTTCTGATATTTTACATTTGATAAGATATTTTAGAGATTATTAATATCTTTGACAATGATTTGAAGGAAATATTTCAAATTTAAGACATTGAATTTTATTATATATTTCATAAGATAATAATGGTCATCATATAGAATATTCTTATCTTGGAAAATATTTCAGTTAGAAAATGATATTATTAAGATCATTAAAAAAGGTTCATATTATATTTAATCAATGTAGGATTTTAATATAAAAAATTATTTTTATATCTATATAACAATTTTTACTTTGTAAAAAATCATAGAAGGTGTAAAATTATATAATTACCTAATTTTAGGAAAATCATAGAAGGGATTTTTCCTATATTAATCCTCATGGATTTAAACATCATAAATATCAAAAAGTTGTTGTGAATAAACCTATTTTAGATAATTATTTTTGGAATCAAGGTTATTCATTTCTAAGAATGGATGTTGTTTTGTGTTTGGTGTCAATCTTCACATGGATGACTAGGGAGTTTTCAAGAAATTGGGACAAAATTTTGAGGCGAAATGCAGTATTGAAGGTGACATAGATTCCCAATGATTTAAAAAAATTTGGTCCTTAATATTGGGAGTTTGTTATTCGCAAACAATAGTTTTTTATATTGGATTGAGTGGTATGTGAAATGATAAATAAAATTGGAAAATTATGTGGACCACATTCGTAGGAACATAGACTGCGTACCATGTTTTGGGAGTGGTTTCGGAAATCATTCCAGGTTGTGGGAGGGGTACATATAGTGGTCCATAGTGCTGTGTGCGAAGCTGAAAATATTTCATAGAAACAGTACGCGGTGAAGGAATGAAGTACACCAAATATTAAATGTTGAAACGATAAACGGTTCGCAGCGATGGTATGTGGTGAATCCATGTAGTATGTGTCGTGCTGAAGGATGGCGTGATTATTGTAGTTCGCGAAACCGGAGGGTACATGGTGGTGGAAAACCATACACAAATGTAGTTCTGTATAATGTGAAGATTGTTCAAAATTGAAAATTTGGGTATATTCATTTTTCAAATTTTACAGTGTTATGTGCCTATTTATGTACCAATAATCCCATTTGTTAAGAGATGAGATTAGAGATTAAAATTTCAGGAAAAAATCTAGTAAAGTTATAAGTGGTATATGGAAGAGAAGCTAGTACGCAGAGAGAACAATGTGCATAAGGAAAAAATTATGTGAAAAAATGTGCAATTTAGAGATGAATATCTCGCCAATAAGTGATGAAGCAAGGCATCACATACAATAGGGCGTTATGTGGAGAAGCTATGCAGTACGCAGAGGAATGTAGAACGAAGAGCAGAGAGTTTCACCATGAAGTTGGATGGTATGCATAAATAGTAGTGGTATGAGAAGGTGGTGTTCTACACACCACACCTGAAACACATTATGCGGAACACCTAAGGAATCCTAAAAATTAGCAAAATCTGTTTGTGAAATTAAGTTCCATAAAATATGACTATACTAAAAATTAAATTACATCTTTGGGTTATTACGAGACTTCAAAATAGCATACACTTAAATATAAGGATTCATGATTTAATGATAAACTAATGAAGCGACCACTATATCGATAAAATGAGTGAAGATTCTTCCAACGCAGTGGGGAACGAGGAGTCAGTGTAATTCCTTAGAGGGACAGAGTGTGCATCACTAAAACATTGGGAAGGAAGTGTATCAGGCATTGAGTGGCTGTGGTAAACACATTTTTTCAAAAACTTCTAATGATTAGTGGTTTTAGGTATAACTAACACACTGTCGGTGTATTCTCCTTGGACATAGCCCTTAGTGGTCAAATAATAAAGATTGATGTGTCATTACTTTTCATGTGATTGTTTATTTTATGCACTCCCTCGAAAGACTAGTTTAACAGGTTTCTACCAATGTGGGAACCCAATCCATATATTTAAATGAAAAATTTGACACCCAAATTCACGCCAACCCTCAAATGGTGTTTCACGGTCCTTCAAGTTGTATTAGAGTTTAAAGGTTTTTGGTGTTAAAACTATCCTATTTTTCTAACATGGAGAATATAGTTAATGTCAGATGAGTTACATTGTTTTAGTGGAGGTAACATTCAAATATGGAAGAACAAGATTAGATCTCTTCTAAGATCTCTTAGAATTGATGTACTTTTTCCACTACCCATGGAATTTAGGTCACAGGTCCAACCAGTCTATCTGTGACAGATACATACATGAAAATGCTGGTTGATGATGAAAATCACTGAATGCCCAACGAGAACTCTTTCTGACCTTATATATATGAAGGTGATGAACATTATGTCAGCATATTCTATGTGGGAGAAACTGGATAAAATTTTAGAAGTTGAGAACAATGTGAAGGAGGCGAAGCTCCATGTTTTAAACAACGTGTTTGATGATATGAAGATACACCCTAATGATAATGTAGATTCTTACTTCAATAGAATTACTAATGTTGTAGGGGAAATTCGAGGGCTTGGAGAAGAGATCAAAGTTATTAATATTGTAATGAAAACTATGAAAATACTTCCACCCATTTATTATTCAAATGATTCAGCTCTTGAAGAAATGTATATTTCCAAACATTCTCTTGATGTTCTGCTGAGCATCCTGGTTGCATATGAGATGAGACTCAACCTTGAAGATGCAATGAATCATGTAAGTAGTGAAATGGCATTAATATACACAAAAAAACCGAAAATTTTAGGAGACTTTTTTAATGAAGATGATGTGTAATAAAATTTATTTCTCTCATATACAAGAAACTCAATAAGGGAATAAAGAAATTTGAAGGAAATCTACCTCTGGCTTATTTTAGCTGTGTTAGAGTTAGTCACATTGCATCTCATTTCCTAATAATGTTTTATGATAAAGATAGAAAATAAGGACAAATTTCAAATCCTCAGAATATGTTTTTCAAAAATAGAGACTAAAAATATGGAATGTAATTTCAATGAAAGAGTTTTTTATGAATAAGAAGACGATGAAAATGACCTCTTTGCGGAAGATGAACTGGAATTCAAATCTGGGAACCATGTATCCAAGATGGATACCATTTAAAAGTTAGATCCATTTTTAGATAAATAATGAGATAATTAGTTTACTACTAAATCCCTTCTACGTTGCAACATATGGATGCTTTGGTACGAATGAGAATAAATGTATGAGATGCAATAAGTGGAATGAAATGGTGGATGAATATTCAATATATACTTATAAGCTAGATGTGGAAATTGAATTACTCTAAGTACTCTTAAAAGTAAAATAATAAATCCTTGAAATTAATGATGATGTTTTTCTAATTAAAACTCATAATTTATGAACAAATAAAGGTGACCTATTACCTTACCACAATAGTGGAGGAGAAGTTAATGAACATTGAGGGACTCAATTATGATGTTTTTACTCTATTAAGTGAACTCAAAAGTGAATCAATTTCAACAGAACCAAAGAATAAAATACTATTTGGAAGGTTCTTGGATTATGTGCTACTAGAGAGATCAAGATGTGGTTCTAATAGATTTGAAAAGATCTTGAGTGATCAAAGACCCGAATGCATTGGAAATAGTGGATTTGGATGGAATGTTGAGATGTCAAATTCAATAAATAATGTGAACCAAAATAAATGCAAGTTGAAAGTTGATCATGTTGAAAAGCCTCCAAATGTACAGAAAAAGAAATCCATGAATCAAAATAAAATGATAATTGAAGATTATCCACACATTTATAGAAATTTTATTCATTATAACTATTTTCTCAAGGAAAAAAGGAATGGGAATAAATGGATGTGAGAAGAAACTTCCTTTCATTAAGTGTCAGATTTGTGGATATTTTGGTCATACCATATCATACTATGAAGATAAAAGGAGCTATAGTAATGGGGAAGAGTTAGGAGCTAAAAAAATGAGACCATATTCATATCCTACATATAATAGAAGAAATGATTTCTATGTATATTGTTTTCACTCTTCAAACATTTTCCATAATGATGTGTATTGCAGGTAGGGTAATGAGGGGATAAATTTTTTCAATACTTAGAGATGAGACAATAATCATCAAACAAATTATTTTTTCTATTTCAAATAGGTTTGCTCCACGAGAATTGTAATTTGAATATGAAGAACCCATTTACAAGGAAGAGTGAATTTAAATACCATCATTGTCCTATGCTAAATCAAATATCTCTTGGATAGAAAAATGGAAAATTGAAAAATCCAATTTTTTAGAAGTATCCCTCAAAGCTACAATACTAAACTGCCCCTGGATTCCATATAGTGGATGTTCATCTCACGTGACGAGTAATGCAAACCTATTAAAGAATGACAAAAACGGTTAATGAAACAATGAGGTTAGGTAATGATTGGGATTTGAAAATAAAAGCACTGGAAGTACCGAGCTAGCTACTAGAGATATGATGAAAACAAAAGACATTTTTGTGGATGATCTACATCAAAATCTTCTTGGTGTGATTCATCTCTGCGACACAGGTATTATTGTAACAATCAATCAGAAAGGTTGTACAATAAAAATAATTCTAGGCAAATATCTCATGGAATGATGTAGAACAGATGAAATCTTATATCACGTTGAAAGTTAATAGAACATTTGCTACTTAATAGTTGATGTGGAAAAAAACTTATCGAATCAAATATTAGGGAAAATCAATCAGCATGACATGGAAAAAATATCTAAGATGAAAATATTCCTGGATGTTTTTAATCTGAATCATGATTAGTAAAATACTTGTGATGCTTTCTTGTGAGGGAAACTAGTATGAAGTTCCTATCGGAAAAGAAGAAAAGAGAATCGAATCTCCTTGACCTCAACCATACAGATGTATGTGGCACAATAATTATTGTTGGAACACCTGTAGAATGGTACATTTTTATTTTCATAGATGGTTATAGTAAAATGGAATGTCTAAATTTTGTACAAAGGAAGCAAAATTTCTTTATTTTAAGAAAACCTATCATCGAATCACCTATAATGATTCTGGATGGAAGATCAAAGTCCTACGGTCATAAAATGGAGGGGAAATACATGCACATAGATTTTGAATACAGCCCAGAGAAGCCTGGGATACAACATGAGGGGGAAGATATTAGAACTCTATAGAAAAACGGAGTTGTTGAGTGTAGGAATCGATATGTAAACCACATTACCGGAACTATACTATTTGAGAGTCATATTCCTTAACATTACTAGAAATAGGTAATACTAGCTGTACTGTATATTAAAATTTGAACAGGTCTATATATGGGTAAGACAAAGACAACTTGTGAATTATGGAATGGAAGGAATCCCACATTTAAATATTTTCATGTTTTTAGAAGAAAATGTTATATCTGAAACAAAGAATTAAATCAAGAGAAGTATAGAAACAATTCTGATGAGAGAATATTTCATGGATACTCAATGAACACTAAATCCTATAAGTTTTTCAATAATCCCTTGTGAAGAATTGTGGAATTTAGTAAGGTAAATATAGTTGAAGAAAAAAACATGAATACTTCAAGGAATTCTTATACTGATGTGATTTAAGAGGAGGAAGAATGTGATCATGGAAAAAATGTTAATAAAGAGGTATAAAAAATTGTAAAAAACACTCAAGAGTCAAATCATTATGTAGACTAAGAAGAAGAGTCATAATAAGAAGCCATTGTAGGAGATAATTAGGTCGAACCCCAAAGGAGAAATCGAAGAGAATTATTTGATCAGTAAAACATTATTGGGGATCCGAATGAACATACATAGATAATTTGAATGATAAATAATGAAAAATATTCATTTCTATCTATTGTGAAACCATTCTCATTTTAATATGCTTAAAAGGACGAGTCATGGGTTAAAGAAATGAATAAAGAGTTAGATCTGATTGAGAAAATAAAAAATCGGATGTTGTTTAAAGACCATAAGATCATAATGTGAGTGGTACGAAGTTGACTTTCAAAAACAAATTTGACAAACATGAAAATGTTATCAAAAATAAAGAGTGAATAGTTTATAAAATATATGAGAAAATCGAAGGTTTTGATCTTTTGGATAAATTTTCTCCAATAGAAAGACTGGAGTCAATGAGGCTATTCCATTCCATGGTAATCAAAAGAGGTTATAATGATTATCAAATTGATGTCTAGAAAACATTAATAAATGGTGTACTAAGAGAAAACGTTTACATTGAACTACCTATGGGGTTCTTACTTGGAAATGGTGAAATTAAGGGTTTTCAAATACATTAATGCTCTTTATTGTCTAATATCGGAATCACGGGCATGGTACTCTCGATTAGACACTTATATAAGAAAGCGGGATTTTAAAAGTGGAGAAGTGAATGACTATATTTATGTGAAAAACTATCAAAAGGATTAGTAAATGTAATTTTTAAATGTCGATGATAGTATTTTTGGGGGAAGAAGATATAGATCAGGGGATGAATTTTCCAATCACATGTAATCTAAATTTCAAAAGTCCCTGATTGGGGAACTCATGTAAATATTTAGGTTTTTAGGTACTTCAAATGAAGGAATACAATTTCATTTCTCAGAAAATTCATACAGGTGAGATTTTGAAAAAATTCAACATGAATGATTCCAAACTAATGACGACATTGATAGCATTTGGATCAAGGATCAGGAAGCATGAAGAATGGACTTTTATTGATCCCGCCATGTACAGAAGAATCATTGGAGTGTACTGTACCAGACTGTGATATGACCATATATTGTCTTTTCAACATTCCAAGTGGAGCATAATTAGAGTAATCCAATTGAAGAACATATGGGGACTGTGAAAATAATCATGATATACATTCAAGGTACACATAATTATGGGAAATACATTGTAGTGGGAAAAGATATTGAACTATCAGCATTTTCTGATTCCTACTGGACTAGATATGTAGTGGATAGATAGTCTACCAATGGTGAAACATTATAAATTAAAAATAAAAGTGTGGGATGGTTAGGAAATAAATATGAAAGTACTTCACTTACTACCACTAAAGATGAATATATATCTACTATCATGGTGTTCACCTAGTTACGTTGGATAAACTAGTAACTCATTGACAAGGGTGATTAGGTGAAACAACCAATGGTGATTTAACCTGATAACAAGATCATAATTGGTCATATTACGAATCATGTTAATCATTCTCATACAAAACATATTGAATTTAGATAATAAATCATCAAGAAAAGAAGATGAATAAGGTGTGATCAAATAGACCATGTGGGAACTGATCAACAAGTGGCTGACACAATGACCAATCTATTGTTAGCAGCTGTGTTTGAGAAACAACATTCTATCCTTGGTGTTTAGCCACCTCTCATTGCATAACGTGGTTATGATTTTTCCCACTCCACAACTATTTTATCTTTGTTAATCTATTTGGGGATGGTTTTTAGGTTCATGGGGGAGATACGATCCAGGGGAGTATGTTATGAACTCTACAATGTTTAAATAACCATTCATTGGGTGTATTTACATTGGTGTGGAATGTATATATTCAATAGATAGTGATATGTTTCTTTTTGGGTAATGTAATTATGGAGAATAAAAACATCCAAAAATGAATCTACGGGGGAGAAAAGGAATGGATGAGCACTCAATTAATGTCCATTATCTTGTTTTATACACCGAGCACTACTCAAATAGACATAGAGTGATAAATGTGTTGTTTCTTAATAGTTCAAGTATTGATAGTGGCATTCACATCACTGAATTTATCTGGAGATTACCAACTAACCCATACGAGGATATTGTTTGAATGAGGTTTGTTTTTTGCTAATAATAGAGTTTGGTTTTTTTCTATCTTCTAATGGATGATTAGGGATTTTTTAAGGAATGGGTTCAATCATATGTGGATAAAATTTGTATTGAAGGTGGAACTGTTTCTATGTTTTTACCAATATTTTAGGCCTCACAGTCAGGAGTTTGATTTTGGAAGACAATTTTTTTCCAATAGGAGTGAATGGTAAGATATACATTAAATAAAATTGGTTAAATAAGGGATATGTATACCACAAAATGTGGATTGAATACCATGTTCCTTGAATGGTTTGCGGCCACATTACTGGTAGTGGGATAGGTACAGAGAGAAGGGCATGGAGCAGTGTGCGGAACCAAAAATATTTTGTTGAAAAAGTACTTGGGGAAGTAATGTGGTACGTAGAATGCTTAAGGTTGAATCAAAAAATTGTTTGCATAGATGGTACTCGGTGAAGGCATGTGGTACGTTGAGTGTCAAAGGTTTGCGGGATTTTTTTAGTTCGCGAATAAGTGTGGTACCCAATGGAGGCTAACTCTCCATAGATGGAGTTCAGTGTACATTGATGATTTCCCCACATTAAATATTTTGGTAAATTGGATAAGCCAAATTTGTGGAGTTACATGCCTATTTATGGAACAATAATATACTTTGTTCAGATATGGGATTAGAGATTAAAATATCCATAATAAATGAGGAAATTTTTGACAAAGTATGTAGAGGAGGTGATGGTATATGCAGAAAACCATCCGCCAATGGAAAAAAAATTGTGGAAGAAAGTGCAATTATTGGAGGGAGATATTGCAGTACACGATGGAGTAAGACAACACACAGAGAAGGGTGGTACATGGAGAATGTGAGTTGTACATGATGAAAGGTAGTAAGTGATGCAAGGCCTATTATTAAAGAGGTGTATGGTACAAAAAAACAATAGTGGTACGTGTAGGAGGTGGTCTGTGCACCACACACAAAACACCATACACAAAACACCCAAGGAAGCCTAAAAATTGACCAAATCTGTTTTTGAAAATACCTTCCACAACATATTAGTATACAGAGAAAAAAGTTACATCTGTGGGTGATTACAAGACTGAAACAGAGTATCCATTTATTGTTTAGGATGCATGATTTAATGCTAAAACAAACAATCAACCTACATGTTGAAAATCTGGTTGAAGATTCTTCCAACAGAGTGAGGAAGGGGGAGTTAGAGGAAGTGATCTGAGGGACGTAGTGTGATATCCATAAAACCATGAAATGGAAGTGTTCCTGGAATACAGTGTCTGTGAATAACATTTTTAAAGCACAACTTGTAAAGAGTAGGGGTTTCTGGTATGACCAACACACCTTCAGCATATGATCCTTGGACGTAGCCCTTCGTGGTGAACCTAATGAAATTTTTGTGTCATTGTTTTTCATGTTATTTTTTATTTTCTGATCATCCTCTTTAGAATGGTTTAACAGGTTCCATCCAATGTGGGAACAAGATACATACATTTAAAAGAAAATGTTGACACCTAGATTCACCCCTCCACTCTCAGGGTGTTCCGGGTTCTTTCAAACATTACCTCTAATTATTTTGGTATAAGATCAGCTAGAAAATTTGGTTTTGTTAATGTTGTGCCACAATGTTCAATGTATTTATAAGAATCATAATGAATATGGTAAATAAACAAAATATATTTTAGTGATTCTATGAGAAATGGTATGTAATAAAATATTATAAGTGTTTAAAATATTTTTTTAAAATTTTATACAACAGACCATGCCAAAGGTATAGTTACTAACATTATTAATCAAATGAAATAATCAAATATTTATTAAGGAAATTTCCTCCATGATGTGTGAGACAAACACTGTAACGACCCGAAATTTTGAATAAATCTTGTTTCCTAATTTTGTGTGTTATTTTATTTTTGATACTCAACAAAAATGTTTCATTTGATAACATGAGTATAATTAAAATGAGACTGTTGGGTTTTGACTGTTATATGACCATTGGTCAATATGACTGCTGGAAACTAAACGTATTGATTATTGTCTCTAAATACAAGTAATCTTGGTTAATTAATATAGAAAGAAGATTCAACGGCCTCACCCAATAGTCTTGGACCGATCGAAGCCCATATAACAGAACATGGGAAAGAGGTAGCACCACTGGGCTTTGCTCTGAACCAAACCCAAGCTGAACTTTATCGTGTGAAGCTAGAATGGAATCGCCTTTGTGAGAAGTTCAAACTGATAGAAATTACTACTCTTGCGATGTTGGCCGAGCCTCCCTTGGATTCTCTCACGTTATCACACCTTACACTTAGGTCCTATGATGGTGTGATAATGGGCTATGTAAGGAGACCATAACTACCTTGTGTAATCCTTTGTTTTAAATAAAAATTTTGATTTCTTCTTATGACGAAGTTTATGAATTTTTAAATGTCCGGATAAATATAGTATGCATATATTTGATGAATTTTAGAAAAAGGATATTTTAAAAATGTTTCGGTAAATCTTAAATAATTAAAAATGTGTATTGATTTTCAAAGAATATTCTTCTACAATTATGTTCAGTGAGAATTTTAGAGTATAATAAGATCAACATGATT
Source organism: Viscum album (assembly GCA_963277665.1). NCBI lineage: Eukaryota > Viridiplantae > Streptophyta > Magnoliopsida > Santalales > Viscaceae > Viscum > Viscum album. The sequence continues at coordinate 2,128,266,492 of OY728150.1, read as the reverse complement.
TTTGATGAATAGTAAATTATGAATATTGATTTTATAATTAGGATTAGTAATGTGTCCAAATGGATTAGTAATCTCACTTAATGAAAGTAGTAAAATGATCTAGGCACCTTGATTAAGTAATGTGATTCAATAAAATGGTTAAATAACGGTTTCATAAATTATTATTCAAGTATTAGTTTTTTCAAATGAATAGTCTTTTTAATAAAAAATTTAATTAAAAATAATTATAAAATTATTTTTATAAAATGGACATTAATTTTGAAATCAGAGTATCGATATTATGTTAAGGTAATTTTTGGGGATTTTTCTGAAAAAATGAATTTTCGGTGAATATTGTATTTATTTAAAAATTAAATTAAAAATATTTAGAAAAGTTATTTTATAAAATGGTGTTCATTTTTGTAATTATACCATCGATATTTTGTTAAGGTGAAATTTTGGGTTTTTTCTGAGAAAGTTGAATTTTCAGTGAATAGTAAAAATACAGTTTTAGGGTTTCGGTATGTTTAATGTCATCATAACTGTGTCATGATGATGTCATGAGATATTTTAAGGTTTGGCCGGCCAAAGGTGATGAATTATTGTATTTTGGGCCCCATGTGGGAAAACTCCATGGTAAATGCCAGGGGAGAGCACATGGTTTTGAGAAAAGCACTTTTGAGGTGTCCCTTGGCCATTAATGCCTTGTCCCCTCACTTTCCCTATAAATACCCACCCTTTCCTCCTTTAGTTTTCACTCCCAACTCTCCCCCAACAATTTTCTGGTCTATTTACCTACCAAGTAGTCCTCCCAAGGTTCCCCCAAGCCCTCAAGGTCCCAGCCATTGAGTTTTATGAGTTACGTTTTAAAGGTAAGGGATCTGACCTCTCTCTTTCTTTTCAAGCAATCTCTTTTATGTCATTCCTTTTATGCTCCATGTTCCTATGTTGGAGGATGTTCTTTTATATTCATTATAATTTCCTTTTTATGTTCATATTATGAGAGACCCCCTCTTACTCTCATCATTTAATTTTATGAATGTTTAAGTGGAACCGTTAGGCTGCCGAAATTTTTGTAACGGATTCTTTCACCCTTCTCATTTTCAAGTTCTATTTTCATGTCAAGTCTTTCAAGTTCTTTTTATTATATTGGGGTATGATATCTATATCTATCATACTGATATTTTATTATCATATGATAAGAGACCCCATTTGATCTCTTCAATTCAGTATTTTGATGTTTTAAGTGGCGTCGTTAGGCTGCCGAATTTTTAAGGGATTTGTTCGCCCTTCTCGTTTTTCAAAGATCAACTTTCATGTCAACTGTTTTAGGTTGCTTTTGTATTATGTTGGGGTATGATCTCTATATCTATCATACTGATCTTTTATGTTCATATGATGAGAGACACTATTTTATCTTATCAAGTCATTTTTGGTTGAAGTTTATGTGACGCCGTTAGGCTGCCGAGTTTTCATAAGAGAAATATTAGTTTTGTCTTCCTTTCACGTTCTTCATTTCATATGGTATATCTTTCAAATTTCATTACCATGTTCATATATCCATAATTATATGTCCCTCTACTGTTTTATGGATCATTTATGAGTGGGTTACCCATGTCCCCTCTCTTTTTAATGTTCTCTAAAACCCCGAAACATAGCTGTTATGCTGCAGAATTTTCATCTCAAAATGCCTCTCTCTTTTCTCAAAATTATTTTATGTTATGAAGTGAATACTCAAAGATCATATTTCTATAGGTGTATTCACATATATATCAAAATTTTCTATTTTAAATTCTGGGATTTACATACATGGGACCCGCTCTCCCCTTCAGTGGGTTTAAAATGACGTAAAGATCATGTCTTTAAAGCAGTTTTTAAAATGTTATGATTTTGAAATGAAACCCATTTATTTTATTCTATATGGGTTATTTATGAAATGTTTGATGATGATATATTTTTATCACATGATAATAAAGGCAAATTTAAGGGTGCGCCCTGATAGCTCTCCAATGCATTGGGTAATGATGTAACCACTAGAGATTACAATTTTCACGATAGCATGGTGAATAACCTTGGTAATTTTCAAATGACACCTTGGGGATGGACCATGGTGATATGTTCATGATTTTCTATGTTAAATGATTTATCCACATCTTCAAGTTATGAAATATTTTATTTTTATTATTAAATGCATCTTGATTCCTTTCTCATGCCTTAAAGTTCTTGTCTTGACCTTATTGAAGTATCTCAAGTTCACATGTAAAATGTTTCTCTTGTTTCCCTTACTGGGCCTTCTACTCACCCCTTCTTTTGATTTATGTCCCCAGGTTATGAGATGCAGTAATGAACCTAGGATGAACTTAAGTAGAAGCCTTTCAAGTGTTTAAGAAGAAAGTTTTATGTTGTTTTCATGTATTATGTTTCTGGTTTCCAAGACACTAAACCTTAAAGATCCTCAGTTTTTTGTAATGTAATGAAAGTTTATGTTATAAAAATGCGGGATGCTATAGTTGGTATCAAAGGATGGTTTAGATATTTGTGGAAATTAGGATATGAAAACATTAGTAATAAGCCTATAGATAAGTTTATATATAGGAAATATTCCTGGTATTTTGGTGAGAATTGAGTAATGGGTTTCCAAGCAAACACATCCCTGTCTGAATACGAGCAGGTAGAGGTGGATCTGGCACAAATGTACATAGGGGTAAAACCCGAAAACACCGCTTTGAGCTAGACTCAAACGGGAAATGGTACATGACAACGAGCCTTGCTACACTCTTGGTTACGACACTCCCGGGGGATATGCTTTGGTAAGTTCATAATCTTATTATGAACCATTATTAAAGGATCAAAGATAAAATAAATTAAAGATTCACATAAGAATATATGATGATGGATAACCTAGTTTGAAACCTAGGGGATCACAAGTTAGGGTATACTTTTCTTCTACAAGTTATCCTTATATGCTTTAAGTTCCTTTTCATGATTATTGGCTAAGTATTTAAGCCCCTAATTATAATTTCTCTTCTTAGTTAATGGTGGGAAATGGAAGAACATGTACCCACAACCAATGTGATAGGAAATGAGACGATTTCCGTATTAAAATGAAAGAAATGATTAGTGGATTAAAATATGGTTATTATTTTGGAAGACATTCACTATTTTGGGGACCCTATATGATCGAGGTAAACAGATTACTACGATATTTTCATTGAGGGGTAAGGTTGACTTATATTTTGAAGAATCAATGAATTTAATGTGAACTTATGGTATTATAGGTTACTTATGGGAATGATTAACCTATCTTGGATAAAATATGTTTAGGTTATCTACTTTTGTTATAAGATGTTAGGAGTGGTTTATGTTGTTTTTAGATGAATGATGATGTTTATTTTGGGAGACTATGTTATCAAGTATTTGGGTTTCAATCTTAGTTTGGGTTATTTTGAGTAATTTTAAGGAAAGTTATTTATGGAATGGTCTATGATGAAGTTTGGGTTGTACCGTGGAATTTTGAAGATTTAAAGAAGTTTCCCTTCCTATGGGATTCTTTCTTTTTGAAGAGTTGTTTTATCTTACCCTTTCTATTTTTGGGATAATAGAAGAAATAGATAGTTAATCTTTAGTGGATTATGTGATTCTCTAGAAGATGATTCTTGTGCTTTTGATGGGACCATGTGTTTTTGAATTCTCATCATTTAGAGAAAAGATTAGTTTTGGTAGAGACTTATTAAAGGCTGAAACTCTACTTAAAGGTAGGTATATTTTCTTATGTTTTTGTTCTATGTAGTAAATTAATTCCTCAAAATTATGAAAAGGAACGTAAAACAAAAACGTTGTTGGTTTAAGTTTCCTACTATGTAATCAAAGACCGTTTACACACATCGTAAGTTTGAGATTTTCTTATGGTTAAATTTCTCCTAATAATGTTTTCTATCACACTCCCCCAAGAACTTGACCCTTTGTTTTTTGATCCATGTCCATGTTTTCCTCCATGGAATCCTAGTATGGGTTAACTCGGGTGACCTTTGTACTTCCTTTTCTTTCTTTTAAAGTAATAGTGTTACTGAATCTTTTTCCGATGTGGGACTTTCAATGAAATTTCAAAACCCAATTTTAAAAACAAATTGCGAGGAAACAATTTCCTAAGGGGGGAAGATTGTAACAACCCGAAATTTTGAATAAATCTTGTTTCCTAATTTTGTGTGTTATTTTATTTTTAATAATCAACAAAAAAATTTCATTTGATAACATGAGTATAATTATAATGAGACCATTGGTTTTTGAATGATATATGACCATTGGTCAATATGAAAGCTGGAAACTAAACATATTGATTATTGTCTCTAAATACAAGTAATATTGGTTAATTAATATAGAAAGAAGATTTGATGGCCTTACCCAGTAGTCTTGGACCGATCGAAGCCCATCTAACAGAACTTGGGAAGGAGGTAGCACTACTAGGCTTTGCTCTAGACCAAACCCAAGCCGAACTTCATCGTCTGAAGTTAGAACGGAATCGCCTCTATGAGAAGTTCAAACTGATATAAATTACTACTCGTGCGATGTTGGCCGAGCCTCCCTCGGATTCTCTCACCTTAGCACACCTTACACTTAGGTCCTATGCTGGTGTGATAAGGGGCTATATAAGGAGACCGTAACTGCCTTGTGTAATCCTTTGTTTTAAATAAAAATTTTGATTTCTTGTTATGACGATGTTTATGAATTTTCAAATGTCCGGATAAATATAGTATGCATATTTTTGACGAATTTTAGAAAAAGGATATTTTAAAAATATGTAGGTAAATCTTAAATAATTAAAAATGTGTATTGATTTTTAAAAAATATTCTTCTACAATTATGTTCAGTGAGAAATTTAGAGTCTAATAAGATCAACTTGATTTTTGATGAATAGTAAATTATGAATAGTGATTTTATGACTAGGATTAGTAATGTGTCCAAATGGATTAGTAATCTCACTTAATTAAAGTATTAAAATGATCTAGGAACCTTGATTAAGTAATGCGATTCAATAAAATGGTTAAATAATAGTTTTATAAATTATTATTCAAGTATTAGTTTTTTCGGGTGAATAGTGTTTTTAATTAATAATTTAATTAAAAATAATTATAAAATTATTTTTATAAAATGGACTTTATTTTTGAACACAGAGAATCGATATTATGTTATGGTAATTTTTGGGGATTTTTCTGAAAAAATGAATTTTTGGTGAATAGTGTATTTATTTAGAAAACAAATTAAAAATATTTAGAAAATTTATTTTATAAAATGGATTTCATTGTTTTAATTATACCATCGATATTTGGTTAAAGTGAAATTTTGGGATTTTTTTGAGAAAGTTGAATTTTCAGGTTATAGTAAAAATATAGTTTTAGAGTTTCGATATGTTTAATAACATCATAACTGTGTCATGATGATGTCATGAGATATTTTAAAGGATGTCTGGCCAAAGGTGATGAATTATTGTATTGTGGGACCCATGTGGCCTAACACCATTGTAAATTCCATGGGAGAGCACATGGTTTTGAGAAAAGCACTTTTGAGGTGTCCCTTGGCCATTAATGCCTTGTCCCCTCACTTTCCCTATAAATACCCACCCTTTACTACTTTAGTTTTCACTCCAAACTCTCCCCCAATGAAGTTCTGGTCCCTTTACCTCCCATGGAGTCCTCCCAAGGTGCCCCCAAGCCCTCAAGGTCCCAACCATTGAGTTTTAAGAGTTACGTTTTAAAGGTAAGGGATCCGACCTCTCTCTTTCTTTTCAAGTAATCTCTTTTTTGTCATTCCTTTTATGCTCCATGTCCTTATGTTGGAGGATGTTCTTTTATATTCATTATACTGTCCTTTTTATGTTCATATGATGAGAGACCACCTCTTACTCTCATCATTTAATTTTAAGAAAGTTTAAGAGGCGTTGTTAGGCTGCCGAAATTTTTGTAACAGATTCTTTCACCCTTCTCATTTTCAAGTTCTATTTTCTTGTCAAGTCTTTCAAGTTCTTTTTATTATGTTGGGGTATGATCTCTGTATCAATCATATTGATCTTTTATGATCATATGATGAGATACCCCATTTGATCTCTTCAATTCAGTATTTTGATGTTTTAAGTGGCGTCGTTAGGCTGCTGAAATTTTAAGGGATTCATTCGCCCTTCTCGTTTTTCAAAGATCAACTTTCATGTCAACTAATTCAGGTTCCTTTTATATTATGTTGGGGAATAGTCTCTATATCTATCATACTGATCTTTTATGTTCATATGATGAGAGACCGTATTTTATCTCATCAAGTCATTTTTGGTCGAAGTTTATGTGACGCCATTAGGCTGCCGAGTTTTCATAAGAGAAATCATATTTTTCTCTTCCTTTAATGTTCTTCATTTCATATGGTATATCTTTAAAATTTCACTACCATGTTCATATATCCATAATATTCTGTCCCTATACTGTTTTTTGGATCATTTATGAGTGGGTGACCCATGTCCCCTCTCTTTTCAATGTTCTCTAAAACCCTGAAACATAGCTGTTATGCTGCAGAATTTTCATCTCAAAATGCCTCTCTCTTTTCTCAAAATTATTTTATGTTATAAAGTTAATACTCAAAGATCTTATTTCTATAGGGGTATTCACATATATATCAAAATGTTCTATTTTAAATTCTGGGATTTACATACATGAGACCCGCTCTCCCCTTCTGTGGGTTTAAAATGACGTAAAGATCATGTCTTCAAAGCAGGTTTTAAAACGTTATTATTATGAAATGAAACCCATTTATTTTATGCTATATGGGTTATTTATGAAAGGTTTTATGATGATATATGTGGCTCACATGATTATAAAGTCAAATTTGAGGGTGCGCCCTAATAGCGCTCCAATGCATTGGGTAATGATGTAACCATTAGAGGTTACAATTTTCACGATACCTAGGTGAATAACCTTGGTAATTTTCAAATGACACCTTGGGGATGGACCGTGGTGATATGTTCATGATTGTCTATGTTAAATGATGTAGCCACATATTCATGTTATGAAAAATTTTATTTTTATTATTAAATGCATCATGATTCCTTTATCATGCTTTAAAGTTCTTTTCTTGACCTTATTGAAGTATCTCAAGTTCACATGTAAAATGTTTCTCTTGTTTCCCTTACTGGGCCTTCTGCTCACCCCTTCTTTTGATGTATGTCCCCAGGTCATGAGATGTAGTAATTAACCTAGGATGAACTTAAGGAAAAGCCTTTCAAGTTTTTATGAAGAATGTTTTATGTTGTTTTCAGGTATTATGTTCCTGGTTTCCAAGACACTAAACCTTAAAGATCCTCAGTTTTGTGTATTGTAATGAAAGTTTATTTTATAAAAAGGTGGGATGCTATAGACACATATTAATGATAAGGTAAAAAATTTAACAAATAATCATGGGGATATGGTAATTTAATTAATATGATATTTATTTGATGTCCCAATTATTTATGAAATATTTCTACTTCATTTTTAAAAAATTTCCCAAAATAAAAAGTTATTCACATCACATAAAAAATGGATCAATGAAAGAGGAAGAAGGAGGAATTTAATTGGATATGATTATATGAGATGAATAAATAATTATGCTTTTTCTAATGTGTTTGAGTGTTCCTATAAAAATATATTCCTATGAATTTAAGTATTATTTGATGTAGATATTCATTAATATATAGTAGTGGGATAGAGATGAATCAGTTATCAATTCTTTATTAGTATAATTTATTGTTGGGGTTTATGATATATTTACAATGTCTTCATTAGTAATTCAATTATTCTTTAAGAATAGGCTAATTATATATTGATTGAGAAACATAAGGCATCTTTTGATCATTATCCTTGGGTTTCCACTTTTACTACAACATCAATGTGTTAGTATAAAATGAAAAAATGGTTTAATTTTGATATGCCAGGTTAGAATATAATACCACCTTATCCATTGTACTTAGTTATTTGTTAATAATGCTAAATATTAGTAATATTATTTAATCCATATGAAACACTTAGTAGGTAAATATATTATGGCTAAACCATGTAAAAACATAATATCACTTCCATATATTTTATTCGTTCATTCATTTGGAATGGTTGAGACATTATTTTATAAGGATTAGATCTTAACTAGACTTGTGTGATAATAACTACATGAATGAAATTGTAAATGATTTCAAATAAGAAATTCATACCACCCTCATTAGGGGTATACTCCGTGTTTGTTGATCCTCAAATAGTATTTGAGAATTTGATTCCCTATATTATATACTATTGTTTTGTATTATATATAATAATTATTTTGTAAAAAACATGAATTTTTATGAGATTGATTAATTTTGTTTGTACAGATGGAATAAATAAGATGTATCCCGTTGTAATGTCTATTGTCTTAGATGTTTCTAGTGTTGATATAGTGAGAATTACTCCCATTGAAAGGGGAGTTGAAATTCTATTTTATGATAAAATAAATAATGATGTTGGTGTTTAAGGTAGAAGTTTTTTTTTCTTATATATGTTACATAAATTTGTTCCATAACAGTGATATGAAAACATATATAAAATGTTATATATTATAAATATTTTATCAATTATGATGGTGGTATGAATGTTAACTAACAAGGGACTAAAATATTGTGTTGTATATTTAGTGTTGTAAAAAAAGGAGTTGAGTAACCTCTTTGTAACTATATACTAAGAGACCATATAATAGTGAGAAACAATAAGGTAAATGGTGAATAGATAAAATACTTCATTCTGGGGTATTTATTCATACTAAACATTCTTAAATGTATTTCTCAAAATATTTCAATTCATAAAGAGAGATATGATTCTTTCAAATCTTAGATCCACAATAATATCATTACATGTATGATGTGAAAGATAAGTAATCTCAAAATTTTGATTAACAAATTGATTTTAAAATCGTAAATAATATCAATATTATTCATAATAAACCTTAATAATTGGGTTAATCTAATACTAAAAATAACACAAATGAATATATTAAGATATATGTGCAACTCATTTAAAATAATAGAATAATTGGAAATAAAAAGCTAAAAGAAAAGGTAGAATTATATGGTTGATGTATTGTGGTTTCTAAAGAAATTAAAAAAATTATAAATAGAATAATAATTAAGACTATATAGGTGATTAATAAGATATAATCCCTCCAATGATGTAAAAGTGGAAAAAAAATCATCAAGTAAAAAAAATTAGTGAAATAATGAACATCATTTATCGAATAAAAAATTCAGTATTCTTGAATGAAGAAGAATAATTATAGACATAGTTCACTAAACAATTATGGGATGAAAATCTAATCAAATTCAATTATTTTATATATCATTATGAAAAACATGAGGACTAAAAAGGGTGTGAGGATTAAAATGTTGAAAAAATTGGGGAATAAATATATATCTAAATAAGGGGAAATTAGAGATATATTCTAATCTCATGAATGAGAAATGATAATTTTCAAATTAACAATGAAGAACTGATGAATAAAATGATGATTTAATAAAAATATAAAATGATCTAATTTATTATAGTAAAAAAATATAAGATTATGTATGTTGTGTTTAAGAATATAACGGAATTTGATAAATAAAATTTTGTATTAAATGATGAATTATGTTTATTATTTAATCCAATGTAGATATAAATTTAATTTGAATATAATTACCTAGAATACATTAATTATTCCATGGATCAAAAATCTAAAAAATATTAAAAAGATAAAGAGTCTATTATAATAAATTAGGCAAAATTTTATTTTTAAAATAACAATTTCATTATATTTTATCTAAAAATATAGATTATAATTCGAATGATAGGAAGGTCTATTACATTAATGTTGGTGAAAAATTGTCAACCATAATAGATTAAGGATGAATTTTAATAAGGAAATCCTCATATAAATAATAGAATTTTGGGTTCAAGACTGTATAATACAAACAAATTCCAATATAACAAAATTATTGGGCGAGTTTATATTTTTTATAAATAACTATATAAATTTATGTTTCCTCATAATATCATGTATTAATTCAAAAAATAGTATTCACCATGGTATAATATTTCTCTACCAAGTAGAATGTATTAATTAAAACTATAAATTCCATGATAAAGATTAATAATGGAAAAAAATTGTAGTTGTAATATGAAAAAATATAATAAATTAAAAGTAAATATATTTAAATATTTGGATGAAATCTGGGGAAGTTGTGATAATCATGGCCAATATAATGAGAAATATATCACAACAATTATTCTGAAAATTTATTACATTTGAAAAAGGAAGGATATTTAGAAGGAACATTAAGATGATAAATATATAAATTTAGACATTTCCCCGAGGAATACAAGATGGGAGAGCCATATATTATTGGTAGTGGAAATTAATTGCAAACAATATGTGAAACTATAAACTAAATGATTATAAATGTTCATGTTGTTGGTATTCTGAATTTTTTTAATAAAATCACTATTAAAAATAATGTTATTGAAACTATTAACAATGAAGAAAATAATATCAAATGAATTTATTTTCTATTTTTATGTCGACTAAAACAATATATTCTGTGTTTTAATGAATTGTTTTATAATGAAAAAATAGCCGATTTCATGAAGAATTTATTCATAAAAAATAATTATAAATAATTAATTATTAATGAAAATATTTAATTAATAAGTAAAATTTTATTCTAAATTATTTATCCAAACAATTCAGATCATTTGTTTGAAAAAACGTGACAATAATATATAAAACCAAATATATTCACATATTTATCAAAGATACATGGATAAAGTCTCAAAACCTAAAATTTTCAGAGACATGACCAATCACAAGAGATAATGGTATCTTGTATTCATTACATTTTAAATTTGGAAAAATCTACAACTATCACAACAAATAGAAGATCAATCAACTATACCACTAAAATGTATTCATTATAATATTTTCCCCATTATACATCATAAAATAGAGTTTGATCTCAAATTTATTAATTCCATTTGTGATTACACTAAAATAAAAATTCTATATTCATGATGGAAAATTATTAATCCATTGAAATGTTCTCAATATATATAATCATGTTTGATATTGATGCTGGATTGTATCTTAATAATACGACATCAAATTATGGAAATAAATATACCTAAAATGATTTTAAATGTTAAATGTAAATGAATATAAAAAAGTCAATATTATAAACTTTATACTACCTATAAAAATGGTGTAGAAGAAATAAGGAATAAAAAGTTATAATGTGGTGAAGAAATATTCTAGACGAGGAAACACTATAACAATTTTATTCAATTATGATATTTGAATTACTGATATTGTTTACCATATGTTATTGATGAATCATTTGACCCATATGAAACTATATGAAATGTGCTAAAAGGTAATATCTACAATAAATTACTTGAAATTAATTATAATATGTTATGGAATTATAATTAAAATAATAATAATGGGTTTTGATGAATATATAAAGATGGAATCTTGATGTTGTATTTATCTTGTGGCAATTAATAAAAATTAATTCATGAAAAGTTTAGCCATTTTATTGAGTGTTATTTTGTAAAAAGAATTGAAATATACCATAAAATAGAGGTATTTATGGATGTAAAAATTTTAATTATAGATATATTTAATAAATATATTAAAAAATAGATTGATGGTAAATCATGAAACTAATTTAATTTCATTGATATTTATTCAACTATTACCTATGATGATTTCATGAATGATGGAAATACAAGATTAAGGAATCTGGGTCTGAAGAATCCTGTTTAGTATAAAAATATCAATACTAATCAACATTCACCAATCAAGAAGAGAATAAAGATAAAAAATATTAATCAAATATCTCATAGTTATCATTTTAACTGAATAACTAATTTTTAAATTTTGGTGAATATAGAATTAATTAATTCTACAAATATAGATCATGATCGTATTGAGGTAGAATCTACTTGGATGATTATAAAATTTTATGAAAATAATAATATTGTTATCAATATATGTGATTTTATAAAAAAAATTATATTTTACAAGATAACTCTTGAAAAACAAATACAAATTGATAAAAATTATATTCAAAAATGAAATGAATTGAGTTAGAATAATCATTGTCACTTGTTCCTACACATGTGATAATTGTATTATTTATTGTAGTGGTAGCACATATACACTTAAAAATTCATTATATTGATTTCAAATCATCAATTTTAAATTGAAATCTAGAGGAATAAGTCATTAATGAAAACCCTATGGTTTGAAATCATGAAAATATATTAATCAATGAATTTTAATTACAAAAAATATTTTTTATATTTTTTTATTAATGTAGGTCCTAGTAATAAAATTATTGTGGTTTTAGAGATAAAAAACATTTAAAGGGACTTGATGATAATAAAAAATTATGTTAAATAGACTCCAACTTATAATCATACAATCATTGTTTCTGTTAATGAAAAATTATTTCTATGTTAATTAATTTATCTCAATAATGATTTTTCAAATAATATAATCAAGTACATTGAGATTAATATTTTTTGATAGATAATTTAATTTATGGAATCATAGAATTAAAAAAAAATCTATGAATATTTCCTATGTTATATATTAAATTGTGTGGATCATGATAAAATAGTAGATGATTATAGTGTAGATGATAGGATAGAAATCTCAATACCAATATAAGTTAAAATAAATAGTAGAAATTATAAAATAAAAAATGAATTCAGTTAATTATTTTAATGAACATCAATGTGTTTTTACATATTCTTGTCAATTAATGGATATATATTGTTTTTCTAGTGACTTTTTAAGGTAAATTTTAGAGTGATAAAAAAATGTTTCACATAATGAAATAAAAAAGGACTCCAATATCTTCACACTACATTGAACTTCTACATAATATATGAAAACCAAAAAAATGACCTTTTGGGGATTTATAGATGTTGATTAGTTAATTGATTATGTTGAATGGAGATCATCATTTTTTTAGAAATCATTATTGGTGATATATATTTTATTCATAATATCATGATGTAGAACATATCAACGTTTATAAGTGATTAAGAAGAAAATATTGCATCAACAGATTCCTGCACACTGATTTTCTTGATACAAGTACACCATGGAGATTTGAGACTTTATTTTGAGAAGCCAGTAAATATTAAATGGGATAGGAAATGTGCCTTTTTTATATAAAAAACCATTAGTCAACATTAAACATATATGAATATGGAAATATTATATCATTACATTTTAGTGAAAGTAGATAATGTTTATATGATACCTGAATATAAATTTTTAAAATAACATATTAAATTATCATTATAATGGTAAAATCACGGTAGAGGATTGTAGAGGTGAAGCTGAATAATCTTGTTGTTAATTTCCCTTACAGTTGAGGATTTGTTGGAGGAAAACCCCCAATATCGAGTTGAATTACGTTTTCAAAGGAGGAGAGATATTGAGAAAATATTTTCTAATAGTTAATAATATGTAAAAAATATATATTTTTAGTTTCAATTTATTATCATTACTAAAATGAAGTGAAATTTATTATGATTGTAGTGATGATATGTCGGAGAAACCAACTATTTCCCTTTAGAAAAAAAATATTTTAATAGATTGTTGATGTTCACTTAAGAAAAATATTTCTAGTAGTGTGGTTTAATGATTTATTTCACATGGGAAAAATTGTAATATGATTATTTTTTCATTATTATTATTTGAATAAGTTTAATGAGGCCAATAAAGAAATCAAACTAGTATATTGATGAAACAAATTGATTTTGTTCAAGATATTTTATTTTTTCGTAAATGATGGTTGAATGAACATCTGAGGGTTTCGTAGATTTTTATTGATTTATATGGACTTTTATAAGGATTTTGGATGTTTTTTATATATATTGAGATTGATATTTAGAGTTATGTGTTTATTTTAAGACTTTATAAAATTTGGTGTTGTTGGTAAAAAATCTTAGTTTCTGAAGACTTTATAATACAGTAATATATACTATATTTTTTTATTTCATATTAAGGTATTTTATAATAATTTTCATATTATTTGATATTTTTCATGATAATATTCTCATTTGGAATGAATTTTTATAAATAAAAATTTTAAATGTGGAATGGAAAATGTTTCATAAATAGTTTATTATATTTTCTATGATACTTGTAGTTTTGATATGAAAAATTCCATTCATGTATGATATTTTATTCCTCAGTTGAAAAATTAAACTCATAATACAATTTTCATAAGATATCAATTTCGAGTAAGATGTTGAAATATCCTATGCTTTGTTGTATCAAATGTTCATATAAATGTTATAAAATTATAGAATATGAGGACATTATATAATTCGTTATTATATACGAAATATCATATGTGATGATTACTATAATAATACTCAACATTTAATTATAAAAAATACTAAAAGGGTTTGTGACTAAATATATTTTAATCAAAATTAATATCTATATTTGGAATGAGATGATCATCTTAGTAATTTGGTACAATGAATGTTTCATCATGATGAATTTTTTCATTAAATGACCAAAATAAGGGATACATCAACCAAAGGTAACACGATTAATTGAAGATAAGTAAATTGGTTGGAAATATTTTTAAATGATGAAATTTAATTTTTTTTACATTTTTCAAAATGGGATCATATATATTTTATAGAATGGAGTTGGGTTTATTAGTTAAAATAATAAATTGGTAATTTTTGTAATTTTAATTTTTATTTGAGGGACATAATCCTTTTAATGGTTGGGTGAAAATTTATTATAATGTTCATGGGTGGGAGTTTATTACATGAATAACCAATTTTTCAGATGGAATATTTATCCCTATTGTTTTTCCATTTTATTAAATTAACATATGATGCCGAAAATTATAAAATGGTGCTTAAATAATATAATTAATTCATCTGAGAGATAAAATTATCGAATAATCTAAAAGGATACGAGTCATTATTAAGAAGGAATTGCGAGACAAAAATATGTGATTTAGAATGATTAAAAAACAGTTCTTCATGAGTATTCATTATTGATTGAATTATACCTTCAGGGAACCCAAATAAAGAGTATGAACTGAATCATTCATATATCCTCTACTTGTATCAAAATATATGACAATTCATAATGAGTAGATGCCATTTTATATTATCATTTAAAATATATTAAAATAGTTCAATATTTATTTATTTTTTAATAACATTGATTTTTTGGGGATATTTTCTAGTGGGTACATTCTTTAACTATAAGGGGTAGGATGCAGTACTGAATGAACTATGAGTATTCTTATGAAAAATCAGGGTTAATGTTGATTCCACTATAGTCATTGTAATGGATTAGTTGATTACACTAAAAAAACATTATACCATCCTGAAAACTATGCCCAATCAATATTTAATATCCACATAATGAAAAAACATTATAAAACACTCATGTCCCTTATGATTCAATTTTTTTCGATTTTATCCGGTATCAATGAGTAACTATTTTGACATAACATTATCCCAAATGGACACAAATTGTTATTTATATGTTATGGATATTATAAAATAATTTTCACCATTATTTCATCCCTCCCTACATGGTCGATAAAATATTACTTGGTAACCCTTAATCCAAAAATATTTGGGAGAATATGAAAAAAATAGAATAGGATTCATCCAATAAAACATTGGATTATAAATGTTTATAATATCTTTAAAATGCCATTAACATGAAAATATTGTATAGTTATTTTACCATATTTAACATTCACATTATTATAAATGTTCATCTTTATTTCATAGATAAATCCATAAAAATAGAAATTTATTTTAAACCAACAGATTAAAAGGGTAGATATCAGAAATATAAAAATTTATATCCTTAAACATAGTCTTTATATGACCATGTCTATTCTCTTGATAATGGATAACATAGCCATTAAATGTCACATAGTAAATATTAAGAATAATTAGTTGAGTATAATATCCAAATACCTATAATTATGTGGATTTTAGTAATTCTAAAATTCTTTAAAAGAAAAATTTATTAAGAGAATGGTAAAATTATAACTATCTCTCATATCCTTTTTTCTAGTGATATAACCTCACAACTCACCGTTTGATAAAATATAATAATAATATAAGGTAAAAAATATAATACACGCAATAAATTCTAAAATAAATTTTATTATCTAATGAATAACCACAATAGACAACAATGATATTATGTATTGGGGATTTGGAAGGCCAATTTTTATAGCATGTACTGGCTAAATAGTTATTTTAAATATTTTATTACAATCACTTACAAATTACGATTTTTTCAATAATATATGAACTTTTTAAAAAACAAACATCATAAACATAAATAAATTTAGTTATAGATCTATTGATCCCACTAGAAAATGAATTGGAGATACATTTATACATAAAAGTATTTAATGAGATTGTTTTGAAAATAGAAGTAGTATCAGGATTTAAAAACCATATGGAAAATTAAAATGGTGAAGAAATTAGTACTAATAGGAAGAAAATGGTTTATATATACATTTATAATACCTCCAATAATTCTGGAAAAAATGATATCCTCTAACTCAGTAAGGATTTATTAATTGAAACTATTAGGTTCAGTGGAATTAGAATTGACTATACAAAATAAACAACATTTTAATTTCCTATCTATAATGAGAATACAAAGATTATTTTTTCCCATCAACTAATTTATCATATTCAAATAGTTTACGATATTAAATGTTTATGTAATAGGGTACTTTGTTACATAGTGAAGTAGTTTATTTGAGAATAAATTATATAATTTGAGGAATCAACCCATTACCCAACAATATTTTCAATAGAAAATGTTTTTTAAATTTTTTATTCATTAATAATAGAATAAAAAACATAGACTCAGTATATATTTCATTTGAAATATTTGTTTTTCCCCATTCTTGAAGATATTTTTTTTCAATACTTTCATGTTCATTCATATTATAAACTAAATCTAAAAAATTATTATATTATTTATGTTAATTTTAACCTGAAAGAGTTTTTTTATTGATAAAAAGAAAACTCTTTGGATTGTGAGTCTTTGAAAATGACCATGTCTCCCCTTCTCTAAATAAATAACAAAAAAAGAATTTTTAATTATATAGGATTATTTATTAATTAATTATGAAAAGTGATAAAATACTGAGACATAAAAAATAGTAAAAATTATATGAAATACCTCCTCATTACACCAATAGTTTAAAAATGTAATGAGAAAAATATTCTTAATACATAGAGTTTTTATCACTAAACATGGATAAGTGTGAGATACTCATAGTGGAATGCCTCTTTCTGTATATTCATACAGTGATGATTACCAATAATAAATAACTATGTTCCTATACATACTATTTGTAATATAGATATTACCTTTTTTTATTAGTCCATGAAAAGTAATGAACTAATGAAGAATGATTAATGTTGTCAAAATTATATTTAATTTAATTTCATTCATCAATATAACAATGGAATAAATTTATTTAAAATAATTGGATTTAGGAGGAAAAATAGAGTTAAGGAAACCTAAAATGATATAATCTAACTTATTTTTTGATAGATTTATAAAACAAGGCCATAATTCTATAGGAATAACATCAAATTTACATGCATAGAAAAAAGTGGAAATACACTTCTTTGTATCCCATTTGAAATTATAATGAATGGGATAATACAAAAAATGAAGTACATAAAGATATATTATAGTTGAATTTCATAGTATAGGAATCCCCCACTTATAAATTTTTTATATTAAGTACATAAATAGTACTATAAATTCATAGAAAATATATTTTGGATATCAAAATTCTCCAATAAATTTTTGGATTCTTGGATGAAAAATATCTATTACATTGAGATAATATAAATTTCTAAAATTTTGGAAATGTGTAGGGATTATTTAAATAAAAAATATTTATCCTTTTAGAAATCAATAAAAAAATGTTTTCTAATATCCTAATGATGTAGTATAAAGGAATTAAATTGTTAAAATAACGGATAAAATCAAAATTTTATACATTCCAATTTCAAGATCATATATTAATGATATTCTCTTTATGGTTTATATTCATTTCTCTCATCATGACATGGTGTTTTTGAAAAATTAATTATTTATCCCAATATAAATTTATATGTTCCAATATATTATTGATCTATTATATTTTGATAAACTACAAATAAAATTCAAGACCATATGAACTGAGGGTCTATTTGACCATTTGTATCAACTTCGAGTGAATAATTCTAATTATTTATGAAATATGATTGGTAGATGTTACATTTAATTAATTATTTTTTGATCCTGAATATTATAATAAGGAATGTGTATCTTATCCTCTAGATATCTGTGTTCATTAATCAAATTTAATAGACTCTGTTAATTAAAAATATAAATCTGTAACTAGATTAATGTGACTGATATTATAATAAAAACACTCATATGATATATGGTCAATATGAGTATCTATTGATTCTATTTAGACTCAATAATGAAATGATAATATTTTTATTCATGATTAATAGTGTACTTAGTAAATATATAACACAAAATCACTTATTATAGGTGGATGATTTTATCATATATTTTTAAAAATAAATATGAATGGAAATTGTAATTGATAAATGAGAAGATGAGATTATATAAGTGGAGTCTATTTATAAATATTAAAATATTTTCATTAATATAAGAAAATTTAAATTATTAATGATTCAAATAAAACTAAATTCATATCAATTTATCATTTAATTGTAACTTTAATTTATCAATGAACACAAACCAAAAGTATTAATATATTAAATAGTTTTATAAAATAAAATAGGAACAATAGACATTGTGCGAAAAGTTTATTTGTATTAACTAGAAAACCATGTTATCATAGAAAAATATCAAGAATAATTTAATAAAATAATGATATGATACCTCCATGCTGTTTATGATGTGATCATTCAAAAAAAATATACTCACACTACCCATAAGTAAATTTTAATTAACTGAATATATTGATACCTAAAATAATGAATTAGGTTTCTCAAAATTACAGAATCATAAACATATATTATATATAATATTTCAATAATATATCTTCATTAAAACCAACTAAGATGATGATATGAGATTATTTGATAAAATTTTCATATTGAATATTTTTCTGATTTTTTTCTATACAAATAAATGTTAATATATATATATAATGAATACTAAATTTTAATATATATATATATATATATATATTCAAATATTTGGATATGGCCATTCAAAAAAAAATATGGCAAGAGATAATCAATTAATATTATAAAAACATTGAACATAGAATCTCGGATCCACTCGTTATATGATTACATTGGTGCTTGATACATGTGATCTCAAACAGATTGAAAAATTTGTTTTGTAGTTCGGGTGATTTGGATAAAAAATCCTAATTATATATGAAAATATATAATTAAATTTTTTTTTAAATTGATATATTTTTATTCTATAATACATATACTTATATACAAATCATTGTACACTTTCTTTCATTACATGGATACAAAAAAATAACAGTGATATCAAATTCTGAGAAAAAGTTACCTATGCAGTGACCCACCATACCAGGTCCCACCTGGCTAGTGGTAGGACTAACCATTACAATGCCATTAAGGTATCAAATAGTCATGGTGTTTAAAATAAGTGTTTATAAGGAATAATATAAAATGGTTGTACTATTCATTGTGTTTTCCTGATTACACAAATCAAATGATATCTATGAAATAGTTTATACAAATAGAAAAATTGTAACATCTATAGTAAAACATAAATATAAAAAATATGGTCAGCACCTTAGAGTACAACATTATAATACCAAATTTAAAAGGGGTAAGAAATACTCCCATGAATAAATAGAGTCCCATTCGGATAACAATTGAAACATATAAAGCTGTGTGAGGCAGGCTCTTAATAACCAAGTCAGACCAATATACGTATTATATGAACAAGAGTATCACTATACTCCATCGATATCACTTCCAATAAGTTTTTCATATTCATATGAAACAACATGTGTGGGGAAATCCCATGACCGATTGTGTATATAAATACTAAATAGGAACTCTAAAATGAAACAGAGAGAAAAACAATGATATAATTGTGGTAAGTTCAACCCAACTAAGTCATATCAATCAAAAACTATGAAAACTGAAATAAACAACCATATATGATAAACGTGAATCCAAAATGACAGATAGTGGGACAATCCATGTCAACATACATGTTAAAAGCATGGTGTTTTCCCAAATCCATAAAGGTCCATCACTAAGGCCTATAATCTCACTTTTCAATCCAAGAAAAACATGAAGAGGAATCTTACCTATCCATTTATGCATTTACTAAGGGGTAATAATCTCCAATAGAGTAATTGATCCCTCCTATGATAGGGTTATCCCACTTACTAAATAGTGGACCCACACCCATGAATGATAGGTTTTGGGGGGGGCATATGGATTTTAAACCAACAAACTAAATAAATAGGTGGATAAAATTTAGATTATGGATAAAGGACGAGATCCTTGGTGTGTTAGAGGGATTATACTCAATAGATGGGTAGATGGCCTTTACGATTATGTTGCTAAGTTATTCCACTGAGTATAGATATTGAAGAACAGTTCATGAGTGAGTCAGAGGAATACCACTATGTAGATGAAAAAATGACCCATTCTTAATTGAATTTGGTAGAACCCATCTGTATAAAGACAGAGGACCCATGAACTAGTTCATCATTATAAAGATCCAAACATAGTTGCTTGAAGCCGATGCCTTATTAAATTACATTGGCATGATTACAAGAATTTTATATCATGAATGAACAAATAGTTTAGTATATTGGAAACAAGATACATATATAAGTTCAACATTACATTATGAACATAAATACATCACTAATTTATTCTATTATAAACATCAATTCCTCTTAGATTATGAGGTTTTTTTATAATTTACTTCCTAATATAAGGGGAAAATGTAATATAATAGGTGGTGATCTCATATTCCTAATAAGGTTAAACATTATAGTGGATGATAACATTATAATTAGACATGTTGTATAATTGGAAACAGATGCCTTTAGAAGTTACACTTGAACATAATATGGAAGGAATATGAGTTGAATAATATTTCTTTAATAAAACATAATCACGGGTATCCATATAGTCAAATAAACTCCTTAACTATCAATTTCTAGCTTCATAATGAGAGAAATGCATAGGAGGATCATTCTAAAACATACATTAATGGCTGTTACTAAGATGTCTATAAATGATTACGGCCTCACCCCAAACCATATCTCAAAATGGGAAAACACTCATCCAAGTCCACCTATATTTTTCTCATGAGACCTATCAATGAAATAAGGGGCCCTATATGGCCACCCATCACATAATAAGTCCAATTCATTTCTAACATGAGAGTGGATAAACATAAAAAACATACACATTCATATTGAAACTGACATAGGAAATGTAAATAACATTCCCCCAACATTTTGCTTAAACATTAACCATTGAGAGTAAATTGGAGAATGAATTTAGGATAGAACTCCCAAAAAAAAATCTATTCATAAACCATTAAATTAAATATGGTTGAGAATGTCATACATAATAATCAAAAAGTGCTTTGAAATATATGAATATTCTCTTATAAAATCATCGAGTAATTTTTGAGATAAATACTCTTTTACGTTGAAAAGATGATTTATATTGGAAAAGTATTTTTATAAACCCATAATTTAAGTAAGATAGTATTTTTATAATAAGATGAAATATTTTATAAATATAGTGTTCTCTAAAAATATATTATATAAGTCCATTTAAAATTAGTAAAAATTTGAGAAATTTCATTGAAACGAGCATGTATTTGTGGAAGAATTTTAAATGCTCCCTTTTAAAACATGTGACTCCCGATAAAATATATTAGGATTTTGGTTTGTAAACATATATAGAAAACTCAAACCTAATTTATGGGTAGTAAATAAAGATTCATAAGAAAATCAGTGAGTTATTTAGAGAATAAAAGTAATATGAATGAAAATAGAGGTTCCAAAGGAGAACCCTTACCTTACGTCTGAATGTGTTCCACTCTTGAACATAAGGTCATTGAATAAGAAATTAGAATTATTAAGAGTTCATTAAAAACCTTAGTTATTTAAATAGTTTATAATAGTTTTATTATGTCCATTATGTTCTTTTTAAAATTTATATGATTAAATTCCTTCATCTCGGATTGTTTGTTTCCTTGTTTTTCATAATCAGTTAACATGTTTTTAAGAAATGGAGTTCATGTGAAATTGATGTAAAGATCCAGATTTCAATTAAAAAATTATTGATGAACATACATAGGTTTAAATGCTAAATTTATCATTTGGTTACATGAAATGAGGACCAATCCTTAGATGATGTTTTAAGGACAACCACTTAGTTTATTTTAGTGGTATTTTTATTATTAGAATCTAGTTTGGTCATATGATTTAATATTATGTATGTCTACTAGTTAATGAATATTAAGTAGGTTTTAACACATATATTATAGTATTTTTCAACCATAAAAATTGTTTTATGTATATAAATGAATTAAAAATTGAATAATGATACTTAGTCATTCATGAAGGTTTTAAATTGGAATTGTATGGATGATAATTTCATTTATAAAAGAGGGAGAGAGAGTAAAAATATTGACAATGATTATTACATTAACATTGTATAATTATTTTATATATATTATTTTGGAGTTATACGAATCTATTAGAGAGACGATGTTAGGATATAATACGAAAATAATATAAATGGAAAAGAATCTAAATGAAAAAGAAATATACTTTACCTCTTGAAATTAATTCTTTCAGAACTTTTTTTAGGGAAGGGGTTTTTGTCTATTGGAAAGATAAAACTCTAATGAATGTGTGGTGTGACTATGTAAGTTTATTTAAGAAGAATATTGAAAAAATTACGATTTATTGGAGTGAAGAGAATGTTGACTGAGGGGTGGGGGGATTATAGTGGAGGTGAGGAGTGCAGCTGAAATATTTCATTTATTATTTCCTGATTTCCCCCAAGGAAACAAATAGTGTTTATTCATAAGACTCATAACAATAATAAGTGTATTTTAGTTCAAACTATGTGGTCTTACATCATCCATGATGCTGGGAATAGAAAATTTAACTGATGATCCATATATATGGTAAATTACCATATTTTACTATTCATAAATAAATTTGAGTATTTCTGGAAAAATCCAAAAATTAACCCTAACTAAATTTTGAAATGTATAATCCACAAATGAGAAATATTTATTGAAAATATTTTTCTAATTATTATTAATTTAATTTTTAAATAAAATCATAGTTTATTGGAAAATTAAAAAATATAAAACTATAATTCATTTTATATCCAATTGAAAAATAAATCAGGAGTTCATTATGTAATGACATTAATAAAATAAAATAATATTATTATTTACTATTCACATGGGTCATATTAAAATTCATATTACTATTTATAAGGGTATGTTTCTGTTCCCCAAAAATTTTGTTTTCCTATATCAAGCTCTAAATATCTTACGGAACCCAACCATGAATGTATGTTTTTCAAAATTCAAATCATAGAGGTGAAAAAATTATGTTTACTAGATAGGTTATAATAATGTGTTATTTTGTAGAGGCTTAGTGTTTCATGTTTTCAATATTAAATTTAATTTCAAAATCTTGGGTTCTTATATTATCTTCTCCAAAAAAATTCTCCTTTAGAAATACTAGAATATTACCTCATAAAAATATTTGGGTAGTTCTTCATCATAATATCCCTAGGATCCCATGTATCCTCATTAATTTTAGTATTTTTCCAAATAATATTTACCAATTGAGTTATCTGATTCCCCAACACTTCTACTTTAGTGTCTACAATCTCTACAGGCTCTTCACAGTAAAAAAGATCATCTTCCAATTCTAGAACATCATATGTGGGGGCGTGTGTAGGTCCTTCATTTTCATTATCTGAGATGAGACATCCAACACATTTTGTACTTTATACAGTCAAGGTGGCATAACAAAACAATATGATATAGCTTCAATTATCACTATAATTTCAAAATGCCCTATGTACCTAGGGATTATTTTCCTTTTCATCAAAAATCATATAACACCCTTCCCTGGAGATAATTTTAAGAAAACATGATCTCACAAATGAAATTTCAAATCATTCCTTCGAATATCAGAATATATTTTTTGTCTACTCTGGTATTCCTTGATATGGTGTTGAATAGAATTAAATTTCCCAATTATTTCCTCAATATGCTTCAGACCCACAAGCATTCCTTCTCAAACATCATTGCAACAAGTTGGTTTACGAAATCACTTTCAGTACAATGTTTCATATAGTTACATTTGAATACATGAATAGAAACTATTACTATTGGAAAAAACCATTAAAGAAAAATATTTATCCCACATACCATTAATTTCATGTGAATAGGATATCTACTTGTCCTATATGTTTTGGATAGTCCCTTCAGATTTTTCATCAGTTTGTGGGTGATAATAAGTACTCAATCGAAGATCGGTGTCAAAATATATTCAAGGCCTTCCCCAGAATTTCGATTTATATCAGGGATCATGATTCGGAACAATTGAGATAGGTTCTCCATGAAATCTCATTACATCATTGATATTGAATCTTTCTATGTAGTCCAACTAAAAATCCTCCCATATAATGAGGAAAAGTGAAGATTTTGTATGTCGATCAACAATTACTCATATCACAACATTATTCCATTGAGTATTGGGTAATCCAGAAAAAAAAAATAAATGGTGATTTCAACCCATTTCCATGTAATAATAGGTAGAGGTTTCATGACTCCTTTGGGATGTCATAATTCAGACATTACTTGTTAACAGACTAGACATCTTGATAAAAAAACATCAATTTCCCTTTTCATTTTGTCCCACAAAAAATGTTCTTCCATATCCCAATATATTTTAGTTCTCCCATGATTTATAGATAAATTTGAGATATGAGAATCATCCAATCACTCACCTTTCCGATCGGGTATAGAGGGAACACATAACGCCTTCCCAAATTTTATAATTCCATCTTCACAAAAAAATCATTCAACTGGAAATCATTCATAGAATTAATTTTCCTTTGATGATTATCATCATTAGATTGTGATGATTTAATTCATTCTAATAATTAATGTTGGGAATACATTTGAAAAATTAGTGATGCTTCCCCTTCTTTGATATTTACCATATCTATCCTCATATGATCCATGTATAAAGGACCCTTTCCAATCCTCATTTTTTGAGAACTCCATGATCCTTCCGACTCAATTCAATAACTACATTATCTTCATTTTTTTGGTTTTATATTAATGGAAAAGTCATTATAATTGAGTATTTCAAGCCATATCCTCTTCCACTTGTAGAGTTATTTCATGGAGAAGATATACTTTAGACTTTTTTTATATATATATCTAAAATTTATAACCATATAGATAATGTATCCATATCATCAGAGAAGATATTAAGATTTCTAACTCACGATCATTAGTAGGATTGTTCTTTTCATGAATTTTTATCTTCTATAATTCATAGTCAATAACTCTATCATTCTACATAAGGACACAACCATTTCCTTTCTGTGATGAATCACTATAGACCACAAAACCTTCCTTACCTGATGGTTGAGATTAGATCAGAGCAATCACTAATATCCCATTTAATTCCTCACACAATTCCTCAAATTATTTTTTCCACATGAACATAAAACGTTTATATATAAGCTTGTTCATTGGGTTGACTAAATAGGCGATTTAAGGAACGAAACATTGATAATAATCCACGAAGTCAATAAAACAACAAACATCAGTTATGTTCATTTGAGTGGGCCAATATTGTATATCCTTTTTCTTCACAGGATCAACCAATATTACATCCTTATAGAAAATGTGGACAAGAATAGAAAACTAATGGAATCCAAAACACTCACTTGAAAAACTTTCCATATAATACATTTCTTCTCACAATCTTCAGAATAGGGAGCAAGTTATTTTCATGGTCTTCATATATTTTAGAGTACACCTAGATATCATCAATAAATACCACCACATATTCATAATGATATTCCTAGAAAACACCATTCAATAGATACAAGAATACAAAGGGTTCATTAGATAGTCCAAAAGGAATTATTATAAACTTGTAATGCCCAAACTTGTTTTGAAATTCTATCGTTGGAATATCTTCTTTCATTACTAGAAACCGATGATATCCAGATCAAAGACCAGTCATTGAAAAATATCGGCTCCATGAATTTGATCAAATATATCATCAACGGGATGTAAGGTATACTTTCTCTTTGTTTTTATAATATTTATCTCCCTGTAGTTAGTGTACAACCTCATAGGTCCATCTTTATTCATACCCAAAAGAATAGGGCATCCCCATGAGGAAACACTAGGGAGAATAAATCCTTATCACTAAATTCCTCTAGGTTTATCTTATGTTTTACTAATTCCATAGTTTTCATTTAATAAGGTGTCTTTTATATAATCCTTGAATCTTGAATAATGTCAATATAAGACTCAATTTACTGGTCTAGAGGATTTCCATGTAAATTCATGGGAAATAAGTCATCATATTCATGAACAATAGATACATACTCTATTTTAACATTCCTTTCCTCACCCATTATTATTACATTTCATTACTCCCCAATAAATAAATTTAGTAGAGCTACTAGGTGTATATCTATATGAGAATCAGATGGTGATGTTTCCACCCTAATGATAATGGATTAGAGATAATCCTCTAAAATTGTAACCTATTTATTCTTACAATAATGATTTTTCTAATTTTGAGGAAATGATTAAATTACCTTCCACCATGTCCTTGGGAACATCAATCTCAGCAGTTGTGATCATGTAAGATTTTCCCTACTCTCATGGCCATTTATGTGGCATGTTTTCCTTACTCTTTGGAAATTGATTAGCTTAGTCTCCAATCACCATAAAATTATAGCATTAATCAATAATAGCTTCTTTTTACCCCTGAGAATCCCCAACAACATGGTGTTTCTATCCAAAATTGTAGCATACCCCATTTCTATTTAAGCATCCACTAGGGTTTTCCTTCCACAATTATAAAAGGTTTGAAATTGGACCCTTCCATTCATCGCAATTTCCATATTTTCTTTTCCAGGGATTTCAGAATCCCTCTTCTTACCATGATTTCTCTTTAAGTAATAAGACATAGATAAATATTTTTCCTTCTATAATGCACATCAAACTATATCTTTATATGAAGAGAGACTTTTGGAGACTAGTTTTCATAAGTAGAAATGATTAAGGCCATCAAATAATCCTTCAATCTTTCTCTATATACTACACATGTAGTCCAAATCGTTGTTGGTCGGAGAGTGATGGAAAGAGGAGGGTGAATTGCCTTTTAAAAATTAATTAACAACTTAAAAACAATTTATAAATGCAGCGGAAATAAAAAGGGGCAAGACACAATTTGATAACGGAGTTTGTCTTAAACCAAAGCCTACGTCTCCGCTCCCAACTCAACCGTTGAGAGATTTATACTTCAGCTTGCTTTTTAATGGTTGTAGCAAGAAACCCACTAGCCATTTCAAGGTAGGCTAGATCACCTTCGTACAGCTTGCTTTTTTATTATGGTTGTAGCAAGAAACCCAAAATGAAAGAGAGGAAGAAAAGGATGGTTTGTTTTAATACAAACCCAATGAATAACTAAACAATTGAAATAAATAAATTATAACAAACTAGAGGAAGCCTTGAGCGCCAAGAGTGTGAGAGTAGTTGATGTAGAGGCAGCCCAAGCTTCAAGGATGGAGATGGATCACAAGTAGCCTTAGAGATTTGTCGTTAGAGCTTCAAGGGATCAAAATATCATTCCAATGTATCGTGGTTGTTCCCAGAATCCATCCTCGTCTATTTATAGGAGAAATATCCCCAAATACTTCAATATAGCCGTTGGAGGGCTTCCGGAGCTGTTGGGGGTCAAAAGTACAAGCCTGGTCAAAGCCCAACGGCTAGTTTGACTGGGTTTACCGGCTGACTGGTGCTTGGCCACCGGCTGGCCGGTGCTCCAGACAGAAGGCAGAGCATTCTGTCTGGGCTCCACCGGCCGGCCGGTCGGTCAGACAGAGAGCAAGCTCTCTGTCTGGTTCCACCGGCGGGCCGGTGCTGGGACACCGTTTGGACGGTGGCACCTGGCAGTGGGCAATGCCTACTGTCTGGTTCCACCGGCTGGCCGGTGGTCAGGCACCGGCTGACCGGTGGCACCTGGCAGAGAGTATTGCTTCTGCCAGAGACCACCAGCTGGCCGGTGGTAATCCACCAGTTGGCCGGTGGACTTAGAGAGACCTTTCCCAGTCTTCATGGGCCAACTCTTTGGCAACATTTTTTCTATCATCAAACAAACTTGAAAACAAGTTAGAACACGATGAGAGTGATTGTGATCATTAAAATCCAAGAGATTGGGGTACAACAATCTCCCCCTATTTTGATGATCGCAATCACAAATGAGAAAGCTTTTAAAAAGGATATGCCAAGTAAAAAAGAAATAAGAAACTTGGACATGGAAAATTTTAGAGATCATACAAGAATTTCATAGATGTATCATGAAAAAGATATTAATCTTGAAAGGATTGAGATAAAGAGAATGGTTCATTTTGAAATTGTAACCATAGGTCATTTAAAAGAAACAACTGAAATCAAGAACTTAACCATTTAAAAACAGATTTTGATGAAAGTAATAACTTAAAATTGAACGTTTAAAAAGAGAACGTAATTAAATGAAATAAGTAACTATGTAATAGAGAGTTTTTCTCCCCCTTTGGGATTATCAAAATAGGAGGAAAAGTATGAAAGAAAATTAGAAAAACAATAATAAGGAAGTAAGCAATGACAAAAAGGATTGATGGATAAGACAACTTGAATTTTATAAAAGATGAAATGTTACATAGAAAGTTCAAAATACAAATACAAAGACAAGCCAAAAAACAGGAAAGGCTCTATTCACTCCTAGAGGGCCGAGAGTGACGACGACGCCTGAAGGTCGGAGGAGCTGGAGGAGCCTGGACCACCTCAATGCGACGATCAAGAGAATCGATCCGAGAGTGGAGCTGATCAAACTGAGAGCTGAAGTAAGAAAACTGTAAGTCAAGCCGGGTCTCAATTTGATCCTGGAAGCGAAGGAATTGATCAGCCGTCACCGACAATCCACCAGTATCAGCGGGAGGGGGCACAGCCTCAGCAGGCTCCGGTGCATCATCACCCGCTCCACCTTCCTCAGCTACAGCAGCAGCAGCCTCTCCTTCGCTGTCACCACTCCCTTCTTCTTCATCAGAACCACTGTCCTCACTATCTGAAAGAGGATAGGCAGCGGCAATGGCAGGAGGCATGGAATGGGAAGGAGGGTGTGAATGTGTCTGAGGGGAGTAAGCCTTGAGAAGGCCCTCCTTGTCAGTAATCCACTCCTGACGCCAAGGATGCCAACGAATGTTCATCCGTTGCACCATCATAAAATTTATGATGTTGTCCTTCTTTGGCTGCTCGAAGGAGGTAGCACGGTGAGGGACATCAAGAAAGGTAAATATTTTGGTCAACAAGCGCCTGTGAGGTAGAGTTTTGGACCGGCGCGGGTGCTCAGCCACATAAGACATGGCCCGGAATAGGAACCAGACCAAATTGAAATGAACGCCTCTGGTGATATAAGAAAGAAGATAAATATCGATAAATTTCACCGTATCGTGATCACCGATACGGGGTGCAAGGGTGGTCTGAATGAGGCGCTCAATGATTTGATGGTTAGGGGAGAGCTGGGAGAGCTTGACAATGGGATCGTTGGGCTGCCCTGTGAGATGCTCAAGAGCGACAGCAAGATCAAAATCAGGGTCCCGAGGAAACTCCCACTGAGCAAATGCATGAGGTCCAACATGAGGAACCCCTAGCATCTTGGCAATCTCCAAATAAGTGAAAGAGATGGGTTGCCCAAGAGCAGTGGTGGAAATGGTATCGACGTCGTCAGAAACCGACCACGTCAGGTGAGCATAAAATTCTTTGACAAGAAGTGGATAAATAACATCCTTCGTAGGAGGTTCAAAAAAAGAATGCCAGTGTTGATATTCAATAATGGAGAAAAGCTCGAGACGAGCAGAAGAAAGCCAAGAGTAGTCAATTACTCTACCAGGAAGAATGACTTTGTCATGCCAAATGTCCGGATGTTGAGGGATTAAAGGAGGAGGAGGTGCTTTTTGAGCGATTCCCTTTCCTTTGCGTGAAGAGAGAGGACCTATGATGGCAAAAGGAAAAAAATGAGAGAGATTGAGAAAGAATGGAGTTTGAGAGAGCAAAGAGGAAGAAGGGAGGCTAGGCCAAGGAGGAGCCGCGGGTCTGGAGGGGGCGCACGAGAGAGAGGGGAAAGAAAGGGGAAGGGTTTTAATTTTAACCCTTCCTCCGGCTGGCCCAAAAAAGAAAAACCCGACACCACCGGTTAACCGGTGATGTACCACCGGTTGACCGGTGGTCTTAAAATTCATAGAAAATTAAAATAAAATAAAACAAAAAAAAAGAGTTTAAATAACTTAAAAAAAAGAAATATAAGCAAGCCAAAAAGAGTCAAATATTTAATAGTGCTCATTGACGAATCATTCCTAACTCCCCCTTAATAAAATCAAAACGTTCAACCGGGAGCGGTTTGGTAAAAATATCAGCTAATTGGAAATCAGTAGAAATGAAGTCCAAAGTGATATCCCCTTTTTGAAAATGGTCACGAAGGAAATGATGCCTTAAATCTATATGCTTTGTCCTAGAATGTTGTATTGGATTCTTAGAAATACTAATGGCACTAGTGTTGTCACACCGTATAGGGACATGATCATAGGAAAGGCCATAATCCAAGAGAGTGTGCTGCATCCAAATAATTTGGGCACAACAATTACCAGCTGCTACGTACTCGGCCTCGACAGTAGAAAGAGCAACACAGTTTTGCTTTTTGCTACTCCATGAAACAAGGGACTTGCCTAGTAGATGACAGGTTCCACTAGTACTCTTACGATCTAATTGACATCCGCCAAAATCAGCATCCGAATATGAAGAAAGTTCGAAAGAAGTATTAAAGGGATAAAACAAACCAATGTTTTTGGATACTTTTAAATACTTAAAAAATACTTTTGACCGACTTAAAATGAGATTCTTTGGGATTGGCTTGAAAACGATCACAAAGACAAACACTGAACATGATGTCAGGACGGGTCGCAGTTAGGTAAAGTAGACTCCCGATCATACTCCTATAAAGCTTGTTATCAACCAGTTTCCCGGCTTCATCTAACGTAAGTTTACAAGAAGTACTCATGGGGGTACTAATTTCCTTTACTTGATCCATACCAAAACGACTTAAAAGTTCGTTTGTGTATTTTCCTTGGTTTAGAAAAATACCATTTGAATTTTGAAAGATTTGAAAACCAAGAAAAAATTTTAATTCCCCCATAAAGCTCATTTCAAATTCTTTTCTCATTAAATCTGAAAAATCAGTACAAAGCGATTCTTTGGTTGAACCAAAGATAATGTCATCAACGTAAATTTGGACAATTAAAAGATCTTTCGAAGTGTGTTTTAAAAAAAGGGTACAATCAGCATGACCCATTTTAAAATCATTTTCTAAAATAAATTTTGTTAACCGCTCATACCAAACCCGAGGGGCTTGTTTTAAGCCATATAGAGCCTTGGTTAACATAAAAACATGATTTGGAAATTTTGGATCTTCAAAACCGGGGGGTTGTTCAACAAAGATTTTTTCTGAAATAAAACCATTTAAAAAAGCACTTTTAACATCCATTTGAAAAAGTTTGAAATTTAAGTGAGCGGCGAATGCCAACAAGATCCTAATGGATTCCAATCTAGCAAAAGGCGCAAAGGTTTCACCATAATCAATTCCTTCTTCTTGATTATAGCCCTTAGGTACTAGGCGAGCCTTGTTCCAGGTTATATTTCCTTGATCATCAAGTTTGTTCCTAAAAACCCATTTAGTGCCAATAATTGGATGATCATTGGGTCTTTCAACAAGAGTCCAAACATCATTTCTAGATAATTGATTTAGTTCCTCTTGCATTGCAAGAACCCAATTCTCATCATTAATGGTTTGAGGCTCTAGTTGTGAAAGAAAGGCTTGATGTTCAACCTTGTTGTGGATTGATCTTCTAGTTCGAGTACCGGCTTGAAGTTCTCTTATAACATTTTCTAAAGGATGGTCTCTAGAAGGTTTCCAAACCTTAGGCAAGGTGGAAGGCGAAGAAGGTGAAGAGGGTTCTCGATGGTCATCCTCCTTGGGAGGAGAATACGAATCATTCAAATGAAGCTTATCAAGCTTATCTTCAACATCTTCAATGATCGGGTGAGGTTTTGGAAGAGTTTCATCAAATTTGACATGAGATGATTCTTCGATGGTTTTTGAACGTTTATTGAAGACACGATAGGCTTTTCTTGAGTTAGAGTACCCAAGAAAAATACCTTCATCGGATTTGGCATCAAATTTCCCTAGGTTATCTTTTGTGTTAAGGATAAAGAATTTTCAACCAAACACTTTAAAATAACCAACTTTGGGCAATTTTCCTTTCCAGAGTTCATAGGGGGTTTTCTTAAGAAGGGGTCTTACAAGGACTCTATTGATAGTTTAACAAGAATTGTTTACGGCCTCGGCCCAAAAATATTGAGGGAGGTTGAATTCACTAAGGAGGGTTCGAGCAATTTCTTGGAGAGTTAGATTTCTCCTTTCAACCACTCCATTTTGTTGTGGAGTCCTAGGGGCATAGAAGGTGATATTGTATCCTTGAGAAGAACACAATTCATCGAATTCTTTGTTCTCGAATTCACCTCCATGGTCACTACAGAGCGATATAATTTTATATCCTTTTTCGTTTTCTACTTTCCTATAGAATTTCAAAAAGGTTCTACAAGCATCATTTTTATGAGCTAAAAAGAAAACCCAAGTGAAACGAGAAAAGTCATCTACTAGGACAAAGGTATAGGATTTTACTCCTAGACTTGCTACAGGGGTAGGACCAAAAAGATCAAGATGAAGGAGCTCAAGATATTTTGAAGTGGACACTTCATTCTTAGATTTGAAAGAAGATTTGTGTTGCTTGCCATGTTGGCATGGCTCTCAAATCAAATCTTTCTTAAACTTAAGTTTAGGAAGGTCACAGATGAGCTTGTTCTTATTAAGCTTTAGAAGTGAATGAGAGCTACATTTCCCCAACCTTCTATGCCAAAGCCAAGACTCATTGTCAAGAGCACTTAAACATTTAACATTTTGGCTAGCTAAAGACTTTAAATCAATAATGTAAACATTTTGAAAATGGGAAGTAGAAAATATCAATTTGTTTTGAAAATCAAACACATTGCATAAATTATTTTGAAAATTCACCAAAAAACCACTATCACAAAGTTGACTAATGCTAATTAAATTATGTTTTAAACCTTTAAAAAATAAAACATCTTTAATTAAGGAGGTGCTACCAAAACCAATGGTACCTATTCCGACGATCTTTCTTTTTGAGTTGTCACCGAAGGTGACGTATCCTCCATAGAATTATTCAAGGGAGTTGAACTCGGAGGGATCGCCACACATGTGCCTCGAGCATCCGCTGTCGAGATACCACGAGCCTTTCGAAGTCCTACTTCTTTGGTGTTTATCATACAAAATCAAGAGAGAATAGATTTTGGTACCCATATAAGTTTTAGTCCGGAAAGATTAGCCAAAAGAGACTTTTGAACCCATACTTGTCTAGAGGGATACATCCTGAGATATTCATCTGAGTAGGTAATGATTTTGGGGTTGCTTTATCTAGCATTTTTACAATCGCATTCATAAATCATATGTCCGGTTTTTCTACAATAATTACAAAATTTATTTAGAGAGCTCCCCCTTACAAAAGTAGTGGGTGCTCTAGAAGAAGTGGATTGCTTGTTAAAGCCATGTCCATGTGTGGTTCTAGCCGAACGTTGAGAACCTAGCAATTTGGTCAAATTTTGTTCACCTTGGGTGAACTTGGAAAGAGATTCTCTTAAATCTTTAATAGTTGAATTCAAAGAATAAACATTTGGAATATCTCGGACCTTAAGGGAAAGTTCCTCATTCTTTTTGAGAAGTTGATCTTTTTCAGAAATTAGAATTTTGTGTTTCTTTTTTAAGGCCAAAAATTTAGAGGTAAGTTCGTGAAAACCTTCCTCTAATTGATCTCTCGCATTTTGGAGATCTTCATAAGACATGTCATTATTAAAAGAAGAAGATGAGGAAGACGATTCGGAAGAAGATACCTCATTAAGTGCCATTAGGCATTTTCCACCTTCATCGCTTGAGTCGCATGAAGACATGGAGTCATCGCTTGCACTCCATGTTGACGCTTTGAAAGCCTTCTTGTTTTTATTTTCCTTTAACCTTTTCTTGAAAAGAGAGCACTCCGGTTTGATTTGGCCTTTCTTTCCACATTCAAAACATGTAACTTCTTTTTCTTCTTTTGGCTCTTCCTTTCGTGCCCTTTGAAAATTCTTCTTTTTCTTCATGAACTTGATCATTTTTCTTGCAAGTTGTGCAATCTCGGATTCGCTATCATCGGAGGAGCTTTCTTGCTTTGCTTTGAATGCTATGTTCTTTTTCTCCTTGAAGATGTTACCTTCTTTATCGTCTTGCCTCATCATGGTAATCTCATAGGTCATAAGTGATCCAATGAGTTCTTCAACCGACACTTTCTTGACATCTTTCGCTTCTTGGATTGTCGTCACCATTGGAGCCCATGAGCTTGGTAGGACCCAAAGAATCTTCTTGACCATCGTCTCTGCTGAAACATCATCTCCAAGAGACTTTCTCCCATTACACACATCATTAAAGCGAGTTAACATTTCCGTAATGGATTCGTGTGGGTGCATGGTGAAACTTTCAAAGTCTTGACGATAAATATCTAATCTAGTGTCTTTGACATTGTTAGTGCCCTCGTGGGTCACTTCCAAAAGAATCCAAATTTCATGAGAAGTGGTGCAAGTAGAAATACGATTAAATTCATTACGGTCTAACCCACAATGAAGAGCATTCATGGCATTGCCATCATGCTCAAAATTAGCAATGTCTTCGGGGGTCCATTTAGACTCATCTTTGCTAGAGAGAGTGTATCCTTGCATAACAATTCTATATATAGGATAGCCAATACTTCTAAGAAATGTAATCATGTGAGTTTTCCAATAAGTATAGTCGGTTCCATCAAAGAATGGATCCTGAGTCATGGAATACCCTTCGGGTGCTTGTGAGGAAGAAGCCATCACTATGGATTTTAGGTTTGTAACCGGTTAAGGTATTACACAAACTTACCTCTGATACCAAATGTTTGTCGGAGAGTGATGGAAAGAGGGGGGGGGGGGGGTGAATTGCCTTTTAAAAATTAATTAACAACTTAAAAACAATTTATAAATGCAGCGGAAATAAAAAGGGGCAAGACACAATTTGATAACG
This sequence comes from Viscum album, assembly GCA_963277665.1. Taxonomy (NCBI): domain Eukaryota; kingdom Viridiplantae; phylum Streptophyta; class Magnoliopsida; order Santalales; family Viscaceae; genus Viscum; species Viscum album. The sequence goes on along the minus strand of OY728150.1, from coordinate 2,128,230,857 downwards.
GAGTTCGGCTTAAACCAAAGCCTACCTCTCCGCTCCCAACTCAACCGTTGAGAGATTTATACTTCAGCTTGCTTTTTAATGGTTGTAGTAAGAAACCCACTAGCCGTTTTAAGGTAGGCTAGATCACCTTCGTACAGCTTTCTTTTTTATTATGGTTGTAGCAAGAAACCCAAAATGAAAGAGAGGAAGAAAAGGACGGGTTGTTTTAATACAAACCCAATGAAGAACTATACAATTGAAATAAAAAAATTATAACAAACTAGAGGAAGTCTTGAGCGCCAAGAGTGTGAGAGTAGTTGATGTAGAGGCAGCCCAAGCTTCAAGGATGGAGATGGATCACAAGTAGCCTTAGAGATTTGTCGTTAGAGCTTCAAGGGATCAAAATATCATTCCAATGTATCGTGGTTGTTCCCGGCATCCATCCTCGTCTATTTATAGGAGAAATATCCCCATATACTTCAATATAGCCGTTAGAGGGCTTCCGGAGCCGTTGGGGGTCAAAAGTACAAGCCTGGTCAAAGCCCAACGACTAGTTTGACTGGGCTTACCGGCGGACCGGTGCTTGGCCACCGGCGGGCCGGTGCTCCAGACAGAAGGCAGAGCTTTCTGTCTGGGCTCCACCAGCCGGCCGGTGGGTCAGACAGAGAGCATGCTCTCTGTCTGGTTCCACCGGCGGGCCAGTGTTGGGACACCGTTTGGCCGGTGGCAACTGGCAGTGGGAAAGGCCTACTGTCTGGTTCCACCGGCTGGCCGGTGGTCAGGCACCGGCTGACTGGTGGCACCTGGCAGAGAGCATTGCTTCATCCAGAGACCACCGTCTGGCCGGTGGTAATCCATTGGTTGGCCGGTGGACTCAGAGAGTCCTTTTCCAGTCTTCTTGGGCCAAATCTTTGGCAACCTTTTTCCTATCATCAAACAAACTTGAAAACAAGTTAGAACATGATGAGAGTGATTGTGATCATTAAAATCCAAGAGAGAGGGGTACAACAATCATGCCTCTCTAACCCTGTGAAGGTATCTTTATACACTGAAACATTCTCATCTTATTTTTCCTCAAATTATGAAATAGCCTTTCCATATCTTCCTACTACTCATGCAGAGTGTATTTTTCAAGGAAAATTTCCATAAAATACCTCCATTCCATATTTTCTATTTCTTCCTCCTCCTATTTGTTTTGGATTAATCACCACCATGGATCCAAATATCTCAATAAATGATAAACTACAATTAAACCCTTCTCTATTTCGTTACATCCTAAAACATGAAATATCTCCCATATAGACCTTATCCGCTACTCATCTAAAATGGGTTTTTTGTACCATTAATATATGGAATCTATAGTGGAATAATGCGATCCAATATAGCTCATAAACTTTATGGATCAAGATTTTCTATATAGGTAAGCTTGCAGTTCATAACCTGAGTACGATTTCCCACTATAGTTATAAGTTTCTTCATACTAGTTGTAGCTCTAGAGACAACATCATTATCTTGTACAAGAGGGAAATCCCTACTTGGGTTACAATAATTAATTTTATTCCCTTTCCTTCTACAAAGATCAATTTCTATTTAATGGAATACAATATATTAGGTTATGAATCATAATTGATATTTTCAACATAGAAAAATACATACATAAATTGAAATCCAATTCCTGGAAAATCCCATTTTCATAAACATGGTTTCATTGAGAAAATTTATATATAAATCATTCAAAATGGCTTGTAAATACAATATAAAAATGTCTTAATAATATACGTAGATCGTGTCAAACTAGGTGCGTAGTAAGGCTTGTTTTCATGTAACATTATACCGCAGGATCAGCCTAAAACACCTTGTTATAGTTTTCACTCATAAGTACATCTGCGCTAGAAACATATCCATTTATATTATCCATGGTGGATGTATTATCTAAATAAATCCAAATAATATATTCCTTAACAAAATACCAAGATGTTGTAGTATGATTATCCATAAATAATAACTTATGGAGTTTTCCTTAATATATGTTTTCCAAATCAAGTTTCCATTTTTTCTAGTAGACTTCAACTCATAACAACTATAAAGACGATACCCATGTTTCCTAGAGCATGTTCCTTATTACGTTATATTTGAAATTATTATTAGAAAATGGTATCTTGCTGGAAAAATTAATTTTGTAGATTTGGAAACAAGATAAATATATAAGTTCAACATTACATCTTGAATTGAAATAAATTATTAAATTATTCAATTAGAAACATTCATACCTCTAATATTATTCCTAAAAGTCATTCCTAATTTACAAACTCATATCCTTGGAAAATATAACCTACGATGGTGTGAGAATACATTCTCAGTAAGGGTAAATATTATAGTAGAATATAATATAAAATTAGACATGGTTAATAATTGAAAACACATGCCCTTAAAAATTATACTTGAACATAATATTGTTGTAATATGAGATGAGTAAATAATTCCATAATGAAACATAATCATGGGTATTCTACTAGTTAAATAACCACACGAACAATCAATTTATATCTTCATAACGAGGGAAATTTATATGTTATATGTTCTAAAACATATTGTCATAGCCTCATCCAATACGTCTAAAAATGATTAAGCCCTTAGACAAAACCATATCTCAAAAGGGGGAGGGCCTCGTCCATGTCAATGTATATTTGTATCATGAGCCCCAACAATACATCGACGGTCTATAGAAGGCCCCACCCAGCACATAATAGGTTCAATACATTTCTCTAATGAGCATGGATTAACATTAACAATATATATTCTCATAGTGAGACTAACATATGAAATGTAAATAACTTTTCTCAAACATTGATTTTAAACACTAACCATTCTGAGTAAATTGGTGAATGGTTTTAGGATAGAATGTGCGCAATAAAACTAGTCATAAACCATTAAACTGAATAAGGAATATTTTATCATACATAATAATCCAAAAGAGTGTTGAAATAGATGAAGATACTCTTTTAAAATAATTTAGTAGATCTTCACATAAATACATGTTTACTTTGAATAGAAAAGTTATTTTGGAAAAATATTTTTATAAAACCAGAAATAATGTAAAACTTTGTTTATAATAAAATTACTGATTTTTGAAAGAAAATGGTTACCAAAAAACGGATTATATAATTCCCTTTAATATTGGTAGGAATTTGATAAATTCCATTGAAATGATCTTGTATTTTGGAATGAATTTTGAATGTTAACATTTTAAATGTGTGACTACCAATGAGATAAAATAGGATTGTGATTCATAACTATATATAAAACAGTAACTCCTAATTTACTAAGCATACATAGTAAGACATAATAAATTTATTTAGGAATGTAGTTAATAAAAGTAACCCAAATGAAAAAAGAGGTTTGGGTGGGAAACCTTTACCTTATGATTGAATGTTTTCCAATGTTTAACATAATGTCCAAGAATGGGAAAATAGACTTATTAATAACATAAATCAGAACATAATTGACATTAATTTAGTCTATAATGAGTTTAGTAAGTCTAGTATGTATTTATTGATCAGTTTTAATATTGAATTATGTAATTGAAGAGTGTTCATTTCCTTGGTTTTCAAAATCGGTTTACAAGTCTATTATTATTCGTGTACTTGTGGAATGGGTGTAAATCTACAGAATTACATTTAAAAATTATTTTTGAACATCCATATGTTTTAATATTCATTTATATAATTTAGTTACATGAAATTTTGGAGAATCATAATATTAAATATTATTGATGGTCAGTTATATTATTTTAGTGGTATTTTGATTACTAGGAACGAGATTGGTCATATGATTTAATATTATGTACATATACTGGTTCTAGATTATTAAAAAAATTATAATACATATAATATAGTCTATTTAAACCATGAAAATGGTTTCATGACTAGAAATTAATATGAAATTGAAGATCAAATCTTTATCATCCATGATGGTTTTAAAAAGGATCCTCACAAATAATGATTTTTTTATAAAAGAGAGAGAGAGTAAGAATATAGATATTGGTTATTACATTAAAATTGTATAATTCTATTATATATATGATACTAGAGTTATAAGGATCAATTGGATAGAGGATGATATTATTTAATAATAAAAGAGGATAAATTGAAATGAAAATAAATGAAAAAAAGGATGCTTTTCCTGATGAAATAACTTCCTTGAGAACCTCTTTAAGAGAAGGGGTTTTGGTCTTTTGGAAGAACAAGAGTCCCTGGATGTGGGGAGGGAATAAGATAGTGTATTTTGGATGAATATAAAAATGGAACAAGGCATGATATGTGTGAATAGAAGAGGTAGTGAGGAGGGGTTTTAATAGTGGATGCGAGGAGTTAATTTTGAATATACTATTCATTATTTTGTTACTTCCGTCATGAAAACCAATAGTGTTGATTCATGTGACCCCTAATTTTAATAATTGAATGTGAGTTATAAATAAGTGTTATTAAATCATCCATAATTTAACACCTCAAGCTTCCACGATATGCCTCTCTTTGAATGATATAGTAGCGTGTGTTGTACGCAACTTCGAGATCTAACACACACAACAACCAATCAATGTAGCCATTATGAATATTAATATCCACTTTTTTAAATTTTATAAATTTTATCTCTCAAAATGGAATTCATTTTTAGATTTGGAATAATGAAATTACCCTAGGTTAATATTTTGGTACTTTTCGGGTAAATATTATATTTTGAGGAATATTAAAAATTACTAAATTTTAATTAAAAACATCTGTTTTAATCAAAAGAAATAATGTTGATAAATTATTAATTTGAGTAGTTTTAAGTTATATTTAGAATATATTTTTACCATTTAATACAATGTTGGTCATTGGACATAATTTTACAAATAAACCAGACATAAACAATTGTTAATCTTTGGATAGTTATTATTTCCTAAAAACACGCTTTTTGTTTTGACAGCGGGAATTAATTTAAAATTAATTTCTGCAACTTCTGTATTTTGAATATGGAAAACGGACTCTATATTTTGAATCAGGATGACCAAATTTTATAAATAGGTAACATTTATTTTTAGACATTTTTAATAATTTATTCGGTAATATTTTATTTACTATGGTTAAAAGATAAATCTGGTAAATAAGGGTAAAATATAATATTATTATAATAATAAATTACCCTAAAACGTGTCTTAACCCTATTGGTTGAGAAATTTCCGACCATCGACATCATTGAGTCAATTTTGGGACCCCATGGATCCAATTTTATGTGATAATGACACTTTATATTCATTAAATTAAAGTAAATACAAAATAACATAAGCATATATCTTCTAGAAAAACAATTTTTACATAAGGTATTATATATTATATATTCAAATATAAATATTCATTAGAAATATAAAAAGATTTCCCACATAATGGTATTTTATTTATAATTTTTAGACATATAAAAATTATAAATATATATGACACAATAAGGATGAAATATTTACCTTATTAATGAAAGAATCAAATAATTGTAATTATAAATGTTTAAACAAATATAATTTTAATGTTTTGATGAAATAAACTAATTTTATTGGTTAATATGACATTTTATGATTTCTTAAATTATTTTATTTGAATTAATAATGTTTTTAAGACTTTGACAAAAATCAATTATTAAATATTTTCAAAATTGACATAAAAGAGTTTTTAAAACAAATATTATATTATTAATTGATATTATATTCATAAAAATATTTTTTTTGGCCAAAGGACATATATAGTGATAGGTGTATCATTAATGGACCACTTGGGGTCTCTTGGATCTATATATTAATTTTATTAACTATATATTTTAAAAATACAAATTAACATTGTAAATGTTAAACTAATTAACCATGAGTTAAAACTAAAAGATAAGCTTAATATAATGACCAAACCTGTCAGAAATCTATTGGTTGAAAGGATTTAGACCCATCCTAACATTATACTTTGAATAATAGACTTTTTATCCATTATGAACTGAATATGAATTTATTATAATTTAATACTTTGTGTTTTTTCCTAAAGAGCCCCTCCCCCCCTTTTAATAGGACACCACTTAAAACCAATTATTCACACCTTATAAGCCTTATAGATCAGCCAAACCCCACCCAAATAATCTCTATGCTTCCCTAACTTATACCTAGAGTCCTTATTTGGATCATAAAGCCAACCTATGGATCCCTTTTGATCAAATCAAAAGGAAGAACATGAAGAATAGGTAATGTTTTCACCACCCTTTTTCAAGTTTATTTCTTCTTCAACTTCTTCTTTCTTTGTTATTTCCTTTCTAAAATAATAAAACCAGTATATTCTATGTATTGTGATGTTATTATAAATATTTTACCACCATATTCAGTATTCTATCAATCCATTGAATGACATGTCACCATAAGTGTGTACGTACGGATTACCGTCTCCACGTCATGGTGTAATTGTTATTAAAATATTTTTATTTGGATGGGTATAATAATGATGTGTAATTCATGTAAATAATAAATATTACATGATAACGATTCTTTATATATATTTTATAAAACCCAATTATATATTATTTTAAAATCAAAAGAATGATATTGTTGTTCGTACGTACGTACAGACTAACGTCTCCACGAACGCGATGAGATTCATTCTCCATCCTATCCATTAAAGAATAATTATCATTTGATGATTAAAAATAATCTTAAAGTACTTCATATAATTCTGGATATGAATAATATACAATCCTATCCATAACAAACATGTCTTATATAACAAAACAAATAAAAGAAGATGAGTAAGTTAACACCCGAAACGACGATAATACAAATATATTATTAACAAAGCAGTGTTAAACGATCATATATGATATCAAATTAATTTATATGATTCTTGTATAACTTAATAACAATTATTTCACCATTATACAGGAGGTTTACCAATACTCAACCAAGGAAAAGTACAAGGTAAGGGGTTTTCATCTCACTCCGTATTCCTGTGAGATTCATGCCATATTGCCACTATTACCTTTTGTGTGGTGTATGTGCTACCCATAATTGCATTCTTTGTGTAATAAACATTAATTTATGTGTATTTTCATATTCATTGTATGATACCTCTTTCATGGGTTGTATGTTTCGTAAATTACGAAATTGGTAAGGGTTATTTCAAAATCTCTTCATTATCTGAGGTTGTTTGTACGTAGTTATGTACTGGGAACTCTTTATCATACACATCCATGTTTCTTAAAAATGTATTTCAAAATATTCATACTATTATAAATAATATGGTTTAAATTCATTTATACCCTTGTTTGAATTTTTATAAGAATTTTATAAAGGAATCGTTCCTTCCTTTTCCCCACAAGGTCCTGTTTAACCTTTTCGACAAAATTAAGGTAAAAATGTCTTTTTAACATATACGACAGGTGTAGCTATTTTCTTCCGTTATAAAATAATTGAAAGCTTCCCTTACAAGATTATAAGAATATTTTCATAGTAAATGTTTTCTTTTAGAATTATTTGAATTTTAAATGATTTCAAAAAAGAGATATTTTCCACAAATAGTATTGATTTCATCTATGTCAACATCCATTGATAAAATTTAAACTTGTTTAAAGTTTATTTTTTATGATATAAATATACAATATTGTATTTAAGTTTTTGTGATATGTTTGACTATGGATGAATTATTTTTATGCCATTAATGGTATATGATAAATTTTTTGGCATTTCGTATTCTAGTTTTAATATGAATGTTTATGTTATATTTCATCCTCTTCTTAAGATGAATGTGTTGGACTAGTATCTTCTGGGTTAGGGTACGATTACAGTAGACCCTCTTGGATGGTTTCCAGTTATTAGAGGCACTCCGTGTTGGTGTCTGGTTATTAGAGGCACTCCGGGTTGGTGTCCGGTTATTAGAGGCACTTCGGGTTGGTGTCCGGTTATTAGAGGCACTCCGGGTTAGTGTACGGTTATTAGAGGCACTCCAGGTTATAGTCCGGTTATAGAGGATTTCCGGGTTGGGTTACGGTTATAGTTATCCCATAGGTCTTGGCACGAGGCCTTGACACAAAAATTAAAGTTCGGAATTATTTAATCCCTTGTTATGAAAGTGGTTATTGATATTGCATGTGATTATTCAATTAGTATAATATCCATGTGAATACTTAAATGTAATTATTTCATTTTATCTTTTCCGTATTATGATGAATTTCAAGATTAAAAGGCTTTAGTTCTATGTTATAAATTTCCTTATATGTTTATGCTTATTTATGAATGTTTCCCCTATATTGTTATCCTTACTGAGCTTCTGAGATCACCCCTCTCTATGTCTTATTTTTCTCAGGATTCCAAGAAGTAATTTATGAATGACCTGTAGGGATAGTTTTAGGGGAAATGAATACAAGGTGTTGTTGTAGTTTTTTTTGTCTTTATGAAGTAATGTAAGACTTATGAATATATATAATGTTTCAAAGACTACTATACTAATCGGTCTTTTAAGATTTGATCTTTTTGGATCATGAAAATGTTATGTAATAATGCACCGACTCTGGGTAACCGGGGTCAGGGCATTATAGTTGGTATCAGAGGAATCTTAACAATAACATTGTAAGCTAGATTTAGATAAACTCTAATTAGAGAACATATCCCTAAGATAGAATTTTAGGATTGGTATAGAAGAATTTCCTAGAGTTTTGGTATTGTAACGATTTTGTGAGTTTTTCAAGCAATACATCCATGTCTGGATACCAGTAGGTAGAGGAAGCTCCAAAACAGAGGTACCTAGGGGTAAAACCTGAAAACACCACTTTGAGCTAGACTCCAATGGGTACTGGTGCATGACAATGGGCCTTGCTGCACTCTTGGTTACAACACTCCCAGGGGATATTCTTAGGATAATTCCCATTTTCTATAAAAATCATTATGAAGGGTTTATGAGTATATACATCATCAAATAAAACATTTTTTTATGATTATAGATTATATCCATAAATATTTAAATTTATGTTAAGTGTTTTACTAGTATGGAATTATGTATTTTGATTCATAAACTGGTCTAGTTTATGCCATTGTTTAGAAATGGCGATTATTGGAAGGAATGGAAATTATATAAATGCATTCACTCCATGTAGGGATTTCCCTCCTGCTCAAGATAATTATAGTGGAGCTGGAGATGCAACTAGTGCTGATAAGCTAATCACCATATTGGGACAACTCACTTAGGTTATCTATAATAACCTTACCCATATAGAGAACCCTGATCCGCATCATGGAGAATCAATGTTAAATAGCTTCATGAGGAAGCAACCACCAGCATTCAATGGGAGTAGAAATCCATTAGTAGTTGAGAAATGGATAAGTTCCCTAGAGAAAATATTTCAGGCATTGGGGAGTAATGAAAGGGAAAAAGTTGTTATGACAGTTTATCACCTAACTGGAGATGCTGATCAATGGTGATCATTGATTCAAAACATGAAGGAAGATGATTAAGTATCAAATATGGAATGGAGGGAGCTCAAGGATCTGTTTTTAGAAAAATACATTCCTCGTGACCATCGAACAGATATGGAAAGGCAATTTCTGAGTCTAAGACAAAAGGAGGATGAGAATGTCGCAAAGTATAAGGCTAACATTATAAGGTTATCATGGTATGCTAGATATTATATAAGTAACACAAGATGTAATATTTATTGTTTCATTGATGGGTTAAAACCATTTCTCCGTAGAGCATTAGTCTCACAATACTTCGCATCGTACGAAGACATTGTCTCATGTGCTATCAAGACAAAAATGGAATTCTCTAAATATTAAGAAAATTATATAAAAGGATGAGAAGAAGAGAAGGATTGAGAAAGAGACATATAAATAGAAAAAGGGAAAGAAGGATTTTCAATTATGTGAAAATTTTGGAATGAAACACCCCGGTACTTGCCTAAAAGGAATGGGAGTTTGTAACAAATGTGGATAAAAAGGTCACCAGACTCGTGATTGTAAGGGAAAGAAGGAGGCTGTCAATGTTGAATTCTCCAATTGTAGAAAAATGGGGCATTATGAAAATGAATTTCTAAGAGTCAGGGAAACATACCATAGAAAAGTCTAAGGGATCAATGCCAAGCTTATGATGTTACTACAATTGAAGAGGAATGATTAATGTATTTGTATTTTTGGACTCAAGGATTATAATCTGGTTATGAGAATAACGTGATATATATAAGTATTGTACTGCAGTATTTGTTGTTTTCATTAAGGTTTTAATATGAATAAGGAAATCCTATTTTTAGTATGTGACAATAAGAGAAACATTACTCTGTCTGGAGAATCTGATGTTTTGATTGATTTTGCAATTTAGATACCTTTTACAGAGAGTCTGGACAGAGGTGTATTGGATAAATATAACGGTTGTAATGGATTATGTTGAACTCTGGATAGTATTGTTTAAGGTTGAAACATTTCTGAAGATTATTTTAGGAATATTATATTACTAGAGTTTTAGGAAAAAGGACAACCTGCAGGTTGGGGGATAACCCGTCGGGTCGGACAAAGCCGCAGGAATCGAACACACAACTATAGTGCAACATGGCTTTATTACATAGCACTAGCCTACATGAAGCCCCTTGTTATTACAAAATATTTTTCCTAATCTAAATGTCATGTGTTAATATTTGGAACCATGTACGAATGGGATAAAAATATTTTTTTGAGTTCTATTATCTTTTTCAGGGAAAGATGAGTTTGTGGTGGAAATTAGTTGAAGGTTGAAACTCTACTTGTCAAGTATTTATATACATACCTCTCTATTATTCTATGAATAAATTAATTCTTAAACATTAAGAAAGGAATATTAAAACAAAAAATGTGTTATCCTAATACCTTATGTTTTTTTGAACTGATGATATTTTAAATCAACATAGATTGAAGGCTTTAAGGTCCTCTATTTTACACTTGATTGTGATTGATGACCTCAATCACTCCCTAGAAATATTTAAATTTTTCCTCCATTTATATGTATCTAATTTCCACCAATGTTCTCCTAATTGAGATCATAATTTGGTGGTGAATTTTTCATTTCCCTTTCCCTCCTATTAAGGCTAAATTTTATTAACCTTATTTCTGATGTGGGTTTTCCACATGGTTTTGTTATATTTTCAACCTTTTATTTTCAAGGAAAAGTTTTAAATTTCTAGGACTCAATTTATTGAAGGATTGAAGAATTTAACACCCCTTGCTTCCACGGTACACTTCTCTTTGAATAATAAAGTAGCGTCTGTCGTATGCAACTTCGAGATCTAACACACACCACAACCAATCAAAGCAGCCGTTATGAATATAAATACCCATTTTTTTAATTTTTATAAATTTTATCTCTCAAAATAGACTTCATTTTTAGATTTGGAATATCGAAATTATCCTAGGGTAAAATTTTGGTACTTTTCGAATAACATTTATATTTTGATGAATAGTGAAAATTACTAAATTTTAATTGAAAACAACTTTTTTAATCAAAATAATTAATATTGATAAATTATGAATTTTAGTGGTTTTAAATTATATTTAGAATATAATTTTACAATTTAATAATATTTTGACCATTGGACCTATTTTTACAATTAAATCAGATATAAACAAGTGTCAATATTTTGATAGTTATTATTTCTTAAAAACATTCTTTTTGTTTTGACAGCCGGAATTTATTTTAAATTAATTTATACCCCTTGTTTGTTATGAATTGGGAAAAATGGACTCCATATTTTTAATCAGGATTTCCAAATTGTGTAAATAGGTAACTTTTATTTTTATACTTTTTGAATAATTACTTTGGTAAATATTTTATTTATCATGGTTTAAGGGTAAATCTGATAAATAAGGGTAAAAATAATATTATAATAATTATTAATTACCCTAAAACGTGTCATAACCCTATTGGTTGATACATTTCTGAACATGGGTATCGTTGGGTCGATTTTGGGACCCCATAGATCCACTTGTATGTGATAATGATACTTTATATTAATTAAGTTAAAGTAAATACAAAATAACATAAGCATATATCTTCTAGAAAAAAAAATTCATATTGTTATATATATTATATTTTCGACTATAAATATTCATTAGAAATCTAAAAATATTTTCCACATAATAGTATTTTATTTATAATTTCTAGACATTGACAAATTAGAAATATATATGACACAATAAGGATGCAATATTTTCCTTATTAATGAATGAATCAAATAATTGGTATTATAAATTTTAAAACAAATATAATTGTTAGTTTTGATGACATACACGAATTTTATTGGATAATATGACATGTTATTATTTCTTAAATGAATTTCATTAGAATTAATAATGTTTTTAAGACATTAAAAAATTCAATTATTAAATATTGTAAAATTTGACATAAAAGCGTTTTTAAAACTAATATTATATTATTAATTGAAATTAAATTCCCTTAAAATCTAAGGCACTACCAAAGGACTTATATAATGATATGTGTATCATTGATGGACCACTTGTTGGTCGTTTGGATGTATATAGTATGTTTATTAACTATTTATTATAAAAATACAAAGTGACATGGTAAGTGTTAAACTAATTAACCATGAGTTAAAACTAAATGATAAGGTTAGTGTAATGACCCAAACCTATCTAAAATCTATTGTTTGATAGGATTTATAACCATACCTTACTTAGAGTTTGAATAATTAACTTTGGATCCATTAGAAACCGAATACGAAATTATTATAAATTAATACTTTATGTTTTTCATAAAGAGACCCTCCTCCCCCTTATAAAAGGACACCACTTCAAACAAATTATTCACACCTTAAAATCCTTTTGGATCTGCCAAACCCTGCCCAAATACTATCTCAACTTCCCTCACTTCAACCTAGAGGACATATTTTGATCAGAAAGCCATCCTATGGAGCCCTTGTGATCAAATCAAAAGGAAGAACACGAAGAAGAGGTAATGTTTTCACCACCCTTTTCAAGTTCATTACTTTTTCAACTTCTTATTTCATTGTTATTTCCATTATAAAATAATAACTATAGAATATTGTATATACTGTGATGTTATTAGAAATATGGTACAACCACATTCAGTATTCTATCTACCCTTTGAATGACATGTCACCATACGTGCGTACGTATGGCTTACCGTCTCCACGTCGTGGTGTAATTGTTAATCAAAATATTATTATTTGGATGGGTATAATAATGATGTTTAATTCATGTAAATAATAAATATAAAATGATTATTATTCTTTATATGTGATATTAAATCTAATTATATATTATTTTAATATCAAAAGAATATTATTGTCGCTCGTGCATACTTACGGACTGCCGTCTCCACGAACGCGATGAGATTCATTGCCGATCGTATCCATTCAAGTATAACACTCATTTGATGATTAAAATTAATTTTACAGGACTTGATAACATTCTGGATTTGAATAATATACAAACCTATCCATAACAAAAATGTCTTATATAACAAAACATATAAAATAAAACGAGTATGTTAACACCCGAAACGACGATAATACAAAGATATTATTTACAAAGCAGTGTTAAAAGATCATATATGATATCATATTAATGTATATGACTCTTGTATAAATTAATAACAATAATTTCTCCATTATAGAGGAGGTTAACCTACCCTCAACAAAGGAAAAGTACAAGGTAAGGGTTTTTCATCTCACTCTTTATTCCTGTGAGATTCATGCCATATTGCCACTATTACCTTTTTTGTGGTGTATGTACTGCCCATAATTGTATTCTTTGTGTAATATAAATTAATTTATGTTTATTTACATCTTCATTGTATGATACCTCTTTCATGGGTTGTATATTCCGTAAGTTACCAAATTGGTAAGGGTTATTTCACAATCTATTCATTATCCGAGGTTGTTTATACATAATTATCTTCTGGGACCTCTTTATCATCCACATTCATGTTTCATAAAAATGTATTTCAAAAAATTCTTACTATTTTACAGAATATGAGTTAATGTCATTTATACCCTTGATTGAAATTTTATAATAAGTTTATAAAGGAATCATTCTGTCATTTTCCCAACAAGGTCATTTTTAACCTTTTCGACGGAATTATGGTAAGAATGTCTTTTTAACTTAAACGGCCGGTGCAACTATTTTTTCCGTTATGAAATCTCTGAAAGCTTCCATTACATGCTTATAAGAACATTTTCTGAGTAAATATTTCTTTTATAATTATGTGAATTTTAAATTATTTCAAAAAAGAGATATTTCCCTCGAATAGTTTTGATTTCATATATGTCAACATATTTTGATAAATTATACTCTTCTTTAAAGATGATTTATTATGATACAGATATACCATATTATATTTATGGTTTTGTGATATGTTTGAATATGGATGAGTTATTTTTATTCCATTAATGTTTTATGATTAATGTTTTGGCATTTCATATGATAGTTTTAATACGAATGTTTACGTTATATTCCATACTCTTCTTAAGATGAATGTTTTGGACTAGTATGTTCTGGGTTGGGGTCTGGTTACAGTAGACCCTCCGGGATGGTGTTTGGTTATTAGAGGCACTCCGGTTTGATGTCCGGTTATTAGAGGCACTCCGGGTTGGTGTTCGGTTATTAGAGGAACTCCGGGTTCGAGTCCGGTTTCAGAGGATCTTCGGGTTGGCTTCCAGTTACAGTTATCCCTTAGGTCTTGGCACGAGGCCTTGACACAGAAATTAAAGTTCGGCATTATGTATTCCCTTGTAATGAAAGTGGTTATTGATATTTCATCTGATTATTCGATTAGTATAATATCCATGTGAATAATTAAATGGAGTTATTTCATTTTATCATCGCTATATTATGATAAATTTCAAGTTTAAAAGGCTTTAGTTTGAAGTTATACATTGTCTTAAATGATTATGCTTATTTTTAAAAGTTTTCGCTGTATTGTTATCTGTCACGACCCGTCCTCGGGGCCTGTGTCCTGACTGCCCCAAGCCCGCCTCCCATAGGCCAGGGGATGGCGACTAGCACCAAAGGCATAAATCCCGACAAAAAGGGGAAGGCATTGCCTTTATAAAGTAAACAAACACCACAGAGTAAGCCAGCAGAAGTAAACACTAAGTAAAACTGGGTACAATAGAACGTGAGGAATGTAAATGGGCCAGAATACAAACCCAAACTAAATGTAATGTACAACAAGAATGAAAATACAACAACTGAAATTAAAGCAGCAACGCTGAGCCTTCCACAGGAAGTCCCACCCGAAGGGTGGGTACAGATAGCCTCCCCAGCTTCTCGGGTCTAGCCATCCACTCCATCTATGTCCTGCCCAGTGGTCCACCTCCAGGTACCAAACTGCTCCACAAGTCTCAACCACGATCAGCATTGTCCATCATCTGCATCCAAAACAACGTAGTGAAGGCATAGCCCGTGTAGGGGTGAGTATACACTACTCAGTAGGGACCCCGAGACCCCCGAAGGTCTCCCAGAATCCTCAAAGGATAATCCACAAAGGAAATATACCATCACGAAATAACAACCAACACTACTTAGGTATTTTCCCATACATATACATAAGTTATCAATTCTAGTTTGGCTCCAACATCTGAGCACAGGTTCGATTAGGTCCACACATGATAGTACAACCCAATCCACACAGTAAAGCACAACACAATCCACATAGGAATGAAACTTAATAATATCGAAGATAATGATTGAATGTCAAGACTCAGCTCACACAGGTATACTTATTCATAAGGCGATAGTGATGATCAGATGTAGTCAATGATTCATCTAAGCCGGGACCCACGTAGGATACTAAACTAGCTAAGATGTCGGACCCATGTAGGATACAAGACCAGCTACTCTACTGGACCCACGTAGCATACAAGTACAGAGTCAAACACTGCCAGAGCCACATAGGATACATGAACAGTAGTACTGTCGGACCCATGTCGGATACAAGAACAATAGTCATCGCTGTCGAACCCACAGAGGATTCCAGAACGGTCTTCATCATTGCTTAACCCACAATAGATTTCAGTTCAGTCTTCATCGCTGACGAACCCACAAAGGATTTCATTGTAGTCGTCGTCACTGCTGAACCCACAGAGAATTTCAGTGCAGTCATCTTCTTTGTCATAGTCGCAGCCAGCTCTAGGGTTCCCGCACACATCATGCTCGATTCTAGGAGGGTCCGGTCCACGAACCAAAGGGGTCAGTACAGAAACTGACACGTAGTTCAGAGTTGATGTATCCCAATGTTTTGTCTCGACAGGAGGAACTCAACGTGATAGACGACATGTCAATTAGACGCCCGGTCTGAGAGTTATTAGATTTTTCGTTCTAGGGTCCTGGTTGGTCTGTAAGTCAAAACCAACCCGACCGCACTCCAACTACATCTAAACCTCAAGAGGAGTAAGCCAAAAGGTCTGTCTCACTAACAGGAATCCAAAAAAGTTGACGGCTATTCAATCGAACGTCCGGAGCTCATGTTATAAGCATTTTTTCTCCGAGGGCCCGGTTGGTTTTGTGTTCAATCCAACCGGAAATACCACAAGTTTTCCAATACATTGAGTGTAATATACCAAAACGACCGTCTCTATCCAAGGATCGTATCGAAACTAGCGGTGCGTCGATCAAAGGTCTGTATCCCATGTTATGGGCAAAAGACCGAAAGTGGTCCGAAAATGGGGGGTCTGGGCCCGGCCCGACCCAGCCCAATCCCCCTGGGTCGGCCCGAACCGGGTCGACCCGACCCGTGTCTGGGTCCAACCCGGTGGGGCATGGCCTGGCCAGGATGCATGCTGGCTCGGCCAGCAGCCGAGCATGGGGGATGTGGTCCCCCCTCCCTTCGTGCTCTGCCGACGCAGAGGGTGCCACATCCTCCTCTGGATCCCGCACGACCGCGGGATCCCGGTCGCCTGCCGTCGCGGTTTTAGCCGCGGCGGTTCCTATTGGTGGCGTGTTGGGACACTGCTGCCTCCGGGCAGCTGTTTGGTGCCCGCAACTACCTTCGGCCACCAGCGCCACCGTGCCGGCCGCCCGTGCTGCCGGTGAGGTCCGCAGGCCCCCGGAGCCACTCCGGTGGTCCGTTCTTGTTCCCGTCTGTGCCTAGGGTCGTCTCAGGACACGTAGATTTCTGCGATGGCCTTTAATATCTCAAAGGTCTTGTTTCATCATCACCCAACGTTCCACGCATTAAGAACATAGAAACTGTGTGTTTGGACATGTTCGTTGGTCCGCACCCACCGCGTTAGTGGTTCAAAAGACTTACAAAAATTAAAAATATTGTCGAGGATATAATGCACATAAATTAAATTAAACCAAAACCCCTTACCTCGAAGAATTTGTCGAAAGAGGATCGTCGCGGAAAAAGACATCGCGGAAGACGGCGTCAAAGAAGAGGATCGGGGGCGTCGCGGTACACGGCGTCGCGTCGTCGATCTCCAAGGAACTTGCGTTCTTCGTCATCTTTCATCAGAGGATGGCATTCATTGTCGTTCTTCACGTTCTTCAATGAGAAAGAACGTTCTTCAAGACTAGAGTAAAATCTCCCCAAATCTTCTCGCACAACACATAAATCATAATAAAATAAGGCTTTTCCTTATTTTATTACTCATGCCATCCCTTTTTGAAATTCAAAAATTATACTACGATTTAATTAACATGCGTTGACCCATTTAAGGGGAATTTAAAAATCCAATTAAACGCGAGTGTTGACTTAGCATTTAAAAATGGCGTGCGGGTGTGTTACACAAAAATTAATGGGGGTTTGCCAACTTAATGGGAGGTTTGAGGAAGTTGAATAGGTGGGGCTTGTGTGGGGCCCACCTCACTAATATCCTATCTTGAGAGGTTAGGATTTAGTGGGTCCCACCTCAAATTCCATATGTAGGTTTAAACTACATAGAATAAAAATAAAATTTGTAGCACAATATTTTATTTTATTCTTTGGTTAACCCATTTATTTAATAACCTCACCGGAGAAAACGCAAACTCCAAAAAAGGTGTTCCTAAGCAATTATTGGCGCTGCGGTTTCATTGGTGCCCTTGGATTTTGATTCCGAGCATCGGTTCAAATTTTAGGAAAAAATGCTCAATCGTTTACTGAACGTACCCAAGATAAACTTCGAAAATTGATTCTGGGTACACCGGGCCTCAGAATTAGGTTCCGTCAAGAAACTGTGATCTTGTAAAATCCCAAAAAAAAGTATGAAAAAATTCCCCTTGAAATTTACGAGTCTATACATTACTCCCACATCATGTATTTACATTCCTGTAAGGATACATAATAAACTAGGGGAACAAATGTGGGTACTGTGCACACATTTGAGCCTCCCGCTCCCAAGTGCTCTCCTAGAGGTTCCCATGATGCCATCTGATGCGCACTAAAGGGATCAACCTCCCATGTACGACCCACTCCTATCAATCCTTGATCTCCACCAGGACCTCCGCAAAAGTCACCCCCATCATCAATGTCCCGCTCCCCATTGTCGATGATATGCATCGGGTCGTGCACGTATCTCCTCAGCTGAGATACATGGAAGACATCATGCACTCGGTGCAACTGAGGTGGTAGAGCCAGGCGATAATCCACCTCACCTATCCTATTGAGGACCTGGAATGGTCTAATGAAGCGATGTGATAACTTGACTCCCCAGCCAAATATATGTAATCCACATCTAGGTGAGACCCGTAAGAAGACGTGGTCACCATCCTCGAAATCTAGTGGTCTCCGCCTCTTGTCACCATAAAAAATCTACCGACTCTGAGCTATCCTCATCTGCTCCTGGATGACCTGGACCTTCCCTATCGTGTCCTGGACCATCTCTGGTCCCACAAGTGTTGACTCCCTAGGCTCTGTCCACTACAGAGGTGATATGCAAGGTCGGCAGTACAATGCCACATATAGTTCCATCCTGATGGTAGAGTGGTAGCTATTGTTGTACGCTAACTACAGCAAGGGAAGGTGGTCCTCTCAGCTATGACCAAAGTCAAGGACACATGTATGGAGGATGTCCTCGAGATTCTAAATGGTTCTCTCCATCTGACCTTCTGTTTGAGGGTGAAAGGCGGTGATCAGACGTAGCTGCATCCTGAATGCCTCCTGTAACCCCTTCCAATGCAGGGAAGTAAAGAGATAATCTCAATCGGAGACGATAGATGATGGCACACCATGAATCCGTACAATCTCATGAACATAGAGACATCCCAAACTCTCTACTCAGACCTGCTCTCTGATGGGTAAGAAGTGGGCCGACTTGGTGAGTCAGTCGACAATCACCCAAATGGAGTCATGACCTCTGGATGTACGTGGAAGTCCAGTCAAGAAATCCATAGATATCATGTCCCACTTCCACTCTGGGACCTCCAAGGGCTATACCAAACCTACTGTTACCTAGTTCTCCATCGTCATCTGCTAGTAGGTGAGGCATCTAGAAACGAACTCTTCCACAACCTTCTTTATAACCGGCCACCAGTGTTGTCGTCTGAGATCCTGGTACATCTTCGCCACTCCTGGATGTACCGCTAAAGGGGAAGTGTGAAACTCCCTCAGAACATCCTCCTGTAAAGCACCTGGTACCATGGTACATCCCCAGAAATGGACGAAGTGCTCTCCTCCTACAGAGAATCTATTAGGTGCATGTCCTTAGGATATCTGTGCACGCCATATGTCACAGTCAACGTCCCCACACTGTGCCTCTCCGGCCTGCTGAAGAAGTGGAGGATTGACTGTGAGTGACTGAAGAAAGGCTGGTTTATCTCTATCCACGAAGGATATCTTCAAAGAGGCTTACTGCCCTATCGCCTCTTCAAGTAGATGAATTCACGTCCTCCTGCTGAGAGCATCGACTGATACATTCCCCATACAAGGAGTATAGACTATCTCAAAGTCATAGTCCTGGAGGAACTCAATCCATCACCGCTCTCTCAGGTTCAGGTCCTTCTACGAGAAGATGTACCTGACACTCTGGTGGTCAGAGTAGACTGTAAAGTGCTCGCCCATCAGATATTGTCACCACATCTTCAGAGCAAAGACCACTACTGCAAACTCCAGGTCATGGGTCGCCTAGTTCTTCTCATGCTTCCTCAATTGTCGTGATCCATTGGCGATCACTGCTCGGTCCTGCAACAGGACACATCTGAGACCAGTCCCTGGTGCATCGCTGTAGACTACATACCTTACTCTCTCCTTCGGTATCCTCATGATAGGTGCACTGGTCAACCTCTGTCTCAGCACCTGGAAGATCTTCTGACATCTTTCTGACTACACGAAGGGTTTCCCCATCTTCATCAAAGCTGAGAGTGGTTTCGCAACTCTGGAGAAGTCTTCCAAAAATCTCTGGTAGTACTCAGCTAGAACCAAGAAACTCTGCACCTCCGTCATGCTCCTGGGTGGCTCCCAAGCTAGTACTGCCTCGATCTTCGCAGGGTCCACCGCAACTCCCACCTTAGAGAAGATGTGTCCCAAGAAGTGGACCTTATGTAACTAGAATTGACACATCGCGACCTTACCATAATGTTGGTGCTCTCAGAGTGTGTCCAGTACAACCCACAAGTTGTAGGTGTGCTCCTCCTTAGTGGTCGAGTATATCAAAATGTCATCGATGAAGACCACAACATATCGATCGAGGTATGGCTGAAATATCATGTTCATGAGACCCATGAACACTATTGTAGCATTGGTTATGCCGAAAGTCATAACCAATAACTCATAGTGGCCAT
Source organism: Viscum album (assembly GCA_963277665.1). Lineage (NCBI taxonomy): Eukaryota > Viridiplantae > Streptophyta > Magnoliopsida > Santalales > Viscaceae > Viscum > Viscum album. The sequence goes on along the minus strand of OY728150.1, from coordinate 2,128,210,120 downwards.
AACGACATCTGAAGACCGTCTTCTGTACATCCTCGTCCCGAACTCTGAGATGATGATAGCCTGATATAAGGTCTATCTTTGAGAACTACCATGCTCCCTTAAGCTGATCGAAGATGTCATAAATCCTCGGTAGTGGATACTTGTTCCTCACGGTCACCTAGTTCAACTGATGATAGTCGACACACAGTCACAAGCTCCCATCCACCTTCTTGGCGAACCAAATTGGGGAAGCCTAGGGTGAAACACTCGGTCGGATGAATCCCTTGCCCTGCAGGTCCTCCAACTATACCAGTATCTCTCAATGCTCAGTGGGGGACATCCGATATGATGGAGTTGATATCGGGGATTCCACGTGGTACATGTCAATATAAAATTCTACCTATCTATGGGGAGGTAGTTCTAGAACATTATCAGGGAAAAAGTCTGCGTTATGATCCACCACTACAGGAAAACTCGGACTCTGCACTTCAACTGCTCCTATGATGTGGCTAGCCAACTGATGAGTGAGTGGCTATCCTCTCCTCTTCCTGAGTCCATCCTACACTGATAAAGCTCCCTTCTCACCGGTGAAGGTGAACCTGCTCCCATCGGTGCGAACACATTGCACCTTGCGCCTAATACAGTAAATCTGTTCATGGACTGAAGATAACCAATCAATGACCAAGATGACATCGTAAGGCCTCAACACCACTACAAGAAGATCTCAGCCGAAGATCTCCCCTCCTAGAGTAAGCTCACACTACTGGAACCAGTGCGTAATAGTCGAGTCTGCTCCCGTATGAGTCTCTAGGCGTAAGGATCGAGCCAACAGCTCCATCGGAATCTCGGTGCTCCGAACAATGGTAGCGGCAATGAAAGAATGACTCGATCCTGTGTCTATTAGAACTGCAGAAAGGGTGGAGTAGACACAGATAGTACCTCGAATCATCTCTGGCGCACCGTGGTCGTAGGCCTCTACTTCCTGAAGCTGAGCTTTTCTTTTTCCGCCAGCTCCCGGTGGTCGGGGTGGACCTCCTAGTGGTGGTGGTTGTAAAGCCTCAAAGCATCACCCACCACACGCTGCTCGGACAGATCCTCAGCCTCGTCCACCTACTCTCTGCGGACCACCATGGTCGACCCTCTACCTCTTCCTGGGTGGCCCCTCAACCGTTTGCTGCTCCTCTACACGGCGGGTCAAGCATTCATGAGCTGTGTGGCTCTACCCGCCACATGCGTAGCCCTGTCTGCTCCTCGGAAGGTGGGCTCTACGCCGGGTGCCCCGCACCTATGAGCCGGTGTCCTGAGGATGTCCACCTGATGGTCTGGTCTGGCTGGACCCATGTGATGTCCGTCGACTGCCAGCTGTAGACAACTCTACTACGTGCCGCCCTGCGGTAGTTCTCGCTGGTGGTGTAGGCTCAACAAGAAGGCTCTCTATGAGAAGGGCTCTCTCCAGTACTCCTGCCTACGTCGGAATGTTGAGGGAGATCATCGATGCCCTGACCTCATGACTCAGTCCCTGCTTGAAGGTCCGGGCCTAGAAGAATGGGTCTCGTACCATGTCTGTCGAATAGCACGAGAGATCGGTAAGTCTCACCAAATACTGGTCAACCATCATGTTGCACTTCCACAGCTGTAGTAGCTCCTGAATTCACACCGCATGGAGGGTGGCTGGGACAAACTCCAGCGGAAAAGGCTCTCAAAGTCCATCCAAAGAAGAGATGAATCGTCGTGCACCTGGAGCATCAATCTCCACCATCTGTCTGTTGCCTCGTGAAGGAGGCTTGCTACAAGGATCACCATGAGGTCAGGTGATGTCCCCACGAGCCTGAAAACTCAATCTATAGCCTCCAGCCAATCCTCGGCTGCCTGAGGGTCCATCTCCCCGAGGAACCTGGGCGGTATCTGACGCTGAAACTCATACAGTGCACTAAGGCGACGTGCACTCTCAGCGGCTAGGGCTAGTGGCATCGGTGACTCGGCGGGTAGAGCTTCCGCTGGTACCTCCACTATAAAAAGGGCCCTGCACCAAGGCCTCGTCGCTCGGTGGGATGTTGTCTCCAACGATGCTCGAAACCCTAGATAGATGTCGTCGTGGGGCCATCCTGTAAAGAAACAGTTGTGACATAGTCAAAACAATATACATGGTGAGCTGACACAATGTAATCACAAAGAAAACCATTGAAACACACATGAAATCAATGTTTTCGTTCATTGAGTCGGAAATCAGAAGTCAGGGACCTGGTGTACGGATACATTATCCGCCTCACCAACACTGGACTCCCTGGACTGATAATGACATTCATTACCCTTAACATTATTGCTCCACATAGAAGAAAGATCAGAGTATTGAGTTCTGAGGTAGAACTGAACTCCTCTGACGCCAATTTGTCATGACCCATCCTCGGGGCCCGTGCCGTGACTACCCCAAACCCACCTCCCATAGGTCAGGGGCTGGAGACTAGCACCAATGGCGTAAATCCCGACAAAAAGGGGAAGGAATTGAGTTTATAAAGTAAACAAACACCACAGAGTAAGCCAGAAGAAGTAAACACTAAGAAAAACTGGGTACAATAGAATGTGCGGAAAGTAAATGGGTCAGAATACAATCCCAAACTGAATGTAAAGTACAACTGGAAAGAAAGTACAACAGTTGAATGTAAAGAAGAAACGTCGAGCCTTCCATAGGAAGGCCCACCTGAAGGGTGGGTACAAATAGCCACCTCAGCTCCTCGGGTCTAGCCGTATGCTCCGTGTATGTCCCACCCAGTGGTCCACCTCCTGGTACCGACCTGCTCCACAAGCCTCAACCACGATCAGCGATGTTTGTCGTCTGCATCCAACACAACGTAGTACAGGAATAGCCTATGCAGGGGTGGGTATACACTACTCAGTAGGAACCCAGATACCCCTGATGGACTCCCAGAATACACAAAGGATAATCCACAAAGGAAAGATACAATCACGAATTAACATCTAACACTACATTGGTATATGCCCATACATATACCTAAGTCATCAATTCTAGTTCAGATCCAACATCTTAGCCCATGTTTGATCACTCCCACACATGATAGTATAACCCATTCCACACAGGAAAGCACAACACAATCCAAATAGGAAAGCAAGTCAATCATGTAGAATATAGTGATTGAATTTCAAGACTCAGCTCACATAGGTATACTTCTTCGTAAGGTGATAGATATGATCAGATGTAGTCACTGATTCATCTAAGCTGGGACCCACGTAAGATACTAAACCATCTAAGATGTCAGACCCACGTAGGATACAAGACCAACTACTCTGCCGGACCCACGTAGGATACAAATACAGAGTCAAACACTACCAGACCCACATAGGATACAAGAATAGTAGTATTGCCGGACCCACGTAGGATACAAGAATAGTAGTTTTGCCGGACCCACGTAGGATACAAGAACAGTAGTCATCGTCGTCGAACCCACGGAGGATTTCAGTACGGTGTTCATCGCTGCCGAACCCACGGAGGATTTCAGTGTAGTCTTCATCCCTGATGAACCCACGAAGTATTTCAGTGCAGTCGTCGTCGCTCCCAAACCCACGGAGGATTTCAGTGCAGTCATCTTCGTCGTCGCAGTCGTAGCCAGCTCTAGTGTTCCCGCACGCAGCATGCTCGATTTCCAGGAGGGTCCACTCCACAAGCCAAGGGGGTCGGTACATCAAATGACACATAGACCAGATTTGATGTATCCCAATGTTCCGTCTCTACAAGAGGAACTCAACGTGACAGACGGCGCGTCAATCGGACACCCGGTCTGAGAGTTATTGGATTTTTCGTTCCAGGGCCCAGTTGGTTTTTAAGTCAAAACCAACCCGAACGCACTCCAACTACGTCCAAACCTCGAGTGGAGTAATCCAAAAGGTCTGTCTCACTAAGAGGAATCCGACAATGTCGACAACACGACAATCGGACGTCCGGAGCTCATGTTATGAGCGTTTCCGCTACGAGGGCCCAGTTGGTTTTGTGATCGAACCAACCCGGCCATACCCCAACTTCTCTGAAACCTTGAGTGTAATTTACCGAAACTACCATCTCGATCCAAGGATCACATCACAACTGATGGTGCGTCGATAAGAGGTCTGTATCCCATGTTATGGGAAAAACACCGAAAGTGGTACGAAAATGGGGGGTCTGGGCCCGGCCCGACCCGGCCCAACCCCCCCTCGGTCAGCCCGAACTGGGGGACCAGACCCGGGTCCGGGTCCGACCCGTTGGGCGCGGCCCGGTCCGGTCCGTGCAACTCGGCCTAGCCTGGCTGGGTGGCATGCTGGCTCGGCCAGCGACCGAGCATGGGGTACGCGGTCTCCCCTCCCTTTGCGCTCCGCGAATGCGGCGGGTGTCGCGTCCTCTTCTGGATCCTGCGCGGCCGCGAGATCCTGGTCACCTGCCGCCTTGGCTTTAGCCGCTGTGGTTTATCCTAGTGGTGCACCGGGACACCGCCACCTCCGGGCGGCCGGCCGATGCCGGCCGCCGCCTCCAGCTGCCCGCGTCGCCGCGCCGGTAACCCGTGCCGCCGGTGAAGTCTGCGTGCCACCGAAGCCGCTCTTGTGGTTCATTCTTGCTCCCGTATACGCCTGGGATCGTCTTGGGACCCGTAGATTACTGCGATTTCCTTCAATCACTCAACGGACCTGTTTCATCTCACCCAACATTCCACGCATCCTGAACAGAGAAACGGTGGGTTCAGACTTGTTTGTTGGTCCACACCCCCCGCGTTAGTGGTTCAAATGACTTCCAACAATTAAAACTCATGTCGAGGATATAAACCACATAAATTAAATTAAACCAAAACCCCCTACCTCGAAGAAATTTTTGAACGAGGATCATCGCAAAAAATGACGTCACGGAAGACGGCGTCGCGGAAGAGGATCGTTGGCGTCACGGGACAAGGCGTCGCGTCGTCGATCTCTGAGGAACTTGTGTTCTTCGTCATCTTTCATTAAAGGCCAGCTTTCTTCTTCGTTCTTTTTGTTCTTCAACAAGGGAGAACGTTCTTCAAGACTAGAGTAAACTCTCCCCAAATATTCTCGCACAACACATCAACCATAATAAAATAAGGCTTTGCATTATTTTATTACCCATTCCCTCCCATTTTGAAATTCAAAAATTAAACCACGACTTAATTAACATGTGTTGACCAATTAAAGGGGCGTTTAATAATCCAATTAAATGCAAGAGTTGACTTGGCATTTAAAAAGGGGTTGTGGGTGTGTTACAGAAAAATTAATGGGGATTTTCCAACATAATGGGTGGTTTGAGGAAGTTGAATAGGTGGGGCTCGTGTGGGGCCCACCTAACTAATATCCTATCAAGTGGGGTTAGGATTTAGTTGGTCCCACCTCAACTTCCATATGTTGGTTTAAACTACATAGAATCAACATAAAATTTTTAGCACAATATTTTATTTTATTCTTTTCTTAAACCATTTCATTGATAACCTCACTTGAGAAAACACAACTCCAGAAAAGGTGTTCCTAAGCAATTACTGGCACTACAGTTTCATTGGTTCCCTCAGATTTCTATTACGAGCACCAGTTCAAAAGTCAGGAAAACCCGCTCATTCGTTTACTGAACGTACCCGAGCTAAAATTCGGAAATTTATTCCGGGCATACTGGGCCTCGGAATCAGGTGCTGTCAGAAACTGAATTCTTGTAAAATCACAAAGAAATTTATGAAAAAAATTCCCTTGAATTTTATGGGTCTTTAAATGATCCTTACTGAGCATCTGAGCTCACCCCTTTCTTTGTCTTATTTTTCCAGGATTCTATGATGTAATTTATGAATCACCTGCAGGGATAGTATGAGGGGATATGAATACAATATGTTGTTGTAGTTTTTTTTACTTTATGATGTAATGTATGAATTATTAATATATCTAGTGTTTCCAAGACTACTAAACTAATCAGTCTTTCGAGACTTGATCTTTTGTGATCATGCCAATGTTATGTAATAATGTACTGAATCTGGGTAACCGGGGTCGGGATGTTACACATAATTCTTGGAATAATGAATTTAACTGATAATATATATATACAATACATTACTGTATTTTACTATTCATCAATAATTTTATTACTTCAGAAAAATATCAAAAATTCACCCAAACCATTTTTCGATGTGTAGAATTCAAAAATGTAGTCCATTATTTGAAATTAATTTTTTAAATAGTAATAATTTAATTTTAAAAAAAAATCATTATTTATTTGATATATAAATATTTCAAAACTATAACATTTTTATATCATATAGAAAAATTAATCATGATTTCATTATCTTATACACTTTGTAAAATAAAATATTATTATTTACTATTAAAAAGTTTCATATTACTATTCATATTATTATTCATAATGGTATGTTACAATTCACCTAAATTTCATTTATTCTTATCACACAATAATTATCTTACTAAACACAACCTTGTATGTCAGTTTTGCGAAATTAAAATCATAGAGGTGGAAAATGTTATTTACCAGATTGGTTATAACAAAATTGTGTTTATTAGAGACATAGTGTTTCATGAATTCAATATTAAATTTAATTAAAAAATCATTTGGTGTTACAATAAAGGCGATGAACTCAATTTTTTGAGGACTCATTCCATAACATTATATGTGGGTTTTACTTAGTATGTATATATAGAGGAAATTCTCCCTAGTGCATCAGAGTCTACCAATCAATGAGTAGAGGAATAAAGAATCATGGGTTTCTTACTCAACTGGTCTAAGGAGTATTGCAGACAGGCACCCAGGTGTTATACGGGAGATAAAATCATTGACCACTCTCTGATGATCATTCATAGTCATTTATGTTGGATCAACATCACTATGAAAAGCATCAAACTCCCAATACCCCAGGTTATATATTTAAATCTATCACTAATTCTACTATCTATATACAAATGTAATTCATTTTTGAATAGGCTACTTGTTTGAAAAAAAATGTTGAAATAGATATGTAGTATGAAAGATCTTGAAAAATGTACATGTTGTGTATTAGGAGACACATGTTAGGTGACAAAACATAGCCACGTGGCCGTTTCCACACCGAGACATAGCTTCTGTGCCTATTATAACAAGATATAATTTATGTTTGCTAAAAATTGTGCCTCACACAACCAAGTCCTAGTTTTGTGATACTGTTCATGAGTATTTAAATGTTATTTAATAGACTGTGATCATGTATCAGGTCATGCCATGTTCCTATATGAATAATCATATACTTACACAGTGCATAGTGTGTCATCCCTCAATGTTTTTCAATCATGTATAATCTGAAAATCACCTATATAGATGGGGTGGGTCACACAGTGTGTTATCCATTCAATATATCATGTGATCCTTATCTTCCCTATAACACTAGACTCCATAGTATGGAGACTAGACTACATTTGGTACTAATCATCATTCCATGAATTTGTGTTTTCCAAAGAAGCTGTTTTTTTTTGAATCATAATTGCACCACCTCTATTATCACATCTACCATGATTCACACCTTTAGAATGATATGTAGGTATGTCTATTCCAAATCCATCATCGATGGGATGACTCTGGTCACTAGTACCCTTAATTACTTTTGCCATCACCATAAAAATCCTCCCGTTACTTCTCCATATCCCAAATCAACGATGACCTCACACTAAACCTTAATGTAATCCTAGTAAATCCAAAAATCATCATACCAGATATCATTCACAAATACACCATGAATATTGTGGTTTATTCTCACACGAACCCTCCCAGAAAAATTTAACCCTTGATTACATGGACCAATAATGAAGAACAAGATTAACGTTGTAGAGAGATGAAAATAAACTTTGTGAATCAATCATTATTGAGTAATTGTTTTCCACTATTCATAGAAACAATCATTTATGGTGATAATAGGAAAATGTATGAATTATATGAAATCAATATAATCAATAAAACATGTGGGGACATGTGAAGCATAGATATATAACTAATCAAGGACATATAATTATTTATTCTCTATATTTTAATTATTAATGTGGTAATCACAATTGAAGAATTTATAAATTGAGTTTAATAAATTGATGGAGATGAATGTGGTTTCTATTGAAGGTGAAGTGACACTATTTTCACTACCACATGATCCACCATGATTCGATCACCATACATCCAATGATGATATCCATCAAATAAGAACACCCAGAGCTCCTCTCAAGTCCTCCTAGGGTTATGTGGAAAACCTTTTAAATTTATTTTATGATATTACTTATAGAGGTTTTTTCTAGGTTTTTAAATTTATTAAAACAAATAAATATTTTAGATATTTATTTCATAATTGAACATTATAATGTATACAAAATTTAGATGTCTGGTTCTGTCCATCCTTTTGTAGCACCTCGATAGAACACTGTGATTCATAGTCAACCATGGTAAAAAATTTCCAATCAGAGACTCCTTTTTGGAGTTATTCAACAAATTAAAAAAATCATTGAAATTTTCATATATATTATTTTTCTGTAACAACTATATCTTGATATCTGTGACTAAGGGTATATCACCATTTCATCAAATAGTTACATAAATATTCCTTGAAAATTTACATTATCATAAAAATCATAAAATGGGTTGTTACACTCTAACCACCATTATGGTTGTTCAACCTAAAATAAATGGGATGCTTAAATATAGGGGATAATTTATATCTCAACAGGATGTCCCACTATTGAATTTTTTAAAAAGGTTCCCAAGAAATTATTAAACATAAAACCAATAGGATAATTTTCCTATAAGGGGTCTCCAATGGTCTTTTTTCAAACATCTATATAAAGCTCAAAATGACATATCAACTATAAACATCATGATCATCCTCGAAATTTTTTTTCAAGGTTTCATGAATGCTACTACCCAGTTAGGAAAAGTGGAAAAAATAAACCACAAAATCTAACTATAGTCACATGATCAAGGGACAACAAACCTCTCTAACCCCATACAATGACTAGAAAAAATGTCCAACAGTTATAAGAGTTATTTTATCATCCCAGAAAATGAAAATTGTCATAGATAAGGGATTATCATTTAAATAATATGATCTAAGCAATGTAATTAAATGGACATCATCAATGCTCAACAAAAGGACTCCTTCCTTTTTTGATAATTCTTCATCCTCACATAAATGACCGACTCCATTCACTACCATCACTTACACCAACTCTAGAGTAGAAAACACTATCTCTGTCTTGCTTTTATTATTATAGTTGTATTCTAACAAGTCTCCTGTATATGGCCTCAAATTAAACTACAATAATGGGGTTGTGTTAACTATCATGATATAGAAAATCCTTTGAGTTTAGATACTCTTACCAACTCCATTCCATATGTAACATGAAAACACAAATCATGTTATCTAAAATATGAACAGTCTTCTCATCCTAGTTATCTTCCCAGACAATCAAATATATGATCATCTAAAGTAGAGTCTCAATGACTCCTTAATCCCATCAATAATTTTTATATGATGTTATCATCACAGTCATAAATGATCGTCAAGAGAATCCCATGATGTCTCAATACCATATGAATGCACATGCATCTCAACTATCCACTAAACTCATATAATAGATTGTTGAGAGATGGTGAAACATGGAATCTAGTTAATGATCACTTAGAAAATATCATGAAGTGTAACCGATTATTGAGTCTACCATCATAAAAAACACAATGATACTATACCATATCGACTTCCAACTTTGAAAAATAGAATCAACCATTATTTAGGTGATACATACTGAGTTAAACTAAGAAATATGTTATTGAATTTACGGCCACCTAAGATATATCAAAGCATCACAGTATAATGACACATCTACATTGTGTACTATTATAGGAATGAAACCACTTCAATGTATACTCTCATTGAATTACCAGGGTCATCATTCATCCTCAACCAAGGATAATGTGCACATTAATGTTAGAAAATCCATTAGTATCATTCCCTATCAACAAGTTGTTATTCAATATATATAAGTTGGTATATCTATTTTGAGCATCCCATAAATTCAATAATCATGGTGGGGTAAAGACATCAACTGGAGGTACATTGAACCAGCCTCTCCCTCATGAGTTAACTATGAATATGTGGACTTCTATATCACCATAAACGACAACAACTGATGGAAATATCAATGTCCGTTTATAATGCTATAAACAAACCGTTGGTTAGATATAAAGATTGAATTTCTTCATACATTACTATTATAATCATCAATCTCATGTCTATTATGAAATATCACAATAATTGGACCTCCGTAATCGAGGAATGAATCAATGAGAGTTCCCATAATTTTTCTACTATCAATTTATTCCCCACAACATCGTAAACTATACCACATGCTCTAACTCCAATGATTAGTAGACCATGATATAACCTTAGAGGACCAACACAAACCAATATATCAAGGGTTAAAGATTTAATTCATAAGAACGATGAACACATATGGGATGTTCGACATATATAAGTGTATCACCACAATCTCAAAGTGAATATAGAGGCTCTAGGAAGCAATTTTTGATACATCCACCTCTCAACCCTAGATCTTATGAAACAATGTCCTGAGGTAAAACAATGACCTCCATATCACCCAAACCACTAGTGTATTATTTCACTAGTCATTATTAGTGGATAATCCTTTTTGAGGGTCACATGGATTAGGTGGAATCAAACCCCACTAAGCCACAAGCTCTCATCATGAACCAATGTAAAAACTAGGATGTATAATAAAATACACTAATATTAAAGAGCATATCCTCTGAAGATTCCTCAAAAAACACCTCTAGCTCTAAAAACCACATAGGTTCATCTAATATGAATGCATTGGAATTCGTCCATCCCTAGGGTAGTTTCATAGAGAAAATAGATCTCAATGTTGAGGTAAACCTAGAACATCCTTAACATGGACATCCTCATAATCCCACACTATTATCTAAAATGAAAATATCATATAATATACAATTCCAAGTCTCATACTATTCAATTGACAACGAATCAGTTGTATCCTTAAATAAATGAGATCATCTTACTCTCTTAGATATTATTTATCACTGAGAAGGAAAATTATGTGCCACTAGCATATGTGCACTATAAAACACACTAGTGAATTTCATCTATGTATGTACAACAAACTACATGTCCATATAGAAAAAAAATCATCTTAGGTACACCCTGGTTATTATAAAAAGATTTAATGTAATTCCCTATCCTCCATAGTCTGGTCACACATTATAATGGAGTGTATGACCATTCATCATCTTGGCTATAGCCTCATAGATTATTGGATGAGAAAAAGGCACCACAAGATTCAAAATACCCAAAATACATGCAATAAATTTGGGAAATGTGCATTATTACCATGTGATAAATCTATATAAAGGGAAGTGAAGACACATGACATATCTTGTACAATACATGGGACTCCATGCGATAAGACCCTTCTTGATAAATCTCAATTGTTCCCTTGACATCATATTCACTATATCTAGTACATTCTCCATCAACTTGGAACCTCAATACAATGTTATTCACAAAAGTAAAAGGAAATCATCCTCCAAACCACAACACAATCCTCTTGGGGAGATACTAACTTACATGATATTTTTTTGGATCACATATGAAGAAAGTGAATTAGCGTCGTATTTTTCCCTATTCCTTTCATTATTTAACTCTCATATCACATTACCATCCCCATTTTTCTCTAATGATTCACCATGTAATCTTGGATAATTATCACTGGAAAGTCCATCATCCTGAAGGGTCTTATCGAAGAGGATCTATCACACCATATGCTCATTAAAGTCCTATACCAATTGATAATGGGGGTCTAGAGGACAATGAATCCTATTAGTTCAATGTTACTAAGAATCATGTTACACTCTAATACAATATGTATCACCATCATGTACAACTGGAGTAATAAAATTCTCAACATGTGGGAAATCAGCTTCCCATACCACTGGTGAATGGTATATGCACTACAAAATAGGTTGTAGCAGTACTCAACAAGAACCTAGAGGTAACACCTCATAAAAGGGTCCACTAACTATGACCTCGTCACTGAACACATCATCATCAAGACATTATCTACAAATACTAGATGTTTATCATCATGGAAGAATATTGGATTTTATCAATATATTTCATGGAGAAATATAATATTTAGTGAGATCCCTCCACAATTAAAGTTATAGGACAGAATCCTTTATGGTGCATGAAACATTTGTTCAATGAAACCGATGTATTAGTGTAGTGAGTGGATAATAATGTAATAAGAGTACTAATTTATGGATACATTGTCCAAATTCCAATTTTTTTTATTTGGCCAGATATCCATAGTTGATAATTTGAAAAAATATTTCATTATGTTCTTAAGCTATCCTCACCATGGGTCCCACTCATACTGCGCCATAAAGATAAACCACTTTTGATACTTCTCTATAATGAAGAGACCAAGTAGGGATCGCATAGATAGGGAAATAACAATGTGTTAAAACCCTTATCTCTGATACAGTAGGTCTAGGTCTGGTGAAAATAACTGAGATGGAATAATATAAAATTTTATACCTTTTCCTAGTGTACCGGCACACATGCACCCAAATGTCTCTATGAAATAATGCATAGGAATCAAAAATAATAATAACATCTATAGTAAACAATACATATAAAAACCTAAAGTCAATACACCAGAGTATTATATAATAAGTCCAATTTTAAATTGCGAAGTTACATTAAAAACCAAAAACAAAGTCTCAACATGAAAAACTAAGTAATGAATGATGAAAGAGAATGGATCCAATATCTAGTACTGACCACTCTATGAAACCTAAGAATGTGAGTAATCAGTATACTCAACCAATGTCACCATTAATATAACTAAAATCTATATAAGAAATGGAATTTATAATATAATCACATTCATTATGTGTATATACATGGAATTTTGGATTCCCTATTGGCAAGAAAGTGAGTAATATAATGATAAAATAGTGGTTAGATCATTCTAGTGAATTAATTCCTATAAAATCTATTACAATAACCATATACACATATATCAGCTTAGTTATAAGAAAAAAAAATAGAGAAATGGGATCTCCATATCCATATACAATCCAATAACAATGAGTCAACCATCATCTCTAATGTCCCATCATTGATTCACATAATATCACATATATATCTGATATAACCATATATATGTCTCACACCACACTACTAGTCCAAATCGAAAAGGGGGAACAATATTTTATAGTTACCATTCCCCTATTATTATAGGGGAATGCAACAATTTTTCTACATGACCCACACCCTTATTCATCAAGGCGAAGCCCCTCAATATATGTTTTGAGGACCCATTCCTTAATGAATTACTGGGATGTAGCAAAGGAGATAGATAATGGACACACACCCTAGTGTGTTTGGGGGATTCCACTAAGTAAAGGGATAGAGGATTTGTTCTTGAGTTAATTGTGTGGATTTTATTTAGTAGATGGATATATGGAAAACACACTAGTGAATCAGGGAGATGTTACCCATTAGATGGACAGAGGAACCAATCCACAGATATTCAATGGGACACCACTAAATGTGTGGTAAACCCATGCCCTAACAAATGTTGGTGACCCAGTAGACTAATACTGATTGAGGAATTTCATCCTAGTTCATTAGGGGGGTCCAGTAAAAAGGGGTAGAACATATAACCAATTATCATAGGGTGTTTTGAAACATATTTAATAAGGAGTATGGGAACCCACAAAATGGTGGGACAAGGGCATTTCCCACCCCACCCACTCCTTGATTGTACATCCTAATCATTTATACTAATTTTGTATCCTCAATAGAAACATCTTTCTTGGAAAACCTAAAATAATATGTTTAAATGTATTATGAAGGACAACACAATGATCTATATGGAAATAGTTTTTAGGATAATATACTAACATGTCCTAATCTGAGCCAAAATAAAGGAGTTATGAATTTTGTAATATTATTGGAAAAGTACACGGTGTATTCCATGGTTCACATGGTGTGTGAAATCAATTGGCCCCTCATGTTGTCTTAACAACAACCCATGTATTTCCTAGCTCTGTAACACCTTACTGGAAGTAGTGGTACTACATAGCATGTCTCGGTCCCCTAGGGCCTTCTCATGTCATCTTGGCGGTGCCTATGTACTTTTGGTAATTACCATTTACCTATCCTGGTAAATTGATATTCCTTGGTAATGGCCCCTGACCATGCGCAAATGGGTATTCCCATGTACATACAAAGTACACAACATTTCCTTTTGCATGAGGTCCAATCTATCTACGTATTGTAAAGGGAATTTCTCTCATAAGAGGATGTCAGGATGTGTGGGTCCATCCACATTTCATGTGATAATTATCGTCATTGAAACCCTAGCTACTATAGCCATGTGACTACCGAGTGTCTATTTATAATGTAATAAGGTTTTCCACAGAAACCTATGTTAATTCATTTTTTTTCATGAGGCTACCTACATTTTTAATTTCTATAACCAATATCAATGGGGTCCTTGTACTATGTCCCTCTATACTTAATATGACACCAATGGATATATTATAACCACATAAGGCCTGCATGACTTCATTTGAAGCCATATTGAATTAGGGGGTTTGATCAATATTGTTCCCTCACTAGAAAATCCAAAATTTAACACCATCTTCCATAAGTGAATAACATAAAGTAATATGATAAACAATGATCATAATTATGTTAAATCCAATATTTGATAAATAGTCAGGGAAAATGATCACATAATTCGTGTATAAAAGGTTATAGAAGGCACAATAAAAAATTTATAGTGTAAATAAAAAAATAGAGATCATATAAACTATAGATAAATCACAGATCAAAAACTGATAGTGATCCACACTAAATATTTTAATAAACAGAGAGGAAATTACAATTGATAATTCCAACATCAATTTGGATCAATCAGTGGTGAATATTGTATTCTTTAGTGAAGGTGATGTCCAACTATATTAAATTCCTCTTAACCCACCATAACATGATCACCCAATGTCCTCTAATCTGATCCTTTAATGAAGAACTCTTAGAGATCCTATTGATTCCTCATATGAATATGTGGTTCATCCTAGAGATTTTCTATATATGGGTACTTATAGAGGTATGTCTATGTTATCACATTTGATAAAATAAATAACTAACATTATTTTTATATTTTATTAATCTCAAATATAATAACAACCTCAACCTAACTTAACATACTATATAACAGTATGTATCACCTTTGATAAGTCATGAATCACATAACCAATGGTGGTATTAGATTTTAAAATTGATTCATTCTTTTTACATTATTAGAAAATTTAAGGAAGTATACTAAAATATGATATTGTTATATTTAATATATTTATAATATCGATATAAATCACACCATCCCTTAGAATCTGAAATTGTTATAGTGCGTAGGTCAGAAATTATTTCTTGAAATATTCTACGGTATGAATAAAAATTACTAAGTATTTTCAACATATTTTTGTATATATATTCCGTAATATGGTATAATTAATCTAAAAATTTAGATAACTCAAATTTTTTCTCAAATCAACAACCTGAGCATGATGAGAAATGTGGTAGGGAATAATGAGGATAAATATATTCCAAAAAAAACACGTAATTTAGAAAATTATCCCTCTATATTTTAGAAAATTAAAATAAACACATAGAAATCAATAACTATATTCATTTGGATATAATAAATAGTGTAGGGCATCTAAAACATACATT
Source organism: Viscum album (assembly GCA_963277665.1). Classification (NCBI taxonomy): domain Eukaryota; kingdom Viridiplantae; phylum Streptophyta; class Magnoliopsida; order Santalales; family Viscaceae; genus Viscum; species Viscum album. Next base: position 2,128,194,311 of record OY728150.1, on the reverse strand, counting down.
TGATTCGTTATTTGAAAAAAAATATTATTAATATATAAGGCCTCATGCAAATTGAAATAATGTTTTGTCTCATGAGAATAACCAAACCATCTAATCGAAAAATATTTTGATGCATCATCCTCCAAAAAATAAGTTGAATTAATTTATCATAGAAATAATATATTGAACATAATTATAAATTGTTAACAATAAAATCCTTTCCTATATGACAAATAATCATATAAAAAGTAAATTAAATCCCCAATATAAGTTATTATATACCATCAAATTAAACAATAACGATTGAATTATTACAACATATCCCTGACAGTGCATATGTAAAAATAAAACTTATTTTATTGACAAATAGAAATCTGAAAAAAAATTAAAACATTCATCATGTAAAAATCTACTTCACATTGAAATAATCTTTTAAAAATTAACAATTTTAATAATTTTAGGAAAAATTTTATTTTCAAAAAACTTTTGAAATTTGATAATAGTGATTCACTGAATATAGTGGATATAACACTATGATACTCCATTAATATGGGTAAATTAAAGAAATGATTACTTTTTCATTTTCAATAAAAATTAATCAGTTAGAAAATGATAAGAAAAGTCCACGTAAAAAATTTAGCTAATTTTTGTTTATAAAAATTTCTTTAATAAATTGTTGGAAAATATGGAAAACATTATTTAATCCATTTAATTTAATTTAAAGGAATAGAATATAATTATTTAGTAGAGATTAGAAAATAAATGTCAGTTTTTCATAGGAACATTATTTATGTATCTTTAGTATATAAATTGTGGATAATGAAAAGAAAATTTTTATGTTATAATAGAAATAGTGGATAGAAAATATTTATGTTTTATGGAATATTGATAAAATAATTCTACATGTATATAGATGAAAAAAATCCACCCTGAACAGTAGTTAAATTGTGAAATAAAACCTTACCATTTTGGCCACTTTGGAATCATACCCAAATTAAGGAAATAAAATCAACTGAAAAATTAAATACAAAAAATTTAAATATATTAAGGATGTAACATATATAAATAAGTACAATATGCACCAAAAAAATTAATGATATGATTATAATGGAGTATATATCACCTGAATAAAGTTAGGAAGAGAAAAACCGTAAATCAGGTCTGAAGTCCTTCATATTTTTTTGATCCTCTTATATAGTAAATATAGATTTATTTAAATTATATTGAATAATCATAATCATATATATATTACCATATATTGTCTAATTATACTCACTAATCTCTAATTTATTAATAATTCATTATTAAAATAACTATTTTTTTGACAACTACATCATTTTCCAGGTATGTTCTATTTTTGAAGTCTTCGTTTTTTATAATTTAATTACATGTATTTCATATATTGAATCTTAATAATTATATAGATATCATGTATATTCGTTGTATATATGTATATATTTATAATTATCCACAAAAATTTATATATAAAAAATTATTACATTTTTTATGATGATAGTACGTTGTATATCAAAATTAATATAGTATTTATACTTCAACATATGGAAGAAAAAAAGGTAAATAACAATTCAATAATTTAAAATAATTATCATATAATATTCATATAATTTATTAAATAAAATCCATCTTTTTTTTATCCATGTAAATGGGAAATGGCAAATGAACTGCACAACTTCGTTGAGGTGATATGACACATATATTCACAAGAGAAATTGTTGTTTTCCAATGGCATGGAATGTAAGAAGTTAGATATGTCTTTTTTTATAATGATTAAAAATATTCTAAAAAACAGTTATAAAAGATTATTCTATCAAAATTACAATATATGAATGACGATGATGGAAAATGAGATTCATATCTACGTGGAGGTAGTTGTCCACACGTACGAGCGAGCGATACATTCACTTATAATTTTTCATAAAATATAGTGAAGAAGGGTGGTTTCATAATCATAAAATTATTTCTGTATATTTAGTATAATTAATTTGTTATTTAATTAAGAATATAATATATTTATAAGATGTGAAAAAATAAATAAAATGTAATGAAAAATTTATGGTGATTACCTCTATGTTTTATGAACTCTATTAGATATCCTCTTCAGGATCCTAGGGATGATCAATTAAGAATACATGTTCCATTATTATATATATAAGGATATTATAGAGATTTTTTATATATTTTTTCAATATTTATGGATTAATTTATTTTAATAATTTAGAGAAGGGTTTTCAATTTATAGTCATGTGAATGAAAATAATAAAATTAAGAAAATGAAAATATAATTAAATTATTATTATGAAAAATACCACAAAAAGTCAATATATTAATTTTAAACATGTATAAGGTTTAAATATAAACATAATATGATATTTAGTTATAATTGTTCATAATATTAAATTCTCTCTTTTGGTTTAACCATATGATTTATCAATTTTAATCTTAAATATGATAAATAATTTCAAAAATTAAATGGTTGTAACATCAATTAATAGTTAATATTTAACGCTGATATGTAAAAGAGTTTAAAATTTCATCTATTTATTATCCTAATTTCAATCCATATGTGTTTTTATGATTCAAAATAACAAAATAAAATATAATTTAACATTAAGAATCAGTTATTTAATTTTCCTTTAATGACAACATGGAAAAAATGAAATTAAAATTATATGATTTATATATTCATATTATGTTTTATTTTATAAAACGTTTTTTTGTGAAACTATAAGTCAATCAATAAAATACATTATTGTGTTTATAAAATCCTTGACTTGATTTTAATGCATGATTCTCAGGCACCATGTCCATGTTTTATAGAAAAATGTAAATTCAATTACTATGATAAAAAATTTCATTCCCATATTTATTTAGAAAAAACATATGTGTTTATACATATACTATAAAATTATATTTATGATAAAATACATAAATATAATGGTCATAATTAATGATATATGGAACCATGTGTGAATATATTTGAGACTGAGATGGGGATGTATGAACTAGGCCTATATAATATGATTATAGTATATAATAGTGAAATCTCAATGACCAATATTAATGTTTTTATCCTGTTTTACTATTATAGTGCTGATAAACATTAACTATGTTTACTATTAATAATAATGAAAATAAAGGATTCATATTTACAAATTTCTACCATATTTTTTCAAAATATTGTATACATTTACCATATTTATTCTCTATAAATCATTGAAATTAATTTATTATAAAAATGAAAATTGGAATGAAATAAATGAATTTTTAAGAGTAAAATTGTTTATACCATATTCAACCATAAAAATGATTATAATTAAGTAAATTTAATTATTAATAATAAAACAAAAAAATATTATACGTTGAATAGAAATTAATATATGTTGGTGCTTTTTAAATTTATGAAATAATAATTTATTTTCTAATTAATATCATTATATTTATGGTTCTCTTGAAAATAAATCATCCCATTAAAAAAATTAAACTATAAAAATTTTATTATGTTGATTTCAAAAATTATAATATTTGTATCAAATAATTTTTTTAAAATATTAAAATTTCAATTATAATATTTTTACATAAGAAAAAACAAATTTTGAAGAGAAATTGTTTTATAGAATAAAATTTCTTAATTAATAATAGATTCCTTATTTCATATTAAATAATTAATCCATTTGTATTTAGTTGGTAGTTTTTTTGGTTTCATTATTTTTTTAATGTTCTCATACCCATAAATTCAATAAGAAGGTTATAATAATCGTATTTATTTAATAATATTTTGTTGTTTTTTAGACTCAATGTTTCTTGTTGTATACATTTTTAAATAATAATTCATTTAAAATATCAATTTTTCATATAACCACCCCATTAATAAATATCACCATTGAAATTTAATATTTTTATCAATAATCAACAGTTTGAAATTTCAAAATACCATCATTGAATACCCACATCACTTAAATGCTTTATAAACCATCCATTTAAAAGAGGGAATGAAATTTTTTAAGATATTTGGAATAAAACATTACTAGGAATAAAATTTGTAGAATTTTAGTGAGAATTTAATATAAGTATTAGTTAAAAAATAACGTACTTATAATTTTGGAGTGTGAATGTGAATATTTACTATAATATTGTTAACTATAAATAGAATGCTAATGACCACAAAACCATAAATCAATATGGTTTTAAAAAGACCATAAATTTATCTAAAATTATAGTAATAACATTGAATATTTGTTTCATGGTCCTATTCTTGGATATTTGGAGTTCTATTATAATATAGAATGAAAAATTTAGGAAATATAAAACATGATAAGAATAATTTCATTGCTTATTCAATTTCCATCACATATAACAGTTTTTTCCCAAAATATGAGTATCCAAAATTAATTTTTCTTGAATTAAGAACTAAAATTAACTACTAAAAAATCACAAAATCCCCTGATAAAGAAAAATATATTACTTGTGTAATTATATATGCAAAATTACTACAATATTCACCATGTGGTAGGATAATATCCAAAATATATGAACCTTAACATGAATAAATAATAATAATTACATAAATATTTCCATAGAAACACTAATGATTCATAATCTATGATTCGAAAAATAAATAACCCTATACCATAATTAACCATAATAAACATAACATTAAATAATTGTTGACCTCAAATGTGATCTCATATCATATAATTTACATCTATAAAAATTTAATTCCATTTTTTGGGAAAAATCAATCTTGTTAAACCATATTTTAAACCCAATTAATACATATAACTCAACACAGATAATAATTGAGGTAAATACCATTAATCATCATGATAAATTACTATATTATATTATCCCATAGTGAAATTTTCAAAATATCATGAAAAAAATTATTATACTATTATTAAGGTGGTCATGAGCATAACCCTAAATAAATATCCACTTATCAATGAATCAATTCATAAAAATCAATATTATCATTATCAAAATATCTAATATATCATAATTTACATAATACCAAATCATATACTACCATAAAGGGTTACTTAAAACTTAATAGTGAATTATTCCTAAAACGTTTTAAAAGTTTCAATTCACCATAATATATCAAATCTTAAATAATGAAATTGGTTATCTATTCAATAAAACTAAAGAAAACCATAATCATATAAACCCATGATGGTAGATATTACTATTATAATAACACTATATGATAATATATAGGCTTATAAAATTTAGCGAAATTTATTTTTTCAAAATAATTAATAAATATTTTCAAGAAGTAAATATATACAACATAAATCATAATATATTATCTTGATCATTATTTCATCAAATCATGATCCAATTTCAATATAAAAAATACTATCCAATTTAAATTTTTATCTTCAATAATCTTATCAATTAATATATCTAATTCAATTTTCTTAATTATTGTTACCTTTTAACATATATTTTCCAATATGTAAAGAAAATATATTTTCAGTAAAAAATTATATATCTACGTATTGTTATATCTAGAATATAATTGATATAAAAATTATAAAAAATTATTCTAAAATCCCAATAAACAATCTTCAATACATAAACATTAACACATGTACATCCTGGTTATCATAGAGAACCATTGAACATTTTCATTGTCTTGGATAAATCCCAAATTCACTACATAACATTTAGTGATCTATTAATGGTAACATCCACTCAAATTAAAATCCTTCCATCAAAATATTTTTTTCCTTATAAAATACATTTTCTCTAAAATTTTCTATATATAGAAATAATATCCCCATTATATTGAAACATTCCATTGATCTATTCTCTCTTCATTCACTACATGTTGTAAACTAATTCATTTATCATCCATTGGTTTCATGAAAATCTATTTTTGTCTAACTAGTTGTCACAGGTTGATATTTTTAATCAGATAATGACATATCAAATCAATAATAATCAAAAAAATTCTCCATACATCACCCATTAAATTTTTCTTCACATGATGATAATCATTCCATCTTAAAAAAATTTATGTAAACAAAAATACGCATATTTCCAAAGGATGACTTAAATAAAAATTTATAGTGTGAATAATAATAATTGAAAACCACTTAATCATGAAAAATAATTTAAACTATATCTATATGGTGATATTATAACATCAATATATTGTACAATAGGATTAACATTGCTTATCAATGATAAGCATCTATTAATATTCATAATTATTTTTCATAATGATAAATTTAATTAACCTGATCATTTTAGTAGATAGTCTAAAAGTATGTGTGTTTTAAGGGAACACTAAAACTACCCCAGAATTATGGTCAAGATATACTAAAAAAATTTAGGGTTACTACACCAGGATTCATATATTCCAAGAACTTTTCCACTTTTAGTATCTATAAATGAAATTATTTTTTGAAAATAAATATATCTCCCCCTTATAATTTTTTTTGATCTTATAAAATACCATGGAAGAAAATAATTGTTATTTTTAGAGATATGTTTAATAATAGATGTATATCTAAATCTATTTCAAACAATTCTTATCATACATCCAACAATACCCACTATAATGACCAAAAACCTAGTATCTCATATTTAGTTGATACATTATTACATTGGTAATAGATATAAGGTACTATATCCCAAATTTCATAATATTAATTCAGTATTATTAAAATAGATAATTATTTTGATCTCCAAAACATTTTAAAACATAAAATGGATCATATTATTTAATTCCATAATATCCTTATTCTATTTATAATAACATTTGATATAAATAATAGTACAATTCCATTCATCTTAGGTTATGGAAAGAAATAAGGTAGATATAAAAATATTTTTATGAGTTTTGTGAAATTTTATATATATCCATAAAATAGTTGATAATAAATATTGAAGTACAGAAATCTAAAAATATATTCCATTTAATCATTATCATGAGAAAATATAATAATATGGAAGGAATAAATGATGATCACATAATGAAATAAAAATAATCTCTTATTCCTAAAATTAAACCACAGATATTATAAATATTAAAGTATTAAAATGGTCCTCAATAAATAATTTCATAATGATGGAATGAAGAAGGTGTGATATATGAAACATAATGCGAGGCCTTGATTCACAACATAAAATTTAAATATGTATAGACTCATCTAAAAATCTAAATTTTTACATCTATTTATACCTTCAAATACATCAAGGGGATACAAAATTCCAATCCTATCCCATCGCTTGATAAGTATAATTAAATCATAATATGAATAAACAATAAAAATTAATCAACATCATTTAATAATAAAAAAACATTTTTATAGCATGTAATTATATATATAATTTCAATAAATTCCCCTATCAAAATAATTATAATACATCTATTTAAATTGGAAGATAATAAAATTACGACAAATCCCCATTGAATAGTATGTAAAAAATTATTTTCTATCATTGATGAATACAAATAACATTAAATGATAAATAATTTTTTTGAAGATAATACAATTATATTTTAGAAATAAATAATTAAAACTAAACATTTATTGAATAATTTGTAGTAAATTTTATTTAAAAAATCCATTCAAATATATAATGTAATTCTAATTTCAATGGGTGTCCATAATATAGGGAAATTAATTTAATGTATTTTACATTAAAATAGTAAATAATTTCACATTTTTTGATAAAAATAGAAAAAATTAAATCATTTGGAAAATTATAAGAAGATTTATTTTCACTAATTTAAAAAAAGTTAAAAAATTGGATAAAAATTCCTTAATAAAATATGTTAAAATATTAATAACACTATTTATAGAATTTCATTGAAAATATGGACATTAAAGAAGAATGTTATTGAGTGATTAGAAAACCCATGTAAGTATTCTATGAGAACATTATATTGGAATCATGAGTACAAATTAAGATAAAAATCAATGGAAATAATATAACATATATAATAAATAGTGGTGAATAAAATATATTGGTTTTATGAAAAAAAATATCAAATAATGATTTCATTGTGGATATACAAATAATCAGTCTTAGATAATGGTGATATTATAAAATAAAACCATACCACATTGGTAACATTTTAATAGTTCAAAATAGAATGAAATAAAATTATAATAATTAATAAATAATATGAATATAACGATAGACATGAAATCATAAGAAACATTTTAGATTTAGTAAATATGGTATAAGTCTCACTAGAATAAAAGTGTGATAAGAAATATCTTACATAATGTCTTACATTCATCTTATTTTATTGAACCCTAAATATAACAATTTAAATTTATTATAGATATATTCAAAAACCATTTAAATATATATAGTAGAAAATAATATTTACATATAACCATTTATCTCTATTTAATAAATAATTATTTATTAAAATCACTATTCTTGGTGGTAACTACATCACTTTTAAAGTATGTTTTGTTTTATTAGTTTTGTTCCTTGTAAATTGATCATAGTTCAATAATATCATGAAAATTAATAATTATATAAATATAACATATATTAATAATATATATATAATTTTAATATTCTACAAAACTATAGCTATAAAATGTGTTACATTGTTCATAGAGACTATACGTCATTTGTATACATGAACGATATTTTAACATTCCTTGAAATGAAATGAATTTAATTAATAATTAATTCAAAATTATATAACAATTATTATAAAATATATATCTTATATATTTAATTAATTATTACTATTTTTGAACAATGTAAATAATAAATGAATAATTAATGTCATCGCTTTATGGATGTGGTAGTACATGCGTCTGCTTGAGAAAATTTATTATATTCAAAAAAATTGGTTGTAATGAAGGTAGATATGATCTTAGAATTAACCAATAATTAAAAATTACCAAATATAATTATTCATCATTTAACACATCATAATACTCATCCATTAATAATGGCGTAAAAAAAATATTTGAATCACAATGTTCATAAAGTAGTACACACATACATTTAAGCGATAAATTAACCACCCATTTGATGGATAAGAAGGTTGATAATGGTACTTTCATGACCACAATAACATATATTATTATTTAATATAATGAATATTTATTTAATGATTAATAAAATAGATTTAGGTGAGGTAAATTTTAAATTAAAAAAATGATATGATATGTCGAGGTGATACCTCTTATTGAGAAGAACTCATTTAGATCTCTTCTTAAGGACCCTATAGGATTTCCTTATGGGAATAGTATAAACCTAAGAACATGGATATGTATGTTCGGATATATTTTTTTATAGTTTGGTCAATACAATCGTACCAAAGTAGAGTAATAATTTGAAAAAAGAAATGACCTCATATAAGGAAGGGAAATGGCATTGTTTTAAATATAATAAAATTTAAAATAGAATTATGTCATTAAAAGAAAATATTATTCAAAATGTATGTATATTTTAATAAAATTATTATAATGTACAAATATCATCATATAAGAATATTTAGTTACATTTTGTTGTCATTTTAATCAGTATCTATTGGATACATCCATTGGTTATAAAATATTAATTTACAACATGAAAATGATATTTAAATATTAATAGTTTTTAACTATTCTTATAATTTTAGGATTAGATAATAAAAGAAAAAGGTTTCATATTTTAAAACATTTTTCTTCTTCCTTGAACTATTCAATATTTTTAGTATTATTAGTTAAATTTAAAAAATAATATTTAAGATAAAAAATAATTAATGTCATTTTCAACAATATCCATTTAATTTTTTATTATTAACTAAATACAATATAATACAAAAATATAAACCAATAAAACATTCTTAATATATATATTTTAACAATAATATTTTTGAGGAACCATAATGAACATTGAAAAATTAATTTTATAACTTTTTAAATAATCTGTGTGATTTTTATACTACTTTCACAAGAATTGCATCAATGATGTCGATACTTTTAAAGAAACTAGTTCATCAAAAAAATTATAAATATATATAAAAAAAATTCATTCTACAATTAACATTATATCATAGGGTTTTTAATGTTATACTAATAATATAGAGTTATTTAATTCGGGAGAGTGACATTTTGTATTTATTTAATTTCTAAACTACTATAAATGTCATAATATATGAAATAAGTTTCTATTTGGCCCTATATATTCTAGTAAGGCATTTAAATAAATACCATACACTCATGAAGAATTATTATGATATAATATAGACAAATTTTTGATCCCCATAAAAATTGTTTCACCAAGTTTTAGCCATCTTACCCTTATAGTGGTAACGTAAATTTCTTACAGTTACTATACAGAATGACCCAAAAAGGGATATAATTAGAAAATTTGAACCATTTTATCCGAAATATAGAATGAATTTTTCAAAATTGAATCTCTAGAATATGAATAGTATAATATAAAATAATAATAAAAATAATAATGAATACATTTTTTGAAAAATATCTTTTAAAGTATTAGAATAATTTTATCTGAAATTCGACCATAAAATTTATTATAAAAAATGGATTAATAATAATATAATATAAATAATATTAATTTTAAATAGTTAAATAAAATAAATTACGATATTTTTGATTAATGAATTTAATTTTCAATAAAAAATAATATTTTTCATTATTTACTAGAAAATCAATTTTTCCAAAAAAATCAAAATAAACTTCCTTTTTTTGGTGGGATCATTTTATAAAATATATTATTTTTTATCACAAAAATATTCTTAAATATCTTATAAAATAATTTTAAAATTATTTAATAGAAAACATTTTGATGAAAATGTATTTTAATGTATAAAAAAGTCATTACAAAATATTTAGTTCTTATTTACTACTAATTAAACAATTTAGTTTTATTATAACATACCTATATTATAAATAATGTTTTTATAACTATATATGCCATTAAATCAAATTAATCATTTGTGACATCCATATTTAAATAATAATATTTGATTCTTTATTTAATATAGATGAGGGATTTTAATATGTTTTCAAATATTGGGTTCTTTTAAAATATCAGGGTGTCTAAATTTTGACTATTAATACAATATAAACCCAAATAGAGAATAAAGGGTAAATTTAATTTTATTAAAATTATATTTTAACTTAATATATTATTATATCTAAAAGAGTTCAAATCATATTCAATGTTTAATTGATGAAAATGGAAATCATAAAAATGAATGGAATCATACTTTTCAAAAAGTATTTCATAACAATCCAATATAGAAGTACTATGTATTTTTAATTGGATTATTATTAGATACTATAAATATATATATGTACTTAAAAAAAAAATATCCAAAAAACCAATGATTGAGTCATCAAATTATGATGTGATTATGTGTTAAACTAGTTTATCAGATAATAAATCCAATATTTGATAGTATATAATGACTTTTTTTGTTCTACATGGAAAATAATTAACTATTAAGATCTTTAATAACATATTTGTGAGATAATATGATGAATTTCATAGATAAATATATAGAGAAGTTTTTTGTATTCTAACACAGTAAGGGAGAATAAAAACATTTATAAAGATTGGATAATTCACTTTCTATACCATTAATAAAATTAGAATGTATAACTACAAATTTAATCATGTGTTTTTAAAATAACTCTAAGGGATAATGATTAATATGGGATGTTTTTAATCTGATTAAAATGATATAACAATTAAAATAAATTATAGATTTTATATCAATAAGCATTCCATGATATATATTAATATCATTGTCCTTTCCCATAAATGACCACATTAAATAATATTATATCAATAATTATGTTTAAACTATTTTTTTCCAGGAGTCATCAATAATAAATAAGAATAAAGAAAAAATTGAATGAATTCTAACACATTAATGGATAGGTAATTTGAAATTCATGAACACATTTTAAATAATGTTATTAGACTTTTCTATTTAGAAATATGATGGTTTTATGATCAATATCATATTTATAGGAATATCTTATATAACAATATGTTTACCATATTACTACATATTTATATATTTGATTCTATGTATAAGAAAAAATATAGAATTTAATGTTGAGATAAATTTATATTGGGGATGATATTTGGAAACGAAATAATACACATAATGAAATATATGGTCCAATTTTTTTTAAATATATTATATTTTCTTAAGGATGATTGAATATGGTTAATGAAAATCACTAAGGAGACCTAATATTTATTTTAATTGGAAACAATTGTTTTAAATTCAAATATAAGTCTGGGTTATGTGGTAAGAGAAAATATATATCTAATTATTATAGATATAAAACCCCTAAGAACTCGTTATCATATTGTAGTCAATGAAAAAACTATAGTTCCACCAATAACATTTTCAAGTACATAATGTTTTTCATGTTTCTCAACCATTGAAGTACTTAATAAATCATTCAAATGTATTTAAACCAAATGTGTCATTAATTGTTCATTATCACACTTATATAAATTATATTATATAGAAAATTTAAATTATAATGTACTAGATATTATAAAAAATTAAAGGAACTATGGTGAAATAATATGTTTGGATAAGAAATATGGGAACAAAATCTTATTTTGAGACAAAAAAATCAAAAAATATATTCTGATATGAGGGTATGAATTAAATTTTGATATCAATATTCATAAAATGGAAATTATATTAAATAATATGTTTATATATTTTAAATTTACCACATAGTCATATATTTTTTATCATAAGTAAACAAATTTGGGTTCTTAGTAAATAAGAGTTTAAGGATATAATAAAATTAATTCTCTATATATATAATTAAATGTAGAATAATTTTACTTTATATAAAATATCAAATGAAAATGAAAATACCTATAATTTATAAAATATAATTATTAAAAAAACATTAAGTATACAAAATTAATAGAATTTTTAATTAAAACATATCATGGTTTTATATAAATAATATACCTATGATAATCAATATAGTGTGACTAGAAAAAATATTATAAATAAGAGAGGTGAAATATGAAATAAATATATATCTTTGAAAAAACATTTTAATGAATGATTTTATATTTAACATTTCTATATAAGATTATACGAATAATTAATAGCATTTCAATTTTTTATGTTATACAATATAAATTTGACTATTAGAATAATAACTTGTATTTTGAGTAGTCATTTTTCCTTTATTTGTATCAGCACAAATTTTAGTGGAATGAAATTGTATACAATAACATAAGTGACATGAAACCCTGATCATAGAAAAAAATATAACACTATAATATATTATAATAAAATTATTTTTAAATAAATATTATATCTTTGTTATATTGGTTTACATAGAAAATTTATTTTATCATCTGTTATCCACAACACATTGTTTAGAAACTATTACACACAACACTGAGTTTTTCTCGTGTGATAGAAATCAAAAACATTAAATTAAATGTTAAATATTATTATAATATTAATATTTAATATAATAGATATCAACATGATATTAAATTAGTTTGAATGTATATAAAAATGTAAATAATTATTATTTGCGTAATTTGTGGATTAATAGAAAAATTAATATTTATTTAAAATTAAAAGAAATATTTTATGAAATATTTTATTATATCTAAAAGACGGACGAGGCAGGCATAACACATATGATTTAAAATTTATTTTTATTCAATTTTGGAATGTTTATTTGGAAAAATTAATGTAATTTTATATATGGCCATAATTAATTATATTATCAAATATTTTTTTTCATAAAAGTATCAACTTTTGATTAATAATAAAACAAATTAAAATTTTAATTGAAATATTACTTTTTGTTTAAAATATTGATATATTTGAATTATATTTCAAATAGTTTTCATCTATTATTAGTAAAATTATAAGAAAAGTAATCCAATTTATTTCATTAGAATCATTTTCATATTGAGTTGTATTAGAAAAACATTGTAATATTATGAACATATTCTCTAAAAAAATTATTTCTTGTCGTGTCAATGGGAATAATTATATATTAATATTTTTCAATTTACCTGAATTTACTTTGGAATAATGATTTATATAGTATTAATCATAATAACTATAAATATTTAATATGTTCAACATAGAATTTTATTAAAATTAATATGGAAAATATTAAAAAGTAATTATAATAATTATTGTTAAAATTAGTTTGCATAGGGGGTAAACTACGAATATAAGGGTTAACATGACCTAATTAATTATCCAAAACCCATTGCATATAAATATTTATACCCATATTACATAAGGGTATATTTTTATGAGTTTTTTTTTGAAATTTGTTGTTGAATGTGACCTATATAATAAGTTATGGAAACAAAAAAAGACAAAATTGGAACCATCCATGCTTTTAATGTATATAAAGCATTGCGATTGTTATAAAATAATATGATTCCCTATAAATACACTTTTACAGGATAAATTAATTGATTTTTTCTTGATGTTTTATTCTATTGTTTTAGATTTTGTGTGGAACTTTTATTCCAATGAAACATAAAAATTGTAATTATTTAGTTAATAAAAAAATAAAAAAATAATACTAAAAATAAGAAAAGTGAAGTGAATTGATTGAATTTTTGTGTTAAATTAATATTTTAGTAGATTATATAATGTTACAAATGTGTGAACAAAATATTTTAGAATATCATCACTATCATTTTATAATGAATAATGTTGAAAATCCATTTTCATTTAAGAAACTGCATTATTAAATAGAAATTACATTATTTAAATGAATATTATTGAAATTGACATTAATATCTTTATACAAAAAATTAATATTTTTAAAAATAGCTTTTTCTTCCAATTTTTTTTTATATTAATAAATATCATCTATGATAAATTGATGGAAAATTTTCTTTTATAATCAATTCATTTAGCCTGAAATAGAAAAAAACAAGTTAACACGGTTATGGTTGAAGAGATATTTTTTTTGGGTTACATGAGTTTCTATTAAAATTAATTTCGATCAAACATTGGCTTTATATTTTATAAATTAGTTATCACATTGTGAGTTAGTGGGTCCAAATTCTGTCATATGTCTTGTTTTATTTTATGATCAATGTATTGACCTAAACACGCACGTCGAAATTCAGTACAAAAAAATGATGTTTAGTTTTTTAATAAAAAAGATAACTAATAAATACACACTATATTATAAAAAAAAGAATTATTTTGGTATAGGTTGTGTAAAATTAGAGAAAAGTATTATTTATCATATGTAAATATTTGATCTAATTTTCTTCACATGTGGATCCTCTAAAAATGAAATTGGAAACTTTAGAATTTCTAACAAACATATGAAAAAATATTTTCAATCATAGGAAGAGAATAAAAATCACATTATGGGACATAAAATGAAAATATTCATTTATAATGTGAATCCCATAATGTTCATAAAAATATTCAATTTACACAGAAAAATATTTATCATTTCAAAAAAATATCATTACAAAATATTTTAGAAATGAAAATATTTCTGTGAAAACTAATTATCAATCAAATGAGAGCCATTTAGGTAACATAGGGTATAATTTTTCAATGTCACACTTACAAATGGATCAAGCAACATGGTCATCTTTTATGTATATAGTACCCATTGCATTAGAGGTTATAATGTAAGCACCAGTTATTAGTTTCTAATGGAACCACTCATCATTGGTTAATAATGAAACCAACCATCACTTCATTATCACATAATAAACTATTTGGGGTTTATAATGGAACCACCCATAATCATAATAATTCCACACCATCCATTACAAAATAAAAACAAATGGATGTTTGTATCATAAAAACATTCAATAAATAATATCACTTATTTTAAAAGAAAATCATGCTTTAAAAATTTGAAATTTTCTTTTAAAATTTCCATGTAATCAAGTAATGGACTCTTAAAGAAATTATGCTTTCATGAAATTAGAAAATACTATCATGAAAATTATCATAAATTATCCTTTCTGATTTTTTTAAGAAGAAACATTAAAAGTGGATTTATAAAATAAAACCCATTAAAATATCATATCATTTGAAGTTATCATTAATAAAATGAATTGATTATGTATATCACCTATAATTAAACATAAAACAAGTCCAAATAGAAAATAATATAATAAAAATCCATTTGACACATTATAATTTCATAGAATAATAAATGATGTATATGTTTTACCTATTAAATGGAAATTGAGTTAATAATTCCCTTACCATACATTCAAATGTATTCTCAAATTTAAATTAATAGCCTAGATAATAATATTAGATTAAATAATTATATAATTCAGAAAATATTAAATAATATTTAATTTATTATTATTTCATTGCGTTCATTAATATCCATTTTCATAACATATACATTTCATAATCACATGTCCATGAATATTCATTTTGATATTTCATGGTTGGTTACCCAGTGTATATTTATGTTTTTTTGTGTAAAATTGGAATAGTAATATAGAATTGAAATTATATGGTGTTCATGAACCCACATAATTATATATCTTCCCATATATATTTATCCTTTCTGATATAATCATTATTTTTTATAATCTTTTAATGATAGTTGTTTAGGTTATCATGGAGGTTTTTTAATATCGTGAATTAGCTTCATTTTATTAATATCAAGTCTATATATTATTTAAAGAACATTATATGAGATAAAATGTAATTATTAAAATCCTCTTCTACAATAATAATAGTTTTATGACCAAATATGAAGATGAAAATGAAACATGAAATCTCATTATCCATCGAGATACTTCATTACCGTAATTTTGAAAATACAGTTATTTCATTAATTAAGAAGATATGAAAAAATGGATCAATAGAAGATGATACAATAGAAATAAACCATTTCAGTATATATATTATACATGATTCATTATGACTATCTAGATTAATGTTTTAAGGAGAAGATATAATAAAAAATGAAATTTAGAGAGTTGGATTAAGGGAGTTGCCTCTTAAATATAACTGCTTTTAATGATCCCTTGAGAAGATTTGAATTAGTTATTTGGAAAGATGAGAACCTATAGAATATATTTAGGAACATGTAGACGTAAATTTGGTAGAGGATATTCCATCTATAATGCACAATGTGGTGAAATTATGTGATGCAATGGGTTCCCTTTTAAAATTGAGTTTAAGGGAACTTTTTGAAATTTCTTAGTATATGAAATCATGAAAATGTTATTCTAGAGACAAATAATTCAAAATATACAATTAATGTACAAGGGATGTAAATTTACACAAAATATTATCCACTTTATATTTATTTATTAATAATATTAATTTCAAAATTTAATTAATCATAATAGCGATGAAATATCAATATTGTAAAATTTAATGATATTCATTACTATGAAATAAATAAAGAGTTAAATATGAAAAAATTATTTTAATTTATAAAAGATATTTAATGCATATCTATATTATTTTTTGGCCACCATTAAAATATGAAAATATATTTATTCTAATATATATGACATCAATTATTTTAGTTTTACATTAATTTAATAATTACTGAAACATCATCAGGAAAACCACTAAGCTAAATATTTTTACTCAAAAAATTATAAATAAATTAAAAAGATGAATATAAATATTTTATATTTCAGAATACTATTTATGGTCCAAATTATATTCTATATTACCATATATTAAAAATGTTATACTTATTAAAAACATAAGTATGGTGATATTGTGTATTCTAAAAAATAAATAACTATATGGGACTTAATGCATACCATGTTAATCTAACTAGTTAGGAATACAACACGTGGAATATTTTTTTCAAAATTAACATATCCAATAATATATGTACAAGTGCTATGGTGATTTAAAAATAATTATCTTTTTATTTTTAATCATAACTACATTATTTACCCTTAAACATGGAATCAAAATCTATAATTCTTAATATTCATAAAATCCAAAAATAAAATGCACATATTTACTTAATATAGGCCCTATATTAAAAATAAGGAATCCATTATCAAAATTCAATACACAAAATTGATAGAATTTATCTAGACATTAAACATGGAAATTGCTACTAAAAATAGTTTTCATGGGAAAATACCTCTTTTAAATATAAAATGTTGCTATACTAAATTTATGTAGAAAAAAATTTAATAAATAATAATTTGATTAATATATAAAATTATTTACTAATTATAATTTAAAACTAGTCTAAATAAAATTTTGACCTTATAAATATAATAAAATCATCAACCAGAACTAGCATTTTTCCTCATTAATTAAAATTCAATATTTTTATAAGATTATCAAATTTTCCTCAATGTAAAATTTTTCTATGATGGTTTAAAAAAATAATTTAATTTTAAAAAATATATTTCTTAAATATTCAATATTTTAATTCTAATATATAAAAATAATAATCATTAAAATTATTTTATAGGGAAATTTTTTTTACTTAGATAAAAATAAATTTATTATGTTATAATACAATATCAATATGATAACATTAATTTCAACCATTTTATTTATTTCATAAATTAATTATTCTTATTCATAACCAAAAAGTTAATGTATATGTTTTAATAGCCACATTCAATTAATAATTCTTAGTTGTTTTTTATATTGATGCTGCATATCATATATGCAATAGAACATAGAGATTCCTCCATGAAATATTGGGAGGTTTCACATAAAGTGTAAACTTCATTGGTTAAAAATAATAGTTACCCTAGCGAAAAAAAGGAAAAAATAAGGAAACAAATAATTTGTGAAATTTTTTTATACCAAGTGTTTTATTGTTAGGTGGAAGTTTTTATCAACAATATTATACCTCAATAACATTAATTATAATCTTTGGATCCACATGGTGTAATAGAGGACTTCTAACAGTGAATATGTTTGGTTAATTAGACAAACACCACTCACCGTCACCTATTTTAGGGAACACGCTATATTCTACACTTCAATCCTCCGAAGAATTTCAGATAACAAAACCCTCCAAAAACACTTACAAAAATAACTAAACTCATTATAATATCCATTGTTTTGTAATAATTAAAAACTAGGAAGCATTGGTGAAAACCAATGAAAGATACCTGAAGTTGAGGGGATGTTCTCTAAAGCATCCTAAATTTATTTTATTCTTCACCTCCATCAATAATTATTAAACCATGATTATATAATAACTTATTTATCTTAAATTTAATAATTATTGGTTATAATAAGGTCATGATCTACAAAAATATCCACTTATATAAAATAATTAATGAAATTATCACTTGTGTGTATGGTGGACTACCATCTCACGAACCGACGATATTCATTCATCCATTACCAAAATTCATTGTTGGTTATGATGTTGAATATAAATTATAAATATTATATTTATAATATAGTTATAAATTTGGATTCATTATCTCATATATACATATTTTATTTTCCAGTGGGTGTGGGATGTGATATAATCACTCGTTTGTAGAACATACAATCACCTTATGAAGTGTTGTGATGTGTCGTCCACTAATTATTTATAAGATATTTGAAAAATATAAATTCTATGATTATATATAAAATAATAGAATTATTATTATATTAATGAAATATTTTTCATTATATAAATATTATATATATCATTTCATTTATAAAATTTTCATTAAACTAAATTTTATTACGTTGTTTGTGTACATGACAACTATGAAATTCCTCGAAATATTTTACACTGTTTTCATCACCAAACAACATCAAAGATAAAAATATGTGTATTTAATCAAATAATATCGCATATATTTTATTATTTACATTTTATTTATATAATATATTAATTACATTTTTTACACCATCATCATTGTGAAATGGTTACATTAGTCATCTATACATATGTACTTCTATCTCTATGATCAAAAAATAATTCACTTCTCAAAACCATATTTCATGATTTGAATTAAAAGTATAATTAAATTATTAATTTGAAAATTATTTTGGTATTATAAATCTATAATTGGTGAAACTGTGTATAGTGTGCCAGAACTATATCTATAATGATAAAACACACATATGAAAAATTGGAAAATAACACATGAAAAAATAATAATGAATGATAATATAGAATTGATGATAATATGATATAATGGGATTAAGCATGATATTAATATGCATCTATTTTAATTTAATAACATGTATCAAAACATTATAAATTATTTTAATGAATTTTCTACAAAAAGGATGCTTGAGGTATGGTATTTCATCTTAATTTCATTTCATTGAGGCATTTTGTAATGTTATGCACTTAATTTCATTAACATGTAGTATGTAAAGAACCATTTTCATTTAATATAATGATTAAATCATTAATTTTGGAATTTTAGTTTCAATTTTAATTATTTCTTCTAGAGGGTTTTTAATTAATAGTTAACATGTAGAAAACAATTGCCTAATTTAATTTTATTTCATTATGTTTTATTCCTCCATCATTATCATTGATATAAAATGATTATTTGTGCAATTACTTTTAAATATATAATTATTTGTTTTCAATTGTTTTATATTGATTTTTAGGTTACACACATAATCAATTCAATGTCTAATTGTAACTTGAACATTATCTCCATTTTAGGAGTTATATCACAGTCTCATTCTCATCAGGATTATTAATTTTTTAATTAATGTTGAACGAAATTATTTCATCTTTATATAATAAACCCATATATTATAATCATCATCCATTTATTCAAGATATTTTCATATAATAGAATGATTTTTAAAATTTTAAGTAAATTAATTAATTGATTTTTTAAATAAGATCCAATACTATTTGTGTCTTCTGTCGGAAATATGATTTATTCTAAATTCATGTTTTCTAAAAATGTTTAAAACCATTTAAATATTTAAAAAAGAATTATTAAACATATTTTTACAATTTTTTTTATTTTTAAAAAAAATTCCATAGAATATTTATTTATTTTTTATAATAGTTATCATTTGTATTATACAAAAAATGAAAAAGGAATATTTTTTTTAATACGTACGTCATGGATGAATATTTTTTCCACCATGTCCTAAAAATTATTTAAACCATACATAATATGTTATAAAATTTATTTTCAAATAAAAATATTTTGAATTTTTATTATGTTTTGATTTCTTATTTTGAAAAAGATAAGGGTAATTTATTCATGGTTGTTTTTAAATGATATATTTATGCTATTTCTATTCCTAAATGAAAAAAATTAATTTTACTCTGAAGTGTATATATTATATTGATATCACCGTTATTCTTACATTGGATGATTTATGATCATTTTGATCAAGTTATGCGTTGAGATTAACTTCCTCTATTCATTTTTGTAGTCGTTAAAATTCCATTGTATTATTCACCTTCTTATAGACATTAAATATCTCAAAAATATTAATATTAATTATCATTGATATTTTTCTCTCTTAAACCATATATTATCCTTAAATAGGGTGATCTACGTAGACATTTATTTATTGAATGGGTAAATATTGATAAATTTTTATTTTTTTCTCAATTAAGCTATTTTTTTGAAACAGAATATTGTTCATGATTTAAATTGATTAGTAGATATATTAGTAATTCTTTGATCATATATGTCATATGTAGAGACCATTTAAATATCCCCCCTTAATGCACTAGTAGGGATTGTGGTATAAAATTAGTTAGCTAAACCTTATGATTTTGTACCCAGTATTTTTAAACTATATTGTGAATGATCGTGACAGTAAGGATATTATTGGAGAGATAGTAACGGTTTATACCATGTAGTAATAAAATATTTTTCAAAAGTTCGTAATGGTAGATGAATAATGATTCTTAAGATCACTACATCCAATAATTATTTATTTCAATCATTAAGAATTTATTTATTATTTTCCTTGATATTTTAGAAATGATATTATTTATAGATGCATTTTATTCTCTATTTATGGATTAAATATAATGAACATTATGTAATATATCATTTCTTATTGATTATGACTTATCTATACATGAAATATAGAATTTAAAATCACATATTTTTTCAATAGTTTGATGATCCATTCTGAATGTTGTTTATTTAATTATGAAATCTTCCATTATACATAACCATTAATAATAAATTTCACCAACTGTTATTTATTTTGTTTCCGTCGGTTTTTTAAAAATAGTTTTTAAATGTGTTTTCATGAATATTTTTTTATGACTTAATATTTTATTTTTTATTTTAATTTTCAAAATGAAAATTTCACATCATTTAAGTATCTGGTTCTCAAAAAATACTAAACTGATTAGTCCTTTTGGAGTCAACCCATTGTATTTATGATAATATAATAAATAAATAAATCGATTAAAAGATTCTAAGACCATGGTTGTTATATTGGTTATCAGAGAAATTATAATATATATCATCGGAACATGATTAAAGAATATATAGATTAGGGAACATAATCCTATGATATAATTTTTTGATATGTATTGAAGAGGATTATATTGTTTTCATAAAGTAGATATTAAGTGGGTTTTCATAAAAAATAATCCCCATATAGATACTAAAAGTGAATGAGAGTCTGGAATAGATGTACCTACGGTCAAAAACACATATTAGTTGTGCATTCAGTTAGACCTTAACATCATTAGGTATTTGACAATAGGCCTTACTTCACAACTTTTTTGATATTCCTGGTGATATGGTTGTGATCATTCACAGTTTCATTACGTACCAATACATTTTATTTATAAATAAATATATTCCCAAAAGGTTTTTCTGTTGTTATTTAATTTTCTATGAATGAAAGATCAATTTAAGTTACGTAAATCACTGGTTTTGGGATTATAAATTCTATAGCATAATGATATGATATAATCAAGAATATTCCATTGTTTAGAGATGGAACCTTGAGGAAATAAGGGAATAAATACTCACAGAGAATGTATATATTTTTCATACTGAGTAAGATAATAAAATGGGAATTGGAATTGATTTTTTGGATATATTAGGGTAGCTTACTAAAGTTATGAAAAATAGCCTTTCCTAGATAGATAATATTATTTCATAGTGATAATCTCTTATGATATATCACTTTATGAGTTATAATCCCGGAATATTTTGTGTTACTAATAATCTAGTGGTTGTCGTGAAAGAGATTAAGAATCTAGAAAATATATTTATTGTGTTTTTATGTGGTTAATCAGAAAAAGTTACACATGTAGTGTATTATTTCAATGCAGATGATAACAAATGGTGATTATTTATATAGAATACTTAGTAAGATGGGGAAATAGATCTGATTGAATATATATATTTTAAGGATACATTATTTGACAAATATTTTAATCATGGGAATAAAAAAAAGAAAATAGAAAGTTTGTTTTAAATGAAAAAGTAAGATGAATGTGCTGAGGATTATGGAGATACATGTGAATGCTTATATAGGTGTGATTTAGATTACATATACAACACAAATATCATGATTTACCATTTATTTGAAGGGATTAAGGAATATATCAAACAATTATTGTTCTGGAAATTTTTTCGTTGTATTAAGAAATAGATTTATATGTTATCATGATGAAACATATATCTCTATGTTTTATGGATATGAGGGGATGTAATAAAAGCAGATGAGGGTAGTCAAAATTTGATAGTAGGGGGATATAGTTTTCCACATTTCATAATTAATGATGGAAACCCCATATTAAATACTTGAATGTAATAGAAAATTTCTATATGTGTTGATAGAAAAGACAATATTTTAATAATTGGAAGGGATTGAATAATTTTTATTTTGTTCAACACATTAATTTTAAGGATCATGAGAAGAACATATGTTAATGCACCATGCATCGGGTTAATATAACTCAGAAGAAACAAAGGGATTGAGGTAAACCTTATACTATTAATACAAACAATTTGGAATGATAATTGCTTGTATGTATTTAGAACAATTAAATATGTAATAAAAATTTCTTATTGATAATATATTCATAATAAGAATTATGTAATATATTAGTGATATAATTTGGAACAATTTTATTAAGGATTTTAGAAAATTTAAGGATTACTGATGATAACCAAGAAAATAATTTAGTGAAATTATTTACATCTTGAGAAATAGATAATTAAGGAAACAATAACCATTCATATGTTCCTTATTTTAGAAAATTATATTTGGCTAAATAGATGACTAGTATAGATAAAATAAATTTGATAGTACTGACTGCCTACGCACTTATTAACGACTTGTTGATAATGAGGTTATTCAATTATTGATGATATTCATATACTTTTTGGATTTACAAAATATATCTAATAATCTAGTTTCTTTTTATTTAATAAGGATGAATTAATGTTTTAAATATGGTTTTGCTGTAATTCATGTAATTACAATGTTTTAATAGATTACAAGATGATGGTATTCACGTGTTTATGTTTGACGATTAAGAACTAATTCTGTAGTTAGAGGAATTACTATTAATTTAAATATGGAAATTCAATGACTTTTTTGGGATATGGATTTTAAAATTTATCAAGGGACATAGGGTCAATAAATTACGAATTGTTTAATGTCGATCACTGGTGGATGTTTTTAGTGATTAAAGTATTAAATCATCATATGTGGAGTTATTTATATTAAATTACTTATACCAAATTTTTTTTCAAAGTAATAACTATAGATTGAAGGTGTAACCCCCCATGGTATACAAAATAAATTCATTTTATAATCTATCTATTAATCACAACTTTGAATCATCAATTTTTTAAATTTGGAAAAACTGTCATCTAGATTTGCGACAAGTAAGTAATTCGAAGTCTGATAGAACAAACATTATTTTTAGTGAATATTAACATACCCTTATAAATAGTAATATGAATAGTAATATGGCTCTTATGAATAGTAAATAATGATATTAATTTTTTATGGTAATAAGATAATAAGATCTTAATTAATTTTTCAAAGTGATATAAAACCAATTATAAATTAAAATTTTTTAATTTTTTAAATAAATATTATTTTATTTAAAAATTAAATTTACAATATTAAGAAAATTATTTTTGTAAAATGGAGTTTCTTTTTAAATTATACACGTTGATAAATTATAGTGGTGTGTTTTTGGGATTTCTCTAAACTACATGAATTTTCCGTGATTAATAAAAATACAGTTTTGAGTTTTCGATAGTTTAGTGACATCATAAGGATATAATAATTAAATTAAAAGGATTTTATCCTTGTGTATAGTTAAATATGTCATGTGTATACCCATGTGTCTAAAACCATGTGAAAATATCATGGGCAAACACATAGTTTTTCAAAAACCACTAATGAGGTGTCTTTTAAAATTAATAAAAAGTTTTATATCTTTTACAATAAATACCCACTGATCCATTCATTTTATTTTATTCCAAATACCACATCATATAATCACTAGTGTTTTTACCTCTTTATGTGACCCCCAATGTTTCATTAATTACACAAGGTCCCAACATTCATGTTCTAGAACTTACTCTACATGGAATGGGAACATTTTAGCCTCCTCTTTTATCCATAACTTTTATATGTTATCTCTTTGAATTTCTATTCTGATATGTTAGAATTCAATATTATGTATTATTATTATATTAATTTTTGTTTCCATATTATTAGATACCCTTTTTCTCTAATCAAGTCATTTTATGAATTTTTATGCGACATCGTTAGGATGCTTAATTTTTATATGGGATATCTCAACTTTTCTTATATTTTAACGTTCATCCATTTTCATTTTCTATTCTCACCTATTCTTTTCAAATGAACATTGTAACTCTAGTATAAAATATATACTGGAATTATATCATATGATTGGAGGAAACATTAACAATATTCTTACTCGCTCTATTTTTTAATAAATGAAATCAACGTCTTTGATGTTTTAATTTATAATCTTTGTGAACGAAACATTATCGTTCCTCATTTTATCCTTCATTACTGGTCATGAAAACATTTAGATGGTTGAACTAGACTATAATATATGTAAAATAACCTAATTAACATTCATTATCCAGTATATGTACATAATATTAATTTATATGGAAAAAATATTTTATAATAATCCAAGTTCCACCAAATTATTGAAGTGGTTGTCATCTAATAATTCATCCTCATTCCATGTAACCAAATTATATAAATGAAAATTAACACTTCTAATTGTTTATATATAATATGTAATTTCAATTCTCTAGATTTAAATCATTTCCACATGATCCCCATTATCTAAAAACAAGTGAACTTATTATGAAAAATCAAGATAACAAACACTTTGGAACAGTAGAATTCAATAGAACTACTTATCAATAAAGACATAACTGAACTAAATAGAATTATGGTGAACCAAATAAATTTCTAAAAATTTATGAAATAATTTATTAATATGTCTAATTTCCTTTTCCAGGATCACAATGAATGGAGTGGAACACATTCATACATAAGGTAAGGGGTTTCCCCCCCGAACCTTGATTTTCATTAGGGTTATTTTTATTGTCTAGTTACATAAATGAGATTCTTGATTATTATTTTTTACTCATCATAAATTCTTCATGATTTTTCTATATTTTATTACCAACCAGAATCCACCCTTAATTTATTTTTAGTAACACGTTTAAAAAGGAACAATCAAAAATTATTTCCGGAATACAATCATATTTCAAGAGAATTTCTCAAATTCATAACTATTTTCAAGGGCACCCTATAATATGTTTTTGAAAAAAATTATCTCTATAAAATTACTCATTTAATTATTAAAATATTATCTTTCTTCACTTCTTGTTTTATACAAATATTTTTCCAAAATAACAATTATTTTCAATTTAAAAGGGTATTTATCTAAAGAATTACTCAAGGATTTTATAAGAGTATATTCATCTATTTCAACAATATTGTTGATTATTATGAATTTGTGCGATTAATATTTCATGGAATCATATATCATATTATGTTTAATGTTTTATGATTATTTTTTTCTATGGATGTGATATCTTAAAACCATTCACCAATTAACTCTGAATGGTTAGTGTTTATACATATTGTTTGGGGAAAGTTATTTACATTCCATATAATAGTTTCATTATAAATGTATATTTTGTTTATATTTATCCCCATTTATACGAGGAACTCATTAGACATAGAATGGGTCTGGTGGGGCCTTCTAATGCCCCTCGGTGAATTGGTAGGTCTCATGAGACAAACTACGGTATTTTCACAAGGCCTTGACAAAAATATTATTTATTGTCTTGGCACGAGGCCTTGATAGTATGGTTATATTGTCCCTAATTATACATTACATAGTTATGAATAATATTTTTATGTTTTATATGGTATTCGACTAGTAGATGACCCATGATTATGTTTTATTATGGCATTAATTATTCATTTCTTATTCCTGCCATAATGTGTCCATGTTTTTGTTAAAGGAATAGGTTTGTAGTTATTCAACTAACCTAATGTTTATATATATCTTCTACTATGTTTCTTACCCTTACAAAGAATTTGATCTCACCAATTTCATATTTTTCATGTTATCAAAACATGAATAAGTTTATTATGAATGACATGTGGAAATAAACTAGGAGTTATGGATGTTTTCTATGGAGTTTCTATGTTGTATTTATTTTCAAGTTGTAATGTTGAAATTATGTATGAATATTGTTTACAATAACACTAAAACACTTGTCCCTTTGTAATTCATATTCATTTTCTATATTCCAATGTAATAAAATAAGGCTCCCACTCCAAGAAACTGGGGTCAATTCCTTACAGTTGGAATCAGAGGAAGTTTAATAAAAACATGGAAACTAGATTAGAAAATATAGATTGGGGAGAAAATCTCAAACATAGTCTTTATGGATAATCATAAAATAACATCATGGTATTTTTGTAAGGAATAAATTATGGGGATTTCTAGAAAATACCTCCCTATCTGGATAAAAACAAGGATAGTTGGCTTTCTACCTAGGATTGAAAACCCTGACAAGTAGTTTCAGGCTTGACCAAAGGAATCCTGGTACACGACAATGGTCCTTGCTACACAATTGGTATTAACACTCCTGGGTATATTCTTACGTTAATTCACATTTTCTTTACAGGCCATGATGATGGATTTACATGTAATTTGTTTCCTCAAATTTTCCAAGTTAATGATAATGAGATTAGTTATGCATATAATATCAATTTATTCTATGTATTGTTGTACATTGAGATTATAAATTATGATTCCTACACTAATATAGTTTATAACATTATTTAGAAATAGTTCCTAGTAGATGAAATGTAAACCACATGAACATATGTGTCCCTATTAGGGATTTCCCACTGATGCATGGTAATGACTTTGTCTCTTGTGTTGTGACTGGTGCTGAGCAGCTTATAACTATACTCGGACAATATACTTTGGTTATTATCTTGCACATATGGAGCATCTGGATCCACCACATGGAGGATCTATGTTAGATCACTTAATTAATCAACAACCCCCATCAGTTAATGGGACTATAAACCCAATTTTTAATAGGGCAGTGGATATGTGGCCTAGAGATTTTATTTCTTCCATTAGGATGTAATGAAAGAGATAAGGTCATACTGGAAGTTTATCGTCTATCGGGAGATGTAGATTAGTGGTGATCATTAATCTAAGACACAAAAGAATTGATAAAATAAAAGAGATGGAATGGAGGTAAATTAATGAAATATTCCTAGATAAATACATTCCTTTTGAACAACCAGCATATATGGGAATGTACATTTTGAACATAAAGCAAAAGGAAGATGATAATGTTGAAAAGTATGAAGATAACATTAAAAGAATAGAAATTAATGTTGTGGACTACATAATAAATCTAAGGAGAATTTTTTTTCGATTATTTCATGGTTTAAAACCATTCCTTCAATGTTCTCTAGTATCCCATTGTTTCTCATCACATGAATATATAGTCTCTTGTGCTATCAAGATAGAAAAAGTATTTTTAATTTATTATAAAATTAGAGGAAAAAAAAGAGAAGAAAAGGGTCTCCGAAAACTCTAGAAAAGGTAATAATGAAACGGGGAATAAAGGAAGAGTTGAATATCCATCGTATAGTAATTGTGGGATGAAAAACTTTGGCACATGCTTGAAGGGAATGGGAGTCTGTTACAAGTGCAGAGAAAAAGGCCACCTATCGTGAGATTGTAAGGGGAAGAAAATAAGATACCAATGTTTAGTGCTAAAATTTCTAGGATATGGGAAATTATGCAAATGAATGTCCCATGGGTCAAGGAAACATTCCCCAAAGAATCCCAAAGAAGCAAGGCCAATCTTATACAGTCACAACTACAGAGTATGAATTTACGAACGAAGTGTTGGTGGGTACATTGATCATTTCATCAAATTTAGCCAATGATTTATTTGATTCTAAATCATTCCATTAATTTAGATATTCCCAGTTTTCTATGAAAATTATATATTACAAATTTTATTTAATAAAGGAGTTATCAGTCAAAACCCCCAGTGGATCTATCATTGCATCAATGGAATTTCAATTAGTCCCCTTCACGACACATAAACATGCTTTTGATGAAGACCTAATCATTATTCCAATAACATAATTTGATACAATTCTAGGTATGAATTTGCTTTCAAATTATGATTCAAATATTTATTCCAAGATGAAGGAAGTTACAATTTTTGAGAATGGTGTGGAATCCCTTATCCTTATGGAATAACCATCACCATCTATTTCTCATCTAGATAAACCACTAGTTGCTCTACTCAATTCAATTATTGGGGAGGTAGGGAATGAAATATCTTTGGTTGCGGATAATAATGTTCTGATAGGGGACATTATGATTGTACAAGAATATTGTGACGACTTTCTAGAGGATTTACCAAGACATCCTCCAAAGTGGAAAATTGAGTTTTATATTGAATTAATTCATGGTTCAAGGCCCATATCAAAGACACTATATCGAATGGACACTGTAGAGTTACTGAAGCTAAGGAAGGGACTATAGGAATTGAGTGATAAAGGATTTAATCACCCTTGTGTTTCTCCATGGGGAGATCTTGTTCTTTTCATTAATAAGAAATATGAGTCTATGAGGTTGTGCATTGATTACAGGGAAATCAATGCAATTAAAATATAGAAAATTTATCCTCTTTTATAAATTGATGATTTATTTGATAAGCTTCATGAAGCACAATATTTTTCAAAGATAGATCTTTGATCTGGATATCATCTGTTGTTTTAGAAGAAGTAAGATATTCAAAAACATCATTTCAAACTGGGTATGGGAATTACATGTTTATAGTAATTCATTTTGGAGTAACTAATGCACCATCTATTTTCATGGATCTAATGAATAATGTTTTCACGGAATATCCTGAAGAATTTTTGGTGGTTTTTATTAATGATATCCTGGTATACTCTTAATGATACTAAGATCTTGAAAATCACTTGTACGCTATTCTAAAGACTCTTAGATGAAACAAATTATATGGAATGTTTAGAAAATGACATTTTTGGATCTAATCAGTTTCCATTCATGTCCACATTATCTCTAAGGATGAAATATCTATATATCAATTGAAGACAAAGAATGTGAAAGAATGTCATACTCTAATAAAAATAACTAAAATACATTGTTTTATAGGATTAGCTGGTTATTATTTGCCTTTCATTCAGAACATCTCCCGTTTAGCCAACAGAATGACCAAGCTTACACGAAAAGGGGTTAAGATCATACAGACAATTGAATTTAATCAGTGTTTGGAATAATTGAATTGAAATTTAGTGAATACTCAAATCATGACTCTACCATCACGGAATGATAGGATTGTTATCTATATAGATACATCAAATAATTTAGTTGGTTGTGTACTTATGCACAAGGATTGGTTGATTTCCTATGAATCTTGGTAGCAAAAAATTCATGAACAAAACTACCCAACTCATGATCTAGAGTTAGCAGTGGTAATATGTTTAATGAAAATTTTGAGACATTTACACTATGGAAAAGAATGTGAGATATATAAAGATTCCATGATTTTGAAATATATATTCTCATTGAAATAACTCAACATGAGACAAAGTCAATTGATTATGCTACTCGAAGATTATGATTGCACAATACAATGCCACCCAATGAACGCAAATAAGGTAGTAGATTCTTTGAGTAGAAAGGACCACATAATTCTGAACAAGATTATTGTTAAAAAGGATTCAGTGTTCATGGATCTAGTAAAGATGGATATGGGGAATTTCATGGAAAAAAACACATCAATAATTTTAAAAATGGTTTCTGAACCTTCTTTAATGAAAATGATAAATGTTATCTAGATAATGATGAGTAGTTTCAAAATATAATTAAATCTATAATTGATGGGAATATGACTAAATTAATATATAAAGGCGGTATATTGAAATTTGGAAAGAGGCTTTGTGTTCCTGCTATTCCAGTGCTAAAGAGGGAACTATTGGATGATAATCATAGCTCTAATTTCTCTATACACATAGGTAGCACAATAATTTATAGAGTTATTAATAAACATTCTTTTTAGGATAGCATGATATTGGAGATTTCTAATTATGATTTGAGATGTTGGGTTTATCAATAGGTGAAGGCTGGAATAAATGTTTTTAGGGGAGTCAGGTAACCCCTTCCTTTTCCTATTCTGAAATGGGATGATATTACACTGGCCACTGTCATGGGGGTACCAAATACTCCAAGAATGAAAGTTGTGATATGTTTCATTGTTGACCATCGTACAAAACTATCACATATTATTGCTATAAGAGAATATTTACCACTTGAATGTTTAGAAAGACTATATATTAAGGAATTTGTAAGACTTTATAGTGTACCATGATCAATTCTTTTTAATTGTGATCCCCGTTTTACATAACAATTCTAGAAATTTTTTTCATAAGGCCCTTGATACTGATCTTCGTTTAAGCACTACCTACCACCCACATACTAATGGATAATTAGAACGAAATATTAAAACTATGGAATACATGTTGAGGCCTTTTTCACATGGCTTCTAAGGTATATGAGATTAGTATTTACTTCCCATAAAGTTTTCCTACAATAATACCTTTGTTTCAAGTATTCATATGGTACCATATGAAGCGTTATATGAAAAGAGATGTCATACACCGACTTGCTGGGATGATGTTGGTGAGAGAAAGCTCGTAGGCCCATAACATGTTGAGGAAAAATCAAAAAAGGTGAAGATTATGCAAACCCATATCCAAACAAATCAAAGTAAGAAATATAGCTATACTTAAAACCATATGATGAATTCAAAATTTCAAGAAGGAGATCATGATTTCATAAATGTATCTCAATGGAATGGTATTATAAATTTGGTAAAAAGATAAAATTATGTCGTAGGTACATCAGACCATTTGAAATTATGTATCAAATTGGTGATGTAGATTACTATTTGGACATGCCGCCAAGTCTCTCTAATGTTCACAATGAGTTCCACATATTAATTTTAAAGAAATACATGGAAGACCTAACATATGTACTCACCTAAGAAAAAATAGAACTTGAGAATTATCTGTCTTAATGTGAAGATCCTATCAAGATTCTTGATACAAGAGAACATGTACTAATAAATTGGATGACTCATCTGGTAATGGTTCTTTTGAAGAACCATAAAATGGAATAAACAACATGGGAGACTAGGGAGCTTATGTTTAAGACATACCCGAATATTTTTATGTCACATTTTGTAAAATTTTAGGAAAATTTTTTTAAGGAGGGGAGAATGTAACACCCAATTGTTTTGAAAATAAATGAATTTTATAATATAGCCATTAAAAAACCTTTCCTCTTCTATGTTTTAAATTTCAAAATATGGTCATCTAGAGTTGTGACTAGTATGTTAATTCGATTTTGATAGAAAAAACATGATTTTTCGTGAATAGTAACATAACCTTATGAATAGTAATATGAATAGTAATGTAAACATTATGAACAGTAAATAATGATATTATATTATTTCTTATGTTAATATGATAATGAGATCTTAATTAATTTTTCAATGTGACATAAAGGTAATTATACCTTTAAACTTGTTATTTTTCGAATGAACATTCATTTTATTTAAAAATTAAAAAAATTTCATATAAAAAATTATTTTTACAAAATGGAGATCATTTATTAATTCTGCACTTCTAAAAATGGTAGTGGTGAATTTTTTGTATTTTTCTAAAAAAACTAAATTTTTCATGAATAGTAATGTTTTTGAGTTTTCGGCAGTTTAATGACATAATAATGATATAGTAATTAAATAAAAGGCTAGTAGACTTTTTTACTGTAACATATGACATTATGTGTCCCATGTGTCTAAAATAATGGGAATATACCATGGGAAAGCCCATGGTTTTTTCAAAACCACTAATGAAGTGTCTTTTTAAAATAATATCAAATTCTATCACTTTTCTTATAAATACCCACTCATACATTTTTCTTATTTTATTAAAAGTACCTCATCCTCTAATATCTAGTGGATATAACTCCCTAGGATTCCTCCCACGGTGTTTTTAATTCCCTAAGGACCCAGCCTTCACGTTCTAGGAGTTACATTATAATGTACGGAAACCATTACCCCTCCTCTTTTAGCGAACACTTATTTTATGTTATCTCTTTAAATGTCAATTATCATATGTTGGGGGTTTATATTATGTATTCCTATTAAATTATTTTTGTTTTCCATAATATTAGATATCAATTTTCTCTCATAATTTCATTTTTTGAAATATTAAGCGACTTTGTTACGCTGCCGAATTTTTATAAGGGGTCTCTCAGCTTTTCTTTTATTTTCAAGTTCATCACTTTTATTTTTCTCTCATCTCCTCCTATTTCCAAATGACTGTGAAAACTCAATTATCATATAAATACTCAAACTATATCACTTTAATGGAATAACCATCATCAATATTCTTACTCACTTTTTTTTTATTTTTATAAATGAAATAAACCTCCATGAGGATCCAATTTATTACCATCGTGGATGTTGATGTTTCACTCTTCAACTTCTCCTTCATCACAAGTCATGAAACCATTTTTATGGTTCAATAAAATTATAATATATATATCGTAACCTAATTAATATTCATGAATCAATATATGTACATATTATTAATTTTAATGTCAAAACATGTTCATAATAATCCAAATACCACCAAATAATCGAAGTGGTTGTCATAAAATGATTGATCATCATTCCATGTAACCAAATTATATAAATGACCATTAAAACTTCTATATATTCATAAAAAATATTTAATTTCAATTTTTGAGATTTAAATCCTTTCAACATGAACTCTGTTACTTAAAATCAAGTGAACCGTTTAAGAACAATCCAGAAAACAAACACTCCAGAATGACCAAAATCAAAATAATAACTTATCTATAAGGCCATATGTGAACTAAAAAGAATTGTGATGAACTAAATACATGTAAAATAGGTTTTGAAATAATTTATTAATAATTATAATTTCATATTTCAAGATCTTATGTTCAAGAGTGGAACACATTTAGACTTAAGATAATGGGTTTTCTACCTGAAACTCCATTTTCATTCAGGTTATTTTTATTATCTAATTACCATGATGAGATTCATGAGTATTATTATGTTCTCATAATAAATTATGTTTTAGTGTTATATATATGTTTAACAACTATAATCCTTCATTACAATATTTGGAGTAACACGTTTTAAAATGAATAAAAAATATTATTTCCCAAATTCAAGCCCGTTTCAAGGGAATTTCTCATATTCGTACCTATTTCCAAGGGCAGCATATAATCTATTAATGGAAACCATTATCTTTATAAAATAACTCATTTTATTATGAAAATATTATCTTACTTCACTTTGGGTTTTATACATATTCATTTCCAAAAGAACAATTATTTTCAAAGTAAAATGGTATTTATCTCAATAATTACTCAATGATTTTATAAGAGCATATTCATATATTTCAATAATCATGTTGATTATTATGAATTATTGGGATTAAAATTTCATGGTATCATTTACCATATTTATTTTTATGTTTTATGATTATTTTTAACTGTTGATGTGATATCTTAAAACAATTAACAAATTTTCTCTGAATGGTTAGTGTTTACACTTAATATTCCGGGAAAGTTATTTACATTTCATATATTAATTTAAATATGAATGTATATATTTTTTATATTTATCCCCATTAATATGTGGAATTAATTTGACTGAGAATTCTTTAGGTGGGCCCCCCTATAGCCCCTTGGTGCATCGGTAGGTCTAATGAAACAAACAACGGTCTTGGCACATGCCCTTGACCTAATGATTATTTATGGTCCTGGCACGTGGCCATGACACTATGGTAATGTTGTCCTGCATTATTCATTCCCACATTATGAAAATATTATTTATGTTTCATGTGGTTACAAGAAAAAGAAAATACCATTGATTATGTTTTATTATGGCATTACATACTAAGTTCTTATTCCTTCCATAATGAGTATATGTTTTTGTTAAAGGAATATTTTTTTAGTTATTCAACTTGCACAATGTTTATATATATCTTCTGTTTTATTTCATTCCACTACTGTAAAAATATAATACATCAACAGTTCTAAAATGTTGGGATTGAATAAAAAACCTTTTGGATAACCTATCTCAATGCTTTTATGAACTGTTGGGGTGTTTGGCATTGCAATAGCCCTATACAAATAGTTCTGGTTGAACCGTTGATATAATGATTCTGAAATTGATATATACCAATGGTTAACCTTGAATCGTTGGGTATTCCCTATCACCATGGTTGGAAACCATTGGTATAGATTTATACCAATGATTTTCGACCATTGGTATACCATTATCCAAATTGTGTTAAACTGTTTTACATGCTTAAAGAGTAAGGGTTCAGTTGAACCATTGGTATACAAGGCTTATTTACATAATAGAAATGGTTATTTTAATTTTTGGTATACCTTACTAAATACAAACGGTTCATTTGATCCATTGGTACACAACCTTACATACTTAACACCATCGATTTTGTTAAACCGTTAGTATACACACATATCAGGCTAAACAGTACCAAGCAGGCTTCCTATAGCAACTAGTAGAAACCAAGCTTCTAGCCATTACACATCATTCGTCCTTCTTGTTGAATCCAATACACACCAGGCTTCCTGCTAGTACACAACAACCTTCCTGTTTTCTTCATACAACTAAAATTTCATTTTGGATAGTTAAGATGCTAACCAATATAAGAAAACAAATATGAATCAACTCAATGGATTTACTATCCCAAAGATTCCATATATGAGTCTAAATTGATTCATGTAACCCAATATATTAGCATTGTATAGACTCTATCTTGTATTCAAATAATAAATACCTTCGGTGATCCTAAAAAGAATGTTTCTTATGTCCACCATTTTTGCAATGATATAAAACCCGATATTTTATCCTAGAAGAAACCAATGAGATAAAAATGTTGTTTTTAAACAACCACTTATAGTGTCTAACATAGAACATCCTTTTCCTTTATTGGATATTCCACCACCAAACCTAGAGAAGAAACATGATCATTCTACAACAATCCGAAAAGTTCAAAAGAATATATTTTAAAAGTATATTTTACTTAAATCCTTCAAAAGATTACAATTATGCTTTGTTAATGTCAATTTAAAACCTTGAAAATAATTAACAGTATGCCTTTTGATAACAAAATTGGAAAAATTTCCAAAATAGGTTATCATTTAATATACCAAACATTTTAGACACTTATTCCAAATACAAATATAATTTTAAAAGTATTCCCATGTTTTTTATAAGAATCAATGCATTTTTAAACATTCCCATTTCAAAATTTCAATCTCAAATTAACCCTATAGAATGGAAACACACATATTATACCATTATCCATCATAACCAAATGATAATGAAAATGGAAATAAATCGAAATAAAAAAAATAAAAACTTAAAAGTGTACTAAAACACACAATAATGCCAGATGATATTGATTCCAAAATTAATTCATGAAATGGTATATCGTTATTCATGAGTGTTCAAGGGGTCGATAGACCTAGATAGTTGAAGAAATGATGTGATTATTTGAGATGCGTAGATCTAATCATTCCTTTTAGATACTAATGATCGTGAATACTATATTCATGTCTAGACTAGGTTATCTAGTGTGTTCACGCATGGATATCTATATAATGTGGTGAAAATGAAACCTGGAGATTAGAGAGATATTCATTTATTTTAATCATATATTTTTATTGGTTAGTGGGAAGATGAATTCATTGGTGGGACTATACAGTAAGAGCACTGTGGGTCTCTATTCATATAATATTGTGCAGTCCTTATTGTAACTTCTTGGGTTTATTGTGGATAATCCAAAACTGGGGTGACTAAGTAATCATGGAATAGAGTAGGTATTTTAGTCTGAACCTTTTAATACCTTGGGACGTGATGTCAACTATAGTGATTAATTCAAGAAGAAAAACCGACCTCGTCTTCGCAAATATTAAAGTGATAATATAGAATGAATAACTTCATCGAAATAAGGTATCTTCTAGAAATGCATATATTGTGTAAGGAAGTGAAGAGTTCCACAACATAAAAATGTAAGATAAAAGGGAAATCAGAAAATGATTTAGTGGGAGTAGATTAGAGGAAGATGGTCCCATGTGTTGTCATTATGGGAAGAAAGGACACCAAAAAAAGGAATTCAATGAGTGGAGATTTATTTATGGAAGATACACTTTCGAATGTGGATTTCATAATATTGTAATAGAATATAAGAATTGTCTATTGTTGAGTATCAATAATTCTCTTGATCAATAGCTATAGACTCTTGAGCTTCATTTCACTTAACATCTAATAGGGGAAGTATAAAGAACTATAATTCAAAAAGATATGGAAATTTTTATTTTATAGATTATATTTCTGTAAAAATTAAATAAAAATTTAATGTATACCTATAGATTTGAAATAGATGTACGTTGGAGTTAAGGGGTGTGTGGTGTGTACCATGATTATAGAAGACTTAATTCAAATTAGAAATAGATGACGTATGTTTTAATAAAAAATTCATAGACGGTGCAAGGAAAATCACACACCGTTCTATGATTGTGGCTAAAAAAGTAAAGGATGGGAAGTGTGTAGATAGTATCATTAGAAATAATTTGAAGGTTTCCACTGTAGCCCCTCCCCACCCCCAAAGCAGCCCCCCATCCCCCACTCCAACACCCCATCTCTCATTGTCCCCATCCCCATGCCACAAACACCCTATCCATAACCCACAGCCCCCCACTCCACTGTAGAACCCCCCATTCCCCACACCACTACATCCCCACATCCCCTACTCCACTACATCCCCCCTCTTTATTGCCACACATCCCCCACTTCAATACAGGCCCATACCCCACTCCACCGCCTCCTCCAACCCCACTCCACTGCATCCCCCCATCCTATATTCCACTACAACCCCCCACTTTAAACCCCCCCATCCTCACACCACTACATCCCCCACCCATCCAATGAAGCCCCCAAGGAAGTCACCCCATCCCCCACTCCACTGTACCCCCCCATCCCCCACTCCACTGCACTCCTAGTACCCACTCCATTACACCCCCACTGCATCCCCCCATCCCCCACTCCATGGAATCCCCCCCCCCCACACCCCTCATCCCCAATTCAACTACATCCCCCCATCCCCCACTCCACTGCAGCCCCCCACCCCCCACTACAGCCCCCCCCCCCCACTGCAGCCCCCTTCCCCACTCCATCCTCTTTGTCCCCAACTCCACTGCCCCCATCCCCCACTCCACTGACCCCCTACCCCCGCTCCCCTAACCCCTCATCCCCCAATCCACATACCTCCCCACTCAACTACATCCCCTACAGTATCCCTTCCAACCCCCACTCCACTGCCTCCCCACATCCCCTGTCCATTGTAGCCACACCCCCCCAATAGCACCCCCACACTACAACCCTTCGCTCCACCCCCAATCCCCCATTCCCCACTCTACTGACCTTATCCCCCACTCTACTGACTACCACACTCCACAGCAGTCTCCCTCCCCCCATCCCCTACTCCACTACATCCCCCAATCCATAGTATCCCCCCACTACAGCCTCCTGATTCCCCTAACCTATACCCACTTTACTAGATCCCCCCCATTCACCACTCCACTCCATCCCCCCCCCCCACACACTCCACAACCCCCCCCCCCCCCCCAACTCACACGCACTCCAATGCATCCCCCACCCACACTCCACTCCACCCCCTTCGCCCACTCTACTACACCCATATGACCCCCCCAGGTCACTAGAATGATTCTTTCCCAAGTATTATATGGTTATTTAATAAAAATAGATGTATCATGATCGGATCTAGGATGAAATGTATTGGGAGAAAATGATTGCACATGCTTTGGTTTCACAGAGTGATGATTTCAATGCGAGTATTCTAGTTTGATTTATGTCAAAATTTCTAAAAGATACAAATTATTAATGGATGTAATTTCTTATTATATTTCTATTGTTTAATATAATGGAAATATCTTCAATTTTGGAATCATGGTCGTAGAATTTTGAAAGGGAATGTTTTGAAAGTAGTGGGGTGATAGAAACATAATATTATGTGTGTTGTGATTAGGCTTTTCCTGTGTTTGTTTCATGATTTTCTTCTTTTTTCATATGTCATAGAAGAAAGGCTATGGTATGAATAAAACTAAATGGACGAAATATATATGTGGTGTTTGGGGTTATTAGTCTTTCCAATTCTAGATACTAATTTATGGGGGATGTGTTGATTGGATGTTTTGTCTTCTATTGATTGATGCCTTGTATATCTTTATCAAATTGTATCTGAGCTTTATTATGGATTCATCTTGTAATTAGTTTACAAATAATTGAAT
This sequence comes from Viscum album, assembly GCA_963277665.1. Lineage (NCBI taxonomy): Eukaryota > Viridiplantae > Streptophyta > Magnoliopsida > Santalales > Viscaceae > Viscum > Viscum album. The sequence continues at coordinate 2,128,154,373 of OY728150.1, read as the reverse complement.
GTAGAGTATATTTGAAGCACTTCTAGGTTTCTATATTTGGGTATTTTACTATGTTTCTAGAATGTTTTTCACTGAGAATATAACACTAGTACAAGGTTGATCTGAGTATATTGAAAGTTATCTATTATGTTTGTGTTTGGTGATCTGTTCTATTTATCAAAGTGGTATTTAAAAAATATATTTATGACTACTAATGACTTATAGAAGATAGATCGTGATCATTTATGTATTTTTTGACCCATTGGAATTAATTAAGATAGAATAAAAGGCCTTCTAAAATTTATCTAGTATAAAGATAGAGAAATAATAGAATGTAATTATAGAAAATAGATTTTTTTTATACCAAGGATGTAGAAAAAATAGAATAATAATATCTTCATGTATGGATCACATGAGATGAAAAAAATGTCTCGACATCATGGAAACTCCACTTGGGAACAATTTCTCCCACAAACAAAAAATAAAAATGTTAGTGGAAAATAAATATAATTTTGGCATAAACCATCATTACATCAGACATCAATGCTGAAGGAAAATAAAACCAGAAAAATAAACATGGCATAAAGGGAAAAAAATAAAACACATTAATGAATATCTTTAGTATCCCAATCTCACTCCCCTGCAAAGAAAACTGTGCAGCCTCATCCAGTGCCCTTTTGGCTCCCTTTGATGAATTTAACTACCCTACATCCGTAAAAACTGGTAAAATCATATTTGGCTGATGTGATTATGAAAATAAAATAAAAACTAAAAAGTATCATACCTAGCTTTTGTCACTATACATGAAATTTCCTAATACATAATAACCAAAAATCCCCATGGGTCAAATCATGTTCCTGAAATCAAGGGGGAACCAAATCCATGTTTCAAAATAATACTATAAAATAGAAAATTCATACTAATTAACAATTACTCATCCTATTAATTGTATATAATCAGTTTATCTCGAGTTTCATCATTGTTTGGTTTAGTTCGATAAATGTTTTTTGGGATATTTACCTTAGATTTAGTTTGTTTTATTTTTGTTTATCTTAGCTCAGAGATTTTCATTCATTTGGGTTCTAATTGATTTAGTTTGATTATATTTGAATTCAAGTCTCCATCATGAATTCAATTTAATAAATATATGTTTCAATAAGAATAATAATTTTTTTCATTATAAATAGAACACATGGGTTTATTACCCTACTGGGGATTATTTTTCTAAGTAAACTTTTTAAACTAATATTAAGGTTTCTTATTTCCAAGATATCATGTCCAATAAGAGAGATATGGTGGGTAATGATATTTATGCATATGTCTCACATTATTGAGAAAATTAATAACAATGAAAACAATAATGGATTTTGGCTTCTGTTAAAAATGGTCTATGAGGTAATATCCCAATAAACCCTGATTATAAATTAATAATCCCTATGATTTTCTTGTATACATATTCAAAGACACAATGATTATAATTATACCACATAGACTGTTTTAACACAATAAAAAAGGTACTGAGTCCATAAATTAAATTTTAAATGTATTGAGTCCATTATATATTCTCTAGGTCGGAATGCCTTTGTGCATCCCCTATATGCTATTGATTTCAGGTAGAGGAATATATATCACATAGGATTTCAAAGGTATTGAGTCCATTATATTTGACACTTATTGTGCCAAATCATAAGACTTGGACCACTAGCTTGCAAGAATAAATTTTTCCTACCACTAAAGGAATAAGATAATGAGTGTGGAGTCGCACACCAAACGATGTTAAAATTTTCATAACCACATCTAAGGTTAACATAGCCTAACCAATGGAATTGGACACTTTTGAAAATAAATGAATAGAACCAACAGTATTAATCATATTATAGAAATGATAGATGACACAAGAATTATATATATAAAAGTAAACAGTTCAACATATTGATTGATATGATTATACTCCATAATATGAATATTACATTACCATCGTCCCTAGTCTCAATATTGACTCCCTTATAGTCCTCTATTCTAGTGATAACTCTACTCTTAGGCTGGGGTTCTAAGTCCCCTACACCAACTTGAGTGACTGATAGAACTCAATTAGCCTATCTACAAAGGGGTTGGAGAGAATCTCCCAATAACTGGAACCTACCATGATCCACTACCAATGATCAGCTGCTATGTGATCCTATAGAACCTCAATATAGTACCCATCTTATCAAACAAATGATACTCCACTATCAGAAAAGAACCTCGAAATAGCTTATGTTCAGCCCTGTAATTCATAATAAAATTAATCAGAATGAAGTCCAGATACCTAAGGACTACATCACAATTTGATTTGACCACTACATCCTTGGTGGAAATATTAATATCAATGCTTATTGACAACTTAAGTGGAACTCCTATATCATCATATTGGAACATATTTCCCTTGATTTGGGGACTCCAGTAGGTTATCCTCAATGATGAGATCATGATTCATCAAATAAAAAAATATCGCAAAAGGGAATTAACCTATGGGATGATATCATACTAAAACCCATTATAAAAAAATGTCTTCTTATCTATGTCATCTAGTTCCTATGTTGGGGGAAAATATTTCATGTCTGTCAATTAACCTTCATGGTCCATTATATACATCATCATCTACAAAATTATTTTTTATGTCCTAATCCATTATATCCTTGAAAATATCTTGATAAAAGTAACTCATATATTTCGCCTTGAATCCTTTATTTTATAGCTCTTCTTATTTTCCAACATGTAATATGATGTCCCTCGAGCACTTTGATGGTCCTTATAGAATACAAGTAGCTAGTTTTACCCTCATCTCCAATTTTTTCTATAGGTGACTAAATATATTCATAAGAGTCTCAATGATGATATTTCCTACCTGAGGGCCTCCCTCCCCATTAACTATGGGTGGGTAAGGTATCTAATAATCTATATTGGTATCATAAAAGGAAAGTAAATTGTGATTATTCAGTCACTACATTAATAACAAGAATCATGGAATAACTCCTGAAAAATAATCCCCTCCTTGGAAACCTGGTTTTACCAATCTCATGGGTTAGTTAATCTTTGGAATGAGCTCATTACCGATCCCCTAAACATCCTATTATCTTATCTACAAATCCAAAAACTACTAATGCAATATAAAAGACTAAAAATTATTAAACATTATGACAATGTCGACTTGAACCTGCCATATGTGACAGAGATGGGTCATCACAAGAACTCAAGAAAACCTCCACAGATTCCATAGGATGAAAAATAGTGATGAATGCATAATATATAGAGAAAGACTATAAAATTTCATACAAAATAATAAAAGTGGAGGTTTACAACATAAAACCCCAATATAAATCTATTAAAATATATAAATAAGGAAATATATAAAAATTAATAACAAAATAAATAATATCATTACATATTGTATGGAAAACTTCAATATAAATAAATTGTCATACAAGTATATAAAGTAACGAGAAACTCCAAATAAATTCTCCTAAACTGGTTTCAAACACCATGTTAATTCCCATATCCATTCTCTTATATCATATTAACAAGGAATCAATCAATCATATGTCCTCATACACTTGTCATGACATATATCCAAGCTATCATCATTGATTCTAATGGTAATCATAAATAGGTTGGAGTAAAACATAGTATAACACCACAAATGGTGTCTAAAAAAATCTAGTCTGAATTTATAGTCATATAATAGGTTGATATTGATTTTCACGAATTCAATAAGCTAATTTCGAACATCCAATTATGATTACAACATTCAAGCTGTAGGTTGACCCCAGAAGTATGCCAATATTCATTCAATAGATTTCTATATATGTCTATCCATGCCTACCATTATACAGGATGATTTCCATAATAAGGAACCATGATATGATAAATTACACATTCCATGGACCAATAACCTAACACACATTACCAATTCGAGGGATATCTCTCATATTCCATGGGTTAATAGACTTTATGTGAATTATCCTTATAGAAAAAACTACATTACTCAGGGGACTAAATAATATTATGTGTTGAGTAACCATTCCTGGTATTATATAACCATGAGTCAAGATCAACCAAGAGGAAACCCACATATAAAACATGAAAAAATGAAAAATATTTTGACATATGACACATTATTTAATTCATTAATATTACCAATTCTCATTCCTCATATTCCATTACGTCAAATACCAGTTCTTTTCAATATAACATTGTGTCTTTTCCAATTTCATAACAACTATAAAGTTACATGATACATTATCAATTCACATTTCAATTGTGTCAATTCCAATTCACGTACTGATAATTACAAATTCTAATTCACATTTCATGACAAGAACAAATTCCATCAAAAATTCTATTCACTCCTTAATCAATTTTGCAATCCCGGTATAAGGCACTAAACTCATTCCATCTATGCTCGGACCCAAGGTTATAGAAAAGGATACATCTTTGGTGGCCAATGAATCATGGTCTTCATCACCAATGGACCCAACATGATACATTGAAGGTTTAATAGTGAGGATTTGACAAATTTCTATGGATTCTAAATAGAAGAGGTCACACAGCCGATATGATGCCAATATCATACATGCTGCAAATACTATAAAACAAACGAAGACAATAGGGAGATTTTTCAAATCACCCACCTCAATAAAAATAATATAAATCCAAAAAAATAAAATTTTGATGAATATAATCCGCCATAATCTCACATAGAAAATGATAAATACTCCACATCAAGTCCATTAGAAGAGTATCAACGTGGAAAATAAAAGGAATTCAACCTTTTCAAGCGTTACACAATTAATCTTGAGGTATGAATATAAGAATGTATTGAGAGATATATGATTCAAGGTATCTTACAAATCAGTTAAACATGAATTAGGGTTGGAATTCTACAGAGTTCTGTTTTAGAGTAATTGAGATCGCGATAGAGGAAGATAGGTCTCCATGTAGGGTTCATGTTCAGGAGGTAGGGTTGGAGGATAGATATTGTTGAAGGTGGATATATCTCATGGTGGAGAGATCTGTTCAAGGAGGATAGATTCTGTTAGATGGAGGAAGTGAGCTCGCACATTCGTCCTCAAGAAGAAGGGTTCGACAGAGGAGAGATCTGTTCGATGATATGTGGAGTTCTAGGGATCTGTCTGACGATTATTTGGGGGTTTTTCCAACAGTTTCTAAAACCCATGGAGAAATATTTTCTACGATAAAGTTTTTAATACTGCATTTAAATAGACCTGGAAAAGCAGTCTATTCCCAACTGTTTCTTAAAATAGTTGGCAAAATCATAAAATTTTACCTTATACCAACGGTTTCATTTAACCATAAGAATAGCGTACAAAAACCAACATTTTTTCAAACCATTGGTATTCGAGTGTTGGTGCCAATGGGATTTCCACCAGTGTACCCTTACAGAGTCTTTGAGTTGACCCTTTCCATATGTTTCACATTCTCAAGACTTGAAGAAGATTATTGTGAATGAAATGATAAAATAAACTAGGATTTATGGATGTTTTCTTTGGAGCTTCTATGTTGTATTTATTTTCATGTTTTAATGTAGAAATTATTTTTGAATCTTTCTTCCAATAATATTAAACCATGTGGTCCTTCAGGATGCATATTTCTTTTCAATTTGCCAATGTAATCAAATAAGGCACCAGTTCCGGGAAACTGGGGTTAGGTCCTTACAAAAGGAAGGAATTATAATACAATTATGGATATTATGATTTGTTAAAAGATATTTTTAGTTCATCTATAACAAAAAATTGATTTACATATATTCATTTAATGGAGTAAGTGATGGAATGGAAATTGATTGAATCCTAACTAATGGATGAAATAGTTTTTTGGAAATTAAAACATATCAATTATGTATTTTTTTTCTTATACTATTAGTCCATAAAATAATTCCAAAACATTCATAATATGATATTGAAATAAATATTATCTTATTACAATGATTTCTGATGATATAATGAATCATTTCAATAGTTTTTTGGTTTCTAGAATTACATGGAAAACCCAAATTATTATAATAAATGAATTCTATCACTATATAATAATTAATGAGAGTTAGTATTTTCTTTCATACCCATTTTATCACTTCCTACCAATGTAATCATACATAGAAACCTAGTCATGTGATTATGGCAGATGACCATCATACTTCCAATACTCTCTTATTAAGAGGATGTTTTATTAACAATTGATCGATTTTATTTTTACAAAAATGGTAAATTTAAATATAAAACCATTTACTACCAAGATCATGTTTAAATAATATTTAATCAAATTATTTATGGTGGGGAGAATGTAACACACATAAATTATAAAATTATAATGTTGTAATCAATAGCATATGCGATGCAAAACTACAAGATTTGAAGTAATTATAACACCTTGGGAAATTATAAATTATTTTTAAAAAAAATTTATATATCAATAATATATTTCATTATCAAAATAATGATATTATCCTTCATTAAAATCAACACGTTATTTATCATGAGTTACATGAAATACAATGTTTCACTTATTCTACACACATAACTGACTTTAAGGTAGATGTAAAACACTAGTAAAATGTTATTATTAAATATAATAGTTATAACCTTGATATCATGATGGTGGGAATGAATATTAATCACTAAATTTTGAAAAATATTGTTATCATTTGATTATAAATTAAATATTAATCATTAATAAGAAAAGGAAATATTTTCTAAAAAATAATATTATTTCTAAAAGAAAGATTAGTCATGCATTGAGAACAAAATTTAAAATTGGTATGACCCAATTTTGTAAAATTGATTTGATAAAATTAAATTAAATTATTAAAATATAATTCAAAAATTATAGATGTGTAATTTGTTTATATTTTTCTGAAATGTATCATTTTTTATAAATTGGGAAAAATACAAACATTTAATGGAAAACTACATTTTCAATGAAATTTTTAATAATGTTAAATAAAATTTTATATCTGTTCTAAATTACTATTATTTCACTTATATAACATTTAAAAAAACTTATTTCATTGTGATCATTTTCTTATTGAATTTTTATATAAAAATATTGTACATATTTTAACATTTTCTCTTTAAAAACATGTTTTCACATCACTTCTCTGAGACTAGTATTAAATTAAAACCATCCTAATATGTGAATTTAATTGATCATAATTGATAACATGTATTGAATAATAATTATTCATAATTTATAATAAGGTCAAATTAATTTTTGAATAAAATGAATAGTTAAAACAGTAAAAATTAATTATCCCGATTAAGTTAAAAATGGAGATTCATAGGGTTTAAACACAGAAGATAAGGGTAAAATGACATTATAATTTAATACACACACCTTTAATGTTCATATTTCTACCCTTATGATCATAGGGTTGATTTTAATGAGTTTTGGGGCATGATTATATTAAAGTTACTTATATAATATTATTTGTATAGAAAATGAAAAATGGATGCTTCTCTTCTTTTTATATATATAATCCTTTAGGATAAGAACAAAAAATTATATAAATATTAATTTTAATGATAAATGATATTTTTTATCATTGTCATTAATTTTTTTTTGAGATGAAATGATTACATTAAATTTAATTAAAACCCCAACAAATTAATTAATTAATTATTAATATCATAAAATGAAATATTCTAATGAAATTAATAATTTAGTAAAAATAATTTTTTTAAAATTATTAATGTGAATATATCCTATTATAATAGTTTAGAAATTATAAATATTAATTCAATCACTTGATTGATAATTTATAATATCAAAATAAATGAATAATTTCAAAATAGATATTATTGTCATTTTATAATAAATTAAAATTACTAAATATCAAATATTATTCTATGTGATTTAAAATATTAATATATATGAAATATGTTCCAATAATTGTCTTATTTTTCTTTTATAGTGAATATATTTATCGGTAAATCGTGAAAACTTTATTAGTATGATCAAGGTTAAGGTCATGCCTTTTCACGTTACATGCACATGTATTAAAATTAATTTCAATGACAAATGATTTATATTTAATAAGTTATATATAACATATATAATTTATGGTTCAAATTATCTAAAAAGGATAATTTCATTTTAGTTATAATTTCTAAATTATCTGGGATAAGATATTTGGTTACGAAACGGAATAACAAAAATTTTAAAAATAATGATATCTAGAAGTTAAAGTAAATTTTTAAAACATTTAATCTATTGGTTCATGGATGTCTTTATAGTCCATATAATATATGAATAACAGTTATTATAAATTTATTATACACATGGGGTATGTGATACCACCCAAGAGTTAATAATTTTGTGTATTTTAAAAAATATCACTCCTCCTTAACAGTAAAAGTGACCCCACTCTTCACTCTTATTCGCACCATGAAAAGTATATGGTTATTACAATATCTTTCAAAATTATTACCCATAATCTATAACCTCATCCTATAGACCTTTTTTTGGTCGAAATATTTCCAAGAAGGTATTTAGAGAGAACATAAGAAAGATACCAAAAGAAGTGGTAATGTTATTTAATGAGCGTCCTTATTTTTTTCTCATAATAGATTAAATATTATTAATAAATATTGAAATAACAAAAAATTATATTCCATATAATTTGATAATGTAATAAAAAGGGTTTTACCTAAAACCATCTACATATCAGTCTAATGGGTTATTAAATCATCATTCATATGTACGACATACTACTCTCTCATGAACCGATGTCAATCATTCTTCCATTATAATTTCACATGGTTGGGTAGGATAAATGATATAAAAGTTCATATATGTCATTTATAAAACATTTATACATATGAAGTTATTAAATAATATATATATATATATATTCTTTACATTATATAGGGGATATAATAATGTCGCCAATGTGTGTAATGGACAACCGTTTAATGAAGCAATGTGATCTATCTTTAAATAAACAATTACATGGATTTTCATGATGATAAATTAAATTGTTATATTATATATAAATCATATAATTTTTTTAATTATAAAATTTTTATCATTATTAAAAAAAATAACATTTTTTCATTAACATTTCAACCAATGAATGGATGTAACGTTGTTTGTTTATGTGTGGACTACCACATTTAAAAAATGATGTGAATCTACTTTAATAAAAAAAAATACAGGATATATATGTAGAGACCCAAAGCTAGACGTACATGGATATTACATTTCTTTTTCAGAATACTTAATACATAACAAAAACAAACACACAAAGACTATAATAGTTCAGTGTCTTTTGGAAACTCAGAAATAATCTTCTAATCACGATGAAAGATCATTAACATCTCCCTTAAAGATAATCCCCTTTTGTTTTCGTACCTAAAACATTTATTTATATCCTGGGGAAAAGAAAACATTAAAAGGGTGATATCAAATTCTCAGTAAGGGTAAACATAGATAACATAAAACAATCAATAATAATTTGAATGCAAAAACATGAACATAAAATCTAAACATTAAAATCTTGAGTAAAGACATAAATCATGGAAGAATGTAAGGAATATATCATAAAGGAAAATCAATCATGAAAAAATATCATGAAGTTAAAACATGTAATTGTGGAAAACCATTAAGCACATGATATGATTTACATAGTAGCCAAGGCATTGCTGCCAAGACAATCTTAGTGGACAAAGTCCCTTTCTGAATCTAGTTCACTCCTCATTCCAGTCCTGTAACACTGAACCAGATTAACACACCATTCCAGCCATGTCTATATAATTAGATATAATTCAATACCCAATGAACTGGAGGTATATATAGGTCCCACCCATCTAATAATGAAATCATTCTTATGTGTGCCACAACATAAACATAAATCATTCATCATAACCCAAAGAATAAAAAATGGGTTTCATAAACATCATCCCATCATAACATAATCCATATAAAATAAATGGATATCATTTCATCATATGAAAAGTGAAACCATGTAAATCATTGATATATTATACTTGAAACATACATATATGAAATAAAGTCATCTTAGATATAAAATGGTTTTGATAAAACACTTGAAATGATTTCTTGATGAAAATATCCTTTCTTCTTCAAAATAAGTTTCTTTTCACAAAATGCCATGTAATTCTAAAAGAAAAGCATTTTTTTTGGAAAATATCCATTAAATCTTGTACAGTAAGATTCATTAAAATAAGGCGTTCTGAAACCATAAAAACCCATTCATTCCGTATAAGTTAAAAATAAAATTCTTCTACTACATTTGTCAGAAAAGTCAAAAAGTTGCCCATGTGGTAAAAAAAGTAAGATTCATTTCATAACATGTGGTAAAATTAAAAACTGGGTAAAAAGGATATTAAACATACATGAAAACATTTTCAGAAAACATGATAATGTATGATAACAAAAACACCAGTAAATACTTGCAAATAAACAATCTCGGATAAGAGCGAGATTGGAATAGTTATCCCTTATCATAGGTCTGATATGCTTCTTCTGTATCAGAACCTCATGTATAATGATTTAAATAATGTCATTGACTTATTAAAGAATCATATTCACTGTTATGATATCATATATGGTTCACTTATGACTTTATAGTACCTTTTTTTTATACATTCCATGTTAAAGTAGTGTTTTGGGTAAAATCGTTTTATTTATCGAACGTGTTTGGACTTGTTGTTCTTGATATTATTATTACTAATATCATGATTTAATTACATCAAGAAAGTAAATAATTATTTATATATCATATATGTTCAATATATATATTTATATATGAAATATAGATAATTGAAATGAAATACACTGTTCATGGAGACGGTAGGTCGTACGTACGCGTGAACGCTGTTTTTCGTTTCCATAATTGAATTGAATGGAATTATTTAGATGATATGCATATATATATACATAAATACAGTAGCATTATTATGTCATATATTTCATTATTACTTATTATATATACTTTATAATCATTCTTGAATTTTTAACATGGAAAACGAATCTGATCGTGTCGTGGAGACGGTAATCTATACGTATGCACGAGCGGTGATATCGTTACCATATTAATTGAATGTAATTAGAGAAGATGAAATAATTTATTAGAATCATTATGATGTTATAATAATCATATAATTTTATTATTTACACCATTATACCCATCCAAGTAAGGTGGTGGTGGAAAAACTGATTACACCACGACATGGAGACGATAGTCCACAAGTACGCAAGCGCGGTGATTCCGTTTTCCATTGGAAGGATAGAAGGTGAAAAAGGGGGTTTTCATATTTATAATAAAATTTCATTATATAAGTAAGACTGATGTTTTTACTTTATAATGAACCAAATAAATAAGAGGAATTATAAGAATAAAGAAACATGAAAGAGTCGGCAGAAGAGATTGCCTCTTCCTCGACCCACCTCCTTTAAACTTCTTCTTAGGGCACTAGAGTTGGTGTTTTGAGAAGACCAGAACCATTGGGATATAACTATAGAGGTTGATAAGATGAATTTTCAGGGGTTGGCCGAGCTTCAAGGCTCAAAATGGTGTGAAGAGAAGAGGGAAGGGGTGCCCTTTTTATAAGGGAGGAGAGGGGCACCATTGGAAAAACTTAAAATATTATTTTATAATAAATACATATTCGGTTTATAATAGATCCAAATTAATTTATTTAGAATCTAAAGTTGAGATGGGACTAAATTCTCTCAAAAAATAGGTTTTATACAAGATTAGGTTACTATTTTAACCTTATCATTTAGATTTAACTCTATGTTAAATAATTTAACATTTACCATGTCTTCTTGTTTTCTTACACTATATGGTTAATAAACATACAATAACAAGCCAAACGAAACCCAAGTGGTTCATTATTAATATATATAACCTTATATAAATCATTTGTCTGAACGTTATATTTTTAGATATATATTAACAATTAATAATATAATATTTGTTTTAAAAACTATTTTATGTCAATTTTGACACTATTTGGTAATTGATTTTTTTGAAACTCATAACAGCATTATTAGATTGAATAAAGTTAATCGAATCAATAATGACATGTCATATTAACCTATATAATTAGTGTAATTAATAAAATGTTTCATATTACATTTATTTTGGTATTTATAACATCAATTATGTTAATATTTCATTAATAAGGTAATAATTGCATCATCATTGTGTCATAAATAAATTAAATTATTTAATGTATAAAAATTATAAATAAAATACTATTATGCAGGAAATATTTTTATCTTTCTAATGAATATTTATAGTCCAATTTACCTTATTTATATTCCTATATTAAAAATGTTTTAGTTATTAAACATTGATTCTAACTATTGTAACTCATTTTCTAAATAAAATAATAATAAATGTTATAATATAATCCAAGTGGACCTAAAGGTTAATATTTTATTCCTATAGTTGTTTTTGGTATAATTAAACTTATCCATCAGAATTAAAACACGTGTTAGGGTAATAATAATATAATTTTTACCATTAATTACTGTATTTACTTTTAACCGTGGTAAATAAAATTAAAAAGTTACTATTCACCAAAAATTATTTGTATCTTATTGAACCACATTTTACTCCTTGATATTAATTGTGTCTCTCCGATTTTTGAAATTCCACTCACAGAAGCGGTAAAATTATGTTGAATGCAAATTTTCAAAATCTCATAGGAGGTGGGTAAAAGACGGTGAAAAGTTCAATAAAATTTGTATATATCTAAAATTATTATGAACTGAATCAAATGAATTACATTTAACTTATATAGGTATTATGTAACAATTATGACCTAAAAAAATTAAATAATATAAATAATTATTTAAATATAAAGTCGGTTTTTAAATAGTAACCTAGAGTTTTCACAATTAATCAAAAATTGCAATTTTTCAGAAAAATACAAAAAATTCACCCTAGGATCATTTTGATATTCTGAATCCAAAAATGAAGTCCATTTTCAATGATAAAATTTATAAAATTTTCAAAAAGTAAGTATTACTATTCATAACAGCTAGTTCATAATACTTTTTATAATAATAACTTGTTTAGTGAAACTCGTTATTGCGTACTACACATGCTATCGAGGAAGGTCTTGATTGCATTTAATGCAAGCCAAGTCGGGGCTGCCTATAGTGAAATCTATGTTTGGTGTTGCGTATAACATAATCAAAACTTATTTCATTTATACGTTAATCAAATTCTATACTTAATTTTGCGTAGAATAAATTCCACAAAACGAACATAAAATTGTGTGTAACACGAGCCAAGAATATTGTGGTGTATACTACAAGCTAATACGGTGTTGCGTATAGTACAAACTAATCATGGTTTACTTTATAATAGAAGACATCAAAGAAATTAAAATGAATATATCTCATAATATATCAGGCTGTTACATTCTACCCCCCTTAAAGTGAATTTCGCCCTCGTAATTCTTCAGGATTATAAATGGGTTTCTACATGAAAGTTTCTTTTATAGAAACCCACATCGTAAAAAGGAATACTAAAACATAATTTTAAAAACTAATGTATGAAGTGAAACGTTTACCCAAATCAACTCATCACTGGGTTTCCACTTAGAAGAACATAGGTGAAAATATAGATATGGAAGAGAAATCTAACCATCAAGTTTGGATGGCGAGTGATACAGAACATGGCTAGGAAAAATCCAACAATGACAAAGCCATAAATTTCAGATGATTTAAGGTATCATCTAATTCATTGGATATAAGGTCACTAGGACAACATTTTTGGTTTTCAAGATTATTTCCCTAAAGATGAAAAATTTTTGAATTAAAAGAAATACTGACATGATTTTGGTAAACTCTCTCCATTGTTCATGCAATGAATAATTTCAACTTCATCTCTTAATGAAATGAAGTTGAAATTGTCATTTGTAAAGCGTTAGCAGATCATTCAATAGAATGATAGGTCATTCTATCTGTCTCAAACAAAAGGTTACCAAAAGTTTTTAAATATACATAAGTCCATCAATAGTGAGAGTAATCATATATGGTTCCTAAAATGGACTTATACTTCATCTATCATACCACTTACCAATGTCTACAAACCAATGAATTCATGTAGGCTAGTGGTAGGTTATAAAGGATTGTCGTATTTCAGTGTTGGGTTCGATTCCCATAGGCTTGTTCGACACGACATGTTGTCGCCGGTCTTGCAGGTTGTCCTTTTTCTAAAACTATATTATTATAACATTCCATCAATAATTTCAAAAAAGTTCTAGCCTTAAACAATACTAACTTATGTCCAATATAATCCATTCCAATCTTTAGGCTTATCCCAAAATACTTCTATCCGAGCTCATAGTATAAAGAAAACAATTACTAGAAATGTCATCTGTCTAGCATGTGAATACAATCTTTTATCCCCATATATCATATGATATATCATTTTTGTCAATTTACTAAAATGTGAATACCATAATCATGTTTTCTCACGAAAAGGAATACACATTGAACCTTAGTGAAAACATGAATGCGGTCAAAAGATAACACTTTCCACATACCAAAAGCCCAAAATTTCTACATACTCAAACCATGATATAATTCTGGAGCTCATTTCATTTTCTCTTTATCCCTTCATTATGTGCATAACATCTTATTTCCAAAAAATATTTCAATCACATTTCATGGTTACCGGTACCATATAATTATTGAAAACCAATAAATAGATATTCCAAAATTCCATGATACCATAAATGAGATTCCATGATACTATTTTGAAATCCCAATATATAAAAACGTAATCATTACACAACATCATTGTCATACTCAACATCAAAAATAGTGATTGCTTATGACTTCCCTTTATCCTTTGCCTTAAGAGGTTTCTCACGTTGATCATCATTAACCATTGGATTAGGTCATTGATTAGCATAATGCCCCATTTCCTTGCACATGAAGCATTGAAGTGTTGTTGGTGCATTCTATACAGTATTTTCTTTATTCACATCATTAGCAACCCTTTTCCCATTACTTCAACACTCAGCTTCTTGATGAACTTATTTTTCACACTTAAAACATTTTCTAGTCCCTTTAAGACAATATCCACAATGCTTCTTTCCACACTTTGAGCATAAAGAAACATTCATCTTCTTTTCACCAATGTTCTGAGATTTTTCCTCGAACTCCATCTTTCGTTTCTTGTCAAAACCATGATATGGATATGTTACACCATCTTCCAGTTCTACCTTGATA
Source organism: Viscum album (assembly GCA_963277665.1). Lineage (NCBI taxonomy): Eukaryota > Viridiplantae > Streptophyta > Magnoliopsida > Santalales > Viscaceae > Viscum > Viscum album. Next base: position 2,128,139,121 of record OY728150.1, on the reverse strand, counting down.
GCACAACACATAATTTATTCATAGCTACTGATGTATCTTATAACTAATTCCCTTCGAAGACTTGGTTTTAATCCACTAAAGAATCGATCAACTTTACATTCAGGTTTGATAATAAAGCCATATTCATACCTTGCAAGTCTTGTAAAATTCTCTTCGTATATACCAACAGATTCACCATCCTTTTTCATTATCTCAAGGAACTCCTTTTCCATCTTTGTCCGAAGAATACGAGGGAAGTACTTACTGAAAAACAATTTCTTGAACTCGTCCCATTCCATGGATTCAATTTAATCTTGGGGCCTTGTATTCTTAATTAGAGTCCACCATTGATCTGCTTCAACTTCTAAACGGTAAATAACTAGAATGTCTTTTTCATGTTTCGAATAGCGAAGTATGGAAAATATCTTTTCAATGGTACTGATCCATTGTTCAACAACAAGTGGATCATAAGACCCACTGAAAAAAGGTGGACGTTGTCTTAGGAAAGGCTCAATATAATATTGTTCCCTTCTCTGCTCTTTTGGAAATCTAGAATGATTCATAGCTTGAGTAAGTATACAAATAATATTTGGCACTACATCTCCCATGACATTGCACTACGGGAAAAATGGGCATTTGCAACGGGTTATTTGCGATGGGGATAAATCTCGTCGCATATAGCCCCATTAGAAAATTATTTGTGACGGCGGAATTCCCCCGTCGCAAATAACTACTTATTTGGGACGGGTTGGCTTTTCCCGTCGCAAAAAGACTGGCGCGCTTTGCATGCCAAATCGCGGGAAAGTTATTTGCGATGGGTGGTTACCGCCCGTCGCAAATAACTGGCGGCGGTAAAAGATATTTGCGACGGGAATATACCCCCGTCGCAAAAAGTATGTCGACAGGTTATTATTTGCGACGGGACCCGTCGCAAATAACTATTTAACCTTTGACCGTAATCAATGCGGGCTAAGGTATTTGTGACTGGTACCGTCGCAAATACTATTATTTGCGACGGGATACCCGTCACAAATAATCTAACCTATAAATACCCCCAATCCGTTTTTTTCATTCATTCTCAAAATCGATCTTCTACTTCTCTCAAAACTATATTTTTAGAGTTCAGCGTTTCTTGAGTTTAATTTTTTTTCCAGTGTTGATATTGAAGTTTTCAACAACGATCAGAGATCAATCTCAGATCAATTTTATGGTATTTATGTACATTTTAATTTAATATTTGTGATGGGGATAAATCCCGCCGCAAATAGTCCCGTTAGAAAATTATTTGCGACGTCGGAATTCCCCCCTCGCAAATAACTACTTATTTGCGACGGGTTGGCTTTTCCCGTCGCAAAATGTCTGGCGCGCTTTGCATGCCAAATCGCAGGAAAGTTATTTGCGATGGGTGGTTACCGCCCGTCGCAAATAACCGGTGGCGGTAAAAGATATTTGCGACGGGAATATACCCCCGTCGCAAAAAGTATGTCGACATGTTATTATTTGCGATGGGACCCGTCGCAAATAACTATTTAACTGTTGAACGTAATCAATGCGGGCTAAGGTATTTTCCACGGGTACCGTCGCAAATATTACTATTTGCGATGGGATGCCCGTCGCAAATAATGTAACCTATAAATACCCCCATCTGTTTTTTCCATTCATTCTCAAAATCGATCTTCTACTTCTCTCAAAACTCTATTTTTAGAGTTCAGCGTTTCTTGGGTTTAAATTTTTTTTCCAGAGTTGATATTTAAATTTTCAACAACGATCAGAGATCAATCTCAGATCTAATTTAATTTATTTATGTTCATTTTAATTTAATATTTATTTTAAAATTTTTATTAGTTTCAATTATTTTTAATTAGTTGTAATTTAATTATGTTTACATTGTTTTGTTAATTAATAAATTTAAATTATTAGTATTCATTGTTCATAGTTAATGGTAATTAGGAATAATTAGTAATAATTACCAATAATTAGGAATAAATAATAATAATTAGTACTAAATATCAATAATTAGTAATAATTAGTAATAATTCGTATTAATTACCAATAATTAGTAATAATTAGTAATAATTAGTAATAATTACCATTAATTAGTAATAATTACCAATAATTAGTAATAATTTCCAATAATTCGAAATAATTACCAATAATTAGTAATAATTAGTAATAATTAATAATAATTACCAATAATTACCAATAATTAGTAATAATTACCAATAATTAGTAATAATTAGCAATAATTAGTAATAATTACCAATAATTAGTAATAATTACCAATAATTAGTAATAATTACCAATAATTCGTAATAATTACCAATAATTCGTAATAATTCGTAATAATTAGTAATAATTAGTAATAATTAGTAATAATTAGTAATAATTAGTAATAATTAGAAATAATTAGTAATAATTACCAATAATTAGTAATAATTACCAATAATTAGTAATAATTACCAATAATTAGTAATAATTACCAATAATTAGTAATAATTACCAATAATTATTTATAATTAACAATAATTAATAATAATTACCAATAATTAGTAATAATTACCAATAATTATTAATAATTACAATTATTAGTAATAATTACCAATAATTTGTAATAATTACCAATAATTATTAATAATTAATAATAATTAGTAATAATTAGTAATAATTACCAATAATTAGTAATAATTAGTAATAATTAGTAATAATTACCAATAATTAGTAACAATTACCAATAATTACCAATAATTAGTAATAACTAGTAATAATTAGTAATAATTAGTAATAATTAACAATAATTAGTAATAATTACCTATAATTAGTAATAATTACCAATATTTAGTAATAATTACCAATAATTAGTAATAATTAGTAATAATAAGTAATAATTAGTAATAATTAGTAATAATTACCAATAATTAGTAATAAATAACAATAATTAGTAATAATTAACAATAATTAGTTATAATTTGTAATAATTACCAATAATTATCCATAATTAGTAATAATTACCAATAATTTCCAATAATTACCAATAATTAGTAATAATTACCAATAATTACCCATAATTAGTAATAATTACCAATAATTTCCAATAATTACCAATAATTAGTAATAATTACCAATAATTACCCATAATTAGTAATAATTACCAATAATTTCCAATAATTACCAATAATTAGTAATAATTGGTAATAATTAGTAATAATTACCAATAATTCGTAATAATTAGAAATAATTACCAATAATTACCACTAATTAGTAATAATTAATAATAATTACCAATAATTAGTAATAATTAGTAATAATTATCAATAATTAGTAATAATTAGTAATAATTATTAATAATTATTAATAATTAGTAATAATTAGTAATAATTACCAATAATTATTAAAAATTACCAATAATTAGTAATAATTACCAATAATTAGTAATAATTACCAATAATTAGTAATAATTAGTAATAATTAGTAATAATTAGTAATAATTAGTAATAATTAGTAATAATTAATAATAATTAGTAATAATTACCAATAATTAGTAATAGTTACCAATAATTATTAATAATTACCAATAATTAGTAATAATTACCAATAATTAGTAATAATTACCAATAATTAGTAATAATTAGAAATAATTAGTAATAATTACCAATAATTACCAATAATTAGTAATAATTACCAATAATTAGTAATAATTACCAATAATTAGTAATAATTACCAATAATTAGTAATAATTAGTAATAATTAGTAATAATTATTAATAATCAGTAATAATTAGTAATAATTAGTAATAATTACTAATAATTAGTAATAATTACCAATAATTAGTAATAATAACCAATAATTAGTAATAATTACAAATAATTAGTAATAATTAACAATAACTAGTTTAGTCAAAGTGAATGTGCTTTCACTGATGTGCAATGAATTAAAGTTTTTCAAGAGAGTACTCAAAATCAATATTTTTTACAAAGAGACATGAGTATCGATGATGACACCCCACATTTAAGAGTCAGTGATGAAGATGATGTTAATGATGTCACATATGAATTTGAAATGGTAAGAGATGAAGCAACTAGAACTCGAATGGATATCGATGATGTTGAGGAGGAATATGAAGATGACATTGACATATATGAAGATGATGATGAAGATGAACACTGATAGAATTCCATGGTAGTTATATACAATTATAATATATAAATATGTATATATAATAGTAATTATCAATTATTTGCTAAAAACATTAACATTTTCGGTTTCAGATGGACGACGACACATTTCGTGAGTTTGTGGATGCTGACCTGCCTTTCGATGCGAATGAGTTGCTGGAAGATGACCCTCAGCCTGCAGGCGCTCTAGGGAGTATGCAGAGGGGGTGAGGTCTTGCATGATTGATGATTCATGACCCCATCCTCGAGGGACATCCACGTCTTGGGTTTGATACACACACACAGAGGTGTGATAACCTGTGTGATAACCTGTGGATTTGACTATGATTTCATTAATATATTCAAATAATAAATGTTTATTATTTTTACAGTTTTCCGCATATAGTAGTCGGACAGGGCATCACTATTTTGCGCAACTATTTCTCTCATCCGTGGACCACATGGGAGCAGATTCCCATTGATGTACAGCAGACCATGTTCGGCTATTGGTTGGTACGTACGTAAATAAATAATTTTTATTTTGAAAATTATTTCATTTCTAACTTGATATTTTGATTTATTTGTAGGGTTTATGGTATCTGATCATAGATAACATGCGTGATGCCATCCACGAGGCATGGGAGGTGGTCATGCGTGATCTCTTTCGTCATTTTTTGCACAATTTAAGAAAAGCTGCCACGAAGAAAGCAGGAGTGTCAGATTTTGACGAGTCATGCAGAGCACACCAACCAGAGTATTTTTCATCCCATGTATGGGATGGATTATGTGCGCACTGGTTGAGTGGTGCCTTTCAGAGGAGATCATCAGTGGGGAAGTAGAATCGAGGGAGACATGAGATGACTCATCGAGCTAAGAGTCGTTCTTTCAGTACTCATAGACAGCATCTGGTACATACATTATTTATAAATATTTTATATAACTATAAATATTAACAGTTTATTTTTTATTCTTATAGGCTGTCGAGCACCCCGATATTACGGAGTACGACGTATATCAAAGGATATATAGGGATCCTACTACTAGGGAGCTCATAGGTGATCGTCAGCATCACATTGTGGTCAGTATTATTTGTTTTCAAGTTTAAAAATTAACTGCATATAATATATTCACAATTTTAATTTTAAATTGCCACTACAGGAGTCATATGAGGCCGCAGCGTCACAGACTCGGCCTGAGAGTCAGGTCGAGTCATCAAATCAGTCCACTGGCTGTCAGTTTGATGAGGCGACATGGATGCATGCCACCCAATATGCATTCGAGAAGGGCCGGGTAGTTGGTATCAACTCTCGACTGACTCCCGGAGATTACTATGGCAGTGTTGCGATGTCGGCATCCAGCTCGAGAGAAGCTCGTGCATCTTCTTCTGCTACACAGTATGAGGATCATTTGCGATCTTAAACTGCACTGATAGAGAGTCTCCGACAGGAGCAGGAGCAGATCCGTCAGCAGCAGCACCACCATGAGGAGGAGCATCGACGCCAGCAGCAGCTGTACGAGGAGCAGATGAGTCGGTGGCAGTAGCAGCAGTAGGAGTAGATGGAGTACATGCGCCGACTCCCTCATGCATTAGGGATGGAGTTTCCTCCACCAGCATCTATAGATCCCCCCTCCCCCCATCCTTCAAATTACAGTTTGTTTTTATGTTATAAAGTTTGTTAAATCAAAATATGAATTTTTTTCTATTTGTAGTTTCTGTCTCATTATAAAATATTAATAATATTATATTTTAAAATAACAATATTAATATGAATAATAATATTATTTATATTTTCTAATATTAAATTATATATATATATATATATTAAAATTTTATATTATTATAATTTAATTATATTTTTTTTAATATTTGAATTAGTTTAATATTTGAATGTAAAATAATTCTATTATTTTTATATTAATTTAAATAACTTATTAATATATTTTTTATTTATGAATTATAATTCTAATATTATTATATTAATTAAATCATTTATTAATATTCTATTTTTTTTGAATTATAATTCTATTATTATTATATTAATTAAAATAATTTATTAATAATTTATTATTTTTATTTGTGAATTATAATTCTATTATTATATTAAATAAAATAATTTATTAATAATTTTTTATTTTTTAATTTTTTTATAGTATTTGTGATGGGATACTATGCTCACCGCAAATAGTAGTATTATTATATTCATTAAAATAATTTATTAATAGTTTTTATTTTTTTAAAAAATAGAAATTGCGACGGGGCCCGTCGCAAATACTATTTGCGGTGGGCCTGTCGCAACAAGTATTTGCGATGGTCCCCGTCACAATTACTATTTTACGGAGTAATATTTTCTATGGGAAGGATCCTCGTCGAAAATAATATCTTTAGCGACGGGCCCGTCGCAAATAATTGTTGTTGCGACACCGTTTTCCACGACGGGCCACTGGCGACGGGCCCCCGTCGCAAATACCTATTTTTCTAGTAGTGTTGGTTTGTTTAGGAGGAAGATCATTGCATTGTCCATTACATTGATCAACACGGTTCCTTCGGGTTCCAGCCATCGTCTAAAACCCAAAAAGTATAGTGTGGGAGGAAAAAATCATGCTTGGGAAAACAACATAATAAAACATATTAGGTTTAATTTTGTGATCATTATCGTAATTCTATGAATATAACCTATACTTTTACCTAACCTTTGTGAAATCCCTAGACATACCTTAGAAATATCTATAGGGATCTCACTAATGTTTTCGCATCCTAGTTTCCAAATATTAACTAAACCATTCCTATGATACCAACTATAGAGACCCAATGCATGACATACATGGACATTAAATTACTTTTGTGGAATACATAATACATAACAAAAACAAACACACAAGGACCGTAATAGTTTAGTGTCTTTGGAAACTCGGAAATAATCTTCTAATCACGATGAAAGATCTTCAACATCTCGCATAAAGATCATCCCCTTTTGTTTTCTTACCTAAAACATTTCTTTATATCCTAGGGAAAAGAAAACATCAATAGTGTGAGCTAAAATGCTCAGTAATGGTAAACATAGATAACCAAAAACAATACATAATCATTCAAATTCAAAAACATTAACATAAAATCTAAACATCAAAATCTTGAGCAAAGACATAAATCTTGGAAGTACGTAAGGCATATATCATAAAGGAACATCAATAATGATAAAATATCATGGAGATAAAATATGTAATTTTGTAAAACCATTAAGAACATGATATGATTTCCATAGTAGCAAAGAAATTGTTTCCAAGACCATCTTAGTGGACAAAGTACCTTTCTAAATTGAGTTCACTCCTCGTTCCAGTCCTGTAACATTGAATCGGATTAACGTACAATTCCATCCATGTCTATCTCATGAGATATAAATCGTTAACCAATGCATGGGAGAATGATATAGGTCCCACCCATCTCATAATGTAATCATTTTTACATGTGACACAACATAAACATAAATCATTTATCATAACCCAAAGAATAAAAAGTGGGTTTCATAAACTTCATCCTATCATAACACAATCCATATAAAAAAATGGTTATAATTTAATCATATGAAATGTGAAACCATGTAAATCATAGATATATTATACTTGAAACATACATATATGAAATTAAGTCATCTTAGATGGAAAATTGTTTTGATAAAACACTTGGAATGAGTTCTTGAGGAAAATATCCTATCTTCTTCAAAATCATTTTATTTTCACAAAATGACATGCAATTTTAAAAGAAAAGTTTTTTTTAAAATAGTCATTTAATCTTGTAGAGAAATATTCATGAAAATAACGTGTAATAAAACCATAAAAATCCGCTCATACCGTAGAATGTTAAAAATAACATTCTTCTCCTACTTTTGTCGGAAAAGTAAAAAAGTTCCCCATGTGGTAAACAAAAGTAAGACTCCATTAATAACATGTTGTGAAATTAAAAAATGGGTAAAAAATGATATTAAACATACATGAAGACACATCTACAAAACATGGACATTTATGATAAAAAAAACCCTAGTAAATACTTACGAATAAACAATCTCGGAAAAGATCGAGATTGATATAGTTATCTCTTACCTTAGGTCTGATATGCTTCGTACGTATCTGAACCTCATGTATAATTATCTAATTAATGTCAATTACTTATTACAGAATCATATTCATTGTTATTATATCATATATGGTTCACTTATAACTTTATATTACCCGTTCTTTTTTAAATTCCATGTTAAAGCAGCGTTTTGGGTAAAATCATTTTATTTATCCTACGTCTTTTGACTTGTTGTTATTGATATTATTATTACTTATATCATGATATAATTAAATAAATAATGTAAATAATCATTTTTATATCATATATATTCAATATATATATATATATGAAAGATAGACAATTGAAATGAAATACACTGTTCATGGAGACGGTAGGCCGTACATACGCATGAACGCTGTTTTTCGTTTCCTTATTTAATTGAATGGAATTAAGTAGATGACATACACAAATATATATATACATTAATCCAGTAGCATTATTATTTCATATATTTTATTATTACTTATTATATATTCTTTATAATCATTCGTGAATTGTTAACATCGAAAATGAATCTCATCGCGTCGTAGAGACGGTAATCCGTACGTATGCACGACTGGTGATATCATTTCCATATTTATTGAATGGATTTATAGGGTATAAAATAATATCTTCTAATCAGTATGATGTTATAATAATCATATATAGTTATTCGTTGCACCATTATACCCATCCATGTAAGATGGTGGTGGAAAAACTGATTACACCACAGCGTGGAGACGGTATTCCATACGTACGCACGCGTGGTGATTTCATTTTCTGTAGGATGGATTAAAGGTAAAAAGGTCTGTTTCATAATTATAATAACATTTAATTATATAAATATGAATGGTGTGATTACTTCATAATGAAACAACTTTATAAGAGGATGTAGAATAATAAGGAAACTTGAAAGAGTCGGTAGAAGAGATTACCTCTTCCTCGACGCACCTCCTTTAAACATGTTCTTAGGGCACTAGAGTTGGTATTTTGAGAATACCAGAACCTTTGTCATATAACTATATAGGTTGTGAAGATGAATTGGTAGGGGTTGTCCGAGCTTCAAGGCTGAAAAGGGTGTGAAGAGAAGAGGGAAGGGGTGCCCTTTTTATAACGGAGTAGAGGGGCACCTTTGAAAAAATATAATTTTTTTTATAAATACATATTCGGTTTATAATTGCTCCAATTTTTTTTAATTTGAAGCTAAATTGGGGATGGGTCAAAATCCTCTCAACCAATAGGTTTTAGTCAATCTTATGTTACTATTTTAACATTATCAATTAGAATTAACTCTAAGTTAAATAATTTAACCTCTACCGTGTCTTCTTGTTTTCTTACACTATATAGTTAATAAACATACTATAACAAGAAAAAAGAACCACAAGTGGTTCATTATTAATATATATAACCTTATGTAAGTCATTTGGCCCAACCTTATTTTTTTAGGAATATAATAACAATTAATAATATAATATTTAAAAAAAACTATTTTATGTCAATTTTGACCCTATTTGGTAATTGATTTTTGTGAAACTCATAACAGCCTGATTGGTTCTAAGGAAGTTAATTGAATCATTAAGAACATTTCATATTAACCTATAATATTAGTAGAATTCATATAAATTCTCAAATTACATTTATTTGGGCATTTATAACATCAATTATGTTAATATTTCATTAATAAGATAATTAATGCATCATCATTGTATCATAAATAAATAAACTTATTTATTGTATAAAAATTATAAATAAAGTACCATTATGTTTGAAATCTATTTATATTTTTAATTAATATTTATAGTCGAATTTATCTTATTTATAACCCTATATTAAAAATGTTTTAGTTAGTAAAAATTTATTTTAACTATTTTAACTCTTTTTCAAATAAAATAATAATAAATGTACTAATCTAATCCAAGTGGAACTAAATGGTAATATATTATTACTGAGGTTTTTTTGGTCTAATTACACTTATCCAATAGAATTAGGACATGTTTTTAGGTAATAATAATATCATTTTTACCCTTAATTACCCTATTTACTTTTAACCATGGTAAATAAAAGTAAAAAGTTACTATTCACCAAAAATAATTTTTATCTTGTTGAACCAAATTTTAATCCTTGATATTAAACGTGTCTCTCAGATTTTTTAAATTCCACTCACAGAAGTGGTAAATATAAGTTTTATGTACATTTTCAAATTCCTCTAGGAGGTGGGTAAAAGACGGTGAAAAGTTAAATAAAATTTTTATGTACCTAAAATTATTATAAAATGACTCAAATGAATTAAATTTAACATATATAGGCATTATTTATCAAATTTGACCTAAAATAAATTTAAATAAAACAAATTATTATTTAAATAAAAAGTCAGTTTTTAAATAATATCCCACTGTTTTCACTATTCAAAAAAAATTGAATGTTTTCAGAAAAATACAAAAAATTCACCCTAGGATAATTTCGATATTCCGAATCCAAAAATGAAGTCCATTTTGAAAGATAAAATTTATAAAATTTCAAAAATCGGGTATTACTATTCATAATGGCTAGTTCATAATAATATTATAATAATATCATGTTTAGTAAAACTCGGTATTGCGTACTACACACGCTATCGAGGAAGGTCTTGATTGCATGTAATGCAAGCCAAGTCGGGGATGCGTGTAGTGAAAGCTCCGTTTGGTGTTGCGTATAACATAATCAAAACTTATTTCAGTTATACATTAAACAAAATCTATACTTAATGTTTCATAGAATAATTTCCACAAAATGAACTATAAATTGTGTGTAACACGAGCCAAGAATAGTGTTGCATATACTACAATCAAATACAGTGTTGCGTATAGTACATGTTAATCTTGGTGTAGTGTATAATAGAAGACATCAATGATATTAAAAATAATATATCTCATAAAATCTCAAGGTGTTAAAATATAACTATATGTAATGAAATAATATGGTATATATGACATTATGATCATTTTGTAAGGATAATGCTTGACATTCCTTTTTTCCACAATGATCATTGGAAAATGGAAAAATTTCGCTTGCATGCAGATGACCAATCATCTCCATGATAACAACATATTTAATTTATTTAAAAAATATATCTTTATTTGTACTAAATTTATACTTTATATATAAATATGATTATTATGCCAAGATTATTATTTTTGAGAATTTCAAACTGTGTAATGTTTCACACCTGTATTTTCAATTATTTGATTTGGTTCAAATACTATTTCGGTTCTTAGCTAACTCTTGTTTCTGGGTGCTCTGGGTTTAAAATTTTTGAGTCTCCTATGTTCTTGATCTATGAACATGGTCTTGGGGTTTTTTTATGATACTTGGATTATTATTTTTTCACATGTATGATATTATGTTGTAGCGTTTTGAAGTTTCTTTTATGACACTCATAGTGGCACCACTTGTGGGGTATGTTCTTGAGGTGGTTTGTACCCCTGTGTTGGATGCGTTTTGTGGTGAAAATTATGGTTTATTTTGGGAATTTTCTCCATTATTCTTTTCATATCGTTCCAAATGTTTTCCTCAATGGACACCGCAGAAATTGGAGGAGAATTGAAGTTTTTGGGTTCCCACAATAGGCCACATGGTTTGGCTACACGATTTACTAAAAAGTGCAGCAAAACCATGCAAGGGTATCTATATCATTAAAAATATTTTACAATTCCAGCATTTACCTATTTGAATAAACCCAAATCCAACCATTTATTACAAATTTCATTCCCTACCTCTATAGACATACACCATTCTCTTTATTTCTCCTATAAAAATCAATTTTAAAGGAGATTTGATGGAGGAATATTCAAAATCAAGCATGTAAATAATTCCCACTTTGATTTATTCCATTTCCATAGGGTTTATTTAACCCTTTAATGAGTTATACAATTTATAGTATAGAGGGTTCTTACTTAGGTTTTATCTTTGATTCTTTTGGGTGAAATATTGAGTTTTTAGTTTTCTTTTCATTTATTTGTGGTGCAACGATCGTGTGGTTGATGTTTCACACCGTTATTTGAGGGTTTCGACACATTCTATAGGTGACTCCATGTGTAATCATTTCTTAATGAGTTATTATTCTTCATTTATTATTTTAAAGGTTCCTTATATGTTTTTCATTGTAAAAAATACATTTTTGAGGGAGTTTGTGAAGTAGTTAATTTTATAGTTGCATTTTTTCTAAAAATTGGGTGTTTTTCAAGTGTATCGTTTGTTGTATTATTTGAGGTAATTTAATAGTAGAGAAAGTTGTATAATAAAAAATTCAAAGGATTTCTATAATATTTTGGATAGGTATTGGTTTTATTTTTTCCTTGAAATAAGGTTTTGAAATGGGTTTTGTGTGAAATACATTGTTATACCCCTTGGGTTTGTTTTATGAAAATATAAATGGTTTATTGGGTTAAAAAAAGTTGTATAAAGATGTATATGTACTATTTCAGTGTGTTTGATCACCTAATATAGGGTTTTGAAAGTTAATGTGGAAATTTAAGATGTCAAACATTTATAGAATGTTTTACAATTTGCAAAAATGTTTTATCAAAAGGGAAGAGAGGTGTGAAACACATTTGTGGGCAGTTTTGTGTGAGTGTATAGAGAAAAATTAGTTTTGTTAATGAAATATTTATTATGTGATATGTGTGAGCTATAATATGTGATTATTATTATATTGGAAAGGTTTCATAAAATATTTGAAATGATTTTTGAATGTGTTAAAGAGATTTGAAAAGTGTTGTGTGCTATTTTGGTGTGAATATGATATAACTGTGAATTTGAATGAAAAAGGGAATTATGATACATTTTCTGATATACATGTGGGATTTTGGTGAATGTGTGATGTGAAATTGGTAATTTCAGATGAAAACTATATTCTATGGCTTGTTAAAATCGTCTGAGAACTAGAGGGAAATATGGGTTTCTGGGTGGGTGGAAGAGTTCTTGTATGCTACTGATCCCGTGGGATTTGGCCTCAGTTTCATGTAGAATGATTGACGATGACAACACTTACTGAACTATGATGATTACGATGTTTTGGGACTACTAGTTTATGGATATGATCCATACTAGTGGCTCGTGCTCACGTGAACATATATTGTGACAGTTACTCTCAGTGGGATACGAGGTACCTGGGACCCATAGTGATCTAGTGCCTAGGGGTTATTTTCCATTTTCTTGTACTCATTAGAGACTTTATTCATTCTATTGTAATATGGTATGTTTGGATGGAAAATTCAGTAGTGTTTCCATTATTTTAAAAAAAAATTATTCTTTAAAATATCCCACATGAAAATAGTTTTTATTTAGAGTTGCATATTTTAGAAATTGTTACTATCATTACATGTTCAAATAACCATTCATGCATTATTTCATTGAATTTTTATCCAATGGAATCTCTTAGTGGTGGTATCTTACTCGTCTATGGATCACACCCTACATACATCTTTGGGTGTAATTAGACTTGGTTATTTTTGTAACAGGTCTGGGTACTTCTTTTATGCCAATGGTTTGAGTTTTTTTGTCATCCATTGTGATGCGGTGTTATGGAGATGGAATGGGGGTGGTTTCTCTTTCCATGTGGAGGTCCTTTGGATTCATATTTTGGGTTTTTTACATATTTTATGATCTTTGAACATTGTTTTAAACTATGTAATTCAGTTCTTAGTTATTGTAAAAGATGGGTTGGTTTGAAAAATCCTGATTTGGTTTATTTAATCTATTTTCTATTGTCTATTGATAAAAATAGGTAAATAGTTCTCCAAATTCCTTTTATGATACCTAGAAACGTTTTCCAGCCCATGGGGATCAGGAGAACACTTCGGGCCTTATCGCAGATCGTGTCAGGTGCCGGTTTTGATGGTGACCAGTTTCGGTTCTCGACAAAATGGTACTAAAGGTTGTTTAATCTCTTTGGGTTATTTTATTTGGGGAAGAGCTGGAGTAGTCCAGTGTAAGGATTTTCAGGACATGACTTTCTGATTATGAGTAGGGTGCACTGACAGAACCCCTCCTGACATAATTCAAGTCTCCAAGGGTAATCAAGATTTAACTGAGTCTGTTGGTTTTCTTGGTATGATGATGAATCAGGGAAATGAAAACAGAGTTGGGATAATGGTCCAAGTGAGATAGTAGGGCCTGTAAAGCCATGTGGAGCTATGAATATTTAGCTAGGAAACTCTCCTTGATGGTGTAGTGATTATAATATGGCCTCCAACCATATGTCCAAGTCACCCCCCAAAACTAGTTTCCTCTCACATTGTGTTGTGCCCTTTAGTATTGAAATACAGGAAGTTTGGTTTTATGATAAATTACGTGGGATTAAGATAAATAATTTTATTGAGAAATAGTTTTCTAATACATAGGGAATGGTTTGATTTGTGAAATAGTGGAATGGAATTTTTAGATTTTTTTGGAAATAGAAAATGGTGTGTTTACACCTCTTTTGAAATAAAGAACTTTGTAAAATTTGGTTTTGAAAAAGTGTTCAAATAGTGTTATATAAAGTATCGAAAGGTGATTTAATGGGATGAGATGATATGAAATTAATGTGAATAGATTGAATGTGAGTTTTCATTTAAATGATTTTTCCATTCTGAAATGTTTGGTTAGCCGTCATTTGGTTTTGATTTTTGGGTTAGCGAGTCTGAGAAAAAATAAGTAACAGTTGACATTTTTGGTTTTCAAAAGCAGTAATAATTTTTTTTAATCATTGAAATTTAGTTTACTAACCACATGCATGGGGTTATATGGGATGATATTTGGTTAATGTCCTGACTGGATGAGTTTTAGGATGGATATAAATAGGGTTCCAAGTGTGGCATTAAAACATTCTTGTGTGATGCCCATTGGGTATCATTGGAGGATACACTAACTGATGAATCATTTATTTTCAAAGAGATGATATTAAAGGAAAACATGATGTCTTGAATACTCATTTTGGAGGGTGTGTATTATGTTTTTTTTAAATTTTGATGATGTGGGATGTTTTGTGTCCATGAACCCCTCTTATTTGAACGGTGTTTTAGGTTTTTGTTCGGTCGGAATGCTAGGATGAAGGGCTGGTTAGTGGTCTATCCTGAGGAATGTTTGGGAAGCCATTATAGTGGTTCCCCTCATCTGTTTTGTTTGGATTTGTGGAATGTTTTGAAAAATATACCAATGTGGTTGAGTCCATGGGTTATGTCTTTGGAAAAGCTATGCCACCATTAAGGGTTAGTTCACAGCTGAAGTGCAACACAAATTATTTCATTGTTGTAAGATCCTCATGTTGAAAAACATAAGAAATATTTTTCTTTAGCTTTGGAGATTGAGTTTAAAACGTTCCCTTAATTGGTTTTTCATATCCTCTCATAGTGGGAGAGTGCTCATGGAAGGTTGAAATAGAATTTAGTTTCGTTAGTTACCAGATTCGTCTAAGGTGGAAGTTGTATGTGGTTATTAGTGTAGATATTATCTATGTGGTACACTGGGCCCTTCAAAGTCTCTTCGATGCAAGGGTTAACATTAAACCACCAGAGGGGAAATCTGGTCATGAGAGGCTTTTATGTCCAAATTCTAGAATGGTGCGTTGTTTGGGGACTTGGAATAAGGTAACTTTCCATGGATTGTTTCTTTCATTCCAAATGGTCATTTTTGGTGAATCCTTGGGATGTCGTGTACTCATTTGTCTATAAAAGTGAATGTTGTGAAATCCTATGAGAGTCGATATTTTGTGGGGAGTATTTCTCCATTGTAAAAACATCAATATCAAATGTTTTAGTGGAATGTGTCTATATATTTCATTTCGGTTTATTGTTTCTCGCCTGAAGAAACAAGGTGTGATGTTTGGGCATCTTCTCTTCCCACGATTCAGTGAAATTTTGGTTAAGGGTAAAGTTGGATTGGAATGTGTTATGTCTTGGTGAACCCATATGAGATCAGTGTATAGTTTTCACAACACATGATGGAATAGTTCTGTTTAGGGGGGTTTCTAATGAATAACTACAATGCCGAAGATAATTCAACAATTTGAGCTCTAACCAGAGGTCCCAGAGAGAATCTATAACGTAGTCTGCGGGAATCCCAGGGTCATTCAAACCCTTGTACAAATACATATCCCTTTTCTGAATAATGGAAAATATTTAGACCTCTGGTGTCATCATATTACTTTCGTTTTTCCTATTTGATATGAATATGTGGGAGGACCTCATTCCCATGTTATATACTAATTTCATTATTTTCCCCTTTGGTTTCCATAGGGTTTTTGTGGAGTGGATGGAAATTTTGTTAGACATTCTAAGAAATCGGTTTGTAAAAAATTAGTAGTTACCGTGATTCATGAAAACATGCAGATAGAATGATCCCCACAGTTAGCACCTGACTTCACAAACTGTGTGGACTATGCAAGTGGTCGATCCAACTCTATAAATTTTGTGGTCTTTTTGGGTCAACCCATGAAGGTCGGTTTAGATGATTGGTTTTCAAGGAGGGGAGACCCACTATGAGTCTCACATATGTTCTTTATGGAAAGTTATAATGTAATTCTACCCCTTGTACTAAGGATCCCATTCGGTCAACCCCCTATTAGTGTTCGACATTTTTTTGGGAAAATTTTTTGTTGTCACATAAGATGGGGATGCCATTTCTGTATCCTCAATCTTGTAAATCAGATTTATTTTTGGTCTTGGATTAGAGGTAGGTAGCCTCATTCACATCTACCAAACTATCAACATCTTTAATGGGTAAACATTAGGGATCGAAAGCGCCCAACTATTTTTTTGATGAAAGGTTTGTGTAACCTTGTTCATTGTTGTTGTTCGTTTGGGTAATTTTTTAACGACATGTTCAGATAGTGTTTGAGGAGTTTACTTTTTTTTATAAATTCTGAATGTGCTTGATCATTTTAGTAATGTTGTGTATGTTTTGGTTTGTGATACTATTCCTTTATTAATTGATCAGTAGAGGTGTTTGTCCATTTAGGGGCGGACCGATGCTTGTCTAGGGAGTCAATATTGGATTATTGGTTGGTTATGGTTTATTATTTGGAATTTTTTTTTTGCTTTTTGGGGATGGAATTATTTATGGTGGGGAGATTTTTCACACTCATAATTTCAATTCCACGATTTGGTTCCAATCCTCTTTCGGTTCTTAGCTTTCTCCTGGGTTCTGGGTGTTTCAGGTTTGAATGTTTTGGTGTCTCCTATGTTCTTGATCTATGACCGTCGTCTTGGGGGTTTTTTATACATGGAAACTTCTTTTATGAAAATTACAGTATTAGGTTATGGTATTTTTGAGTTGGTTTTGTGACATTCCATGTGGCACCAGTTGCGGGGTAAGTTATCGAGGTGGTTTGTACCGCTGAGTTGGATGAGTTTTGGGGTGTAAAAGATGATTTATTTTGGGAATGTTTCTCCCCAATATTTTGACTATAATTCTCCCATGTTTTCCCCTTTAGACCCCCCTAAAAATGGAGGGGAATGGATGGTTTTTTTGTGTGCCCATAACAAGCTGCATGATTTACTAAACCTTGCAACCAAACAGTTCAAGGGTGTCTAAGTCATTAAAAACATTTTTTAATTCCAACGTTTCACTTCTGGAATAAACCCAAATCCTCCAATTTCATCCCCATTGTGTGCCCTACCTCTATGTATATCTTTCAATCTCATTATCTCTCCCTTGAAACTAATTTTCCAGGGAGATTTGGTTGGGGGGAACTTCAAAATCATGAAATTAAGTATTTCTATCTTTGATTTCTTCGTATTCTTGTGGAATTCATTCAACCTTTCATGAGTTATAAAATGTCCAACAGCTAGTGTTCGTACCTAGTGTTTAAAATTGAGCATTTTTAGGTGAAATATTGAGGTTTTAGGTTGATGTTCACATAATTGTTGTGTGATGGTGGTGCATTTGATGATTCAAACAATGATTTGAGGGGTACGACACTATCGGTATGTTATGCCATGTGTAAGCATTTCATGATGAGTAATCATGATTAATTTAAATATTTTTAATGTAACTTATATGTTTTTCAGGGTGTGAAAACCATTTTTGATATAGTTTATTAGGAAATTAATTTTATAGTTTCACTTTGGCTTCAAATTGGGTTATTTTCATGTGTATCTATTGTGGTATTATTTTGAGGTAATTTAATAGCACATAGGAGTGGTTTAATAATTGTGGTAAGGGTTGAAAACTCTTTTTTTGAGTGGTATTTATGTGATTTTGGCATTGAAAGAGGATTCTGAAATGGTTTTTGTCTGAATGACATAGTTATACCCCTTGGGATTATTTAATAAAAATTGTAAATATTTTGTTATGTTAAAAAAAGTGGCATAAGGATGTATATGTACTATTTTGGTGAGTATGTTCACAGAAGATGGGTTTTGGAAAGGTAAAGTGGTGATTTTAGAGGTCAAAAATTATTAAAATGTTTTATAAATTTCATAAATATTTTATCAAATGTAAGGACATGTGTGAAACCCATTTGAAGGATGTTTAGTGTGAGTGTGATGTGAAAAATGAATTTTATTTGTGAAAGAATAATTATATGATATGTGTGTGGGATGTTATGTGAATTTCAATATCATTTCAATGATTTATTAATATTTTTAAAGGACTTTTTTATGTTTTAATGAGAAGTGAATAGTGTGGTGGGCTATTTTTTGTGAGTATGATTTAAAAACAAATTTGCATGAAACAGGGGACTATGTGAATTTTGTGAAATACATGTAAGATGATTGGTGAATATTTGATTTGGATAATTTATTTTTTGTGAAAATTATATTTCATGGATTCTTGAACTTGTTTTAACACTATAGGAAAACTCGGGTATCTAGGTATGTGGACGTGTACAAGTATGCCGGTGATCCCGTGGGGTTTGGCCTCATTTTCACTTAGAAATATTTACTATGAAAAAAATAACTAAATCACGATGATGATGATTCTGGGGGACCAATAGGTTATGGTTATGATCTCTACTAGAGACTTGTGCACATGAGAATGGATATTTTGATGGTTACCCTCACCGAGATACAAGGTACCTAAGACCCACAATAAGCAAGTGGCTAGGTGTTATTTTCCAGTTTGTTCTGCTCATTAGATACTTTGTTCTTGTCATTGGCGTACAATATGGTGAACTAGAATATTCAGTAGCTTTGTAATTATTTCTAAAAGTGTTCATTATATAAAATAGAACACTTGAAAACTATTTTCATTTAATGTTTCATCTTTTAGAAATTCTTACTAGCATTTCATGTTTGAGAAAAGTTGAACACTTTTCATATTTTAATTTTTTTCACATGGAATCTATTAGTTGTGGTATCCCACATGGCATTAACTCACACCGTACATACACCATTGGGTGTATGTAGACATGTTTATTTTTGTCATAGGATTGGGTACATATATTGTGCCAATGCTTTAGGTTTTTAGCGATCCATCGTGATGTCGTATTGTGTAGATTTATTGAGGGGGGTTCATTTTTCCATGTAGAGGTTCTTGGGCTGTATCTATTTAGTTTTTTCTCATTTTAATGGTCTTTGAGTTTTTATTAAAATTATGTAATTCCATTCTGAAATTTTTTAAATGTTGGTTTTCTTTGAAAAATCCATATTTGTTTTATTAAATTTATTTTTTGTTTTATTTTTATAACATCAGGGAAATGATTCCCATATTTAATTTTATGATTCCCGGAAACATGTGCTAGGCCATGGGGATTAGGGACGCCCTTCAGGCCTTGTTGCAAACTATGTGGGGTGCCGGTTTTTATGGTGACCTGATTTGGTTCGTGACATAATGTGTTAATGAATTGGATGTTTAATGAAAAACACAAAAAAGACAAAATGGAAATTATAAATGGAAAAAAATGAGAAAATGATTGATTATTAATGAATATATGATAATATTTTATAATGGAATGAAATATGATATTAACATCATGTTAATGGAAATTAGATACATTTCTAAAACCACTTTATAGGAGGTCTTGGAACATCCAATGAAAATAAAGTGTGAGGTAATGGATTTAATCATAATTTTATTATATTGAGGTATAATGTAATGTTATAAACCTATTTTTTTAAAATTATTATATACATCCTCTTTTATGATTAATATCATGAGTAATTCCTTATTAATGGTATGTTATATTTTTATTTTTATTACACAATATGTAATATTTATGTATTCATATATATATATATACACTAAATTTAAATTTGTGTATAAATATATATGGAATGAAATGTAGTGATAATGGTATATTAATAGTGTGGCATAATTACCTAATATTAAAATGGAAAAAAATTATGTCAAAATAAAAATAAAACACTGAGATAAGTGTATTTGTATATAAGTACATAGTAATACATCATAAATATAAATGTAACATATATATATATATATATTTGTGTGTTTTCAGTGTGTGTAAGGTGAAACAAATCAACCTGGGTGGGCATGACACATCACCCAATAATACTCACCATTGGGTGGAGGCCAAACAAAAAAACATGTATCATGAAAATTAAAAAAACAAAATTGAATAGAGAAGAAGAATAGTACCTTCTATGATACATACATTGCAATTCCAAAATGATAAACCTAAATATAAAACACCACAATAAAAAATATAAGTCTTTATGGGACAATACATTACCACCAATGTGTCTCAATTTGAAGATGAAAACAACTATGTGAATCTAGTGATCTACATGAGATACTTCTAGTTATCTGGGTACCAAAAAATGACATCTAAAAATTCCCATGCGCTATTTAGATGTATGTGAAAAAGGTCTAATAAGATTCCACTAAGAATATATAAAATTTCAAAAACTATGAAAACTTAACTTCATGATTTTAAAAACATTACTATAAATTTATTTCATATAAAAATTTATTTATATAAAAAACCATTTGTTTATTTATAAAATTTTTGATTTCTCATAATCCTGAAATATTAAAGGTACATAAAAGAATGATATATTAATAAGAAATATTTTCCATGGAGATACCATAATATAATTTAGTGGAAAAGTAAACAAGATACAATACCACCCATTGTAATGATATGAACATGTGGGACCAATACTATGGGAATATGTACTAAAATAGGAGGAGGAAAATAGATTGGAATAATTTGAATCCTACTAATATAAAGTCCTACAATTTTCTATAGATATCACAAAATGATCCTCTAGTGGTATCACATACGCTACGATTTTATATTCCCATTTCTCATTGCACCCAATGTTATCCATGTTATTTTTTTTACCCAAAAGCATTATACAATCCATGTTGACATTTCAAAATTCATTTTTCTAGTGAAGGATCAATTATTAAGTGTTTGAAAATAATTTTTAGTGTCAAATACATAATTGGTTCATTACATCAATCACATAACGTGAATAAACTATTTTTAAGTAAAAAACCATTTACACTGCCGTTTATATACTAAAAAAATATCAATAACATAATAACATAAAACTAATGGATATTTATAAGAATATTAATGAATTGATCAGTTATCCCCTTTGTATAGAGATACATACCACAATAATGGATGTATACTATTCAAAATCATAAATGGATATAATAAATGAGGATATCTAGAGCAAAAAAAAATAGATCCAAATGAATCATTAAATATTACATTTGAAACCCCTTATATCAAGAAGCCACAAAAAAATTAGTTTTAATTAATGAATGGAAGACGAGAAAAAGTGAGGATGTAAGAATATGAGACTAAATTTGATAAAAATGTATCATACATTGAATAGATCCATGAAGAAGAAGATGGTATCACTATGGAATAAATTGAAGAAGCCTTTAGAGAATTAATGGATGTTTTCATTAAGCCTATATAGTTTGAGAGACATTTCTACTTCAACCTGATCACAATTGAAGATGTAAATTATTAAATAATAATTTTATATTTTAGGGTGTATGGTGGGAATTCATGTTATACAATACCATTCACTAACCACTTATTGTTAATGACCTTTTATAAAAGGAACCATAAAACAACCCATGTAAAGCCGCACATTTTGGGAAAACTAATCTCAATCCATATGGAACTTTAGAAAAAATATCGAGAAACTTCCACATATTCTATAGTGATTAAAATAGTCTAACAATACATTATCAAACAATGATGATGATACTTGATACTCATAGTTCTATACCACATGGTTACCACACAGTTAGTTTTAACAACGTACCTATACTATGTGTGACAAAAGTTTCTATCAAAATTGATTTTTTTAACCTATATCTCTGGGGAAACAATAATAATACTATGAGATTAACCATCTTCAAACTGAATAATAATTTTCACCAGTCGTTTGTCACAATTATCTCCACTATAAATGTTTTTTCCCTATAATGCGAAAATTATTCTAAACATGTGAGAAGAGAATGCCATTACATTATAATTAATGATTAAATATTTTGTGTCTCATCAATGACCAATTTTTACTATAACCATACACAAATAACGGGAATTGTTTTAAATAATATAATATTATTGTGGTGATTTTTAATATAAAAATATTATTCAACAATAGAGTTCTCAGCAATAAGATTAAAATTTTATGATTCAATATCCTTTGAATGCTCAAGTTGGTGCCTCTTTATCTTAGAATCATGAAAAACATTTTTGAATAAATGTAAAGCATGTTATAATGTCAAATTGACATGGTAAACATCCATATATTTAAGAAATATAGAAAGGGATAATAAATAATGAAGAAAACAAAACCCTCTTTCCTAATGGATAAGGTCCCATGAGAGCTAAAACATTAATAAATACATAATCGTGATCCTAAAATGCTCATAAGGGATTGAGAAAGATCAAATAAGGTTTCAAAAGATTCTATGTACAACATAATATTTCAATTATCACCATAACTTTCTCCATCATCTATTGAACACATTCTAATCCTCCTAAGGATCTCTCATGAAACTCTTCCCGGCAAAATGGAGATCTCCATGGCCACCAATAAGATAATAAGAACAATTATATTTTTATCAGTATCTAATAAAAAAATTAATTCTAAAAAACAACAAGATAAGATTATATTATCATCAAACACTAAAATCAAGAGGATTTTCCTTTAGAATATTTTCATGGATCTGAATATTTCTCGTAGTATACCAATTCATCTATGGAAAATATATTATCCTTAATTTTAAATGGGAACCCATCACCTCTAGGAAATATTTCAAAAACCCAGATGTACAATGTCAGAACCTATTTGAATCAACTAAATAAGGAACACCAAAAAGCATAAAAAAAACATCAGAAATTCATTAGTGAGAACTAGTTCACCTTCTTCTTATAAGTGAATGATTATAACTGTTCTGATTTCATAAGTCAATAGATCATCACACAAATCGAATCCTTCGGATTAAAACTTCATTATAATATTACAATCACGTTTAATGAAATATTTTTATTCATCTACACTATAATTGGAAATGGTTAAAATAAACCGAAATATATATAGATAAAATTAATAATTTTATGAAAATTAATCCATGAATAGATGATTTTCAAAATTGGGAACCTAATCTCTCCAAAAAAAATAATGATACCATATATCAAAATAGATCTTAATAATAGTAGGGTGTATAGAATGACATCATGGCTACCCATTACACATCAATTACTACTTCAGAGACAAATAAACAACCATCCTACCTAAAATACACATAGTGTAAATGGGATACTATGAAAAATCACGCGAGGACTCCCCATAATTTTTCACTTTTAAAAAATGATGTAAATCTGTGTCTCACACCTTCTCCAAAAATACAATCTCACCTAATATGGATTTATCCAATATTGAATCTATGGAAATTTGACCACTATATTTATACAATCATATGTTAAAATCAATGAACAAACACATTAGAGACCATTATTCTATAGATTCAATCAACGATTAAATATATAATTTCATTTAAAATAAATTAGTGACCACATTCCCTTTGAAGAAAGTATGAGAAATTTCAAAATTGAAAACCATAATTTAATCCACCTAGTGTCTCTATCTCAATTATAGTTACCTCTAAGTAAAAAATATATTTTATCCTCTTTTGGTTAAAATGTACCATAACATAATGCCAAAAGATATTGTGGTGGTATATTTTGAGGTAGTTAATAACATATATCAATTATTGCTCATGGGTAGGATAATTCTTCTTTCTTATTACGGATTAATTGTTACAAATCATAGGGAAGAAATTATTTCCCTACATCAAAAATAAACCAAATATAAATTCTAAGTCATTACAGAAAACATTATAACATGAATTTTTTGAAGAATAATTTGAACTAGAGATGAATTAAACATCATCATAATTTCCTCAAAATATCACACACATTCCTCATTCCATCCAAACATAACACCTGTAATGAAATCAAACTCTTTAGTCCATTACATTACTGAAATATTGTGTCTACGTTTTTCTGGGAGGTCATGGTGGCATATACCCAACACATATTCAAATTTCTAGTTCTATGAATAGGGGTTCATGTTTTTTTGAATAGTGTCATCGATGAGTCAAATGTGAACTGTGTCATCAGGGGGTCTTTTTGTGAACAGTTTCATTAGTGTCAGTGAGTCATTCTGGGAATAGTGCCATCTGTGTTAGTAATTTTTTGAATACTGTCATCATTGATGGTAAGTCATTTATTGAACAGTGTCATCGATGAGACAGATTTAAACAGTGTTAATTGTGAGTCTTTTTGTAAACATTTCCATTAGTGTTTTTGCGTAATTCTGTAAACAGAGCCCTCAGTGTCGTTGAGTCATTTTTTAAATTGTGCCATCAATGTCAGTGAGTCATTTTTTGAATATTTTCGTTTATGAGACATATGTGAATATTTTTATAGGTGATTGATTTTTCGAAAAGTTCCATCATTTTCGGTGAGTAATTTTGTGAATAGTGCCATCGGTGTCGGTAATTCATTTTTTAATAGTGTTGTCGACATCAGGGGTGTATATGTGAACAATGTCTCCATCATCAGTAGGTGTATATTGACTGCATCTTCTTACAAATTTTCCCATTAAAGGCTTTCATTGATGAAAAATTCATTTAATGACTTGTTTTAAGGGATTAAAGGTTGATTCCTTTCTCGTAACTCCTATCTTAATTTTCCTAAGTCTCAAGATGCCTTTACTTGTTCAGACCATGTAGTTTAATGAAATCATCTTTTAATGGGAAATCCAGTATATCATAAACCACTACTCCATTAATTCGTCTAAGGGGGCCTGGTGTCTTCTTCCCTTGTTCTAGCTTTTTTTTCCTAGTCCGAGATGCTCAATAAATTCTTGTATCTCGTAATAGTGGTGTGATAGAATGATAATCTTTGGATCATTTTCCCTTGATGATTATTTTATGGTATGTTCACCCCCTATTGTTATGCAAGTATCATGGGTTGATCCATCATTGATAAAAGGTATGATCTACCTCCGTTCTTGTGATTTCTTCTATATTTCTTCTCCCATTTCACTTTTCCATGTTTGGGCATGAGATCATTATGATTCTATGGTAGTTTTATTGTTTGTTGATAGTTGTGGTCATGTCACAACGTCTTTAGGTGCATGCAGATTTCACAGGGAGGAAATCAAGAAAATTGTGTGGATCGTTCTCATGTAAATAATGTAAACAAAATTTTTAGTTTGGAGATTAGTTTCTTCTCTATTATTTTATGCGAAACATTATAGTTCGAATGGTTTTTCCAACTAGATCACAGTGGAATTTACATAATTAATATTTGATCGAGAAAAATAAATTGGTATCGACCATATGTTATTGCCTCTTGTTTTTCTCTATAGTGTGAAATATATTTCTTCCTTGTTTATAATTTCATTCATGAAATAATTTGGTATAGTACATTAACATGGATTAATTGTACATTAATTGTAGAATATAAAGAGGCTTGTAAATGAATCTAGTTCTTGTTGATATAATTTGATGTTAATCAAATTGATACAGTAAGAAAGTATAATTATTTCTGATATCTTGTTATTTTGGTTGCATATAGTTGGAACTGATAAATAATTATTGTTTAATTTCAGATGGATTGTAGAACAATATGTTTATAAAATTATAACTCCTGGTTGGGTACTGAGATACCCACTTTCTAGTAAGTCTGTTTGTTGTATGATTTTGAGCCTGGATAGATCATTGTGTTTGATGGTTTGATGCCAGGATTGAGGTCCAATAGCCCAGTTGATATAATGGTTGTTTTCCTGATTTTTGTATTGAGATGTGATCCTGGATGACTATTGTGATTTGTGGGGGTAGGGAGGCCCATTTTTTGTGGCAGAAGTTGATGCCTAGAGTTGTGAGTTGCATTCGTTTCAAAATATGGGTGTTAGGGAGGATGCTGAAGATGATGAAATTAGTTTTATGTGAATGTTTGGATGATTGATAAATATTATTGGGTTTTTATATAATTTACATTCCCTAGTGCTCAAGTAATCTTTTTTTGCTTACCCTCATTCCAAAAAGGTTTATAATGCATGATTTTTGCCATGTGATTTTTGTGTTTAGCTTGTTGAGGGCGGATGGGTCTACACACATGATATATGATGAAATGACTTGATGGATAGTTTATATAATCACCGGGTTGGTCCCCCTTGTGACTAGTAGATTGGAATGTTTTACTAAAATGATTTAGAATATGGGAAAGTAATAATGATATTAATAAATGATTGAAAAAATGATGTTAACCCCTATGTTTGAGCATACTGGGATGCAATGCTGTGGTAATATTTCAAAGAAGTCATGGACAAGGTTTTGTTTTTCCTATAGGGCTTGAATCATTGGTGTGATAGTAATGAAATATAATGTGTAATTTTTAATGGTCAATTAATCTTTAAATTATTAATTAATATAAAGTGAAACTGATAAAAAGGGAATTATGTAATGTAATGAAGCTCTTTAAATGGTTTTGTACTTATTAGATACCAAGCCTTAGATGTGGCATTTGGGAGTCCGAGAGGTGTTATGTATATTTGATTCTATGAATAGGTTATTCCCATAGTGTGGTTATGATAAATAGTGTATTCTATATATTTTTTTCGATGCGCTTCTCCACATTTTCGGTTAGAGAAATTGACACCCTGAAAATTCTGAAGAGTGGGGGTGTTTTCACCAACTTTTTACTGAGTGGATGGATGGATGACTACCCCCTTTGGCCCCACTCTCTTCTCTAGAATTTTACTAGTACTGGTAGGCACATTGGATAGTTTCCCCATATATGTGTAGAGGTATGGAATGTATTTTTTTTAATCACAAACATATATTCTGGATGTAGTCTCCTATGTACTACTATAGGTGTAACCTGTATAGATTGTGATATCATGAGGATCATTGCTACGTGTATGGACTATAATGGAATGAGGTTTAATACCCAATGTATGATACACATTATGCAGGCTATGGTGGCTCCCAAAAACTACCTAGTTACTTTGGTTACATGGACGTGGTAGTTTCGTTGCACGAGGTGCATGTTGTGGTGCTATGCCTAGTTTTCTGCATGAAATCCTTTATGAGGAGAGATTCTTAGGACTTGTGACATTGGGGAAAGGAGAAAAAATAGTGGTTAAGTAGTAGTGTGGTACCCTATATATTCTTTATTATATTATATACTCTTGTATGAAATTATTTTTGGGAGTGTCCATTATGGTGTTGAGAACTTAGTATACTTGTTTAGCATACTAGAGAGTTTTACTTATTATTCATTCTGTTTTAGAATGATTTATTTACTTCTAAAAGGGAGGCATCGAGGAGGATCCTACATAGTACACATTTATACTCACCATACTTATATATATATATTATTTTTCATGTATGTTAAAGCATGTTTGTGATGTGGATGTTTACTACTAGGATGGTGTTGCATGAGCTATTCAGGCTTTGTGGTCATTGATTTTTTTACTTTCCATTGTTACTTACAATTTTCCATTTCAGCTATAATAGTTTTTCATTACATTATATATGTGTACAACATTTTTCAATTATATTTCTATCTGAGATAGAGTTGGTTGGATTCTGCCTTATATCTCTCTTTCACATGTGTTCTCTTAGAGGGTAAGGTTTTCAATTTGTGTAGTTATTAAACCCTCAGTGCTAGTCGCCTACCCGGGGCCTACTAGATGAGGTAATTGGAGGTCACTATCTCCATTATCACATTTCCAGCCTAGGGGGTACACCTTGTGGGGAGGGGGTATTGACAGAGTGGTATCATAGGTCTTTTTGAGGGATATGATGAAGTTTGGTGTTAGGAATAATTGATGTTTCTTTGGATGGTAGGGAAAAAATGTCAATTAATTTTATCTCGGGATGTAAACACTAGAGAAAAGCTGAGACATATGAGTTTAGGGCTCCTTTTGATCTGATTCATGAACAATTATGATTATAGTGGCTACTAAACCAGGTGATACTAGTTTTAGGGTATAGTTCTTAGAATGGATCATTAATCATTATTCTTTGTTCCTGTGTTTGTATGAGTAGAACTTGTGATTGGTTAACCTAAATGAATAAATGAAAACAATTAATTAATTAATTTCGAGACTTCCACATTTCTTGTTTAAGAGATCTTACTATTTTTTATTATGCAGTTATGGCTCTATGTCAACCTCCACATTGGGTTTTTGCAGAAGATGTCCAAGAGGTTGTACCAGTATATCATGTCGTGGTAGAGGTTGATGAGGATGAAAATTGGAGGAGGACACTTAGAGAGTGCCATATTCTATATAGGTACAAGATATCTGTTTCAGATGCAGTCAAAAAAGAAATGAAAGGGTAGGTTCCGATAAAAATTAGTTAAATCCATTCTCTAATAGAAAACTAGGTGTCTATGGTTGTGATGATGTGGTGTGGCTCTATAGGGTAGTGGTGGTTCTTGTTCCTCGAAGATTGCAAGGAGTTTTTGACCTCATTGAAAGAGTTCTGAGACACGTTCAGATTCGAGTTTATTTCTTCAACTATGAATGTGTCTAGTTGCCAAGAGCTAATTACCCTTTGATAGGGGAGTTAAAATGTGTAGGAGTTTGGAATTCATTTGAGGAACCTTTTACGATATGCTTTGGAACTATTTTTAGATGAGGAAGCTAGGGAGAGGAATTTTTAGGTGGCTATGTCTCTAGAGATCCAATGCTAGGTCACCCCGTTTATGCTAGAGATATATCCTGAGGTGCTGGTGAGGGTAGTGGTCATCATGAAGACATTATCCAGGACCATATCAACAACATTGGGGATTATTCATGATTTTTCATAAAGAAGAGTTATGGTTCAAGTTTCCCCATATTCTAGGAAAATGAATTTATGTTCGGTCGGGGTATATCCAATATGTTAACAACTCATTTATCTGGGGTAGGTATATCTCCAGCCTATGCCAAGGGATCAAGATCCTGTTTTTCTTATGGAGGATGAGGTCATCTAAAGAGAGAGGTCCAAACCATTTAGTGTGATCATCATGAACCATGCGTTCCACTCCTGGTTCATCCGTGGAAGAGGTTCCAGTCATGGAAACAACAACAGGTTGCACTAGCCATAGAATAGTATAGAGAATATGGGTTTGGTGGAGGATGGACTTGGTATTCTCCCCGACCTCATAGAGCATAGCACATCTATGGTGGTGGTCATCATCATGGTCAGAGAGGCTATGGATAAGGTCGTGGCCAGCTTCATGCTTTAGTGTTTCCAGTGCCAGGTGATCTGGACATCGTTCGAGGAACCCTTTGCGTGTTTTATATTTGGATGTATTCATTGTTTGATTCAATAGTGACTCACTCCTTCATTCCACCTACCCATATCCATGCTTTGGAACATGAGGTAGATAGGATTCCCATTTCCTTGGAGTTGACTACACAATTTGGAGGTCAAGCTGTCTTGTTTGATGTATGTAGAGACTGTGAGAGAGTTATGGTGAAGCACCACTCTTGAAGATAATATCTATGTTTATGGATACAACTATATGATGTTTTCCTCAACTTGGATTGTTTGTATTTGATATAGGTTATCATGGATTTTTGCAAGAGGAATGTGGAGTTCATTGATGCTGATGGAGAGACAATAGTGTTTGCTGGTAGGAGAGACCCTTAGATGGGTAAGAGGCTTCTTCCATCATTGTCATCCTTGATGGATGAGATGATGAAAAGTTATCGATGGTTCATCAGTTTTTGTTTCCCAAGGTCATAGAAGAGTACCCTGATGGTATTCTATAATAGGTTGTAACATTACCCCCTCGATGAGAGATCGAGTTTTGAATCGAGATATAGAAAAGAGCATCTCCAATTTCAATGTCTCCATATAGGAAGGCCCTTTCAGAGTTATGGGAGATAAGAATACCAGATGATAATCTTTTAAATCTTAGTTTTGTTCGGCTGAGTGTGTCACCATAGGGTGCATCAGTTCTGTTTGTGAAGAAGGATGACAGTAGTTGGCGGCTGTGTATCGATTATC
This sequence comes from Viscum album, assembly GCA_963277665.1. Classification (NCBI taxonomy): domain Eukaryota; kingdom Viridiplantae; phylum Streptophyta; class Magnoliopsida; order Santalales; family Viscaceae; genus Viscum; species Viscum album. The sequence continues at coordinate 2,128,108,427 of OY728150.1, read as the reverse complement.
GTATCCTAAACAATGTGACAGTGAAGTATAGTTATCCTCTACTATAGATTGATGATTTATTCAATCATATAAAGGGTGTAAGATGGTTTTGAATGATATATTTTCTATCATGATATCATCATATGTGTTTGATGGATGATGATATCCAGAAGACTTCCTTCTGTTGTCCTCATGGGAATTACAAGTATGGTGTGATACTGTTTGGTGTGATGAATGATCTGTCTGTGTTCATAGGGTTGAGGAACACTATATTCTGTGATTTCCTATATAATTTCATGGTCATTTTCATCGACAACATCCTTCTGTACTCTGCATCTGAGGAGGAGCATGCATTGCATTTTCATGCCATTTTGGGAGTTCTGCATCAACATAAGCTATTTGGGAAGTTGTGAAAGTGTGGGTTTTGGGATTGAGAAGTTTGTTTCATGGGACATGTCATGTCTTGTTAGGTAGTAGATGCGAATCCATCGAAGATGGAAATATTTGTGTCTTTATCATCCCATAAGGCATTGGTAGAGGTTCGAAGATTCCTAGGTATCCTTAGGTCCAATAGGAGGTTCGTAGCTGGTTTCTCTCAGGTTGAGACACCTATGATAGCATTGGACAAGAAGGATTCAGAATTTGTTGTGACTGATCAGTGTCAGGAAGCGCAGAATTGTTATAAATCATATGCCGATCAAAGGAGAATACAATTAGAGTTTGATGTTTGGGATCACATATTTCTGAAGGTGACTACCTGTCATGCGTAGGGAAGGTTATTTCATGGGAGTAAGCATTCTCCCTAGTTTGTTGGGCATTCTGAGGTGTTGGCTCATATTGTAGTTCTGGCATATCAAGTATCACATCCTCTAAAGATGATTAAAAAACATGATGTTTTTCATGTACAACAGATCTGTTGTAATCTTCAAGATTAAACTCACATCATCGATTGGGGTGAGATAAAAATTGATATTGATGCAACCTTAGAGGAGTGGCCTGTAGAGATCAAATGAATAGTTCCAATGCTGTTGGTGAGTCATTTTGTAAACAATGTCATTGGTGAGATTGATGTGAACTATGTCATCTGGGGTTCATTTTGTGAACAGTTCCATCAGTGTTGGTGATTCATTCTGTGAACAGTTCCTTCGATTTCAATGCTTAATTTTTCAAACCGCGTCATTGGTGTCGATGAGTCATTTTGTGAACAGATACATCAGTGAGATAGATGTAAACAATGTCATTGTTTAGTTTTTTTGTGATCATTTCCATCGATATTTGTGAGTCATTTTGCGAACCATGCCACCAGTGTCGATAAGTCATTTTGGGATCAGTTCTATATGTGTTAGTGTGTCATTTAGTGAATAGTGTCATCAGTGTTGGTGAGTCATTTTTTGAATAGTGTCATTGGTGTCGGTGAGACATATGTGAATAGTGTTTCCAACAATGGTAGTTGTATTGTGTATCTAAATTCCTGATGTTTCTCCCATTTGATGTTTTTCATGATTGAAAAATGAATTCAAGACCATGTTTTACGGGATTTAATGATGATTGAAATCTCATTACTCATATGTTAATTTTTTATTAATGCTCGAAATTCCTTTACTTGGTCAAACTGTGTGGTTTAATACAATCTGCTTTAAATGGAAAATCCAGCATATAATAAAGTACTCCTCTGTTAAATCTTCTAATATGATGAGATATCTTCCTCCCTTGTTCTACCATATTTTTCCCCAATGTGGGATTCTTGAACCTTTCCTTATTACCATAGGAGTGCTATGATTAAACATTGATCCTTTGATCATTTCCCCTAATCCATAGATCATTTCCCCTTAATCCTTGCTTCATTTCCCCTTATTGATTAGGGTCAAGCTGCCAGTGTTGATCCATCATTGATTGATGCTATAATTCACCATTGTTCTTTTGTTTTATTTGATAATTATTTTCCCCTTTCCCGTTAACATGTAATGAAATGTGTTTTATATTCTTGTAGTAGACTTTTCTTGGAATTTATTTATTACATTAATGTCGCGTCATCCTTCGGTGGATTTAGTTGTCATTGGGGAAGTGATCATGACTGGTTCCAGGGATCATTCTCGTGTAAAAATCGTCAGTAACCATTTGAAGTAGGGGATTCATTGATTCTCTATTATTTTACGTAACACTATATATTTAGAACATTTTAGACCACTGGATCACAGTGGAATTGACATAATAAATATTTGAGAGTGATAAATAAATCGGTATCGATTGTATGTTATTGAGTCTTATTTTCCTAGATAGTGTGTTACCTACGCATTCCTTGTTTATCATTTCATTATTGAAAATAATTGGGAAACATTAACTTGGATTAATTATAAATCAATTTTCAAATATAATGAAGCATGTAAATGAATATATTTCTTGTTATTATAATTTCATGTTAATCAAATTTATATAGTAGGCATGTTTAATTATTTGTGATAGCATACTGTTTAGGTTACATGAAGTTATAACCTACAAATAATAAATCAATTAATTATATATGGATTAATGAACCAGATGTTTGATTAATAGATAATTCTTATTAGATTTCTAAGATACCCTCTTGTTTATATGGTTGTGTTCCTTGTGATTTGGAGGCCAGATAGCTCAATATTATTGGAGGATGGAGCCTTGTTTGAGGGCCAGTATCCTAATTTATATGATGGTTGGATTCATGTTGTTTTTGTTGAGAGGTGATCCTGAATGACTGTTGTGATGTTTGGGCCCTCGGAGGTCTATTGGTTGTCTTATCAGTTAATTCATACAGTGGAGTGATGCATCAGTTTATGCATGTGTGTTTCAGGGAGGAAATTGTAGATGATGGAATGGATTGTATGTGAATATCCGGATAATTTTGTAATCTTTTTGGTTTTTTATATTCTATAACTCCCATGTTACTAAAGGCATCTGGTTTTTCATACCCTCCTTCCAAAATGAGAAAATACGTGTGGGGTTTTACACATGCTTTCCATGTTTAGATTCTTGAGGGGGGATGGGTCTACACTCCTACTATAGCTAGATATTACTTGATAAGTAGTTCATCTACTCACCAGGATGATCCCTCTTGGGTTTAGTTGAATAGAATTTTTTTATAGAATACCTTGTAATATGGGAATGTAATAACGCTACAAATAAATGATTGACTAAATGATGTCAACCCATGGTTATTTCTAGATGGCATGAAATGTAGGTGTGATAATAATGAAATATATTGTGTAAATTTTAATGGTTAATTAATCATTTGGTAATTAATTAATGTAAAATGGAATTGGTAAAAAGGGAATGAAGTAATTTAATAAATCTATTTAAATGGTTGTGGTATTATATGATTCCCAGTCTTGTTGTAGTAGCCGGGAGTCCAAGAGACGTTAGGTGCAGTTGAGTCTGATACTAGGTTATTAATATATTGTGGTTGTAATCTATATTATATTATTTAATTTTTCTGTTTCTATATGCTTCTCTACCCCGTCATTTAGGGAAACTGACACCCTGCCAATTCTAATCCATAGGGGGTGTTTTCCCCAATATTCTGCTGGGAGAATGGATAGATGACTACCCCCTTTGTCCCCACTCTCTTATCTCGGTATTTACAAGTTATGGTAGGCACAATGTTTAGTTTTCCACATATATGTTGGTAGAGGGATGTAATGTATTGTGGTTATTCACACACATATATTCTAGATGTAGTTTCATATAAACTACAATAGGTGTAACGTGTATATGATGTGATGGCTCGATTATCCATACTAATTGTTTTGGGTATAAGGTCTTGAGAGTTAATACCCAACATAGGATAAATGTTACTTTAGTTGTGGTGGTTCCCAAAAACTACCTGGTGTCATTGGTTATGTGGACGTGGTGGTTAAGTTTCCTTATGTTCATGTTGTAGTTCTATCCCCATGTATATTCAAGAAAAATTTTTTAGATAGAGTTTCTTAGGGAATGCGACCTTGGGGAAAGAGGCAAACTAGTGGAGAAGTAGTAAAGGGATCCCTTGATATTTAAATTATATTATATACAATTTTATGCGATACTTGGTGAGAGTGTCCATGTGGGGTATTGGAATATAGTATACAAATTTAGCTGACAAGTTTGTTTCACATGATGTGCACTTTTCATTAGAATTAATTCATTACATATGAATGAGAGGATCTAGTGATGTTCTTACTATGTATATTGTTATACTCACCCTACATATATACAATTTTTTTATATTACATAGAGAAGGTTGGAGATCAGGCTGGTTACTACTATCTTGTGGTTGTAGGAGCTGTTCGGGCTCTGTGGTCACTACTATTTTTTATATTCCTTTAGTACTTGTAGTTTCTTGTTTCTGTTGTAGTAGTTTTTTTTATGAAATTACATATGTTTACTTGAGATATCTTTTATATTGCAGTCTTAGTTGGAGTTGGTTGGGGTATGTCTTATCTCTCTCTTTCGCATATGTTCTCTTAGAGGGTAATGCCTCCCATTTGTGTAGTTATTATACCCTCTGTGCTAGTCGCCAACCTTGGTCCAACTGGAGGCATTAATTGGGGGGTCATTATCCCCCTTATCACATTTTCGGGCTAGTGTTGTAGACAATGTGGGGATGGAGTTGTGAAAACACCTATTTGGGTTAATGTTGTGATCTGAGATTTAATTTTATACATTTAATTAAAAAATATTATATAATATCTAGTTATTCCAATGATTAATAAAATTTGAAAATAATTTATATGATGTTCCCAGGAAAATAACCCCATAATAATTTTTGGATTGACTATGATACACCTATAAGATAATACATTAACAAAAATACTTATTCAATCCAAAAGTTACATTTAGAAATATTACCATACATAAGATGATAATTTATTATTCTATATATGATATAAAAATTATAAATGAGTTTCTCATTAGAGTACACTAATATATAATCCACCAAAAGTGGAAACAGATGAGTAAAAAATATTATTATTGATTTGTTTTATCAGGGACATCAGAAATAGAAATTATGAAAAGATCAAGAATGTACTTAAATAATATCACACATAATTTATTTCTATACTCCCAAAAAATGTTTCCCTAACACTATGTAGATTTTAGAAATCTAACAGGAAAAATGATCCTTACCAATAGAACATAAACACTATGCAAGTGGTATTTATTATTATTTTTTTGATAATTCATATTTTGTTAATGAAATTACTGTGTAAGGATACCATCTACCTTCTTAGAAAAAAGAATATGAGAATCCAAAGGGGACTATCTAGGAAATTCAATCACTTTGGCATCATGATCCTTCAGTTCATTTGTTTGATCATTTAACTCATTAGATGGAATGTGATAAGATTGAATAAAAATTCTAATTATACAAAAAATTGGGTAAATATTAAACTCATATAATATTTGGGTTTGTAACCCAAAGAAATCATCTAGAAATACCTTATGGTATAAACCCACCCCTCTGGGTAGAGGTATTATCAAATGATGATCAACAGTAACCATAAAAAACATGTTAACTATTATGATATCCTTACAACACATGAAACAACATCCCCCTCCCCCATAACAATGAATCATAATCACCCTCATATAAATTATATAGTCTATCCGGATATAGGGATTGAACTAATCAAAAGTATCAAGAAACTTGTGACTTAACACTGATCATTAAATTGAGGCCAATAATATGGGTGAATTTTTCTAGATCATGTTCCAAAAATTATGCTCCATTTCATAGTCATCAATCATCACCCATTAAATGGTAAATTTTAGTCCTTGATCATTCATCTATCATAAAAGTCAGAAAATATCCATAATAATATTCATAATCCTGGATCAAAACACTATATTTTAAATTATAATAGATGATTTAAATGAATATCATTCACCAAAGAAAAAAAATATAGAACCATATGCGATTAAATAAACATCATGCCCTTGAGAGGGTCCAAAAATATTTAGATTCATCTAGCTCAAACTCTACTGAAAAATATTTCCAATGTCAACTCCTCCTGGAAAATTATCTTATATATAAGAATCCCCATTAGCATGAGCATTTGATCCTCCACATTTGATGCTTTATAAATAACATTTGATACATTATTAAGAGTGTATCAAGCTCTACTAACACAGTAATTTTTTTTATCAAAACTCATTAGATGGCCATATTGTCAATAATGATGGTAGGACCAGAGAGCATCTATATAGTTAAACTTGGTAGGGACAATTCCTCCAAAATTATATTATAAAACATATGTATTCAATAAATATTCCATTGAAATAGTTTATGATGCCATCTATTTATCCTAATGTATTCTTTTATTTCCAGAAGGTAAACCCTGGACACCTCCTGTAGCAACTGAAGCTCCACCTCATCCCTTTTTCTCTGATATGTTTACCTCATCCATATATGATTTATCGAATACCTTGAAAAAAAATGGAATAAGAGAATAAAAAGTTACTAAATATAATCCATTAAAAGCATAACAAATCCTCCGTGATTTATGTTAATCATTTCTAACATCCATAGATTCTAAGTTATCAAACTCAAGATAACTGACAGATTTCATCAAAACTGATGAATCCCATTATTAAATGGTTATAAGTACCTAGTCCTTCACCAAAAACAATTTTTTTGGATGAAATTTTGGTCAAATATATTTTTTAAAATAAGTCTATTTATTATTCTTGTGTAAACTAAAAGTCAAGATGGAGTCTCACCATTATCTTCCTAGTTCACATACTATTTCTGTTAAAAAATCGACCTTATAATCCTATAGTTTATTCAAAAAAAAGAATTGAAATTCAATATACCTGATCCAATAAGTAGAATCATGGGGTATTTTGTCCCCAAATAATATTAGGGGATTAATTTTTGTAAAATTGAATCCATGATCCACTGATTAACCTTGGTTTCCAACCCCACATATCTTAGAGTTTGAATATTGTGGAAAATTTATTGCTCCAAAGAAAGATCTACTTGAGGACTCAACTATGTATTTCTTTATAATAAGATTTTATACTACAATCATATTTTAATCCATTGGAATAATTTTATAAAAAACATTAACTGAAATTTCAAATTGGTTGAATGGAATTTTTCCAAATTGAATGATGATAATCAAGCATCCATAGAAATTGATAAAAAAAATTAAAACATTTATATAATAAGGATTATTATAAATTAATAGAAACAATTATTGAATAAGTGATTATCTAAGTAAACAATAAATTAAATTTTTCTAATATCCAACAATAATATTATCAATGTTGACTATTTTCAATTACCACCCATGGTACCTTGATATCAGACATAAATTTATGATGTCTAGGAACTCTTCAACACATTATTCCTTCATTCATGAGGCCCTAAATCACATCTACTATAAACTATAATCCATAAATATATTATTTTATTGAACTTATTTATCGATATCCATCCTTCAATATCATTTTGTAATGAACCATCTAATGCTGACATGACACAACACCTGAGAAACCACACACTAAGGTGATGTTCAAATATAAAAACAACCATGTCTCATGAAAAAAAAGAGTACAATAAATTGTGTATATAGTTTAATTAAGTACACATACTTGGGACTTATAAGGTAAATCCAGAAGGATAAAAATTAAATAAAACTATGTAAAATCATAATCCAAGCCTCTAAGTGAAAATCCATCACTACGAATATGTATCTCTAAGAAGCGGAAAACCATGATAAAACAAAGATCTACATAATTTTATTCCCTTTATAGGAGTCCTATAAATTTATGTTTATGAAATACAGTGGGGAAATCTATGGAGTGAGTACAAGACCGTATATGATACCACTCATATTATCAAATATTTATAATATCATTCAACATTTATTTCTAGTTTTATGTAAAAACGTACATAGAATATAATTTTATATAAAAATAATTTTTATAAAGTCACCAATTTGATTATTTATAATCATTTTATATTATCACAAAACAATAATATGAAATGAAATCAAATGAAATTATAGATTCGTAAGAAATATTTTTCATTGATATACCATAAAATAAAAATATGATCAAAAAACCATATCCTCATATAAAAAATGTATTTTTTCCTAATCCATGAAAATATGTAATTGAGCAAGATAAGGAATACTATATAGGAATATAATGAATATAATCAACATTTATTCATTCTTAGTTTATTGATACCACCAACTCAACCCCAAGTGGTGATATGCTCAACAATGTTTCATTTGGCCATTTTATGATGCACCCAATGATCCCAAAATTCTATTCATTCCAAATAAATTAAATAAACCATTATCAAATGTTTTAATATATTTTCCTTGTAATGCATCAATAATTTTATTATTGAAAATAAATTTTAGAGTCAAATAAACTATTCAGTCAATTAATAGAAAACATAAAGCGTATAAAATCATTTTAAATTAATTACACTTTTAAAAACTCTTTTTTATTACATGATTAAGATAACATAATTAATTTACCCAAGATAACCAAAGTCAATTTATAAAATATATATGGAATTAATGGTTTAAAACTGTTATATTCAGACACCCACCTCACTAATCGATATAATGGATTCACCTTCGAGTCTGGAGGTTAGAAATGATTATTTACTGACCTCAAAAGTGTCGATCCATAAAAACAATTACAAGTGTATTTGAAACACATATAATCTACAAATCACACCCCAACTATAATCCATTAATATAAGGGGAGATGTGATCAAATAATAATATATTATGAAGAGAGAAAATGGATTTAAAATTTAACATAACTTGAATAGATCCACTAATCCAATAGGAGATCACAATGAAATAAAGGGGTCAATCTTCCATATCATTGAGTAATTTGTATTTGAATATTAATAATGTGTAGTTTCTTTCTAAATATAATTATAGTCAATGTTAATGAGGTAAATGTTATATTATCGGAAGTCTTAATTGGGGAAAAACCTTTAACTAACCTTATGAAACATGGTGTGTACACTATTCTTTAATATATAGAGGCACATAGCTATATGGGGATATCGGTATAATTTAAGAAAACTATTCTAAATAGTTGAGCCACCTCTAGGAAATAACCCATATAACCACATGAATACCATGGTGATCCATATGGTTATCTATCATTGGTAAAATTATTACAATGTTTCATGAATCTGACAATATCATAAAATGATGTTAAGTGATGATTGGTACTAATTATGTCCCAATACTGTGTTCATGGAAAATTTTCTCAAAAAATATTCATTCTTGCCTTCCCCACAAAACATCTAGAAATTCCTTATTGATAAACCATGCATAAAATTATTTAATAATATAATTGAATTTTAAATCTATGAATTGGTCTTATAAAATTGGAGATCCTTCTTCCCACAAATTAAAAAACTCATATCCTACTATATTGCACCCAAATAATTTAAATGATTATTCATTGAAATAAACTTGAGGTATTTAATTTCGTTCATCATAGATAATGACATGTATACATGAATAGTGATATAAATCTCATTTATAATATAGTTGTTGATTTGGAAGTTATGAAATGTAATTACAAAATTATCAAAACAATATGTATAATGAATTTAAATAATTAATAATTAATTATTTAATAATTATAAACAAGTATGCAAATTTAAATAATGACATTCTATGTTTCAAAAATAAATTTTCACCCAAAGTTTTTTTGATATATTTTTTTGTAAGAAATGATAATTAATTTCTATATATTTTTTGAAATTTTTTAGGATAAAATACATATCATTTTTTAATCACTATGTTAATTTTTTTCAAGGGTGAATTTTTCCGATTTTTCTAAAAAGATATACTATTTAGTGAATATTGAATAATAAATATTAAATTAAAAACTGTAATATCATTACATATACCATTCACGTTATGTTTTAATTTTTATCTAAATGTAACAACACCCTATTAATTAAAAAAATATAATTTTGTTTCAATAGGATTAATCATTATACATTATTTTATTTAGTGACATTTTGTTGGTTTACCGTCATATTTTACTCTAAAAACCATTTTTATGCATGCAATGAGTTTTTTAATTAATTATTTAAATTAATAGATAGTATTTAATGGGTTTAAGGTAATTGTTGGAGTATATATTGAATAATAAAATTCAAAATTTATTAATGGTTTTTATATGGAAATGAATGGATGTAAAATCATTTTTATGCTCAAAAATACACTATTTTAAGATGGGTATTCGTTATAGTTTTCAAATATACTAAAAGTTAAATTATTCTTATTTATTGAAAATGAATATATTAAAATGTATTATATATTTATATTTTAATAGTTAATATATTTAATTATGTTCAGCATAAATTTTTTCACAATTAATATATAAATTGTAAAATTTTGTTACCAAGATTATGGTTTAAACTACATTACTAGGGGTTAAATAAGATATAAGGTAGTTAATTAAAATAAAATTGAATTTATATTATTGAATAAATGGATTTATAATTTAACTTATAGTACCTTATAATTCATGTAAATTTTGATTCACATTCACATGGATATGACCTTCTATAATTGAAATATTTTAAGATATCTTTTAGGTAATACCTCTTCACTTATAAATTTACATCTCTTATCCCATGTAATTCACATAATATGAAACCTTTATATCATCCATTCAATATTATTATTCATTCCTCTATTCCTAAAATTATTCATAGAGCACTTCGTTTTCTCTTAAGTGCAATTGTTCTTGTCCAATGGTGTATGTAAAAAATTGATCTCTCAAACAAGTGGAATAAATTTTCACCAAAAATCATTCAATATCATTTCTACTTATGCATAAAATAAACCAATTGTATTTATCATGAATGTTTAATATATTATAATAAATAATTTTTTATCATACTAATTAAATAACTATTTACCACATATCCTAAGTCAAGTGGGAGATTAAAGTATCACTAATGTGTTTGTGTGAACTACAACTTCTACATAGTGATATGATTCTTTCCCACCACCATAATTAATGGGTGAATATTATTATTTAGGGTGAATTATTATTTAACATTCTTTAATTCCATCAACTAAAAATTTGAAATTCATTGAAAGTATATGTATAAAATACCATCTCCACATAGTGATGTAACTCATTTTTCATAGAATATTTGTCTAAAGGATTCTAAATATTAATTAAATGATTATATATTGTCTTTATATCATTACGTAAATTGTATTTATCAAGAAAATATGATATAATTTCAAATATTATAACTTCTAAACCTAAATATACATGAAAATGATGCCTTCAACACACAAAATAATAGCTATAAAAATGAATTTTAATCAATTGATAAAATATTATTTAATTATACTAAGGGTTGTATTATATATCTAAATATGGGTTTTTATAGAAATATATTTTATTTAAATTTATTATAATTATATTTATTGTGCATATGAAGAATGATGGACTTTATGTAGGGGTTTTCAATTCCAAATTTGTTTCATTTTGAAAATTTTTCTATTATGAAGCAAAATTTGTTATTTCATTACATATATATATATCACATGAAATATAATAACACATGAACTTCTTAAATAATTTTTTTAAATTTAAAATTATTATTATTTAAACTAAGAAATTTTGACTTTAATATGACCATAATGGAAGGGTTAATGTTCTCAAATTGTATTTAATCACATATATGTTATTTAAAAAACCAAATTATTTTTTGAGGTATATATCATTATCATTTGATATTTATTATGATGAATATGTTTATGTTAATTTAATTAAGTGATTCATTTTATTTTCTTCATTACACCAGACTTACATCTCAAATGATTCTAAATAAGTAAGTGTCTTACATTGCCATATCATTTATACTGTAATTATTCATCATAAATATATATTGATGAAATTAATGATTTTTACTCCAAAAAAATAACATGATTTTTTTATAATGTATTTATTAATATACATTACATTATTTTTCTCGAATTTATATATTTTTATTTACTCAAGACACTGAAATAATATTTTTATGATAAATTTCATTATTTCTCTCATCGATCATGAATATTTTTGTTCCATGCATATATTTCATTTTTCTATTTTCGAAAAAATAATACTTTTAAATTTAATTGAAAATTTTACTTAAATTTTCGTTCTTACATATATTAGAGGAAGATATTTTCCCCAGATCATGACTTCCCTTTTATCTAGAGCTTACTATACAATTCACATAGGTTTTTCTCAGATATTTTTTTTGCATTATTATTTTTATTGAATTTTTATATTAAAAAAAGATTTTTATTGAAAAGAAATATTTTATACAACAAATGTTTTAGTGGTCTTCTAATAGAATTATACACATTAATGACACCCTAGTATAATTCACATACGTTTCTACGGATTAAAAAAATGTTACCACTTTTATTTCTTATATTCATGGTTTATAATTATGATCGTTTATTAATAATAAATCTCATTTTAATTCCCATGGGTTAGGATTTGATATAATGGTCATTGTTTCCACGATCATATATCATTAATATTAATGGATTATAGTTTTGTGTTGGGTGGGACATTTATATACCTCCAATTATTTATGTAAACATTAATGTTTTATGATATGAGTGGTTAAACAAGAGGTTATCCAACACATGAAGGAGGAACATTGTATGTTATTCCATGAACAAGAAAGAGTACACAAGATGTAATCTCAAGGCCAATTATGGAACACTGTTGGACATCCCAAGTCTATCATGTGATGGATTTCTTGGTGGGTAGCATAGATAAATGATTTATTTGAAAATGATTATGAAACACATAATTCAACACATTCATGGAATGTTCCAATAGAAATTGTATTCTCCCATGGAATATGTTGTTTTATAACTTTATGATTTATTTATTATAAATAGTGGATATTCATTACGTTATTAGTCATTATAATTTTTTTTAAATTTTCAAATGTTAAAAAAAGTTAACATTCCATTATTATAATGATTTTATTTCATATGATCATTGATTGATATGTCCATTTATTAATATTTTGTATAATTTTGAGCTCATCCTTTCATATATTTACATTTCCCCAGGATATGAAAAACGTTTTTATCTATGATATGTTTTTTAAGGGTTCTAGTTTTGATGAGATATATGGGAGATGATTTAGATCTATTTCTGTACTAATTGTTTATAAATCCATGTATTTATAACATTAGAAATTTATGGTTTTGTAGTAGATCATATTAATATGTAATGATAATTACACTTTTATGGTAGTGTATTTATATATTAAAAGTTCGAGTCATAATAGTTGGTATCAAAGAATGATTTGGTTATTTTTTTGAAAAAAAAGTATGTGTAATGTTTTGTAAGAGTCTTATGGAAATACCTATGCATAAGACAACACATTAATGATATGATTATGTATACGTTATTTTATTTTATATGTAAGATATTCCACATTGGATACATAATGGGGATATAGTTTTGATATAGGTGAATCTGTGGTTAATATCCCTGAAGGGATTTTTCCATGTATATTTCACTCATATTTTTATTTCTGATTTAGTGTGGCCTTACTACACACATCTATCGACACTCATATTCATATATTTTTTAAATCCATTATGAACGATATGAATAAATGATTATTAATGATAACCTATGGATAAATAGTTGGTTTTCTTGATTGATCTGTTTATGTGATTATTAATCATTATAGGAAGTATTTTAAAAATTATATTATTTCTTATTTTAATGTCATAAGTATTTCAAATATTCAAAAAAAAGAATGAAAAATTATATAGTTGTGTCCATCATTAAGAAATAACTTGTTTCTTTTAGAAGAATTAAAATTCATTATTTGCTCAAAAAAAGATCAATTACAAAGAAAATATATTTTTCATTCTCCATTTCTCAAAAAATTAAAACATTTATATATTTTCTTTATCATTTGGATGGTGTATATGATTAATTTGTAGACACAAATATAGAATATAGTGAAATATGATGAAATTTTAAAAAAAATGGGTTAATTTTATAAGATTATATTTCAATTTGAACTGTCCCCATATTCTTCCTATAATAATAGGGATGTAATTATTTTCGATAAATAATATTTATGATGCACAATTTGTGCATAAGAGGAAAATTTGACAAGGCCTATGGGGTGTGATTCCAGTTTTAAAATTGAACGATAATGTAATATTGAATGATTCATTAGTCATTCAAAACCATATCAATAAATGTTTTTATCAATAAGATAACTTTCTTGAAATGAAAAAATTAATTGATTGTGATATCGATGTTGATAAATACATTAAATACACACAACAAATTTATGGGATTCACATGAAATGAAATATGGAAAAAAGGATATATCATTATCAAAAACCATAAGGGGGAAATAAATGTCACCATTTATTCTAAAAGGGTTGAATGTACCATGGAATAAATTGTATTAAGTAGACTAATAAATTATCTAAATATGGAAAGAAAGGAATTAAATAAATAAAATTCCATTGTAATGGGAATAATTTAGCTAAATATGTGATTGGAGAGAATGATATACAAAATTCAACACAAACACAATCCAATGATTAAAACTCATGGTGTATTGTACATATGGAAAAAATTTCTTGAATACATGTTTTACTGATTATAATCAAGGTTATAAAACTATTAGACCAAAAGTAAAAAAGGGAGATACCATGTTATCAGTGATGATTAGGTTTAGTACAACAATGAAGTGTTAAATGGTAATCATACAGTTAAATCTAAAACTAAAAATGTTTATTTCGATTCTGGTTCTACCAAAACTGTTAAATCTAATTAATATATGTATGGTATCACATTACTGTCTAAACTATTATATTTAAATTTTTATTAATGAGTCATAATCATATTATTAAAACATATAAAGACTATGGTTTTTCATTAATAGTTGCATTTTGAAATGTGATCCCTACATTCATATTATTATCCCTTTAAATTAATTCAATTTGATTATTGTCATGGAATTTAATTCATTATATTAATCGCATATCTATATCTAATAATGGGATGTAACATGCGATATTCCAAGAAAAAATTGATTGTATAATGATGCATTCAAAATATTAACATCTAATGGAAATTACAACCTTATCATAGGAATAGATTATTTTTTTTAATATGGAATTTATCTCAAATGGTTAGAGAAAATCTCAAAAAAGTATTTTATTAACATAAAAAATCATATTCACGTATTTCAAGAAATTTATCCTAGTATTCTACCCAATTGAGAAGTTATATTTTCATTAAAACTAATACCATATAATAAACCTATTTCAATGAATCCACATATAATGGGCCCGATATAAATATATTAATTGATGAGAAAACAATCATAGAATTTTGATACTAGATTCATTCATACTACTGAACCAATATGGGGTGAACCAATCCATTTTTTATCATTATAAATGGATCAATGATAATATGAATTGATTTTAAGGAACCGAAAATGATCATTTTCATGATCATGAATAATTTTTATATTCCCTTTATTAGTGATTTTGTAGAAAATAATGAGGATCTCTAAATTATTCCTTGATTAATATTTGACCTGGATACTATACGCTATGAATCAAATGGGAATAAATACCCAATAAATCATTTTCATTAAGGTATGAACACTAAAACTTTATATTGATTCGATTTGGTCTTATAAATTCCCCCTCTATCAATATAGATTTAACGAGTTATACCTTTTGGGATTGCCCTAATCAGTTTATAGTAGTTTTTATAGTTAATATTACTAGATTTTATGAGTAATGAATAAAATGATGTTATTATGAGGACTATACTAAATAAAATTACAAAAGATGAATTATATGAATTTTTTTTTAAATATGATCATTGTATATATAAAATTTTATTTTTTGGTTATATAATAAGATGTGAGGGAATTTCATTGAATCCATCATAGATTTCATTACCATAGGCAAAACATTTATGATTCATATCCATTTTTTTCATGGATTGGTGGGATATTATTGATTCATAGTGAATGAATATTCATATTTATATAATCCACTAACCAATTTACCACATAATGAAGTTATATTCTTATATTGTGTTGAATATGATGAAAATTTCAGGGAACCGAAGAGAATTTTTGTTAGTGCACATGTTCTCACACTCCCATGCAGTGAAGACGGGTTTCTGATTTATAGTGATTCATTGAAGAAGGGGATAGATATGTAATTTTTTATAATGAAATGGAGATGAAATATACCACTTTCTAACTGATGCTTTATGAGAAAAATTACTTTACTCTAAATTTGGAGGTAGCAGTTTTAATTATTTCATTAAAGATATACATGCATTTATTTAGACAATGAATGGAATGAAATATATAATGATCATTAAAATTAAAATATAATATAAATCAATAATATGTATATTATTTTCAATAAAAAAATGGCCATATTTGATTAATTATAATGAATATTCAATAAATTTTAACCACGGGAAATAAAACAAAGTGCATGATGCTTTGGGTCAAAATTATCATACTAGCTTACATATTAAAATGGAAACAAAATATCCAATATTTATTGATTTTTAAATTATATAAATTGAAATAATTTCTTATGGGGATAAATAATATATTACTAAAATGTGTGGTTAATCAACTCTCCATGTGGAAATTAAAGAGGTGTAGAAGGAGGATATGGAACTATAAAAGAATGGGATAAATATATGTGACTTAAAAAATAATTATCATTGGATTATAGGGTAATATACTTGATTATTAACATAAATATGGTATATATGAATAATATATTGGAATAATCTCATATCTCATAATTTAGTATTCATCCAAGATGTAAAATATATGCATAGAGATATGAATGAGTGTATTTTGTGGGATAACTTTAATAGAGATATTACATTGTATGTATCTTAGTGCATGATATATTAGTAAATTAAGGATGGAAGGTATAGTTACATTTGGGTTTTTCAACCATTTCCCATATAATAATGAAAATGGGGAATCATCATTATTTATTTCTACACTATCCACCATAGAAAATATACTGACATAAGGCTATTGGTATTTTATTCAACCATTACATGATTTCCTCAAAAGACATTTATATCAAAGAAGATTTACCTCTTGATTATATTCACCATATATAATATAAGTAAGTATAAATTATTCATGGTGTACCACATACTATAGCATATATCCATGATCTACAGTTTACCATGAGATTATTGTGGTTTCATGAACATGGTCTAGGTTTAATATTTGTTATAGTAGTTCCTACAATCTTGATATGGAAAATTATGCTGATAATACTGTTAACACTCATGACTATATTTTGTTGTTAAATTATTTATATTTAAATGGTGATTGTGGTCAACACCTTATTTTATTTTAACTTTCTAGAAACAATTACATACTCATGATAATACAGATGGATCCTTATAAATAAAAATATAGAAATAAGTGATGAAAAATGACATTCTAGGATAATGTTGTTGAATTAAATCTTTTGGGACCTATGTAATCATTAGAAATGTATAATTAGGTTATATCGACTTGGAAACACATCAAGGCAGCTCATAGCATACCAAAGAGTTATTCTTAAAAATTAATCTGATTATTGATATTAAATGTTATTTAGAATTTATTCATAGAATTATATACATATAAGAAGGAAATGGTATTTGTAAACAATGAAAAACAATTCCTATCTATATTGGTTCCATTAAGATTATTAACAAAGTTGGAAATCGTGGATTTCCCTTAGCGCTTCCACCCAACATTTCTCAATCTCACAATGCATTAAATGTATCCATTTTGGGGATGTCCATAACTAACCCTTTCCATGTACCAAAATAAAAGTTTTTATAATTATATCAGTATCAACCATTATGGAAAAACTAATAGAAATATTGGATCATAGAGATAATGTTCTATAGAACTACACTAGTCACCTAGTTGTAGTTCCATTGGGGGATATGAAATTTTATGATAATTCATAAGAACCCAAGGATATAATGAATTTGAGATATCAATAATCTTTTATATCATACTGATGGAATCTCAAGGGATAAATTTATTTATAGGATGATATAATGTAAGACTAATACATTTTATATGTATTTTTTTTTGGAAAACATGACATATTCAGTATATTTTCTTACATTTAACCCTGGTTCTAAAAAAATAATGATATGGAAATCATTTCTATGTTTTTAGTTTAATACGATGGTTTGACTAGTATAAACCAAATTTTAAAAATTATCTATACATTTTTAATATAAATAAAATTTATTCATTAATGAAAAAAAATATTCACTCTATTTTTAGTAATGTCATTTTATGCTTCAAAATATGATTAGTACAGAAATGTTTTTTATTTCATTATATGCTAACAAATTTTTTATAAATTGAATGCTTTTTAGAAATATATTTTCAAAAAATAAATATAATTTTTTAAATCATAATTTCAATATTATCTTATTGTGAATTTTTAGTATTTCATTTATAATATTCCATTCTCCATGAGTAGTGACATGTATATATAATAATGAAATATTATTTATTTTCAATTAAAAATCCCATTTTTTTTAAATTTTATCTTAATATAACACAAATATCTTATAATTAAAAAATTTAAAATTAATTAAACAGTAATCATGATTTTATATTATTTTTGTATAACATCATTTATCAACATTGAAATATATTTTTTTAAGACATGTTTCTTAAACATGTAATTTATTTTATCTTAATTAATTATATTAATATTTATTTGTTATAAGGTTTATTTAAATTTATTGTTTATATATTAAATAATAATATATTTAATTCATTTTATGGTTTTTGTAATTTGATTATTGGATGTAGTTTCATTTTTAGGTAAAATAATATATAAATAAATCATATTTTATTGTTGTATAAATGTTTAGATAAAATTAAAAATTTCCTCTAATTGAAATTGAATATAGTAAAATCTATTTAATATTTTTAGTTTTCATAAATAATTTAATTTAGTATGTTGATATTAGTTTTACGACACAATGAATAGTGAAATTGTTACATTTTCTTACCATTGTAAATGATAAAATGGGATTAGTGGGCAATAAACCAATAGATATGTTATAGAATGTCATACACACTTGTATAATTAAAATTGGATGAAGATATTTCTTGTTTTTGATTTTATATATTTAAATATTTATTCATTTTGATCTTTTTTCAGAAGAATGTTACCTTATATCATTGAGATATTTGAAAAAATTCCATCTATGTACACCACATTTATAAATTGGAATATCTTCTCCTCATAAATTTACATAATGTTATCTATATATATTATAAAATACTTATATAAAACCATCATATATTCCTTACATTGTTATTATAGATCATATTTTTTACTTGTGACTAATATATGAGGTCTTAATGTTTAATCAAACTGAGGTCTCTCAAAGAATAGGTATAAATATTAATAAAACTATTTCAACTATATTTGATATTTAAAATACTTTAAAAATAATTTTATATAATAACATCATCAATATATTGAAATAAATACTATGAGATATTTATATGATTATTTATCATCAATTTATAAAATATTATCTTTCAAAAGGGATATTGATGTATCACGTGTTCATACATATTGACTACTACATTCATATAGCGATTTGATTCATTTTCCATCACTATATATAATTTTTTACAATGATGTATTATATATATATATTATTTATTTATTATAATTTATTTATAAAGGTTAATTACTATTAACTTTTATATTTTTTCATCCATCAAAATTTGAAAACATCACTTGTGTATATGTATAGACTATAGTAACTACATATTGATGAAATTAATTTTTAATCACATATGTATTTCGTATATTACAAAAAAAATTATAATGAATATATAGTATCAATATATCATGATTTTTATTTTTGATATTATAAATCCATGATCACTGTGGACATACCACAACTACTGAACCAAATCTTGTTACAAAAATAAAGTAGTTTACAAAAGAAATTACGGTGGTAATAAATTATTTTTAATTAAATGGTGAAGAATATATCATTATTCAAGGTTAGTTGGTCATCAATGGTGTGGTTCAACAGCAGCATGGTTCCGTGGTGGCAGAAGGTAGTAGACATGTAATTTTCATACAAAAGGAAACAATGGTGATAGAAAATACAAAAGTGTGTCATGTTATTGAAAGAATTATGAATGACTTGTGCAAGAGAAACAGGGGTGAACCTTGGTGTGATGTGGAGTCACCTGGTTACCCCCTGCAAGAATACCATGCCTCATACAGTGATGCCCTTATGAATGGGGAGAAGAGAGCCTCTGAGAGGGAAGAGCTTGTGAAGAATACAATCAAAACAAGACCTAGGAGAGATTACTCCGATATGCCTAAAACGGTGTCGACGAGATCTGCCTTTAAAAAAGATAGATGGGTTGCGATTGATGCTGGGAGGAGATCAAAGAGTAAACGTCCCTACAAAGAGGAGCTATCTAAGGCGCAATTGAAACGGAGGGAACAATATATCCATCTCTGCAAGAAATATGAATCGTCTGAATAGGAATCTGCTGATGCTGATGCGATGTCCGACTATGGTAATGGTGAGGATTATGGATTTGATATGATGTAATTTATCTTCTGTCTGTCTTTGACCTTTGTTATGCACCTCTTCTTTTATTAATAAATTTTGGGGATCAGGCGTGCCTGATCTGAACTTTCCTGGTATATGAGGTGTTTATGTTGAAAATTTTACATGATATATAATGGGTACTTATTAATTAATAATATTTATATTTATAATTCAAATAATTTCATCCATGTGTTTTTCATTTGAATATTACTGATGTTCTTAGTGTTTATCATGTCAAATTTTTTATTTGACTCATATATTATTTTATAAAACAATATTATTTTATTAGGAGTATTAAGTAAAATTTTCATATGATTTATTATAAATATACATATTTTTTTTTGAAAATATGGTTTCATTTTATATGATTCATTTCATTGAAATTATGACTCAAATGTTCTCAATGCAGTACAGGTTTTGTCTTTAAATATCATTTTTAAAATGATTATTTATGATTATACATAAAATTATAAAATTATTTGATATGTATAATATAAATATCATGAAACTTATTATAGTCTATTTATTCATATAAATTACATTATTTCATATAATAAAAATACTCAAGATACTGGGAGAATGTTTTTAAGGAAAACCAACATCATTTCTTTATTTGGTTGGGAGTATTTTAATTTTGATGTCCATTTTGTCTTTAAAATTTTTTAAATAAATTTTTTATATTCAAATAATATTTATTAAATATATTTTCATCCATTTTATAAATTCTAAAGAAATTTTTTTACATTAATCCTCTTATTGTTTTATGAACAATGTAATTTTTATTTTTACAAATACAGTGAATGACAATTTTCTTTTAACAAATATAACAAAAATATTAATTTATAATATTATCAATTATATTTTATATTACAATTCAATTTAAATTTTAAAATTTTCTGTTCAGGTAAGATTATTACATCATAAAATAAAAAATTTAATGTTTTAACAAAACGATTTCAAAATAAAAATAGTTTTTTACTCTACTATTGTTATAGTGGTATTTTATAAATATTTTAATCTATAACAACAAAGTTAGATATTTTTATGATATAGTTGGGATTTGATGAAATTTTCCCCACATATTATTTTTTATGTATGATTTATTAATGTGATGATTAAATTTTAATGATATAAATTTTAAATTCCATAGGATAATATTTGATGTAATGATACAAGTTTTAATGATATTGTTGAATATATATGAATGGATTGTTATTATGTGACATGTATCTCTATTATATATCTATAATTAATTTGTTAAGGATTACTATATTACATGTTCAGTGGGTACATAAGTGGTTATATAAAGCCCAAAATATGGTATAAGGGTGGTTTTCTCAAGCTATGAGAGGTTACATGAGTGGGGATCCTAATCCCAAAGTAAGTACAATAGTGGTTTTCTAAGGAATAACATATGATGTATATATTTTTTATTATTATTCACATTAAATTTAAATGATTCTGATTTTTGTACATTTTATTCAAAAAAATTATGAAATTATCCTATAACAATTTTTTCTCTGGGATCATATTCATTGATTACATTAAAATAATTGCCTTATGAACATAAATGATTTATTACATGAATTATGATTAAATTAATTTAACGATAGGATTTGTAAATATAAATATCATCCCCTCATACCCTTATTCTCATTATATTATGATATATGAATATTGAATTATACCTCAATAGTTGACCTTTACTGATATCTAAGCTCTGCATCTCTTTCTGTTTCCTTATCCGTAGAATATGAAGAATGATTTTATAGATGAAATATTATATAAGGGTCCATGATATCCTAAATTAAGTTGGATATGAATATGATCATTTACTTATTTTTTGAATCAGTTTTTTTAAATAAAAAACACATTTATGTTTATGGAATTGATGATATTGTTTTGTAATGTGTATTCTACTAATAATATATTTTCTAAATTTAATTAATGTTTCAGTCCCTATATGATTAGTTCATTTAAATATTATTTCTAAGAGATTCTAGTTAAGGTGTTGTTGAGATTAGTTTGGAAATTATAGTCATTAATGGATGATTAGAAATTTATCAGTTAGGTGAATTCCACTAATGCCCAATCATAAATTTTAGTTATAGGGAATTATATTCAAAAAATGTATATTAAAAATATATTGAGTAACATTTTTAAAGTCCTATTAATGATTTGATTTCAAATAGTTTTATAATTTAATTATTCATTTAAAAAATAGTTTCATATTTAAAAAGTTTTTAATTGATTCAATTTATCATATAAAAAACTTTTTTCTATGAAAAATACGAACAATTTACAAAATAACTCTTATTAGGATATAATTTTTTGAAATTAAATATTGTTTTTAAATATAACATGTTATATGCATATATTTACCTAAAAACAATATATGTTTTTTTTAAAATTATCAATAAATGTGTTAATAATTTTACCTATTATCATGAAAACTTCATATGCCAAAATTATTATATATACATGTATTATTTTAATCTGATTGGTAATTCATTTCATTTTTTAATATCAATCCCTATCTCAAAATTTAACTTTTTGTTATTAATATTTTTTATAAAAAACATTAATATATGTGTTTGTGTGTGTGTGAATATTAATATATGATTATCAATAGGAATATATGTAAATGGATATTTATTTTTAAATAATTTTGGATTAGATGATGTTAGAAATGAAAAATACGGAATGCATGAAAGGTACTAGGATATCATTACTGGTTTCACTGTCTTTTATATAATTATATTTATTATTTAAAATACTATCCTTAATGTAGAGAAATTCGTCTACTAATTTAAAACATAAGGAAACAAAATTAGATGATATATTTTTATTTTATAAGCACAATTGCATCATCATAATATTCCTAGAATTATTACTTCCATTCCTATGAATATCCATAATCATCAAATATGACACATAAAAAAAAGTTATCAATATCTTAAAATTGTGGACAAAAAGTAAATGCATAATATACATTATAAAATCATTATATCAATATAACCCATTTAATCACCTCCTATAAAAGTAATTAATAACTTATTATCACATTAATTAAAACCTAAGAATATGTTTCTAAAACCATGAATTTGTAGTTATCCTTCAGAAAATTTCATTCTCTCAGGAGCATCCATTACATCACATGATATCTCAACATAAACTATAGTTTCACAAAAATATTTTCTTAAACCTTTTTTATGATCATAATTATTTCCTCCCTATGTAATTAACATTGGACACTTATATTAATAATGTTCCAAGTCATTGAAACTAACACATCTTACGGTAGAATGGAAATCTATTATCGCATTGTTAGACTATTAAAGACCATTTTCCTTATATACATGATCCTTGTGACCAAACCCACCACACTAGTAACACTTTCTATATTCTTACATATATTTCCCATAATGTATTTTACCAGACATGGAAGAAGAATTAGTCTTAATTACAGAATTATTATTGGGTTTCTTCTCCATTTCCTTCCACCTTGACCATTTCTTACTCTTATCATCTCATGACACGTAGGTGTTAGAAAACATCAATTCAACATTATTAGCACAGTGAAGCACTTATTTATAACATTGAAATTATTTCTAGGCCAAAGATGATCATATCCTTGGTTTAAATCCTAATTAAAATATATTAATCTTACTTTCAATGGCTCGAATAAAATCTAGAACGTAACTGAAAAATTTTCTGTTGTTATCTTCTTATGTTACAACTAAATCAATATCCATTTTTGTTAATTAGATTATTTTTTATCTATCATAAGATGAACAACCTTAGGAAAATTTTTATGGAAGAAAATTTCTTTAAAATTTTTCCATTCCATGGAATCATGAATGTTATTCTCTATTTTATTCTTAACCAATGAATACCATCGACCAGCATCACTTTCAAAAGATAGATGGAAATAGTTACCTTTTGAACTTCTGAGAATCCCCTGACTTTAAATATATTCTCTATGGTTTTGATCCATCCATTAGCTACAACTGGGTCTGAAGAACCATAGAATAATGTGGGTGGTTGCCTCATAAAATGATCTACTACAAAAATATTCATATCTGATTTATTGGGATGATCTTGTGCATGGATTCCACCTCCCATTATAGCATGTGTTAAGTGAGAAATCACATAAATAAACATTATAGTTCCAATTCTGACCACCTCATGATGTTGATTTTAAATGTTGTTTTCCTCTAAATGCCTCCCCATTATAGCTTTCATATTTTCTCTATGGAAAAATATTCTAAACGAAAATAGTTTATTTGAAGCACCAAAGAAATCATAAAATTCTATATCATTTATACCAAACCATAAAGTAAAATCCTCTAGAGGAATTTAATTAACACAATCCAAACCACTATTTTTGTCTAAACCATCCTATAATTCCATCTATGATGACTTAATAAAAAAGATTATATAAAAATGATTTACAAATTTTTTTTTACTATATTTCAAAATGAGGATCTTTTTGTGTTTACTGATTTAAATAATTAGTCCATAAATATAACATATCACAACCATAGAAATAAAAAATGCTCACTTCCAACAATATCTATCCCATTCATAAAACAAAAATGTTTTACAAAAACATGGTTTGTTTTTTTGTTTGACCATTATTACATTACCTTCATTACTTCCATTACTCTATTGTCCATTAAATATGGTGGAAGACATTTATAAACATGGTATGAGAAAAAGAACATTAGAAAAGTGAAAAAAATGAATGAAAATCTTTATTCTTGTGAAAACATGGAATCGCAATTAATTATCATTAAACAATTAGAATTTTTTTATAATAATAACATACATACTATTTTCTCAAATTAAAAAATTAACAACAATTCTAGGAAATTAAATTTCTTTTTGGTGACTTAGAACATCATATATATATAACCCTTTCAAAACCCTTTTAATTAGAATAACTATATGGTCGAAAAATAATATTACTATTACTCAGTGACTTTGAGATCTATAATGTGGATCATTCATTCTATAAGCTATATAAGGATCACATGTTAGAAATAATGGGGCTCATCCCTTAATAAAATCTCTAACTTGATCACCCATGTGTAATAATAGGTATTTACCCTTTATATAATCATTATCATGCTCCCGTGTTACATATAAAACTCAGGTACCATTTTATTAATAAAACACATTCATCATAAAACCCTTTTGAATAAAACTTCTAATCCCATAAGAAAGGACTTTTTGTATAAAAATATAACTTTTATTTAAGAACACTGTTTCAACACAAAGATACTCAAAAATGAATAATGGTTTTCTTTTTTCCTTTCATAAATATTATTTATTATAGAGGAATATACATTTAAAGTAAATGTTGTGACTATGGAAAATATTTTTCACCATATGAATCAAAAAGAACAATACTATTTTCATTTTTAAACACTTTTTATATAAAACATGTAAAATTATTCCTTTTGAAAACCATTGAATTAAATTTATTAACATTTTCCATTAAAATAATTTTATAACAAACAAAAAATCTTAATATCCAAGAATTAATACATTTTTTAAAACATTAAATAAAATTAGTAAAGATAAAGTATTGATATTTGATGTAATAGTGGTTGTATATATACCATAAATATGAATCAATGTCTATATTATGATGAATTTTCTCACAGAGTAGAGATTGAGTAGAGATCTCCTACAAATATAATTTTTTTTAAATTAAATAGGTAGATTATGTGTATTTACTATAATGATACATAATTAAGGTAAAAATAACATATTATATACTCAATTTTATTTCTTACATAATCATATCACGAAATATTAATTTAGTAGAATTTTAACCAAAAGAATGGATATTTGGCTAAGAAATTCACTTACCTCGTGTCAGAATCATCTCGTAAGTTCCTTGGAAATCGTAAATAATACAATTATTTTAATTTATACTTGATTTAGAAAACATTCTTGTTTATTAATCCATTTCTATTATTCATTACCATGGTATAATAATTACATAATTATTTATGTTAATGTTTGAGGCTTTGTCGATATTCAGTACATGTGTTGAAAATGAACATAATAAGATGTCAATAGTCCTTGTGGTCATAAGAACATTATCTCCACAATATAAAACATTATATAAATATACTTTATAATAATTATATAATAATTTATTAAAATATTTAATGAAAAACTAAAACACCGTACATGGAGATGGCTGGACGAACATCCGCAGAAACAATATTTTTGTATTTCGTGTTATATTCAAGAATGTAATTAAATTAAAATTATGTTTGTTTATATATATATATATATATATATCATAAAATGATCATCAAAATTTTTATTTTATCCAATTTTGATACTAAAACAATCCTTAATATAATCCATGTGATATGTGAACAAATCACATTATATTGATGTGGTGATAGTCCACACATCCCAAAATGAAGTTATTGTATAACTAAAATATTTAAAGTACTAAAGGTGTGTTTATTATAACATTTTATGAATATTAAGTAGGTTATAATATAAATATTAAAGTATTATTTGATAAAATTAGTTGTTTTAATACATCCCATGAAGGTGGTAATGGAAATGGAACAAAAAAATTATTTACAGAGGTGATTAACAGACAAAACATGGACACCTATTTCATCAATTTCTGTAAGACTAGGTGAAAAATTATATTAATATTATGTATTCTATTAGAAACATGAATCAGAATTATATAAATTATTTTTTATTTATCCTATATCGAAGGACTAATTTGGTTAGGATAAAGTAGAAAAAGAAAATAAATTAAGTGATGTACTATTAGAAATTTACCTCTTGAATATCTAATCCTTGAATGACCCTTGAAGACCATGGATTTTGTATTTTGGTAAGACCATGAAAACATGGAAATAAAAAGAGTGAGTAGAAGAGGATTTTGTAGATATTTGATGAGCTACATGGCATTGTGAGTCTAAATGGGGAGGTGATAGGTGGTATTTATACTTAAGGAGAGGTGGTTTCAAAATTATTATATTCATAATTATTTGATATTTTAAAGTATGAAAATTGAGGTGGAATTAATTTCAAAAAATTCAACATTAAATTAATGTTTTTATTATTTTTTTGGGTCTATCATCAATTGTCCATCCTTTATATTAAATTTTTTAGGTATTTTATGCCTTTTCCCATATAAATTTAACATGTTTCATTTTTTATCTATACACTACTAAATATTTTTATTCCATGGTAACTATTTTATACTGAAAATATTAAATTTACATTAATGACTGATTTTGAACATCTTAACAAAAATAAGGAATCCAAATTTCCCAATTAAATTCACATAATTTGAATTATTATATTTAAAATTTATTCCAGAGATAAAAAAAAGATGGTTTTTAATGTGAAACATTCAAAAGATTGAAATGTTTTTATATCTATTTTCTATTTTATATTGAATAAAATAACCTAAATTAGATTATATTTTTAAAAAATGTTCAATTACACATTAATATAAATTAAAATAATAATATAAATTTTTAAATAAATAGGCAAAAAATAGTTATAAATTTAAATTCTGTATTTTTCAATATTCATTAAAAATGTATATTATTATAAAAATAAAAAACATTTATTCAATGTAATGTATTATTTCTTAAATGATTATAACAAGTCTATTTTTTTAATATATAACTAATAAAAAAATTTAAAAAATATTCAAAATTGTTTCTCCATCAAATGATGATAAAATTCCTTTTTTGAAAAATCGATCATTTATACGTAAAATTGATATTTTTATATAATGACATGAAAACACAGCTAATGATTTAAAAAAATTATATTAAATAAATTATATTTATATTTTATTAATATAATCGAATATTTGTGATTTATTATTTTATAAAGATAGCTATTCTCATTTAAATATATTTTCACAATAACGCATCCATTGTATTTAATTAGTTTTTATTTTCTTTTATAAATAATTTTGTAACCTATTAATCCGTATAAAAAATGTGTAAACCCTAATTTAATAATTCAATTAATATTTTTCATTACTTCCATCCCAACAGCTTTGTTAAAATTGGTTCATTATTATAAATATTTTTAGTTGTTATTTTAAGCTCTATGTGGCGTATCATGTACACTATCAAACATGGTGTTTCATTCTTAAAACATTGGATTCTACATACATAGTTGGAATCAATGAAAATTTTAAAAACCAAGAAAACACTTGATATTTAAAAATCATTGATTATATTATAATTATAACCATAATTTGAGTTTTAGGTGATTTTATTTCAGGGGAGTCATTATATTAGAAACCATTGGAGAATTCCATAGACTGTTTTCATTTTACTTATTTCGGTCTATTATTTTGTAGGGTAATGTTTGGATGTAATAATTTTCATAGATTAATTTACAATATTTTTTTATTTGAAATTATCTTTAATAATTTTTTCATTCACTAATTGAAAATAATCCTATATAATTATTATACATCAAATTAGATAGTCAAATCAATCAATGATGAATAAATTGTAAGAGAAAAATTTAAATAAGGGGGGTTGGAAATGTAATTCTCAAGCATATATATATATATTATTTTTTAATTAATGATGTTATATAAATATTTTACAAGAATCCACATTAAATAAGATAGTTTAATAGATTTATAACTTTATAAATTAATAATTGTTATGTAAACTAATTCGTAGTTTTTTATACATGATTTTATGGGTCACATGTTAAAAATTTAATTGGAATTAATTTTTCTAAAGTGAAAGTAATTATATATATAAATATAAAATATAATTTTTTTTAATAATATATATATATATATATAAATATATCTCTATGTTTGTGTGTCTCTTATGCCATTAATTATACGAATATCATATATATTTATAAATTATTATATATAACATGAAAAAAGAATATATATATATTCTTCATGGACTACATATGTAAAATGAAAATATATTTTTATATATAAATATATAATTTTTTGTATATGGTGATGGGTAATATATTTATATATATAAAAGGCTATTCATAAGGGCATAAATTAAAAAGGATAAAAATTATTTTAGACTCAAAATTATTTGAAAATAACAATATATGTATATATATACACACACGTAATCAGTTGAATATTTAGTTAAAAATAATCATATGTGTTTGTGTGTGTTTTATGTAATGAGTAAAAGAAAACATTTAAAAAAATATTCATTTATATATAAATATATTTTTTTTGTGTTGTAAAAATGAGAAAAAATAATATAAAAACATATATGTGTGTGTTTTTATGTGTGTGATTCTTATAAATTTAAAAAATAATATATATATTTCTTACATGGGTGGGGATAGGGTTAAATAATTACCAATATAATGAAAATGTAATAAATAAAAAATTTAAAAATAAAATGTGGGTATTTACATGGTGGGGAAGTAATAGTATCAGACAAAGCCAGAATTATTAGGAAGTATTCTAATATTGTTGAGGAAAAAAATATATTAAATAAATTAACAAAATATTAAATTAAATGATATAATAAACAAGTGGTCTTATAATAGGGTATATTCTTCTTCTATGAACTCATAAAAACTATAAGACATTAAGTTTATTTCACTTGAATTATGAATAATTTCTTGTTATGGAGAGGAATAGAGAGAATAAGAACATTTCCGACCAAGAAATAAGTTCACTAAGGTATTCGTATGCATATTCTAGTATATTCAATTATAATATTTAATGTTTTTAGAATTATTTTTAAAAATATATGCTTTAAAATGATGAATAACACCTTTTAATCGTCCTCATAACGATTTGAATTAAAATTTATTTTGTATGGAGAGAATTATTATTTTGGGATTTTATTTTTATGAATGAAATATGTTTAATTTTATATAATTATTAAATAGAAAAAATTATCTCAAAATTCGCAAACCAAATTTCTCAAATTCCACTTTTATATATATTTAATTCTAAAAATATGTTTTTTTAAACAACTATCATTTTATGTGGAAGGGTTTTCATGAAAATGATTTTAAGAGCTTTAAAATTATCAATTTAAAAATGGATAATTTTATCTAATTGTTATGGTTATTATATATGTTTAAATTATTATATCACCATGAAATATATTAATAAGACCAATGATCATTATTTTTCTGGAAAGTATTACTCACATTAAAAAAAATATTTTTGTGTATTTATTTTTAGGAAGAATAAATATATATATACACACACACACACAGATATATATATATATATATATATATATGTTTTTATAATAATTTTCAATACATATTTAAATAAATAATAATTTAAAATAAATATAGTTTTGATGAAAACCCCATTGAAAAAGTTTTACTCTATTAATATTTTTAGTGAAATTGGCATTCAATCTTTGTTAATAGACAATTAGTGGGGATAAAACCCAATACATAAAGAAATTTATACACCATGTATCAAGATGGCCCTATATAGACATCGATTTTCAATCTGGACAAATGACATCATTTAAATTATTTCGACATGTTCTCTAATAATCAGTAAAATTCTATTTTATTTTTACTTATAAAAATATCAAATTTTATTTATTAAAATACATTATATTGAAATAAATGTATTTAATAATATGATAACAATATTTTAATAGAGTTCTAAATTATTTCAAAGGAGTAATATGTCATCATATGATATTAAGACCAATTAATTATTATTATTCATACCATAATTTAAAAAAGGTTTTCATATGGATATTTTCAGAGCATAAATAGTTTTGGAGTTGGGTCGTGATTTTTTGTTTTATTCATTGTTGATTCAAAGATGTATTAGATGTATATAGATTTAAAAAAAAAATTCCAATGACATAAATTTTGATTAAATGTTTCCATATCCTCTAATACTCTATAATTAATTGATCTGTGGAAATATGAGTACTACATAATTTTTTAGTGTTGTTTAAGATTAAATTTCTAAAAAATAGTTTACTGTTTATTATTGAAATATCTTAGAGATAATGTCTGCATATTAACAAAAAAACCATTTAAGATTCATCTTGTAATAGTATTATTCTATTTGTTCATATAAAGTTCAATAATAATGGATAACATCATGTCATTAGTAATATTTGATGCAATTTTTTATGAGATGTTAAAATAGAATATAAGGAATGTGTATTGAAAATACAATTAGATGTGGATCTCTAGAATCAATACCAATGAAGTAATAAAGTTATATTTGGAATTGTTAACCTATTAGATATTTTCCTTAATTTTTGCAATAACATATATTCCACATAATCTCAAATCATGTTGAATAAATTATTCTAGTAATCCATCAATGCCATGATTATTTTTAATACTAAAAAATGTATGTTCTTTATGAAATTATATTTTTTATGGAATAACACTACAATAATTTTTTGAAATTGGATGTAAACAAAAATGATCTAATTGAAAATTTAATTCTTTTTGTAATCTGTGAGGGGATAATCCTATATATGAGAGGCATAAATATCCCAAATAAGAGGATATGAAATGTGTGCAATACCCTTCACTCCCACTTGTTTTATATATTAGTTCAGGTTCCATCTTCATATTTCTTGATGAGATTTCAAACATAATTTTCATCTAAAATATTAAACAAAAATAGGATAATTTTTTTACCCCCATGAAATTTAAGATCATAAGGTCATTATGTATCCCAAATCTCTTATTTATAATGAATCTAATTAAAGTACATAAACTTATACGAAATTTTTTCCATAACAAGTTGATAAAATTGACATTTTAGTGTTTTATTGAGATCTTGATCTTAATCATTGACCGTGGTAAATTATAATATCTGAATTATGAGTATATTTTACAGTAAATAGGAGTTATGTTTTCTATATCCACACTTTTTAATCCTTGACCATCAATTTCATTCTAGTTGTTATTGTAAACTGTGATGATTATGTTAGAAAAATAAAATTATGGTCGATGTCTAAAAGGTTTTAGAATTCAAATATATCATTTGGATCTAGATGGATTAAATGTTTATATAGAATTAGGGGATTATAAGAAAATATTCAATATATTTTTGAGATATGGGTATTTTCTATGTTGTTAATTATATTAATCTTTTTCAAAGTTAACTATCTATCATAGTACATTTTCCCCTGCTATGTTTTTATTTTTCTAACCATGTAATGTTATCACTACAAAACCCAAAATTATATAGTTCCATATTATTCCATATAGAAATTGAAATTTCTTATATATTTCACTATAAATATGATATAACTAACAATTTCCATGAAGTTTGTAATGTTATTGAATTTACAAACTACTAAATATTACAATGAACATAATATTATTGTAGAGAATAAATGATATACATTATTCCATCCATTAATACAACTCTTTTAATATAGAAATTTTTTATTTTGAATACAGTTTTTAAAGGATGATTTTTATGATGGTTTGAAACAAATAATCAATAATAACTAGTTCATTATTATTTTACCAAATTATCCTTATTTATTGTTATGGTATAATCTTAAAGAATTTTCACAGAGTAAATATTCCAAGATTAATACGTAATATGTGATGACTGGTTCATAATTTATAATACAACTATAAAAGATATATTATAGTTATATTATTCCATTAAATGGAATATAAAAATTTACAGGTATCTTTTCCTATATATTGTAACACCCCTTGATTTTAGGAATTTCTTTTTAAAATATATTTAATTTCTTTTGTACATATCACTACACACATCCAAATGATTTACAAAATGAAATATATTATTTGTATAATTATATAAAATGTAAATTATTTATTTGTTATTAAACATAGTGGTATGAATAGGAATAATAAAATTTCAAATACAAAGTATAACGATATTATATAATGAATACATATTGATAAAAAAGTAATTATTTATTTTGTATCATCATTATTACTTACTATGACCAATTAAAAGATGTAATTTTTGAAGAATTAGAAAAAATATTTAAATGAATTAAAATAATTTTTCGAATCATCATTTCAAAATTAAATTAGGTTGATTTCTTTCTGTTTTTTATGTAAAGAATATGTTTTTATTAGGTAGTGAAAAATTGTTAGTTCTTTTCCAAAATTCTGTTTCATTTAAATAATATAAGTGGCGAAATTTGATTTTGATTTATTTTTAAAATGTTAATCTATTCCAATAATAATATAATTAATACCATATGGACTATTTGAATCATTTTCATATTTAGTTAGTATTTAAAATCTTTTAAAACACCTAATTATTTCACTTTGTAAAATAGATTTTTTTGTCACGTCTACAAGTTTACATTCTAATTTAATTATCCCAAATTAATGAATGTAATTTTAAAAAATAAATCAACCATAATTTATAATAATATCTAACAATTTAAACTTTCTTTTAGACATTAAGATATTGTAAAATCTATAAAAATTAGTTACCACGGGTAACGTAAAAATGGGATTATTTAGAGTTAAACGTAATATAGAAGGGTTATAAATGACCAAAAAGATCTATAGTTAATATTTAATGGTAATATTTAGAATTTATGTTATATTTAGTCAAAAAATAGATTTTGGAGTCTTTTAGAATGACCAAACGTGATTTTAATTCTTTTATTTCAAAAATTCCATGTGTGTCGTCTTCCCACTTATAAATGGCCACCCACTCTTTTCCCAATTATAAAATTAAAATACATATTGGGTTGAAAGATACATAAAATTATATATTACATTGTTCCCATAAATAATTATACAATTATTTTATTGTTCTTAAATCCAACATATTATGTAATTTGGTGCAAGGCAAAAGAAGTTGTTCGAAAAAGATGTAACGTGCTTAACTGGCCATTTTATTTTATTTTTTCTTATACCTCCTTCAAGTATCATTAAAAAAATATGACACAATAACCTCATTATCATACATATAAATAAATGTTAATATGTACTATTGATGAACTAAAATCATTTCTTCCTCCCACAAATGGGATATGAAACCATTGATCATGTGTATAGTTCACTACCGCATCACAAATAGAAAAAAATTTAATTTCTATCACAATTGTTCAAGGATAGATATAATGATGTATATAATATTTATATATTAAAATTTGGATATAATATTACATAATAAAATATAATATCACATATACCTTCATAATTTAAATTCCATTGAGAATAAAATAGCATATTTCCTCTCTATAGAAAATTACTACCATGTGTAGTGGTATGCCACATTTTCTAGTAAACCATTTCAAATTAGATATTAATGATAAAATTATTAAATATACGATAAATAAATTACATAAAATATATTTTTTAATATTAATATATTATTTATATTTCATTTATTTTATCTATTAAAATATATAACCAATATTCATGATTATGTATGAACTACCATTTCATTGAACGATGTATTTAATTTTATATGTTTTTATAAAATATATTAATATAATGATATATATGATGGAATATATTATATTTATATAATTTTTAATATTTGGGATATGATGAATCCATGATCAACGTATATAGATAAAAAATACCCAATGAAAATATAGTTCATTATTATATGTGTAATAATATTATATTTATCATTTATAAAGTTATAGTTATTAAAAATGAACTTGAGTCATAATGTATATGATTATTTTCTCATGTTTCCTTCAATGATACTTATGATATCATATGAGAATGTCTCTATTATTATGTGTATATACTTGTATTTGACACATTTTATAATTACAATCCATGTTTTAATGTTATTTATGGTTTTATTTTACCGTACTCCATATTTTTCATTATGATTCTATAACGTCCCATATATTTATATTGGTAAGAATCATTTTATTTGGGATTGAATTCTTTGAAATGACCCTTATAAAGTTACTCAGTGGAGTCATGGAGGTCACGAGGGTGTATTAAGATTTTTCGTATCCTAGAACTACAAGATTATGGATAATAATCTAGGCTGCATGGTTAATAGAAACCGTGCATCATAGCCAACACAGTCTCTACTAACTGTTTGGAAAAAATGAGGATCAGTGATAGTCATACTTCTTGTATAAAACCAATCGAATCCAAGTGCATTACTATGAAAAAAATTAGAGAGTTTGAAAGTGTTTTTTCATAGTATATGCACTGTTATGGATATAGTGTTCCTTAAACATGTGGGGACTCTCTTTGGTTAGTGGTCGGAGAAACATTAGTGCATATTTTTGAAAAACCATATATCCAAACCATGTGCACCCTATTTTTATGGTGAAAATTTATTTCCCCGCTCATTAATCGATCTACCGCTTTTTTATAAATACACTCTTCATTCTCAAGGATGAATTTCTACCATCTCGTTGAATATCTCTCCATCAATCAAAATCTATTCATTAAGTTATCTTCTCGATACGACATCCAAATTAAACATTGTCAAAATCATTGGAATCATTGGTGTTCGATATAAAAACATCTCCCTTCCAATTTTTTTATCATTGAATCAATTTTACTATTTATATGCAAGTGATTTCCCCTATTTTTTGGGTGATAGGCAATTTCAATAATTCTATAAACCTAATTTAAATTTTACTCCATCCTCACACGAGGAGTCATCAAAGACCCTATGGTAGTCAGTTTCATCATTTCCCTCCAGTGTTTCGGAGTTTTTGTAGCATTTACAATGTACCTTAGGTTTACCTTTTCCATCAATCTATTTTTAATTTATTCAATTATATTTAATTGATCCAATCACCTTTATATGCATATTTGTATCTTAATTACATGATTAGAGGATGTTGGCCTCATTTATTGTAACACCCTAGGTAAATAAAGAATATGACATTTTCATATTTATCCATATTTTTGAATAAAATATTAATATTACTTTAATGGGAATTTTATGCTCGAGGGCGTACCGAATATGCAACAACGAGTTTCTTGGAAATCTTTCGTTGCACTCTAATAATAAAATAATAGTATTTTAAATGGTAGTTAACGCCTAGCCGTTGTAATGGAGGGAATGAATAGAACTAACTACAAAATGATTATATATGTTTGTCAAATATTTTTACTTTTTACAATAAATGTTAGAGGATTAAAAATGCGAATGAATCCAATTTTAAGCGTAAACATTCTAATATTCTTTAAAAAGACGATTAACCGCCTTTTGATGGCGAACCTCTTTTCAATCCACTTTTGACAATTTTTTGTGTTATATTTGGAAAAATAAAATTCTTCTTTAGAATCGGGACCTCAAAATTTACTTTCTGTAAATTTTTGTATTTTTTCGATAGAGTTCATTTTTAATGAATAGTGAAAAATGTTGTATTTTAATTCAAAACCACTTTTTAATCTAATTTATTTATATGATTATATTATCTTTTGAATTTTTTTAAAGTGAAGTTAGAATATATTTTTACCATTTAACCCAATAGTGGTCATTGGAATTAATTTTACTTTGAAATTGGACTTAAACTAGTTTCAGTCTTTTAATAGATATTGATTCTTAAAAACACGCCATATGTTTTGACAACAGGAATTAATTATTAAATTAATTAATGCAGCTTATATGTATTGAATTTTATTAAATAGACATCATTTTTGAATTTGGAATATCAAATTTAGCTAAGGGTGAATTTTTGGTATTTTTCTGAAAAACATCAATTTTTGATGAATAGTGAAACCACTAAGTGGTAGTTTAAAAACTAATTTTTCGTTTAAATTAATCTTCACCAATTATGTTATTTTAATTTCAAAAATTCTACATAAATGGTTTTCATTAGGATTTAAAATTTTGTTCAATGGGATTAAAATAATTTTTTGGTGAATAGTAACTTTTAAGTTTTTAATCGCGATTAGAGGTAATTTGTGTATTTTAAGGTAAAAATAATGCTTTAATAATAATAAATGACCTAGACACATGTGATACCTTCATTGGATGTGTCATGGACGACCAATAAAACCCATGGGATAACTTTGGGACCCCATGGAGCCACTTTGGTTGGAAAATGACATAAATAACTTTTTATTTAAAGTTAAAATAAATATGTCACAAGCATGAGTTGTTTTACTAAAACAATTTTTAAATGGGGTAATACAAGTCATATTTTTAACTATAAATATTCATTATAAAGATAAAAATATTTCCTCCATCATGATAGTTGTTTCATAAGTTTTATAAATTAAATAAATTAAATTATTTATGACATCATGATGATGCAACGATTACCTCATTAATAAAGGATTTAAATAAAATGAAAATATAATGTTAAAACTATAACTTACACTTGTCAAAAACATACTGGATAAGTATATTTATAACCCTTACCACCTAAGTTTCTAAATAAATCAATGTGGGACCTTTAAAATCCGAAGCTGATTTGAAAATAAAGTAACATGTTGTAACTATCCAAGAGTGCCCCTCCTCTACTCTTATAAAAGGCCCCCACCTCTACCAACTTACCCACACCTATAAAGCCATTGGATCGGCCAAACCCTGCTAATTTTGTCTCTCCACATCTCTCTATTACTCCTAGAAGCCTCACATTGGGTATAAGTCTTCCCAAGGAAGACTTTGAGCTCAAATCAAAGAGAGATACCCGATTTTAAGGTAATGTCTTCACTTGTGTTCTTTTGTTTTATTTTGCTTCTCCAACCCCCTAAACTATTTTTATTAATTTCTATTGTAACCACTCTAGTATCTTCAATATACTAGGATGTTTTTATAAGAATTAATAGATCTACACTTACACACACATACATCTAATGGTCAAAGAACGTATTGTTTCTGTTGATGGTGAATTTCTGTCTCACGAAACGATGATTGTTCAATATTCTTTTAACACCCTCAAAGGTGTACATTACGATGTCACTATATTTATATATGATATATAATATGTTTATGTTTTACTTAAGAATCTTTATTTTTAATTTATGTCATACCTTTATGGTTTACATTATGGTTAAACGCGATATCTTCATTTTAGGAAGTGCGGACTACCGCCCCCTCAAAGTGATTTGATTCGTTAATACCATATGTCGTACGTATAAAGGATATATTTAATGATATTATAAATGATAAAATAATGGATTTATAATACTATTTGGTATCATTATGTTTTAATTCTATTAAATAAGAAATATAAATGGAAGTAGCGTTCATGCGTACGTACGGCTTACCCTCTCCATGAACAGTGTATCTAATTTCTTACCTCTAAATGGTATGTAATATTATAAATTCATGTATATAATGGTTATATATGATATATATGATATCTAAATAATGAATATAATTCTGGATATAATATATATTTTACCACATGAACAAATTGTATTTATAAAGAGTTTATTTTTGACTCAAGTAGTAATGATCTACAAAACGACCATTATTAACTTAAATAATTAAATAGGGTTCATAGAATGGTAGTCAGTGATAAAAAAGTAATAATGAACTTGAAAGAGGTTCTTATGAATGTATAAATTAACTCATGTTTATTATTCAGGAGGTTAAAGAACAATCGAGTCAAGTCGGACCCGAGGTAAGGGATCCCACCTCTCTATTTTTTTCAAGTACTCTCTTTTATGTCATTTATTTTATGCTCCATGTTATAATGTTGGAGGATGTTATTTTAAATTCCTATTTATTTAATTTTTATGATAATGTTATGAGAGACCCTATTTGATCTCATAAATCCATTTTTGGATGTTTTATGTGGTGCCGTTAGGCTGCCGAATTTTCATAAGGGGATTTTCATCTCACTTTTTTATTCATGTGAGATTCATGCTACATTAGCCACTATTTACTTTTTTGTGGTGTATGTACTGGCCATTATTTTACTATTTTTATAATATAATCTCATTTAAGGGTAGTTACATCTTCATTGTATGACCCTTCTTTCATGGGGTGTACGTTTCGAAAGTTGTCCAAATCAGTAAGGGAACCTTTCACACTCTTCTTTTTAGAAGACTTCTTTTGTTATGTATTTTAATTTACATATTTTAATGTTGGGATATGTTCTTATATATCCTTGTTGATGTAAATTTTATTTCTTTATGAGATACCATTTTCCCTCTCATCAACTAATTTTCTGAATTTTAAAGTGACGTCGTTAGGCTGTCGAATTTTTACCAAGGGAACTTCTTATCCCAAGTTCGATTTCCTTGGGTTTAACATGAAGTTATTGAATATGTCATCCTTTGAATATGCATGAATGACCTCTTATTTTATTACACATAATATTCCCTTATATTGGGTGTATTTATATTTTTCACACATAATTATGAGGTTGATTTATCCTTAATTTAAGGATACCTTCTTTATAATGGATTTCATCTCATTTTACATTTATATTGAGACTTCATTGTTGTTATGCACATGTTCACTCTTATATGGTGTATATAATGTCCTTTGGTATATTAAATCATTAATCTCTTTATTCTCATGATATTATAAAGTTCTGATTAAATGTTATTCCTCAATTATTGTATTCAAGTGTCTCTCATTTTTTTAAAACCCTTTAACTAGAATATGATTTTAAATGTTTTAATGATTTATTCTTATAAATATTTCTCATTAATATCCATGTTTTTAAAATGGTTTTAAGGATTTATTTATATGTATATTAATGGTTTAAAATGTTAAAATCTTCAAAGAGGTATGGGACACTTTGATTCCAAAAAATCTCTTTATTAAACGGTTTAAATGGTTATGAAAATGGTTTTTAGAATGGATTCATTATTTTAGAATGTCATATTGTTATTTCAATGTGGGAATGTTATCTTTCCTTTATTCTTAAGTTATATTCTATGATTATGTTATGGTACTTGGGAATTGTATATGAAGACGGGTGTTTCCGTGATAAACTAAGGGTGGGTGAGCCCGATATAGCTCTCCAATGCATTGGGTAACGCGAAAGAGTTAAACGATAAGGTTTTCCGAAGAGATTTAGGGAATATACTCTGATGGGTATTCCAAACGTATCCAAGAGGGTTACTCCCTACATAATAATATTATGAATTCCTCAAGATACCCTTATGCCTTATGATTTCTATTATTTATTCATGATTTGATGAGGTATGTTAAAATGCTTATGTTTTATGAGTAAAGTATGATTTCATACATGGACTAATGTTTTCTTTTCATACTTTTATATACCTTACTGTGCTTTTTATGCACATCCCATTTTTTTGAAATGTTTTTCACAGGTCAAGGGAAAGGTGCATGTTATGATGATAGTGTCATGGAAGTGTCAAGAAAGAATCCATGTTTTATTTTATATATGTTTCCTTTTATGGGGGAAAATTAATAATATCTTTTATGTAACCACTTTGTTTAAATGTTGAATGTAATGCAAGTTTTAAATCTAATTCTCTAAAACTCTAAACCTAAAAATATCCTCAATTTGTAATCTGGTAATAACTCAAGATTAAGTAAGGTTTTAGGCTGGGGCCTTATAGTTGGTATCAGAGGTCGGTTTAGATAACATTAGAGGATAGAGTGTTGTTTAAGAGAAAGTGACATGTTGTGTATAACAACAATGGTTAGTATATTAGATGGAGTCATTGTTTTCTTTGAAATTTAGAATGAGTTTGAGATAACTTTGATAAGTATATCTTGGTGTTCATATTCCTCTTTTTTATTTGATGATTTTTCTGATATACTCACACTAACCTTTTTGGATTTTGTAAATGGTTGGATCTAGCAGGCACCAAAGTAATAGTGGATTTGAAGAAAAATGTGATGGAATTATGAAAGAACAACTGAATGATATGGGTGCTGTAATGGGAAATCTGGTGGTTATCCTCAACCAACTATCTGGAGTCATGATTGACCACCTGAACCTTAGTGATTTTTATAAGGCATCGTATATGCGAGAAAAAAATCCCTACAGAAGTTCAGGTAATAATCATAAAGGTAAGTATGTTCAAAAACCTATGTGTCAAATATGTGGAAAGAAACATATATGAAAATGTTTCAAAGGGATAGAAAGATTCTATAGATGTGTAAATGAAGGTCATAAAGCAAGAACCTGCCATGGAAAAAGGAAGCATCTAGTTGACTCTAGGAATAGGAAAGAAGTTCTTTCTGAAGGATCAATTGAATGACTTAAATGTGGTGTGCATGGTCATTTTGAAAACACATGTCCTACAAAGATTTTTCGGGAATGGGGTCACCATGATCGTAAAAATATTCATTTAACAATACCTAATGCCATTCTGATTGAGGATGAAAAAACTAACAATGAAGAATGAAAGGTATGGATTATTTCTTAACATATGTTTTCCTATTATTGTAATATTAGGATATGATTCATGATTTTGTTTGTAGGAAAGAAGTATTTCAGAATAAGTTGAAAATTAATGGCTAATGGATCATGAATAATTTTGAATGAGTAAGAAGTCATCATATAAGGGATTCAAGAGTTATGGTAGATTTTTGGATGGTGAAATTCTTAGATGTATTAAGTCTCTTTTGATGATGTGGTTACATTAGAATACTTTTTATAGTAACCCTAATGTTTGATATATGAAAATTTTATTCAAGGAATAATTATCCTTTCTTTTGTGGATATAGTTATAAAGAACCATTTGGGTTTATATGATCCTTGAATTTGAGCCAATTACTGGTTACTACATTTTGGGTTGCAAAATGGAAGATATCAGATAACCTTTGTTGTTAAAATATGTTATGGTTATTTTTTAAGAATTTATCTCTTTTTGAAGAATGTTATAAAATTATATAGTTTTCAAAAAGGGACAACACGCAGACCGTGTGACAACCCAACACGTCGGACGAAGCTGTGGGAATCGAACCCACAACCAAAGTGCAACTGGTATTTATCACATACCACTGGACTACGTGAAGTCCCTGGTTAGTTTGAATGATTCTTTTTAGTTAGATGATTTTATGAATTAAGAGTAAGTTGATTTTTGGTTATCAATGTAAATGATTAGCCTATCATTAAGGATATGTGATTAGGTTAATTACTTTTCAGTATGAGACTGTAAGAGTAACTAATGTTATTTTGGAGAAAAATGATAAAATTTATCTTAGGGGACTATGTGATTAAATCCTTCAGAGAATTTGGTTTCAATATTAGTTTGGTTTACTTTGTAGAATTTTATGGATAGATGTTTATTGAATGGACTTTGTTGAACTTTGGGTTGTGTTTGACAAATTTTGGATATAAAGAATAGATTTTTTTATATA
This sequence comes from Viscum album, assembly GCA_963277665.1. Lineage (NCBI taxonomy): Eukaryota > Viridiplantae > Streptophyta > Magnoliopsida > Santalales > Viscaceae > Viscum > Viscum album. The sequence continues at coordinate 2,128,065,508 of OY728150.1, read as the reverse complement.
ACGGATCATCATTTTCGGGTATTATCTGATCTCATAATAACCTTTTTGGTTATAGTTTTGGGTAATGTTTAAATACATGGGAAGTATATAGTTCTCTTTTGTGGATTAGGTGATTCTCTAGAAGTTGATTATATCTCTCTTAATGTGAACAAGTCATCTCAAATACTCTTTTTTTGGAGAAAATATGAGTTGGTGTAAGAAATATAGTAAAAGTTGAAAGTCAACATGACAATTAAGTATGCTTCCTTATGTTTTAGTTAAGATCATAAGTAAATTCCTCAATGAAAAGTAACAAAAAATAAAAATATTGTCTGTTAATTTTTTCCTACTGGGGAATCAGATACCATTTAACCCTTCAAAAGTTTGTGATTTTCTTGTTGTTAACATTCTCCTAGACATGTTTACTATCACTCTCCATCAAAACATGATCCCTTTTTTCCTCCATATCCATATTTTCATACTTGGAATCCTAGTATGGGTTAACTCGGGTGACATTTTTTACTTCTCTCCAATTCTTTTAAAGTGATAGTTTTACTGACTCTTGTTCCGATGTGGGATTCTCAATGAAGCTTCCACGCCCAATTTTAAAATTGCGAGGACACAATTCTCAAAATGGGGGAAGGATGTAACACCCCAGGTAAATAAAGAATATGAAATTTTCATATTTATCCATATTTTTGAATAAAATATTAATATTACTTTAAAGGGAATGCTATGCTCGAGGGCGTACCCAATACGCAACAACGAGTTTCTTTGAAATCTTACGTTGCACTCTAATAATAAAATAATATTATCTTAAATGGTAGTTAACGCTTAGCCATTGTAATGGCGGGAATGAAAAGAACTAACTACAAAATGATTATATATTTTTGTCAAATATTTTTACTTTTTAAAATTAATGTTAGAGGATAAAAAATGCGATTGAATCCAATTTTAAGTGTAAACATTCTAATATTCTTTAATAGGTCGATTAACCGCCTTTTGATGGAAAACCTCTTATAAATCCACTTTTTTACAATTTTATGTGTTATATTTGAAAAAATAAACTTCTTATTTAGAATCCGGAACTCAAAATTTACTTTGTGTAAATTTTTGGTATTTTTCCGATTAAGTTCATTTTTAATGAATAGTGAAAAATGTTGTATTTTAATTCAAAACCTCTTTTTAATCTAATTTATTTATATGATTAGATTATCATTTGAATTTTTTTTAAATGAAATTAGAATATATATTTACCATTTAACCAATAGTGGTCATTGGAATTAATTTCACTTTGAAATTGGACTTAAACTAGTGGCAGTCTTTTAATAGATATTGTTTCTTAAAAACACGCAATTTGTTTTGACAGCGGGAATTAATTATTAAATTAATTAAATAAACTTATATGTTTTGAATTTTTTAAAATATACATCATTTTTGAATTCGGAATATCAAATTTAGCTTAGGGTGATTTTTTTTGTATTTTTCTGAAAAACATAAATTTTTGATGAATAGTGAAACCACTAAGTGGTAGTTTAAAAACTGATTATTCGTTTAAATGAAACTTCACCACTTCTGTGGTTTGAATTTTGAAAATCTGACATACATGGTTTTCATTAGGATGTAATATGTGGTTCAATGGGATTAAAATATTTTTTTGGTGAATAGTAACTTTTATGTTTTTAATCGCGATTAGAGGTAATTAGTGTATTTTAAGGTAAAAATAATGTTTTAATATTATGAATTAACCTAGAAACATGTCCTACCCTCATTGGATGGGTAATTGACGACCAAGAAAATCCATGGGTCAACTTTGGGACCCCATGGATCCACTTTGGTTGCAAAATGACATAAATAACTTTTTATTTAAAGTTAAAATAAAAATGTCACAAGCGTGAGTTGTTTTACTAAAACTATTTTTAAATGGGGTTATACATGTCATATTTTTGACTATAAATATTCATTAGAAATATATAAATATTTCCTACATCATGATAGTTGTTTTATAATTTTTAGACATTAAACAAATTAAATTATTTATGACATCATGATGATGCAGCGATTACCTCATTAATAAATGATTTAAACAAAATGAAAAGATAATGTTAAAACTATAACATAAACTTGTCAAAAACCTATGGATGAGTATATTTAAAACCATTACCACCTTAACCTAGAAATACTTCAATGTTGGACCTTTAAAATCCGAAACACATTTGAAAATAATGTAACATTTTGTAACTTTCTAAGAGTGCCCCTCCTATCCTCTTATAAAAGGCCCCCACCTCTACAACCTTACCGACACCTCTAAAGCCTTTGTCTCGGCCAAACCCTGCTCATTTTGTCTCTCAAAATCCCTATATTACTCCTAGAAGCCTCACTTTGTGCAGAAGTCTTCCCAAGGATGCCTTTGAGCTCAAATCAAAGAGAGATACCCGATTTTAAGGTAATGTCTTCACTTGTGTTCTTTTGTTTTATTTTGCTTCTCCAACCCCCTAAACTATTTTTATTCATTTTTTTTGTAACAACTCCAGTATCTTAAATATACTAGGATGTTTTTATAAGTTGTATTAGAGCTACACTTACACACACCTACATCTAATGGTTAATGAACATTCTATTTCTGTGGATGGTGAATTTCTGCCTCACGAAACGATGATTGTTCAATATTATTTTAACACCCTCAAAGGTGGACATTAAGATGTCACTATATTTATATATTATATATAATATGTTTATGTTTTACTTAAGTTTCTGTATTTTCATTTATGTCATACATTTATGATTTCCATTATGGTTAAACGCGATATCTCCATTTTTGGAAGTGTGGACTACCGCCCCTCAAAGTGATTTGATTCGTTAATACCATATGTGGTACGTATAAATGATAGATTTAATGATATTATATATGAGACCATACTGGAATTATAATAATATTATGTATCAATATGTTTTAATTCCATTAAATAATAAATATAAATGGAAGTAGCATTAATGCGTACGTACGACTTACCGTCTCCATGAACGGTGCATCTCATTTCTTACCTCTAAATGTTATATAATATTATAAATGCATATATATAATGGATATATATAATATATATGATATGTAATTAATGAATATAATTCTGGATATAATATATATTTTACCACATGAACAACTTGTAATTATAAAGAGTTTATTTTTGACTCAAGTAGCAATGATCTATAAAATGACCATTATTATCTTAAATAATTACATAGTGTTCATAGAATGGTAGTAAGTGATATAAAATGAATAATGAACATGAAAAATGTTCTTAAGAAAGTATAAATTAACTAATGTTTGTTATTCAGGAGGTTAAAGAACGATCGAGTCAAGTCGGACCTGAGGTAAGGGATCCCACCTCTCTATTTCTTTTCAAGTACTCTCTTTTATGTCATTTCTTTTATGCTCCATATTCTTATGTTGGAAGATGTTATTTTATATTCCTCTTTCGGTAATTTTTATGTTAATGTGATGAGAGACCCTATTTGACCTCATCAATCCATTTTTGGATGTTTTATGTGGCGACATTAGGTTGCCGAATTTTCATAAGGGGATTTTCATCTCACTTTTTTATTCCTGTGAGATTAATGCTACAATGGCAACTATTTCATTTTGTGTGGTGTATGTACTGCCCATTATTTTACTATTTTTATAATATACTCTCATTTATGGTTAGTTAAATCTTCATTGTATGACCCTTCGTTCTAGGGTGTACATTTTGAATGTAGGCCAAATCAGAAATGCAACCTTTCACGCTCCTCTTTTTAAAAGACTTCTATTGTTATGTCTTTTAATTTACATCTTTTTATGTTGGGATATGTTATTCAATATCCTTGTTGATGTAAATTTTATTTCCAAGTGATGAGATACCATTTTCTCTCTCATCAACTAATTTTTTGAATTTTAAATTGACGCCGTTAGGTTATCGAATTTTAACCAAGGGAACTTCTTAACCAAATTTAGATTTCTTTGGGTTTAACATGTAGTTATTGAATATGTCATCCTTTGAATATGTGTGAATGATCTTTTATTGTTTTATAATTAATATTCACTTATATTGGGTGTATTTATATTTGTCACACATAATTATGATATTGATTTATCCTTTATTTAAGGATACCATCTTTATAATGGATTTCAACTCATTTAACATTTATATTGAGACTTAATTGTTGTTATGCACCAGTTCACTCTTATATGGTGTATATACTATCCTTTGGAATATTATATCATTAGTCCCTTTATTCTCATGATATTATAAAGTTCTGATTAAATGTTATTCCCCAATTATTGTATTAAAGTGTCTCTAATTTTGTTAAAAACCCTTTAACTAAAATATCATTTTAAATGTTGTAATGATTTATTCTTATAAATATTTCTCATTAAAAACCATGTTTTCAAAATGGATTTAAGTATTTATTTATATGGATATTAATGGTTTAAAATGTTAAAATCTTCAAAGTGCTATCGGACACTTTGATTCCAAAAAATATCTTTATTAAATGTTTTAAATGGTTTTGAAAATGGTTTTTAGAATGGATTCATTATCTTAGAATGTCATATTGTTATTGAAATGTGGGAATGTTATCATTCCTTTATGCTTATGTTATGTGCTATGATTATGTTATGGTTCTTGGGAATTTTTTATGAATAGGGGTGGTTCCGTGACAAACTAAGGGTGGGTGAGCCAGATATATCTCTCCAATGCATTGGGTAAAGCAAAGGAGTTAAACGTTAAGGTTTCTCCGAAGAGATTTAGGGAACATACTCTAATGGGTATTCCTCATGTAACCAAGAGGGTTAATCCCTACATAATATTGTTATGAATGCCTCAAGTTACCTTTATGCCTTATGATTTCTATGATTTATTCATGATTTGATGAGGTATGTTAAAATTCTTATGTTTTATAAGTAAAATATGATTTCATACATGTACTACTGTTTTTTTTCATAATTTTATATCCCTTAATAAGATTTTTATATTAGTCCCATGTTTTTGAAATGTTTTTCATAGGTTAAGGGAAAGGTGAATGTTATGATGATAGGGTCAAGGAAGTGTCAAAAAATAATCCACGTTTTATTTTAAATATATTTCTGTTGATGGGGAAAAATGAATATTATCTTTTATGTAACCACTTTATTTAAATGTGGAATGTAATGCAAGTTTTATGATCTAATTCTCTAAAACTCTAAACCTGAAAAGGTCCTCAATGTGTAATCTTGTAATAACTCAAGATTAAGTAAGGTTTACGGCTGTGGCCTTATATTTAAGGACAACCATTTTGTGATTTGGCATGAGTTTCCCTATGTTTATTAATTGATTATATACCCAAATCTACATTAAACATTCATCTTTGATCATGAGTTTAATAGCATCTGTTATATAGATTTTTATTTATCCTAAGGCGCCTTTTAATTTCTTGGACCAACATATTAGTAGAATGACCCATGAAGGTAATTTCCCTATTAACAAAGTGACATTGTAAATGACTCTTTGAGACATATAAATTGAATATCCATGATTTTGTAAATTAAATATAATGATTGTTTGAAAAGGCTGATTGATGAAGTATTGATTTTTCTTATATTAGTATTAATTTTTAAATGGAATTAATTTTAATGTGTGGTGGGGCCATGGAGAATAATGCATACTTTAATAAATTCTTATTATGCTCTTTATTCCATGGTTATAATGGGTTAGTAAATTTAAAGAATGAGAATTGATTTCGCATTCCTATTATTATAAATATGATCATGCCTTGATATGGGTTCTAGTATTATGGTGGGTGATCAATTGGTCATGACAGTTTCAAACTCCCTTACATCGGGTGTTGAGCATAACATCTGTCACCACTAATACAATTTAGATGGTTAGAATGCGGTACCACATCTCACATTCTGAGTGTTTCCATTATGGAACAGTCATCATCCCGAGGATTAACCATGATGTATCTCAGTCTTTATGATATTTTGAATGTTTATCATTTTTAAGAGATTATAGGCTGTTTTAAAATGGTTTTAGATGACTCTATTTTCCCTATTGTAGACAACAAACGGTCTTCCTTTTACATCGAAACATTCATCCATAAAAACTTAGTCCATATAGGTGGAGGAATTATATTGATATACTATATATTTTAAATATTTTTATATATTTGAATTATAAACTCATACTGGCCTCCAGGTGAATAATTTATATCCTCCCGGTGTCCTTAAGGATCGTAAGCAGGTGGGTTATTTATTTTCCACTCTTTCTCATTATTTTTATTACATGTTAACTTTTTAAACTTTGATAACTTCATGGATTACATTTGGAAATCATCGGTGGTGGCCTACGAGGATTTTATCGGACAAAATACTTGAGATTCATTTTCTACCTATGTTTATTATTTTTCTATAGAGGTTGATAAGGCGAAGAACCCATCCACATATCACAGACATGAATTCATATAGATGGAGTATATTAGAAGAGAATATACTATATGCTTGACATGAAATTGGATCATCATTTTGTTTTTTAGTTTTTGTATAGGAGGATTACATACAGATTCCCCATATTCCAATTTTTTATATCAGCATTACATGCATCAATTTATTTGAAACAACATATGGATTTTTAGATATTTATTTAGTTATCCATTTATTTATGCTTCCAAACAAATTTATTATAACTCTTATATTAGGCATTCACTATTGTATGTTTATAAATGTATCCATTGTGCCCCTATGATAAGAGGGTATTGTCTCCCCACTGATCTGCCTTTATATTATTCATATTATTTGGAACCCTCCAATGTATGTCGAGGTGCACATGAGGTAAAGTGACCCACTGGCTCAGGGATTAGGTTAAGTGGATCCTCAGTCAGGATGTTACAAAGTGGTATCAGAGGGATATTTATCCATTGTCATACTATTTGGGTATTATAATAGGGTCTATGAGTTTATGGGATAGTCACATATTCTTATTTCTGTACATAGATAATCCATGTATATGGGAAACCCAAATTACATTGGATAGGTAATTGGAGTTGTTTATCATTCCATTGATTGTATATATGACTTCACCATTGGGCGATAAAAAAAACTTATTATATTATTGATATTGGTAGTATTAAAATAATTAATTATTTTACATAGTACTAATGGGAGAGTACATTTCATTACACTGATCATTTGGCTTAATAGGTTTAATGTTCCATGCATTTTTTCATATCAAGGTTGTTTTTGAGAATTCATTTTCCTGTTTCATAATGATTTTTCATGTATTATGTGTTGAAATGTTGTGAAATTATTACAAGGATTAGAAAACATAATTGAATAAAATTATGTATACAATAATCAAATATTGTTTTCAATTTTATGTAAAATAATTCATATTAAGTATTCCATTATGGAAAATTGAGCTATGAACCACTAGTCACATGGGCTCAAACAAGATATGGGATGGGTTAAGTGGATTCCATATATTATTTCCTACGAATTATGGGCCCATTTAGATCCAAAATCGTAGTACACATAATTATACCATTTAACAAAATTTAAATATAAGAAAAAGAACCAATATAATGAAAATATAATTCTTAAAGAAAATGTTACTATAATATACAGGTAAAAAAATGATAGACCCAATCTTGACCTTATTAGTGGGATGTGGGGTATCAATCACATTATTATTGCCTATAATGGTCTTTTTATATAACCAATTCTATGATTTATGGGAACGTATGGGGGTATGATCATATTTATTGTAATGATATGGACCTACAATAGTTTTCTATCTATAATAATTTTGATTACTATAAATATTTTTTGAGGTATGCATTTGGAATTTTAGTTTCATGTTACGACTACATATTCGAGTCATACTCCCTAATGGTGGTGACAACCATGCAAATGATGTGGTAGTCCATGATCCACTAGTGAACCCTCATGTAGTTCTACTTGTGGTACCTCCTCAAATTCCATTTATGGGCACCGATGCCTAGTTTCATGATGTATATCAATATGTGTTGAAGAATATGAAAGTTGTTATTCGTCCTTCCTTGAATATATAGAGTTCAATTTAGATTTATTATATAAACTTCCTCTTAACACTTAAGGGGATAGTATAACGCATGCTACCGAGTCGTAGCTTGGAAATATCCATTATATATTTGATCATCTAGATAAGCCTTTAGAGTAGAGGGTTAAACTCGATACATATATATCGTGAAATTATTCCAAATGGTGGAGGGATGTTATCACCATGGAATATCAACATTGTGATATGGTTTGGGAATATTTATTGGAAATCATAGATGACATATTCTTTCCCTAGAATCTTAAGGACAGTAATGCTATATAATTGATGAACATGTAGTAGGGAGGAATAACAATTAATTAACACTATTCTTGTTTTATTGACCTATAATGGTACACTCATACTCTAGTGGGAGATAATATTATGATCCCAAGAAGATTCTGGGATGGGATGGTATATGCCATTTGATCATGTGTCAATGTATTGAGGTTTTCTAAATTTTTTGAAATCATTACACATGAAGTTATTATAGTGTTGTATTTATGTAAAGAGGAGTTTGTTAGTCAGGGAGGTTTGGAAAATAAATCTATCAGTACTTCCTATTCAAGGTGAAACATTAATTTTCAAGATACATGGATAGGTACCAGTAGTTATTCTAATCATGATAAAAACTTTCTTACATGTCACAAATATGGTAATCGAATCCACATGAATCCTCAATGATTACGAGGTACCATGTAATGAAAAGGTTGTGGAAGGATGGTTCAAATCCAACACTTCTCTATGATTTTGACATCACTTCTTACAGACTAGAGATCTATGCTTACTCCACATCCCAAAATAGTGTCAGTAGTATCATTATAAGATGGTAGTTGGAAAACCATTGGCTGATGAGGATGAGCTGGTAGTTGAAGTAGGGGTTGTTAGACTCAGGTTTCTTAATGCCAGTAGAGTGGTCTTTCTCAAGGAAATAATCACGTGACTCCTTTCTAATGCCATGAAATGTTACATGGAGTACAACCTATTATGACGGGGCAGAGAAACAGACCTTCAACTATTTAAGGTGCTCTTATATTCGCCTTCAATTTAGAATAATCATTATATGAAACAAGAGTTTCTCACTATATTATATATGAAGAAATAAACTATAGTCTAGGCCTTGATATTGATCACCTTTATGGTGTTATGAAGCTGGATACCTTGTTATATATCCCATAAGAGTGAATTCACCATTGTGAATAGTGTCCCCTTTAGATATGTAGATACCTCTTTATATGTAATATTTTAATAATCAGCAGGATGAGATTTATCATAAGCGTAACCCTAGGGAGTGTCGTAACCATGAATTCAGCAAGGCCCATTGTTGGATACCAAGATACCTTGAGTCTAGAATGAAACTCCTTGTCAAAGTTTTCACCCATTGGTACATCTCTTCCAGAGCCTCTACTACCTTCTAGTATCCATGCATTTATGTATTTCATAGAATCACAAAATCTCTACATTACCAAAATTTTATAATGTTATTCTATATTAATCCTCAACGTCTATCTTAGTTTAATGTTCTTAATCCGAGTTTTTTAAATATAGTTTCTAGGGTTTTTACAAAATAACCTCTGATATCAGCTGTAATGCCCACACCCTAGTTACCCAAAGTTAGTGAATTATTACACAACATTTTCATGATCTCAAGGGATCAATTCCCTAATGACCGACCAATTTAGTAGCCTAGGAAGTACTAGATACATGTGTTTTACATTAAATTATGAAATAAAAAACAACAAACTTATGTACCCTTTGAACACATTCATATCCCTTAGATTATCCATGTAGGCCAGTAATAATATACTTTTTCACATATTGGGAAAAATAAAACCAAGAAAGGGGTGTGATGTGTAACACCCCAAGCTTCCACGGTACGTTTCTCCTCGAATAATGCGATAGCGTGTGTTGTACGCAACCTCGAGTTCTAACACACACCACAACTAATTAAACTAGCCGTTGTGAATAGTAATACCTACTTTTTGAAAACATATATATTTTATATTTTAAAATGGACTTCATTTTTGGATTCGGAATATCGAAATTAGTCTAGGGTGAAATTTTGGTACTTTTCGGATAACTTTCATATTTTGATGAATAGTGAAAATTACTAAATTTTAATTAAAAACAACTTTTTTAATCAAAATAATTAATAGTGATAAATTATGAATTTGAGTGGTTTTAAAGTATATTTAGAATATATTTTTACCATTTAATATAATGTTGGTCATTGGAAAAAATTTTACAATTAAACCAAACATAAACAAGTGTCAATCTTTTGATAGTTATTATCTCTTAAAAACACGTTTTTTGTTTTGACAGCGGGAATTAATTTTAAATTAATTTCTGCCACTTATGTGTTTTGAATTTAGAAAAATGGATTCCATAGTTGGAATCAGGATGTTCAAATTGTGTAAATAGGTAACTTTTATTTTTAGACATTTTGAATAATTACTGAGGTAAATATTTTATTTACCATGGTTAAAGGGTAAATCCGGTAAATAAGGGTTAAAAAATAATATTATAATAATACAAAATTACCCTAAAACGTGTCCTAACCTTATTGGTGGACACATACCCGACCATGGGCATCCTTGGGTCAATTTGGGGACCCCTTGGAGCCACTTGTATGTGGTAGGGACACATTATATTAATAAAGTTAAAATAAAAATAAAAATGGCATAAGCTTACATCTTTTAGACGAACAATTTTTATATAGGGTTATACATGTTGGATTTTCAATTATAAATATTAATTAGAAATCTAAAAGGATTTACTACATAATGATGTTTTATTTATAATTTTTAGACATTAAATAATTTATTTTATTTATGACACAATGATGATGCAGTAATTACTAAAATAGTAAAAAATTAACATAATTGATATTCTAAATACCCAAATAAATATAATATGAAACTTTTAATGAATTACACTAATTTTCTAGGATAATATTATATATTAGGATTGATTTAATTGACTTTTTTCGAAGTAATCAATCTGTTATGAGTTTCACAAAAATCAACTATTGAATAGTGTCAAAATTGACATAAAAGAGTTCTTAAAACAAATATTATATTATTAATTGATATTAAATTCCTAAAAATCTAAGGTTCGGCCAAGAGACTTATATTATGATAGGTTAATCATTAATGGACCACTTGGGGGTCGCTTGGATGTATATAGTAAGTTTATTAACCATATTATATAAAAATACAAAGAGACATTGTAAAAGTGAAACTAATTAACTTAGAGTTAATACTTAAAGATAAGGTTAATATAAGTACCCAAACCTGTCTAAATTCTATTGGATGAGTTGTTTTCGACCTATCCCCACCTCATACTTCGAATAGTCAACTTTGGAGCCTTTGGAAACCGAATATGAATTTATTATAAATTAATATTTCTAGATTTTCCCAAAGTGCCCCTCACCCCTCTTATAAAAGGTCACTCCTCCTTCTCTTTTCCTCACACCTCTCAAGCCACTTGGTACGTCCAAACTCTGCCCAACTAAGCTCCCCAAATACCTATCCTCCTACTTGAAGCTTCCCCTTTGGCAGAAAGCATTTCAAGAAGTCCTTTGGTTCCAACCAAAGTGAGTTACCTAGATTAAAGGTAACGATTTCTCTTAAATTATTTTCATTTATTTTGCTTCTCCAACCCCCAAACTCTTTTTATTTCCTTTCTTTTGTAACAACACAAGTATCCAAAATATACTAGGATGTTGTTATAATAAGGATTCAAACTACACATACACACAACTCCATCTAATGGATGATGAACATAATGTTTCTGTGGATGGCAAACTAACGCCTCACGAAACGATGATTGTTCAAATACATCTTACCACCTCTCATGGTGGCCATTATGATGGCACTGTAATTAAATATGATATTAATGATATATATTTTATATATAAGCTTCTGTAATTCCATTTTATTTCATACCATTATTCGTTTCATGTTGTATATACATACGATAATTTCATTTGAGGAAGTGCGGACTACCGCCCCCTTAAAATGATATGACTCGTTCATACCACACATGGAACGTATAAAGGATGGTGTTAATGAACTTAAGTAACATATATAAAATATTATATTATACTGGAATAGTAATATACCTATGTATCATTTGGATTTGATTCTTTTAAAATAAAAATTAAATGGAAGTAGCGTTCGTGCGTACGTACGGACTACCGTCTCCACGAACGCGATGAGATTCATTCTCCATCATATCCATTGAAGTATTATTCTCATTTTAGGGTTAAAAATAATGTTAATATCATTCTGATTATGAATAAGATATAATATATCCATTACAAACATGTCTTACGTAACCTAACATTTAAGAAGAACGAATCGATTATCACACGAAACGACGATAATACTAAGATATTATTAATAAAGCAATGTTAAAAGATCATATATGATATCATATTAATGTATATGATTCTTGTATAATTTAATAACAATTATTTCACCATTATACAGGAGGTTAACCTGTCCCAAAAAAGGAAAAGTACAAGGTAAGGGTTATTTCACAATCTCTTCATTATCCGAGGTTGTTTATACGTAATAATCCACTGGGATCTCTTTATCATCCACATCCATTTTTCTTAAAAACGTATTTCAAAACATTTTTACTATTTACAAGAATATGGGTTTAAGTCATTTATACCCTTGTTTTACTTTTTATAAGAGGTTTATAAATGAATCTTTCCGTCGTTTTCAAAACAAGGTCCTTTTTAACCTTTTCGACAAAATTAAGGTAAGAATGTTTTTTTAACTTATACGGCGGGTGCGGTTATTTTCCACCGTTATAAAATACTCAATGCTTTCCTTAAAAGCTTATAAGAATATTTTCAAGAAAATGTTTTATTTTATATGGCTCTTAAATGATTTCAAAAATAGAAAGAGATATTTCTCTAAAAAGTGTTTTGATTTCATCTATGTCAACATCCTTTGATGGATTTTATGCTTATTTGAAGTTGATTTATTATGATACAGAACATCTATATTGTATTGAAGGTTTTGTGATATGTTTGACTGTGGATGTGCTATTTTTATACCATTCATAGTTTATGGTGAAATTATTGACATTTCATATGCTAGTTTTAATACAAATGTTTATGTTATGTTTAAACCTTTTCATATGGGAATGCATTGGACTTAATATGTGATGGGTGGAGCCCGCTATAGCTCCTCAATGCATCGGTAGGTCTCATGAGACAAACTAGTGTCTTGGCAAAAGGCCTTGACAAAATATTATTTGTAGTTTTGGCACGAGGCCTTGGCTATGTGGTTATGATAGTCTGGCATTATGCATTCCAACATTATGAAAGTGGTTATTGATTTTTTGCATGTGATTATTCGATTAGTAGAATATCCATGTGAATAAGTAAATGGCATTATTTCATTTTATTTATGCCATTCCATGTTGAAAGTTCATGTTTAAAAGGCTTATGTTTTAGTTATACATTGCCTTAAATATTTATTCTTATTTGTGAAAGTTTCCGCTATATTGTTATCCTTACTGGGCATTTGAGCTCACCCCTTTTCTATGTTTTTATTTTCCCAGGATGTGAAGAAGTAAGTTATGAATGACATGCAGGGATAGTATGTGGGGATATGAGTGTGAAATATGAAGACCATGTTGTTGTAGTACTTGTTTTTACTCTGAAATGTAATGTAAAACTTTATGAATATATCTAGTGTTTCCAAGGCTACTAAACTAATCGATCTTTCGAGTTTTGATCTTTCTTGTGATCATGCCAATGTTATGTAAGTAATGCACCGACTCTGGGTAACTGGGGTCGGGGCGTTACAGTTGGTATCAGAGGAATTTTAGTACAAACCTTGGAAGCTAGATTTAGATAAACTCTGATTAGAGCACGTAGACCTAAGATGAACTTTGAGGATTAGTATAGAAGAACTTCCTAGAATTTTGGTATTGTAGAGATTTTGTGAGTTTTCCGAGAAATACATCCCTGTCTAGATACGAGCAGGTAGAGGCGGCTCTGGCACAGATGTACCTAGGGGTAAAACCCGAAAACACCGCTTTGAGCTAGACTCGAACGGGAACTGGTGCACGACAACGGGCCTTGCTGCACTCTTGGTTACGACACTCCCGGGGGATATGCTTAAGTTAACTCTCATTTTCTTTACAAATCATTATGAAGGGTTTATGAGTATATACTTACTCAAAGAAAACATTTTTATGATTATGGATTATATCCATAAATAGTTCAATTTATGTTAAGTGTTTTATAAGTATGGGATTATGTATTTTGATTCATAAACTGATCTAGTTTATGCCATTGTTTAGAAATGGCGCCTAGTGGAAGAAATGGAAACTGTATCAATGCACGCACTCCATGTAGGGATTTCCCTCCTGCTCAAGATAATTATAGTGGGGCTGGTGATGCAACTGGTGCTGATCAGCTAATCACCATACTGGGACAACTTACTCAGGTTATGAATAATAACCTTACCCGTATGGAGCACCCTGATCCGCAGCGTGGAGGATCAATGTTAGATCGATTCATGAGGCAACAACCACCAACGTTCAATGGGAATACAAATCCCTTAGTAGCTGAGCAATGGATATTTTCCCTAGAGAAAATATTTCAGGCTTTGGGGAGCAGTGAAAGGGAAAAAGTTATCATGGCAGTTTACCGCCTCACTGGAGATGCTGATCAATGGTGGTCATTGATTCAAAACATGAAGGAAGATGATGAAGTATCAAATATGGAATGAAGGGAGTTCAAAGATCTGTTTTTAGAAAAATACTTCCCTCGCGACCATCGAGCAGATATGGAAAGGCAATTTCTAAGTCTGAGACAGAAGGAGGATGAGAATGTCGCAAAGTATGAGGCTAACTTTACACGGTTAGCGAGGTATGCTGGAGATTATATACGCAACCCAAGAAGTAAGATTGATCGTTTCTTTGATGGGTTAAAACCATTTCTCCATCGAGCATTAGTCTCACAATCCTTTTCATCGTACGAAGACATTGTCTCATGTGCCATCAAGACCGAAAAGGAATTCTCTAAGTCTTATGACTTTAAAGCAAAGCAAGAGAAGAAGAGACCTGCTGAACAATCTGGGAATGGAAAAAAGGGGAAGAAGGGAAAGGTTGAATATCCATCCTGGGGTAAATGCGGGAAGAAACACCCTGGTACTTGCTTGAAGGGAATGTGAGTCTGTTACAAGTGTGGTGAAAAAGGACACCAAGCTCATAATTGCAAGGGGAAGAAGGAAGCTACCAACGTTCAGTGCTACAATTGTAGGGAGATGGGGCATTATGCAAATTCATGTCCTAAGCGTCAGGAGAACTTACCACAGAAAAGTCCAAGGGATCAAGGCCAGGCATATGCTATCACTACTACTAAGGTAGAAGCTCCGAAAGACGTGGTGGCAGGTAATCTAATGGTTTCCTCAAGTTTAGCAAATGCATTATTTGATTCTGGATCATCGCATTGTTTCATATCTTACCAGTTTGCTAAGAAAATTAGATATTTCCAATTTGATTTAATAAGGGAGTTGTCAGTTAAAACTCCTAAGGGAAGTATCATTGCAACAAAGTTTTGTGAATCAGTCCCCATTAGAGCACATAAATTTTCTTTATCAGCTGATCTCATCGTCATACCTATGATTGAGTTTGATATAATCCTCGGTATGGACTGGCTTTCAGACTATGATGCGAAGATTTATTGTAAGAAGAAAGAGGTTTCGATTCTTGATGATAATGATATGGAACACCTTATCTTTAGAGCAGAATCATCACCACCTAATTCTTATTTAGATCCACCCCCAGTAGCTCAACTTAATTCAATTATTGGGGAGGAAGAGAATGAAATAACTGTCGGTGAGGAAAGGAATGTTCAAATAGAGGACGTACCTGTTGTGAAAGAATTTGTAGATGTATTTCCGGAAGATTTACCTGGACATCCTCCAGAACGAGAAGTTGAGTTTTCCATTGATTTGATTCCTGGATCAAGGCCTATATCGAAGACCCCTTATAGAATGGCCACTGTAGAATTAGTCGAACTAAAGAAACAACTAGAGGAACTGAGTAATAAGGGATTTATTCTCCCTAGTGTTTCTCCATGGGGAGCCCCTGTTCTTTTTGTTAAAAAGAAAGATGGATCTATGAGGTTATGTATCGACTATAGGGAGATCAATGCTATAACGATAAAGAACAAGTATCCCCTACCTCTTATTGATGATTTATTTGACCAACTGCATGGAGCTCAATACTTTTCAAAGATTGACCTTCGATCTGGATACCATCAGTTGTGTGTGAAGAAGGAAGACATTCCGAAAACAGCATTTCGAACCAGGTACGGGCATTACGAGTTTAATGTAATGCCGTTTGGATTGACTAATGCACCCTCTGTATTCATGGATCTAATGAATAGAGTTTTCAAGGAGTATCTCGATGAATTTGTGGTGGTATTTATTGATGATATCTTGGTATACTCCAAAACCTACGAAGATCATGAAAATCACTTGCGCGTTATCTTGAAGACTCTGAGGAGGCATGAATTATATGGGAAGTTTAGCAAGTGTGAATTCTGGCTTCAGGAGATTTCTTTTCGTGGCCATATTGTCTCTAAAGATGGAATCTTTGTTGATCCTTCTAAGACCAAGGCAATCCAAGAATGGCCAGCACATACGAGTATAACTGAGGTACGTAGTTTTATTGGTTTGGCAGGTTATTATCGACGTTTCGTCCAGAATTTTGCCCTATTGGCTAACCCATTAATGAGGCTCACACGTAAAGGGGTTAAATTTGTTTGGACAAAAGAGTGTGAAGAATGTTTCGAAGAACTGAAGAGAAGATTAGTCAATGCTCCTATATTGACTCTACCATCGGGGAATGATGGGTTCGTTATTTATAGTGATGCATCAAAGAAGGGACTTGGCTGTGTCCTTATGCAGAATGATATAGTTATTGCCTATGCATCACGAAAGTTGAAAATTCATGAACAAAACTATCCTACTCATGATCTTGAGTTAGCAGCTGTGATCTTTGCTTTGAAGATATGGAGGCACTACCTCTATGGGGAAAAATGTGATATTTATACTGATCACAAGAGTTTGAAGTATATTTTCTCACAAAAAGAACTCAACATGAGGCAAAGGAGATGGCTTGAATTACTCAAGGATTATGATTGTACGATACACTACCACCCGGGGAAAGCAAACAAGGTGGCAGATGCTTTGAGCAGAAAAGACCATGGAGTTTTGAACATGATGAGAATTGAAAGGGATCCAATTTTCTTGGATCTAGTGAAGATGGACATGGGAATAACCAGGGAAGGTGAAACATCAATGCTTTTTCAAATGGTTGCCAAACCATCTTTACTAGAAAGGATTAAGAGTTCTCAGACCGATGATGAAGAATTTCAGAAGAAGATTAAAGCTGTGAATGATGGGAGATTGAGATACTTTGTGTATGAAGATGGGATTTTGAAATTCGGGAAGAGACTTTGTGTTCCCGATTTACCTGATCTAAAAAGGGAATTGCTGGATGATGCTCATAGTTCCAATTTCTCTATACACCCTGGGAGCACCAAAATGTATAGAGATTTGAAGGAACATTTTTGGTGGGACAACATGAAGAGGGAGATTGTTGATTTTGTGTCAAGATGTATGGTTTGTCAACAAGTGAAAGCTGGAAGACAACATCCTGGAGGAGTCATGCAACCTCTTCCCATACCGGAGTGGAAATGGGACAATATTACGATGGACTTTGTCATGGGGCTACCAAAGACTCCTAGAAGGAATGATGCAATATGGGTTATTGTTGATCGTCTTACCAAGTCAGCACATTTTCTTGCTATAAGAGAAGATCTACCCCTGGAACGTCTAGCAAGACTATATATTAATGAAGTTGTGAGACTTCATGGAGTACCCTTATCAATTGTTTCTGATCGTGATCCCCGTTTTACTTCAAGATTTTGGAAAAGTCTTCAGAAATCCCTGGATACTGAACTTCATTTGAGCACTGCTTACCACCCTATGACAGATGGACAATCAGAACGGACTATTCAGACCTTAGAAGACATGTTGAGATCTTGCTCACTTGACTTTCAGGGTATGTGGGATCAATATTTACCACTGGTAGAATTTTCCTATAACAATAGCTTCCATTCGAGTATTCAGATGGCACCATATGAAGCGTTATACGGAAAGAGATGTCGTACACCAACCTGTTGGGATGACGTTGGTGAAAGAAAACTTGTAGGCCTAGAACTGGTGGAGGAAACGGTGGAAAAGGTGAAGGTAATCCAAAATCACATTAAAGAAGCTCAAAGTAGGCAGAAGAGCTATGCCGATAATCGAAGGAAGGATTTGGAATTTCAAGTCGGTGATCATGTTTTCCTGAAGGTATCTCCGTGGAAGGGAGTCATACGTTTTGGTAAGAAAGGTAAATTGAGTCCCAGGTACATTGGACCTTTCGAAATTCTAGAACGAATTGGGGCTGTAGCTTACCGATTGGCAATGCCACCAAGTCTCTCCAAAGTTCACGATGTGTTCCACGTATCTCTGTTGAGGAAATACATGCCTGACCCAACGCATGTACTCACCTATGAGGAATTAGGACTAGAACCTGACCTGTCTTATTGCGAAGAGCCCGTCAAAATTCTTGATATGAGAGAACAAGTGCTAAGAAACCGGACGACGCGTCTGGTAAAAGTTTTGTGGAGAAATCATAAGATGGAAGAGGCAACGTGGGAACCCGAGGAACTTATGATGAAGAACCACCCGAGTCTTTTTATGCAGTAATACCCTAGAAATTGCGAGGACGCAATTATTTGAAGGAGGGGAGAATGTAACACCCCAAGCTTCCACGGTACATTTCTCCTCGAATAATGTGATAGCGTGTGTTGTACGAAATCTCGAGTTCTAACACACACCACAACTAATTAAACTAGCCGTTGTGAATAGTAATACCTACTTTTTGAAATCATATATATTTTATATTTCAAAATGGACTTCATTTTCGGATTCGGAATATCGAAATTAGTCTAGGGTGAAATTTTGGTACTTTTCGGATAACTTTCATATTTTGATGAATAGTGAAAATTACTAAATTTTAATTAAAAACAACTTTTTTAATCAAAATAATTAATAGTGATAAATTATGAATTTGAGTGGTTTTAAAGTATATTTAGAATATATTTTTACCATTTAATATAATGTTGGTCATTGGACATAATTTTACAATTAAACCAAATATAAACAAGTGTCAATCTTTTGATAGTTATTATCTCTTAAAAACACGCTTTTTGTTTTGACAGCGGGAATTAATTTTAAATTAATTTCTGCCACTTCTGTGTTTTGAATTTAGAAAAATGGATTCCATAGATGGAATCAGGATGTTCAAATTGTGTAAATAGGTAACTTTTATTTTTAGACATTTTGAATAATTACTGCGGTAAATATTTTATTTACCATGGTTAAAGGGTAAATCCGGTAAATAAGGGTTAAAAAATAATATTATAATAATAAAAAATTACCCTAAAACGTGTCCTAACCTTATTGGTGGACACATACCCGACCATGGGCATACTTGGGTCAATTTGGGGACCCCTTGGAGCCACTTGTATGTGGTAGGGACACATTATATTAATAATGTTAAAATAAAAATAAAAATGGCATAAGCTTACATCTTTTAGAAGAACAATTTTTACATAGGGTCATACATGTTGGATTTTCAATTATAAATATTCATTAGAAATCTAAAAAGATTTCCTACATAATGATTTTTTATTTATAATTTTTAGACATTAAATAATTTATTTTATTTATGACACAATGATGATGCAGTAATTACTAAAATAGTAAACAATTAACATAATTGATATTCTAAATACCCAAATAAATATAATATGATACTTTTAATGAATTACAGTAATTTTCTAGGATAATATGATATATTAGGATTGATTTAATTGACTTTGTTCGAAGTAATCAATCTGTTATGAGTTTCACAAAAATCAACTATTGAATAGTGTCAAAATTGACATAAAAGAGTTCTTAAAACAAATATTATATTAGTAATTGATATTAAATTCCTAAAAATCTAAAGATCGGCCAAGAGACTTATATTATGATAGTTTAATCATTAATGGACCACTTGGGGGTCGCTTGGATGTATATAGAAAGTTTATTAACCATATTATATAAAAATACAAAGAGACATTGTAAAAGTGAAACTAATTAACTAAGAGTTAATACTTAAAGATAAGGTTAATATAAGTACCCAAACCTGTATAAATTCTATTGGATGAGTTTTTTTCGACCTATCCCCACCTCATCCTTTGAATAGTCAACTTTGGAGCCTTTGGAAACCGAATATGAATTTATTATAAATTAATATTTCTAGCTTTTCCAAAAGTGCCCCTCACCCCTCTTATAAAAGGGCACTCCTCCTTCTCTTTTCCTCACACCTCTCAAGCCACTTGGCTCGTCCAAACTCTGCCCAACTAAGCTCCCCAAATCCCTCTCCTCCTCCTTGAAACTTCCCCTTAGGCAGAAAGCATTTCAAGAAGTCCTTTGGTTCCAACCAAAGTGAGTTACCTAGATTAAAGGTAACGATTTCTCTTAAATTATTTTCATTTATTTTGCTTCTCCAACCCCCAAACTCTTTTTATTTCCTTTCTTTTGTAACAACACCAGTATCCACAATATACTAGGATGTTGTTATAATAAGGATTAAAACTACACATACACACAACTCCATCTAATGGATGATGAACATAATGTTTCTGTGGATGGCAAACTAACGCCTCACGAAACGATGATTGTTCAAATACATCTTACCACCTCTCATGGTGGCCATTATGATGGCACTGTAATTAAATATGATATTAATGATGTATATTTTATATATAAGCTTCTGTAATTCCATTTTATTTCATACCATTATTCGTTTCATGTTGTATATACATACGATAATTTCATTTGAGGAAGTGCGGACTACCGCCCCCTTAAAATGATATGACTCGTTCATACCACACATGGAACGTATAAAGGATGGTGTTAATGAACTTAAGTAACATATATAAAATATTATATTATACTGGAATAGTAATATACCTATGTATCAATTGGATTTGATTATTTTAAAATAAAAATTAAATGGAAGTAGCGTTCGTGCGTACGTACGGACTACCGTCTCAACGAACGCGATAAGATTCATTCTCCATCATATCCATTCAAGTATTATTATCATTTTAGGGTTAAAAATAATGTTAATATCATTCTGATTATGAATAAGATATAATATATCCATTACAAACATGTCTTACGTAACCTAACATTTAAGAAGAACGAATCGATTATCACCCGAAACGACGATAATACTAAGATATTATTAATAAAGCAATGTTAAAAGATCATATATGATATCATATTAATGTATATGATTCTTGTATAATTTAATAACAATTATTTCACCATTATACAGGAGGTTAACCTACCCCAACAAAGGCAAAGTACAAGGTAAGGGTTATTTCACAATCTCTTCATTATCCGAGGTTGTTTATACGTAATAATCCACTGGGATCTCTTTATCATCCACATCCATGTTTCTTAAAAATGTATTTCAAAACATTTTTACTGTTTACAAGAATATGGGTTTAAGTCATTTATACCCTTGTTTGACTTTTTATAAGAGGTTTATAAAGGAATCATTCCGTCGTTTTCAAAACAAGGTCCTTTTTAACCTTTTCGACAAAATTAAGGTAAGAATGTTTTTTTTAACTTATACGGCGGGTGCGGTTATTTTCCGCCGTTATAAAATACTCAAAGCTTTACTTAAAATCTTATAAGAATATTTTCAAGAAAATGTTTTATTTTATATGGCTCTTAAATGACTTCAAAAATAGAAAGATATATTTCTCTTAAAAGTGTTTTGATTTCATCTATGTCAACATCCTATGATGGATTTTACGCTTATTTGAAGTTGATTTATTATGATACAAAACTTCTATATTGTATTGAAGGTTTTGTGATATGTTTGACTGTGGATGTGCTATTTTTATACCATTCATAGTTTATGGTGAAATTATTGACATTTCGTATGCTAGTTTTAATACGAATGTTTATGTTATGTTTAAACCTTTTCATATGGGAATGCATTGGACTTAATATGTGATGGGTGGAGCCCGCTATAGCTCCTCGATGAATCGGTAGGTCTCATGAGACAAACTAGTGTCTTGGCGCAAGGCCTTGACAAAATATTATTTGTAGTCTTGGCACGAGGCCTTGGCTATGTGGTTATGATAGTCTGGCATTATGCATTCCAACATTATGAAAGTGGTTATTGATTTTTTGCATGTGATTATTCGATTAGTAGAATATCCATGTGAATAAGTAAATGGAATTATTTCATTTTATTTATGCCATACCATGTTGAAAGTTCATGTTTAAAAGGCTTATGTTTTAGTTATACATTGCCTTAAATATTTATTCTTATTTGTGAAAGTTTTCGCTATATTGTTATCCTTACTGGGCATTTGAGCTCACCCCTTTTCTATGTTTTTATTTTCCCAGGATGTGAAGAAGTAAGTTATGAATGACATGCAGGGATAGTATGTGGGGATATGAGTGTGAAATATGAAGACCATGTTGTTGTAGTAGTTGTTTTTACTCTGAAATGTAATGTAAAACTTTATGAATATATCTAGTGTTTCCAAGGCTACTAAACCAATCGATCTTTCGAGTTTTGATCTTTCTTGTGATCATGCCAATGTTATGTAAGTAATGCACCGACTCTGGGTAACTGGGGTCGGGGTGTTACAGTTGGTATCAGAGGAAGTTTAGTACAAACCTTGGAAGCTAGATTTAGATAAACTCTGATTAGAGCACGTAGTCCTAAGATGAACTTTGAGGATTATTATAGAAGAACTTCCTAGAATTTTGGTATTGTAGAGATTTTGTGAGTTTTCCGAGCAATACATCCCTGTCTGGATACAAGCAGGTAGAGGAGGCTCTAGCACAGATGTACCTAGGGGTAAAACCCGAAAACACCGCTTTGAGCTAGACTCGAACGGGAACTGGTGCACGACAATGGGCCTTGCTGCACTCTTGGTTACGACACTCCCGGGGGATATGCTTAGGATAACTCTCATTTTCTTTACAAATCATTATGAAGGGTTTATGAGTATATACGTACTCAAAGAAAACATTTTTATGATTATGGATTATATCCATAAATAGTTCAATTTATGTTAAGTGTTTTATAAGTATGGGATTATGTATTTTGATTCATAAACTGATCTAGTTTATGCCATTGTTTAGAAATGGCGCCTAGTGGAAGAAATGGAAACCGTATCAATGCACGCACTCCATGTAGGGATTTCCCTCCTGCTCAAGATAATTATAGTGGGGCTGGTGATGCAACTGGTGCTGATCAGCTAATCACCATACTGGGACAACTTACTCAGGTTATGAATAATAACCTTACCCGTATGGAGCACCCTGATCCGCAGCATGGAGGATCAATGTTAGATCGATTCATGAGGAAAAAACCACCAACATTCAATGGGAATACAAATCCCTTAAGACCTGAGCAATGGATATTTTCCCTAGAGAAAATATTTCAGGCTTTGGGGAGCAGTGAAAGGGAAAAAGTTATCATGGCAGTTTACCGCCTCACTGGAGATGCTGATCAATGGTGGTCATTGATTCAAAACATGAAGGAAGATGATGAAGTATCAAATATGGAATGGAGGGAGTTCAAAGATCTGTTTTTAGAAAAATACTTCCCTCGCGACCATCGAGCAGATATGGAAAGGAAATTTCTAAGTCTGAGACAGAAGGAGGATGAGAATGTCGCAAAGTATGAGGCTAACTTTACAAGGTTAGCGAGGTATGCTGGAGATTATATACGCAACCCAAGAAGTAATATTGATCGTTTCTTTGATGGGTTAAAACCATTTCTCCGTCGAGCATTAGTCTCACAATCCTTTTCATCATACGAAGACATTGTCTCATGTGCCATCAAGACCGAAAAGGAATTCTCTAAGTCTTATGACTTTAAAGCAAAGCAAGAGAAGAAGAGACCTGCTGAACAATCTGGGAATGGAAATAAGGGGAAGAAGGGAAAGGTTGAATATTCATCCTGTGGTAAATGCGGGAAGAAACACCCTGGTACTTGCTTGAAGGGAATGGGAGTCTGTTACAAGTGTGGTGAAAAAGGCCACCAAGCTCATAATTGCAAGGGGAAGAAGGAAGCTGCCAACGTTCAGTGCTACAATTGTAGGGAGATGGGTAATTATGCAAATTCATGTCCTAAGCGTCAGGAGAACATACCTCAGAAAAGGCCAAGGGATCAAGGCCAGACATATGCTATCACTACTGCTGAGGTAGAAGCTCCGAAAGACGTGGTGGCAGGTAATTTAATGGTTTCCTCAAGTTTAGCAAATGCATTATTTGATTCTGGATCATTGCATTGTTTCATATCTTCCCAGTTTTCTAAGAAAATTAGATATTTCCAATTTGATTTAATAAGGGAGTTGTCAGTTAAAACTCCTAAGGGAAGTATCATTGCAACAAAGTTTTGTGAATCAGTCCCCATTAGAGCACATAAATTTTCTTTATCTGCTGATCTCATCGTCATACCTATGATTGAGTTTGATATAATCCTCGGTATAGACTGGCTTTCGGACTATGATGCGAAGATTTATTGTAAGAAGAAAGAGGTTACGATTCTTGATGATAATGATAAGGAACACCTTATCTTTAGAGCAGAATCATCACCACCTAATTCTTATTTAGATCCACCCCCAGTAGCTCAACTTAATTCAATTATTGGGGAGGAAGAGAATGAAATAACTGTCGGTGAGGAAAGGAATGTTCAAATAGAGGATGTACCTGTTGTGAAAGAATTTGTAGATGTATTTTCGGAAGATTTACCTGGACATCCTCCAGAACGAGAAGTTGAGTTTTCCATTGATTTGATTCCTGGATCAAGGCCTATATCGAAGACCCCTTATAGAATGGCCACTGTAGAATTAGTCGAACTAAAGAAACAACTAGAGGAACTGAGTAATAAGGGATTTATTCTCCCTAGTGTTTCTCCATGGGGAGCCCCTGTTCTTTTTGTTAAAAAGAAAGATGGATCTATGAGGTTATGTATCGACTATAGGGAGATCAATGCTATAACGATAAAGAACAAGTATCCCCTACCTCGTATTGATGATTTATTTGACCAACTGCATGGAGCTCAATACTTTTCAAAGATTGACCTTCGATCTGGATACCATCAGTTGTGTGTGAATAAGGAAGACATTCCGAAAACAGCATTTCGAACCAGGTACGGGCATTACGAGTTTACTGTAATGCCGTTTGGATTGACTAATTCACCCTCTGTATTCATGGATCTAATGAATAGAGTTTTCAAGGAGTATCTCGATGAATTTGTGGTGGTATTTATTGATGATATCTTGGTATACTCCAAAACCTACGAAGATCATGAAAATCACTTGCGCATTTTCTTGAAGACTCTGAGGAGGCATGAATTATATGGGAAGTTTAGCAAGTGTGAATTCTGGCTTCAGGAGATTTCTTTTCTTGGCCATATTGTCTCTAAAGATGGAATCTCTGTTGATCCTTCTAAGACCAAGGCAATCCAAGAATGGCCAGCACCTATGAGTATAACTGAGGTACGTAGTTTTATTGGTTTGGCAGGTTATTATCGACGTTTCGTCCAGAATTTTGCCTGATTGGCTAACCCATTAACGAAGCTCACACGTAAAGGGGTTAAATTTGTTTGGACAAAAGAGTGTGAAGAATGTTTCGAAGAACTGAAGAGAAGATTAGTCAATGCTCCTATATTGACTCTACCATCGGGGAATGATGGGTTCATTATTTATAGTGATGCATCAAAGAAGGGACTTGGTTGTGTCCTTATGCAGAATGATAGAGTTATTGCCTATGCATCACGACAGTTGAAAATTCATGAACAAAACTATCCTACTCATGATCTTGAGTTAGCAGCTGTGATCTTTGCTTTGAAGATATGGAGGCACTACCTCTATGGGGAAAAATGTGAGATTTATACTGATCACAAGAGTTTGAAGTATATTTTCTCACAAAAAGAACTCAACATGAGGCAAAGGAGATGGCTTGAATTACTCAAGGATTATGATTGTATGATACACTACCACCCGGGGAAAGCAAACAAGGTGGAAGATGCTTTGAGCAGAAAAGACCATGGAGTTTTGAACATGATGAGAATTGAAAGGGATCCAATTTTCATGGATCTAGTGAAGATGGACATGGGAATAACCAGGGAAGGTGAAACATCAATGCTTTTTCAAATGGTTGCCAAACCATCTTTACTAGAAAGGATTAAGAGTTCTCAGACCGATGATGAAGAATTTCAGAAGAAGATTAAAGCTGTGAATGATGGGAGATTGAGAGACTTTGTGTATGAAGATGGGATTTTGAAATTCGGGAAGAGACTTTGTGTTCCCGATTTACCTGATCTAAAAAGGGAATTGCTGGATGATGCTCATAGTTCCAATTTCTCTATACACCCTGGGAGCACCAAAATGTATAGAGATTTGAAGGAACATTTTTGGTGGGACAACATGAAGAGGGAGATTGCTGATTTTGTGTCAAGATGTATGGTTTGTCAACAAGTGAAAGCTGGAAGGCAACAGCCTGGAGGAGTCATGCAACCTCTTCCCATACCGGAGTGGAAATGGGACAATAATATGATGGAATTTGTCATGGGGCTACCAAAGACTCCTAGAAGGAATGATGCAATATGGGTTATTGTTGATCGTCTTACCAAGTCAGCACATTTTCTTGCTATAAGAGAAGATCTACCCCTGGAACGTCTAGCAAGACTATATATTAATGAAGTTGTGAGACTTCATGGAGTACCCTTATCAATTGTTTCTGATCGTGATCCCCGTTTTACTTCAAGATTTTTGAAAAGTCTTCAGAAATCCCTGGATACTGAACTTTATTTGAGCACTACTTACCACCCTCAGACAGATGGACAATCAGAACGGACTATTCAGACCTTAGAAGACATGTTGAGATCTTGCTCACTTGACTTTCAGGGTATGTGGGATCAATATTTACCACTGGTAGAATTTTCCTATAACAATAGCTTCCATTCGAGTATTCAGATGGCACCATATGAAGCGTTATACGGAAAGAGATGTCGTACACCAACCTGTTGGAATGACGTTGGTGAAAGAAAACTTGTAGGCCCAGAATTGGTGGAGGAAACGGTGGAAAAGGTGAAGGTAATCCAAAATCACATTAAAGCAGCTCAAAGTAGGCAGAAGAGCTATGACGATAATCGAAGGAAGGATTTGGAATTTTAAGTCGGTGATCATGTTTTCCTTAAGGTATCTCCGTGGAAGGGAGTCATACGTTTTGGTAAGAAAGGTAAATTGAGTCCCAGGTACATCGGACCTTTTGAAATTCTAGAACGAATTGGGGCTGTAGCTTACTGATTGGCAATGCCACCAAGTCTCTCCAAAGTTCACGATGTGTTCCACGTATCTCTGTTGAGGAAATACATGCCTGACCCAACACATGTACTCACCTATGAGGAATTAGGACTAGAACCTGATCTGTCTTATTGCGAAGAGCCCGTCAAAATTCTTGATACGAGAGAACAAGTGCTAAGAAACCGGACGACGCGTCTGGTAAAAGTTTTGTGGAGAAATCATAAGATGGAAGAGGCAACGTGGGAACCCGAGGAACTTATGATGAAGAACCACCCGAGTCTTTTTATGCAGTAATACCCTAGAAATTGCGAGGACGCAATTATTTGAAGGAGGGGAGAATGTAACACCCCAAGCTTCCACGGTACGTTTCTCCTCGAATAATGCGATAGCGTGTGTTGTACGCAACCTTGAGTTCTAACACACACCACAACTAATTAAACTAGCCGTTGTGAATAGTAATACCTACTTTTTGAAATCATATATATTTTATATTTCAAAATGGACTTCATTTTTGGATTCGGAATATCGAAATTAGTCTAGGGTGAAATTTTGGTACTTTTCGGATAACTTTCATATTTTGATGAATAGTGAAAATTACTAAATTTTAATTAAAAACAACTTTTTTAATCAAAATAATTAATAGTGATAAATTATGAATTTGAGTGGTTTTAAATTATATTTAGAATATATTTTTACCATTTAATATAATGTTGGTCATTGGACATAATTTTACAATTAAACCAAACATAAACAAGTGTCAATCTTTTGATAGTTATTATCTCTAAAAAACACGCTTTTTGTTTTGACAGCGGGAATTAATTTTAAATTAATTTCTGCCACTTCTGTGTTTTGAATTTATAAAAATGGATTCCATAGTTGGAATCAGGATGTTCAAATTGTGTAAATAGGTAACTTTTATTTTTAGACATTTTGAATAATTACTGCGGTAAATATTTTATTTACCATGGTTAAAAGGTAAATCCGGTAAATAAGGGTTAAAAAATAATATTATAATAATACAAAATTACCCTAAAACGTGTCCTAACCTTATTGGTGGACACATACCCGACCATGGGCATCCTTGGGTCAATTTGCGGACCCCTTGGAGCCACTTGTATGTGGTAGGGACACATTATATTAATAAAGTTAAAATAAAAATAAAAATTGCATAAGCTTACATCTTTTAGAAGAAATTTTTTTACATAGGGTTATACATGTTGGATTTTCAATTATAAATATTCATTAGAAAGATAAAAAGATTTCCTACATAATGGTGTTTTATTTATAATTTTTAGACATTAAATAATTTATTTTATTTATGACGCATGATGATGTAGTAATTACTAAAATAGTAAAAAATTAACATAATTGATATTCTAAATACCCAAATAAATATAATATGAAACTTTTAATGAATTACACTAATTTTCTAGGATAATATGATATATTAGGATTGATTTAATTGACTTTTTTCGAAGTAATCAATCTGTTATTAGTTTCACAAAAATCAACTATTGAATAGTGTCAAAATTGACATAAAAGAGTTCTTAAAACAAATATTATATTATTAATTGATATTAAATTCCTAAAAATCTAAGGTTCGGCCAAGAGACTTATATTATGATAGGTTAATCAATAATGGACCACTTGGGGGTCTCTTGGATGTATATAGAATGTTTATTAACCATATTATATAAAAATACAAAGAGACATTGTAAAAGTGAAACTAATTAACTTAGAGTTAATACTTAAAGATAAGGTTAATATAAGTACCCAAACCTGTCTAAATTCTATTGGATGAGTTGTTTTCGAACTATCCCCACCTAATCCTTTGAATAGTCAATTTTGGAGCCTTTGGAAACCGAATATGAATTTATTATAAATTAATATTTCTAGCTTTTCCAAAAGTGCCCCTCACCCCTCTTATAAAAGGGCACTCCTCCTTCTCTTTTCCTCACACCTCTCAAGCCACTTGGCTCGTCCAAACTCTGCCCAACTAAGCTCCCCAAATCCCTCTCCTCATCCTTGAAGCTTCCCCTTAGGCAGAAAGCATTTCAAGAAGTCCTTTGGTTCCAACCAAAGTGAGTTACCTAGATTAAAGGTAACGATTTCTCTTAAATTATTTTCATTTATTTTGCTTCTCCAACCCCCAAACTCTTTTTATTTCCTTTCTTTTGTAACAAAACCAGTATCCACAATATACTAGGATGTTGTTATAAGAATGATTCAAACTACACATACACACAACTCCATCTAATGTATGATGAACATAATGTTTCTGTGGATGGAAAACTAACGCCTCACGAAACGATGATTGTTCAAATACATCTTACCACCTCTCATGGTGGCCATTATGATGGCACTGTAATTAAATATGATATTAATGATATATATTTTATATATAAGCTTCTGTAATTCCATTTTATTTCATACCATTATTCGTTTCATGTAGTATATACATACGATAATTTCAATTGAGGAAGTGCGGACTACCGCCCCCTTAAAATGATATGACTCGTTCATACCACACATGGAACGTATAAAGGATGGTGTTAATGAACTTAAGTAACATATATAAAATATTATATTATACTGGAATAGTAATATACCTATGTATCATTTGGATTGGATTCTTTTAAAATAAAAATTAAATGGAAGTAGTGTTCGTGCGTACGTACGGACTACCGTCTCCACGAACGCGATAAGATTCATTCTCCATCATATCCATTCAAGTATTATTCTCATTTTAGGGTTAAAAATAATTTTAATATCATTCTGATTATGAATAAGATATAATATATCCATTACAAACATGTCTTATGTAACCTAACATTTAAGAAGAACGAATCGATTATCACCCGAAACAACGATAATACTAAGATATTATTAATAAAGCAATATTAAAAGATCATATATGATATCATATTAATCTATATGATTCTTGTATAATTTAATAACAATTATTTCACCATTATACAGGAGGTTAACCTACCCCAACAAAGGAAAAGTACAAGGTAAGGGTTATTTCACAATCTCTTCATTATCCGAGGTTGTTTATACGTAATAATCCACTGGGATCTCTTTATCATGCACATCCATGTTTCTTAAAAATGTATTTCAAAACATTTTTACTATTTACAAGAATATGGGTTTAAGTCATTTATACCCTTGTTTGACTTTTTATAAGAGGTTTATAAAGGAATCTTTCCGTCGTTTTCAAAACAAGGTCCTTTTTAACCTTTTCGACAAAATTAAGGTAAGAATGTTTTTTTTAACTTATACGGCGGGTGCGGTTATTTTCCGCCGTTATAAAATACTCAAAGCTTTCCTTACAAGATTATAAAAATATTTTTAAGAAAATGTTTTATTTTATATGGCTCTTAAATGATTTCAAAAATAGAAAGAGATATTTCTCTAAAAAGTGTTTTGATTTCATCTATGTCAACATCCTTTGATGGATTTTACGCTTATTTGAAGTTGATTTATTATGATACAAAACATCTATATTGTATTTAAGGTTTTGTGATATGTTTGACTGTGGATGTGCTATTTTTATACCATTCATAGTTTATGGTGAAATTATTGACATTTCGTATGCTAGTTTTAATACGAATGTTTATGTTATGTTTAAACCATTTCATATGGGAATGCATTGGACTTAATATGTGACGGGTGGAGCCCGCTATAGCTCCTCGATTCATCGGTAGGTCTCATGAGACAAACTAGTGTCTTGGCAAAAGGCCTTGACAAAATATTATTTGTAGTCTTGGCACGAGGCCTTGGCTATGTGGTTATGATAGTCTGGCATTATGCATTCCAACATTATGAAAGTGGTTATTGATTTTTTGCATGTGATTATTCGATTAGTAGAATATCCATGTGAATAAGTAAATGGCATTATTTCATTTTATTTATGCCATACCATGTTGAAAGTTCATGTTTAAAAGGCTTATGTTTTAGTTATACATTGCCTTAAATATTTATTCTTATTTGTGAAAGTTTCCGCTATATTGTTATCCTTACTGGGCATTTGAGCTCACCCCTTTTCTATGTTTTTATTTTCCCAGGATGTGAAGAAGTAAGTTATGAATGACATGCAGGGATAGTATGTGGGGATATGAGTGTGAAATATGAAGACCATGTTGTTGTAGTAGTTGTTTTTACTCTGAAATGTAATGTAAAACTTTATGAATATATCTAGTGTTTCCAAGGCTACTAAACCAATCGATCTTTCGAGTTTTGATCTTTCTTGTGATCATGCCAATGTTATGTAAGTAATGCACCAACTCTGGGTAACTGGGGTCGGGGCGTTACATGATGAGATGCTCAATACAAATAACAATATAGCAGATACTATCATAAATAAGCATAAAAAATTAAGTCAATTTATAACACTAAAATACAATACTTTTAAACATAAACATCAACATACAATGGAAATGATAAATCAAAAAAAATTATATTTACGTATTCACATAGATATTATACTAGTCGAATAATCGTATTTAATATCAATAGCCAATTTCATAATTATGGAATGCCTAATGTCGTACATAATAACCTCATATTCAACGGCTCTTTCCAAGTCTAAAAATAATATTTTGTCAAGGCCTTGTTCCAAGACACTAGTTTGTCTCATGATACCAACAGATGTATCAAAGAGCTATAGCGGGCTCCAACCGTCACATACTATTCAAATTCATTCCTCATATGAAAAGGTTGAAACATAACATAAACATTCATTTTAAAACTATAATATGTAATGTAAATACTTGTACCATAAAACATGAATGGTATAAAAATAGAACATCTACATAAAAACCTATGAAAAAACCTTCAAAAAAATAAATCAACTTCAAACAAACAGAAAATCTAACAAAGGATTATGAAAAAGTTGAAAGAAAAACTACTTGAGAGAAATATCTATTTCTATTTTGAAATAATTTAAAAGTAACTTAATTAGAAATGGAAAAATTTATTTTCATAATATTATTATAAGTACGTATGTGAAGCTTCGAAGATGTTATAACAGCCGAAAATAGCTGCACTAGCTGTAAATGTTAAAAAACATTCTTTCCTTAATTTGTGAAAAATGTCATAAGGTACCTTGTTTGAAAAGTGATGGAAGTATTTATTTAAACCAATTTTATAAAAAGTAAAATAAAGGAATAAATGACATTAAACCATTGTTTAGTAAATTGTAAATTTTTTTGAAATACATTTTTATGAAACATGGATGTGGATGATAAAGAGGTCCTAGTAGATACTTACATATAAACAACCTCAAAAAATAAAGAGATTGTAAAATTAACCCTTGTCTTTTACTTTTCCTTGGAAGAGGGTAGGTTAACCTTCTATATAATGGAGAAATAATGGTTATTAAATTATAATTGAACCACATACATTAATATGATATCATATATGATCTTCTAATGTTTCATTTTTACTGATATTTCAGTAGTATCATCATTTTGGGTGTTAACTTAGTCTTTTTCCTTTATATGTTTTGTTACGAATGACATGTTTATTATGGATATGATGTATTTGATTAATATCTATAATTATATGAATATATTAAGAATTAATTTTAATAATAATAATAAATATTCTTGAATTACTATGATGGAAATGAATATCATTGCGTTCATAGAGACGGTAATCCGTACGTACGCACGAGTGATAATATCATTCTATTGATTGTGAAATAATACGTAATTAGATGTTATATCATATATTCATAATCATTAAAATTTTATATTTATTATTTAAATCAATGATACACATTATTATACCCATCCAGATAATTAAGTTTTGAATAAAAAAATACACCATTACGTGGAGACTATAAGTTGTACGTACGTAGTTGTGAGGAATTTTTCATTCATAGGATGGATAGAATAACAAATATAGTTTTACAATATTTATAATAACATCACAGAAATTATAAGGTACTGGAGTTATTATTTTGTTATGGAAACAACAAAGAATGAGGATGTGGAAGAAGAAAAGAACGTTGAAAGTGGTGATGAAATTATTATATCTTCTTCTGGTGATTCCTCTGAATTGGATCAAAGGGATCCTTAAGATGGATTATGATAATTTTAAGGCCTCTAAGATGAAGTGAAGGTAGTGGGGATGATATTTTAGTAGGTATTGGCTGAGTGAAAATGGTATGCATGTGTGATTTTAAGATAAGGGGAAGTGCACTTTAATAAGAGGGGTGAGGGTCCCTTTAGAAAAAAACATGAAATATTATTTTATTACACATTAATATTCAGTTTATAATGGCTCAAATACGATTTATTTTGAATATAAGATAGGGATTTTTTGTGAAACTATAAACCAATTTCTTTTATACTCGTTTAGCTTACCATAATAACCTTATCTTTTATATTTCACTATAAGTTAAATAGTTTAACTTTTATCATGTATTCTTGAATTATTATAATAAGTGGTTAAAATCATATTATTTAAAGACAAGAGAACTCTAATTAGTTAATTATTAATATATATAACCTTATCTAAGTCCTCTGGTTGAACCCTATATTTTTCAGAATATTATATTAATTAATAATATAATATTTCTTTTATAAACTCATTTATGTGAATTTTGACACTATTTATTATTTGGTTTTTTTGAAAATCATAACAACTTCATCACCTCAAAAAAAATTAATTAAATCAACCTTAACATGTCAAATTAAACTAGAAAATTAGTGGAAAACATCAATATTCTCATTTGAAAAATATATTAATATTTATAATATCAATTACTTTAATATTTAAATAATAATGTAATTACAACATAACCATTGTGTCATAAATAAATCTAATTAGACAATGTGTAAAAATTAAAAATAAAATGCTATTATGTAGGAAATATTTTAATCTTTATAATTAATTTTTTTAGTCTAATTTCGCTTATGTATAACCCAATATTAATAATGGTTTAGTTATTAGACATTGAATTTAACACTTTTAACTCTTCTGTAAAAAAATAATAATAAAAATACTAATCTAATTAAAGTGGAACAAAAGGATCATATATTATTCCTAAGGTTTATTTTGTTTCTAAATGAACTTATCGAATAGAATTTGGACATGTGTTAGAGTAATTGTAAAATCATTTTTACCTTTAATTACACTATTTACATATAGTCGTCTTAACAAAAATCAAAATTTACTATTCACCAACAATTATTATCATCCTATTGAACCAATTTTTACTTACCGAGGTTAACCATGTCTCTCGGAGTTTTGAAATTCAATTCACTGAAGTGGTAAAAATACATTTAATTCAAATTTGCAAATGTTTCAAAAAGGTATGTAAATGATGATAAAAGTTCAATAAAATTCTATATATCTAATGATATTATAAAATGACTGTAATGGATTAAATTGATCACATATAGGTATTATGTATATATTTTGACAAAAAATACATTTAAATAAAATAAATAATTATTTAAATAAAAGTTCGTTTTTAAACAATAACACAGTGTTTTCACTATTCATCAAAAATTGAATGCTTTTTCCGAAAAATACAAAAAATTCACCATAACCTAATTTTGATATTCTGGATCAAAAAATGAAGTCCATTTTGAAAAATAAAATTAGTAAGATTTTTAAAGGTGGTTATAACTATTCATAACAGCTAGTTTGATTGGTCGTGGTGTGCTGGATCTTGAATTTGCATACATCCCAAGATATTTCATTATACAAAAAGATATGTACCATGGAAGCTTGGGGAGCTATAATATATATCATTTTTAACATGGTTTTATAATTATTTAATTGATAGAACATTACTAATCACCATTTCGATTATTTTAGCGATATATCATTTATTATAAACTAGTTGGTCGTATGAATTTTTATTTTGTTTATATATAGGTAATATAATATTGAATAAGTTAAAATACATATATAATGACCTTCTTCCACTATATATTTTTTTCACTTCCAGAATAGATGATATTAATAAAAATTAAAAACCTGTTTTCCCTGAATATGATAAATTAGCACATCTCGGATGGTGTTTTTGTTTTCTTAATAGAGGAGGTGAAATTAGAGATGATGATGAATTATTATAATATGATAACAAAATTACATTATATTTTCAGTAATTTAGTTATAATTCATTTTGGATGTGGTTATTTGGGAATCAAAGAATAATAGAAAATAACCTAATAGAAATAAAGTGGTTGAGAAATCCCATATAAAAATTTGGCAGCCTAACGACTTCACTTCAAAATTTATAGAACATGTTGATGAGAAAAAATGGGGTCTCTCATAATTTTTACATTATAAGGACTGTATGGTGGATATGGAATTCCATATCCCAAAATAAGATAATGAAAAATAAAAAGTAATAACATAAAAGGAGTGGTTGAAAAAGAGAAGGGTGGTAGATTCCCTTACGCTGTAGAGTATCTCCAAGTATGTGATGGTTAGGACCTTGGGGATTGAGGACACCATTGGAGGACTCCTAAGGAGGTAAAATTATCAAAACAGTAAGGATGATGAAATTGGAATTAATGTAATTGAATAAATTGATGGGTTATTATAACAAATTTTGGGGATTTGTTTATTAATTTTTGAGAACACCTCAGTAGTGGTATATAAAAAACATGGGTTTGACCATTTAATTTTACCATGAAACTAAAAAAATGGGGAATCTCATATCATATTTTAATGTACACATGTCTACAAGAATTTTATATTAATTATTACTTCCTTATATTGACAATAAACATACTAAAATATCAAAACTGTATATTTACTATTCCTAAAAGGCTAAAATATTATATAAATTTATTGTAAATTCCAAAAAACATAATATCAACATTCGGAATTCATAAATTACAATTATCTGATCATAATAATTCTATAAATATAAAAAATTTAACTTTTATCTCTGAAAATACTTATATATTAAAATTAATAGTGGATATAAAAATCACGATAAAGGCACTGTAAAATTTTAGACACTTTTAAAAAATAAAATTATTTTATCATCTTTAATTAAAGAAGAGTGTTGTGATAAAAAAATTTCACTATAATAAACATTAAGAAAACGTTATTTTGATACAATAAATTAAATATCTCTAAAATATACATTTGTTACCTAAAAAATCAATTTATCAAATTCATCATACTTTAAATAAAAAACTAAATTAGAAATAAAAATGATGGAACACCAATTATATTTATACTTTCTTAGGATAAGTTACTATTACATTGTTCATATTACTATTTATAAGGGTAAGTTACTATTCACCCAAAATTAAAGTTGATCCTATCATACTCTGAATATTTTACTGATCGTAGTCGTGTATGTCAATTATTCAAAATTAAAATCACAGAATTATAAAAATTATATCTAATGGCTAGGCTATAACTATCTCCAATAAATATAAATACGATTTTTTCACAAAAACTCAGTTTTGAATGCATCATAACAGATTTAGTTTTAAATCTTTGTAGTGTTAGATGAACATAGCTTTTCTTCAAGAAGGAAAACAATACAATCATTATTTGTGTGGAATATCACAATTTTAACCATATCATGGTAAATAATTGTTATCCACTTCCTTGAATATATGCTCTATCTGATCATCTTTAAGGAGTAATAGTGTATTCAAAGATTGGTTTGAGATCACACTGTCATCTGGTCCATTTTAGGTCATCATACATACCATGAACAACATTTTTGATATGGTCTATATGAGTAAATGGTAATGTAATTCAGTCTCACAAACTCACCTACATTTTCCATGGTTCATAAGAATCAGGTTTTCAAGATCTATATAGGTTCAATCATGGTAGTATTTGTTGATTATATATTTGTGTATTCAAAACCATGAAAAAATCATGCCATCAATATGGAGATCACGCTGAATACAATGAGGGAGAACCAATTACATTCTATGATTAGTAAATTCCACTTTCATAACAACAATTTCCACATCCTAGGTACATTATCTCAACATTAGGAAATTCCGAAGAACTAGAGAAAATGAGAGTTGTAGTTTCAAGGGTTATATCTTCTAAAACAGTTTACATCTAGATATACTAGGGGATAAATGAAAATAATAGATTATCCTTCAAGTATTTTTCTTGTCATTAGGTTTCACTTACCGTATTGATAAATATTATTCGTAATTCTTGATGTCATATGATTTTGAAGAAGTCTTTTATGTGTTGGAGGGATATTTGATTTCATAACTAGAACTGATTATTTTAGATCCAAGAGCTATATTATTTATATTTCTCCATCATGTATCATTCATAGAGTTAATCTCATTAAGGTAGAGTGAGTCATCATGTATTCATATCATCAATTGTGGCCTTAGGAGCCGAATTACCTCACACGCAACCCAAATATTGAATTTTTTGTACATGAACTATGTTTTTAGCGACAATATACACCTAGATAGTAATTTTTGGTAATTATAAAACAAAAAATTATAAATTACTTATTTATAGAGTGTGATATGAATCCCTCGAATCAAATTTGGATTGAGTAGCTAAATTCCTTTTATTTTGATCTTGGTCACACACATGGTAAAGGCAATGTAGTAGGCAATACTATGAACTGAAGGACTCGAGTGTAGAAAATTTATGACTTCAATGGTGATTGGATACTCATTTCATTATTTTTAGAGACTTGCATTTAAGATCAAGAGGAACACAGTTAGTCTTCCCACACATCCATGGAAGATACTTCTACTCCTATAGAATGGTTATGAATGAGGAAAATATATGATCTTGAAGTCCTTCTCTGAAGGGAATGCATCTATGATGATGATACTTCTTCCTGTGTGAACATGAGTGAGGATAATGCTTCAATATTCAATGTGAATGAAAGGGTCTATGTAGACGTCATATAGGTGCTGAAGAAAGAATTTCATGCCTCATCATTGGAATTACATCACAATTCCACCATGATATATCGAGGGATACAATGCCATTATTGGTGGCCTGGTATGAAACAAAGGATTGTTAGCTTTGTCACTCAGAGTTACTTCTATTACAAGGTGAAAGAATAACATCAGATACTAATAAGATATTTTCATCTATTTTCTAATCAATAGTATAAATGGGGTGATGTCTTGATCGAATTAATGACATCATTAGCCATGTCACCTCATGGAAATGATATCGTGTTTGTTTTCATTGATATTTTGATGACGGTCACACACTGCAAACATATCCAAGCGACCTTTCCATTAAATGGTCATGGGAGTCTGTACATCATGGAGGGTTTACTTATTTATGGAGCCCCACTTTCTATAACATCTTAGAGAGACTCTCGCTTCATGTCATTGTTTTGGATGGGGTTACAGATAGACTAGGGTACACATGTGCTCCAGAGGATGGCCTATCACCATCAGGTCGATGGGAGGACGATGTGTATCATTTAGGTTATAGATGACATAAAACACACCTATTTCCATTACATTGGGGGTACATTTGAGAAATACATATCCCTTGTTGAGATCTAATATAATAACATTATTCATGATACCATCGATGTGGATGTATTTGTAGATTTTTATGGTAGGACATTCCTTCTAACCCTATATATCATTGGGGTGTTCTAGTCTACAATGTTTCAACGGAATATTATGAATGAGACTATTGTGAAGGTCCACTAGATCAGATAGTGCAAGATGACAGCTCCGTCTAGACTATAGTTTTAGGCCAACAGATGTCGATGACCTCTAAATTTTATGTTCAATGTCCAGCTTTTCTTTCATGTGTCACACATGATGGGCCATAGATATAATCATGTGTAGGGTAAGATCTCACATAGGTTCATTGGACCCCTAAAGGTCGTGAAATGGATCTTAATAATGGCTTAATAGATTGTACATATATAGATATACGGGTATATCCATGATGTATTTATCATATCACAACTTCACTAATATTATCAAGATCTGTTACATGTATTTTATCCTAATAAGACTAAGTTGGAGCTATATTCTTCCTTTGAGGCTATCCAATTTGTATCATTGATCAGGGCATGAAAAAACTCTATAGAAGGATAAAACATTTTCTATAGGTTCTAAAGAAGCATGACAGAGTATAGGATGAGACCCAAGAAAGAGAAGCTGACATTCTTGTTTAGTATCCTGAGATATTCTCATATTTTACCACATTATCATCAACATCCCATCTTTTGGATGATTTTCATTATGTAGGGGCCATTGTAATGACTGATCCTTTAAGAAAGCTATGAATACATTGTTTTTTGGAAGAAATTATATAAAATATTTCATATAATATTACCCTATAATGTTTTAGTGTCATGAGGGTGTCCAAGTCCTTTTCATAACCTAGAATCCTATGATTTTGGAAAATAAACACCACCACACAATTAATAAAACCCGTGATTCCTAGACACAAGGACTCTTCTATCCTTGTGGGTAAGAAATGATAAACTTGTGATGGAATGTTTGATTAAATCCATGAAACAACATGCACACATCGATGAAAAATCTATAGATATATTCTCATTTGATATTTGAATGGATTTCACATGGTTAGATAATTTTTTTCCTTACCCGTTCATGGTATCTCTTTGGGTTGTGACTTGATCATGGTATGTGCATGGTTTGGAAAAACCATGTTGCAAAACTATGTCCCCCCTAATTTGAGGGGAAAATTTAAATTTCCAATCATTAATTTGTTAACCTTTTTTATTTCTTCTCTCTTCAACGCAATATATAAAATTCATCCTTATCATCTCGTAACTCTCCCTCAAACCAAATCTTGTAATTGAGAAAATTTTGTGATCTAAGGTCTATGTTGCAATCCATTTGAAGCATTGAATCCATCTCAGTAATATTTACAACACTAATCTTTTTATGTCTATTTATCTTTGTATATTTTGTGATATTTAGGTAAAATATATATTTCATTAAATTCATTTCATTGTATAATTTATTTGGTTTCTCTCAATCTACTTTGATTATGAAGCCTTATTTAAAGGATGATTCATCAAAGTCCCTAAGGTAGGTTTTCTTATAATTATCCCCAAGAGTTTTGTGGTTTATGTAATTTTTGTGTGTCGCACATATGAATTTTCCACACATCTTAGTTTAAATAAGTTCTTCAAATTAAAATTATCTACTAAATTTTATATTATTCAGTTTAAAATTTTTTAGTGTAAAAGTGAATATTGACCGCAATTATGGACACCCTTGGGTTATCTAACTTGAGTGTCCCTATTGTAAATAATTCATTGTATGCATGGGTCCCCATCTAAGCATTCATATTGGATCATTATTTTTATTTACACTAAAATTTTGTTTTTTATTAAACGCAAGGCATCTCCTAAGTGCTTGGCCAGATATATCAGTGGAATTACATATGTAGGTATATTATCTAGTGACTATGAAACCTTCTAAGTGAGTCTTCATTCCATGTAAATTGAAAATTATATATTTAGTAAATTGAATGGATTTAATATATATAATGGATCATTAATGATGGTTTTCCATTCAATTAATTGATTGATTGCGTTAAATTGAATGAATTGTAGAGGTTTGAAAGGTCATGCTAACTAATGTATACCTTATTAAAATTTTTTTGTGAATTTTTATTCCTTTGTTATAATGGAATTGTAAAATATAAAAAATTGGTGGTAATGAATCATTCTTAATTTTATAAGTAAGATTAAACCTTGATAAGAGAAGTGGTATGATTGGACAAGATCTACCCATATTTAATGTTTCATTCTATATTCTGTTGGGTTTTGAGCATGAAATCTCTCATAATTGACAATATTTTGATGGTGGGCATGACAGACCATCTCCCATATTTCGAGTGTTTCCATGTGGAACACTCACTATCCTGAGAATAAATCATGAAATCTCTCACATTTTATGGGATTTAGGGTATGTTCCAATTTTTATGATTTTATTGGTTCATTCAGACAGGCTGTTGATGACTATGATATTCCCCTATCCAACCTGCACCTAGTATTCTAGGTATATGTCCACATAAGTCCAAAAACACATAGTCCATATAGTGAAATGGAATATTTTTCTATAATATATATATATATATATATTATTACTCTATATATAGTTTCTGATTAGACCCTCATACCAACCATGAGCCGAAGTACATATAACTGGCTAGGGTATTTGAGGATCCTAAAATGGAGTGTTATTTTTTTTCATTTTTCCACATTTTTTTATTACCGAAAATATATTTTGGATATATGCATTGCTTTATTACTTCTAAACACCATTGGTGTTGTACTACTAGTATATAACTGCACACCCTTCTCAGCCTATCTTTAGTACATGAGAAGAATATTTTCCAATATATATGGATATGGGAAAGCACCATACTACATGTATATAACATGATTATATATAGAATAGAGAATGAGAATAGTAATAATCATTTTCACAAGATACTAGAGAAAACTCCCACCAAATTATAGTGGTTCCATATACATACATGTTCTTGAGGAATGAATTATTATGACAAAAGATATATTAAATTTTCTCCAGTTCGTAGATCATGGAATGTTCATTTTTTATTTCTATGATTTGGAAGGGGAAGAAGATCAATGGAGGACACACAACAATAATACAATGAAAAAAGTTAAAAAAAATAATTCATTTTTTTTTATAAGAAAATATTATATTTTTACAATTATTACATCCCTTCAAATCTATGTTTGAAAATGAATTTGAAATTCATTGAGCTAAATTTTAAGGATGATGAATCTGTTGGTAACTATGATGAAAATTTTACAAGACTCGTGAGGATTGATTTAGTAAAAATCATCCAATATCAATGTAAGTTTGGTCAAACCTTCAGTGTATTAAAAATCAATGAAATATTATTGAAATGAAAAGAAATATAGAGTACATGTGATACACTATGAACCATGTATATAAGAAGATGATCATTACATCATGATCATGATATGGAATGAAACATAGATGAAATTGTTTATAGGGGAATTAAAATGATTTATGTGAGGATGGGTATGTAATATAGAAATGGAATGCTGATGTTATAGAAATATGATATCTAATTATGTGAAAAGAGATTGAGATCCAAAAAATGCAACACCTTTCCTATAGTGTTTCAAATGAATGGCTCATGGGAACTATGGTAACAAGTAACCAGATATAAATTTTATTTATGTTAATCATAACCAATAATCTCTTAATACAATATACAATAGGAAATATAATGAAATCATTATTTCTAATCAGGGGTGTAATAAGGACATGTTGAATGGTACACTTACAGTATACTCTAGAGTTGAAATTGCCTTATTTAAAATAGGAACTACCCATTATTTTACATCTGTATAATTTTAATAGGTTATCAAGATCCCCCTAGATATTTTGTTGAATTATTAGTACTAGAAACCCCTAATGGTATGATGATTTCAAATTAATGTTATAATTCTAGTCAAATTATAGTATTTTGGAAAGTGTTTCAAAAAAATCATTCGATTCATCCACAGGTATTATTTGATGATTTATTTGGAATGTATTTAGTCTACCAACATAAATTCCACATATATACTCAAGGAGGGTAATTATACTATGATATTGTATATCTACCAATGAACATTTATCAAAGAGACAATAAATATGAAATTTTTATAGAGACATATTAATTGTATT
Source organism: Viscum album (assembly GCA_963277665.1). Taxonomy (NCBI): domain Eukaryota; kingdom Viridiplantae; phylum Streptophyta; class Magnoliopsida; order Santalales; family Viscaceae; genus Viscum; species Viscum album. The sequence continues at coordinate 2,128,022,279 of OY728150.1, read as the reverse complement.
GGTTTTGATTCTTAATAAAAAATGGAATTTATGTTTTATGGTTAGGGAAAAATGAACATCAATTATATTCTTGATGTGAAGAATTTAGTTAATATCATTATAGAATAGATTCAATGTCTTACACCAAATAATGATTTTGAATTTCAATAGAACACTTACCTAGTAGCACACATATTTCAGTGACCCCCTATAGAATAGACTCAATTGAGTTTCTTGAATTTATGATGAAACTCTTGTATAATCGTGAAAAGGTATTCATTTCTCCAAGCATGTCACTATAGTTTTCTCCAACTCTCATTTTCAACTAAAAAATTGGAACAATTTTACATTTCATTGATTATCAGAAGATAAACAAGATCACAATGTAGAGTATGTATCATCTACCCTATATTGATGATTTGTTTGTTAAACTATATGGAGATCAATACTTTTCAATGATTTTCAATAATTAAGTATATTCACAATTTATGGTTATGAAAGAGGATATACCAAAAACATTATATAAATGGTATAGAAATTATGAGTATATTGTGATTCAAATTGAAATATATAATTACAAAATTATTAGAATAAGTTTACGGAATATAGTCTTTAAAATTTAACATGATTATTTTGTGTTGGTTTTTGTAGATGGTATTTTTATCTACTCAAAAGGATCATAATATAATGAATACCACGTGATAATTTTAATAAAGACCCTGAAAAATTGTACATTTTATTAAAAACATGAAAAGTTATAATTTTTTTGTACAAATGGTTTCATATTGTCATATTATAATATTTGGCGAGGGTAAATCATGGATCCATCAAACAAGATGGATAATGATTGTTGGAACAAACCAACCACAGTAGTTGAGAAATATTGACTTCCTAGGTTTGATTGATATTATCAATAGTATACGGGGAATTTCACATGACAATCTAATCTGAAATCCTTTTTAACATAGAAGGGATCCATATCACTTTATGTTGATTAATGCAATGTGTTTTTTAATGAAAAAATAGTATATTAGTTATTACATTTATGATTACATTTCACTACTTTGGATAAGGTTTTGTAAACATTAGTTACGTAACCATGAAGGTATTAGGTTTCATTATTTTATGGAATTAAATCGTTATAGATTATGTCTCATGAATTTTTTGGATCATTACCAAATACCTAACTTATTATTTAAAATTGGTCATGGTAATTTTCTGATTAAATATATAAATGAATTATATTTATTGGAGAAAGTGTTATATATATACTATGGGAATATTTTATAGTATATATTAATGTAGATTGATTTTGATATGAAATAGAGAAAATGGTTAGAGTTGATTAATCATTATAACATCTCAATACATTAAAACCATGGGATTGTGAACAAGTTGGATTCTTAATTTTGTTGAAAGCATTATGAAAGATCATCCTTGATGAGGATCACATATGATATGATATTTATTTATATTAAATGTATGAATATAGAAACTGAGAGAGATGGGGAGAAATATTATATTTCTAAAATAAAATTTCAACCACCTATCCAAATGAATAATGTGGTGATGAAGAAGGATAATATTGACCTATAGAAGAATGTGATAAATTTTCTTGATATTAACATTGATTTTGATGGAATTTTAATGTTCAAGAATCTTATATGTGTTCCACAATTAATGGATTTAATGAATGAGTTATTAGATAAGTCACTCCATATATAATGTATTATTCATCCTCATAGTATGAAGATGTATAACGATTTGAGTGTTTATTTAGGATGGAATGTAAATAAGAGAAATTATAAATATTTTGAATATAGATGATATGTTTGTCAAAAAGTTATGGATTATAGTAATATTTCTAAGGGGATGTAACATACGTTACACATACTAGAATGCACATGGAAGAAAATAACCTTATATTTTATCTTTAGAATCCCCAATAAATCTATAGGTAATAATATGGTATGGGTTGTAGTGTATTATTATAAAATATCAGCAAAATTAAACTTTATCAGTGAATAGTTCTTCTAGAATCATATTAATAGGATATACATTATGGTTGTGTTAATGATTAATGGAGTACACAATTACTTTTTTTCTAAACGGGATCCAGTGATTTCCTTGATATTCTAGAAAAGTTATCAGTAAGATCTTAATTTAGAGTCGAGTTTTGTTACTACATATCAACCTCAGAAAAGTGATTTTTTTGGGAGAAAACTGAAACCCTTGAATATATGGTTATATTGTTTGATTTGGATTTAAAATGTGGATAGTACCAACACCTTCCTTTAGTTTATTTTTCATTCAATAATATTATTGACACAACTATTTAGAAGTGTTGTTATGAAACCCCTATAAAAAGAAGTGTATAGTTCCAATGTGATAGGATGGGGATGTAGAAATAAATCTTTTTGGACATAAGGTATCTGATGAAACGGTATATATAGTAAGATCTATTTGATAACAGATAATGTAGTCACAAAATGAATGAAATTTTATTTTGATAATTTCTAGAGTGATGTAGATTTTAATGTAGAGGAAAAGGTGTTTCAAATAATTTCCAATGGAAGAAGTTTATGATATTAACAAATAAAGGTAAAATAAACATAATTTATACGGATCCAATTATAATTCATGATTTTATTCATATGGGGGCATATCTATTGGTGATTCTATGAAAACTTTCTCAAGTCCATGATTGGTTCCATGCATCACTGGTAAAGAATTGTATTCTTGAGCCTTCACATGTACTAAAATCAAATGTTGTGCTACTATGGAATCATCATTCATCTGTGGAATAACTAATGGAGATTCTAGATCATAAAATAAATCCTTTATAAAACATGAAACATCACCTATTAAATGTTTTGCTAGAAACCTCAAATTTGAGGTATATACAAGGGAATCCAAGGATATAATGGGCCCAAAGTATCATCAGTTGTAGGTACAAATGATGTGGAATTTCAAAGTAAAAAATTAATATAATGTGTGGTATAATGTAACAGTGTAATATTTTATGAAATAATTTTTCCTCAAAAATTAAATTTATTTGATATCTTGCACTTTATAAAACACTAGGTTCTAACATATTCCAAATAGACTATTTATTTTATCATTTAGCATGGAAATTATTACCATTAAATAAATCATGGAGGTATAAATAGGAATAAAAACATTTAATATGTTATTAATATTGGATATATATAAAAAATAAATAATGATACAAATTACATAATTTTTTGGAAAGTCATTATATATTTCAAAATTACTATTCCTTAAAAATATTGTTTTTTCATTTTTTGTAAACAAATAATAAAATTTATTATTTATATTTTAAAAGATTTATTTTAACTATATATTTTATTTTTAGAAGAAAAAGGGAAAAAATTATCATATGGGTAATTTTTTATATTGTTCTGCAAAAAAATTATTTTATTATAAAAAATGTTTAACACTAGTTATTTTTTAAAACTACCTTGTCAATTAACGAATTGATAAGATAATGTTATTTATAATTTTATTAAAAGTAAAATTAGTTTAATAATATTATTAATAAACCTTAATATGCCATTTTAATCCATTTAATATTGATCATTACTAAAAAAAATGTTTTTATCTTTTTTTAATATTCTATTTTGGAAACTATTTCTCGTTGGTTATATATGCTTAATTTTAAATTAAAATTCTCTATTTATATTAATGGAATTTGGAAAATTGATTTATTATTTTGGACTTAGTGTAGTTTATATTATATTATGTGTTCACATTATTTTTTTCTATAATGTTTTGTAAAAATTGTTACAATTATATATTGTTTTTATAGATAAAAAAGTGATTATCAACAGTTAAAAAAATACTTATATGGGTTAAAAAAGACTCAAATCTTCTACAATTACTATTTTATATTTATATTTATATAATATATATTCTAGGGATAAAAAATGAACCATTTGGGATCCTTCTATCATGATTAAAACATTGTAAGAATTAATTATTTTAAAAACTCCCATGTATGTTCTTCTCTCACTTTTGAAAGACCACCAACTATCCCATACCTTACTCCATCCAAAACCAATTTTATTATACATGTAAATCAATATAACATAACAAAATCCCTTAAATCATTTTATAATACATTGTTTTCTCATAAAACCTATTTAGGACGTTTTTAGGAGAAAACCAATAAAAGTTTTCTGGATAAGAGGCAACATCCATAACTGAGAATTTAATATGATTTCTACCTCCATATCCATTATATATTACTAAATAATAAATACATATAAATTTATAAATATAAAATAAAAATATAATTTTTAATATTATATTTATTACAAAAAACTATATTTTCTATAACAAAAGGGAAACAAAACCATTGATCATGTGTACGGGGAACCACCGCCTATTGAATAGATGGTTTGTTTTCTTTCACTTCTTCTCATAATAGGATGTATATATGTAAGAAATATTTACTTGTGATATATATGATTTAATAATAATTTATTAATTTAAATATTATATCCATATTCTTGATTTTCATTCCTTAGAGTGTAAAACAATGGTGTCTGTGTTTACGTCAGACTACAGCCTTGTGAAGCGATGTGATTCGTTTTTTATTAATGCATAACAAGGAAGGTAATAAGGAAAAAATAAAAAAAATTGATACATATGAAATAAAAGCTATTATATAATTTGAAAATATTATTTTTTGGTATCTTTTTATTTATCAATTAAAATATGGAAACATTATTCATGCAAACATATTGCATAAAATCCCAAAGAACAATTTATTTCATATTATATATCTATAATTTTTGGACTTCTATAAATAAATATATACTGAATATATATTAAATTTATATCATGTATAAAATTATTCATATGATCTATATATGATAAATCTAAAAGTATGAAAAATATAATAGTATAAATAAATGAAAAACAATGTAGTATTACATACAATGGGATTTTAACATGGAATTATTACCATATAGTTACAAAAAATTAATAATTAAATAATATATGTTATTATACGTATGATCATAGTTTTATTAAAGATGTATAACATCCTAATTAAATATATAATATATAATTTCATATTTATGAATATGAATTAAGAATATATATTCGTTAAAAAAATATTCAGTCATTTTTAGGGAAAAATGGAAATTGTTTTAACAATAATATTTTTCATACGAGTTTTATTAAAAAAAATTAATATTAAATTTAAAAATATTTATTTTAAAAACATCATATCAATTTTTAAATCATAATATCAAAATATATCATCGCTGATATTTACTATATTCTCATAAAATATTGATATTTCTGTGAATAGATAAAAATAACAATTTTTAATAAAAATCCCATTTTCCAAAAAAATTAAAATGTCCATTTTGTAATATATATGATTTAAATTTTCATAAGTATTTTTAGATATATTTATTCTATATAAATACTTTCTAATTGAATAGATATAATTTTTTATAATAATATTATTTTGGGGTTTCAAAATGGGGTTTTCTAAACTTTTTTAAACTGCAAAATGTTTGTAACACCATATGAGTTCGAGAAATATAATTTTTTGAAATAATTTAATATATTTTATATTTATCATTTCACTCAACCCTGAAATGTATCTTTTTTATATAATAACATTATGTATAACTAAAATTATATGAAACACTATGTTATGGATGTGCAACACGCAACACATAGATTAACATTTGATACCGAAAACACAATATATTTCCAATTTTACATATAATAATTAGTTCTTCAATAGCTTTCATTACATGTAGGGATGATTTTTACCAAACATAAATATAAAATTAATATTGTTATTAAAATATTCTTAATTTTATGACATAGTCATTGGAATGAGAGATATGAATATGATAAAGTAATGTATAAAAATATGGTTTATAGATGTATTTAATAAAAATTATTTAATTACTAATTAACAATAGAGAAACTAAAACACTTTTTGAAAATATAGGAAATCAATTTCTTAAAAACTAAAATTTTCTAATCAACCAAATATTACCTCAATTATAACACTTTTGATTATTGATTATAATAATATATATATATTATTAATTCAAATATTTAATATTTATCTTATGTGTTTTCTATACAAGAGATAAAAATAAATCCAATTTTTCAGAAAAAAATGTATTTTTATAAATGTAAATTTTACCTTCAATTAATGGATTAGATATTTTAATAGTTTTTTTTAAAATTATTTAATATTTATGTGATCAAATAAACATTATTTTTTAGATTTTAATATCAAAACATACTTTAAATTAATGATATGTATTTTATCAGATGTTTTATTTTTTAATGAATATTGAAAAAAACTCAAATTTAATTGAAAACATTATTTTTAGCTAATTATGTTATATAGTTAAATTATATTTTAAATTAGATAGAATTTTATTTTAGAAAAATTATACATCATAATATTCAATTTAAGTAATTTGATTCAATTTGAAAATGAAAGATGATATAAAAACAATGACAATATTTTAACATTTTCAAAAAAAACATCTTTTCTCATCCCATATGAGAGATCATTTTGAAAATAATTCCTTATACTTTTTTGTTCATAATTTAGATAAATATAATTTAAGTTATTATTAATAAAACATCATAAAATCTTATAATCTAAAAATAAATTTTCACCATAAATAATAGTGAACGTATCTAAATTTATTTATACCAATTGTGGTGAAAATGAGTTTCATTAGATGCTAATTTTTATCTTAATTGTCTAAATATCATAGACACGTGAAAAAAAATCTATTGGATGAAAATAAATCAACAAGGAATCTTTTTTTATTAATAATATAAATTTATTCAAGGCACATTAAATAATGGTGACCTCACAATAGTGTTTACCATTTTAAATTTTCGATAATTCTATTTATCCTCAACTATAAATGGGAAACCACATCCCCCCTTCAATACACATATAAATACCATTGGATTAGTAAAAACATACCAAAATTGCATCCCGACTTCACTACCATTATCCTATAATACATTCTTTGGGTATTAACCAAACCAAGGATATTGTTTGGTGAAAACCTAGAAGAGTTACCCAATAAAGAGGTAATATTCCTTGATAAGATCGTTTATTTAATTTTCAATCTCCACCCCCCTAAACTCTAATTATTCTATGATTATATAATCGTATCATTCTCTTAATTTCACTGAGATTTCTTTTTTTAAATGGTTCATATAACATCAATTCTTTTATGTACATATCTTATTAAATCATTTTAAAGACAAGAAATATAAATTAATTACACAAATAAGATCAAAATAATTATGATCATGGGTAAATTTGGACAATAAATAACATTTAAAAAATAATACATAAACATTTATTTAATTATTTATTCTATATATTATAATTGAACCTTGAATTTTACTATTGTACATGTAATCCCTTGAGGATATACATCAAAAAGGGTGATTTAAAACACCAATAAGAGGATATATAATAAAATGAAACAATATAGAATGGGGTGATAATAATCATTATCATAATTACATATTTATAATATCGTAATAATAATATGAATAATTACGAAAATGCATGGAATGTGGAAATGCATAAAAATGAATCTTCATGACTTAGCGGTCAACTACCACACATAGTTATAAAAAATATTGAATCATGTTCACACATATTTCACTTTTACTCATAAGGTTCATCACATTACCCAATGTACTGGAGTGCAATATAATTTTTAGCACACTTGTCACATCATAACATTAAAATTGAGTTTCATAATTCTAGGTGAACTCGTCATATCATAACATTTAAATTATCATGGGTTACCCAAAGAAGATTTATCAGTGATTAACATATAATAACTCATGGAATGGAATGAGTTTCATTTCAAACCCATACATTAATTATAATTGGGTTCCCAAATGAAAGAGGTAGTAACATGTTGTTAGTATGAATCCACATCCTTGAGTGATGAAGAAGTAATGTCGAGATATATAATGTGTGGTTTTCTAAAGATGTTATCTTTTGAAAAAAAAACAAATTTTTTCATAAGCTCAATTATAAAACATGTATATCCCAAAAAAATTAATATAATGATTAATAAATTATATTTAAGGAATATCAATTCTGAAAATGTGGTGAATAAGGGAAAACCCAATGAAAGATAGTCGGTTTTGAGAATTCTTCTAAGCTAGTATCTGAAAGCTTCCATCACGTTAATACCCTATATAGACACATAATATTCATTAAATAAAAAATAAAGAGCCTTTATATGTAAATTTTAATTCTTATATTCATTTATGGCCTTTTAGACGAGTTAGGTAGTTTAATTTGATCATTTGGGAGCATTCATTTTTATTGTTTTCTTGAATGGTTTTCTTATATTCCTGAGTGTAAGACCATTTAAAATGAGAAAAAAATTGTAATTATATTTTCTTAATGATATTACAGAAGATTAAATCATCTTATAAATAATTTAGTTATTTTTTTGATAATGAATTAATAGATACAATTTATGGATGGTCATTTTGGGTTAATCTGTGCGGTATTCGATCACTACAAATCCATCTTGTTTTATCATTAATATTATTTTTATAAGTTATTTAAGAATATAAATTGGTTTTTAAAATAAAACTAATAATCTATTTTATCCAATATAATTGTTTTATCAACATCTTTTATGGATTTAAATGAAAATGGAAGTGCATTTCCCATGATGTTTGTTAATTGACATGTCTATAGTGATAGTTTCATTTTTAGAATAATAGAAAGAGAAAGAAGATTGATTATAAATCATCCATTAAATGGGTATTATAATTTATATAAAAAATAGTATAGTTATCAAAACTATTGTATTGCATAAGGTTAGTAAAAATGACGGGAAATAAGGAAATAAAAAATAAATTAAAAGAAAAAGGAAGTGAATTTAACATCATAAATATTTTTCCCTTCAAAACCCCATTAGGGAAAAGGATTTGGTATTTTGATGAGACCAATAGATACAAGAAGTTGTGGAGGTTTTAGGAAAAATTATATGGCAGAATTTTGTTAAGGCTTAGTGTTTGAGAGGTGTTATGAAAAGGGGTTGTGATAGGTGGTATTTATTGTGGAGGATTGGGGTGGTTTCATATTATTTAATTCATTATTTTATTATTTTACTGAAGATAAGAAATAATGTTGATTCTTGAAACTAAATATAGTAATTAGACCATGTGTGTTCAAACAAATGGTCATTAAATTACCAATGAATCAATGAATAGTGTATTTAGTTTATAATGTATATATACCATAAATTATTGTATTTCATTATTGACCAAAAATTCATGTAATTCAGAAAAGTATTAAAAATTCCCCATAACCATTTATCAATGTGTAGAATTAAAAAATTAACTCCATTTTATGAAAATAATTTTCTAAATATGAGAAATTATATTTTAAATTAAATACACCATTTAATTGAAAAATACATATTTTAAAAATAAAACAGATTGCAAGACATTGAAAAATTACTTAAGGTGTCATATAATTATCTTAAATCCATAAGCCATCAAACATTATTTTTAACTATAAATATTATGATTATCTTAAATAAAATTATTAAATTATTTATAAAATTGATAGTAAATATTATTACTTACTAAAATAAAAACACTACATTAATAAATTGAAAAACATTTACGTACTTATACTATTATATAATCGAATAATATTTCCATTTAAAAAATGCCCAAATTTTATTTATACATTCCTTGGTAATGTTTATATTCATATTTCTAGTTTATTATTCACAATGGTCTTATTCATATTCCTTTTTTCAAGTTACTATTTCTTCATTATTAGTATCTAAATATCTAGAAATACAACTTATTTCATTAATTATTATTTAATAATGCATTTATTATGGTCTATAAGTGATTTTATATGAAATGAATCTAATAATGGATAAATTACATTCATAAAATATTGATTCATTTCATTCGTCACCCATTTTGAAATTTCACCCTTGAATTTTTTTTACATAAACTTGTTACTGTACATCTAGTTCAACACCCCCTCCTATTCCCAAGTTGCTTCGTCATACTTATGGTTCCTCCAATATATCTTGACATGATTGGTTGTCTTTTTGTGTGGAATATTATCTTCTTGATTTGGAATCATTACTATATTCTCTTTATAAGAGAGATCATCTTCCAAATTTATCATCTATATGTTGATTACATGTGTTGGATCTAGTATGTACTTTCTTAGGATTGTTATTTGGAACACATGAGGAACATGTTACATACTTGGTGGAAGTTAAATCTAGTAGGCCATTGTTCTCATTCAATGAATGATCTTAGAGGGGCCAATGTACCTTAGGCTTAGCATACAATTATTTCCAAACCATATAACTCCCATTGATAGTGATATTCGAATAATGACATTATCTCCAACATTGATATCCAAGTCCCTTCTATGGTTGTCAACATAACTTGTTTGCTGACTCTGATCAGATTTGATGTGTTGTTGGATGTCATTAACCTTATCATCCATTTCTCACAGAAGATGAGGCCCCAGTAGCTTCCTCCCAACCACATTATCCTAATAGGTTGGAGATATACATTTATTTTCATATAGAGCTTCATATGAAGCCCCCAGAATACTCTTACTGAAGAGATTTTATTATGGAAACTCAACCAAGGAATGATTCATATCCCATCCACCATTGAATTTTAAAGATCATGCTCTTAGAATAACATATAGGGTATGAGTTGTCCATTTATATTGGAAGTCATTTTGGGGAAGATAGGTCATGATAAAATTTAATTCAGTTTTCCAAGGATATTGATGGAAACTCTAAAATTTTGGCGTGATCCATAGATCACGATCTGGGAGAACCAAGAGTAGAACCCCATAAAGTCTCACCAATTCCTTCACATATATCATTTAATGTTGTTCAACTGAGAGATCTTCCAAAATAGTGATAAAGTGGCAATACATTAGGAGTCGGTCCACCACAAACCATATCAAATTATTTCTTTTGGATGTCTTTGAGAGACCCATTAAAATGTCTGTAGTGACATTCTCCCATTTCCACATGGGTCTAGGAAGTGGTTGAATCATTCCTTTAGAATTTTTTCACTCATATTTATTGTTTTTACACATCAAAAAACATCATATTTACTAAAAAATCACTTTATTCTTATTATCCCACAAGAATTGATCTCATAGATCATGAAACAAGTTGTTAATCCCATTAAGGGTAGTCAAAGATGATCTATATGCATTTTTAAATAGATCCCTTTTTATCATAGGTGATGAAGGAACAAAAATCCATGTTCCAAACCTAATTAAAAACGTCATCAATATAGAAATCTTGAAGTGTCCTTTCATTTAATGTATTCACCTTATTTTTAAACTATGGATCATCCCTTTGCACCTCTTTAATTTTTTCAGGGCTAGATGGGTTTTCATTCATTAGCGGAATAGTATGATTTATTCCCTACATTTATGATTTCCAAATTCATCTGTTTCATATCCAAGAAGATAGTTTCATTAATAAAATGTAATATGGATAAAGTAGTTGGTTGATTTCTACATAGATCATCATCTACCTTGTTTTCCTTTCTAGGATGATTGTGAAAAATTTAATCATAGTCTTTGATATCTCCATGAAACTGCATTGATTCTTGTTGTTTTTATTTTGTATTTATATATTCTTTAGTCTCTTGTGATCATTATATATTTCACACTTTTCACCATAAAGATAGTTTCTATATATTTTCAAGGAAAAATTCAGAGTTTCTATATCTAGATCATACGTCGAAGAATTATGTTCATGGATATAAAATTCTCCGGAGGTGCAGGCTATCACATTATAATTTTTCTTGGGTACACAACCAAATACATTCATGTAAGAATCACTTTATATCAAAAAACATTCATTAATTTTCAATAATGTGAGTATAGGTGGAGTGATTATCCTATTATTTATATCCTTGAAGAATTGCATACATTCTTCAATCCTGACATACCATATCCCATTCCTTGTTACCATATTTAACAGGCTTGTCCATCATGAGTAATTTACAACAAAACATTGATATTACAGTACAATGCTATAAAAACTATGGATTTGTGTGACACTAGATGTTTTGGATCATTCTTACATTTCATTTATTTCTTATGTGTGTACATAAATTCCCTCACTTGAGATCACATGTCCAAGAATTTGACTTTCTACATCCAAAGTCACAATAGATGAAACTAGAATATAACCCACATTCAATAATATTACAATCACAATCCTTATATGTTCTTCATATTCCTCCTTGGTTCTAGAAAAGTAAAAGATAACATCGATAAAATCTACCACAAATTTTTATAGGTAATGTTTTAAAACACTATTCAGCAATTTAACGAAGAATGAAGGGGAATTATTAAGTACAAATGGAATTACCAAAGCTCATAGTTCCCATACGTTCTACTGATGGTAGTATACCGAATATATTCATTCATCACCTTTAGGTGATGACATCCAAAATAAAGATTAAATTTTTAGATGTAACAAGCTTCTTGAAATAGATCAAACATGTAGTCAATCCTTTTAAGAGTAAAATTGTTATTTATGGAGATCTTGTTATGTTCCCAATAATCTATAAATGGTTGTATTGATCCATCCTTTTTATTGAAAAATGGAACTGGTGCACCCCATGGTGATTCACTAGGGTGTATGAACCCTTTTTAAAAATTCATAAACAACTGATTCTTTAGTTACTCATGTTCAATAATATTCATCTAATAGAAACAAATTGATAATGAATTACCTCCGAGTATGAGTTAAATTGAGAAATATACCTCGTGATCCAGGGGTATTCCAAGAAAATCATTCCAAAATACATCTCTATATTCCCTAATGGTGGGAATTTTCTTGATGATGATAAATTTCATTGAATCAATTATTTGACATAGGTATTATTCTTCATAGGGAATCAACACTGACACCATTGACGGATTTTCAAAAAGAGATTCATTTTCTTCTGTGCATTTATAGAGGATGATTGGATAGTTCATCATATGAATATATATTTAATCTTCCTTTCATTTGATATCTTCAATATACAATGAGAGATATTCCAACCCTATTATATCATTGTATTCCAATGTGGTTTGTATTACAAGGTTTGTTGGAACAATATTCCCACATATGTGAACAAGATAATTGTTGAACACTTGTGTTGCAAGAATTGCTGAACTATGTATTTGTATGGATATCTGTATTTCAAGGATTTGGAGCTCTAATTCAATTGTTATAGAAAACATTCTTGATATAATAGAATGTATAGAAAAAGAATCAAATAATATTTTTCCATTATTGAGAAAATAAAAAGTGTATTGTATATGAATTAATTTTCATGATTCTTCTTACATGTAGTGAGGGAATAATAATTACCTTGGTCCTTTGGATTTACTGGCTGTTAAGACGGATTACGTTTGATGACTCATGGTTTAGTTCATTGGGTTACATAGAGCCCTCGTTCCCTATAGTTGTAGCATTAGACCATGGGTGGTTCTCTCCATTCCTCATCCACATTAACTTACTTCCTCATATCTTTTTGACATTCATGAGCTTGGTGGACTTCTTTCTTAGACATTATGCAATTCTATGTCCCATTGATGTAGTTCCTAGGACGATTCTTCCCACATTTTTGTCTTGTGGGTGGTTGATTTTTCTTTCCATCTTTCTCACTAGATCCCTCATCTTGAAATTTCATCATTAATTTCTTATCACCATATACATATGATCATTCTCCAATCTCCATCTCCAATTTGAGCGCATATAAAAAAATTATTCATAACTTGAAAAGTCTCAAATTTTTACACCCTTTTCAAAGTGTTGTTTTAAACCTATATAGAATCAATAAAATTTTAAATAATTTCTCCTATCAAAACTAGTAGAGTACCTTACACACCATGTAAAATTTTATTTTTAGGACATTATAGAGTCTATTTCTTTAAACTTCATCTCTGTGATTCAACTCTCCATATGTTTCAAGAAGTTTTCTAGTTAAATACTTATTATGAAACATTATATTAAGGTATTAACACATAGTCACATTAATTTTTTCACTAAAATTTGTGTTCATAGTCAAATCCCACCATTTATCAGCCTCTCTATCTAGATGATCAATGTATTGTTTCACTGCTCCTATCAGGGAATTTTACAACATAAAAAATATATTCTCCATTGATTTATGCAAGTATTCCTATACTATTTGATCAAAATATCCACTGAATGTTAATGGTTTTTTCCTCATAAAAGACTAGATATCAAGTTTCTCTCTCTATGGTGAAGGTGGGTGTTCTACAATATTTATATTATTTTTCATTACCTAAGACAACTTGGCATGAATTGCAATGAAATTTTTACTCCACCTCTCAAATAATTGGGGATATCATATGAGGAATAAGCTCATTTCCCCCACCCCATAGGTTTTTGTCCTGATTTTTCCTAAAATATAGCATATTCTAAAATCAAAAACATTAGAATAAAGAATAAAGCAAGAAGGCATGAATAAATAATTTATTCGTTTTAGAATTTATGTCTAAAGTCATATATTAGGAGATCTATATGATTAGAATTTTATAAAGTAAATATTATTGGGTTCTTACTTATACATAGTCTTATGCTAATGGTATTCACTAACGTTCTCTAATCCTCATTCCCAAATTAACTAAACCCTTCTATATTACCAACTAAAACCACCCTGATTGATCATACATATATTATGACATAATTATGATGAAAAATGATAGAAAATAATTACAGAATGTGGATGCAAATGTTTAGTGTCTGGGGGAAATTATGACCTTACATTAAATTTATAATATAAAACATAATAATTTATTTAATTTCTTCTTATTTAGAATCTTATTGTAAGTTAACTTTTCCTCAGTACATGTAATAACTTGATAATAAACATAAAAAATGGGATAGATGAAATACCAAGAAGATGATATATAAGAACACCAAACAATATACAATGTAGTCAGAATAATAATTATCATCAATACATTGTAAAAATATCACAATCACGAGAGTAATCATGGAGAAAAGGATTTTAATGTGGAAATTCATAAAAAGGAAACATCACTTCTTAGTGGTAAACTATCACTCATAGTTGTGAAAAAATCTAGTGTCTTGTTCACTCATATTTAACATTATATAAAAAGTTTATACACATTAAAAAATTCATTAAATCTCCATATAATTACAGGTACTCCCATAACATCATAACATTTAAATTGTGTTATGTAATTCTAGGTGCACTAGTCACAACATCACATTTACAATATCATTCCTCCCACATAAAATATATATATATTAATGCAGGACATATAATAACCCATGGAAAGGAATCAGTTCCATTTAATAAGAATACATTCATAAAAATTCGTTTCCCAAATTAAATAGGCTGTAACATTCTTGAAATAAGAATCATCAACCATGTGTTAAGATGATACATTCTCAGGATGTAAAAGGTCTGTTTTTTAAATAAGCGTTATTTTGGAAAACATATATTCGGTTATAAACACATATAAAATATATTTATACCCTATAAAATGTATGATAATTAGGATTAAATGATATTTAATAACTATATATAAATTAAATATTATGAAAGAGAGAAAACCCAAAGATAGAGAGATGGGTTTGGGAATTCCCCTTATATTGTATCTGAAAGATTCATTCAAGTTATTTTCCTTCATAATAAAATTTTATTCATTAAATAACAAATAAAAACAGATTATATATGAATTTTAATATTTATATTCTTTTATGGACTTTTATATGAGTTATAAGGTTTAATTTCATCATTTTGCATCTTTCATTTTCATTCTTTCCCTGATTTGTTTTCTTGTATTCATGAATGAAAGTCTCTATATAATGAGGATAAATATCCAGAGTTTTTAATATGTTTTTAATGATCATATAAAATCATAAATATTTATATAAATAAATATGTTATATTTCATTAGTATTAATAATTACATACATGTTAATGATGATCATTTTAGTTCAAATTTTGTGGTTTTCGATCTCAACAAATTCGTTTTGTATTATTATTTAGTATTATGTGTATATATTTCTTCTTGAATACAAATAGGGTTGTAACATATTAGTTCTAATCATTTTCAACCATTATAATTGTTTTATAATAATCATTGAATGCTCAAATGGAAAAATGAATGTGTGTCCCATATGATGTTTATAAATTAAAAAATTCCATGCGACAATTCATTTTTAGAATAAAAGAGAGGTAAATGGGATTGATTATAGATCATACATTTACATGATAAATTTATAGTATATCAATCATAATGGGGTTTTCAGTACTTTTAGATATGATAATGTGAGGTGATGAGATTACATGGAAGTGAATTACAAATAAATTAGTAAAAAAAGAAAATAAATTACTAATGAAATCTCTCTTCCAAGAGAAGATCCTTAAGGAAAAGGTTTTAGTAATTTTATGAGATAAATAAATTTTTGGATCTGGGGGCGGGGGCTTGATAATATTATTGGAATGTATTTGTGAAAGGTTCAAAGCTTCAGAGGTGTGTGGAGAAGAGGGTGTGCGGGTGGTATTTATAATGGGGGAGATGGTGTTTTCAAATTATTTAATTCATGAGTATATTATTTTTTACAAGAAAAGAAAATGGGTTGAATATTGAAACTGAATACAGAAATTAGATCATTTGAGTTCAAACAAATGGTTCTTAAATCAAAGATGACAAAATGAACAGGGTATTTATCCTATAATATATATATACCTTAAATTACTATATTTCATTATTAAAAAAAGTGTTTTAAATCAAAAAAATCACAAAAAATCACCATAACCAATATTCAATGTGTAAAATTCAAAAATGAATTCCATGTTTTGAAATTAATGTTTTTAATATGATTAATATAATTATTAATTAAAATAATCATTCAATTGGAAAATATAGATTTTAAAATTAAAACTAAATTTATAACACATTGAAAAATTAGTTAAGTTCTCATAAAATATTATTAAATCCATAAGACATTGAAATATTAATTTATGAATTTATTTTATAAAAATTAATTTTCTTTTTAATTATTAAATTAATCAGAAAATTTAAATTATATATTTAACAATTACCAAAATAATAAAACTTATTAAATAAATTTTAAAATCATTACTTACTTATAAAATGATATAATTAAATCATATTTTCACTTATAATATTCTAAACATTTATTTCTAATTTCATTGGTGATATTAATATTCATTTTTCATATTTAATATTCATTGATATCATAATTTTATTCTTATGGTCAAATTACTATTTCATCCGTATTGGTTTCTTAAATTGTAGAAATAGTTCTTATTTAATTAATTTTTCATTTATAAAGTGTTTATTATGGTATTTATGTGATATTATATCAAATTAATATTAGAAATGATAAATATCATTGATAAATGTTTGGGACATTATTGTTTGACCTACACTGAAACACACTTCCATCAAAATGTATATGAAATCATCAATCTTGTGTACGATGGACTACTGCCTCGCGAATCGATGTCTTTCATTCATCCATTCCCACCGTTTGAGGATGAAAAAATGGTTTAATTTGATTTTTTATATTATATATATGAAATTTATAATTAATTTATATTTCTGTAATTATTCTATTACACACACCATGATTCTTTCAATTTTTTGAAAATATGATGAATTTGTTTGTGGAATTGTGTACTACCTTTAACTCAAGGAAATGTGATTCATTCGCAATTTACGTGGAATGTACTAAGGATAGGTTTTTTCAATTTATACATCATATATGAAATAGAAATTATACTATAATTGTATTATATAAACACATATATTTAATTTTATTTTATTCTTTCAATATGACTAGAAAATGTAAACACTAATCATGTGTTTGTACGAGCTACTGTCTCCATGAATGGTTTATTTCGTTTTCCATTTATATAATTTATAGATTAGTATAAATACATATATAACAAATATTATTTATATTTATATCATGTTTTAAATTATTAAAATAATGAATTCATTTTCCATGACAATGTAAGAAGAATAACAAGTCAAAACATCTATGAAAAACTAGTCTGTTATTACTCGAAACGTAATGTAAACTTGAAATTATTAATAAATTGAAAATAAAATGTCACAACAATACATTTGGTAATATATAATTGAATATGATTCTATAATAATATAATAATAAAATTATATTTATATTATAAGAGTCTTGTATGAGTATGACGAGGTTCAGCACATAATGTAAGTGGACTTCTAATTTCACCTTTATTTTTACGAGGCCTATTAACTATTCACAACACACTTCATATTTGTGGGGTATATAATTCAAATTATTTTACTCTTAGATAATTATCCTTATATTTATTTGCATTTATATACCCATTTTATGATATCTACTCTATGGGGTATTATGGTGAAAATTTTACAAAATTAGAAAGGTAGTTTTATCTCAATATTCCATCTATGAGGTAAACTTTTTATTATAAAAATAAACTCATTTATGAAGTGTATTTAACTACTTGTTAAATTTTAAATAATTATTATCCTTGGTTTATTGATATTATATTCTACAGGTATTTTAATTTTATTACATGTGGTGTTTTATTCATTTTTTTCTAAAGTGGTAAGAGTTTAATGAACAACATATCTTATTTTATCAAGATTATTTATTATTATGTTTATATTGATGATATCATAGGATCTACACCTCAAGAACACTCATTAATTTTATATTAAATTTTCATTAATGGTATCTTCTTGTATTAGTTCCATTTTACACTCTTTGGTACTTAATATAATTATTAAAATGATTATAATAAAATCTAACCTTATTTATCTTTAGTAAAAAATCACTAAAATTAAAAAAACCTATAAAAAACCAATAAAAAATCATATTTTTTTAAATGAAATTATCTTTTTATTTAATTTTCAGATAGTTTTTTATAAATCTATATGGTTTTAAAATATTCCATTATAAGGTTTTAAATCTATTTTATGATAAAAGTGCTCTAAAAATTCTATTATGAATCCAAAATTATTTTAAAGAGTAATTATTTACACCAATAAATGATTTAAAAAAGATCAATCTAAATTAGTTTCCATCAAAGATGACATCGGTTGGTGTTACTCATTAATTTCTTGGGAAATATTCCAAATGTTCCATTTAAATTCTTTCTTTGAATGGTTTATGTTTTTATGGTGTTATGATTATGAAACATGTTTCTCATTCACTGGTTATATGCTTATTAAACCTAGTTATTTTTATGGTTCCTTAATTGAAGAAGTGATTATGAACCGTGTTTATTTTAAAATTGTTATTATATGATAAAATTTTTATGATACCCATTTAATTTCATATGATATTGTATTATGAATATTTAAGATCTAGTTGCACACAAATATATGATAAAATTATAATATGTTTGGACCCTCTATCTCCCTATACTAAAGTGATTAAATATTTATGTTATATGAGATAGAAATTGATGGAATTGAGAGTGAATATAGTTCTGAAAAAAACTATGTCAGCTGGGATGGTCTCAAGAGTGAACCTTTAATACTATTATGTTTTGGGGATTTAACCACTTCAAATAATATGGACATGGTAGTGATGAATTGTTAAAAAATTTAATAATTTATTATGCTTATTGGCATGCCAATTTTTAATTTATCATTCCTATGTTATGGTATCATGTTTTATTTTCATCATTACCTTATGATACATATTATATGAAATTCCAATATTTATTCCATAAATAATGTATATGATCAATGATATGTAAGGTATGTCATAAAATGTTATTATCATGTTCTCCTAACCATATTTTTATGTTGTGCATATGGGTCTCTTTTATTTTCACTTACTAAGCATTGAAGATAACCCTTAATTGTTTTTTCCTTTCCCTATTTTATTAATAATTGGTTTATGTAGAAGTTCTAAAGGGTTATATCTTTGTGGGAATCAATAAATATCATTCACCAAGTCAGAATATTTTGTTCCATGTTTCTAATGACACTAAATTATTATGGTCACCATAATTACAGTTTTTTAATATGATCAATATTCATATAAAATGATGTAACATCCATTTATGAAAATCATATGTCGATATAGTATTTATCAATGAAATTTTTTTCAAACCATTTTAAACACGGATGAGAATAGAATATGAAGATCCCTAAGAGAATTTCTAAGGATATGTATATAGATGTCTCATAGTATTATCTTAATGCATACAATATGTAAATATCATTTTATTTATTTAGGATTCATATATGTAATTTTTCATTATTTTTTGAATTTATACAATGATAATTTTTCCCACAATATATTTCTTGGTCATAGTTAATAGCTGGAACAAGATCGAAATATGTGAAAATTGGATGCTTCAGAAGTGTATTGTATGGGAACTATAAAATCAATAGCCTCATTGGAAATCACGTGATGTGAATCAGGATGTTTGTATATGTATTAGTTATACTTATAATGATTATGAAACACCAAATTCTAGGTGAAAGGTATTGGATTTTCTAATAGTACTATTTACATTAAAATTAAGAATCATGTTCAGATTGAGGTTGAGGAAATAGAAGACATGATTTATATTTCATATTCTAAGAAAAAAGAAAAAAAGAATAAGATGATGAATTTGTGGTAATTGTTTATGAATAAAGATGGAAAATTTATGTATATATATTTTTTAGATCAAACATTATGTTATAAGAATCATGAAATAAATTTGTATTCTTATTATAAGTTTTCCTTTTACGATTGAAAATGATATGTTAAATGGTATTAAAAACAAAAAAACTGGTTTAATTAAAACATGTGGTTTTTTACAAGGTGAGGTAACCCCAAATGTGTTCTTGATGTAGAGAAAAGTTTTTTAACATAGATAAGGTGATTATTGATCTTAATTATGATAATTAGATAGTAAAAATTACCATGGAAGTGATAATTGATTTTTTGAAATAGTGGCCTATGTTATCATAGATGAAATTTCAAAAATAATTATATATATTTAAGGAATATATCCAATAATTTTTTTATTTATAGAATGAATAATAAAATATGTTATTTAAAAGGAATAAAGGTAATTAATGTTATTATTGTGCCCAAATAAATTACATGATGAAGTAATTCACATGTTTGGAAAATGAAAATAAAGAGATACATTGTGTTATATTAGGGGTAAATGTTAGGATGATTTTGAAATAATTTGGGGTCCTATTTATAATGTTATATATTATCATCATTTTAAATAGTTATAAGGTAAACCATTTATCAAATGTTTAATTTAATATTCTGATGATATTTTTGAGATTAATGTTTTATCTCACCATATGAAAAATTACGGATTTTGAGTAGCATGTTCTAAATATTTTGTGGGGATTCTAACTAAATACAAATTAAATTACTCGTCATTCTTTCCCATGACCAATTAGTATTATAAGAATGTAAACCTCACCTACATTTCATAAAGTATGAAATGATGTGGGAATTGAGCAAGGACTAGTCGATGGTTAATATTGAGTATATAAAATGAAATGAAATTAAGTATGGATATTTCATTTTTTCTATGATAGTAAATTAAATCATCTAATATAGACAAATTTTATTAAAAATAATTTATCTGAAAACCTTAATTTATTTTTAACTGATTCTATTATCAATCATCATAGAAATATAATTTTGAAGATAATAATTATAAATTTATAAGTAATATACATATAAACAATGATCATTCTACCCTCTATAATTGTATAAAAATTTCCACAACATCTAATATTCACTCCCAACCTATGTTCTTCTTTCTGGAAACGTAGTTATGAGTTACATTGGTTTACCATTATGATTACAAAACACCCTTTTAATAATTGATTATGTAAACTTTTTGAGGATGTGGATTTATAAGTTGTGAAATATCAAGTATCATTCTTTTGATAATCCATAAAATTTCCAAGGGAAAATTCAATTTTGGTGGGGTATAATGTAACACCCTAAAATTTTGGGGTATATTTTCCTTTGAATTAATTTTTTATTTTTGTTATTTTTCATTTCACAAAACCTTGAAAATATCTTTGGTTTTATTGAACAACTATGTTTTTCTTTAATTATACAAAACAAAGAATTAATCTTATGTTACATCAAACGCTTATATATACATTATGTACATGAAATACTATGTATGGATTTTTTACCGAAATTGTCGATTTTGATCAATATCTTACATTACACACAAGGCTATTATTTACCGAACTACAAAATACTATTAATATTGTCATTAAAATATTATTAAAGTCATCACCAAGCAGTTGGAATATAAGTTATGATTAATAATAAATAATGAATAAAAGTAAAGTTGAAACACGCATATAATAAGAACTATGTGGTGTCTAATCATCTATAAATGAAAATTAATCCATTTTTCATAATATAGGAAATTATTTGATGGAAAATTATATGTATACAATCAAACAGATTTTATGTAAAAAAAATATTTATAAATGATTTTGTTGATATATATATATATATATATATTAATTAAACAATTTTTAATTCATCGGATGTGTTTTCTAGAAAAAGTTATGAGTAAATTCAATTTTATAAATAAAAATATATATTTTTCTAAAACACAATTTTATAAACTTTTATGGTGTGGCTATTTAAAATATAATTGTTGATACTTTATGATTTCTTTAAAATTAAGTGTATAATGTTTTTGAAATTGGAATATCAAAATTAACTTGGTTGTATTTTTAGAATATTTTAAAGATGATTCATTTTGTAATAAATAATAAATAATATGGAATTTTTATTAAAAACACTATTTTCCTCTAATTTAATTAAATTGAACAATTTTTTTAACTCAATTAAAATATAATTTATATGAATATAAAAAATACAATTTTGTTTATTTTAATCAATTTCACATTGAATTTTTATATAAAAATAATTCAATCTTATGAACATTATCACTTCAAAACCCCATTGTTTCAGCCTGTTAGCGAGACTGTTTTTAAATTAATTTATTTCACATCTAGGTTTTAGAATTTTGAAAAATGGATCCCATATTTGGATTCTGAATAATTTATAATTTTTAATATTCTCAATATAGTTTATAATAAAAATGATTAGAAGAAGTAGTTAAAATTAATTATAGTTATAAAGGTAAAAATGTTTTTATTTAGAGGTTAAATAATAATTTATGGGGCCAAATAACATAGAATCAATAACAAAAGAACATTAATGTAAATATTTTTACTAACTATCCCCTTTTATAAAAATAAAAAATTATTTGACACACATGGTGTTAGGTAGTCAACCTAATAATGTTTACCTTTTTATATTTACATGAATGTCACACTTTCTACTATAAAAGGGAACTCCCCCTCCCCCTCACTTATTCACACCTCTATATCACTTTTGATTTGAAAAAAGAAACCCAAATCTCCTTACAAAATTCACAATTCATCATATAAGCCTCAATTTGGTCAGAAATCCATCCATGGAAGCTCTATGGTGCAAACTAAGAGGAGTTACCCAATTTAGAGGTAACATCCATTCACAAGCTCTTTTTTTATATTCATTCTACACCCCATAAAATTGTATTATTCCTTAATTATATAACAATATTAGCATCCATGATATAATTATTTTTTATTGAATTTTTTAATCCTAAACTCACACACACATATATGAAATGGTATATACAATCATCATTAGTGTGTACAAAGGACTATTTCCTCGCAAAATGATGTCATTCATTCATCTGTTTCCACCTTTCATGTTTGGATATAATGATGTAATTATTGTTTTTAAATTATATATATATATATATATTATTTAATATATATTTATTCTTATTTAATTATTGTATATAACATACATTCAAATTTTTATTTTGTGGAAAAATGATAACATTGTTTGTGAACATTTGGAGTGCCGCCACTTCTAAGTGACGTGATTCCTTCATAATTTACAAAAAAATTTATGGATAGTTTTATTGAAATTATTTGATATATATTACATTATAATTATTTTATAATTATTTTTTGTATGTATATAAATATATTTTATATACTTTCTTTATACACAATAGGAATAAGAAACAATGTTCACGCATACACACATCATATAGTCTCCATGAAAGATGTATTTTATTTTCTATTAATATACATTATATATTATTAAAAATACATATATAATGAATAAATATGATATTTATTTCATATTATACATTTGGGAAAAAAATAATTCATGATCTCAATAAGATGACCAAGAATAAAAAGTGAAAACATGTATTAAAAACATAATAGTTATTTCCTAAAACATAACTTCAACATGAATTTATTATTAAATGGGAAACAATATCTCATAAGAGATTAATATATAGTATTATGTAATTTTATATGGATTTTTAATAGATGTACAAATAAAAAATAATTATTATTCATGAGGTTTGATTGAGTACGATGAATGTCCAAAAAAAATAAGCAGGTTCATAGTCTCACTTTTATTTATGTCAGACATGTGACTTATTCAAAAATATTTTCTTTTGTGTGGGATATTGAATATAATTTCATATCCATAAAAATTAAAAAACCATGATTTTGGTAAATAATTTTACATTCTCTCACATTGAGGAACTTATATAGTTTAGTGTTTTAGATAATTTGTCCATAAATCATACATAACAAAGCCATCAAATATAATGTGAACACTTTGAAAAAGTATAAATTTTCCCCCTAAACTAAAACATGTTAAATAATAGATGATATATTTTAACAAAATCTCTACACAATTTTAATCATTAAATATTCCAATACCATACCCAGCATTGAATCCTATGAAAGAAATTTAAAAATAGATGACGAGCATCAAAAACCTCGGTATATGATATAAAAAAGGAAAATATTTATCTATTAATAGAAATTAAAACTCATAAAAACCATAATTAAAAACATGACAATTTACCCAAAATGTAATTACCATTCTATAATAAATATAGTTTGGTTTACCCTTTTAAAAACAAATTATATTATGAAAACCCATTTTAAAATATAGGAATATTTTGTATGTACCTTGGGACATCATAACATTTAACCCTTATAAAACATCTCCATATTAGAATAACAATACAACTATCTTGATATATAATTTTACTTGGTATTAAAATCATTACCTAATTCATTGGATCAATATTTAAGTGAACCGTACATTTAAAATAAAACAAGATCAATCGATGACCTCTAGGTGCACCCATCATTTATAATGTCCAAGTACCACAACAATAAATAAAAAATTCCATTGTAAAAAAACTCTTTTATACTCATATAATCATAAATTTCATATAATAAATGAATTCTATTTTTTCAAAATGACCATTTTCATTACACAGTACACATTTTCATTGAAACCAAATTTCTAACACCAAAAAACACAAAAAAATATATAGAAGATTTTAATTTATTAAAATATGAAATACTGAGAATGAATCCAAATATAAAATAATGGGGATGGCCGAAGAACATTGTTGTTTCTATGTATGTTAAGAATAGAACATTGTTTTTTAATTTTTGAAAACAATCAATACTAAAAATGTAAAAGGATTTCTTTTTAAATATTTATAAAATAAATTAAAATTATATATAAAAATATTCCCTATAATCCCTCATTAATAATAAGAATATATAATAATATAAAAAATATTTACATGGAAAAAAATATTTAAATATTAAATCATTAAACAATAAATATTACTCAAACCACATTGAATAATTACATCATAATCACCATAAAGTAATATAAAAAACATTAAGATGATATAATAATATAAAAATAGTTATATATAATATAAAAGAGTCTCAATATACACCTTATAATTCAATAGAGGATAATATCTTCATGAAATCCCATAATGAATGAAGATTAAAATTAATCCACTTACCTTGAGTCCATCTTGTCATATATGTATTTATATTATTGAGTAATTGACATATGATAATTATTAACATTCATAAGAACCTTTTTTAGGTTTATCATCACTTTTAATTCCCTTATTAAAATGTTTTCAGAACCAACATGAAAGAATTATGTTCATGTCTGGTGTTTTGACCATATTTAGTTTATGTGCCAAAAATGATTATGGTAGGTCAAATATGGTTAAAGTGTACAATATATAAAAATATAAACAATAATAATCAGGATATAATAATCATATTTATACAAAAATTCCAATTCTAAAACCAAATATGAATTATGGTTATTAAAAATTTACCATCATAACAATCATGGAGATCATAGGTGGTATGTATGCATTAGTAACGTTCTGATTTTTGAATGATCATTTTTGAAAGAACGTAAATAACATTTTGCATTCAACATTGATCATTAAATAATATATACTATATTAATATTTAAAAGAAACTTATATATATTTATAATATTTGTGCTGAAAAATTAATCACATCACGTTGAGAAGAAGGTAGTCCACACATCAATGAATGATGTAATAAACATTTCGTTATGTGAAACGGTATTAAATAAAATTATATATTAAATTTCCATAAAAAGAATTTTTGGATGATTATAATATTGAACTTATAATTTTCACATATTTTTATCTAAAGGGATCCATAATACATTCCATTTAATGTGTGAATGTATCATATCATTTTAAGGAAGTAGTTGTCCTCACGTCCACAAACGATGCTATCATCTTAACACAAAATGGATATCATGAATTTATTTTTTGAAAAAAAAAATCAATAAATATGAATAAATTATATATATATATATATATATCTTAAAAAAATTTCCATCATAATAGCCAAAATGAGAGTCGGTAATGGAATATGTATGACATCATTACGGGAAGCTGTAGTTCATCGTACATAGACGGTAATTTCATTAACCATTTGATGGAAGTGTGTGTATGTTTCGGTGGAAAACATATGATAAAAAAATATAAGTAAATTATATATTATTTATTTATTTATAATAATGAAATAATAATAAATTAAGGGTGTGAAGAAGGAATAATGTTTAAAAAATGCATGTTTATAAAAGTTACCACTTCTTCAGGTAACTCATTTTGGTTATCACCAAAGGACATAATAATTGGATTTATTCCGATGGAAAGGCCCCATGGTTTAAGTGAGGGATGTTTGTGGGTTATTTTGGGGGGTTTTGGATGATCTAATTTTGATTTATAGGTGTGAATATATTTTATGGTTGAGTAACTTTTTATAATGGAGGAGTGTAATTCTTGTAAATTTGGAGAAGTGAATTCCAACCACATAGTTCAAACGACATGTGTCTCCTATAATGGTCCATTTTTTATCCAATTGAGTATAGGGTTTAAATATGAATATAAATTTTTTTATAGGTTTCTAGAAAAGAAAATTTCTTTAGTTAAAGATTAAATATCTCTGAAAGATTTTTTTTCTTAATCACTATATTTACTTTAAATCACTTTCACTAATATTTTTTGTAAAAAATAATTTGAGCTTATTATATAGTATATATAATTCATAATCTAGATATTTAATTCATTTTGCTAATTTAAATCCAAATATGCGGGAAACAGTAATTTAAATTTAGTCCCTTATATTGGATGAGGAAGTAAGATTCTAAATTATAATATCCAAAATTGTTCATGTTTTTTTATCAAAATTAAATGTGAATTTTATTAAAGTCAATTAAATTGGTTTATATTATTTAAAATAACATAATTATACTTTAAACCAAATTTTATACATAATATTTCTGTATGAATAAATAAAACGAAAATGATGTTTTAAAACAAAATTCACTAATATTCACTAATGATAAAAATATGAATGGTCTCAGAAAAATTAAAACAAAACTGCGAAAGTATATTTTAATTTTTTTTATTAATTAAATAGGTACATTTTATCATTTAAAAATTATTCATGGTTAAAAAATTTAAATTTAATATAACTTCTCTCTTAAAAATTTTTCAAATTACCTTTTAAAAATATAATCCTTTTTATGTTTAAAATTTTAAATTTTTTATATTTTAATCCTAAAAACATTTATTTGATGAATAAAAAAAAATTTAATAATCATTTGGAAATATAATTTAGTGAGTCTGATTCACTCTTACTGATACAATATGTAGTCAATAACCACCCCTTAAATTTATAATATAAAAAATATATTATTTTTTTATTATAACTTAGTATTATGTATAAGGAATGATTTTAGAGAAACATGGTGATTTGTGTTAGGTATCATTTCAAACATAGATTCTGTTTTATGGTAAAATTAATTTCAAATTTATAAATATTTATAGATATGTAAAATTATTATTTAATAATTATCTTCAATGTTACGGATATCCCCCTATTAAATTTTTTTTCCTCTCTATTTAATAAACATTATCAAAATAGTGGGAATATTTTCCCCAATATAATATTAAGATTCCCTTATTCCCGCTTAATCCATATGATTTTCCATAAAACTGTATCCTACTAAATTACCTTATTTCATAATATATTCTCTCTAAGAGAAATAACTTGAACTATTTATTCCACATAAGAAATATTATATTCCACATGAACTACTTGAAGACCCAAAACATGAGATCAAATTGGTATGTAATTTCTTAACATTGAAGAATAAAATACATTGTGTTCCTAGGATAAAATCATAGCTTCGTCTACTCATTTGGCAACTGATCAAATATATCTTTCTTGATTTTTTATGGTTCAATGAACTATGGAATCAACATCCCTCTTTTACCAAAAAACATCGCACTTTTCTTGAGAAAATTTTAAAATGACATAAAAACCTACCTCAAAATAAATATATATCCTCCTATGATCCATAAAAAAACTACCTACTCTAGGATAATGTCATTTGTCACTGAATCAAATGATATTTTTTTATTGTTTCCTCTAACAACTCTATTTCATCAAACTTTCTTTCTCCAATATCATCAAACAAATCCATTCTGTGACACTACTTCCATATAATTTCTAAAATGGTACCATCTATATACTCAAATGAAAAATTTTATTATGAGCAAACAAAATTCTAGAATGATGTCAATCATAAATTCCCTAGTAATCCATTTAAAAATAAAGATGCATATCTTCCATGGTTTAATTAATCCTCTCAGACAATCCACCAAATTATGGATGAAAAGTATCACCTAAATTTAATTCAGTAACAACGTCTTCTTAATACATTTATAAAAATTTTATGTGAACCCAATAACATGGGTTGATAAAATAGAGCAATTAACTCCATATAATATGGTAATCTATTTTAGATACCATCCATAAATATTCTCTAAATACATTGTATATTTAATTAGAATGAAATGTGTAGATTTATATAATCTATCAACAATAACCCAAATCACATTTTTTCCATGACAAGTATTTGTAAATACTATTACAAAATCCATTGATATATTCTCCCATTTTCACTCTATTAATTGGAAAAAGGATTGTGTATCCCCTTTGGTGACATTATCTCATCCATAACCATAAGGAATGTAAATAATTTCACTAATAATTAATAAATATATCTTTTCATTTCATCCCCCCTATTACACTATCGATGGTCTCTATACAACATATTACTACAAGGAGGAATGAAAAAGGTGAACAATGTGCTTCAGTCAGCAAATATTTCCTCAACTGCGAATCAGTAGGAACAAATAATCTTTTTCGAAATGACAAAACATATTTTTTATGAATACTATAATCAATAATCTTAATACTCTTAATTTATTCTTTGTTTTCATTAAAATATTGATCCACCTTCTGATCCATATTACTTCATTCTGAAAAAGTGAACATCAATGAAAAATTAATGAAAATAAAAAATTTCGCTACTTCTACTACAAAAATAACAAAAAAAATCTATTTCATAACCATAATGTCCCATTCAAAATGTTACTTGGTAAATGTGGAATTACTTTTTGGACTTAATTCATTTTTTACCTTGTTTTCTTTTATAAGATGATAATGAATCATGAAATCACAATCATTAAAAAGTTGAAACCATACCCTCTATCGCATTTTCAATTATTTATAAGGGAAAATATACATCAAACATCTATGATAGATATATATGTCAACCTTTATTCCATACAAAATATGCCTTTAAATTTTCCATGAAAAAAACAGCAGCGAATTCGAACTAATTTTCTGGGTAATTCATCCGATGAGGTTTCATGTGATAAGAAGAAAACACAGTTACCTGATCATTCGATATTATGACAAACCCATAAACATTAAATGAATAATAAACAATGATGAGGAATTTAATATTTCTGGAATGCAAGGACAGAACAAGAGATTTTACTAATCTTTTTTTCAGTTCTGAAAAATATTCATCACATTCTTTTTCCTAGAAGAACATAACTTCTTTTCAATTTAATGTAGTCTGTTTTATATAAAACTGTGTAAGGATTTCAAAAAACCACCTATAGTGAAACAATAATCCATCAAAAATATTAATCTCATTAATATTTGGGGTTTTTGGACATTTTCCAAAAACATTTATTTCAGATGGATCAATTGTTATGAGATCATTATAAAAAATGATATCAGGGAATCGAATTTGTTGCAACAAAAATTCAATATTACTAAATTATTTGTATAGTTTAATTTCTAATATGGATATCAAAACACCATTTAGATTCCACTCATATTTTGATTGGTTTTTATAAAATATTAAAATTTAATCAATATACACGACATAAAACTAATCCATGAACTCATGAAAATTTATTTTCATAGGATCTAATAATATAGAGGGTGTGTTAGATAACCCAAATACCCTAACCAAAATTTCATATTATCAATATCTAGTTCGAATCGTATAATTTATAATGTAATATTCTTTCACTTTCCACTAATGGTACCTTGACCTCTAGTCAAAATTTGAAAAATTACTATCCTTACATGATCATAAAAAAAATTGATGAGAGGAAAATTATACATGTTATTAAAAACGATGTTATTCAAGGATCTATAATCAATTCAATGACTCATGGATAAATATTTTTTAAAAAAAAATATAGGATAATTCCATGGATAATTGTTAGGTTGGATGAAAAAGTTATCTAATAACTCCTAAAAATTCCTTTTCCACTCCAAAAGTTAGATTTCTTCCATTTAGTATAGGAGGTTATAAATTTGTTTAATATTAAGTATTATGTCAATAGTAAATTAATCCTTTTTATTAGGAATAACACCAATAATAAAATGAAGAAAAATGTCAATGTATTAATTTTATACTATCTCATAAATAATTTCAATAGTTTATTTAATCACAAAATGTTTATCTGGGTAACATTAATTTCAATATTTAATCTATTTATCAGCTTCATGGTAAAATATCAATTTCATGAAATAATTAAAAAAAAACATATTATAAATACAAGATATCTTGTTAAGATAAATTTAAATCTCATCAATAAAATGAATAAAATGGAAATATACTGTGGCTATTTATCCAAGATTTGTAGGAAATATCATTCTACTAATGACAATGGGATGATTCTGATAAGAAGTGTTTTTATTAATAGTTATACCCCAAGTTTATACCCAAATTTATATCATCCATTGTTTAGGTTATATTCTCAAATTAATTGAAAATTTCAATGAAACGAAATAATGAGAAGTTGTAGAGTCGAACATGGTATTGGAATAATTTAAAAAGGAAAGTATCAAACATATCACCACATCATTTCACAGACTAACATTAACTGGTGTAATCATAAATTACATTGATAGATCATTATACTTCCGAACATGATGATTTTCATCCCGTAAAACTGACATTAGACAGAAATTAGAATAATGAATCATCTAATGGTAGAAAAAAAATCTTACCATCGCATGGAAATCAGGTAGAAAATTATTTAAATCCGTTGGATAATTTTCCTAGCATTCACATGCCATATAGCCAAAACATACACATCTTTAAAACATTTTTGTCTTTATAAGACACTAACTAGGGTTCTTTTTACCATACATGCTACAAGATTGGACCATCATTTTATTACATCCATATTTCTTTATTTCATGTTTCCCCATTATCTTCCACTCTAACTACATATTATATTCATCATAATGAGGTAAATAAGAGTCATTAAACTCCTTCTCAAAGGTTTTTGGATCAATGAACATATTTCTCTTAAATTTTAAATTCTCCTGGTGAAAAATATTGTTATGGACATTGTTTTAATCGTATGTAATGCTGAATAATTTTTCTATAGGTGTACCAAATAAAACCCATCAGAAACATATCCAATATTGTGAGGATTACATCATATGAAGTTATAAAATCATCATATTTCTTACTTTATTGAATGATTTATTTCTGTTTTGATTCGAACAACCATAGTGAAATATTTCTCAATGAAAATTTCCTTGAATGTTTCCTACTCTATAGCATCAAAACTTTCTTTCTCTATGGTTTTATTTTCTAAAGAAAACCATTGATTGATTTTACCTTCAATATGATAAATAAAAATGGATAAATTTTAATATTCCAAACATCATATTACCCCCAATATCATTTCCAATGCATGGATCCATCCTACTGATACCATTGGGTTAGATGATCTACTGAATTATTGGGGATGTTAGCTCATGAAATTCTCAACAAAATACATATTCCTTTAGTGTAGACATATTCCTCTATAGCATGGATACCACAACCATTTATCGCATTAGTTAACTAAGAAATTACTATAAAATTTATATTTTGATTCCGACCATCTCAGGAAGATCATTTGGAAGTATATCATCCACTCAGTTCCTCCCCACTATTGGGTCATATTATTCTCATTAAAAAACGATTATGAGTAACCCAATTTCAGATTAAGAAACATATTAATCATCAAATGTTATAACATTTTAATGTGGTTGTAAGGAAAAATATTTCAATGGAATGATATTTGACTTATTATAAAATCAAATGTAATATAAACTGACCATTGATACCAACTATATGTCCGTGAAAAAAAAAATAATAAATCTTGTGTATGGCGAATTATTTTAATTTGTCTCATTTTGAGGATCATTTCAGGTATAGAGTTATAGAGAATAATTCATTAACTTCTACATAATAACCATAAAGTCAAAAAATTTACACTTCTAAAGAGAATAAACTTGTCCCATAATCTAAAACATCTAAAATAATAGACTATAAATTTTATGAAAACACTTCGTGACATTATATACAAATTCATCTAATCTATTTTCCATCCTTAAATCCTATGAAAAAATTAAAAATTGTGGTATGAGTATAAAACCCTATGGATTTTTATAAAAAAAAGAAACACATTGGTCCATTAACAAAAATTAAAATTCCCAAAACCCCCATTCTTATAAAGATATAATTTTTCCTAAAAAGGGAAATATCACTATTTCATAAATATCATTTATATTACCTATTAGAAGTCATATAATTTAATTGAAGCTCATTATAAATGGTATAAAATTCATGTAGTTACTTTGTTCTATCAAAACATTAAAGCTTAAGAATACTCGTGTTCAGACCACACATATTCGAATAACCATTGAGATAATGTATAATATAATTATATGGAGAATATAATCAATAGCCAATGCATTGTAGTGTTATTTGGGACTACCCATCGTTTAAGATATAAAGGGATCACCAGGTGCTAAATCAGTGCACCCATAATTTGTAAGGTCCAAGAACCACTACATGAAATAAAAATATCAGCATTTAAAAAACTCTTTTAAACACAAATGAAAATATCTGTCAGATATTAAAATTACATTTTATTTTAAAAAACCCATTTTCAATTAAAATCAGTCATTAAATTTTGAAGGCCATTTTCAATATGAAAATACCCAAAAAATAGGAATTATATTTTTAATTTACGAAAACCTGAAATAAAATATATGAATCCAAAAAACTTAATGACTACATGGGTTAAAAATTAATTATGATCATGTATGTTAAGAATATAATAATTGTTTTTTCATTTGTCAAAATGTCTAGTATTAAACACATAAGAAGTTTCTTTTATAATTTTATAAAATGAAATTAAAAATAGATATAATATTTATAATATAACACCACTATATATATATAAACATAAAAAACAATATCAAAACTATTTACTTGGAGAAAATTATTAGAAAATTAAATCATAATACATTCAAAATGTCTCATAGCACATTGAACATTTAAATCACAAAAAATGAAATATTTAAATTTAAAAAACATTAAATAAAATACAAATATATAAAATATGGATATATAATTCATATGAGATGTATATACTCATTATAATATAATAATGGTTCATACTGATAATAAATTCTTCAATGAATGAATTTTGAGATAAAATCCATTCCCATGATACTGGCTTCTACCGTGTCTCATTATCATTATAATTAATAATCTAATGTTAATTATTAAATTTCATCAAAACATTATTAATTTTTATCCCTACATTTATTCCAATTGTTACAATTTTTTGATTAAATTATTAAATAATTATGTTTATGTCTGGGGTTTGGACTATATTTGTTTAATGTGTTTAAAAAAAATTGTAGGTAAACTATTGTCAAAAGGGTTATTATATATACATATATTGAAAAATAATAATGATATAATTATTATATTTTTACATCAATTATAGTTTTCAAACCCATTATTATGTTTTGTTATAAAAATTAACATATGTTACAATCATGGAGATGGTATGGGATACGTATGCATGAGTAATGTTCCCATTTTTTAATGATCATTTGTGAAAGATGATAATTAAAATTTATGATTATATAATAATAATTGTATCATATATACCATATTATTTATTAATATACACATATAAATAGAAATCATGTCATTTATTTGGGATCACATCATGTCGAGTCCACAAATCCCCAAATGATGTTTTCACTTTTTTAGTTTGTCCATACTGAATATTCATATTGTTATATTATACTTAAAAAATTATAAATATGTCATGATTATAATATTTATGTTTTTTATGTAATATATGTTTAATTTAATTGATCCTTTATTCCGTCTATGTAATGTGTTGAGACTTCACATCGCTTTGAGTAGGTCATAGTCCACACGTCCATAAACAATGTTATCTTCTTCACAAAAAAAGAATGTATGAAGTTTTGCGTATAAAAAAATTTAATTACTTTGAATAAATTATAAATATAATATATAAATATATATCATATAAAAAAATTCATTAAAAATTCCAAACCATGAGAAGTGGTAACAGTAAAATAAATGGCATCGCTATGTGAGGCGGTAGTTCGTCACACATGAACAATAATATCATTACGCATTTATTGGAAGTATGAGTTAGTGTTTGTAGGATACATCACAGAAAAAAATAAATATATATTTTTTATATATATTTTATTTTATTATAATAAAATAATATTAAATTAAGGGACTGTATAAAGAAACAATGTAAAAATGCATGTTGATGAATGTTATCCCTTCTTCAGTAAACTCTTTCTGGTTTCCACCAAATGACTTCTCGGTTCTATTTATCACCAAAGTAGGGAATATATGGTACAAGGAGGTATTTTAGGAGATTATTATTTAAGGGTATTTATTAGGAAAAATGTATTGAGTTGTGTGATGAAATTGGAAGGCTGAGTGCCTATTTAGAGTGAATGAGTAGTGGCATTCTTGTAAATTTATTTAAAGAGGTATTCCAACAATTTTTTTCCAATTTCATATAGCTCAATAAATGCTCAAAATTATAGAACATAGAGGATATGGTATTAATGCTGTCCTAAAAATGATATTTCAAATGATTATCAAAATTATGTCTCTAATGAGAAATCTTTTGTCCCTTGCGAATGAATTTTTTTATTAATCACTGTAATTATTGTTATTTAATTTTAATAATATTTTTGGTAAAAAACAAATATTACCTTATTATAAATTTGAAATTATTAACATTCCAAATATAGAATCTATTTTTCCAAATTCCAACAATATAATTGGTAGAAATTAATTTAAACATAATACCCCAAATGGGATGACAAATGTGGATTTTAAAGTAAAAATGATCAAATTTTTGCTATTTTTTTATATTTAAAATCAATGTTAAATTGATTCCAATTAAATAAAGTGGAATAACTGATATAAAAAATATCTATTTATACTTTAAACCCAATTAAATTTTAATATCAAAATTGATATAATTTATATGAAAATTCATTTTTCAACCAAAATTCATTATTATTCACTATTCATCAAAATATGAATATTCCCTGAAAATTACAAAAAATTAACCGAATGTAAATTTTTATGTTTTCATTTCAAAAAGGAAGTTCCTTTTTTCCAATAAAATTTATAAAAGTATGAATAATTCTATTTTAATTTTAATTTCCATTAAAATGTTATAAAACAACCTTGTAAAATATATATCATTTGTGGTTAAAATTGTGTTTACTCCAATTTCGATTTTAAAAAAAATATTGAATGACTAAAATAATTTAATAAATATGTTTAAATATAATATGGTTAGTCCAATTCATTACCTTTAATAAAATTCCTAGGATATAACTACTATTTAAAATTATTAGATTGACAATATATTGATTTTCGGTACAATGCATTCTTCGGTACAATATATGATTTCATTTAAAATAGATATTTCATATTGGGTATTCTATTAGACACAACATTCCCTTTATGGTATTATTAATATTTAGATCATAAATATTAATAATTATTGAAAATATTAATTCTATATATATCTCAAATGTTACCTATATTTCCAATGAATGTACTCTTTGAACAATATCCATGCATTTATGAGTATTTAAATACCCATTTAATTATATATTTTGCATGGAGTTTTAATTATAAACCATTATGATATTAGTAAAGTAGTTTTGTCTAAATTTTCATTCTCTGAGAAATAAGTTTTTTATTCACCAATATTATTTTATGAGGTGTATATACTTCCATTAGACATGTGATATCATGAAACACTTTATTTTCATGATCATTTATGCATTATGTAATGAAATTTTTATACATGGGGAGTTTTATTCAATGTTAATAAATTGGTAATGGTTTATTAAAACAACATCATCATTTATCAGGATTGGTTCTGATTATGATTCCAATAATGAAATTTTTTGATACATCTCTGAAGAACAGTAAGGAATTTTCTTCCCTATTGGATATTAAAAATATCATCATGTAATAGTAAAATTTTCATCTTCTTGTAGCATATGACAATAATAATAAAAATTAAAAAATATGACCTTATTTGTAGAGACTCGTATCTTGACGTACATGGACATTACATTACTTTTGCCGAATACTTAGTACATAACAAAAACACACACACAAGGATCGTAATAGTTTTGTGTCTTTGGAAACTCGGAACGTAATCTTCTAATCGTGGTGAAAGATCTTCAATATCTCCCATAAAGATCTTCCCTTTTTTTACCTAAAAACCTTTCTTTATATCCTGGGGAAAAGAAAACATAAAAGGGTGAGCTCAAATGCTCAGTAAGGGTAAACAAAAGAAATATCAATCACATCATATACATAAGAACATAGCTTTTGGAAATCTTAACCTGCAAAAGAGCTC
This sequence comes from Viscum album, assembly GCA_963277665.1. Classification (NCBI taxonomy): domain Eukaryota; kingdom Viridiplantae; phylum Streptophyta; class Magnoliopsida; order Santalales; family Viscaceae; genus Viscum; species Viscum album. The sequence continues at coordinate 2,127,984,569 of OY728150.1, read as the reverse complement.
ATAATATCATAACATGGGAAAAATCATAGAAGTGAAAATGAGATCCCCATAATCATAACATTAAACTTGAAACTTTGTGGCATGCACACATAATCATGGAATATCATTTCTTGTTAGTCATGACTCATTGCCAAGACTATCTTAGTGGACGAAGTCCCTTTCTGAACCGAGTAATCCTCGTTTCAGTCCTGTTTCACTGAACCGGTATAACCTACCATTCCAGCCATGTCTATATAATGAGATATGAAATCTTTACCCAATGCATTGGAGGGAGATATAGGTCCCACCCATCTTATAATGATTCCTTTCTTATGTGTGCCACATAATCATAAAACATACATCATCGCATAACACATGTAACAAAAATGGGATTCTTAAACAACATGACATCATAAAACCATTCATATAAGATAAAGGAATTCATAAACATAATTCCATCACAACATGATCAAATCAATGTAATAATATGGATAAAAACAGAACCCTTTATTATCTTAGATGGAAAATAATTTTGATAAAACACTTGAACTCCATTCTTGAGGAAAATATCCTTTCTTCGTCAAAAACATTTTTCCTTTCATAACATGTCATACAACTTTAAAATAAAAGAAGTTGATTAAAAATAAACATGAAAACTTGTAAAGGAATCTTCTTTTAAGTAATGTTTTAAAAATCCATTCATGCCGTATAAGTTTAAAAAAACATTCTTCGTACTTTTGTCGGAAAAGTCAAAAAGTACCTCGTATGGAAAAACGACAAAAGATTCCTTTCATATTCTTCACTAAAAACTCACCTAAGGGTAAAATTGGATTAAAAAAATTGCAAGTGGATGGAAACAATATTACATATTGAGGGAACATGGATGTGGATGATAAAATACACCCCAGTAATTACTTACGAATAAACAATCTCGGATAAAAATGAGATTGTGATATTTCCCTTACCTTAGGTCCGACTTGCTTTGTAAGTGTCTGAACCTCCTGTATAATGATTTAAATCATGTTATTGACTTATTACAGAATCATATTCATTGTTATTATATCATATATGGTTCACTTATGACATTATATTACCCGTTCTTTTGTAAATTCCATGTTAAAGAAGCGTTTTGGGTTAAATCATTTCATTTATCGTGGGTGTTTTGACTTGTTGTTCTTGACATAATTATTACTTATATCATGATTTAATTACTTCCAGAATATAAAATATGATTTATATATCATATATATTCAGTATATATATATATATAATAGATAGATAAATAAAATGAAAAACACCGTTCATGGAGACGGTAGTCCGTACGTACGCATGAACGCTGTTTTTCTTTCCTTATTGTCTTGAAATGGAAGTAAGTAGATGACATACATATGTATATATATACATAAATCCAGTAGCTTTATATTGTCATATATTTCATTATTATTTCTTATATATATATTATAATCATTCTTAAATGGTTAACATGGAGAATGAATCTCATCGCGTCGTGGAGACGGTAGTCCGTACGTACGCACGAGCGATGATATCATTTCTATAAATATTGAATTGAATTGGAGTGGATTATACAATATATCAGAATCAATATGATGTTGTAATAACTATGTATAGTTATTCTTTACACCATTATACCCATCCATGTAAGGTGGTGGTGGAAAATAGATTACACCACGGCGTGGAGACGGTATTCCGTACGTACGCACGCGCGGTGATTTCTTTTTCCGTAGGATGGATAGATGGTGAAATAGGGTTGTTTCATACTTATAATAACATATTCGTATATGAGTGATACTGATGTTATTACTTCATAATGAAACAACCTAAGAAGAAGAAGTGGAAGAAGAAATAAAGATGAAAGAATTGGTAACGGTAATTACCTCTTCTTTGAAGTGCCTCTTTGAGACCTCCTCTTAGGGCACTAGAATTGGTCTTTGAGGAAGACCAGAACCTCTAGGATGTTTCTAGGGAAGTGGAGAAGTGATTTAGGCAGGGGTTGGACGAGCTTGAGTGCTCAAATTGGTGTGAGGAGCAGGGGGAGGAGGTGTCCTTTTATAGGAGAGGAGAGGGGCACCTTAGGAATATCTCAAAATATTATTTTATATTAGAGTCAAAATCGGTTTATAATGGTTCCAAAGGGTCTTATTTCGAAGATAAAGTGGGGATGGGTCGAAATCCTATCAACCAATATAATTTAGACAAGTTTAGGATATTATATTAACCTTATCAATTAGATTTAACTCTAAGTTAAATAATTTAACTTTTACCATGTCTTTTTGTTTTCTTTCACTATATGGTTAATAAACTTACTATAACATGCCAAAGGAACCCCAAATTGTATAGTATTAATACATATATCCTTATTTAAGTCATTTGGCCGAACCATAGATTTTTAGGAATAAAATAACAATTAATAATATAATATTTGATTTAATAACTATTTTGTGTCAATTTTGACACTATTTGATATATGATTTTTGTGAAAGTCATAACAGAATTATATGTTCGAACCAAGTTTATTAAATCAACACTAATATATCATAGTAACCTAGAAAATTAGTGGAATTCATAAAAAGTCTTAAATTACATTTATTTTGGTATTTATATTATCAATTATGTCAATATTTCATTAATAAGATTACTTACTGCATCATCTTTGTGTCATAAATAAATTACATTATCTGATGTCTAAAAATTACAAATAAAATACCATCATGTGGGAAATCGTTTTAGCTTTCTAATGAATATTTACAATCGAATTTATCTTATGTATAACCCCATATTATAAATGATTTACTTATTAAACTTTGATTTTAACTATTTTAACCCTTCTTTAAATAAATTAATAATAAATGTCCTAATCTAATCCAAGTGGGCCTAAATGGTCATATTTTATTCCTAAGATTGTTTTTGGTCGAATTAAACTTGTCCAATAGAATTAGGACATGTGTTAGGGTAATATTGATATCATATTTACCCTTAGTTACCCTATTTACTATTAACCGCGGTAAAAAAAAGTAAAAAGTTACTATTCACCAAAAAATTATTTTCATCTCATTGAACCACATTTTAGTCCTTGATATTAACCGTGTCTCTCGGATTTTCGAAATTCCATTCACAGAAGCGGTAAAATTAAGTTTTATGCAAAATTCAATTTTTAACCTACCACTTAGTAGTTTCACTATTCATCAAAAATTGATGTTTTTCAGAACAATGCCAAAATTTCATCCTAAGCTATATTTCATATTCCGAATTCAAAAATGAAGTCTATTTTACCAAATTCAAAAGTTGCATTAATTAATTTTATAATTAAATCCCGCTGTTAAAACAAATAGCGTGTTTTTAAGAAACAATATCTATCAAAAGATTGACACTTGATTATGTCTGGTTTAAATGTGAAATTACAACCAATGACCAACATTGTATTAAATTGTAAAAATATATTATAAATATACTTTAAAACCACTCAAATTAATAATTTATCACTATTAATAATTTCGATTAAAAAATTTGTTTTTAATTAAAATTTAGTAATTTTCACTATTCATCAGAATATGAAAGTTATCCGAAATGTACCAAAATTTCACCTTAGGCTAAATTCGATACTCCGAATCCAAAAATGAAATCCATTTTGAAAAATAAAATTTACAAAATTTCAAAAAGTGGTTATTACTATTCATAACAGCTAGTTTTAATAACATTTTAATAGCATATCGCTGTTTAGTGAAACTCGTTATTGCGTACTACACACGCTATCGAGGAAGGTCGCGATTGCGTGTAATGCAAGGCAGGTCAAGGATGCGTGTTGTGCAAGCTCCTTTTGGTGTAGCGTACAACATAAGACATTAGTGAAATAAAAAGAATATTTTTCATAAAATCTCGGGCTATTACATTATTTCCCTCTTCGGTCAGAAACTAGTTTTATTTAAAAAAACACAGTTTTAATTTTTGTTTTTCAAAAATGATTTTAAATGTAATATTTTCAGATCATTTTAAGGAAAAATGATTTTAATATTTTTTATCTGTTTACAAAGATAGTATTATATGTTTTCAAGGTTATTTTTAATGAAAAATGTTTTTAAAAGTTTATTAGGTATTAAAAAGAATTTTTCAAAACAGAAAAGTTATTTATCTCAAGAACTGGTTTTAAAAAGTTCTTTCCAAATAATTATTCATCTAGGAAGTCATCCCTTAGTGTCACAATTTATTTTGTGGGCAAATGAACCAAACTTACTTTTTATATTTTTTCTCTGAATGTTCTAGTTTCTCATGGAATTGTGTAAATAAAACCTATGTATCATACATGGGTTATATTAATATGAATCCCACCTCTTTTGATGGATTATTTTTTGATGGATGGATTATGAATCATTTCATGTTTCCATATGTTATGAAAGGAATACATGTTTATGATACCCATTTAATTTTATGGGTTATGATATGATGAATGTGATTGATATGGTGGAAAACATATAAATGAAGTAATTATTAGATGGATGGGACTTTTATCTCCCTAATATGTATTAGGTAATGATTTATATCACATGAGATATGAATATATTGAATAGGGAGTGAACTCATTTCAGTAAAGGGCCCTAACTGCTTGCATGATTATGGGAGTAATCCTTGTCTGTTACTATGGTTTAGGGAGTGAATCTATTCCATTATGATGTTTTTAGCAGGGATTCATGGTCTAAAATGTAAATAATTTTATACGCTTATGTTTTTTCCATAATTCCATGTCTTATTTCTATGTTATTATCTCATGGATTATGCTCTTCATTCCATTATTATTGATGTAGTATTAACTGCCAATCAATATTATATGAATCTTGTATATGATCTTTTATATGCAAGGTTTGATATCAAAATTTTATTCCTATATTCTAATACCATTATGTTTATGTTATGCATACATGTCTCCATTATTTACACTTATTGAGCATCAAATCTCACACTTTCAAATGTTCCCATTCCATATTTTATAAAGAATGGTTTTAATTAGAATTACTAAAGTGGAAGTTATTTGAATGAAACATTGAATATTTTTTCACCATGTTATAATATTTTCTTCCATGATTCCAAATACACTATACTGTTACGGTCATCAGAAATATTCTTTTTTAATATTCTGAATATTTATCTAAAATTATGTATTATAAATGAATATTATGCATTGGTCGTTATAATGTTTGTCTACAATAATTAGCTAAAATAATCCATATTGGGGTATTATAGTAAGGAAATTTATAAATAATAAATATTTAAATATTTATTTGTTCTAATACAATTATTATTATTAATTATATTCTTACTAAAGAATCATCATTGTCTTAAAAATAATCTAATTGAATACCCTCTTTTTCATTATGTCTGGAAGTTTTTATAATAAATGAAATTTTAAACATTAATGAATTGAATTCAATAAAATAGATGTAATATTTGGAATAATTATAATTTATATTTTATAATATGATGAAATAATATTTTCACTAAAAGTAATAGTAAAAACATTAAAAATTAATTCTCACAATTATGGTTAAAATGGATTTACAGGGTTTATTTAAAACATTTACTGCCAAAATTACTTATGAAATTTTCTAAGATATATTTAATGGAAATATTTCAACTTTATAACTTATATTATACATAATGGTTCAATATTTGATCATAATTAATTGAAAGAAATTAATGACTTCATCCATTTCAAAAATTACTACTGTGTCACTAGCCTCACCTAAAAAGGAAATCCCTCTCCTCCTCTGTTTACACATCGATTACCAATTGGTTATTATTATAGATGAAAAAAGCACACCTACACTTATCTCTCATCATCCTAAAATAATTATTATTAACATAAGGCTAACCAATGATGGTCTTTTGCGAAAACGAATGATGTTACCTAAAGAAGAGGTAATGTTCTTCAATGATAGTTTTTTAATATTGTTCTACAAAATTTATCAATCATTATTAATCAATTTATAAATAATATCAATACAATATTAAAGATAATAATATTTATTATGTCCATTGAATTACCAAATCCCAATGTAATCTTCCATCAAATGAGTTCAAATATCACCATTCATGTCTACAACGATCTAATTCCTCATGTTGTGATGTCACTCATTTTTCCATTATCACCTCTCATTATTTTTTATGGTGAAGGATAATATATATTTTTGATATTTATAAATTATGTTTACCTATGGAGTCAATAAGTCATATATATTATTTATACATTCCATTTCATAGTTGATACTATAGCGTCAATTATGTTTATTGCGGACAACATCCTCACAAAACAATGTCATTTAGTTTACACTAATTTTTTTACATCATAGATAATATGTGTTAATAAATTTAAAATATTAGATATAAATAATATAATTATTATATTACTGAAATATTTATCATTTTTATAGGATAACATATAATTTTATTTCTTACCTTTTCACTCACTAAAAAATGATAATGTCGTTTAGGAACATGTAGATTATAACCATCATGAAGATATATGATTATATATTCATCACCAAAACACATGAATGTTATATATAATTATATTTAAAGAACTAATAGGGTATATATATTCAATTTTTATCATTCATTAAAAATATGATGATATATACGACTTCCCAAAAAAAGAATATTAAAAAATTGAAAGGCCACTCTTTCGTACGTATGGACTTGTTTCTACATGATTGTAAAGTAATTCATTTAACAAAACGATTTTTCATGATCCTTCATAAATTTATAATTAAGAAATAAACATGATATATAAGTATATTATTATTCTAGATATTTTTAAATAATCACCCCATTGACCATATTCATCGTACTAAAGTCTTCTGGATAAATAATTTTATTATTGTCAACACATAAGATGTAAAAAAATTGTCTATGTAATTTTATATTACATGAAATTAATTTACTTAAAAGTAATAATAAATTTTAACTTTTTTCAAAATAATGTATATTTAAAATATATGTTTACTATTCATAAAGATAAATATGCTTATGTGATGTAAGACTCATGTAAGGTTCATCATCTTAATTTTCATTCAATGAGGAATATTTTCGGATTTAGAATATATATTTTTTTATAAGGGTTATATACCTAACCTATAACAATTTAAATAATTATATTATCCATTACATATATAATTAGTTTTTTTATTCTTTTAGGGGTCTTATTATTCCAGTGTTCATTAACTTGTAAGGGACAATCTATTTAAAAAATAAAAATTTTCTATTTTTCATTATATATTGTTCTATTCCAGTTTTTGGTAAATTAAACTATTATATTAAATTTTTTATATAGAAATTAAATAATAATTAATAATTTTTTCTCAACTTTTACCTTATTTAATAGCATTTCAAAAAGAAATATTTTTTCTTATTTTAAATTTACAATTTTTTAAAAAAACTAAATGAATATTTTATATTATTATTTCTTAAGATAATAAATTTTTCCACATCAGTGAATGTTTTTTTATTTCATCTACCTTTTTATTATTTCTTGTATTCATGAAATAAAAAATAATTTAAAATATTTTTTATTTATATCGAATTTGGTTAATAAAAATAGAATGGTATAATGATATGCTAAATTAATATTCATAGGTGTTTAAATTATTTTTTCAAAAGTATTTCAATGGAAATGTGTAGTCTTAGATATAATCATTTCTCAATATGGTACTCGAGAATTATAAAAAATAATATTTTGTGTCTAGATGTATTGTGGTTATCCCTTTATAGATTATATGATTGGAGATCCTAGATAAAACTAGGTGAGCCTAATATTTCTTATTTGATAGGTGGGCCCTGATACCACTCCAATGCATTATGTAAATTTCCTTGAAAAATATGAAAGAAAGATGGATTTACCAATGTTTATTTCCAATATTTTTTAGTGGGCTCTAGATACTTCTGATAATGGTTTAATATGTGTTTGGAATGTGAAGCTCTATTTTTGGAAAAGAAAATTAACTACTATATATGGGTTTGTGGTGGCTCCCATTGAGAAAAAAGTTTGTGTGTGTTTTATGTTAATATGGTTTACTTCATATGATATAATAACATTGAAGATAAATTCAAAAATTAAATGTTTTTCTTATATTCACTGGACATATACCTTTATTACAATTTATATCCCATGCTGAGTTTTTTTTCCTCTCAAATGTTTTTAAAATATTTATAACATGAATAATAGATAGATATAGGGAATTAATAAGTAATGATTTATGTAATGAATAATTTCCATGAAAAATATTAATTACTTTTAATGAAATAAAATAATACTGATTGACTTTTTCAATTTCTTAATATACATATTTTGGTAAATGATCTATGTACTAATTATCTAATACTCATAACATGAATATATCTTCAAATACAAGATAATTAATTCTGGACTTAAAACAGAAGATTCTATAATTTTTTAGGCTAGGTCCATATATTTGGTACTAGTGGTTTCATTAGATAAAATTTATATCTTAAATAATGATAATATAATGACCCTGATTGATTTTTCATTATAGTTATATTGAAATGAAATAAAATGTATGGATTACCATCATTCTTCTTCAAAAATATTTATCATCATAATGGTTTTATTAATATAAAACAAGGAATATTTAGTGGGAAGGTACCAATAGGATAATATAAATCCATACTAGAATCTAGAGATCGAAGTAATTTTAATATGAATAGTTGTTTCAGCGATGTGTCAATTGAGTCAATAATAATATTTTAGTGGTACTCATGGTATTTATTATCACAATCTACCATGAAGTTACATATATAATGATTAGAATTTGGTATGGAAAATTCACCATCATTCAGTGGATAACTAAAAACATTTTCAGAATAAGGATATATTAATTCCCTAGACAAGATATATAATTCAATTTGATGTCAATAATTTTAAGAGTTGTATCTAATCATTTATTATTTTCTAGTTAAAGATCACTAATGGTGATATTCTAGTATTAATACTAGTGATAAATACGATATTGAAGTAATTAAATGGAAAAAACTAATGGATACTTTCCCTGTGAAATATTTCAATATTATTGTTCAAAAATATATGGAAAAACAATTCTTATAATTGAGAAAACATTTATTATATGATATAGATTTATATGAAGAAAACCAAAATATATTTTCATGGAATGTGATTATTTTTTAGGAAATTAATATAAAAAGTAATTTATTTTACTCATTTATGAAACCATGTTTACGAAGATCATTTACCTACGATAAATTATATTTTTTTATACGTGTATAGTTATCCTGAGAAGGGTACGATTGAGTTTACTAACACATATGTTTCTCAAGGTTACAATAGTAAAAAAATTATATTTTTGTAGAAAACAGAGAAGAAGTAAACTAATAAGTTAAGAGATAATACCCAAAACTGAACAATGTGTGAAAGAATTCATTTTATAGAATATTTCATTGTATCTGGAAATTGGTTTTAGTGTGGTCATTTCAAGGATAAGGCTTGTGATTCTAAAGAAAATATTACAGAACAACAAAATAATTGGTAAAATAAAATTCATTATTTTATGTACAATAGTTGAAATGAGTTGGGAAATCATGATAAAATGCATCTAAATTTAGTCTCATAGGATAAAAATCATCATTATCAGAAACCAAAAGCTGTGGATATTACATTTTCAACTACTATAAATGATGTTGGTCCATCAAATAAAATGATGAATCTTATAATACTTGTTTATTTGAATTATTGAAATATCGTATTTTACTTTTGATCATAAATTTCTTTCATTATGGTAAATTTTGTTATAAAATTGGAATATCAACATATGAAAATAAGATAAAACTTTTCATTAAAACACATGGTGGAAATATTTATGAATTCATGATTTATAGAAACCTTCATATTATTATCAATGGGATGAACATTCCTAAAAATAATATTGATCTATCCATAGTATAGTTTGACTTCTTTCATGGTATGTATTGGATTTGAATTAATAATTATACAATTTATTATAGGGCTATTAAAGTTATGTTAAATTATTTTCTTCCTTTGATAACATAATATAAATTAAAAAAATTGATTAAATGTCTCTGTAAATGATACACATCTCAAATTGACGAAAATAACTAAACTATTAAAATTAGTGATTTTTTTGTAGTAAATGATTGCATGGATGTATTTTCTAATGAATTTTATGTAGTTATTTTTACTTAGGATATTATGTTCACTATTGAATTTGTACCTAATTATTATATTTGTAGTAAACCCACTTATCATGCTGTTAAATTTGTACATTTAGAAATGAAAAATAAAATATTTGAGTTATTTAATAAAGTTCTTTTCTGTTCATGTCATTGAGTCCATGAAAATTTAAAATTATAAACCCTACAAACTACTAGTACTATAGAATGAAGTGATTCAAACCACATGTAATGACTAATGTTACGCAAGACCAAAAAAAATAAAAAAACAACAAAAAACACGAAATAAATCAAAATGAAAATAGTGAAGTGATGTGTAATGGGTGTGAAAGTGAAGGTGAAATGGTTCTATGTAGGACTTGAACAAAGAACATACAACAATTATGAATTTGGGGTCCTCGTTCTGCTTTGAACATATAAAATTTTGTTCTCCTATTCTACATTGTTAATTTAATCATCCATTGAATTGGACAATGGAGATAATCTATTGTTTTTCAAATTAAGTATATCATCACATCTTAGTTCACTTTCTTGAGCCTCAAACATTTGATCTTAACCCTTGAATTAATCTATTTAAAATGGAGAATAGAATTATTGTCCTTAGCCAGTTTTTAGTAAATCAATCAATGATCCAAGGTGAATTGATTCACTACCTGACATGTCGATAATAAACTAGTGTATATTGATAATCGTATTTAAATATAATAGAAAACAAAACATAAATATTTCACTAAACAATAAAAATAAAAAATAAAAATGGATAATAATGTATTTTTAGTACATTACAACCCGAGTACCCTAGTCTATTTAACTACTCGTTAAAGAATAAAAACAAAAAGAAATATAAAATGAGCGAAGAAACATCACCTGCGAGATTATTCATCCCTCCATCTCCTGCTCAAATTCTAATCTTCTTCTTGATTGTTGTATGCATCTATTTCAATGGTGAATTGGATATAGAAAATGGTTGAGAGGATGATCACTTGGAATGGATGATGGTACGATGTAATGATATGACTATGAACTGATGGGTGAATGGATAAACTTTCTCAATATGGAATGGTGGAATGGGGATCAGTGATCTAGATGTGGAGGAGTTTGTGAAGTGGAATGAAGTGGAATGGTTCCATATATATTTCCCAAAAAAAGATTTCATGCTGATTACAGATGTTGTTTGAATTTCCCCTACTACCCCTACATGAAATGGGATGATGTAGATCTTTCTGGAATCTCCCACTTCTCCCTAAAATGAATTTCCATGTGCATATACTAATAAGGACGAATATCATCCCCTTTCAAAGAATAATGTAGAGAACAAAAAATGAACATGAGAAGAAAAAAAAACTTTTATTAAATATATTTACATATAAATATATAATAATTATTCATATCATTAATTAATAAATAAAATGAAAATAAATATGTTTCAAATAAAAATATAAAATTATTATTAATAATATATCCATATGTGCTATAATTTACTAGAAATATATATTAGTAATAAAATATAGATGTATATTATAACTATTATAATAAAATGTTTTTAATAAAAATTTTATTTATTTATGTACTATTGTAATAAATAATGTATATAATATTATATATATGTATATGTGTATGTATATTATATATTTTTTTATGTTTATTATAATTATTATACTAATATTATTATATATATATTATGATATATATATATATAATAATAATAAAAAAAGAATGGTGTGAAGTGGGGTAGTGTCACTGGCTAGTGCATAGGGTGTGAGGAGGGGAGAGGGTTCCAGCATTTTCCAGAAATAGGGGTGGTGGTGGGTTTTATGGAGATGGGTGGCATGGTCAGGTGGATTGGAAGGTGAACTATGTGGAGAGGTGGTTGTGAGGGTGATCTGACGATCTCGATGTTTATCGCTACTTTAGTGGGATTTTGTGTGGATCAAAATGGGTCACGAAGAAAATAGAGAGGATATGGAGTTGGGTGGGCTAGAAAAAAGGGTGTCGGTGAGTCTAGATGGGGGATGGCTATTGGGATTTCAGATTTAACATTTAAATAATGAAGATATAGAAAAATATTAATTCAGGGATTTTCTCATCATTAATGGATGATTTTCTCACAACATTTATGAAGAGTTATTCCCAATATTAATTGATTTAATAATGATGTAAATATGAATGTTGAACACATTAAATGGATATATGGACATGATTTTTATATAAGAGTATGCAGTAGCATGTTTTTGAATGTGGGATGGCAACGATGTAGCTGAAAAGTGAGAGACGAGGAATGGGTTGTCGTGTTTGCAGTAACTAGTGTGACGTGAAGATGGTAAAGAATAATGAAGAAGAGGTGATAACGATGACTATGATGGCATATCAATGATGGAGAATGAAATTGTGAGAACAAATATGATGATGTGCGATGATAGAGAGAGAATTGTTGACGACGACCTGCAAAGAGATTCTTGATTATGCCATGTATCGAAAGTCCTCTTGGTTTTAGAGATCAAGCGGCGTAGCCCGGTTGCAATGATCGGCAGTACAAAAAAATAGTACATTGATGGGTGTCAGATTTTCGTGAGAGAAATATATCAGGTAAGTTCTAAAAGTCCTTTGGGTGTTGTTAAAAATCATTTGGGTGTTCTGTAAAATTCCTTCAGGTGATAAAATTCCTTCGGGTGATAAAAGGTATTCAGGTGGAATTTTATCCTCTTGTGTATTTTTTGTAATAAAAAGTTCTATTGTGGCATTATGATCTGTATCCCAACAGTGGTATCAATGGGTTTTGTTGAATTTATCAGTTGCTGAAATGGTGCCAAACATCTCATGTAGTATCTTATCAAGGACTCAAATGTCATCGGAAAATGACGGCAGTATCTGCGGTTTTACTGGAATATTGAATGCCTTCTTGGCCGCAGGTGTCATGAGGCATGTTCTGTTCATTGGGTGACATTAAGATCATGGTGGAGTTAGCGATCAAGTTGATCCAGTTGGTGGAGATGAATGTGGAGTATTTTAATTTGAAATCGTGGTCGAGATTGTTGGGATTTCTGATTTTAAATTTAAAGAAAGAAGAGAGGGAAAATTATTAATAGAGGGATTTTTTAAACATTAATGGATGATTTTCTCTCCACATTAATGAAGAGTTATTCCGAATATTATTTGACGGAATAATGATGGAATTATGAATGTTGACCGTAGTAAATAGAGATATGGACATGATGTCTATATAAGAGGATATAGTAGCATGTTTTGTAATATGGGCTGGCAAAGATGTAACTACCAAGAGAGAAACAAGGAAGGGGTTGTCATGATTTTGGTAACTGATGTGAAGCGATGATGATAAATAATAATGAAGTATAGGTGATGATGATGGAAATGATGGCATGTCAACGATGGCAAATGAATGTTTGTGCGTGAAGAGGATGGTGTGCGACGATGGAGAGTGAATTGTTGACGACGACGTGCAATATGATTCATGATTGTGCCATGTATGGAATTCCCTCTTGGTTGCAGAGATCAAGTGGCATGAATCATTTATGATGATTGGTGGTACAAATAAAGTGGTACGTTCATGGGTATTGGTGTGTCGAGAGACAGATCATTCGGGTGAGTTGTAAAAGGCCTTTAGGTGTTGTTAAAAATATTTGGGGTGCTGTGTAAAATTCCTTCGAGTGATAAAAAGAATTTGGGTGATAAAAGGTCTTCAGGTGAAATCTTCTCCTCTTGTTTGTTTTATACAACAACAGCTTCCACTGTGGCGTCGGGCTCTCTGCCCCAATAATGGTGTTAGTGAGACCAAAAGATAGGAAAGAGTGTCGGTGAAACCAGATGGGGGCGGCGTCGGTTAGACCTGCACATCAACAACAACAAATAAATTTAACAAATTAATCTAATATATTACAAACAAGAATAAATAATGAAATAATTCAACTAAAAAAATTAAAAAAATAAATAAATTTAAAAATTCTAAAAATCAAACACAAAATAAAAAATATTGAATGTTGAAAACAACATAAAAATGATTACAAATTATTTAAAAGAAATAATTTAATTTAACAATTTATTATTAGTTAATTTAATCCAAATAAAAATAATAAAATTTAGTTTATTAAATAAATTAAATAGTTAATTGAATATTCCTATTAATGAAATTATGAAATTAAATTAAATTAAACCAATTAAATTAATAGAACTAAATTGTTAACATAATAACATATTTTAATGAACTAAAAACAAATGTGAATTATAAATTTTATGTTGATTTAATTAAATAATTAATGAAATAATAAAATAATTACATTGAATGAAAAAAGAAATGAAAAATAAATTGATAAATAAAAACAATTCTCAAGAAAATAATAAAAATGGAAGAGAAATCATAAAGGATAATTAAATTTGAAAACTAACAAAATAAACACTAAAAACACAATTTTAACACACACAAAAAATATTTTTAATAATTCGTTAGATAGTTGACAAAAATAGTTTTTAAAAGAAATTCCGTGGTCAAAGAAAAAGAAACAATTTATTAAAAATAAGAAAAGAAAATACATGGTTCTGAAAGAGTAAATCTTATTACCATCTTTTTAATAGGATGGGAGAAGATCAACTGACAAGTCATTGCTCTCCATAATGGCCTGGTTGATTCCCATGTTGGAAAGTCGATCAGCCACCATGTTTTCTTAATGATATGCATTGGTGACAATGTATCTAATCTCTACTAGAATGTTACGAATAATATTATAGCACACTGTAGGAGGCCAAGCAAGGTGAACCACACCATTCTAAATAGATTGGACAATGTTGGTGGAGTCACTCTCAATATAAATTTTGATCCAGATATTTATATTAACAAAGATGATAGAATGAATCACAACTAACATCTCATCCTCTAGGGAAGAGGCAATCCCACAGATGGAAAAGAAACAACCATTACAATGCCTAAGAGAGTCCCCAAAAATGGCCCCAGAGCCTGTAGGAGAAGGATTTCCATTGGAAGCACCATCAAAATTAATTTTGATCCATCCACGAATCGGGGCATGGCGGAACACTTCGAACGGGAGCTTCAGCTTGTTGTAGATGCCATGGATTCTTTGTCGTCGGAGGATCACAAAGTCACCAACCGAGTTTTCACAATGATCTTTCTCAAGCGTGGTAGCATCCCTAATGGCAATAAGAATTCTCGTCCGACCGACGTTAAGGATGATTGAGTACTTATTGTGAATAATGGTGTTTCTATCATAATAGATAATGTGGAGGAGATCTGTAATGGTGGATAAGAATAGATTCATGATTTGTTGTGAAGAGTCAAGCTCCAAACAATATTTAATCTGAGAGGAAATAGAGTTATTGATTAACCATCTATAGTAAAAAATGTTATTAATATAATTCCAAAGAGTAGAGGACATAGCATAAGACAAAGTAAATTATTGGTGTCCTATCTATGTTGATGGCAGAGGTGTAATTTAGGGAAAATGTGGACACCAAAGGACTATAGGGAAACCTCGGTAGGTATATTGTTAGGAGAAATATTCTAATAAAGGTTAAGTCACGAGGGCTTAATCTTGGGTTTATCAAAATACATCAACCAAGTGAAATTAGCGTCAGAGCTAGTGATGTAATTGTTGTGGATATTTTTATAGTAAAAAATAACTTTGTGGGTGGGTTCCCAAATAATAAATCATCATCATTAAAGAGGGGATACTCATCAACATCATGTTTGATGTAATCAGTGAGATCTAAGTTATTATATTAGATAACCTCCTTTATGGTGGAATTGATGTTATCCATAGAGGCATTAGAAGGAAGCGTGGCAATAAGGGGGTACTAGTTCAGTTATAAAACTAGAAACACATGGTGGAATCTGATATAACAATCCATTTGGAGTTATACATGATATTGACATAGGAGTTCTGAATGTAAGGCTAGAGAAATGAATTTTCATAACCCAAATTTTCATTTGTTTAGTTTTTCTAGGAAATTATTTATATGAAAATCCATGGAGTCAGATTTATTGTTGATTAAATTCCAAGTGATCATGGCTTGGATGTCTTCATTTAAAATATTGAGATTTATTATATCATGCCCACCTCTCTCATGAGGTTTGCAGCATGTAGACCAGGGAATGGTAACAAGATTTCTTTCAAGGATACTACTAGTCTAAATATGGTTTCTAACGTAGTTATATATTATATCAAGGAGACCAATAGGCCACCTATAGATCATCAGCAAGTAAACCATTTTTGTGACAATGGTAAATTTAAAAAGGTATAACCTGCCACCCATGGAGAGAGATTTTTCATTACTGGAAGAAATTTGATTAATGAATTTATCTTTAAATACATCGAATTGCATGGATTTAGGCCTGCCCCAAAATATGGGAACTCCCTAGTAGGTATAAGGAAATGATCATTCTTTAAATACTTAACTCTCTATGACGTAACTTTTTGTAGAGGGAGGGAAACATTTCCTGATGAAGACAAATGATTTGATCCAACTAATTTAATGACTCGAGATCTCTTCATAATGATATAAGCCAAATTTGAGGTTATGGATATAGATTTCCCCCCATTAAGTAACATAATGATGTTATCCGCATAAAGCATATGGGACAGAGCATTGAGGTTTCAAGCCGCCTGAATAGTTTTGATTTTGTTTTTTTAAATAATATAAGTGATAAGTCTGATAAGATAATCCTCCACAATGACGGAAAGAATAGAAGAGTGTGGATCATCTTGTATGACCCCCTTCAAGATTTTGAAATAACCCTTGGGAGATCCATTGATAAGGATGTAGATATAGGCCAAGCTGAAGAGGGTGTTAATCATGTTATTGAAGAATCCATTGAACCCAAAACCCCAAAGAGCTTTGAAAATCAAGAGCCAGTCTATTGTATCAAAATAATTCTAAATTTCATGATTAATAGAGAGGTTTCCTCCTCTAGAAGCTTTATTAAGAGAGTTGGTACATGTTAAGACAAGAAAAATGCTGTATTATATTGACCTACCCTTAAGGAACCCAAATTGGTTCAAAGAGAGGATTTTGACACACATAGAGAAATGAATGTTGGTGAGGATATTTGTAATGATTATGTAGAGGGATTTTTTGTGAGAAATATGCCAAAATAAATGGATTTCTGAGTTATTGGCCACCTTGGGGATTACAGTGAGAAACTGAACATTGAGACCATAACTTAGGACACCATTAGAAATGAGAAACATAAAACTCCCCTACACTTACATCTTTGTCTGTCCTCAAACAAATTAATTCTTATCAACATTTGAAAATTGGAATGGTAGATATGCCACATTAAAATAAAAAAGTGAATTAATAAACTTTTATTGATAGAGGGTTAGAACCTGGGCTGAATTTACAAATAATGTACAAAAGAATGGTACTACCTAGATTCCATTACAAGTTGGAAACCAAAAATAACACAGACTCATCCACTGACATGATTTCATGACTCCTACATAAACTTAACTTACTACCCAAATTGAATTCCAATTCATGTTCTAATTCAGTAAGGGATAACATGTTAAATAAAAGATGAATCCAAACCTTAGCCAAAGGATCCTTCAATTTTCACATTCTCCAAGATTTAAAATAATGTTTATTTTTTGAATTACATCATTGATCCAACTCAAATGATCATTATTTATGTAAATTACTCCCCTCTTCATATTGGATCAAATTTTCTGACACCTAAATGAGATTATTTTCATAGGTAACATTATTTTAATTTTTCCAGGTCATATTTCATTTGTAGAGCAGTATAAATAAAACTTATTTGAATTGAAATTGACTTTTATTTATTCACATAAATGTACCCATTGCACTAGTCTTAGAGACTCATTGTGGGATCCCATTATTCAACTTTTCCCAAGATACAATCAACATAAATTTTTATCATTTTAGTAGTCTCAATTATGTGATTGTTTTCTTATTATAATTACTATTTAAAGAAAGTCCCCTAAGATCCGAATAAAATTTAGAAAAACATAATTTTATGTTCCTAATACCACAAATATATATTATTTCACTCTCCCTTGATGAGTTTCTATATAGAAAATTTAAAAAGATAGTGAACAACTCCACATAGCAATCAATCATCTCCAACAACATCACACATAGTACCCCCACATAATAGCCAAGTTGTATATATCACCTAGGCATGACATAATTGATATGAAAATTGAATTTAGATAACCCTTAGGTTTCAAATGAAATATTTATTATGTTTAGAATGAATTTTGAAAATTATAAAATAATATAACCAATTTTTAAAAGAATATGTTAAGTGGAATTTGAAAGTGAAAAAATGAACCATGTCCCCACACCTAAAACTCAATAATGTCCCCATTATTTACTATCATGGTGGGAGATAGTTTTGTTCAAAAAATATTTTCATTTCAGTTTAAAAAGAATGTTAATTGGTAGTAGTGAATTTCGATAGGTTATTTTCCACATAAAAAAGGAAAAATAAGGTTAAATTTTTTGGAAAGGAATCCGACCAGAACACAACTAGTAATCAAATTCAGTTTATTTTGATAAATTTCATTCTTTGAATTTTTAAATATTGAAAAAAAAATTTTCAATGAAATTCAATAAGTAGTATGATAAATAGTATTGTACATCAGCAACAATAGTAATATGAATGTGAGAATAGTGTGGTGCAAGCATTTTTCAAAAACAAGCTCAATACTAATTTTCAACTTAGTAGATATTAGCAAGATAATACCCATGAAAGAAAACTAAAGTACTATATTCCTAATATATCATGGGGGCTCCACCCCAAATATTAGTAAGCAAAAAGAAATATGAATGAGAATATTAAAATAAATGTACAATTGGAAACAATACTTATCTGAATGTGAATCATGTCTTGTTTAAAATCATTCAGATGCATCTTCCCTTTGAATTATTTTTGTAGAAACACTAGCTTCTTCATTGATGCACATACAACTGTATATTTTCTAAATTTAGTCTTTATAATTTAATGAACCAAATAAATGAAACCATATTATGAGTTCGGTTGTTTTATCAAAATTTATTCAACTTTATGATTCCGTCAGCACCTCATGAAAACGCAAAACCATCATTTTAAAACAAACATACATCAAACAAGAGAAATAATATATCAATGAAATGGATCCAATATTATTCACCAAATCATAGAGTCATAAAAAATAGGATGGATCATTTATTAATCAAAAAACAAAAAAAATCATGAATGTAAGAAAACCATGGGTTACCTCCTATGTAGATATAGGTTTAATATCCCCAACCAGACATTGTTACCCTAAATATTTCTTACCATGATCACTCAATGGGTATGTTTCATCATTGGTGTGGAAATAAATATTTCCTAAAGAATCAAATTAGGATCACTCAAAAAAATTTCATCATCTACACCACGATAAATTATCCAAAATTCAAAAAACTCACAAAGAGGATTCATGTTGTGCATCTCAACATGTTTTGTAAAAACCAGTTCATCAACACTTAAAAGTTAAACAAAATCCCAGAAAAATCATTCATCTAACAAATAATTCGTTCATAGTTTACCCCACTCATAGAGGATTTCTTAGGCCGAGAAATAGAAGAGGAAACATCATAAAAACCCACATTAAATTTTAAAATATCCTTCAATTTAGATAACTCAGATAACTCCCTGAAGAATTTATTTAATTCAGCTTCCAACGGACTTTTCGTTACGTTTGTAGATGAATAAAATGATTTGATCCTTTATTTTTCTTATTGGAAATCACCAAACATAGCAACAAACTGGGAATGTAATATGGTGTCATGGAAATGCACGAATTTATTGTGGAAAAAATCATGTTTTTAAGAAAGACTCAACTCATAACATCTTCTAGTTTCAAGAACATTCACAAATTCAACATCACAAGGGAAATAATAAAAAATAGATTGAAATAGTTCAAGACCATAATGTGACTCACCATACAAAATGGGTCCATGGAAAGAATTATATCATCCATAGGAGGGTTTTAGGAGAGATCAGTAGTTAAGGAAAAAATTTCAATGGGATAGAAAATTCTTATCTTTGTGACCACAAGTGGGAAAGACACATACGCTTATCAAACATCAATTTTGTAACATTTGTTTTCAGAATCATCTATCAAATCACAACTAACCTTTTATCATGGATATTCAAACACCAAGATTTCATCCACATCATCAATTGTTTGGAGGGAGAGTTTCCCTTTGCATACCTCCATGAGTGAAACACGAGTATTAATGAAGGGTCTAACTAGAATGATTGTGACCTTTTCATTACATTACATATTAAGGATCATAATTTTTGTGGGTAATGTGAAGTTTCATTCACTAACTTATAGTTTATCCATCCTCCCAAAAGGATGTGTGAGTGAACTATCAGCAAGTTGAAGAGAAACAGATGTTTGTTTCACATCCCTAAGAAAAATCTCAATAAACAAGGAGTAAGAGATAAGATTGATACTTGATCTTATGTCAAACAATTAATATAGTTTCCAACTTCTTCTTATTTGATATTAAATGATACAACCACTAGGGTCATTCAATTTTAAAGGTAGATTCCTCAACAGAATTGACAAACATTCATCATTAAGATCAATTTTATCCAACTTCTTCCAATAATATTTGTTTTTTAGAAATTGTTTTAGAATAAAACATTTGATGAGATTTTATCTAAGGCTTCTATAAAATTCATGTTGTTGGTGAAACATCGATTCCGAATCAAAAACCTCAGGTAATCAGTTTCATCGCCTCATTTCACTCTTTCTGTGAAGGGAATTGGAGGGGCATAATGTTTTAGAACATGCTACTTTTTCACAATCTCATCCACCTTAACATTATTCTTTTCTTCCATTAAAAATTCCCACTTCATTTTCCATGCTACATTATCTTTTTCAGGTGTGGATTTCACATTTTCTTTAGTTTTGACCTTGTTATCCAAATTTATATTATTTTTTTCATTTTATAGTGTTTCATTTTCAGTTTCATCTTCAAAATTGTTTTCATGCTTCCTAGGTTTTTCCGTAATAGGTTCTGGAATTTTTAGCACTGACTTGGTTTTTTCTTCCATTTAACTGTCTCTTCGATTATGAATTAATGTGTTTGGAAACATTCTCTTTTCTCTATTATCTTTTTCTATATAAATTTGACCCATTTGACATTCTAAATTTTGAATCTCGGTATCTGGGTCATTCCATGGTGAACCTATCTCATACAAAACATGTCATAACATCCCTTTACATCCCATTTAGAATGAGATGACTTATCCTCACATTGATTTTCGATGAATAGTTTGTGATGTTGGAGGACATTTGGTGGAGGGGGTTGTATGACTATATCATTCACTCTTTGGAACAGATTAGCCTGAACATGATATCCAGAGTATTACTAATTGAAAAAATAAGCTTCAAAACCCTAGTTTCAAGCCCATAAGTAAACAAGATGGACACTCACATCCATTTAGATAGAGAGGTCAATGTTTGGAAAACCTCACTTTGTGTGACCAAACATCCCACTATGACAAAAATTCCCCATAAGAACCTGATCATTAATAATAGTAGCTTGAGGGTTTGTCTCATCCCTATGAATGACTCACTTCCAAGTGCACTTTTTCTATGATTTTTAATCCGTCTTATCAATCAATGGTTTGAGTTCATCCACTATGGAATCAGGGAATTCACACTCCCATGATTGGTCATAATTGTTCTGGTTTTAGGAGTTTAGTGCATTATAGAAATTCTTCATGAGTAAAATTTCAGCTAATTGGTGGTTGGGACGTTTCCTAATAATACCTCTAGACTTATTCCATAATCAGTGAAAGATCTCTCCCTCAAACTGTACAAACTAGTGACTTTGTTTCTAACATCAATGGTGGCGGTCCAAGGGTAAAATTTTGAAACAAAAGAATTGAACACCTCTTCCTAGGTATGGAATATTTATTCATATAGTTTTTGAAACCAAGTATTATCCCTCCCCTTTAGAAAGAATGTACACAAACTCAACCTCAAATCCATCTCACACAGATCTGGTAAAGGTAGCAGCCAGACAGACACAAAAAATATCTAATAAACCCTAAGGCATCCATTAGTGGAATACCATTGAATGAGGGAGTAAAGATAGACGAGACTACATAATCTCACAAGTTATAGACCTAGGGGAGTACTTGATGCTTAATCAATTTCTCAAAACAATGTGGATTTGGAACTCTATAATATCATGTCTCTCAGGGGTATGAACTAAGGGTTGTGGCACATCCGGGTTTTAATTTTCTACTATGTTTTCATGATTTTCCACTTCAATTTTATTTTTATCTCTATGTGCAGAACTATACTGATTGATTACTAAATTTTAAGTGTTGTGTTTTAACATAGATGACATAAAATGTATCTAGTTTTAACAAGTGTTTTGTCGAAAAAATTTAATAATTTTTTAATTTGGTATTTTTTTTATTCATTATTATATTTTTGTTTGTTTGTTTTGTTTTTTACATTGTCGTGCATGCATTTCCTAGAAACAGTGCCAAAATAAAACTGTGTATGTCATTGAGTACTTGAGAGTTTAAAAATTAAAAACCCTAACAACTACTAGTACTATGGGGAGAAGGGTGGAGAACCATAGGGAAGGACTAATATTATGCTAGACAGAAAAAAAAACAACCAAAACAAACCAATAAAAGAATAACAGGAAAACAATGAATTGGAGAGTAGTGGAGGTGAATGTAATGTTAAAATGGTTCAATTTAGGACATGACTAGAGAGTAGACTACAATGATGAATTTAGGTTTGTTAGGAAACATGGAATTTTTAAAATGTTGTTCTCCTCACTACTCAGTTAATTTAATCAACCAATTAAAAAAAGTGTTGATAATATGATGAGTGTCCAATAAAGTATATCATTATAGATTAGTTAACTTCTATGAGCCACAATATTTTTCTATTATAACCCGTGAATAAATCTGGTTAATTTATAGAAGAGATTCATTGATATTTTACAATTTTATTTACAATTTTCAATAATCCAATGTGAATTGATTGACTACCTCACATGTTGGTATTTATGCTATGTATATTGATACTCATAGTTAAACTGAAAAAAACCAAAGTTAAATATTTCACTATGAAATCAAAATAACCAAAAAGTGGATAAATGGAAGATCAGATCATTACCACCCAAGTCCTGTAATCTATTTAAATACAAAATAAATTATAAAAGCATAAAAACAGAAAATGAATGAAGAAACACCTCTTGTGATATTTCTCATCTCTCTAGATTCTGTTCCATTGTTGTACTCTTTCTCCATGCATGTCTTCCACTGTGTCAATTTTGAAATGAAGATGGAAAATGGGTGAGAGGAAGATCAATAAGAATAGATGATGGGATGATGGGAATAAAATGCATAATAAATGATGGATTAATGAATGAATGTTCTGAAGATGAAATGATGGAATGGTGAACAATGGATTGGATATGGAGGAGTCGGTGAAGTGGAATGTGGTGGAAAGAATCCAAATAGATCACCCCAAAAAACTATTTTCTGCCTACTATAAATGAGGATTGAATTTGTATCAGATTGGTGATTGTCTGACAAACAGAAGGGTGTGACAGTGTCAGTAAGTGGGTGAAGCATTGGTGTTGGTCAAAGGTTGTTATGCTGTCTATGAGACAACAATTGAAGGGGAAGGTGTGTGTATAAGTATCAGGATGTCTTTCTAACACCGATATAGGTGGGCTGTTAGTGTGTGGTGGAGATGGGGAAGTGGCGTCGATGAGGCCGATAGACATGGGGTTGGGTTAGTGAGGCCGATATATTAGGTGAGGCATCGGTGATACAAGTGTACCAACAAAAAAAAATAAATTAAACAATTTAGTTTAAACTGTTACATAAAAGATGAAATAATAAAATAATTAATCTAAAAATTAATTAAACTACTAAATAAATAAATAAATAATAATAAATTTAAAAACCAAATAAATTTTAAAAATTGTAAAAAAATTTAAAAAATACACATTATTTAAAATTAAGAATTTTGTGTCACAACAAGTTAGAAAATAATTTAAAACAAATAAAAATAGTTAAATTTAGTTTCATAAAATTATTAACTAGTAAAACGATTAATGAAATTAATGATATTATATGAAGGTAAATAAAAATAAATAAATAGAATGAATAGAATTCTATTATTATACTAATAACATTATTTAAAGAAAAAAAACTAATGTTAATTATTTCTTTACAATCTGATTAATTAAAAAATAAATAAAATTAAGGAATTAATAAAATTATTATATTGATATACAAATGAAATAAAAACATATTGAACAAATAAAAGGAATGAAAAAAATAATTAAAAATGTAAGTGAAAAACGAAATGGATAATTAAATTTGAAAACAAAAAAAACACTAAACACATGAATTTAACATCAAAAATATTTTTTTAACAATTATGCACATTGTTTACAAAAATTATATTTATTACACAAAATACATTAATTTTATTTTGAAATGTCAATAAAAATATAAAAAATAATTTCGAAAATACAATTAATAATTAACCACATTAGGTTTCATCACACCTATCAATACACCACATGGGAGATCCTATTTTTAATGTTAAAAAGAAATATGGTTTAATGTGGTTTTTCATAGATTATACAAAATTGGAAATTTTAATTGTTAAGAACATGTATCCATTTATACATATCAATTACATGGTTGATCAGATATAGGTAGCTTAGTATTTTTTGAAGGTTGAACTAAGGTTGGGTTACCATTAGTAGATATTCAGGGAAATAGACAATATTAAGTCTACCCTTTAGACTAGATATGTGAACTATGAATATTTAGTTATTATATTTGTGTGGTAAAATTCACACACATTATTTACGGTCCTGATAGTTAGTGTTTTCAGGAGTTCTTATATAGGGTTTTGGAATTGTTTATTGGTTGCATTTTGGTATACTCTAAAATTAATGAGTATCCTAAACCACACATATGGATTGTTATTGAAAATGATAAAATAAAATCAAATATACAATAAATTTAATGAGAATTTTTTTAATTCAATATCATTCAATTGATATGTTATTTCAATATTTGGCATAGTTGTTAAAGTTGCTGAAACAATTCGTAGATGAATTTCCATGACCCAACCATATATCAAAGATTCAAAATTATCTAGGATTAATGGGTTAATATTATTAGTTAATTCAAAAAAAAATCTTTTTTTCTATCATACTGAGTAAGTGAAATTTAAATTTAGTTAAATTAATTTGAAAAAATAAATTTGATTATTATTTTAGAAACTAAAATGATGATTGGTGAATTATATAGTTTTGATGTTTCTTTCCATAAATGGTGAATTTATCATATGTAGCGATGATTCTTAAAATAGACTTGGTTTTTTTCTTCACACTAATTATGTAATTTATTATTCATCATGTCAGTTGAAACCCCAGAGTTAAATTATCCTACACACGATTTAGAATTAGTTTTTTTATTTTTTTCAATAAATATTTGTAGGAATCATATTTTCAGATTAAAGTGTGTAAAATATACTGATCAAAATAGTTTTATGTAAATATTAACTCATAATGAATTGAACAAGATGCATAGAATATGGTAGGAGGTATGAAGTATTATGATTTCTTGGTTCATTATAATCCTGGAAAATAAAACAATGTGGAAATGTATCTAGTCATAAAAATAATACTACATTAACCATGTTATGTTATTAACATTACAAATATAATAATTATAAGGTAATTTTTTTCCTATATGTTGTGGGTGTATGGACATCGATTTTTTTGTTTAGGGATTTTGAATAATTTTCATTGTTAGAAAGAGATATTCGTGCTCAAACGTAGGATACATATTTAGATGAAAATGTATAATTCATTAAGAAGGTTATGTTTCATTAATTTACAATTTATAGAGATGGTTTTTTATTTAAAAAATATTATATTTTTATTGTGATCCCAAATTGAGGAAATATTTCATAAGTGATGCTCATAGTTTTTCATTTTTTATTCATCTTTGGAACAATAATATGATTAGAGAGATTCAAGAAGATTACAAGAGGGTTGGAATGAAAATATATATTATTAAATTCATAGTGGGTTTTTTAAGTATCATAAGATTAATGCAGAATGATAGTTTCCAAATAAAATTATTATTCCTTCACCATTGTCGTACTAAAAATTAGAAAATATAACAATTTATTTTAATGTAGGATT
This sequence comes from Viscum album, assembly GCA_963277665.1. Taxonomy (NCBI): domain Eukaryota; kingdom Viridiplantae; phylum Streptophyta; class Magnoliopsida; order Santalales; family Viscaceae; genus Viscum; species Viscum album. Next base: position 2,127,958,118 of record OY728150.1, on the reverse strand, counting down.
TAAAAATAAATCATAACGGAATAATGAAATTTGGGTTATTGATGACTGATTTAATAAATACTCACATTTCATTCCAATTTGATATACAATTTATCTTTTTTGGATTTTATAACTATATCTAAATGAGACAGTCATTATGTATATAGTGCCTTGTTCAATTGTATGGATCATGATCCATGTTTGCATTTATATTTTGGAAAGGAATTTATATGTCATTGGGTACTGAATTAAATATCATTATAATTTTTCATCATCAATCTTATAGATATAATGAGATTATGATTTTGACCATGTAAGATATGACTCATTCATGTCATATGGATTTCCATTGATTTTAGGATCGGTACAATTCTCTTTTTTTTCTGATAATACTAATTTTCATCCTAGTATACATATGAATTATTTTTTGGTATTATATGGAAGTGGTGTTGGGAACTATATTTTTGGGACGATTTGTTAGAAATATAGTTGATCATAATAATATTTTTACAAGAAACAATAGTGAATGTGCATTTTATTCATTGACATAAGAGGGCCACTCAGTGTAGGAAGAATTGTAATTTAGAAAGCTGGAAGAAAATATATTTCTTTTAAGGTAAGAGATCATTTATTTACCATAATTTATCTATAGTAAAGTGTTATGTATTTTTGAATGAAGTGGATGTTACATACAAGGTTTATAGGATCATATAAAATCCTAGGTAATGTTGATTATGTTTCCTACCATAAGGCCTTACCACTATGTATTTCATAAGTTTTCTGGAATAATGGGGTTCACTAAGTTAATGTTTAATGGAAACCCCTATAGTTACATAAGTAACATGGGAATATAAAAATGATATTAGGGTAATATATCACAACCTGTCAAATAATTAAATAAAATTACAAGGACAAAATTAACAAAAAAGGTAGGAATATAAGAACCTAGTTAATTATATACTAATAAATTCATATTTATCAATATGAAAACGTAATTTATAATTTTTATACTATTATTATGATATTTATAGATTAAAGTGAAAATTATTTTCAGTAAATTATTTTCTCATTTAATGTGTAATTTTAAAAATGAATTTATAAATTAAATAATTTCAAATTTAAATATTATTATAATTTTTCAAGTCATAATATCAGAATATAAAAATGGTGAAATTTTGGTTTGTTTCAATAAATATTGATTTTTCAATGATTAATGACAAAACTATTTTTTTAAATAGCGTATCATGCTTATTAAATTTGGTAATTTAATCGCACCATAATTTTTTTTGAATATTATATAATGTAATATTAATAAATTTTTTTATATTTAATCCAATTAATTTTTTTGAATAAAATACTTTTTAGTATAAGATTGTTTTTTTGATTAAAATGGGTTTTTTTTATATAGTATTTTTAAATTATAATGTTTTTGAATATTAATTATTTAAAATAATCCATAATGGGAATGTTTTAAATGAAAATTTTATATTATATATCATTAAATGTTAAATAATTTTAAAAAAAAATTATTAATTTTATTGATAATATATAATAATATTTATCTCTACAAATACTCTCTTTTAAAACCCACATTTTCATCACATCTGTAGATTTTCTATTAAATTTAATTTTCCCACTGTTGTGAATTGAATTTTTTAAAATGGATTGTATAATTCAAACCAAATTATATTATATATTCAATAATTTAACCCTAATTTTTTTCCAAAATTAATATTGAAAATAGTAAAACAATATTACAACGATTAATGTGAAAATCAATTTCTTATGGGTTAAACTAAAACGATAAAGGTTAAAATGATAAAAAATTTATAAAATATATTTTCATAACATATATCTACCATTTTTCTAATATGATGGATAAAATATTATTATTGGAGCCTTTAGAACTGAAAAACTTTTAGGTTGAATCCATTCTTTTAAAATTACTATTATGCCACTCACCTCCCTTATAAAAGGAAACCCCAAATCCCCCTCTCATAAAACCGTAAAAACCAATAAGTCGATCCATTATATTCAAATATACGCTTTATACTAAAATCCTACAAAAAAACAAGACTTTTTCTCAAATCCAACTAATCAACTACATTGGTTCAAACCAAAAGAAACTACCCGAAGTGGGCGTAATGTTCTTCAATTGGTGATTTTATTTAATTTTTTCAACCACCATATTATATTATTATGAAAAATTTATTATATAATAAAATAAGTTAATTAGATATAATTATATTCTATTATTTTAATGATAAAACAAATACTATTATCCTCTCCCATCAAATGGATTAAAAAATCATCATTCGAGTGCACGGTAGACTACCACCCCGCATACCGAGGTCATTCGTTTTTTCATTACCAGTTCTCATTGTGTGTATGATGATGTATAAAAATTAAATATATGATAATTATAATATATTAATTAAAATTTAGTCATTATATAATATATATATATATATATATATTCCTTTCCATTTCTCATGGGATACAATTACATCACTGATATATATAGCGGGCTACCACATCACGCAACAATGTGATTTTTTTAGGTAACATGTTACATGGAAGGCAATAAGTGTCAATATAATGAAAATATTTGATGCTAATTTACTCATTATTCTATTCATGACATATTTTTAATTTTTAAATGATAATATATAATTTTATTAATTACCTTCTCACTCATGTAAAATGATAACATTGTTCGTGAAAATATGGGCTACTACCTTAAATGATTGATGTGATTATCTATTCATCATACACCATATGGATGATATATATATATATATGTATGATTAATTAAATTTTATGGTCTATATTATAATATTATCATTATGTATATATGATCTATTACTAATCACTTTTCCAGAATGATCATTTTAAAATGGTAGTGTTACTCATCCGTACGTGAGGCCTGTTATCCCCATGATTATAACCAGCCCCATTTATAAGCGCCAAAAATAATGTTCGGTATTAAGTTATTAATTTATATATAAATATGATAAGTATTATAAGATTATTATTCTAGATATTTTTACATATTGATCTCTTTGACAATAGTTAATCTACAAAATTCATTTTTGATACATAAGTTGAAGATGTTAAAAAACATCTGATGTAAAGTTAAATGATTAGTAAAATTTATATGACATGATAATAAGTGAAATAAAATTAATTATAAACTTGAAATGGATCCTCAAGAATGTTATAAATTAAATTATTTTTATTATTCAGGATGATAAAGACAAATGAGACATGTAAGACACAATGTAGTGGATTTAATCTCAAAATCCTTTTGTCGAGGAATATATTGATGTCTTGAACCATTGTAATTTTATATAATGTATATACAGCCCCATTTAATATTTTAATAAATTCTTTATCTATTATCAATTTATGTAATTATTTATTTAATTTTATTTCTTATTGGATCATATGATTCAAATTTTTCGCAATTGGTACGGGGCTTTTATCTTATTTTTTATATCAAAATTTAGTTATTTTCCCATCCATTAAATTCTTTTTTTTGTCCATGGTTTTTAAATTGTATTAAGAATGTTTGTATATTAAAATAAAATATTTAACTATAAAATATTAAGTAAATTTGTTTACTAGGAATATATACCAATATTCAATTTGTTTACTAGGAATATATATTATTACTAAAATATGAAAAATATGAAAAATATTATAATAATATATTTTTAATAAAAATTATATTTCTTTATTTTCTACTATAAAAATGATGCACATAAAATTATATATATTCATATGTATTTTATTTGTTGTTATATGTTTATTATTTTTATTATTTTTATTATAGTACTAATATTATTGTATGTATTATATGCTATATATACATATATATAAAATAAAATATTAACAAAAAAATAACTGTGAGAAGTGGGTTTAGGTCACGAGCTATTGTACATGGTGTGCCAGAGAGGAGATGGTTGGAGTTGGAACTAGAAATAGGGGTGGTGGTTGGTTTTCAAGGAGATAGGGGGTGAGGTCAGGTGGATCAGTGGGTGACTGACACTGATAGGTTGTACTGAGGGTGATTCGGAAATCTCAGGGTTTGGTGCTTCTTCAATGGGATTCAGTGTGGATGAAAAGTGTGTAAAATTTAAAATGGGGTGGTGGCAGAGTCATGTGGGGTTACAATTCACATCACAGTTGGTTTTGGATGTTGGAGGTTAGACCGACATTGGATGCGAGCTAGAAATAGACGACGGTGTGTAATTTAATATAGATAATATATGGATCGAGTTGCTACGACACACATAGACGGTTCAGTTGGGGCCTAGTTTATATTTTCTTCATTTTGATTTAGGGTTTCTTCTTGGTGGGGTTTCAATCTATTATTGGATTTCTGTACAATCCTCTATTGTTGTGGAATTGTGTATGATAAATCTGTTATTCTTGCTGAATCATGTCGATGTTGGGGGATTGATTTATACTGTTTTGATTTACGGTTTTGTTTAGGTTTTACTAGTGATGCTAGTGTAGAGGAACGATGGGGATGGTTGTTAGATGCTAGTGTCAGTGGTGCTGGTGAAGAAATGGGTGTGTTAGTATCAGATTGGTGATTGTCTGACAAACAGAAGGGTGTGACAGTGTCAGTAAGTGGGTGAAGCATTGGTGTTGGTCAAAGGTTGTTATGCTGTCTATGAGACAACAATTGAAGGGGAAGGTGTGTGTATAAGTATCAGGATGTCTTTCTAACACCGATATAGGTGGGCTGTTAGTGTGTGGTGGAGATGGGGAAGTGGCGTCGATGAGGCCGATAGACATGGGGTTGGGTTAGTGAGGCCGATATATTGGGTGAGGCATCGGTGATACAAGTGTACCAACAACAAAAAATAAATTAAATAATTTAGTTTAAACTGTTACATAAAAGATGAAATAATAAAATAATTAATCTAAAAATTAATTAAACTACTAAATAAATAAATAAATAATAATAAATTTAAAAACCAAATAAATTTTAAAAATTGTAAAAAAATTTAAAAAATACACATTATTTAAAATTGAGAATTTTGTGTCACAACAAGTTAGAAAATAATTTAAAACAAATAAAAATAGTTAAATTTAGTTTCATAAAATTATTAACTAGTAAAACGATTAATGAAATTAATGATATTATATGAAGGTAAATAAAAATAAATAAATAGAATGAATAGAATTCTATTATTATACTAATAACATTATTTAAAGAAAAAAAACTAATGTTAATTATTTCTTTACAATCTGATTAATTAAAAAATAAATAAAATTAAGGAATTAATAAAATTATTATATTGATATACAAATGAAATAAAAACATATTGAACAAATAAAAGGAATGAAAAAAATAATTAAAAATGTAAGTGAAAAACGAAATGGATAATTAAATTTGAAAACAAAAAAAACACTAAACACATGAATTTAACATCAAAAATATTTTTTTAACAATTATGCACATTGTTGACAAAAATTATATTTATTACACAAAATACATTAATTTTATTTTGAAATGTCAATAAAAATATAAAAAATAATTTCGAAAATACAATTAATAATTAACCACATTAGGTTTCATCACACCTATCAATACACCACATGGGAGATCCTATTTTTAATGTTAAAAAGAAATATGGTTTAATGTGGTTTTTCATAGATTATACAAAATTGGATATTTTAATTGTTAAGAACATGTATCCATTTATACATATCAATTACATGGTTGATCAGATATAGGTAGCTTAGTATTTTTTGAAGGTTGAACTAAGGTTGGGTTACCATTAGTAGATATTCAGGGAAATAGACAATATTATGTCTACCCTTTAGACTAGATATGTGAACTATGAATTTTTAGTTATTATATTTGTGTGGTAAAATTCACACACATTATTTACGGTCCTGATAGTTAGTGTTTTCAGGAGTTCTTATATAGGGTTTTGGAATTGTTTATTGGTTGCATTTTGGTATACTCTAAAATTAATGAGTATCCTAAACCACACCTATGGATTGTTATTGAAAATGATAAAATAAAATCAAATATACAATAAATTTAATGAGAATTTTTTTAATTCAATATCATTCAATTGATATGTTATTTCAATATTTGGCATAGTTGTTAAAGTTGCTGAAACAATTCGTAGATGAATTTCCATGACCCAACCATATATCAAAGATTCAAAATTATCTAGGATTAATGGGTTAATATTATTAGTTAATTCAAAAAAAAATCTTTTTTTCTATCATACTGAGTAAGTGAAATTTAAATTTAGTTAAATTAATTTGAAAAAATAAATTTGATTATTATTTTAGAAACTAAAATGATGATTGGTGAATTATATAGTTTTGATGTTTCTTTCCATAAATGGTGAATTTATCATATGTAGCGATGATTCTTAAAATAGACTTGGTTTTTTTCTTCACACTAATTATGTAATTTATTATTCATCATGTCAGTTGAAACCCCGGAGTTAAATTATCCTACACACGATTTAGAATTAGTTTTTTTATTTTTTTCAATAAATATTTGTAGGAATCATATTTTCAGATTAAAGTGTGTAAAATATACTGATCAAAATAGTTTTATGTAAATATTAACTCATAATGAATTGAACAAGATGCATAGAATATGGTAGGAGGTATGAAGTATTATGATTTCTTGGTTCATTATAATCCTGGAAAATAAAACAATGTGGAAATGTATCTAGTCATAAAAATAATACTACATTAACCATGTTATGTTATTAACATTACAAATATAATAATTATAAGGTAATTTTTTTCCTATATGTTGTGGGTGTATGGACATCGATTTTTTTGTTTAGGGATTTTGAATAATTTTCATTGTTAGAAAGAGATATTCGTGCTCAAACGTAGGATACATATTTAGATGAAAATGTATAATTCATTAAGAAGGTTATGTTTCATTAATTTACAATTTATAGAGATGGTTTTTTATTTAAAAAATATTATATTTTTATTGTGATCCCAAATTGAGGAAATATTTCATAAGTGATGCTCATAGTTTTTCATTTTTTATTCATCTTTGGAACAATAATATGATTAGAGAAATTCAAGAAGATTACAAGAGGGTTGGAATGAAAATATATATTATTAAATTCATAGTGGGTTTTTTAAGTATCATAAGATTAATACAGAATGATAGTTTCCAAATAAAATTATTATTCCTTCACCATTGTCGTACTAAAAATTAGAAAATATAACAATTTATTTTAATGTAGGATTTAAAAATAAATCATAACGGAATAATGAAATTTGGGTTATTGATGACTGATTTAATAAATACTCACATTTCATTCCAATTTGATATACAATTTATCTTTTTTGGATTTTATAACTATATCTAAATGAGACAGTCATTATGTATATAGTGCCTTGTTCAATTGTATGGATCATGATCCATGTTTGAATTTATATTTTGGAAAGGAATTTATATGTCATTGGGTACTGAATTAAATATCATTATAATTTTTCATCATCAATCTTATAGATATAATGAGATGATGATTTTGACCATGTAAGATATGACTCATTCATGTCATATGGATTTCCATTGATTTTAGGATCGATACAATTCTCTTTTTTTTTCTGATAATACTAATTTTCATTCTAGTATACATATGAATTATTTTTTGGTATTATATGGAAGTGGTGTTGGGAACTATATTTTTGGGATGATTTGTTAGAAATATAGTTGATCATAATAATATTTTTACAAGAAACAATAGTGAATGTGCAGTTTATTCATTGACATAAGAGGGCCACTCAGTGTAGGAAGAATTGTAATTTAGAAAGCTGGAAGAAAATATATTTCTTTTAAGGTAAGAGATCATTTATTTACCATAATTTATCTATAGTAAAGTGTTATGTATTTTTGAATGAAGTGGATGTTACATACAAGGTTTATAGGATCATATAAAATCCTAGGTAATGTTGATTATGTTTCCTACCATAAGGCCTTACCACTATGTATTTCATAAGTTTTCTGGAATAATGGGGTTCACTAAGTTAATGTTTAATGGAAACCCTTATAGTTACATAAGTAACATGGGAATATAAAAATGATATTAGGGTAATATATCACAACCTGTCAAATAAGTAAATAAAATTACAAGGACAAAATTAACAAAAAAGGTAGGAATATAAGAACCTAGTTAATTATATACTAATAAATTCATATTTATCAATATGAAAACGTAATTTATAATTTTTATACTATTATTATGATATTTATAGATTAAAGTGAAAATTATTTTCAGTAAATTATTTTCTCATTTAATGTGTAATTTTAAAAATGAATTTATAAATTAAATAATTTCAAATTTAAATATTATTATAATTTTTCAAGTCATAATATCAGAATATAAAAATGGTGAAATTTTGGTTTGTTTCAATAAATATTGATTTTTCAATGATTAATGAAAAAACTATTTTTTTAAATAGCGTATCATGCTTATTAAATTTGGTAATTTAATCTCACCATAATTTTTTTTGAATATTATATAATGTAACATTAATAAATTTTTTTATATTTAATCCAATTAATTTTTTTGAATAAAATACTTTTTAGTATAAGATTGTTTTTGTGTTTAAAATGGGTTTTTTTTATATAGTATTTTTAAATTATAATGTTTTTGAATATTAATTATTTAAAATAATCCATAATGGGAATGTTTTAAATGAAAATTTTATATTATATATCATTAAATGTTAAATAATTTTAAAAAAAAATTATTAATTTTATTGATAATATATAATAATATTTATCTCTACAAATACTCTCTTTTAAAACCCACATTTTCATCACATCTGTAGATTTTCTATTAAATTTAATTTTCCCACTGTTGTGAATTGAATTTTTTAAAATGGATTGTATAATTCAAACCAAATTATATTATATATTTAATAATTTAACCCTAATTTTTTTCCAAAATTAATATTGAAAATAGTAAAACAATATTACAACGATTAATGTGAAAATCAATTTCTTATGGGTTAAACTAAAACGATAAAGGTTAAAATGATAAAAAATTTATAAAATATATTTTCATAACATATATCTACCATTTTTCTAATATGATGGATACAATATTATTATTGGAGCCTTTAGAACTGAAAAACTTTTAGGTTGAATCCATTCTTTTAAAATTACTATTATGCCACTCACCTCCCTTATAAAAGGAAACCCCAAATCCCCCTCTCATAAAACCGTAAAAACCAATAAGTCGATCCATTATATTCAAATATACGCTTTATACTAAAATCCTACAAAAAAAACAAGACTTTTTCTCAAATCCAACTAATCAACTACATTGGTTCAAACCAAAAGAAACTACCCGAAGTGGGCGTAATGTTCTTCAATTGGTGATTTTATTTAATTTTTTCAACCACCATATTATATTATTATGAAAAATTTATTATATAATAAAATAAGTTAATTAGATATAATTATATTCTATTATTTTAATGATAAAACAAATACTATTATCCTCTCCCATCAAATGGATTAAAAAATCATCATTCGAGTGCACGGTAGACTACCACCCCGCATACCGAGGTCATTCGTTTTTTCATTACCAGTTCTCATTGTGTGTATGATGATGTATAAAAATTAAATATATGATAATTATAATATAATAATTAAAATTTAGTCATTATATAATATATATATATATATATATTCCTTTCCATTTCTCATGGGATACAATTACATCACTGATATATATAGCGGGCTACCACATCACGCAACAATGTGATTTTTTTAGGTAACATGTTACATTGAAGGCAATAAGTGTCAATATAATGAAAATATTTGATGCTAATTTACTCATTATTCTATTCATGACATATTTTTAATTTTTAAATGATAATATATAATTTTATTAATTACCTTCTCACTCATGTAAAATGATAACATTGTTCGTGAAAATATGGGCTACTACCTTAAATGATTGATGTGATTATCTATTCATCATACACCATATGGATGATATATATATATATATATGTATGATTAATTAAATTTTATGGTCTATATTATAATATTATCATTATGTAAATATGATCTATTACTAATCACTTTTCCAGAATGATCATTTTAAAATGGTAGTGTTACTCATCCGTACGTGAGGCCTGTTATCCCCATGATTATAACCAGCCCCATTTATAAGCGCCAAAAATAATTTTCTGTATTAAGTTATTAATTTATATATAAATATGATAAGTATTATAAGATTATTATTCTAGATATTTTTACATATTGATCTCTTTGACAATAGTTAATCTACAAAATTCATTTTTGATACATAAGTTGAAGATGTTAAAAAACATCTGATGTAAAGTTAAATGATTAGTAAAATTTATATGACATGATAATAAGTGAAATAAAATTAATTATAAACTTGAAATGGATCCTCAAGAATGTTATAAATTAAATTATTTTTATTATTCAGGATGATAAAGACAAATGAGACATGTAAGACTCAATGTAGTGGATTTAATCTCAAAATCCTTTTGTCGAGGAATATATTGATGTCTTGAACCATTGTAATTTTATATAATGTATATACAGCCCCATTTAATATTTTAATAAATTCTTTATCTATTATCAATTTATGTAATTATTTATTTAATTTTATTTCTTATTGGATCATATGATTCAAATTTTTCGCAATTGGTACGGGGCTTTTATCTTATTTTTTATATCAAAATTTAATTATTTTCCCATCCATTAAATTCTTTTTTTGTCCATGGTTTTTAAATTGAATTATGAATGTTTTTATATTAAAATAAAATATTTAACTATAAAATATTAAGTAAATTTTACCTTATTTCAATGGGTTTTAAAATGAATATTTTTTCAGTATTTTATATATAATATTTTAACAAATAACAAATCGAATATTATATTTTAACATTTATAGTAAAAATTACTTTTTCCATAACCATGGATATTTTTTTTCAATATCTAATTAAAATAATTCACATATTATCCAAATAAATTACCTTTTCAATTTTGGGTATTTTAACTATAAAAATTATTTTTAAAAGAATATTTTATATAGATATCAAAAAGTAATTTAATTATACATATAAAATAGTTTTCCCAATATTTTATATTATAAAAGTTAATTCATATAATATTTTTTTTCATTATATTCTACATGTGAATTAAAAAAGAGAAACATGTGTTCCCAAATAGTATCGGGTGATACCATTATATCTTAAATAATGGGAACACCTAGATAGTGGTCTAAGGAATTGGATAATGTTTGCTATCATAATAGTCATGAAGGATGAAGTTATAATAGGTGATATCATATGTATTTAACTGTTTTATTGTTACTTATACAATTGGTTTAAAATCGGTTAGTAATGTGATATACTATGTTGTGAAAGAGTGTTTAAATTTTGTTTCTATAGGGGTTTAATGGCTTCCTTTAGAAAATAATTATTTGTGTTATTTATTTAAAAACTTTTTATTTCTTATTTAAAATTAAATTTGAATACAAAGGTTAATTTTACATGTGTTTCAATGATTTTAGATGATAATCAATTTTTATTCTTTTATATGTCTTAATGATCTTTTTTTTCTCATACCAATTTTTTTTAAAAAAATTCATATGATTTACAGATGGGTAATGGAATGTAAGAAATAAAATTGAATGTAATGAATATTTTCAATTAAAATAAATAATGATTATATTAAAATGATGTAAATTTTATTAATAATAGATACTAATTATAAGTGTCCACATTAAATTATATTGTTTTCTTTTGAATGATTTATTAACTAATTCTATAAAACTATAAACCTAAAAAGATACTTCAATATATGATAAATAAATCATTACACAAAACTCAATATTGTGTAATTTTTAAGATTTATTCTTTATATCATATATATACAAAGGAAGTTAACACTTTAAGAATAAAATATTTCTCAAACTCCATGCTATGGCACATTAGACATATTATTAACCAATATTCCATTATTTATTGTATATAATATCCTTTGAATAATTAAATTATGAATATACATATATTAATGATGTTTAAACTTTCATTTTATGTAAATATTTAATGGTTCTGATGTTATGAAGATACCAAGGGTTTAGGATTTGTCTTTAAAATCTCATTTTTTATCAAAATTGTTTTTAATTATGATTAAAATGGTGAAATTTTACTATAAATATCTCGTGAAACTGATAAATTTTACTATAATATGGTTATTTCATGAGAAGAAAGTATTCCTTCATGTTCCTCTAATTATTTAATCCCTTGTTCCAAATAAGGATTTTATTAGTGGCCATCATTATTTTTCTCTTTGAAAGAAATTTATTTTCTTCCATATCCATGTTCTAAAAAAATAATTTTGATATTTTTTACAATTCTATTAATATTTTTAAAATTCACTACTATCCATGTTTGATTTTTTAATAAATTTTTTAAAATGAATGTTCTTTTTATTTTATGAAGAAGTTTTTTTTAAAATTAGTACATATATCAAATAAATCATATATTTAATGTATACAACATGAAAAAAAATAATGTCATCATGAAAAATTAAATTTTTAAAGATTTTATTAATTTTTTCTAATATTAAATTTATTGAATATGTTTCCACCAATATTTTGGTTATTTTTATATTTTGATGAAGTGTTTTCAATATAGACTATGAATCTTCCAAAATAGTGTTATATTAATATTATTATAGAATTTATATTCATCAAAGACAACATCCATTGGTGTTTCTTCTCTTTTACAGTGGGTATAATCCAGTTGTACCATAATTGACCTATCTCAGGATGGTTTTTAATTATGATGAATATATGTTCTTCATACCCCTATCATTTCCATTGGTTATATAATAATTAATTGTATATGAAATCCATTTATTTTCAATCTAATATGTTATTAGGTTATTCTTATAAATCCCAATTATTTTCATTGTTTAATTTATGATGAATGTTATATGATCCTGTGTCACACATTTGTATAACATTATTTACAAGATGGGTTGGACCAATATCTCCCTCCAAATAATTTTCTAATGATTTGAATAAGATTAGATAAATAGGATTATAATGGCGTGTGAATCAAATTTAGTAATAGAATTCCACCACTATGATAGAATTGGGAGTAAACCTTGACTATTATGATGGTATAGGGAGCCATTCAATTATACTATTTTAAACTGCTAAATAATCCTTGAGTAATATGGAAATAATTTTCTATTAATATGTGTATTATATGATTCCATTTATTATTCCTCTTTTATGACGTTTGGGAAATTGTTATTTTATTCCCTTATGATTAATGTCATATACACTACCCATATGTATTCCTTGGACCAAGATTATTAACATTGATATGCAATATATGGTCTTCTAATTTTATTTTCATGTAATCATAACATTATTTTCATTTTATATTTACCTATCTCATTTTTTAACCATACAAATAATCTGATCCCACCAACCCTTATGTTTCTTCCATTATACGAATAAATATATTATGTATTTTTTTCTATGAATGATGATAGTTAGTATGTACAAGGTGTGATATAATGTACATCATCTATGAACCTACTATTTATGATTCCATGTTTCTAGATGTAATATTATGACTCTTCAGCAATGTGTGTTTTCTTTAGTTTGGGTTAAACGTAAAAAAATACCAAAAGTGTAGATGTTTTTTTCTAGAAAAAAGGATTTTTGAGGGATGAGAATTTAATACAAACCCATACCCATCATTTTTCCAAATAAAATAAATGCAGTAAATAATCGACATGTATTTAGGATGGACATAACCCTTTTCACATTATGAATGGGTTTACCTTTAAAGGTAAAACCATATCATTACAAAACATTTAAATTTTACATGACGTCTACATTACTAAGATGGGTTTTTATAAGAGGTAGATAATTTTTTAGGGTATCATTTTAACTCTAACATAATAGCAGTATATGACTGATGCTCCAAGTGTGCCTCAACCTAGGCTTTGTGGGGCCTCCTACATTTGAGATAGGTTTTCATTGTTATACATTGCGTTGGATCCAAAACAATCAGACTACATATCCTCTTCATTCATTTCATAGTTTCCCTCACCATTTCATGTGTTATTTTTAGGAGTGTAGAGTTTTCTTATTTATATGACATTTTTCTTTTCGTAGTTTTCTCCTATTTTACATTAATTCAAGTGATGAAAATAGATGAGTGGTTTTCTAAAATAATAATCTATGTGTTCTATCAACCATCCCTCAATTTTAGTTTCATTTATTCAATTTTTTATTATGATGAACAACGTGCTTCTCCAGTGATACCTCTAAAATGATAATTAGTTAATTAAAATAGTTTCACTAGCCCTATATAGTCCAAGCTTGTGGTGAATCAACAATATGTGTTGAATACCATGCCCTAAGACCCAACATTAATGTTCCTTTCATTGAGGCCAATTTTCCTTTTACAATGGTTTTTTCAAACACCTACTAAGGTGTGAATGATATTTTATTTAATATATCATGGGAAGAAATTATTTATAAAGGTTATTTGGCCTTTAAATTTTCCATATGCATTATTCTAACCTATAATTTCTTAATTTAATGTCTTGGACATCTTTATTAAAATGTAAAATGGGTAATTACATAATAAATTAATGAACTATAATAGTTATATCATACCTCATAAACTAGTCGAGAGTGATACTTAGATCCTTATTGAATTCTTCTGATTTCCTCAATGAGCTTTGAAATTTTAAATTATAAATTAATTATACCTATTTAAGATGATATGTGAGGTATTCATGGGATGATGTCATTGTGAGTTTGTCTTAAATTATTATGCGAAATACACATTGCATAGCGGAGACACTATGGATGTGATCGCCATGATATGATTACACTAGGTCATGAGTGATACTCAATACCCTAACTAAGATACCTAGTCTGGTATTAGAATTTTGACTACATTCCATACCTAGATTGATACTTGGGTTACATTTATAGATCTCCATGGATGGTCACTTACATTATATTGATTTTATTGTTCCCCAAAAGCAATACACAAGATTGCTTCTAGATCTCCATGTATGGGTTTTGTGTCCCTTTACCTAAATTGAATGATTCTAATTAAATTATAGAACATGAATGTGTAGAAAAAATTTCAGGGTGGAGTTCACTAGGAAAAATCATATGCATGGGAACAATCGACCATTTAATACAATATTTATAATATCCATTTAAAATTTATATAATACATGAAAAATTCACCTATTTTCAGAGACCTCCAGCTTAGGCCTAGGTTGGTATAGTTAGTATGGTATCCCATAAAGAACCCAATTCAACATGTTTATTTATTTATTTATTAAGTTTCATTTATTATTATTGGAAATCTTATCATTTTATATGCACTAATTAGATTGATCCATACATCATTGGTGGTGTCCTTCTGAGTATATCCCACAAACATAGTGGGCCACCCATTGTATTTAGGAAGACATCCTGGTTTTAGGTGCATGTAATGGGAAGCGTCCATATTCTAATTCATTGTTTTCGATAATAGTATAGTGTTCTCGGGCAAAGGACCTAGCCTATGCTCATAACTCTAGTTGTAGTGTCTTTTTTCCTCTTCAATATTTAGTTATAGAAATTGGTGCATGACTGCTCACATGTATCCCATGTACCTTATTTTTTATAGCTACATGACATGATCATAATCACCATTTTTGTATTGACTAATTATTTAACTTCTTAGTGATTATATACCTATATTATCTCTTTTTATTTATAATGTTTCCTGATCATAACTATTTCTTTTAATTATATAGGTGATTATTGTTATGCAACAATATAAATAATGTGGTAATAGTCTCCCAAATCAAAGTCTCTAGTCTCTCATATCCAATAATAATCCACTAATATATGGGGAGGTGCGGTTGGATAAATATGACCAACCATCTCAGGGCATTGTTGAATGGATTATGGGTTGGGGCACTACAAAGTGGTATCAATGAATTATTTTCCAATTTTATTACTATATAGGTATTGTACATGATATTAAGAAGTAAGTGAATTTGGTAGTGAGCCTGTGAATGGGAGTAGCGAACCCCTGTACATGGGAAACCAAAATTATCTAGGTGGGATTATTGCTATTACTGGATTGTGTACGTTATAGGTGTCCAGATTTCATGATTGGTTGATGCACATGTTTTGTGATGTTATACTTTTTGATATTATTAGGGTCAAATTTATTTACCTTATTCCATTGATACGAGGTTGTAAAAAATTCATGAATTATCCTAGGAACCATAGGACCAAAATATCCTACATTATGACATGACATGTCTATTTTTCAGCATGCATTTAATATATTACATTGCTTGTTGTGTGTTCCTTCTTTGATGTATATATTGAAATTTGATAATGACTTATATATGGATAATATAAAATGAACAATTAATTATCCTAAATTAATATAAATATTGACATTCTTCATATATTGATAATGATAGATTAATTATCTAATCCTTCCACCTTTGGGATATGAATCACTTTTCTATGGAATAAAATATTAGTTAGATTTATTGATGAGTTCAAAATGTAACTCATGAAGAAAATAATTCTATTAATTGTGATTGTAATGTAATTAATCAATTAACTATGCATGACCGGTAATATTTCGTTACCATACAAACGCGTTTTTTTGAAATTACCGGACATGTTGATTCCAATTTATAAAGAGTACGAGCCATTATAAATTTGGAATTTTCCACACAATTGACTAGATAAAGAAATAAATATCTCTATAAATAGATATAAAATTTAATAAACATAATGTATTAAAATGAAAATGGAATTACAATATGGGTTTACAATTTCATTGTAAATTATGATTTCCAATATATACCTCAATTGACATTCAATATCTCAGAACCTCTTCATCATTGTGTGATACAATGACCCTAATCTAACATTTGTAGTTAGAAGTATGATGCATCTCATCTAATCCATTTGTTAATTTTCCTTATCTCCAAGTCCTATATTTCATATCATGCCAAGAGTTATGTCTGGTTATATAAAGTTTTTGGAAATGTATTTTCATTCAATCAATGATTCTTTTCTTTGGCAATTAAATATTTTCTATGTAATGAACATTCAAATTATAGATAAATTCTGCCTCAATTATTAAGAGTTTTATTCACGGACAATGGTGATGACTATGATATGGATGTGGTTGAACCTGATACACCAGTACTACCACCTAATGTTACACATGGGGATGCTTCATTTGATCTTTGACTATGAGTTGATGCTTAATTTTGGGATAGTTGCATCCACATTATGAAATCTGTATAGGGATCTCTATAACCATCCACTATTGTGGAAGAGAAATATGATGAATTCCTACGGTGGTATTATCTCACATTAGTAAGGGATGATATAACAGAGGATATAGAGTCTTTCCTAGTGTTCATGGTGTTGATCTATAGTCATCTATACACTTTTACACAGTGTTGGGTAAACATCGTTTTATACATGCTCCATGATTATGCAAAAACAATTGTTGGATGTCAATACCCTATACAGATATCATAAGGTTATGGTATAGATAGACTTCCATATATCTTTCATTGACTAATTCAACACCCAGATATTGATATAAGACAATGATTTGGAGTTCATACCACTATAGTATATTTCCATTTCAGTGATGGAGTACTTCGCTCGTTTCACCAATCTCTAGTGTTTTTCAACAATTATTACTCGTGATGAGTTGAGAACTATGAGACCCATTAAGGATAGGATGGTGTATTACATCCAATAAATAGTGAATATTTTCTGGTAGACTATCAATTAGGAAATGGTGTACCAAGCTCTCATCACATAGTGGAACATGGGGGATTTTTGCAACGTGATCAACGGTGGTTTAGTTACCAATAAGTATATGGTTTATATAGTGGAAGGAAGTAGTGGTTCAAGGATGTGCATGGGTGGAAGTTCCATCCATAAGATTTGAATCGATAGTTGTATTGTGTGTCACTATTTTTTATAGGACATGACACATGATTTATCAGTGTACATGTAACCCAATTGAGTGTCAAGCTTGTTGTAGTGTGGGTTAGATACAATGTTTCTGCAAAAATGTTTCTCCTATTTATGTTGAAAAGTGTTATTTCATGACAATGGTTTATGTTACATGATTTGTAGCTTCCAGTAAATATTGGATATGGTCTACTACCGGCAGGTTGGTCTGAGGAGGTGGTTATGTTCAAGGTAGTTATACTTATGAGGTGTAGCTCGTGTACAGTTTACATACCAAGGATGGTCAGGTTTCATATAAGGGATGTGATATAGGCCATGTCTATGAAGTGAATCATAATACCATGGATTAGAGTCAGGACTCTCCAATGTTTAGAGGTAATACTCTAGATTCCTCTATTTTAGTTTCTATAAAATTTTATAGAGGTACACTTATGTCTGTAATATCTGATAGGATTATAGAATGTATTGTCCAAGAGATATAGTAATTATATGAGGTATTAACTCTGGGAACACCACCAGGGGTTTAAAAACAGGGGTATATATGAGTAAATTGAATTCTTATTAAGATAGGTGGGTACCAATTCAAATTTAATTTATTCATTTTGTATATTATAGTTTTTGAGATCATTATTGGTATAGAGTGGCTAGAACCATAGTGATACCTTGTTAATTTCAATTTCCTAATGGTGTAATTTTAATCAAATTAGGGATGTTATTAAATTGATAAGGGTTAATGGGATATATTGGAGAGTTGACTATAAAATTACTCCCATATAGCCATTCTCTTTATGTGAGATTTGGGAAAGGGGATTTTTGAATTACCTCATGTGAAGTATCATTTTTGGGATATCTTCCATGATATGTTTCCTCTCTTTCCTCATGTTTGTGGGGTGGACAAAACTATTGAGATAATTATAAGTGAGAGACTAGTGTCCATTCCTCCTTACATGATGTCACCTACATATCTCCAAAACTCAAGAACATGTAGGATTAACCAAGAAGAAAAAGGTTTTATTTATCCCCTCAATTATAGATGAGTTTCAAATATCATTTTATAAAATTTGGAGGATTTTACACTACTGTATTGAGTGGATCATGGATGGTCTTACCATCTTAATGGGAACTGGTCACCACTACCTCTAATAGAAAAACTCTTCAACTTGATCTGAGGAGTGATAATTTTCTTTGTGATCTATTTGATTTAGGTATACCATCATTTTCTTGTTAGGAAGTCATAAATACAACATATATCATTATAAAATAGGAAAAAATTTCATAACTATCCGGTTATGCCGTTTGGCCTTACAAACAAACATAATATATTTATGTCTTGGATGAATTGGGGTTTTCATGAATATGTGTATTGATTAATGGAATTATTCATTGATGAGATATTAGGAAATTATCTCCCCAAAAATGAAAATAAAACCCTCTTGAGATCATATTCAATAAAATGAGAGAGCATCATCTATATTCTAGGATAAAAAATTTCTAATTCTGGATCAATATGGTTCAACTCATTGGTAATATCATTTATGTGGAAGGTGTATCTATTGACACAAGGAAGGTGATCGTTGTGTTTTCCTTAGAGAAAACATTCATTAACATAATTATTTTCATAGAGATATCTGGATATCAAAAGTGATTCATTACAAGATTCATATGAATTACAGTACCTATAATATGAATTACTAAAAATGGTGGGAAATTTGAATACTCATAAGATTATTAGATTTCCATTAAGGAGTTGAAGGGAAGACTAAGTTTAGCATTTTCTACTATTTTGATAAATATTGGATGAATCTATGTTTTATTCTTTGATGCATTAAGAATCAAGAGGTTTTCAGTTTTGATATAGGGTGATCATGTTCTAGTGTTTCGGTCCCACCATATAAGACATCATGAGTGGAATTACACATTGCATGAATTTGATCTAGCAACATTGGTTCATTATTTACCTTATTGGATGAATTATCTACTAGGTGAGTGTTTCCTTATTTAAACTAAACATCATAGTATCAAATACATCTCCACAAATATAGACGTGTATCATAGTAATTGTAGGTGACTATAATAAAAAAAATCAATCAACATTGAGATTTCATACACACTTGAAAATACTAATGGAATGGATGATTCCATGAGCCATAAGAATTTAACATAATCTATCCAGTAGGATATAAGTGAGTGGAAGTTGATGGATCAATACATTAAGATACACTTTGAGGTTTACGAACATCGTTAGAAGGATTTTTTAATACCCCTAGAAGTGATGTCCTCCCTTATGAAATGAGTGTGGATATAATAGTTATCAGATTCCAAGGGCCTCATTCTAAGGAACATTGAATCAGGTAAGAACACTATACTAGGGTAGATCATATACAAGAATGAGATCTTACTCTTTCAAGGTGGTATTTGGGATCCTTCATATATACTTGAACATTTGGCATGGGATTGTAAGTCTTTATTTGAAAACTTCCCCCCGGCCATACCAAGATGTTCAAAAAGGTACATCTCCTATATTTTTGGATTGGTATTATGATATATATTTTGGGTTTCATCATGGGGTCTTCCCCCAATTATAAGTTGAATGGGAAGCACCAAAGAAATTCTAATCATATAAAGAATCCATCCATTATTGAGTTTTAATTGAATTGAGTCAATATAGATTTTATGGATTCCTTGGTAACATACCAACAAGGAATTAATGTTGTATGTGTGATCTTCGATTGGTTGAATAAGGTCCCACCCTTCCAACCAATCTAGTAGACCTTATCAATGGATCAGCATGGGAGGATATATATCTGTGAAATTTTGTGCCCTCATCATCTTCCTTGTTATATCATTCCTCACCAAGACAGACATTTCACATAATGGTTCTTGAATGTGTTATGGAAGTAACTAAGTGCATAACCTCTTAGGAGTACACTATATCACCAATAGAATGTCACGTAGTATGATTAGATGGTACATGTATTAGAGTACATGATTTAGGAATGCATTTTTGGTTTTGGAGGTTAATGTGAGAAAACATATACAAATGGAAGATTTTAAAAAAAGTTATAGATTTTATGAAACGATAAAAATCGATCCCTATGAGGCTCTTTCTAATAGGACATTCTGTTCACATCTTTTATTTTTAGAGGTTTTCGATTAGGTCCTTGTATCATTCAGTAGACTTTAGAGAAATTCCAGCAGATTCATATGACTAGGGATACAACTCATTGAAGGTATATGTATTTTAAGGACCGACTTTGTCAAAATATGAATTTTGAGGTGGGTTATGATGTATTTATATGTGTTTCACCAAGAATGGGTGATAGATAAACTCAGAGAAAGCTAAATCATTCACCCCTATACATCTACCCATTTATAAGAAAGAGATAGATAGTTTAGTAGCCTATCGATTGTAATGACCATAGAGGTATCATTCCATGCCTTATGTTCTCCACGTATTGAAGAATTTATTGTCTCATGTTGTTCACCATAATTTATTTTACCATTATGACATTTAGATATCAGATGATGCGTCCATCAAAGAGAATTTGATATATATCATTGACCGGATAAAGAAGTATATCTGAGGTAGGTCAGTTCCACTAGTACTAGTGTAGTGGTTGGTTGACCATGTAATGTATGCGATATAGGAGAGGGAGGATTTTGTACATAACCAACTTATGAAACTCTTATTAGAAAATTATTATTTACCCTTTAAAGTAAAAATCACCAATGATTTTTTTTGTGGGGAGGTTCTAACGTCTCAACTATTTAGAGATGTATGTTTTCTTTTAGTTTTGGATAAATTTAGAATCATCCCCTAAAGGATAGTTGGTTTCTTTTTGGGAATGCTTTTTTCCAAAGGTATGGAACATGGATATAGACAAGATAAATGTTTTGTATCTATACACACAATGTTTAGTACATACATAATGTGTATTTTATATTTCTATACCCTTTTCATTCCATGAACAAGTTTTTCATTAATGGGAGAAAGATAGAGTTCTACATGGTGTGTAAATATTACATGAATGTTAAATTCATAGGTTTAAATTTTTAAAATGATGTTGAGAACATATTTGATGTGATCATTTATTCTCTCACATAATAACATTGTGTAATTGATGATCTTCTTCCACCTAGACCTAGGTTTTGGGGAATCTTCTCCACCTGAGCTCTATTTTCCTTTTCATCATTTGTGTTGGAACTAAAATAGTATTCTACTCAATAATATTTCTTCTATTCTTAACATCCTTTTATATTTATAATAACATTTAAGTGTGATATTATATTCTTTATTTTTACTATTTTTACACATTTTCATTTTCTCCAATTCTTTAATAATTCAAATGTCGATAATTTATCATTGGTCAAATATGAAACTAAGGTAGTTGGTCATAGTTCATTCCCTTATATTGAGTTGTATTTATATTATTCTCCAACATTTTTCCAACACAAAATTCTATAAATACTCCTCCAATATTAGTATAAATAAATTTATACTATTTCTATAGACATATGAGGTCCTAGATAGTGGTGAATCACCTATATGGATTGAATGCATTGAATTGAGAAACCCCATGGGTCTCCTTTGTTTTTATGAATTTTAAAACATTACATTATGGTGATTAATAAAACATATTTACTGTGATTTACCATGTATTTAAAATACCATGACGAGAAAATAATTGTGAAGCATGCATGTCCATGAGTTAGGACCAATTCATTATGATAATTTATAATTGATTAAACTAAAAAATTAGGAAACAATTATTACTATATAAAATTTGGAATGAAATGAAACATTTATGAATTATAAAAGCGAAGACATACCTCATATCCAATATGATTGTGATGCATGCATACTTATCAGATACCTCGGATGGGATCAACAATATTTATAATTAAAAAATGAATACATATTGTACATATACTGGGTTGATATGAGATATTCCTAGGATGGGATCACCATACATTTACCTTACCCCCATGTTATAGATACAAGTTACATAGGGGGAATCAGAGAAATTCTCAGGAATATAAGGTTAAACTAAGACATGAGTGATACTCGGTCCCTTGGGTGGGATGCTAGGGATGTGTGTGGAGGGTTAACTACACACCATGATGAGAGTGAAACCTGGGACTCAATTCGATCTAAGTGGAGATACTCTTATGGTATTCAACTTTTAATGTTACCCTATAGTGATAAGTTGTATTTCGATTTGATGAACCTCTATGGGATTAGGGTTCCACTTTTAAATTCTATCATGACATCTTTATTACTGAATATGTATTTGTAGCTTATGTTTCAGGGATGTGTCAGCCAAACCAAATTTCATTCTTGTTAATTTTCCTTCTATTGATACACATTTATTACAAGCTTTATATATTATATTATAAATTAAATGGCCACCTAGTTCATTGAAATCCAACACATGAAAGAGTATACTGAGTCAATTGGGTACCCCTAGAAGAACTCAGTTTTATGCATATTTTTTATTTATTTAATGCCTTCCTTCTATTATTGTTGGAACTCTATGGTTTTTTTATCTTCTAAATTGATTTCTCTCATCATCATTGGTTATAGAATACTAATTATATCTCATGCCTTGTTTGGGCCACCCTTGGTACCCATTAAGATATTATGGTATCAAGTATAAATAAAAGTAAGAATCTAGATTATGTTTCTTGATTTTCAGTACTTTAAAAGAGTACGAGAGAATAAGGCAATAAATATTCTATTGATGCTATTATTAGTTGATTTTGGACTATTTTTTATTAATTTATTACATTTTTAAAAGCCTGGTTTTATGTATCCGTTGTACATTATTTTTTTCGAGCTGCATGTCAAGATCATTATAATGATTTTTGTATCAATTTAATATTCAGCTTCAGCTTGATTATTTATCACCATGTACTATTGTTATTTCTATAGCTATATGTTCTTATGTAATTTCAATTCTTATATATAATGATTATATTTTTGATAAAATATAACACATGTGGGAATAATCACCAAATAGAACCATCCTAAATCCCCGTTGATAATCATCAGCCTCTACTTTAAAGAGAGGCACACTTGAAATCATCTGGCCAACCATATCGGTGCACCATTAAGTGGTTCCGAGGTTTAATGATTCACTAAATCCATATGAATTTATGATCCCTGATCTTGTGTTTGTGAAATGTAACACATATTCATAAAAAATATGTAATATCTATATATTAAATGTCGAGGTCATTACATGTATGAAATATGTGAGTATATACAATTATATAACTGGGTTAAGGCAATGAATCTAGTAGCATTAAAAATCTTCCCAACATTGAGATTATATCTCACATCATACATGATACCGTGTTGGTATTATATTAACATGGTAATAAAATTTTTATGGAAAATAGCACTGTAAATTTTAATGGGAGACTAAAATAACTTTCATTTTCTATACCAGTAAGAATATTATGAATAGGAATGATACTACGTAGAATTTTCATGTATTAATTAAATAAAACGAAACAACACATTGTTGATAATATCAATATTTTCTAATGGATCAATTAGAATAACATTTTTTGCTTGGATAATTACTCAAAGAAGTGGATGATCATGTTATATCCAACGGAATATGGAATATATTTGATTAATCTATTCTAATAAGAATATCAAGATGGTGTTCTACTATTTTAATATAATTATTATAAAATTTGGAATAAATTACGATTAATACTATTGAGAATTGATGAATATGTTTATATGAGGATATTATATGCAATATTGTAAGAATATCCTATGATTATGTGTAGGATAAAATCCCAAGGGTAAAATTTGATGATGCAATCGATGTTCTCTATTTGTTACATTTCACAAACACATGTAATTGATCAAGGAAATGAACCAATAGAAAATATATATAATATAATGCTCACATGGATTTGATGGAGATAAAATTTTGAACAAATACAATATTGGTTGTATTCAGATAATGTGTGAATGTTGTGATATAAATGATATTAATTTAAATGATAATTTTATATATAATGTGGTAAGGGATGTCCAATAATTTCCTATTGTTCTTAAGGAATATTCTATAGAATAAATGATCCCTCATATTATAGATATATTTTGGAATTTAAAAGGGACCATGATTTTTTAATATATGAAGAATACCATCATGGTATTATTTCCCTGAGATAATCCATAATTAATTATAATGATATGAGGTAATTAAGTTAAATAAATTTTATTCCTCATGAAAAAATATTCCTATAATATCTTTTATTAATTTTAATGTTATAAAAATATTTATTATTTATAAAAATGATTGCCTCAAAAAATGAAAGAATGCATTAATATTTTACCAACTATGAGGGATAACAAAATATATAATTTCCTCAGATGAATATTCGTAAATAAATTGATGTTTTAAATCAAATTGTATTAGTATATATATATTAACTAAATACCAAGAAACAATATATGATATAATTAATATTTGAAAAAATATTTATCGGCTTAACATTCAATACAATAAACAAAAAGCCAAAAAATTTCATTGTCAAAACACCCCATTACATCAAAAATATTTTCGCGTAAATTAATACACCATTCATATTTTAAAAGGTAATGTGATCTTCTAAATAATGGTTGTGTTTCCTCATAAAATTCTCTACAATCTACATACTCCACTATAGTTGATGTGGTTGAACTCATGCATCAAATCCACCACCATTTATCACCTAAGTCAACTGCTCAGAAACTACAATAAACTATTCAGTTCTTATTCAGACTATCCTAAGATACTGATTTAGAAGGTTGTTTCCCTGTGTATGCATTCTCCTCACAACTACCGTAATTCCTCTTTGGGAACCCATTCTGAAAAGACACATCAAAGGCGAGGAACCCTTACATTCTTAAAATTATATACCATTAAATTTTTACAATAAAAAATCTATTATGGATATTATATTTTCAATATTCTAACTTTTAATTTTATCTAAACCAATGTTTGATACCTACTATAATGCTCTAACCACAACCATTACTAAATCATGAGTAATGTCAAATTTTTTACTTTCATTCAAATTGGTGATATTTTATGGTTTATATCATTAGTAAATTAGGCCATAACTCATACATAAAAACATATATATTACAATGTAGACAGTTCTACTCCCAATCCATTTTTTCATAAAACAAAAAGTGTTTTAAAAGAAACATGATTTTATTTCAGGTTAAAACGTCTTAAAATTACCTTGATCACATCCATAAATCTATTTTTCATTATATCTTTTGAAAAAATTTAAAACATGGGATGAGCATAAAAATATCAGTATGGAAAACACAAATAAGGAAAACTATTTTTTTAGAAAATAATTCAACCATGAATATATTATAAAAATGTAATACTTTTCAAATTTATGAATTAAAAATTACACATAAATGAATATAAAATCATTTCATATGATTTTTTTAATCAAAAGATCACCTTATAACCTGAAGAAATAATCATATATCATATAAAGTTATCAACGAATATAATAATATATAAATAAGATACCATATAGTCAAATACCACACAAATCACTTTTATAAATGGAATTGATGTATGGCCGACTTCCATTCCCAATGCATTAAAGGTTATGACATAATCATGCATACTTGTTTTATCCTAGAACCAAATAAATTTCTTTTGTCATGTAACCACCTATATTTGGTTTATCATGTAACCACACATCAAATTTATATGTACAATTATATAATCATAACACATAAAAAATTTCAATTATAAGCATTTCACTCATAAAAATTCATTTTCAATCACACGTAATAATTAAATGATATTTAAATAGTTTATGTAAATTAAAAATAAATTTAATCAAAAAAATACCCAAATTGAGAATAAGGTATGTATTTTCCTTTTAAAAAAATTATATCATTTACAGGATTCCAAATATCAAATAATAGTCATAGCAATGGAGATGTCTTTGTCGATGGGTGCGTTAAATAAATTCATTTATTCATTTTGTAAATAATGTAAAATGTGTACTATCAAATGAATACTTTTTCAAACTATTTATTGAATTAAAATTCAAATTTTTTTGTTATTAATTTATAAAATAAGGTGGTGTATTATATCAAAATTTTCCTCAGTGAAAGGAGATTGATACAAAGTCCCTTTTTAAGAGTCTGACTCATCACGTTCAATATTTACGTTCCGAAATAATAAAATTTGGTTAATTACTAATTTCTTTAGAACCATTTTCTTGTTTATTATTAATTTTATTACACTTTTTACCATGTTATAAAAATTACATAATTTATTAAGTTCATATGGGATGTTTCGTCGATATTCGGTACTTGAGTGGAAAATGAACATGTTGGGATATTTCTAGTCCCTGTTTTTATAAGCCCATCATCCCCATAATAATATACCAGATATTATTATCATTATTATCATATATTATACTTTAAAATAAAACCATGATGTTTGGTTATAAAAATGAACAATTTTTTATGGAGACGGTATGTTGGGCGTATAGATGCATAACGTTTTCTATTTTTTTATCATTATGGAATGATGTTAAGTATTATTTTATCATTAAAAATGATAATAAAATCATTAATATAATTTTAATCATTTATGTGTAGTTATATTTATTACATTAACGTAATATAATGAATAAAATGAGTCACACCGCTCGTGGTGGTGATTGTTCACATGTACGCCTAAATGACATCATCATTATTATGTGCATGGAAAGTAAGAAAATAAATGATATATTTATATATTATAATGATAAATATTTTTTTAATATTACATATGAACTTTAATTACATTATATTAACCATTCATGACTTCTGGTAATGAAAAACAAATTACATCTGTTCATGGAGGAGGTAGTCGACACATACACAGAAACGATTAATTCCATTCCCATAAAATAGAAGTGGATATTGATTTAGGTGAGTAAATTATTATAATAAAATATTTGTAAAATTAGGAAACTTTATTTATTATTTAATCTATGAATATAAAATATTTTATGGTAGTGATATATGAAATAAAATCGAAATAAATAAAGAAAACAATATTGCTTCTTTGGTTGATAATCATTGAAGAACCACTTAACACATCAAAAGAAGGTGTTATGCCTAAAATAATGCCTAAAAATGTGGGTGTGGATTCTAGTAAGGGTTTTATACATTTATTATCCGAACCAAAATGTTTTTAATGGTTGAATAATAGAGAGGAATGGGTGTATTATTATAGAAGTGGGGTGGGGATCCCTTGGAATTATTAAAATGATTAAATAACAAAATGAATATCAATTCATAATGTGTCCAAGATCATTTAGTTAAATGAGAGGGTGATGAGAGGTTAAAATATAATCATTGAATAATAATTGTGAATGTTAGGGTTATTTTTTAATAAGTATCTTTTTAGACTTAACCCAATTTAACTCTAACTATTTTATAGCGTAATTAACAATTTGAGATTTATAATAATTACAAAATCATTGAAAATGACCAATGAATTAGTAATTAATGAAATTTTAAAAGTTAAATAATATTTTATTTTCTACAAATGGATTTTTCTAAAAATAATATTTAATTATGTATTTCATAATTTAATCTATGAATTATGTCAATTTTGACTCTATTCATTACATGACTTTTTTAAGAAAAATCATAACAACATGATTCCTTAAAAAACAATTGTAAATCAATTTTAAAATATCATATTATTTTAAAAAAATCTTTGAAAGAATCAAATATTTCAAATTATATTTATTTTAACAGTATTAATATCATTTATTTAATTATTTATTATATATATATAATCATAATATTTGTGTCATTTTATATTTAATTATATAATTGATGAAAATTATAAATAAATTGTGATGATTTATATAATAATTTTATATTTATAATGAATATTTATCGATTAATATAACACTTATATAACCCCAAATAAAATTTTTTTTGTAATAAAAGACATGGTTATGACCGATTTTCTATTGCATTAAACTATGTGTTATAAATGTCATAATCACACCCATGTGGATTCCAAAAGCCTAAATATCTACCCATATATTTTCATGTCCTATAATAACTATCCAATATTATTAGTAAATGATTTTGGGTAGTTTTATATTAATATATTATTATTTTGACCATTAATTAGTGTATTTACCTTTAATTATGAAAAATAAAATACTATAGATACCATTCACAAATATGTGTTTTGAACCCATTGGACCAAAATTTTCATACAGATTAAAACCATATTAATTATTTTGGGAACATTCATATATAAATTTGGTAAAGTGAAATTTAAAATTAATCATATCATTGGATTGAGAAATCAACCTTTTTTATGTATAACGTTAAAAATATGACAGAGTTTTTCTATTCAATTTCATATTGAAATTTATTTTAAGGAACTACATTAGATTAAATAATAATAAAAAATATAACTACACATTAAAAAAATTAAAAGGAATGTCTAACTATATAATTAAATTAGATTTAAAAAAATATTTTAAATTAAAATGCAGTATGTTTCACTATTCTATAAAATATGAAATTAATCAAAAAAATTCCAAAACATAATCCAAATTGAATTTTTATATACCACTTCCAAATAAAAAGATTATTTTTGTCAAATTGAACATAAAATTAAAAAAACTATATTTTAAAAGGGTTCACCATGAAAATGTGGTAGAAAAACATTTTTAAGATATTAGAGTATTTTTATGCTTAAAATTTGATTTATTATAATTTAAATCCATTTTAATTTATCGTAAGAAAGTAAAAATATTGAATAAAAATATATAAACATAATATAGTTTTTTTTCATTCCAACAAATAAAATGGCAATGAAATAACTAGCATTCAAAATAATAATATTAATAATATATTATTTTTCAGTACAACTCAAACATGTGGGAAACAAAAGATTTCAGAGAAACACATTGTTTCTAGTCAAGATTGATTTCAGAAATAAATTACCATTTAATGTAAATTTAATATATAGTTGATAAATATTAATATATTTAAAAAAGTCTTATTGTATAATAACTTGTGATGTAATAAGGACATTATATAATTTTAAGAATTAATGAAGGATTATCCTTTGAGGGAATCCATTCCATAATTGTTTTCTCCACCACCACATTAAATTTATATCACTAAGGATAAATAATATCACTCAAACACTAGATATTATAGGTACAGAATCATGAATGTTTTTATCTAATGTAAAACCGACCCCAATATTTAGGGGTAAGATAAACCCATTATTTCATTTAGAATGTAAACTTATGATTAATTTATTTAGATACTAAAATAGTAATATTTATTCTTAAAATTTTCTAAAATTACATATATATATTCTAATATTCCATTATAGACACCCCAAATAATTTTTCCTTTCTGACGGTGACAACAACCATGAAATTATTCTCAATTATGAGATAAAATATCATAACATTTGTTAATCGCAAAAACTTGTGATCAACCAAAATTATGTTCCTCCAAGCATAATAATAATTTCCATGGACAAATGTTCATTAAAAGGCCATATATTAGATTTGTAATATTAGAAATCCTTCATCTAATGTATATCATCCCATCTACGTCATCTACAAAATATTTTCTTTCACTCCCCAATATCATTATCATGAAAGAGTAAATTGAATGTTAATGTCACAATCATATCAATAATTTTAAATAATACCACATGATTTTTTATGATATATGTACTAATGGTGGACATCCAAACCATATTGAAGCCACATTGTATATACAATTGGATGTGTACTATGAGGAAATCTTCCACTTCATTTTCATTTTAGAGAAAGGATACCGACTCTAATCATTTTTCGTCAAGGGCCCATTCACACATGAATAGTCTAAAATGTCCCACATATTGAAAAAACCTCAAATTGAGTTAAGAAATCAAAGACTGATAAACCTCTAAAATTTTTCCTAATATTATCCAAAAATAATTAAACACATATAGTTGGCTCCGAAATTCAACAATCACCATAAACCACTAAATTAGATCATTAAATTTTGTTCAAAGATAGATATAATATAATATAAAAATTCGTATATGAGTCAATTTGTTTATAAAATTAACAGTATACATAAAGAATATTAATCATAAAATAATTTTAGATCAATCTAATTACAATTATTAGTAGTAGGTGTTGGTAAATAAAATAAAAAATATATACACTACCCTCAATCAACTCCTCTGTATATTATAGATAATCTCTTATGGTTGGAATACATGTCACGTATCTACAAATATATTTGAAAGATAGATACAGAACCATAATTTTAGTCCATATCATACAATAGGTATATAAAATAAAAGATTATTCACTACTAAAAATGTGGATAGATATATTTTTCTGGTTTTATATTCACATGGGAATCTAAAATATATATAGAATGTTATTAAAATTTGTGAGTATTTATTTTAATCAATAATGATATCTGAAATATCATATCATAATCAAAATAGATTCATATAATATGTTGATGGACAAAAAATATAAATCAGATCACCATTAAATTTATTAGTATAGAGGTCCCAATAGCGAAATAAAGTTTCATACCTAAAACCCTTCAGTTGATGTTTCATATAATTACATTTATCTTGTTAATAATAAATTTAATGTCGCTCATGTGTGAGGTTGACTACCACCTCGTGAAGCGATGTGATTTATTTTTTCACTTACAGTTACATAGAAGTTAATAATGATATATTTATGAATATATGTTATATATAAAATATTATGTTATTTAAATAAAATTAATATATCATTTTATCCCATAATACTTCACATGTTAAGGAAAAGATATTTTCTCTTGTCCATATGTATGGTCGACCATGACATTGTACCAATGTGTCTCATTTTACAAGCACATAATTAATGAATTGTTATAATAATGTATCTAATGGGTGAAATTATAATTATCAATTTTTAATCATTGTATATATATTTTATTTATATACTATTTATAATAACCACATCATTCAATAAAGAACATGTATGAGAAAACAAGACAAGCACATGAACCTCAGCCTAGTTGGTGAGGTCCCCCTATGTCCATTCACGAGACCCAAGTTCAAAACTCGATGGAGGAATAATTTCAGGTATTGTAGAAGTACTTTAACATGCACTGTTGAATTATTGTACCATGCACAACATTAGGTATAGTTTGACACTGTAGCTGCTAGGACTATTCACCATGGGCCAGAAGATTGGATTTGGAGTCCTTAAGGCTTTCGGGCCACCCAGGCCTTCTAGTTAGAAAAGATTTTGGGCCACTTCAAGGCCTCCAGGCCACTGGATATGCAGATGAATAGGTATATTCTAAAAGAACCAGCTCTGGTGGAGGATATAAGAGTACAACACATTCACCATATCATTGCTAAAAGATTTGGAAGAATGAGAGGGTATGACATTGCTATTAGTAAAGGGAATGTGCTTCTCTACACAAGACTATCATCTGAACATCCATACAATGGTGGAGAGCTGAACATGATGTAGATGCTGGGGGGGTTCAATTAGTCATATTTTGTATGATTTACTTAAGACCTATGGGTCTAGTTATGTCTCCAAGCATAAGGGAACTGTAATTTCTAAGCCTACATGCCTTGGAAGGGGTTCCCCTCATCCCTTGAAAGGAGGGTTATAAAATATCAATTAAAAATTAAGGCTTTTGATCCATTCAATCTCTTAGAAAACAAGACAATTGACACCCAATAGAACACAAATAATGAATTATAATTAATAAAAGAGCTATAAAATGCAATATTAAAATTTTAACTGAAATTATAAATAAACTTATGTTTCTATGATAATTTAATAACATGGATAACAAATAATACATTATTATAGTTAAATTCAACTAATGGAACTTATGATGTAAGGGATTTCACCATAATTTCTATTTTATTGGCCTGCTTATACGAATAAAAACATATTTACTTTTATTTGCTATATATACTAAACAATTTATGTATTTAAAATGACGAAATTTTTTTATTTATCATTAAATTATCTATTTATCTTTATTCTTCAAGGGGCTAAAATTTAATAGTTACTAAAGAGATAAAATATTATAGTGAAAACATCATTTTGGTTGTGGTTACTTATGTTCTATTGAAACAATCAGCCTCTGGTGATCATTTTTTCATTGGAAAATACATTGGTCATAATTATCAATATTATTTTATGATTATTATTAATATATTTTTTGAAACATATCCCATTTTTTTACTTTGGAATTTTTACTTTTATTTATTTCTGATAAACATATGAATGATGTATAAACATGCATCATTTACTCATTAAAGATACTTTATGATATATAATATTCTATTAAAATTAAATATAATAATAAATATATGAGGGATTATTTTTACATGAATTTATGGGTAGTATCCAACTATAAATATCATATTTATTTGTTGAAATTACTCGTGAAACATGTTATTTTGAAATTCATTTAGTTTTTTTAAACATGGTTATAAATATTATTTATAAACGTCTTTACAATTGATGACTCTTGAATATTATGATAATGGAACACAATAATTATGAATTATAATCATTGATAATATTTTTTATTTTCAATGATATATTCACATTGATATTATTTCTTGATGGGTTACATATTAATTTGATTAAATAATTGGATTTTTTGTTCAGTTTGTAACTGTTCCATATAAATTATGCCTTAATTCATGATAATGTTGTTTATAAAATGTTATATTTTTTAGATATTATCCTCTCTATATTTAATATTATTTATTTATTCACAATATTTTATATAGTATATAACCATTAATTATTTTTTGAGATCAAATTTATTTTATTTACCATCCCAATGACATGAAGAAGAAATATTTTAATGAGATTCATGGGTGACAATAATTTTCATTATTATGTGTTTTCTTTCTATTCCCAATGTAAAATGGGTATCATGTATATATCTGGTTATTTAAGAATGCTAATAATATATTTAAATTAGAAAATTATACCTACTATGGATTAAAAACATGGATACTACATCAATAAAGATGAATATTCATTATATTATAAATTTAAATGCCTGAGGAATATAATATATTAGTGTTTTTAGTGACCTGGATCAAAATCATCATACTTGGTGAACTATCTTCAATGATTCCCAAAAACATAAAACCCTTTAATACTTCTATATAAAACCATTATTCATTACATTGATATTGGAAACATAAGAAATGAGTGACCTCAAATGCTCAATAAGGATATATTATGGAATTACTTAAGCATAACAGGGATATTAAGGTATGATAACGTGAGAATGATATTTGAATATAATACCATGAATGTCAAAGATCCTAATCATGAGACATAGAATATGTATTGGAATATCATAATACGTGCATCCTAATGGAATCATGCAAATAATCAATTAAAGTATAATTGGTTAATAAGACATAGAATCTACAATATACACATAAGAATAGAGAATATTATGTCAAGGATACCTACCAAGAACTTCATAACATCATTGGATTTTGATAAAACCCATGTTCCTATATTGATCATTAAATAACTACTTGCACTACGGGAAAAATGGGTATTTGCGACGGGTTATTTGCGACGGGAATAAATCACGTCGCAAATAGTCCCGTTAAAAATTTATTTGCGACGGGGGTATTTACCCGTCGCAAATAATTAGGCTTTTGCGACGGGATTTCTTTCCCCGTCGCAAATAGTTTTCCCGCGATGCGCGCCAAATCGCGGGAAACTTATTTGCGACGGGAATATTCCCCCGTCGCAAATACTATGTCGGCAGGGGTTATTTGTGACGGGTCCCGTCGCAAATAAATATTTACCGGTTGACCGTAATAAATGTTGGCTAAGGTATTTGCGACGGGTACCGTCGCAAATAATACTATTTGCGACGGGAATCCCGTCGCAAATAATCTAACCTATAAATACCCCCATCCGTTTTTTTCATTTCATTCTCATTCCTTATCTTCTTCTTCTCTCAAAATTATATTTCTAGAGTTGAGTTTTTCTCCAGTTTAATTTTTTTCTCCGGAGCTGATATTAATGTTTTGAAGAACGATCAGAACAGATCAATTTTCAAGGTATTTATCTTCATTTTAATTTTTTATTTATTTTTAATTTTTTATTAGTTTCAATTATTAATAATTAGTTGTAATTTAATTATGTTTACATTGTTTTATTACTTAATAAATTTAAATTATTAGTATTGTTTATAGTTAATGGTAATTAGGAATAATTAGTAATAATTTTTAATAATTAAGAATAAATATTAATAATTAGTAATAAATACCTATAATTAGGAATAAGAACATTATTACATTATTAGTTTATTTTATTATTAATATTAAAATAATATAATTTTTTATATATATACAATTCTTTTTTCATCTGTGTGTTTGCTGTCTTCACATGTATTATTTGTATGTGGAGATAGAAAACGCACAGATGAAATAAGAATTGTATATAAATTAGAAAATTATATTATTTTAATATTAATAATAATATATATTAATAATGTTATTATTTGTAATTATTGGTAATTATTTCTAATTATTGATAATTATTCATTTAATTACTAATAATTAGGAACAATTATCAATAATTATCAATAATTAAGAATAATTAGTAATAATTAGTAATAATTACCAATAATTAGTATTAATTACCTATAATTAGTATTAATTACCAATAATTAGTATTAATTACCAATAATTAGTAATAATTAGGAATAATTAACAATAATTAGTAATAATTACCAATAATTAACAATAATTAGTAATAATTACCTATAATTTGTATTAATTACCAATAATTAGTATTAATTACCAATAATTAGTAATAATTAGGAATAATTAACAATAATTAGTAATAATTATTAATAATTAGGAATAATTAGTATTAATTAGGAATAATTAGTAATAATTACCAATAATTAGTAATAATTATTATGAATTACCAATAATTAGTATTAATTACCAATAATTAGTATTAATTATCAATAATTAGTATTAATTACCAATAATTAGTATTAATTACCAATAATTAGTATTAATTACCAATAATTAGTATTAATTACCAATAATTAGTATTAATTACCAATAATTAGTATTAATTACCAATAATTCGTATTAATTATTAATAATTACCAATAATTACCAATATTTAGTAATAATTAACAATAATTGCCAATAATTACCAATAATTAGTAATAATTACCAATAATTATCAATAATTACTATTAATTATCAATAATTAATAATAATTAGCAATAATTAGTAATAATTACTAATAATTACTAATAATTAGCAATAATTAGCAATAATTAGAAATAATTAGTTGTAATTAGTAATAATTAGTAATAATTAGAAATAATTAGTAATAATTAGTAATAATTAACAATAATTAGTAATAATTAACAATAATTAGTAATAATTAGGAATAATTAGGAATAATTAGTATTAATTAGGAATAATTAGTAATAATTACCAATAATTAGTAATAATGATTATTAATTACCAATAATTAGTATTAATTACCAATAATTAGTATTAATTACAAATAATTAGTATTAATTACCAATAATTAGTATTAATTACCAATAATTACTATTAATTACCAATAATTACTATTAATTACCAATAATTAGTATTAATTATCAATATTTAGTAATAATTACCAATATTTAGTAATAATTAACAATAGTTGCCAATAATTAACAATAATTAGTAATAATTACCAATAATTATCAATAATTACTCATAATTATCAATAATTACTAATAATTATCAATAATTAATAATAATTAGCAATAATTAGTAATAATTAGCAATAATTACTAATAAATAGCAATAATTAGTAATAATTAGAAATAATTAGTAATAATTAGAAATAATTAGAAATAATTAGAAATAATTAGTAATAATTAGAAATAATTAGTAATAATTAGCAATAATTAGTAATAATTAACAATAATTAGTAATAATTAAGAATAATTAGGAATAATTAGTATTAATTAGGAATAATTAGTAATAATTACCAATAATTAGTAATAATGATTATTAATTACCAATAATTAGTATTAATTACCAATAATTAGTATTAATTACTAATAATTAGTATTAATTACCAATAATTAGTATTAATTATCAATAATTAGTATTAATTACCAATAATTAGTATTAATTACCAATATTTAGTAATAATTACCAATATTTAGTAATAATTAACAATAATTGCCAATAATTAACAATAATTAGTAATAATTACCAATAATTATCAATAATTACTAATAATTATCAATAATTACTAATAATTATCAATAATTAATAGTAATCAGCAATAATTAGTAATAATTAGCAATAATTACTAATAATTAGCAGTAATTAGTAATAATTAGAAATAATTAGTAATAATTAGAAATAATTAGTAATAATTAGTAATAATTAACAATAATTAGTAATAATTAACAATAATTAGTAATAATTAGGAATAATTAGGAATAATTAGTATTAATTAGGAATAATTAGTAATAATTACCAATAATTAGTAATAATGATTATTAATTACCAATAATTAGTATTAATTACCAATAATTAGTATTAATTACCAATAATTAGTATTAATTACCAATAATCACCAATAATCACCAATAATTACCAATAATCACCAATAATTACCAATAATCACCAATAATTACCAATAATCACCAATAATTACCAATAATGACCAATATTTTCCAATATTTTCCAATAATTACCAATAATTACCAATATTTTTCAATAATTACCAATATTTACCAATAATTACCAATAATTTGGAATAATTACCAATAATTTGGAATAATCACCAATAATTTGAAATACTTACCAATAATTTGGAATAATTACCTTATTACATTATTTGTATATTTTATTATTAATATTAAAATAATATAATTTTCTATATTATATACAATTCTCTTTTCTTCTGTGTTTTTTCTGTCTCCACATGTAATATTGGCATTCTTTTTCAAAATTATCAACCTACTCGCCAATGGAGAGGTGAAAGTGAATGCCAATATTACATGTGGAGACAAAATGTGAAACACACAGATGAAAGGAGAATTGTATATAATATAGAAAATTATATAATTTTAATATTAATAATAAAATATACTAATAATGTAATGATGTTATTATTATATAATTAATATTTATGAAAAAAATTATATTAGTATTATTAAAAAAATAAAAAATTAATATAATATTAAAATTATCAATATTTGTAACAGGTTTTGCTTTATTCTCAATATATTCAATCCTTGCTTGTGTTTTTTCTAACAAATTATTCAAAAACAGTAATGCTTTTATATTTTATAGAAAAATATGGAACAACGAGGTCGTCAACAGTCATTATTAGATGACCGCATATGGATAAATCAACGTAGAAATCCAAATGGTTCTGATTTAAATCCAGTATATATAGAGGGTGTGGAGAGTTTTTTATCATTTGCGGCATCAAATCCAGAATTTGTTTCAGAAGGAAAGATAAAATGCCTTTGTAGAAAATGTGCATTGAGAACGTTTGACACGTTTGACAAAGTGGGGTAACATCTCTTGCATTTTGGTTTTCAAGCAGATTATGTTTTTTGGAATCAACACGGTGAACGCAGTTCCAGAGCAGGTGATACCAACTTGATTCCGGATCCATCCCAGTTTCAAGATTTAGTACATGATGTTGCAGGTTCATCTGTTCAACATACAGAAACTCCGGCTGATATAGCTTCAAATCCTGAGTTGGGACCGTCTGAATTTTATGAGTTGTTGAAGTCTGCTGAGGATGCATTATATCCAGGATGCAAGATGAGCAAATTAGAAGCAGTTGCAAAATTTATGGCTATCAAATCAAATAACGGAATGTCAAACACCTATTTTGACCAGATATTTTCTTTGCTGAAAACACTGTTACCCGAAGGAAATGTTTTACCTGCAAATTACTATGAAAGTAAGAGTTTGGTTCGAAATTTGGGACTTACTTGTCAGAAGATTCATGCATGTTCAAATGACTGCATTTTATATTCAGGGGAAAATGAGTCGTTGGATAGTTGTCCCACATGTGGGCAACTGAGATATAAAGAAGGACAACACGGGAAGTCTGGTTTGATTCCTGTAAAATAGTTGAGATATTTTCTGCTTACATCCAGACTTCAGCGTTTATTCATGTCTAAGAATACAGCGACAATGATGTCATGGCATAAAGAGAATAGTTCAACCTATAAAATCTTGAATCATCCAGCCAATGGTGATTCATGGAAACATTTTGATAGAGTGCATCCATCATTTTCTTTAGAAGCTAGAAATGTTCGACTGGGCCTTTCCACTGATGGTTTCTGTCCGTTTGGATCTTATGGTAGTCAATATTCATGTTGGCCTGTTTTTTTTAACTCCGTATAATTTACCTCCATGGATTTTGATGAAGGAGCCATATATCTTTTTGACTTTACTAATTCCAGGACATCCGAAGAAAAATATTGATGTTTATTTGAATCCATTGATTGATGAATTAAATTTATTGTGGAGTACTGGTGTCAGTACATATGATGTTGCAACGAAACAGAATTTCATACTGAGAGAAGCATTGATGTGGACAATAAGTGACTTCCCGGCTTATGGGATGTTATCTGGATGGAGTACACATGGTCAGAAATCATGTCCTTTCTGTATGGGAGAGAACAAAGCATTTATGCTCATTCATGGAAAGAAACCTTGTTATTTTGACTGTCATCGCAGATTTCTTCCAGCTGATAATTCTTTTCACAGAAACAGATCTCATTTCATAAAAGGAACATCTGAAAGGGATGGACCTCCAAAAATGCTATCAGGTTCGGAGTTAAAATCGGTTGTATTTTCATTACCTCCCATCACTTTTGGTCCCACAATAAACCAACAAGAAAATTTCTGGTTTTGGGAAAGAACACAATTGGATTAAACGTAGCATATTTTGGGATTTTCCATATTGGTCTTATTTGTTGGTCCGACACATGTTAGATGACATGCATATTGAGAATAACTATTTTGATAATTTGTTTCATACAGTTTTGGATACGCCAGGAAAGAGCAAAGACAATGTAAATGCATGTTTAGATCTTGCCCAAATTTGCAGGCGTCCAGAATTGGAAGTATTTGAGAATGTCAGAACAGAAAGGTTACTGAAACCAAAAGCAGCTTATACACTGTCTAAAGAAAACCGTTTATTATTTTGTCAGTGGATTGCAGATTTGAGAATTCCAGATGGTTGTGCTTCCAATTTGGGTAGATGTGTAAAGAATGGTCATATTACTGGATTAAAAAGTCATGATTTTCATGTTATAATGGAGAGACTTCTACCCATTGGATT
Source organism: Viscum album (assembly GCA_963277665.1). Lineage (NCBI taxonomy): Eukaryota > Viridiplantae > Streptophyta > Magnoliopsida > Santalales > Viscaceae > Viscum > Viscum album. The sequence continues at coordinate 2,127,917,604 of OY728150.1, read as the reverse complement.
AAGAGGTCTGTTGAATTCTGTGATTTGGGATTCCATAACATACATGTCACATTTTTTTCGGGAAATTTGTGCGGCTACGGCAGATTATGATGCTCTAGGAAAACTTTAAAAAGATTTTGTTGTAATTATATGTAAACTGGAAAAAATATTTCCGCCGTCTTTCTTCGACTCAATGGAACATTTGATGTTACATTTTCCATATGATGCCAAATGTAGAGGTCCGGTACAGTTTCGATGGATGTACCCATTTGAAAGATTCATGCAAAAATTGAAATGAAAAGTACGCAACAAAGCATCTGTTGAAGGATCAATTGCAGAAGCTTATTTGCAAGAAGAAATATCTTTTTTCTGCTCCTATTATTTTGAATCTGAGTATCCTTCAAAACACAACCGAATGGGACGGAATGAGAGGAATATTGATGAAATCGACAATCAATTATCTGTTTCAACCAGTCAGAGCTTGGTTTTGGTGGATTTTCTGAACGCTGGCTTTCAGATGATGAACATCATAGAGCTCATACGTATGTTCTGCTAAACTGTGAAGAGATGACATCAGTTGTACTGTAAGTGTTTATATCACTTATTCTATCATTTATGTTACAGTAAATAACTTTGGTTTTTATAGGTTGTATGATAATCATATCAAGATAAAAATTCCACAAATTACAGCAGCTGCTCTCGAAGAACGTCGACTGAAAAATTTCTCTCAGTGGTTTCAAAAATAGGTAACATAAATTCTTTATCTTTTAGCAACTCATTCAATGTATAGTTTATTATATTGATAATTATTTCACAAATCTTCAGGTGTCTCGACATGCTGATAAAATTGACAAACGGCTGTGTGTATTGAGTAACCCACCTTCCAAACTTGTTAAAACTTATAATGCATATGTGGTGAAGGGATTTCGATTCCACACACATGCATATGGGGAATCGAAAAAAACAATGAACAGTGGAGTTAGCTTGAGAGGATCTCATCATCGAGAAAATGAAGTTGACTTTTATGGCATACTTGATGAAATCATTGAACTCTGTTATCTTGGACAACATTACATAACCATGTTCAAATGTCGGTGGTTGGATACAGAGAGAGGCGTGCGTGTTCATCCGACTCATGGAATCATCGATATTAAATGTAAAAGTGTTCTCGCAGTAAATGAACCATTCTTATTGGCTCAACATGCATATCAAGTTTATTATGCAAAGTACTGTGCAACATCAAGAGACTTGACTGATTGGTGGAGTGTAATAAAAATCAAAATTCGAGACAATCAGTTTAGTCAAAGTGAATGTGCTTTCACTGATGTGAAAAGAATTGATGTTTTTCAAGAGAGTACTCAAAATCAATATTTTTTACAAAGAGACATGAGTATCGATGACGACACCCCACATTTAAGAGTCGGTGATGACGATGATGTTAATGATGTCACATATGAATTTGAAATGGTAAGAGATGAAGCAACTGTAACTCGAATGGATATCGATGATGTTGAGGAGGAATATGAAGATGACATTGACATATATAAATATGATGATGAAGATGAACACTGATAGCATTTCATGGTATTTATATACAATCATAATATGTATATATGTATATATAATAGTAATTATCAATTATTTGCTAACATTAACATTTTCTGTTTCAGATGGACGACGCCACATTTCGTGCGTTGGCGGATGCTGACCTGACTTTTGATGCGGATGAGCTGCTGACAGATGACCCTCAGCCTGCAGGCGCTCCAGGGAGTACACGGAGGGGGCGCAGTCTTGCACGATTGATGATTCCTGACCCCGTCCCCGAGCGACGTCCACGTCTGGGGTTTGATCCACGCACACGGAGGTGTGATAACCTGTGTAATAACCTGTGGATTTGACTAAGATTTCATTAATATATTCACATAATAAATGTTTATTATTTTTTCAGTTTTCCGCATATAGCAGTCGGACAGGGCAGCGCTATTTTGCGCAACTGTTTCTCTCAGCCGTGGACCACATGGGAGCAGATTCCCATTGATGTGCAGCAGGCCATGTTCGACAATTGGTTGGTACGTACGTAAATAAATAATTTTTATTTTGAAAATTTATCATTTCTAACTTGATATTTTGATTTATTTGTAGGGTTTATGGTATCCGATCGAGGATACCATGCGTGACGCCATCCACGAGGCATGGGAGGTGGCCATGCGTGATCGTCTTCGTCAGTTTTTGCACAATTTAAGAAAAGCTGCGATGAAGAAAGCAGGAGTGTCAGATTTTGAGGAGTCATGTAGAGCACACCGACCAGAGTATATTTCATCCCATGTATGGGATGGATTATGTGCGCACTGGTTGAGTGGTGCCTTTCAGAGGAGATCATTGGTGGGGAGGCAGAATCGGGGGAGACAGGAGGTGACTCATCGAGCTGGGAGTCGTTCTTTTAGTACTCATAGACAGCATCTGGTACGTACATTATTTATAAATATTTTATATAACTATAAATATTAACAGTTTTTTTATTCTTATAGGCTGTCGAGCACCCCGATATTACAGAGTACGACATATATCGGAGGATGTATAGAGATCCTGCTACTGGGGAGCTCAGAGGTGATCGTCAGCATCACATCGTGGTCAGTATTATTTGTTTTCAAGTTTAAAAATTAACTGCATATAATATACTCACAATTTTAATTTTAAATTGCAACTATAGGAGTCATATGAGGCCGCAGCGGCACATGCCCGGCCTGAGAGTCAGGCCGGGTCATCAGATCAGACCACTGCCCGTCAGTTTGATGAGGCGGCATGGATGCAGGCCACCCAGTATGCCTTCGAGAAGGGCCGGGTAGTTGGTATCGGCTCTCGACTGACTCTCGGAGATTATTATGGCAGTGCTGCGATGTCGGCGTCCAGCTCGAGAGGAGCTCGTGCATCTTCTTCTACAAAGTATGAGGATCAATTGCGATCTCAGACTGCACAGATAGAGAGTCTCTGACAGGAGTAGGAGCAGATGTGTCAGCAGCATGAGGAGGAGCGTCGACGCCAGCAGCAGCTGTACGAGGAGCAGACGAGTCGGTGGCAGCAGCAGCATCAGGAGCAGATGAAGTACATGCGCCGACTCACTCATGCTTTAGGGATGGAGTTTCCTCCACCACCATCTGCAGATCCCCCACCTCCCCCCCTCCCCCCTCCTTCAGATTAGAGTTTGTATTTCTGTTATAAAATTTGTGAAATCAAAATATTTTTTTTTCTATTCGTAGTTTCGGTCTCATTATAAAATATTAATAATATTATATTTTTAAATAACAATATTAATATGAATAATAATATTATTTATATTTTATAATATTAAATTTTATATATATATTAAAATTTTATATATATTTTAAAATTTTATATATATATTAAAATTTTATAATATTATAATTTAATTATTTTTTTTGTAATACTTGAATTATTTTAATATTTGAATGTAAAATAATTCTATTATTTTTATATTAATTAAAATAAATTATTAATATTTTTTTTATTTATGAATTATAATTGTAATATTATAATATTAATTAAATTATTTATTAATATTCTATTATTTTTATTTTTGAATTATAATTCTTCTATTATTATAGTAATTAAAATAATTTATTATTTTCATTTGTAAATTATAATTCTATTATTATATTAATTAAAATAATTTATTAATAATTTATTTATTTTTTATTTTTTTTATAGTATTTGCGACGGGATACTATGCCCGTCGCAAATACTAGTATTATTAATAGTTTTTTATTTTTTATTTTTAAAAAGTATTTGCGACGGGTCCTGACTCCCGTCGCAAATACTAGTATTATTATTTTTTTTTAAAAAAAAAAGAGTTTTTGCGACGGAATCGTCGCAAAAGCTATTTGCGACGGGTCCCGTCGCAAAAACTGTTTTAAAAGTTTTTTACAAAAATACGGAATACTATTTGCGATGGCGAGAATGCCCGTCGCAAAAAAAGGCTTTAGCGACGGGCCCGTCGCAAATAAGTGTATTTGCGACGGCGTTTTCAGCAACAGGCTATTTGCGACGGGATCCCATCGCAAATACCTGTTTTTCTAGTAGTGTTGGGTTACATTTATTTTTTGTGTATGGAATATTACCCATGGAGTCCCTTATTTTTGAGTTAGGACTACAACATGTTTACAATCTTGTTTTCAGGCATGGGATACATTCCATGTACCCACTTATTTTCTGGACATGGCTACAAACTGTGTACACATTGAGCTCTTATGAAACTAATCATTTACCATTTCATTATATGCAGATATACATACCTATATAACATCATAAAATTATACCTAGTTGTTCCATTAAATAACAAAGCAATCACCACATCATGAAAATTAAAATTAGATGGTTTTCGTAAACATCATAACCCATGAAATGAAATTAAAATCATAAAAATTTCATTATATCTCAACTCATGGAAGGTATATATGTTTCATAATAAATTCATCATACAAGAAACCATTAAATGAATCATGTTTCTTAAGAATATAACCAATGAAAGAGAAATAATCCCAAAAACACGTAACAAGTGAATGATAAATGGTCTTCATAAATTTCATGCCATCAAAACAAAAACCATTCATTGAATAAATATGAATGGATCCTTGGATCATATCCCATATAAGGATTTAGTAACACCAACAGGTGTCATCTTCGATGAGAAATTATTTTTTATGATCAATTTTTAAATAATTTTGAGAAAAATTTACTTTCTTCTTTGAAAAAATTATTTTTAGAAAATAAATACTTTTTAAAACCATATAAATTAAATAACATCAAAACATATAATGTAATATTGAAATCATTTTGAGTGGCTTTTCATTGAAAATAAAATTAAAACCTAAAAATAAGGATTGAAATCATTTTAAAAACTCTTTTCTAGAAAATTAATTTTAAAACATATAATAAAAATCATCAAATCCTTGAAATCATTTTCATTGAAATTACCCTTTTGATAACTTATAAAGGAATATTTTAAAATAATTTGAGAAACCTTTTAAAAATAAAACATTATAGAAATATTTTTTTATGTGGAAAACAATGTAAATTCACAATATATACATAATATATAGAAAACATGTTCATTAATGTAGAATTAATATTTAGGATTCAATAAAATGGTGGTCATGATAGTGGGTAAGTCCATAGTTGTCGAATGTTCCTTTTTCACTATAATTAAATAGGAAAGTGACTTGATTAGAAAGTACCATTATATTGATTATAAAACTATTTTATAAAAAGTTAAAACATTGGAAAAAATTTAGTTTAATATTATTTATACCTTTTTAAAAAAAAATTTAAGACACAATTTTTTAGTAACAAATATTTTTGACTGAAAGGAGAAATATAGTCAGATTTTCATAATATTGTTTTTTTATTATATACAGAACCAAATAGTGAAAAATGCTATTAAAACATTAAGACATCATATATAACCATATTAGAAGAAAAATCAGGAGTTATCGTGGTATATGGATCATAATATTTCATTAATGGAAGCATAATCATAAAAAATATTGACAAATGATGATATTGATTCAATAAACTAATACCAATTGGTAATTTTGAATTGTACTACCAAAGTAAAAAAATTAAAATTTAAAAAGAGTAAAATATCATTAAAATATAGAGTTTCATGATATATCTTGTAAAATGGTATTATATACAACCCAAAGAAAACTATTGGTGTTTAACATGGTTTGTATATGAAAAAAGGTAAAATGAGAGAAAATTACATTACCAATTTGGTAACTTTTGAACCATAAAACCCAAGAAATAAAGGTCATAAAATGGATATTTAAATACCAATAAATTTAATAATATGGATAATAAAACAAAATAAATGGTTGGAAACACACCATAGATAATGAATAGGTGGGTAACATTTCTTGTGTGTCACAGAAAATATAAGTTACATGAGAAAACCTTAAATATTGCCTTGACTCTCTTTGAACTCATTAATAAATATCATATAATAATTATAATTTATTTATAATTATATCCATAAATCCATATTATTATATCTAATACCTTATATTATGTTTTTATGAATTTATATTACCTGTTTATTGACAACTCAAGGATAATATTTCTTGTACGGTAATAATGGTATTGTTTTAATCTTGTGATTTTATTTATAATATTTTTGGTCCTCAAAGTGGGAGAATGATATCTATAATGTAATTCGTGATATAAATATCATATATATTTAGTATATAAGTATATATATTAATATAAAAAATATGCAATATTTAAAAAAAATACACTATTCCTAGATTTGGTATTCCATACATATGCATGAACGTTGATTCTATTTTACTATTTCCTTGAACAAAAGAATGTAAATGAAATATATGTATCTATATAATATCACTAAAGTAGTATTATTATGTCATATATATCAAATTATTTTTACTAAAATCACCCATATCACGTTTCATATAATGTGTGAATGAATCATATCTCATTGATTAGGCGATATCTATATTTACAAAAATGAAGTTATCATATATCCACAATATGGGAAGAAGTATAGTATGTTTTAATTATAATATAACAGAATAATAAATACATTATATAAATAATATATATCATATAAAAATATATTTTCCATCATAATCCACAACAATGAGAAGTGGTAAAAGAAAAACAAACAGCATCGTTTCGTGTGGCCAGAGTTTTCCATACACAAAATAGTGAATTTATTTCCCATTTGATGGGAGTGTGTGAAATTTAATGTAAAAACCATAACATATAAACTATTCATTATATTTTTCTTTCTATGATCAATATTTAAACACATAATAATAATTATTGAGGTGTTGGATAACAAAAATAAATTCAAGGAACATAAGTAAGGATGTTACCTCTTCCTTGGTTAACACATTTTTTTAAAAAAATGATTTAGTCGATGGATTTATCCCCAAATATACAATTATAGGATAAATCTATGTATTTTAGAAGATTTTTATATAAGATTTTTTTCCAAGGGATCTATATTTTTGAATAAGTGGGAGGGGTAGGTTTCTTTTTATAATAGAAGAGGAGAGCTATTTTTATATATTTTTGAAAGAGTGAATTCCATTAAAAAATTTTATATGAAAAGTGAATGAAAAAGTGATAAAATAATATAAATGTTATTATAGGATAAAAATATGTGCTTACAAATGGATTTTGGACAATTTTATAGGTCATTTTGTCTCTTATGAATAAGGGTTTTTCCTTTAACAAGATTATCTTTCTCTTAATCACTATAATTAATTTTAAAAAATTTCACTAATATTATTTGTCGAAAACTATGTTGATATTTATAGAAATTATAAATTATTATGATTTAAAATATTGAATCATTATTTTAAAATTCTATGCATCAATATAGATGATGTTAAATTAAATTTATTCATCGATAGGAGATGAAAATGCATGGTTTTGAAGTTAATTTGTTCAATAGTTTGAAATGTATTTATGTCATATTTAATTGTGAAATTGATTAAAATGAACTAAATTGTATTAATTTAATTATAATTTATATAACTATACCCAATAAAATTATAAAATATAATTATACTATATAAATAAATAAAATAAAATAGAATATTCGAATTAAAATTCAGTGTTCTACATTATTTATCAAAAAATGAAACATCACAAAAAAATACGAAAAATTTAACCAAATATAATGTGTATGTTATGATTTCCAAAATGAAGTATATTTTGTAAAATAAAAAATATTTACCTATCAAAAATAATATATCAAATGCATTCACTATTAAAAGTTTATAACATATTATTTAGAAAAATACTGATTTTTATCCACAAAATTGGATTTATTTCTACCTTATTTATATAATCAATTGAATGAGTTTAAAAAAATATTTTTTTAATTTATAATATTTAAATTTTAATGAAAAAAATAATAAAAAGTGATTTTATAACTTTTTGAGATAATATTGAGCATGTACACAGAAAACTAGTTTTCATAGAAAAGCAATTTTATTTTTAAGAGTTTCAACATTCACTTGTACTAATTGATAACCAAAGGATTCATTTCATACACATGTCTATATAATATTTTCATATTTTACTTAATCTTATTTGTATAAACCATTCCAACTGCTAGGAGTAGCTATTTTTTTATATTAACAAAATATTTTAGTTCTGTAAAAATACACCTTGTGTATAACACAATATAACCAAGGGAATTAATATTGTGTGTAAAATAAGACCAAAAATAGTGTTCGGTGAACCAAAAGATTATATAATTCTTGTGTGTAACACAAAATAATAATTATATTTCATATAACCAAATCCAAACTTAGTTTCCTCGTAAAAAAATTATATTCAGTAGTTTTTGAAATTAAAAATATCGAAATAAATAATATAATTAGAAAAAAAATATTTCACAATATATCATTCTGTAACATTCGATCCAACATAAACTGAATTTATTTTTCAATATTATTCTAGGAAATCAATTGTTTAACACCTAAAAGTGATATTCATTGAATCCCAGATCATAAAAATAAATAATAAACCTTAATTTAAAAAAGAAGGTTAGAAACATAACAGTTACCCAAAATAACACATAAATATGTTTAAACCTCCGATAAATTAGGTGAAATGTAAAAACCTAGACATGGTGTAGTAATATAACTATGAAGTTCTAATGTTGGGTGATATATAAGAAGTTTGGGATTATGTTAATGATCATAATTCTATATTCCCCACATGCCTAAAAATGGTCATTGATATCATAAAAAATTATGATAATATGATACTATTTTATTTTAAGACCTTGTTTATATAGATGAATAATTTTCATGATAATATATACTTACATGATTCAGTATAATCTCATCCATTCTTATTCAATGATCAATTTACAATTCATTATTTATTCTATGTAAATAATGTAAATTTTTTATTCCTATGGAATTATAATATTGTGAGGTTCATAAATAGAGTGATATATTATTCTATTTGGACATATAAAAACTAAATTCATAGAAAGTTTTTTCCAATAATCATAAATATTCATATGGTGAAGTAAAAAATTTAATTTTGAGAATATATTGCAAAGATTAACAAAAACCATTTTTTAAATGGTTATCCTTGTAGCCCTTCCAAAATATGATTTATCCATTATTCCTTAAATAACCACTTATCTTATGAAAAAATATATTCATTTGGAATCTGAGTCTATACATGTACTGATAGAATATAAAACTACAGTTTAATATTTTATATTCCATGTAGATATAAATAGTCACACTAATTTTCACCATCTAATGAACAATAAGATTCTAACAGGTATTATTCACAAAAAAATAAAAAACGAAATTTCTAACTACAGAGAGAAAGATTAATGTTCCCAAACTATAATTATTCTCCTCTTCCATATTGATTTTATAATATTTTATTTTGTACATTGAATTTATATTTTTGGGCATTTATCACCATCAGTGACCATTAGATTTGGAATCTTTTAAAAAAATTCACAATCTTTGTGAAATTGAATCATTGATGTGTGGTAGGTTTATCCAATGGATCTTTATCACCATCTGTATCATTAGATAACATTCACCAATCACTAATACTCTTATATGCATGTTTTCCTTCCTTTCCTCACTTATAAACATTACTAATACCATTTAGACAATTCCCTACTTGTTTATTCCAACATTTTGATCATGTATTGTAGCTCATATTGTTCTCTACATAGTTCTTTGATTTCACATTGAATTCAAATTTTCTATATTTCTATAATGAATGTGGTCAACATAAAACTACATCCTCCATTTACACCTTTATTTGTCATCCAAAAATCACATCAAATCGTATTAATTTACTTATGTTGAATTCCCTTCGGACAATTAGTTTTATTCTATTGATGAATCATTCAACATAACTTGTAGGCTCAATGGTAATCCAAGAGTAGTACCTTTAAATATTTTTAAAATTTTATTCATATGTTCTGAATAATTCATCATCCTTATGTTTAATGACATCAAATTCATTCCCCAATTTTGTTCATAAAATAAAATCGATGTAATTATTAAGAAATAGCTGGTTAAAATATTTTCATTCCATTGATTTGAATTCTTGTTTCTCCGTCACCTTCGTAATATGATGAAACCACTAATATAATTCACATTATTAATGATTAGAATCCACAATGAACTTATCATGTTCTGAACACTAGAGAACAAAAAAATATTGTTTTAGTGGTATTGATTCATTACACATATACTAGTATATTAATGGAACCATGAAAATAAAATTTATTTTTCATCATTAAGGAATCAATAAAATGTTTTTCACTTTTTTCAAATTTGGATGCTCATGATGATTCCTAGTATTAAATATTTTCATTATAATGAAAAACATTGTTCTCTATTCGTAAAACCATAACATTTCGCGTCTCTGTAAGAAATTCCTTTTTTTCAATAACATTTATAATTAATGTGGTTCATTCATTTTACATTAATTAGCTAATATTAGAAATAGGAGCCTCAAAATATATTATAAAAACAATTAACCACATTTCTATGATAAATTAATTATATGATGCCTAATTCATGGCTCATAATTAATTAATATATGACTCTATTGGTTGGTCCTATTTTATTCATATTCTTATTCTACTTAAATATTTTATGATTGTTCATAAGGGTTAATTAATTCCCAATGCATATCCCCTGATAGTGTCAAAGGAGTTGTGTAGTAAGGCTCGTTGTCATGTACTAGGTTGCACTTGAGTCGGGACCAATATACCATTTTAGAGTTTTTACCCCTAGGTATATCTGTTTCAAAGCCAAATCCATGTGTTGTTTCTAGACTGGGATATATTTCCAGGAATCTACTAACTCTATCCTTTACCAAAATTCTAGGAAATTTTCCAATAATCTTTCATGTCCATAGACACATCCATAGAGATATCCATAAGCATATTCCTAGAAATATATTTAGGAATTTCACATTAGTTTTTTCATCTTATTTTTTATTTTTTTTCTAAAACATTATTCTGAAATGAACAATTGAGGCCCAGGCATATCATACATGGATATTACATAAATTTAGAAGAATTTTCATCATACTAAAAAATGTGTGTTCCTGATGTTCGTAATAGTTTGGTTCATTTCAAATACAAGAAAAAAATTATTCTAACCTAGTTAAATATCATAAATGTTTCCCATAAAGATCTTCCCATTTACTACATTATTGTAAAACATCTCTTCCAATCCTAGGAAAAGGAAACATAAGAAAGCGGTGAAATCAAATGCACAGTAAGGTTAAATTAACATAGTATGTAAGAATAACATGAACATAAGGGTATTAGATCAGGAGAATATCATTTCAAGATCATACACTACAAACCAAAGATCAAAATCATGAAACATTGCATAAATATTCTAGGTTTATAAGACATGAATCATAAGGGAATCAAGAAAATAATCCATGAAATATTATATTTGGAATATTATATAGAATTGGTTGAATACATATAAGCATAAAAATTATATATAAAAAATACTCACCAAATCCTTCCTAACATGTTAGGATTAAGCTAAAAAATGTACATTCTTTGATATTGGGATAAAAACCTCAATAACCTCTAATATTCATGCATTTTATACAACCCATTTAACCCATTGTTTTTTGTATTAGGCTGTAACCCATGTACACTATTTATTTCAGGGTTGGTCTAGAATTACTATATCGTATTTTTTTCTATCTTGGGATACATCCAGTGTACACACTGATCTAACATACCAATTATCAATACCAAATGAATTGGATGGAGATATAGGTCACATAAATCACATCATGAAATCATACCTACGTGAGCCATAATATAATAAATCAATCATCATTTCATGACACATAAACTGATATGTGATTCATAAATATCATAACCCATGAAATAATATAGTAATCCAAAAAATTTAATATTATTATATCTCATGGAAAATATATTGGTTTCAAAATAATTTCATCATAGAATAACTCATGAAAGGAATGAGTTCTCAGAAGTTTATTACCAATGAAATTGAAATATGTTAGATATAAATATAACTCCTAAAATACAAAAGTGTTTCATAAATGGAATTACATCAACAAATAAACCATTTAGAGATTTAATATGATTATTACTCTACATCATATCTCATTTAATGAATGAGTAACACTAACATATTTTATGTTATATGACATATAATTTTGAATGATATGTTTTCCAAAAAAAATCTTCTGGTGAATATCCAATTGACTTTGAAATAATAATTTTTAGAATACTCAACCATTTGAAATCCATTTACATATAAAATAACAATGAAATCTCATAAATGATTCCTGATAACAATTTTAAAATATATTTTATTATAAAAATTTAAATTAATCATTAAAAAAATTTGAAAAACGTTTTCATGTAAAATATGTTAATAACCTAAACATAAGAATCAAATTAATTTAAAAACCTTTTTTTAGAAAATTCCTTTGAAAACAATATAATTTTATTATTTATTTAAATTATTCTCATAGAAAATTAAAATTTGAAAACATATATAGTAAGCACTATAATTCATTTAAAATATTATTTCAAAAATTTAATATTTAAAATATTTTTATATGAAAATCATATTAAATCCCACAAAATTCTTGAATAGTAGGAAAAAAATTTCATTAAATTAAACATGAAATGTAATCATAAAGTAAATGATAGCCATGATTACATATAAGTCTATACATTCCAGCCAATCTTTTTTCAAAATAAATGTTTTTTGAATTACCTCACACTATAAAGATACAAAGATTACTTTTAAAACCATTTTTGATAAATATAAAACATCTACACAAATTTCCCTTCAACATCATAGGATTATAAAAAAATTAAAATACTTATAAGAGTTAAGGATTTGAAATAACGCATATTTCCAATCGAATGGAGAAATAATGAAATATTTTCCCAGAGAAATTTACATAATTTTAATTAGTTCCAAATAGTTAAAAATAGTACTAACTAATTATAAAATCATTTATAACATTAGGAAAATAAAATTCAAGAGTAATCTAGAGATATACATCATAATATATCATCAATCTAAGTATATTCATAAAGAATGTTTATAAATGATGATATTATTTGAATAAACTAATACCACATTGTAATATTGAATTACACACCCCATGATAGAAAATAAAATTAAATGAAGCTAAAAATAACGTTAAAAGAATCTATTTCATGTTATAACATGTCAATTGGTATTATATATACCCCAAAGAGAAATATCGTTGTATAACATGGAATCTCTGTCAATGAATAAAAATTGCGACAAAATTAATTTACTCATGTAGTATCCTTTGAACCATGAACACCATGAAATAAAGATCATACAAAATATTTTAAAATTACCACATATATAATTATCTGTAAAATAGGGTACATACATGTCTAGTAAACACACCACATATAACAAATAGGTGCTGAATATGCCTTGTTCACAATAGAAAATAAAAATTAGATTAGAAAATCCTTTCCATTAGTCTTTAAAATCATCATATTCAATCAGAAAACCTATATAATAAATATAATTTTTTATACAAATATCATAGAAAAATATTATATACATAATATTGTATATAATTTCATTATGAATTTATATTACTTATTTATTAACAACTCAATGTTAATGTTACATTTTGTGTAATAATCCTTCTATATTAACCTTGTGTCTTGATTTATTATATATTTTTCCCTCATAATTTCATTTATATCCTGTAAAATTATAAAAAACACTCTTAATACATTTCATGAAACATGTGAACAAATCGAATCTCTTTGTGGAGGATATAGTGCACACTTTAACAAATGATGTTATCATATATCAACCATATGAAAATGATGAATGTATTTTTTATATAAAAATTAAATTACCATAAAAACACTATATATATATATCCAATATGTCATGTAAAAGTATAGTATCGACCGTAATTACAAATTATGATTTATGGTAAATGTAAAACGAGAAACATTGTTGAGTGAGCTTGTAGTTCACCATACACAATAAATGTATGTTTTTTGTCCATTTTATGGGAGGGTGTATAAGTTTAATTTGATAAATTAATATCAAAACATCTCAGTATATTGAGGATACATAGGATATTATGTAGTACTTTTGATGGATTTATCACCAATGGGTGGATTTCCGGATTAAGGGAGGGATGTTGAGAGATTATTTGTGTTGATTTTGGTTGAATCGAAGGGCTTGAGATGTAGGAATAATTGAGAAGTTTGAGTTCTTTGTTACAATTTAATAGGAGTGGCATTCATCTATGTCACGAACCAGGGAAGGTCAATATCCAACTCGGCACCCGACCCGGTCCGCGACAATGCCCGAAGGGTGTTCCCGATCCCCACGGGCTGGCAACTAGTGTCGGGCATCCAAATAAACCAGTTGAGAACGGTTTGGCCCATAACGAAGATATAAGAACATAAACTGGACAAGCAGATCAATAAAGGAAAATAAACTATACAACTTGACAGCGGAAAAAGGAATAGACAAAGCAACGTGACATACCTCAGGTGACCCCGTAGATCACCACGGTACGTTAAGTACAATTGTTTCCAAAAGCGATCCAAGACTGAAACCTACAACTGAAAAGTAAAGTAGGCGTTAGCACCAAAATGCTCAGTAGGAATTCCAAAATATAACCACGTCCTACGTCCCCGCCTTTAGTGAGAAATCCAATTATTCCAGTTTGAAAGTACGATATAATAAAATACTATTTCTCTTTTTCAAATTCAAGTAACATGATTTCATTTTCAGGTAAAGCATTTTACTCCCACTACATTTTCAAAATAGGTTTCAAGCATGCATTAACATTTCAAAATGAAAAGAAACCAGTTTGGATTAAAATATGGTTTTCACAAACATGACATCAAGTATGAAACAACTAAAAAGAAAGTTACATCACTAGAAGCTTGTCACAAATGATCATCATGGGTAAATCCCTATAGGTAGATAGAACAAGTGGGAACCTAGAGACCTCGTACCTTGGTGAAACATGGATTAGAAGACCACAACCCTCAGAAATTCATATGTTTAGTTAGTGTTGTTGTGTCAATCCTGCAAGATAAACCGGGATGAACCGCTACCGTGTCATCTAGCGTACTAGTCCTGGCCACCCACCTAGATACCCATGTTTCCCATTGTTCTCTATTTCATGTGGTGGTGAGTTTTCATTATAAAGAAAACATATATGTACATAACACTTTATCTTTCTAAAACTCATTCAACATCTCACCACGACTCTCCCTCTTTGAGCACATTCCCCCTCTTTCACATCACACAGTGCATAAACATCAAATTAGTCACATGATAACACATTCAACTAGAAAAAATCATTTTTCTAAAACCAAGGGGGTGTGCCTCAAGAGAGGTTTTTCTTTTTAATAAAACATTATTAAGATTCCAAACGTGCTTAATTGCATAAAGGGAACACTTTTTACAATCAAACGGCCAAAAGTCCAAATACCTTTGGAAATACACCTTATCAATTCAAAACCACTTAAGAAATAAATTTTCAAGAAATGTAACTTAAGACCAACGTTGTTTGAAAGACTTTTCAATTTCTAAAACAAGGGCATAATAGTTTCTAGAAACTGCAAACAGATTCCATAACATGTGTATATAGCATAGTGTAAAACATAGTTTTAAAACAATAAAGCAATTTCGAATTTCAAATTAAAAGCATAGGCATAGGGGACCTACCTCAAATGTGTCGTTATTTGTCGACGACCACTGGAACCCACTTTTGATGCATACACGCACATGCATTTAGACATATATATATATATACACACCTAGCTGCATTTCACATATTCCCCATGCCATGCGGGAATATGTACAAAGAGGGAATATATATATATATATATATATATATGCCTTACCCTATGCATGTACATGTAGGATACCTCGAACCCACAACCCCAACCCACCGTAGTGAGGCCCAACGCACTGCAAAAATAATTTAATAATACAAATCAAACACTTAAACCGTCTATAAAACACTTCAAAAAACACATCAAAGACTCGCGCCAATGACACACTCAACTTCAAATTGGGATGCCACTTTGAAACCAAATTTACATCAAATATAGATTAAAACATACCTTACATAATTTAAAAGAATTTACAATACATGTTGAGGGACGCACAACATGACACACACACAAACCCCAATTCCATTTTGAAAAATGACGCACAATAAAAACCTTTGAAAACTCCATCTGTATCACCCACACAATTCAAATAACCAACTGCATAATTAAAATGACCCTTTTCATAATTAAAAAAACCGCTGAGAAGTTTATTAAACAGTTTTCAAAATGCATCGAATGACTTAAAATGACAAAGACTTAATCGAAATTTATTTTTTGACTACACGCACATAGACGCTACACTAAAACATCAACTGCACCCTCTGCACATACTAAAAAATTAGCTGCACAATTTATGAAGCACTATTTAAATAGTTCAACATGGGTTTTCATAGAAACAAAACATTCGTATTAAATAGACACACTACAAAACACATCGAAATAATATTAATCCTTATGTTAAACTATATTCACACCAAGAAAACTAATCAATGAGTATACTAAATTAATTAAATAAGAAAATTAATTCGTCAATGAACACATATATAAGGAAACACATACCATCGTTATCGAAACTTCGCGAACACGGTGCGCAATCATCGCCGCATTACATCCACACCTCAAACAATGTAAATAATCCATAAAATAAGAAATATGATCAATGACATAATAAATGAACCAAATAACACCAAAGACAAACCAAAATCCAAGCTAATCCCTAGTCGCAAGAATGCCCAAAATAGGAATCGACCGATTGGAGGAGAACGCACCTACGACGAGGGTGCGGGAGGTCCGCTGGAGGATGATGGAGGCCTTCTGGGGTGAAACGTGTAGGAAAAAAAACAAGCCATAACGGAGGGGTGAGGAGGCATGGTGACACGGTGAGGAGGTCCGGCGAAGTGGTCGGCATGGCTTCGGGCGAGGCCAGTGGGAGGCGCGGCTTCGGGCGAGGAAACAGTGGCGGCCGACGCGATTGCGGCAGTGGTCGGAGGAGGTCGGAAGGCTGGTTGGATGGAGGGAGGCCGGCGAAGGGGTGGTGTGGCTTTGGCGAAGGGAGGGCAGCGTGAGGCTGGTCCGACGAAGGGAGGGAAATGCAATCGAAGGAGAGCTGGGTGTCTTGGTGGCGTACGAGGAGTGTTAGGGTTATAAGGGGGTTGGGGGGGTGCGACGGGAATGATGGGAAAAGAGGGAGGGGAGGAAATGAGAAAAAGAAGAAGGAAATAAATAAAAATAAAAATAAATATATAAGAATAAAGATAAAAAGAAGAGAATAAAAATAAAAATAAAATAAAAACCTAATAATTAATAATAATGAATTTAATGTCAATAATAATACTAAAGTAATAAAACTAGCCACGAAAGAATAGCATTAAATCATTTTTCTACACACGGACTCGTGCACAGTTGCCCGCCCGTGAAATCATAAAATTAATAATAAAGCGTTTTGTTATTAAGGTTGGGCACTTCAAGGTTGCGTGTGCAGTCGCGTGCCCGGTCGCATGCGCGGTGCGTGCCCGGTTGCGTGCGCGGTCGCACGCCTGGTTGCATGCCTGTGTAAAATAAATCTAAGAATAAAACGTTTTGTTATTTAATTTGGGAACTATGCATGGTCACACATATGGTCGTGCACCGTATAAGAACCCAAAACACTAATGAAAACCCCGGCTAATCCTTCAGCTTAAAAAAATGAGATCCAGAATAATTAAAATAGTGTAAAGCGTCGGGTCGGGTTGTGAGAATTATCCCCACCATGACACTTTTTTCCCCCAGAATGTGCCCAAATACTAGGTCAACCCAAGATTCCACTCAAGAACACGAAGATACTTAAACCAAACCTAAATATCCTATAGACCCATCATTCAAAAAAAACCCATGACCTGAAACTACAATTTCTCAAAACCAGAACCACCAAGAAAAATGACCAAAAAGGAATTTGCCTCGAAATAGAACTAGAATATGAAAGACCACAACCCCTGACATAGGGATCACCCAGGCCGCTTGAGATCTCCAAGAACACTTGTCAAGAGACACATTATATGAGCTAAAAATTAGCATCGTCGAGATCGGGCGGAGCAAAATCAAGGGGTTGCAAGGCCAAGTACACTTTGAAAACAGAGTCTTCCACAAGCTCGTCCTATGGTGGTCTCCCCACCATATTAGGGTTCTCATCAAACATTGGCTCTTCAGATCAAAACAACTCACCATCCTAGACAAACATCAAACACTAGGTTTACCATCGAAGCTCCCTAGGTTTAGCCAACCAACACCAGAGGGGACGTCGGCGAGACCCTAGACAGGTCTCCCCATCATTTTAAAATTTCCTAACACCACAGAACCCGCGCGGGCATTCCAATTTTACTCGAAGCAATACAGACTGATCTCTGCATCATGAACCCACCAACACAAGTCTACCTACACTGATTATTCCGACAGTGGACAACACTCTGCCACATGAGATAGCTTTGATAGCAGAAACCCCTAACCATGAGGTGAACTATATAGGCGCACAAAAATTCCACAAGACAGAGGCATCTACGGAACAAGTGCAATTACGATCCATTACTGAACACGAGAAGGTTCACAAAACATGCCCACCAATTTTTACAAGGATACTGATTCTTCAGACCTCTTTAGGACTCAAGAAGAACTCCCATAAATTAAGACCACAACAAAGATACAAGGCCTTCTAAGATGGTATCGCAATTTGTAAATTTTCGTTGTCCCCATCCCGACATTGCAGACTTAAGTTGAACCAAGCCCATCCCACGTCCGACGAGTTTTGACTGCACACAAGCTTCACCCTGAATCCTATAGTTGGGGCCATGATGTCTAAAGAATCTACAGCCTCGTAGTCACAAGCTGACCACCTCTGACTGGAACTTCCTCCTTTGGAAATGCAGCCCACATACCTCTCCTCATGTCTCGCGCGTCCACTCTATCAACATACCAACAGAGAATTGTAGTGAACGACTTAGAGTGCCTGACTGACCATGCTAATGGTATGAGATTGAGCGTTCTATCAAATGAACAACACAAATGACGAGAGGTGCACTCCAAGAACAAGTCTCATTGGTTCACATTCTTCATCAGAGGAGGAACCTGCACTTACCACAATATAAACGGGACCAACAACTATTACAAACATTAAACTGGTTGTTCAACACAACCTCTGGAGAACATGAAACTAGATCATCAGAAAGGTCAACATACCTCCTTCACCCTTTGTTGACTAGTCAAGCACCTACAAGATCCACCACTTTCCTTCGCCTTCACTTAGGTACAAATGCGGAATGAGACGAGTCTTGAGGGTTCCTCACGGTGTCGCTATTCGCAACGAACACAGAACTATCACCGTTTTCTGGTTTAGTCTTGCTCCTCCAAACATACTCGAGACAACTTACACATACATGACATCTAGAGTTCCTCCAAAACCAAAGAGACCTCCAACTTTCCCAAATCAATCAACGACATTCAACTGACATTGACGTTTATGAACAGTCGACACCACCGAGAAGAACTTTACTCTGCCACTCCACTGGGAGTCTGAGCCGGGCCATGAAATGTTAGAGACCTGCTAGAACCCATGGGACGTTACTAGGGGGAATATCCCAAACATGAAAACAAAACAACCTTCCACAAAACCAAAAACATTACAAAACAAACATCAACATTCAAAAAACAAATCCAATATTTCTAATCTAAAACATCAATTCATTCTTAAAGAAAAACACCCGCTTGAGAAACCAAACACAGTGCAATAAGACAGAACAACTCTTTTGAACCCATTGCTTTAACTCTGGACTCAAAACCATTTTCCAATTCCAAAACCATTTAATCACGAACCCCATTTCATATAAAACCCCACTTTTCCAGAAACAATACAAATCTTTTAAAACCAGTCACTCACCACTGATATTCCTTGATGCCTTGTGGATTTCCATTTTCGTGCCACCCAGGCACCCATCCAAACAATCCACCAACTATCCATTAATCACTTCCACGTTCCCACGTGAGAATCCATAGGAATAACACTAGACAAAGCAAGGTTCTTCTGCATTCATGAATAAAACATTTTCACTATTCCAAAATACTCTAAATTTTCTTCAATTAAAACATTTCAATGTTTGAAGACAAATTTTCAAAATGCTTCCCATTTTTAAAACAACCCACTTCCATTTCAGATAAGCCAAGACGTTGTTTTATGAATTAGATTATCAACAAATAAAATGCCAATTTTAAAAAAAAATAAGGTCCAAGAGAAATGCTCCCCAAAAACCATGCCAACTAGAGACCAAAATAAAATAAGAGAAACACCAAAGTCTGTTTTCTTTTTTAAAGTAAAGCAATTTTGTGCCAATCCCAAAATTGAAGAAATATATCACAAACATTAAAGCACTTGGGTAGAGGACTAGTGTTCGTGTCTATCCCAGATACATGTCTTAGCAGGCCATGCTCTAGGTAAGCATCAACCACTAGGAGTGTCGAACCGTACTCTCGGGCATCACACGGGTCGCTACTCCATGTGAGACTACGTGCAATACTGGTTTACTCCCATTTCCATCCCCCATCCACAAGGACCAAGGCCAAAACATAAATCCTACACTACCCCTGGTTTCTCGAGGATCAGAACGATCAAGAGTTCGCGACGCTCTTCTCGCACCTCTCCTTCGAGTACCAACATTCCTATCTTCAATCTACCTGACATCCATAATAACAAGAACAAAACTCCTCTGATTCCGTTTTTTCACGAACCAGGGCAGGTCGTTATCCAACCCGGCGCCCGACCCGATCCACGACAAGGCCCGAAGGGGGTTCCTGATCCCCACGGGCTGGCAACCAGTGTCAGGCATCCAAATAAACTAGTTGGGAACGGTTTGGCCCATAATGAAGATAAGAGAACATAAACTGGACAAGAAGATCAATAAAGGAAAATAAACTATACAACTTGACATCGGAAAAAGGAATAGAAAAAACAATGTGACATACCTCATGTGACCCCGTAGATCACCACAGTATGTTAACTACACTCGCTTCCAAAAGCGATCCAAGACCGAAACCTGCAACTGAAATGTAAAGTAGGCATGAGCACCGAAATGCTCAGTAGGAATGCCAAAATATAACTACGTCCTATGTCCCCGCCTTTAGTAAGAAATACAATTATGCCAGTTTGAAACTAAGATCTAATAAAATAATATTTCTCCTTTCAAATTCAAGTAACACGTTTTCATTTTCAGGTAAAGCATTTTACTCCCACTACATTTTCAAAATAGGTTTCAAGCATGCATTAAAATTTCAAAATGAAAAGAAACCAGTTTGGATTAAAATATGGTTTTCCCAAACATGACATCAAGTATGAAACAACTAAAAATAAAGTTACATCACTAGAAGCTTGTCACAAATGAGCACCACGGGTAAATCCCTATAGGTAGCTAGAACAAGTAGGAACCTAGAGACCTCGTACCTCAGTGAAACATTGCTTAGAAGACCACGATCCTCAGAAAACATGGCTTGGAAGGCCACGACCATAAAAAAACGTGGCTTAAAAGACCACAACCCTCAAAAATTCATAAGTTTAGTTATTATTGTTGCGTCAATCCTTCTAGATAAACTGGGACAAACCGCTGTCGTTTCATCTATCGTACTAGTCCTAGTCACCCACCTAGATACCCAGGTTCCCCATTGTGCTCTATTTCAAGTGGTGGTGAGTTTTCTTTATCAATCAAACATATATGTACATAACACTTTTTTTATAAAACCCATTCAACATCTCACCACCGCTCTCCCTCTTTGAGCGCATTCCCCCTCATTCGCGTCACACAATGCATAAGCATCAAATTAGGCACATGATAAGACATTCAACTAAAAAAATCATTTTTCTAAAACCAAGGGGGCGTGCCTCTAGAGAGGGTTTTCTTTTTCATAAAACATTCTTAAGATTCCAAACGGGATTAATTACATAATGGGAACACTTTTTACAATCAAACGACCAAAAGGCCAAATACCTTTGGATATACACCTTACCAATTCAAAACCACTTAAAAATCAATTTTCAAGAAAAGTCACTTATGACCAATGTTGTTTGAAATACATTTCAATTTCCAAAACAAGGGTATAATAGTTTCTAGCAACTGAAAACAGATTCCATATCATGTGTATATAGCATAGTGTAAAACATATTATTAAAACCACCAAGTAATTTCGAATTTCAAATTAAAAGCATAGGCATAGGGGACCTACCTCAAAGGTGTTGTTATTTGTTGACGACCTCTCGAACCCACGTTTGATGCATACACACACATGCTTTTTTACATATATATATATACACACCTAGATGTGTTGCACATATTCCCCATGCCATGATGGAATATGTACAAAAAGGGAATATATATATATATGCCTTACCCTATGCATGTACATGTAGGATACCTAAAAACCCGCGGCCCCAAACCACCGTAGTGAGGCCCAAAGCACAACACAAATAATTTAATAAAACAAATAAAATACTTAAACAATCAATAAAACACTTCAAAATAACACATCAAAGACTTGCGCCAATGACACACTCAACTTCAAGTTGGGAAGCCACTTTGAAACCAAATTTACAACAAATAGAGATTAAAACATACCTTACATAATTTAAAATAATTTACAATACATGTTGAGGGATGCACAACAAGACACACACACAAACCCCAATTCCATTTTGAAAAATAAGGCACAATAAAAACCTTCGAAAACTCCATCTGAATCACCCACACAATTCAAATAACCAACTGCATAATTAAAATGAACCTTTTCATAATTAAAAAAACAGCTGAGAAATTTATTAAACAGTTTTCAAAATGCATCGAATGACTCAAAATGACAAAGACTTAATAGAAATTTATTTTATGACTATACGCACATAGACGCTACACTAAAACATCAACTGCACCCTCTGCACATACTAACAAATTAACTGCACAATTTATAAAGAACTGTTTAAACATTTAAACATGGGTTTTCATAGAAAAATACATTCATATTAAATAAACACACTATGAAACACATCGAAATCATATTAAGCCTTATGTGAAACTATATTCGCACCATGAAAACTATTCAATGAGTATACTAAATTAATTAAATAAGAAAATTAATTCGTCAGAAACACATATATATGGAAACACATACCTTATGTATCGAAACTTCGCAAACTCAATGCGCAAACTTCACCGCATGAAAACCACACCTCAAACAATGCAATTAATCTTTAAAACAAGCAATCTGATCAATGACATAATAAATGACCCAAATAACACCAAAGACAAACCAAAATCAAAGATAAACCGTAGTCGCAAGAATGCCCAAAAGAGGAATCGACCGATTGGAGGAGAACGCACCTACGACGAGGGTGCAAGAGGTCGGATGGAGGATGATGGAGGCCGTTTGGGGTGAAACACATAGGAAAAAAAACAAGCCGGAATGGAGGGGTGTGGAGGCAGGGCGACTCGGTGAGGAGGTCCGGCGAAGGGGGCGGCCTGGCTTCAGGCGAGGCAAGCGGGCGACGCGGCTTCGGGCGAGGAAACAATTGTTGTCGGCGCTGTAGCGGCAGGGGTCGGAGGAGGTTAGGAGGCCGGTTGGGCGGAGGGAGGATGGCGAAGGGGTGGTACGGCTTTGGCGAAGGGAGGGCAGCGTGAGGCTGGTCCGATGAAGGGAGGGCAGCGCGACAGAAGGAGAGCCGGGTGCCGGAGCTTGGTGTCGGGGCGGCGGATGGGGAGGGCTCGGGTTAGAAGGGGGTTGGGGGTGCGACGGGAATGAGGGGAAAAGAGGGAGGGGGAGGAAATGAGAGAAAAAAAGAAGGAAAAAAATAAAAATAAAAATATAAGTATAAGAATAATGATAAAAATAAAATAATAAAAATAAAAATAAAATAAAAACCTAATAATTAATAATAATGAATTTAATATCAATAATAAAACTAAAGTAATAAAACTAGCCATGAAATAATAGCATTAAATTATTTTTCTACACATGGACTCGTGCACGGTCGCCCACCCATGAAATCATAAAATTAATAATAAAGCGTTCTGTTATTAAGGTTGGTCACTGGAAGGTTGCGTGTGCGGTCACTCACCCGGTCACGTGTGGGGTGCGTGCACGGTTGTGTGCGTGGTCGCATGCCTGGTTTTGTGCCTGTGTAAAATAAATCTATGAATAAAACGTTTTGTTATTTAATTTGGGAACTATGCACGGTCATGCATATGGTCGTGCACCGTATATGAACCCAAAACACTAAAGAAAAACCCGGCTAAACCTGTGGCTCAAGAAAATGAGATCCATAATAATTAAAATAATGTAAAGTGTCGGGTCAGGTTGTGACAATCTAGATATTTAAAAATGGAATTTAGACCAAGTTATTCTTATGAAAATTATATCCAATAATTATAAAAAAAATTAGTCTAATGGTGTATTGGGTGGAAATATATACAAACAATGGGTTTTGTAAATGTTTCTTTATCAGTTTGGACTTTAATTTTATGCTTTAGTAATTTGTTAAGATATTTTTTCTCTTAATCACAGTAATTAATTTTAATCAAATTCACTAATTTTTTGGTAAAAAACTATTTTGAACTTATTATAAATAATATATTATTTTGATTCCAAATACGTAATCCAAATATCCAAATTCTAATAATATTATTTGAAGACATTAATTTTAATATATTTTGGCAGAAGGGATTGGAAAAATGGTTTTTAATGTAAAAAAGATATGGAGTTTAAGATGTTATTATATCAAATTTCATTGTTAAATTTAATAAAATGACCTAAATTTTATTAATTTATCTATAATTTATTTAATTAAACTCTAATAACAAACTAAATTATAATTTTAATGTATAAATAAATAAGATGAAAAAAGAATTTATGTGTTAATGTTTATTGTTATTCACTATTAATAAATAAATGAATCTTTATTGAAAAATAAAAAAAATCACACTAATCTTATTTTTATATCACACCTTAAAAAAATAATTTATTTAAATAAAAAATAGAATTTTAGAAAGAATAATATTCATAATGGGATCTCTATTAAATGATGGTAAAATTAACTTTTAGAAAAATAACACTTTTCTACATAATAATATATTAATTATTATGTTATACCAATCAAATATATAGGCGGGTATAAAAAATATTGATTGAATATATTATATATAAATGTTATTTAAAATAATAATCAAATGCAGGGTTATAAATTTATTGAAATAAATTATTGTTCCAATAAGAAATAGATAAATAAGTAATATAATTTCACTATTTTGTAATAGTTCTTTTTTTAACACATACTAATTTATAACCAAAGGATTCATTTTATCTCCACTTTTAAATAATATTTTCATAATTTATTTTATATTATTTATAACATCATTTCCAACTTATAGTTGTTAACAATAATAATATTTTAATAATAATATAAGCAACATCCCGCAGTTCATTAAAAATCAACCATCCATGTCACAAAGGGTATCAAAGTGAGTTGGTATTTCATGTCATAGAATCCAAAAAATAGTTTTCTGTATATTAAAAGATAATATTAATCATTCATATAATGGAAGATTAACACGGTGTTTCAAATTTATCAATCCATCTATAGAGCATTAATATAACAAACAGTTATATTTATTGTTGTGTGCAATAAAATATGTTGAAATGATTTAATTAATTTGAATACAATTCAAAAAAACCATTATGTGTTACAGGTGTGATTTATTTAATTTATTGCCAAAAATTTAGTATAGACACTGGCTCAGAGTTACTTGATATAGGGTTATTATATTCGTTATCATGCGATGTTCAGCAGAAATCATGGGAACAGGATTAAGGAAAACATAGATTATGGTTTATAACCATATGAAATATTTTTGAGGATATGCATAGAAGAACATTATAATATTTTTATGGTGGTATATTTGAGTTTTTATTTAAATAAAACCATTTTACGATATTAAAGGTGGATGAGATTCTCGAACAAAGGTACAAATGTGTGAAAACATGTGAAGAGGAACATTATGATAGAATCAACAATTACATGACAAATAATGAATGGCATTAATTTGAACATTCACTGAAAATAATGGGAGATATTTTTTGGAAAACTATTAATTCTTTACATACCATTATGTTGTATTTGAAAAAAAAATATACAAAAATAATCCGTTTTTATTATTCTGTGATTAAAAATGCATGAAATTTTCAATTTAATTAAACTTATACACCAAATATAGAATTATGTATGATGATTTAAAATTTATAATTTAATGATCTATTATATTAGATTTTTGTTATTTGAAATGGGTTTTAGAAGAAATAAAGATGTCACCATTCATATAATATTTTTATTTTTCCCTGCTGGCCATGACAATATAGATACTACTCAATCTAGGTAGATTATATCTATATTAGAGAAGAATAATCAGGTTATAAAAAATGGAATTTCCAAAATAGAGAAACATATATCTTTACAGTGTTAATCTGTTTTGTTGGATCGCATAATGTCATAGAGGCACCCATCAATTTGTGAAAGTACTAACCAAATGGAAATAGGGAAATGGTTTAAGTTTCTTGAGATAATATTTTTTCCATGGGATGTGATGAAAATTAAATTGTTTAACATTTAATGTATTACCTAGAAAGGTATTCTAATCAATGGTTGTCAATGATCTCGAATTATATGATTGAATATAAAATAAAACACATGGAATGGAAAATTTATATGGATATTTGTATGACAAATATAATCATAATCAGAAACACATCATAATAAAGAGAAAATTAGGTAGATTTAAGTATATTGGACTATAAAGTGTTAAATTGTTTTTGGTAAACGTAAAAGAGTACCCAATAATTATTCAAATTATATATGCATATAGAATGAAATATTGATGATTTTTTTGTGGTTTTAATATAATTTATTAATGGAACAATTATTTTAATTCTTTTTATCATATTAATAAATAGGTATATGTTCCATAAAAACATGGATGAATTCCTCTATAAAATATATATTAAAGGATAATAAATGAAAAATGGAGGGCTATTGAGTTTTAATGATAAGATAATGCATCAAAAGAAATTAGTGGAATAATTCCATATTCGTCATCTATAAACTATGGAAAGAATAACATAGAAATATACTTAAGGGGAAAGGGATTTTTTATAAGGGAAATGTTAAGGTTCATCAGGAAAAAGAATGACAATGAAAGAAATAAATTAATATTATTAAATGTTTCTACTAGGGGTAGGTGAGGAATATTGAAAATTAATAACCCAATCAACAACGGATTCAATAACAGAAGAGTCCCATGGGCGAAAACGAAGCATATTTCATCATAATTGCTAATGTGGATGTATCTGATAAATTGGAGGTATATGCATTAATTATATCCAGAAACATATAAAATTAATTATTTGATTCTATATCATCGTACTCCATTATATCAAAAAAATAAATGAAAATTAAATAGTTATCATCAATAATAATGATGACTTTTCCTTTAAAACATTTATTGGAATTATTACATGAACAAGTATGTGTCAGGAGATCCACACTATGACACATAAAAGTCCATTATATGTATTCATTTTTATAATATATATGGTTGAATTTAAAATAATCCCTGGAAGACACAATCAATTAAAATATGATAAAAAAATTTAATTTAAGGAGTTTGAAATAAAAATTTAGGATGATGATATGTAATTATTTATCATTTGAGTAGAGTCACAGTTATAAGATTAAAATCTTCATCCACAATCAATTTCTCTTCAGAATGTGAGTTCTAGTAAATAATAGTATAAAATATCTATTTTATGAGAAGGCAATACTCAAATTTAGTATAAACCTATTATACAAGAATACATTGATCTAGTTCCTAAGGAATTTTTTATACATACACCAGTGCATGATTTCAATTATCCTATTGATTTAATCCCTAATGTATGACCAATGTCCAAGACTCCAAATAGAATTGAAACAATAAAATTAGATGAGATGAATAGACAATTATTCTAATTTTTTTAAAAGGGTTTTATTCCCAATAGTGTTTCAATATTTGGAGTCCATTTCCTCTACATTATGATGAATGAAGGATTTATGAGGCTTTCCATTGATTACTGGAAAATAAAAATATTATGATGACAGAAATGCTACCCACATCATTATATTTATATCTTATTTGATTAAATTCATATAGAACAATATTTCTAAATGATTTACCTTTGTTCTTGGCATCATCAATTGAAACTAAAGAAGGACTAAATTCATAAAAAAGACATTCCGAACGAGATATTATCATTACAAGGTTATAGTAATTTCCTTTGGATTTACTAATTCCCAATTTTTTTGGATCAAATGAATAAATTATTCAAATAATAACATGATGATTTGGTGTTGTTTTAATTGATGATATATTGGGGTATTATAAAATATATGTTGGCTAAGATAATCAATGGAAGATTATTCTTGGTACTTTTATAGGAAATGTGTTATGTGGGAAATTTAGTAATTATGTTTTTTTTAATAATAATTTTCTTTTCATGGACATATTTTCTATAATATTATCATGTTTGTGGTACCACTAAAGATTAATGATGTAAAAGAATGGACTACCCCTAATAGAATTGCCTTATTTATAGAGTTTCATTAGTTTTTCATGGTAATTTTAGTGATTGATTTAAAATTTTACATTATTGATAATTTTTTAACCATGTTTACACATAAACCGATTATAATGATATTGATAAATAAATGTGAATAATTTTTTTATTAACTAAATCATA
This sequence comes from Viscum album, assembly GCA_963277665.1. Classification (NCBI taxonomy): domain Eukaryota; kingdom Viridiplantae; phylum Streptophyta; class Magnoliopsida; order Santalales; family Viscaceae; genus Viscum; species Viscum album. Next base: position 2,127,888,596 of record OY728150.1, on the reverse strand, counting down.
GGTTGTTTAATGAAACAAATTTAACTCTACGATCTATTAATGATGGGGTTATGATATATAATGATTTATTGAATAAATTAATGAGTTTTCATCATATGTAAAATGATAATGTCATTTCATATGAATTAAGGAAGTTTAAGACTAATATAAATAATTATAATACCTATAATCCATAGTTGTTGTCCTTTTTTCTTTAAATATATAGAAATTATCACTATAATAATAGATGTGGCATATACATGAATGGTAAAATCCAAAAAAACATATTTTAAAGATATAGATAAATATGAGACAATGACGATTGCTCGAGGAACTGATGTATTATGATTAATCGACACAATACCACCAAAAGAAAAACAATTCGGCAGAATATGTAGTAACTAGGAATGATCATAGTGTTCTAACCCAAATTAAAAATGAGGGGGATACTATATTCATGTATCTAGTAACTATAAATATGTAATTATAATGGAATTTAATAAAACACATATTTTTAAAATGATTTTGAAAATATAAATATTTAAGAATTTATAATTTTATTAATTTGATATTGAGTATTATTAGATAACAGATTAGATTTGAATGATGATAAATCAGTATACTTATTTTATGAAATTTATGTTACCAATTTTTGAATGAAATTATGTGTTTCATATATACCAGATATTAAATGTGAATTATTGAATAGTTCTTATTTACATAATTTATCTATAAACATGTGTAGCGAAATTATGTATAGGTATTTTAGGGAAGTTTTTTTTGGATAACATGAATAGACAAATTTCCAATTGTGTGTCTAAATCCTTGGTTTTTAAACAATTGAAATCTACGAAACAACAACATAGAGGATTTATTAAACATATTGCTTTTCCCAAATTGAAATGTGATAAAATTACACTAGAATCATTCATAAGACTACCAATTATTCCTAGGAATAATGGTTCTATATGGGTTACCATTATTCACCTAACTTAATCAGAGAATTTACTCTCTAAAATAAAATATATTATTATAATAAATAATAAAATAATTTATAGTGATAAATTTTTAAGAAATAAATTTTCACCTATTTTGATTACTTTTTATAATGACACACTTTTCATATTGAATGTCTTTAAGATTATTTAAAAGGTTATTTATATTGAGAAAATTTTAACAACTGAATACCATCTTATAATTGATATAGAGTCTAAAAGGACAATGAAAAATTATAATATAAGATGAAGTTTGGATTAATTGACTTCTAGGGTATCTAGGATCATCTTTTACCATTGGTATGGTTTTCTAATAATAATTGCATCCAATCAAGAATTCAAATGGCACAATATAAAGCATTATATGAGAAGATATATCGTACTTCAACATTTTTGGTTTAAGGTATTGAAAGAAATCATATATGAACAAAACATGTTTAAGATTACCAAATAAAGGTAAATACTATTCCGGTTTATGTTAAAGAAGATCAATGTAGGAAAAACAGGTATACTAAAAATCTAAGCAGTGATTTTGAATATCAACATGATGATCATGTTTTATTGAGAATATCTCCATGGAAGGGTGTCATAAGGAATACTATGAAAGGAAAACTAATTATTTTTCACATTATAAGAATTTTTGTTCTTGAATGAATTAAATCTATTTATTACTATATGGAAATTCCATGATGTCTTCCCATAGTAGATGATGTGTTACCTACATCATTTTAATGGAAGTACATGTTATACTAAATGATTGTACTCACACATGATGAAATAGAATTGGATAATGGTCTATCATAATGTGAATGTATTATCCATATTCATGATTGTATAGATCATGTGTTGGGGTATCAGATCACTCGACTGGTAAGGGATCTTTTAAAAAATATCAAAATAGAAGATGCAATGTGAAAACTAGAAGATGCTATGAAGAATAACTTCCCTCACATTCATACAAGATATCTTCCATGAAATTTAGAGGAATATTTTATTTCTATAATAGAGGAATTTAGAACCCCATGAATTTATTATTTATTTCAATTTTATTAAATTAAATATATTTGATACCTTGTGATGGACACAACTACTGGTTTAATCCAAACACAATACTTTTATAAATTTTATTAAACCATGAAATTTATTAAATTTTGGTTAAGTTGATGGGATTGAAAATAAATAACTAAATAATGAAAATATATGGTTTATTGAATTATAAAATAAATACAATATTTATAAATTTTTAAAAAATAAGATATGATTAATTTGAAAAAAAATTCTTAAAATATGTAAATTTCAAATATGTGGTTTAGTCGCACAATGAATGAATCATTTAAAAATAATAATTTTCAATTTTAGTATAAAATATTTATATAATAATAAAATATATAGATTTCAAATTTAACATTGGATTAATATTTTGGATATTTATGAAATGTTTAGTTTTGGGATGAATTGTAAACATACGGAAATTTATTGAAAACATAATTTTCATAAAAAGTATTTACAAAGAAAAATTATATTAAAAGTTGTTTTTAAAGTAATAAAATATTATTTATATAATAATTTAACTAATTTACTTTATAGGGATAATTTTTATGATCAATTTCAATATACAAATTATATATAAGTGATATTCTCTTTAAAAAACCACTTTTTCATCACATCTAATGGTTTTATTTTAAATTAAATCCACATAATTATATGAATATAATTTCTAATAATTAATCCTCAATTTTAGTAAGAATAATTAATACTTTATTATATGGAAATCAAATTTTTTTCCCAATATTAATATTAAAAGTAATAAAAATCATTATTCATGGTTAAGGTAAAATTGTGTTTTCTCAGGGGTAAAATATGAATATACTGTAAAAAAATAATCTAAAACAAGTCAAAATACTATTTTATATCCATTGTATTACCATATCATAGTCAATGTAACAATATGTTTCATTTTATAGTTTTATGCAATTAGGAAAACAAGGATATCACTTTATCTTTTTAAAAAATCAATGTGTGTCCTCTCCCCCACACTTATAAAAGTCAACAACCTTCCTCTCCTCTGAAAACATATAAAATATATTGGAGTATTACAATACCTATCAAAATCATAGAAATACTCCCTAGAAAAAATAAAAGACCCATTTCATACTAGATGTGAAGCATTGTAAGGCTTTTGGTGGAATCTTAAAGATGTCATATGAAGGAGATGTAACATCCATAAATAATAATAATAAATATTTTACTTCTTCTAAAACCCCCATCAAATATTATTAAATAATAAAAACATAATAACACCAGTTACAAAAATATTCTGAAATTGTATTATGTTTACATAGAATCCTCTATCAATATTCTCATCCATTATATAGGGGATGAAACCATTGATTGTTTCTGTGATTAACTACCACCTTGCGAACTTATGAAACTAATTTTATATAGAAAATTCTCATGGTTGGATATAATTATGAATTAATATTTATATATAATATCTATAATATAATAAATTTTTTTTAATTATAACATTTCATACAAATTTTTATATTCCATTCTTTTTATAATATGATAATGTCACTCATGTGAAAGACAGATTACCGACTCGCGAAGTGATGTGTTCATTTCACGTTTTTTCATTGCATTGAAGGGAATAAGGAAACATTTATAGAATATATGTGATATATTTGACCATAAATAAGTTCTATAAATTAATATTTCATGTGATCTCCTACCCTATCATATGTTAATAGAATGATATCGTCACTCTAGAGTAAGAATGTCCTACCGTATCCTCGAAGCAATCCCACTCATTTCGTAGGAAAAAAAAATAAGGAATTGGAATAATAATGTATATAAATATAAAATATGATATTATTAACATTTTTTAACTCATCATATGATTTATTTAAATCCTATTAACATGAATCAAATATTTCATGACAATACACGAATGATACAACAATGCAATAAACAACAAAAATAAAGGAATTAATTAAATATTATTGAAATAATTTTTGAAGAATTTTATAAGAATATCATATATGATATTATATATATATGATTATATTTAAAGTAAAAATTAAATCAAAATTATATCCCATATAATGAAGGTTATTTTACATTCAACTAAATTATATCATTAGGCAAGGTATTTCATCCCAATTTCCTCTTAATTGAGATATATTTTATAATATACTTCTTTTCAATTTTATTTACTATAAATACTTCCATTTTGATTTATTTGACATGAATACCTATTTATTCACTATGAATAATTTTTTTTCAAGTTTATACATCAATTGGTTATTGTTTAATAGTTAACAAAGTGGTAACCAACTATTACTATGTCTTACATTCTTTTCAGATTCGTTACCCTCTTTGGAAATAGTAAATTTCTTATAAACATTTTTAACTAGAACCTATATTTATATTTAATACACATATGATTACCACATTTAATGTTATTTGATTAATTAGGGAAAAATTGATAAATATTTTTTCTTTTACTTAATAACAATATTTTATGATAAGGCATATTGTTTATGAATTAAATCAATTTTTTAGGATTAACTTTTGAAATTATGTTATGGATCCATCATGGACATAGATACCACCAAAAAGAATTTATAGGTCACATTAGATAAATTAGTTGTCCAAACCAATTGTGTTTTTACACATTCATTTAAACTATCACATGAATGGTCATGATTGTAGATTTATCTAGATTTATTAGATCATGGAGTCCAATATTTAATAATTTATTTTCCTAAGAATTGAATATTTATTATTACCTAGGATAATTTCAAATTAATATTATTTTTGATCGATTTGATTATCAGTTTATTGATGAGATGAAATATGTGATAAATTAGTTTCACATCCATATTTATTATGAATTATTTTATTCTCATGTTATTGAATAAATATATTTGCTTATAGTAATTGACCTTTACATTTTGAATATTAAATATTTACTCATGGTATATTCAACTTTATATAACCCCCACAAATATTTTGATCTCACCCTTATTATGAAACCTTTTACTAGGATATAAATAAAAAATCATCAAATTTTCTTCAATTTGGCATATCATTTTCATCTTTATGTAATATATTTATCTATTACAAATATAAAATGGGTATCATGTATGTATCTGGTTCTTTAGAAATAGTAAATTATTCAGGAAATTGGGATCTGATCTCTAATATATAGTTCAAACGTAATATATTAGTCAACAACTCATAGTTACTGTACTTATTGTTTTTATGGTAAATTCGAGATATAAAAGATAAATTATATTTTTATCATGTGATATTATTATTACTAATGATATAAGGAGACGTATATTGGAAGATATAAAATTTCATAGGGATAGTTATAAATATAATAATATAAATTGGGTCAAAATTAGTGCACCATGGAAAATTCTTGTAAAGAAAATACCATAAAATTTAAATGTTACACATTAGGAAAAACATTGAAAAAGTTTGGGACACACTCAACTAATAATAACATATATGTGTAACTCATTTTAGTACAAAACCAAGATGAAAAAATTTCCATTAATGTGGGATACATTTAATATCGAAAAAATAATATGATAGGTATGTCACTATTTTATCGCAATCCTTCTATTTTGTGCCGCAAATTATTGAAAATATTAATTACTCCATTACAATTCCATTATAAAGAAATTATTCTTCATAATTTATGAGGAACAACATCGATAGATTGTTAGTTGAATCCCCCATTTAATCCTTGTTTGGTATAGAATGGAAGAAATTTGTTATAGACCACCAAAAATGGGTGATATCCCATATTATCATATAAAATTAATCATAATTTCAATTTGAACGAACCTAATTTTCAAAAATACATATTACCTTGATAAAAATTTCCATGACATAATAAATGTAATTAAATATAGACTACCACGTGACATCATGCATAGATTTGTCAATGCATGATGATACAAAACACAAATGAGGGAATGAGCCATGGATTCGGGAGATTATAATATCAATATTATATAAAATTCACCATTATAAATAGTGGAAGAAATAATAGAATATTATATTTTTATTTAATCATATTAGTTAACCAAAAATAAAAATACAGTCACATGGTATATAAAATCAGTATGTTAATGTTTGAAATCAATAGTAAAAAATTTATAGATATAGGTTTTGGATTATGATATAACATATTTAATGGAAAAATAACACAATGGAATAATTAAAATTTTGATAGTAATGTATGTTCTAGTATCTACTCCAATCTTACCTATTTCGAACTACTTAAGATCTAGATAGTGGTCTATTCACCAAATATGGATCCTTGAAAACAAACTTTTCAAATTAATTATGCTCACATTGTAGGATGTAATTAATAAACCCTATCTGACAAAACCAATGAAACATTATTAGAAGCGTGGATAAATAAATAAATAAATATATATATATATATGGAATAATAGAAATAAATAAGTAACATGTAAATATGAACCCTTATAGATTCATCCTTTTACAACCATAACACCATTACCCCAATCCATACTCGATACAATCATTACCAGATTGAGGAATAAATTTTGTACCGAAATAATAATGAATTTAATAATAATTAATTTTAGGATAAAATAATTTATAATTAATTAGACACATTCTAGACCACCCCATTGTTATTTTTCCATACCAATGTATAGATTTAACAACCCCGTAATATGTTTTATGATGTTGAAGTATTATATACTACTATTTGTGAAATCCATACAAACACCTCATTGTTGGTATGTCCCCAAAAAATAGTCAAACATATGAAAATTATCATAATAAATGGTACTAATAGGGTATTATATAATGAAATTCGAGATTAAGGAAAAAACTTTCACAATTATATGGTCTTAGATCTAACTCCAAAATGAAATCACATGATATAATCATTGATTTCACCTAAAAAATTAAAAATAATTAGGCTTTACAAAATTATATATCAACCAATATAATGATATAAAAATCATTGGAGGTTCCCCATATACTTCCATCAACTAAAACAATTATAACATTATAGTATTTTTCAGGATCACACCTAAAAACTATCACATCAAAAATAGATTAACATAGATGCCCATTATCCATTATTAAATGTCACCCAAGTAATAAAGAATAAAAAAATTGAAAATTACTAAACTAATATAGGAAATCATCTCAATACTGAAATAAAATAGACATTATGGTTCCCTACACAAAATCTAGATCCAATCACCATTATATGAAGGGATAATTCTGTCAAATCACAGCCACAGAATAACATAATACCAATATGTATTTCATTATGATGAATATACACAAACCCACAAACATAGAATCACATATGATCACTATTGAAATAATTAAAATGAATAGGAATTCCTCCCTTAATCCATATAGAGATAAATTTTAAATCCACACTATAAAAATCCTATTCAATCCATTGAATCACTCAAATTATATGAATATCATATCATTTATAGATTTGGTGAAAAATAATATGAAACATTGAATTTTTACCACAAAGATATCCAAAATGTAGTATGGAATATTATTTAAGGACCGCTTCCACCAAAAAAACGTTTATATGGAAAGATAATATGGTAGGGGTACCTTTAAACCAAACGGATTGAAAAAAATAATCATGGTTGAGTGTGGCTATGTGAAGAATAAGGGAAATATATAATCATATGTAGCTGCAAATTTTAAAAAATTCATTATAAATAAATCAATCAGCGACAATGTACTATGTCAAAATTTTCAAAGTACATTATTCTAGTTTATCCACCCAATCATACTCCTCCATCCACACGATAGATTTTAGGGTCTTATTGGTATACTACCAAACATTTAGAGTACATAGTACACTCCTATAATAATTATAAAAGCACCCCCTAAAGATCCTTTTTTGAACCATTCATGAACTCTAATACCATCCAACCACTTAAAAATCATACAATAATTAATAATAAAGGGAAATAAATTATATTTGCATTGATTATTAAATTTATAAGGTAATTACAAGACCTCTTCATGAATTACTCATATAGAACCTCATTAAATAGATAAAACCAAAAGGGTCATGAATTTGACTCTCACTCCTTGGTCCCATCTAGTATTAATTCATAATAAAATAAAACCTATATAAGAACAATGATAATTTCTTTAAAAAATTATATATGTTAAACAAGGATCATTCCTTGATTTACATGTAAAATTATAACATAACGTACTCACTATTTATAATGTTTGAATGCTCTAAATCACACCACTAGAGTTGTGCCTTGTATAATACATAATGAAAACCCAAATTCCCTAGATTAAGAGAAAACTATCAATTCACAGACCAATCCACTCTATATCCATTAAAGTTCTAGAAAATCATTATCCAACCACTCTTACTTCATAAAACATTATTCACATTACCATGGAAATAGAAATATGAATACAAAATATAATATGATTACATTTTGGGGTTATCACATTTGAGGGGAATATGTGAAATATGTGATACGAGCATTAACCAAAAATGGATGGATCAAAGGAACCTACATGATAGTCTCCCACATAATTCATTGTCCAATGAAAAATAACTCCCCTATCTATGACCATCATCGTGGTGAAAATCAATGATGAACATAAAAGTTCATAGAGAGAGTTATTTCGATTGAATCCTTGTTTTTTGTTATATAAAATAACTAAAAAGATTAGATATCAATCCAATGATTCATAAAAATAAAATATATATTCTTAAAGTGAATCCTTATAGATATTTACTTTTCTACCATATTTCATATATATATATATGATAAAATATACTAAGAATAAATTAGAAAATTGTATCCATATATAGTACATACCAAAATTTGGAATAAAAAAATCAATGCAGTTTGTTGTAACTCTAATATAGGTCAAACAGGATATCATTATCTTGAATATGTACAACATGATTTCCCATTCTACTATTGAGTCATTAATTTTTGAATGAAATATTTTGCCATTATCATCAACTACACTACGACCCATATTATATAATGATCCCTTATAGTCCTCTATAGACTAATAAAACACCACTATATTATTATAAAACATCCTCATATTTAATAAATTGTGATCAAGTGACCTTCCTGACTATTTATTCTCACATTGAACATAGTTAAAATACTGTTAATAATCCATAAATTCATTGATATTTGTCCTTAAATATAGACTCTATATGTTTAACATAATACAATTATATATCATGGTACACACAAAGTGTAGTTCAAAACATGTTCCATCTGAGCCCTTTATAGACTCTTCCCTCATAGAGGTATAAACCACCACCATGTCATCAATATTGATCACCTCATCCTGATAAATAGTATTTTTATAAATTTTATCCTCACCCATGATTAATTATGTTAATAAATATCAATATAAACAATACAATTAATTGGATTTATCAAGATCTATCATTGATGGATTTATCATTTGTAGAGAAATGGGTGTGGCCTCAGATAAACATTATATATCCATTTTCTATTAAAAATAAAATCTCATCAATCTACACTAATCACTAGATTCTCAAACAATCAACACATGAATTATTCTACCATATAATTTATAACTAAATTCAAAATCCATAAGGCATAAACCATATTGAAATTAAATGCCTACAAGTACTATACCTAATGACTCCAGATAGGATAATATAATGTCGGTAGAATATGTATCTCTAGTTCTTATAGTTAATATATATGAATAATAGATCGCCAAAAAAGATAACATTTCTTACATTTTAATGTAAGGAAAACTACATCTAACTCTAAATCATGAGTTGGGATGTTCCTCTCATGGTTTCATAACTGCGAAGAAATATAAGTAACCACCATACCATCCTTGAACTTAATGGTCCCAACACTATACAAAGTTTAATATATATAGATTATTTAACCCAATCCATAATTATGAATGAATATTATTCCTAGTAGTTTTCATCCACCCTATAAATTCCAAAATTGTTTCCTTATAGTGTTCAGTTCAATAGAACATCATTATGATTTTTGATAGTGTCAATAATGTTTTACCATGAAAAGATTTTCCGATATAACCTAATCTAAATACAGCATCATGTAAAGGAAACATGTGACCTAAAATAGATTCATAGGACTAAGATAAATTTTTAATGATTCATAATCCCCACATAAATAAAAAATAAAAATAGAGATACAATGTTCAAAAAAATATCACATTGGAAATCCAATAACGAGACTTCGAGTACAACGTATAATGATTACCTGCTCAAAGTATAATCATCAGGATATTCCATTTCTAATCTTCAAAAACATGAAACTGTGATTTTACTAAAATATTATCAAAGGGAACCATGATTTTTGATACTAGGTAGTTTTATAATATCATATTAATATGATTAATAAAAATTATTTATGAATTTACTTGATCATATAGAATTAAAATATACAAAAATAACCCATACGTCTCCAAAAAAAATCATCTATAATATATCTTTTTCACTATTCCACAAAATATGCTATCATGATCACCGATCAATCAAATGGAATCATTAGTCTCCACATAACTAATTTAATGGATCATCTATATGAGTAAACATATACATAATCATCAATTTAACAAGGGTATAATTTTGAAAATCCATTTATAATTTCCATCCTCCATTAACCATATCATAAAAAATATTCACCCAATATTAATGAACTCAGCTGAATAAACCTATCACTTATTGGATGTTTAATTTTATCTCTGGGACCCTCAAAAATTAATACTACATTTTATAAGAAGGTACTGATAAGGTATCCTTAGTCAAAATAATCATTATTATGAAATAAATAATTACTATAGAAGGAAAAAATATTTTATAAAATAGCATGAAAACTGTAAAAAATTTGTGTAAATATAGATGGACCTGTCACATTTTCATATGTAAGGGAAAATCCTTCCACATGATCAATAATTGACTTTATCTAATATAATACACTTATCAATCTATCTACCTCCATATCTATTTTTTACATGAGAAAAAATTCATACCACAATAGGGTAGTTATAAACAATTCATATATATTAGATAATTTAACGATGGTAGTGATTAATCAAATACATAAAAAATAAAAAAAGGACAAAATCCATGTAAAATATGATCATATCACTCAAGTTCCTATAGACCAGAACCACTATTGAACTTAATGGGAATCATTAAAAATTATTTAACATTAGATATAATGTTTTATCAGGAAGAAATGTACCATGAGAAAGCTCATCCAATCAAATTAATCATGATACCACCTGAGTAAATAGAATGAGATACTCTTCTACTTAATAAATTTATATAATTAATGAATGAAACTTTAATTATAAAAATAGTTGTATGTGGAAATGTTTGAGTATACGTGGGAACTATATCCAAATCATAGACTTTTTGTAGCTTATATTCATCTTTGTCTCCATTTTATCATAATGTAACCTAAGTATCTATATTATGAGTCGTATTTGGGAAAGGACTTCCTTGAGATATTAGGATAGAACAGTAGTCCAACATAGTAAATAATTGATGGTCATTTTTTATGGTTCACATGCCTCATATCAAGAATCAAAAATCCAACTACATCATCAACTTAAAAGTATCTATGAAAACATAATATTTAAACATTATTGGTGAACCATTCTAAAAATTTATGGACCTATATAATCTAGTTAATTTCTATGTTTTCTTTTTGTCCCTATCACAAGAAATGATTGAAAATTATAAGACCTTCTAGAAGGAGGATAAAAAATTATTTCCTTTAATATATTTCATATCAAACCCTAGCGAACCTCATTATACATATTATTATCTCTAGTAGATGATGCACCATGAACACCACCAGTAGACCTCCTTATAATACCAAATAATGTGAGGGATCAAATTTCAATATGATTTGTTAAAATATTATCTAATATAATAGACTTGAATTTTACCTTGGGATTTGTAATTACGTCGATCAACCTCTCATTAATACAAATAACATGGCAAAGAACAATTTGAAATTGGTAGTTCTTTTATGGCACATTTGTTTCTATTACTAGAGTTCTTATTATCATATCTATAAAATATGTCACATAATCCTTAATTCATAATTATATCTGGTGAAGTTGTATTAAATTCTGTTAAAGAATCATAAATTTTATTATATTTTAAAAAATAATTTCTATTTTTAATCCCTTCAAATTATTATAGTGAGTAAAATTAGTCCCCTCTTGTATTTTCTGAATAATTATGTCATAATTGTGAATAAATTTTCATTTTTTTAATCTATATTCAATTATATTTTATTTTTAAAATAACATTTTATACACTAAATCAAATTTATTTTCTTATTATTAAATATACATTAGTAATTAATTCATTAAACTATTACTTTAGTTTAAAAATACCTTAATACGTCAAAAAGGTTCTTTTATTCTAGACAATTGAATCCATACTCAATTTTAGATATTTTTAATGTTCACCATATATATCATATTTAATAGGTCAAAATTAGAATAAAACATATATGATTATTGGTAATAAAAAAATCATTAATATTATATAAAAGTTATTTTAACATTTTATTTGAAACTAATATGTGGAGAATAATCACATTGGAATTCATATAGTCTCTATGCTCAATATTTTTTATTTACTAATCTGATATATAAATAATATAAAAATGGCCTTTGAATTATATTTTTTATGATACAACATAATTGAAAATAAATAACCCCTTTTATTTTTACTATAGTAAATCGTTTATATATAAAATAGTGTAAGCATAAAGAGTTATAAAAATGATGGATTTAGATAAAATTCCCCTTACTTTTCCAATTAATTTTTATATGCATTTATTTTCGAGGAGTAATCCTTTTTATAATATTGGAATTTTGATTTATATAATTTAATATTCTAAAAATTTTTATATATTCAAACATATATATATATATTATTATATTTTCAATCATTTTATATATTTTCGTATTGTTTAATCTTCTCTCTCTGTGAATTTTATCTCAATGAAAATGGCGAACTGACTTCAATAGTGATTTAAATTGACAGAGCACAATTTTTTGGGGGTATCCCTTTTTTAATTTTTACTCCCTAAAACTAGAAAAATTCATATATCGAAATTCATCTCCATGAATCCTCACAAATCTATTAGATATAGCTTATAATGGCTCACCCAAACAAGTTACATATGTTATTTATAATATAGTATATTTTCTATTTTTTTTAAATTTAATGAATCATTTATATTTTGTAAATTCAGACTTTTTGGATTTCTATAGAAGAATATATAGTCATAACATATATCTACCATTGAAAAATAAGTAATTTTTGTGTCGTTCTGTCTCATTAGTTTGATATCATTTTATTTCAAATTGTTTTGAATATATGATAAATACTTAATTTTGATATTTGTGGGGTGGGGGATGTTAAAATATTAATCTTGTTTTTTGTGTGTGTTTTTTCAATTTTAAGTTTTTTATATTTGTTATTATATAAGAATATTACATTTTTACTATTTCTAGGATTCTTATTTATAAGTAAATATATTGGAAAAAATAATATTATTGTGGTTTTTGGTGAAAAACCCATGGATTTAATGTTTATGGATTTTGATGATTTATAAAAAATAGTTTTGAATTTCCAAACATGTATATAAATATTATTTTATTTATAGTGAAACTAATTTGATTAAGTACTATAATAATGATTATATCATTAGCAACACAAGTGGTAATTAAATATTTTTTACTTCTTGTGTAAATTTTTATTTGTATTTTGAGTGTGGAGTGATATCTTGTAATCCAAAAAATATTTGTTTTTATTAAGGATTTAATATTCAATTTTTTTTTTATTATTTTGGCATTTTTTGGTTTCCAATATTTTACAATGAGACATAAATTATGTACAACCATATCTATATTATAAAACCAAATAATTTCCTCATTGGTTTCACCCGTATTACTATAATATTACTCCTTACAATCATCAATTTTTTAGATAATTATGTTTATATTTTAGGATTGGGTGTGGGGTAGTGACATTATAGTTTCTTATAAAATATTCATCTTAGTATAAAACGGTGTGAGTTGTGTGCCTTTATTTCTGTTATAGGGGAGAGAGAAATGAGAATGAGTTATTTTATTATATTTTATTTGTATCATCCTTTTCGTCATAAAAAATAAAAAATGACCTAAAAATAGGAAAAAACATAAATGTGGATGAAATTTTATTATGTATATATTTTAATTAAATATTTTCTTCATTAATTTATTTCATTTCCAAGTCATATCATCCCTATTGAAGAAAACTAATTAAACTACTGGAATATAGTGACATTTTTTTGAATACAATAATTGAATTCAATTATTGATTCCTGGTCAATTTTATAAAAAGGTGTTCTGGTGGATATCATTTAAAGGAATTGTTATGATGATTTTATTATTATTTAACATGAATGTTTATTTAATTCAACATAATATTCAATCCTCCTTTATTATATGTTAAATATCAAATATTAATAACCCACCATATATTTTTCCAAAAACACCTAGGAAAATGAATCAAGTTTGATATATTTTTTATGTCTTATATGGTGGAGATATAATAATACTCTCAATTCTATAGGGATCACACTGTTTTATGATATTATTAATATTTCTCACTTAATAATCATTTTTTAAATAAATAAAGAAATTTATGGTGAGGTTAGTAAAACTTTCCAATGGGGATTATTAAGCGATTATATGGGAATTTATTATTGGTGGTGAGTTATTAACATTTATTCAACATAGGAGGAAATATTTTTTCCATTAAAATGTTATTGTGTGGTGTTTCCAATTAATCCTTTGGATGTTTATTTTAACCATAGTAAAAAATAATTTTTAGGACAATAATGGTTATCTGTGGAGGATAAATAATGTTTATATTTTAATATATTATATATTACAATTTCAATAATTTAATCCTTTTATTTTATTTTAATCGAAATTGTATAATTTTTATATTTTAAGGATAATTTGTAATAAATTATGAATAATGATTAATTTTATATTTTTTAGTGTTTCTAATTACTATCATATTTTGTCTATAAAATCTATAATATTATTCCAAATTATGTTATTATATTTATTTAACTAATATAAATTGATATTTAAATCATTTAACAATACCTTGAGATGAATCCAACATGAGGATTCCCAAAAATCATCCATGTTGTACCTAATAATAAGTGCACTGTTTTGGGGAATTTTATTATTTAACCCCTATTACATGAATGGAAAGTCTAAATGAAATAAATTATTACATGATGATAGAAAATAGTAGAGAAATAAATTAATTTATATTGGATACTTTTTATAATACATCTTGTAATTCCATTAATGGTATCTAAATTCAAAAATTGGGTTTTTATCAGTCTCTATATCAGTGAAATTTTATTTAGTAATTCAATAATAAAATTATATAATGTTATCCATTAAAGAAAATCATTCTCTTCAATATATATATATATATATATTAATTAAATAATATAATTTTATAATATTTATAAATTAAGTTTTTCAAACATTGAAAAAAATTAAAAATAAAACTTTTAGGGAAATTTTATCTCCCACCTTGTCTATAAATTTGTACCTACATTTTCAAATCAACGGTTTCATGATTTTTAAAGCATGTAAGTGGCGTTGTTTCACTGTAATACTCTTAATATATATAATATTTTATTTTTCATTTATTTTTCATGATTGAAATTATTTTATTACTTATTTATATCTAATATTACTGGAAATGGGGAACTAACATACTGAATTGTTTGATGGGAGGTACCAATGATGTTTTTAGTTTGTTTCAATTTTATTTCCATATTTATTTTATTATATAAATTGTGGTATTATTGGAATAGGCTATTGTGAGTGGTCACCCAATTTTATGTACTATTATGTTCTTAGTCATCATTCATGTATTTCCTTTCCATTCACTAGTTAGGCCAATCAAATAACAAAGTATGACTTGGATATTAGTATTTGTCGAAGATCCTTCATTGTAATCTAGTAGATGAGAATTACACTTCATGAATAAATCTCTATGTGGGGTAAAAAGAATTTATTAATAGGGTTTTGGGTGATATTTCTTTATGGAAACATGAAATTAAATATTGATAATTTTATTTTAATGAATATTGATTTTGACACTCTGAACTCCTATGTAAAACAATTATCTCTCACTATCCCCCTACTTATTTATTTTTTATAGAATATATATTTTTATAATATTATTTTCTATACAGTCCAATTATTATTGTTTATATTATTAGTTTATTATAGAATTATAATAGTTATCACTAAATATCAGCATGTGTATCGTTCTTGTTAGATAAACACTATGTATTTTTCATTTTTTCATTCAAGGGTAAATAATCAAATATTGACTCAGGATCCAAAAATAAACATATACATAACTGAATTCCTATTTAACATTTAGAAACATTGTAAAAATACATAATTAAGTGTTCCTTGAAGCCCACTAAGGTGAATCACTTATGACTCCTAGCCTCAAACCATCTTATCACCACCACCACATATATTATCCTTAATAAATATAAGATACCATATTCACATGAATATCCTTATATATATACATTAACTAAAATAAACCGTCCATTTTATAATTATATTCCTCATCCTAATATGGACCTAAAACACATAAAAAATCCTTAGGTAATTACATATGGAAGCCCATTGTTGAATCATCCATAGCAGTTATACATCGATTTATCCCACCAAAATAAATGACAATGAAATAGAACATCATTAAATAAAGTGGATATTTTGGATGATCCTGATGATAATCCTAAGGGTAATTATCAACTCTAACATATTTATCATATAATGTTATTAATATATAATTTTAGATCATAAGAGTATCATCTTCATCAATATTAGGAGTAAATATGGGGTCTTGATCATATAACATTATTCTTAATTACAGATATAAAATTTGAATTTCATTTATCATCATAAATGTATAAAAATTATGTATTGTTAGGTGAACATGAATACATCTACATAGAGATATATATTCATATATTCTACTATAGGAAATAAAGGATGACCACAACACACTACATGCCCAATCCAATAGCCCATAACACTTTCACCGTAATGTCATCAGTGTCATATATAGGTATAATAATATTCCTAAGGAAAAATATAATATATACCAATACAATAGTATTTCGGAAATATATAAATAATAGTTTTTTTAAATTTAAATAATTTATCATTTAGTATCAATATATTTTATGGTGAGCGACATATAGACCAACCTGTTGAATCATGATCCTGAACAATCGATTCTCACACCATCAAAATAAAGCGGGAGACCTATAAAAAATTAATTTAAAAATATGATATGATGAATAACATTAAATCATAATAATAAAATATATAAATGAAATAATTCATATTTGGTTACTCAAATATCGATTATATATTTGAATTAGATATATAATAATATATTAAAGACACATATTCTAACTATCTTATGTCTTTTTTTAAAAACCATGAGTTGGTCAAAAAGGGAAAAAATATCAAATAAAATTTAATAATTCCATAATAAAACATTTATATATATTGGATAGTGTTACATAATGACTCTTGATAACCTTGAAATACTCTTGCATCTTTTGAACTGTGATGGGGGATAGAACAATAAATTGTGATGACTATTCAAAAGATATCAGATGACAAGCAATTATACAAAAATAAGAAGAATTAATTATAAATAGATGTTATAATGGGCTGATTGGGATAATAAAATATTCTAAAATTTTTCCCAAATAATAAAATGGGATCATTCATGTCATACATTATCCATAAAATGTGATACCCATAAGTGGCTAAAATATCTACAATATATAACAGAATAAAATGAAGAAATGGGATATCGTAAAATATATCCTTTTGTATTTTCAAGTAAGGCCTCCATCAGTACCCTAAACACCCGATCAACTTCTTGATATGTGGAATTATCCTTAGAGTGATATATTATTACAAAATATATAAGCAGATCTTTTTCAAAACATCATGTGCGAGAATGAAAACAAATAGGATACCAATATTATATCCTTATAATATGTGTGATAAATATATTTGAGTTGAAAAAATTATTGAAAATAGATACATACCATGAAATAATGGACCCATGTCTATTAATCACATTCTAACATGACTACGAAAAAACATGGCTATATCATAAATGGATAATACTAGAAGGTTTAAGGTATCCTTTACTAAAAAATTATATAATTTCAAAAGTACTAATATATGAATTGAATAACATGGAAAACCTCTCCCATATACCAAGACATTTAATTTTCCTATTTTCCCATAGATAAGTGACGATCAGATGGTTTTATATGATGTTTCTTGATAGTGGAATCACATAGCCCTTTCATGAAAACCAATAAAATAACTTCTTCATGTTATTTTTCCATGGGTGCGTCACACATGAACTATGAATCATAGGAACTAATCTAGGAAGTTTTTAATGTACACAACCTCACTTATAATCAAACCCATCCCCTCAGGATAATGAATAATAGATATCTTCATCATGACATTATAGGTAATTTGATGTAAGATTAAGGAAATCAATTATCAAATCATAGTGTCAAAGCATTATCAATAATTTTATTCCCCATAAGGATCCTTAGGGGGTGTCCCCATGGAAATCCATTAAGTAAACCTATGAACATATTGTTATTCTAACCATGTATATTCATTATCATCAAAACACATAATGGATAACAAACCACGTCCCTTAAACTATAATACGTTTAAATAACTAACCCAGGATGACTAGACCATCCACATAAGCCAAACCATCATATAGTAAAGTTAAATGCAGGAACACAAAAACCAGTAATGAATATTATAATAATATGAAATAAAACCAGATTAAAAATTCGAAATAAAAGAGATACCAGAAATAAATAAATTCCAAGACAAAAAATAGGCTAAAAGAGAATATAAGTCAAGATTCAATGTGAACAATAATAACCCCTATATAAACAAAAATGTAATGAAGAAACACTAAGAAATACCAACATAGTACAAGTTTTTTATCCCATTATTTTAATCTTATTATACAATATATACATACACCCAAATGGATAAGTATGGTGTGATATATAGCTTAGTAGGATACCACCGCAGTTTTTATACATGGTCTAATATCAAGAGCAATAAAATTATATCTAAAAAAACACTTTTACAGAGTATTTTCAAAAATACTAACCATTTATAAATCTTTTTATTCTTTCAATCCATTTATTTCATAAATATAACTCATTTTATCAAAATATAAATATGAAAAGTATATGTGATAAAAATATGATAACATATCTACAAAAAAGGATCACATTTCAATGAAATAACCTATCATGTGGAGCAGTGTAATACAACCTCATATAAATATCTGTGGGAAAAAATAAACAAAAAATCAATGTGATAAATAACCATAAATGATTAAGGATAATGAAAATATCATTTTTCAATAGCATATGTTAAATTTTTGAACTATACACTCACAATCTTAATTAAGAGTATTTTGAATTAAATATATATCGAGTCCTCCAAGATGATATCAGAAACAGTTACCTCAAAGTGGTGAAACACACATTTAGGATACCCATGTATCTTTCCTATCCCACCCATGCTTCCATGTGTATATTTCCAAATAAAATTTTAAAACTATGCTCACCATTTTATAGATCCTTTTCGAAGCCATTTTGAAATATAACCTATTTTGAAAACCCATTTATAAGTGATAAAAATACATTTTTCCATGAAAACCCCCTTCCTGAAAATAATTTACTTTCTAGAATTCATTTGATACCAAATATAAATTAAAAAAAATCAACAAAAAAGAGGAATTTATCAAGAATGATATTCATTTCAATGAAATGAATCATTATCCAGAAGCACCAAACTAAACATTGTAGAAATCCCACTGAATTCAATAACTATGATTCAAAACCATGAGAACTGCCATGGAATGACGTGGCATACAAATAAAATGAAAAGGATAGATACAAAACACTATTAGATGAATAATTAAAAAAACTTACCCAAACCCCTATATATAACCAAAACCAAATAAAACCTATGAGTATTACATTCTTGGAGTGAAAAAATGAAACCCAATGGATGATCAATCAATTAACGAAGTGATTGGTAGGGAAAAGAGTAATTCAAAATCTCCAAGGGTAAATTATTGGTTGAGAGAAGTGGGATTCAATTATAATTAAAATAAAATCAACCACTGATAACCCTAAAAAATGGTCTGTATTACAATTATAGAACATGTATGTTCTTAGTGAGTTGAAAAACTATAATTTTGTAATAAAAATAATGAAAAAACTCGACTTCAACATTATAGGAATTCTCCCAATTAATTTTCATCATTAAAAACCTAATAAAAGTTTAATGAAAAAACAAAGGCTTAAACATCACTAATAGAAACGTAACAGGGAATTGCATTCTCCCCACCATATGGCCTTTCCATCACCTAAATGATCTGATGATCCTTGGTCTTCAAAAAGAGAATGTCACTTTTGCCTCATCAATAACTACTGCTCTGAAATATCATGGTTATCCTATCTGTAATGCCAATATACCAAGACAATGGGTATGATTATACCATATAATAAATTATTCTATATTTCCATAATATTAACATTTTTCTCAACTAATGATGTATCAACATCAATATCTACATCCTTACATCTAATCACATCAGAGTGGTCTATCATATACCACCCATGTTGGGAAAAATAAATCACATCGTTGATATCTGTATAATTTGAGGGAATGTGGAGGAAATTGGACACCCTCCAAAATTTTGAAATGATCTTAAAGGCTCCCACAAACATCAATGTTGTCATTCCATAAATACCCAACCAATAATGTCCCAAATGTGGCGAAATTCATAGAAAACCATTATCAATGGAATCAAAAACTAGTGGGAGAAAAGTGTAGTCTTTATATGATTTATGACGAGTTTGTGTTGTGATCAAATTCACCTAGATCAGTTATACCATCTCCACTATATCCTAAAAAACACTCAGTCAAACCAACGACTACTATCCAAACTCTTCTTAGCACTGGTGATATAAACATGAATACCCTTATGAAGCCATGAAGGGTTCCATATATAAAAATAAAAATAAATATATTTATTAAAAAATTCGAGAAAAGGAAAATAATTTCCCCATGATCCTCATAAATCAAGAATGCATACCTTGAATAGATTCTGTAAACCTGGATATCCCTCTTTATCTGTTCATCCATATATAGATGTTATGTTTTTCATGATTTTTTTTAAGCCCATGGACTCATGCACACAATTCTAGAACCTAGATGAGACCCTTGAATCCCTATTAAAATTAAAAATGAAGGTAAAACATTGATGTATCTAAATATCTTGGATTTATAAGTCCCTAACAACATACACATTAATCACCTCTTTGATTGGAAATAAATGTATGAATTTTAGAATTTGATCATTGTGCTCCCAAATCACATGCATTCTTATTTTAGTCTGTTAAAAACATAAAATGAAATCCATTGAAATATCATACCACTAGCATACCAGAATTGGAATGGGATGTAGAAACCCTACTGGTTGATGGCGTTCCACCATAACTCTATTAAAAGTAAGGCACCATGAAAAAAAATCCCCAATTGACTTTCTATCCCACTATCACTAAAAAATAAGTCTCAATTCATGATACATCTAGAAATACCCTTGGTGAACCATACAATAATAATGAGGAACACTACCCAGTAAATCCTTCTTCCAGGAAGACAAAACAACAAACCTCCTATTTAGGAAAAAATATCTACTTGGAGACTGAGTCCAATCACCCAAAGTCCCCCCACTAAATTTATTTCACCAATGATTTGGATCATTGTTTTTTTACAAATTCATGAGATTAACTCAAATATATAAAATGGGTCATTATTGATCAAATCAAAGAACACATTTCCACCAATATCATTCACTTCCAACCTCATGTAAATAATAAAACAAATCATAGGCCACTCCTAAACTAATTCTTGCATGCCTTGTGATAGAAGTTTTCTTCTCAACATATTGGTAAAAAATTCCCATTCACAGGGTTATAAAGAATAACAAACTCAAAAGACTATTTATACCGCCTAGTTTCTCTATCAATAATTATGATCCATACGAAAAAATATATTTCTATCTCTTCTGATCATATTATACCATGAAACACTCCCCATAGATATTTTGATTCCATGATTTTAGTTCATTCATACCTATTTCTAACTCAAAATCATGGTTAAGGGTGTTTATATCATAAGGGTGTTACTGGAGATTGTTGTAAGACCTAAATTTTATCTTCTTCTTGAAGGGACATCACAAACTTATACCAAATGAATCATTGAAAAAATCACATCCCAATCCCAGTTTTGATAGAATAGAAAATAGTAATAAATTCAACCAACAATTTATCTCCTCAAAATATCTCTCGCACTTTTAATTTCAATTAATCATTACATCATTATGGGTAATGGATTCCATTGACGATATGATCTTAGATAATTCTTGAACAAATCGTCCATAATAACGAGCTAATCCTAAGAAAATATAGATCTCAAGCATATTTATAGATTATCCTAGATTATAAGTACATGTACCATTTCATGATCTATGATGATACCCCTCATTGTTAGTACATTCCACCAAAACATTACTTCCTACTTACAAAACACACATTTAGGGATATTACCACACAGACGCTATAAATTCAAGGTTCGAAGAATGATATCCAAATGGTCCATACGATTCTCCTCTAAATTGGAGTATACTAAAATAACATTCATGAAAACATAAAGAAAAGATCACATGAAGCAAATAAAGACTCGGTTCATCAAATATATAAGATCCTAAGAAACATTAGTGAGACCAAATTACATAAATAGAACCTAAAAAATCAAATATTGACTATTAAATTTTTTCATTGGTATGTCCTAATCCTGGAATCTATGATACTGATAAATCAACCATTAATCAATCTTAGAAATCCATCTAGAAATTATAATATGATCAAATTTGTCATCATTTCATGGAAATGGATATCTGTTCTTAAGAGTCACCCGATTCAATATTCGATAATCAATACAACTAATGGGGCTCCTATCTACCATTTATTCAATTGAGGATTGGAAAATTAATAAAATGAAACCAGAGTATATATAAAGACTTCATCCTCAATTTCCCTAAGATGTACATTATGTGACACAAAATTAGTTGGATTCAGGTTTTATGATTGAAAAAAAACTAGAATTTTACCGCTGTGTTTGTTAATAGTAAACACGACATCTCTCTTTGGAGGAAAACAAGAAAAATCATTTTAAAATGCCAAAATATATAAAAAAACAACTACAAGGATCTAAAATTATAATAAATTTTCAACTACATAAGGAAAAACCTATAGAAACTGTAATGAGATTACCCCAGCATAAGGAAAAACATGGCATACACATCCCATGATAGAGTTTCACTCATGCAAGAAAACATGAGTTAGCACAATGAAAATTAATAATGGATCCCGACAATTATTAGAATCTATATGATCCTTAATACATTTAATCCAATAAATTACAAAAATAAAATCTTTATTTTTCATAAAAAACTTTCTACTCCCACACCACTACATAGTTGACTATAACCACCAAACTTGCGGTACATGTAAATTAATATTCTGAACTCTTTACCAAAGGTGTGGAAAGATATAACAAGAATGGAATAAGTTATGAAATAAAAAACAACACATAAATGAACATTTGGGATATATAATAATGATTAGTTCCTATATCAAAAAAATATAGGACCATAAAATAAGACAAAAAAACATACCATTAACAACAATTGTCCCTAATTATGATTCCCCTAGAATATACAATAATTCCAAAATATTTCTAGTGATAACTACAAGAACATATCTATTGGACCGAGTATTAGTCCCTCCAACCATTATGAATTAGTATAAAAATGTGTATCCGTGGTGAGAGTGGATCGTGCCCACCTACCATACGATATATTTTCACCAATATGCTATAGATGGACAAATCATTCACAATGATGGAAAGTTTTTGGAGAATCCATACTTTTAGTCCTGGAATGAATTAGCCTACTATTATAGAAGAAGAAAACCTCATGTTTCCATTTAAAATCCCTTGAAACTGGTTCACAATAAGATTGTCCACTCATGCTCTTTCGTTTCTTGCTAAAAGATACACCATGATAACCAATTAACCAACTAATGCTCCATATAGAGAAATATTCCATGATATATCTTCTTTATTCAATACAATCTTTTAATCTACCTCCACAGAGGTCATAAGGAACATTATTATCAACATCGATCAAATATCAGACCTTAGTCATAACTCAATCCTCTGAGCCTTCAGGTACTCTTTTCTGAGAATCTCATGTTCCAAATACTCATACTCAACAAAATCTGACGAGTAATCCAGAATTGTAATATCATAATTCTATATGTTAATAAACTCTTCGGTATTATCCTCACGAAATTTCTTAGGGAAAAATATTGGTTAATTGTTTTATTGAAGGAATCCCATGTAGGGTCCTCCTGTAACTTTTCTCACACAATAAATTCCCACAATTTCCTTCCTTTTCCCTTGAGCATATATATAAAAAACACCACTTTAGAGTCTTCTAATGTCTTTAAGGTGTTGAATATACTAAATATTCACTCAAGGAACTCCTTATACTACTAGGGTCTTTTTTCAACATTAAATATGATTGGATGTTTCTTTATGAATAGTTCTCCATGATCTACTGTGTTTCTATGTTCCCCAACACCCGCATGACATAGAGTATGAATACTGTGTATATCAACATCAACCAATGTATTATCTACTAGATTATTCACCTACGGAATTGATCTTTGATTATCCTCTCATTGATTTTAATGAGCTGTTATTGAAGGAGTATTTTGAAGAAGTATAGAAACCAACCACTCATGAAAAAATTCCAAAATAATAATACTAACTATAGTAATTGATAACAAAAAATTATAACATTTAGAATTTATTGAAACCATGAATAAAATTACATAAAATTGAACATGTAAATCTAAATAAACACCCCTTGCATTACATTAAAATAACATGAAACTTCACAGGACAAACTAGGATAATGTTTGAACCAAGCATGGTGACTCTTTTTTGGTCATAGACGTGATATTGAATGTCACATTTTCCAATCCTAATATATGAATCCAAATAGTCCAAACTCTATTTTACCCCATTCATATTACAGAATTCAAGTAGTGATAACACACATCAAGATGAATATCCATATAATACCATAATGCGATGAACATAATTTTTTTTATTAGAATAGAAAACTAAGCTGTCCCTTCACTAAATAAAGAAAAAATGTGATACATGAAAATAGTCTTGAATAGTAGAAAAACAAGACATAAAACAAGAGTACTGAGGAAAAAACACAGGACATTCCACAAAGAAAAATTATCTAATAAAAAAGTTTATAATCCAATATGTAAATCATTATCCCACCTAACCAACTATAACCGCCAAAAAACCCCAAACTAAAAGGATAAACAACAAGAGAAACCATAACATTATAATATTCACCTGACATTAACTAAATCAAGAAATAAAACATCTGAATACACCTCGAGGCACTTGTAGGGTCTGAGCCAATAATTTTATAATAAAACCCCAAATTTTATACAATGTATATTATTAAGAATGAATAAGATCTATCATTAAAAAAATATAATTTATTCAATGTATTTTAATAAATGAAAACCATTTAAAAATCATTTCCAGTTTTTAATCCGTTGGTTTTAAAAAATACAATCTTATTCTAAATCCATAAATATGAAAAGTAGATATAATAAAACTATAAAATAATATCCATACGATAATAGGTACAAAAATCCAATCAATGAACTACCATATAAAGAAGTATGATAAAAAATCATATAAAAATATGTGAGCACAATTCATGGTACAAATTCATATGATAAATAACCATAAATTATAAATAAAAAAGAATATTGTCTTGTATTGTAGCTAATTTGACAATGCATAATAGAAACTTATAACCCTAAATAATCATATGTTAGTTCCATAAAATATTAAGTCATCACAATCGATAACATAAAGAGTTACCATGTAGTGGTGAAACACAAACTAATGCTACACATTTATCTATCTCGATAGGACCTAGGTTCCCAATTCCCATATACAAAAATTCATTTTCAACATTGTAATCATAATTTAAAAAAAATTGATATTATGAACTTCTTCATAGTTTGAAAACCCATTAAAAAATTAGGAAAATCCATATTTTGGAGGAAAACAACATCATGAAGATATTTTGGTTTCATTGATATTATTAGAAAAATCTTATTAGATAAAATCAATGAATAACCATTGTGTATTTTTAAATAACATTATAAAATTGAAATAATTTATCTATTTTATATAGTTTCCTACCTTAATTAGTAGAAACCAGTCTGATTTCAATAACGGTGACCAGAACCCAAGGGAATGTCATTCACATGATAATTCATGCAAAAGAAAACAAAATATTATTGATAAAACACACCATCCAATCACAAATAAAAACATAACTATATCCATAACCATAGTAATATAAAAAAACTAAAAAATAATAATTACATAACATAGGAGGAGCAATCCTACCGCAAAAATTATTAATCACTGAATGAAATGATCTGGAAGGACAGAAGTCACCCAAAATTGACTACGGTATAGTCAGAGTCACGAGAGGTTTGCAGTAGGTGTAATGAAATGGAAATCCTTAATCAATCACAATAAACCCCAAAAATCACAACAAATAAATGCCATGTAATACCATTAAATTTCATGTATTCAATGAAAATCATCTATGCTGAAATTTGCATCACATTTTTATTAAAAAGAATATATTTTACATTACATGATGTAAACATACTACACATTGTTTATTTCCTCTGCTATATATCCATTTCATGAATTCTATATAGAAGTAATTACAATTTGGGTACTATAATAACCTGATGTTTATGTGCCCAATGATATGAAAAAACTATATGTATAAGTTAAAATGTAAAAAAAATACACCACCATTACAGGTATTTTATGAGTTACTTTTTTTGAATTAAAAACCCAATGTAAAGGAATCAAAAAGTAATGGTTTAAAATAAATATTCAAAAAGAACTGGGTAGTTGAAATATCCCCACCATAAATTCATTGTTCCACAATAAATCAATCATGTTCTCAGATTTTAAAAAATAAATGGCTTGTACTACCCCATCGACGACTCCCATTATGACATCAAGTTCCTATCATGTGTACACTGAAATAGTACCCATACCAGGGACATTTTTTTCTCATGTATTAACTTATCCTAGAAATTCATAATCTGAATATGCTGCTAAAAAATGTTGTATTAGGATCAAGATCCCCATACTATCATATAATCACATGAGAAAGATCTCATGTACACATCTCCGTCTAAGAAACAAGAATCACATTGTAGATTTTTTCCAAATTGAATGGAAAGTGTAACCCATAAGATACCCTATAATGTAGTGCAAAAATTTGGAAGGGGCCCACAAACCATGGTTCCAACATAACATTCATACAAAAAAATGTGTCCCAGACACAGTGAGAATCTATGAAAAAGATAATTAAAAACCTAAAATTCCAAAAACTGTTGATGACAATCCACATAAGATATATGATGACTTCATTGCATGATCAAATTCATGTTAATATATAGAAATGCATCGTTCATCTCCTAAAAAACACCCAGTCCAATCATTGATGTCTCTCCAAAATAATCATAGGAAATTGAGGTCTACATTGTTTTTTGTAAAAAAGGATTGAAGAATCTATATTTATCGAAGCTTGATAACTATTATTATCAGAAAACTCAACCAAAGGAGAAAAATTATCCAATATACTTCTATATAGTTTACACAATACTAGAGAAGAAACATTATAACCGAGATATCCCACACCTTATATCCATCAATTTGGGGATTATATGTTGTGTAAAATTTAATCAAGGATAAAATCTATCCCATAAAAACTTTCTATAAACTGAATAATATCCTTAGATCCCTATCAGAAACTACTATAGGGGAATCCCATTATGTATAAAAAATATCCAAAACAAAAAAAGTACCAATAATTCTACTTTCATCATCTCCTTGAATGGTTATATATTCACTTATATAATTATTCAACCAACAATAACCCAAATCACATCATTCTCACTGTTACACAATCAATAAACTTTGATGAAATCTGTTGAAATATCATATAGCTTCTGTAATGGAATGGGTATGTATTGTAACAACCCCAAATTTCCATGTCATCCTTTCTTAACTCAATTAAAATTTTGTTGCATCAAAATAAATATTATATCGACCATATCATCCACTACCACCAATATGAATTCTTATTGTCAGGATCTATCATCGAATCTCAAGGTTTCACAGACCAATAAGACCAATGTCCACTATCTAAAACACCTGCCTCAATGAAAAAACAATCATCTTTCTATGAAATCATAAAGCTCTACTGTGATTACAAAACTACTCAACCAAGGACTCCCCACCATAAAATTATTCACTAAAGTATTGTTACATTGTGTCTTTCTCCTATTGATGAATAAATCACTCATCAAAAGATTTGACCAACTTTCATCATATCCATGAACACTTGTACACCAACCTCTAACACTTACAACCTCATCTCCACAACCAAATACATTAGAGACCACTTCTCAAATGATTCATTCATATATTTTATTTATAATTTTATTCTCAATACATGGTAAACAACATTCCATTTCCTAGGGGTATAAGCTATATCAAAATAAAAATTATTAATATACTCCCACTTGAGTCTTTATATGAAAAGTGGATAACTCAGAGTAAAAATATATTTCCTGCCATTCCGAATTAAATATTCAATAAAACACTCCCCAAAGAGATAGTGACTCCATGTTTTGAGTGGATACATATCCACTTCCAACTAAAGATCATTGATAGGGTTTCTTTCTTCTGTGGGTGTTACTAGTGAGATCTATAATCAACAACATTTTTAACTAACAGGAATACACATCCCATAACTATACAAGAAGCACCATAAAAAATATCATAACTAAATATAAATTGACAGTGAATCAAAATAGGATATGAAGTAAATATAATTTTTAGATCCTCAAAATATCTCTGACACATGTCATTCCATTAAAAATTTAAACCCTACAGGATAATGATTTTATTAAAAATGTGATAATAGAGAAGTCGTAAATAAATTGTCCATAGTATGTATACAAACACAATAATATTTGGATATAATACTTGTTTCTAGGATGATATCACAAAATATACGTGTATTCCATTTTATAATCAACAAATAAACCCCTCGTAGAAATAATATTCCCCAAAAAAATCTATTCCTAGATCCAAAACTCACATTTGGAATGCTTACAAAACAAATGATGTTCTTTCTTGTGTTGAAGAATGAAATTCAAATGGACTATATAACCTTTATCAGACATGGAGTACAATAAAATTTAATTCACCAACACAAAAAAATATTCCAATAATTAATTAAATATTCAGATCCCCAAATAAATAAAAAATACTAGAGAGTTAATGAGATAGAATCAATTAAACAGAAACACAAATTCCTATATCAACTCATAAATTTTTTCTTAGGTAGATCCTCTTATTGTACTCTCAAATGGTGATACCTTGACCATTGTTCAATCCAGGAAGACCCAAAAGACTTTCATAGATGGTAAAATAGACCATTATCACATGGAAATAAATAATGTTTCATAACGGTTACCAGATTCAACTTTTGAAAATTGATACAATGTATAAGGATCCCATCTACCTACCTAATAATGTGGAATGTAGAATCCTGTAATGATATTGTATGATGAATATATCCTTTAGCCTCATATTTCATAAACTGGACCATAATTCCCTACAACGTATAAGGTGTTATATTGTAAGAATGAATAGAAAGGAGAATCGTACCAGGGTGTAGGTAAATAGTATACTCAACTGCTCTATTTAGTGGAAATCTAAAAAAACATTTGGAAGTTCCTAATGGTATTTACACACACATGTAAAGGATGTGTACTGCCAAATAATGGGTCAAATGAATCATAAAATATCTCTAACAACATGAAAGAGATTAACCCAACATAAGAAATAACATGTCATGGCCGTACAGATCTATTGTCTCAGTTACCAAAGAAAACACGAGTAACCCCCTCAGTAGATAAAAACTAAACCCAATATGAGAGAAAATTCTATATATAACATAACAATGATCATCCAATCCATAACAATAATCATATCAATTATTTTGGCATCAAGCACCTTGATGTCCCACACCACCACATAGTCAACTATCAACACCAAACATGTTGTACATATAAAACATCTTCATAAATCATTAAAAATTGAATGAAAATATCAAAAAAAGAGGGAATAAAATCTCAATACAAACCCAACACATAAAATAACATTTATTATATAAAATAATGAGTTGAAATTTTATAAAAAAATCTATCACAATAAATGAAGAGATAAACATCGTATGATTAATAATAACCATTCATTCATTAGATTACTCTAGAACACACAATCATGTATAAATATGTCCATTAATAGAAAAAAAACAAATCCCATGTCCTAAGGTTTAGAAAAAAATACATCTTAGTATGAATATAAATGATTTAACGCTTGTTTGAGAGTTCATCCATTCATACTAGAATAAGATTTTTATTAAATGTTGTAGACTGAGAGATCATTCATAAAGATGACATGTCCTAGGAGCCTCCATAAAATTATGCTTCGTAGAACCTCTCCTTCCACACTGTTAGGAAACAACCTGCTATTTTTCTATTGAAGTCCTTGAAATTTATCATGAAGAATAATGTAAAACCATACACTTCCTTTTCTAGCCAGATGATACACCATGGATAACCACTGAACCATCTAATTATCTATAAAAACTCTAGTTCTAGCTATATTATTCCTATCCAATGATACCTTATCAACTAACTCTACAATAGTTAGATGTAAAATGTGTATCAACATCAATTGAATATCATACTATAGTCCAAACTCAACCTTATTAGCCTTTTGGTACTCATTAGTGATTGGCCCTTGTGCCAGATACACAAACTCGATAAAATATGAAGAATACTCTAAAATGGTATGACCCCCTACTCTATTGTCAAAATATACCTATTATTCATTGAATGTAATGTATTAGTGTAAAATAGATGGTTATGTATTTTATTAAATGAATCATATGTAAGGCCCTTAGGAAGCATAACATGTAACATTGATTCCCAACATCTCTAACACAGTCCCCCAAACATATACGCGAATAAAACAACATTTCATTATCTCAGAATCATAAATATCATTAAAATACACTCGGTTATCTCAAACCACTCCATGGATTTCGGGGCGCCTTCATAACCAAAAATATTGGAGGATGTTGCATTGTAAATTTAGTGACATGATCTACCATGCATCCTAGGTTCCCAGGACCCACATGAATGAGTGTATTAATTCAGTTGATAATAGCGTCTTCTAATATATTGTCTAATAGAGGATTCACATATGGAACCAATTTGGGATTCTCGCCCTTGTATTTGTATGATCAATTCTTGAAGGAATTGTCTGACAAAAGAAAAAACCCAATCAAGAAAATAGAAAATTCTCAAAACATAGGACCAAATTTAAGTATTAAAAACAAATATTTAAAACATTTTGAATTTAATGAAACCACCAAATATACAACACACAAAAATAATAAATTAATTTAAATAAAATCATACATAGTGCATTCGAATTCCCAAAAAAATTATGTCTCAATCCTGATAATAGTCTCTAACCACCTATGGTAAAATTCTTTCATTTATAAAAGTGAGTTGGGAAGAAACATTTTCCTCACTACTCTATGGATTTTGATGTTCCTCACTCTACTCAACCCAAATAATAGATCCACACTCAGGAAAATCTAAATCACTTTAAGCTAATAATCCCTTTGATAAAAAAATTTTATGAACCAACTCGGGTCAACTATAAATGACACATCAATCAACATGTCACGTAATATATTCAAAACTTGATAACAATAACATGTATTGAAATCATGAAAAATAAAAAATAAAACTAGACTAAAAATTATGTAATATATTAGATGTAAAAAATACATACAATCCATGAAAAAATAGTCTAAACCAGAAAGTGTGTAAAGATCCAACATGACCAACAGTCTCCTTCAGACAAACTTGGATTGAAATTAATAGCAACATGGGAAACCAACATACTACAAGAAACTATTCACATTTCATGAACCCTACAATACAACATCTATAATTTTTTTGATTCACCAGTTGGTTATGATCCAAATAATATAGGTTTACCAACACAGTTTATATACATGGTCTAATATCAATAATGAAACAATTCAAAACATTAATAGAAAATAGTTTTTACAATGAATATTAATAAATCATTTACCATTTTGATTCCTTCTTTTTTAATAAAATAATTTAATATTCTAAACAAAAAAATATGAAATATATAAATGAAAAAAAATTAATGTGAATCCATGAAACAAAATGTATAAGTTTCCATTATATAACCTATCATGTGAAGTTACTTGATATGACCACATATTATATTTTGTGATAAATAATCCATGAAAGAATATCGTGTGAAAAATAACCATCACTGATAAAAGAAAAATCACCTCATATTGTGATCTAGAATATGATAAAATGAATACTAGACCCTCACAGGACAATATAGGCATCCATTGGATCCAATAAATATTTATTCATTATATTTTATATCAAAATAATGTTTTCCTTATATGGTTACCCACACACTAAAGAAACTAGTGTCTCTTTCAATATGGACTCACGGTTCCTAGTGGTTATTTATCGAAATAAAAATTCAAAACTATTATCACAATTATATATATATATTTATAT
Source organism: Viscum album (assembly GCA_963277665.1). Classification (NCBI taxonomy): domain Eukaryota; kingdom Viridiplantae; phylum Streptophyta; class Magnoliopsida; order Santalales; family Viscaceae; genus Viscum; species Viscum album. The sequence goes on along the minus strand of OY728150.1, from coordinate 2,127,855,409 downwards.
ATATATATTAATTCCATGACCAATCAATTATGAGTTTTAGAACCCACTTCTAAATCAGAAAAATACCTTATTCAATGAAATCCACCTTCTTAATATAATCATTCCATTAAATCATTTGAAACCACTAGTCTCTTAAAATCAATGAAAATACTATGGTAAATTGTCAAGAATTATACTCAGTTTAATGAAATAATACATTATATAGAAACATATACATCATCAATACAGAAACCAAGGTGTGTTCATTAACAGTGACCAACAACTGGTAGATTGACAATCAAAATACAAGTAACTCCAACAAACTAAAACCAATCGATATAAAATTCCAAGTAATAATTAATCCTCATACATCCGTAACAAAAGAAAAATTTGTATAATAAAATAAATAAAACATGAATGGTTACATACTCTGATAGAAGCAATCCAATCCCAATAATGATAAATAGGTGAATAATGCAATCCTAGAGGAAATGAGTCCCCCAAAATCATCATAGGTATAATCATAGTTATGATATGTTGTATGAATAAGGAATGAAATTAAAATCATCCTTTCACCACTTCAAAAACTATCAATTATTAAAATTAAAGGTCATGTAATCCCATTACACCTCTTATATTCCAAATATATCATATATTATAAAACCCAATATCTTTTTTAGTAAAATTATTGTATATTCAATAACTTTTTGTGAACCAATTACACAAAATATATATTATTCATTCATTTTTTCTAAATCCCGATTTCATACAAGAATCCATTACATAGTGTGTACTCTATTACATGTAGTGCATGTTTCTAGTGAGAAGAAACAACATTAGGTCAACATGTATAATTATAATAAATTATTGAATTTTACAATTTCTTGTGTCCTCCCTATTTCGTTTTGGAATTATCCAACCAATTAAAAAGGAAACCGAACACAATGGTTAAAAATGACATAATAGAATGAAAATAGGGTTATACAATTCAAAGAAACCTAATCCTTATTATAAACTAATCTGTGGAAATTATTTTCTTCGATAATATATATGAATCCAAATATTGAGATTCCATTCAAACTAGGGTTTGTAATCTATAAATATGGCACACTTCACTATTATCGTAATGAATAACCAAATATTTTTTATCCATCCGATAACAAAAGTTACATTCGTCCACAAATTCGATTCGTACACACATGTATGAATAAATTAAATACCATAAAATCACATAAAAAATGAAAATCATAATGAATTACTATATTCTACCTCAAGAAATGACTCACAAAACCACACATTTCAATCCAAACCAATTCCAATGAAATCCTAAAATGAAATAAATTAAACTACATCAATGAATCATCAACAATAAAGAATATATAAATGGAATAAACTATAATTAATTTGGAGATAGTTCTAAACAAACAAAAGTATGACAACTATCATGATTTCACTTCAACCAGGTACGAAAAGAGGATAAAGGTGCTTTATAATAGAAAAGAGACCAAAAAATGAGCCTCTTAATGTAATGTCCATTGATGAGTGGAATATTTCCTTGGGGGATATGGACTATGTTTTTGGATTGATTATGTGTTCTATTTTTATTAATGTTATTGAACCCCCAAATCACATAATATATTACTGTTCATGATTTACATTCATAATATTAATGAAACATAAATCAGATGACTTGAACATATTGAAGATAATTTTAATAATGTAAGAGAAAAAAGAATGTTTATATTTGAAGAGGAAAATATAGAAATGGTATTGCATTATGCAATATAGATATAAAATAGAATGGAATTATACCTAAATCCAGTCCTTCATTTACTCCTCGTTAATCTGGATTTGTTTACAAGAAGAATACAAGTTTAGATACTAACTATAATTCCATGGGATTTAAGTATGGAACCTAAAATTATTTCTAGATAAAAACAAAGAAAATAAATTGAATAATTTATAATATATTTAATCTAATACCAAAATAATATTTTACTTCTTATATGACATGGAGTAAAAATAATCCAAACAATAAACATTTCAAGGTGTTTTCTGCCCTTTTCTGATAATTAAAATGATTCATAAGTTATTTTTTTAAGGAAAAAATAATGATATAAATATTACATTTTATACCATAGATGGAATATATTATTATATACATAATATTAAACGTAAAATAATTTTTTAATGTGATGACACATTATCTCTTATAAATGAATAAAGAATCATGAATTCCATAATTGGAAAAGACGAGGACAATATTGTCTTATCTGAAACAAATGATTAATATTTATTATCTATATAAGAAACTATTGAAGAAGATTATTCTATTAAAAATGATGTATATTAAGAACCAAATTAAAAACGATAAATTTCATGACTAAGGTAACATATTTTTGTTGAGAATATATCTAGTGATGAAAATCAAGATGTACAAACCCAAACAGTAATCATAGTAACATGTTTATGTTTTTTTTTCAAAAGATATCTTAAAAAATATTAAATAGGATTTGGAACATAATTAATAGTTTCAAAATTTTAAGGACTATCTTCATTATATTCAAAATAATGAAATATGAGATCATTTTTCATATATAATAAAAATAATGTGACTGAATGAAAAATGGTACTTCAGAATAAATAAGATGCTAATGGATACGTGGTTATAACCAAATCAATATAACATGTATGTGATGATAAAAAATTTATGAGTTTGAAATTGATGATACCATTCCCAATTATCAATACATGATTTCATCATATTAATCATGGTTTTAATTGGTCAAGAAGCATTAAAAATATTTCTAATCTATATTAAAATATGTTTTCATAATGAAGAGAATAGTAATGAGGTCAATATAAAACATAATTTTTTTATATTCATATTTAATCTAGGTATATATGTATATAAAATTTTAATATATCAAGAATGAGTTCCAAGGTAATTTTACTTTTATTTTAATGAATATCATACATGCATAAAATTTCAAAGAATATCACTGTATATAATTTTTTTAATGATGATGATCAACAAAATATTAGTTTTTTTGGGATTTTGTATGATGATGAATTTTATTTTTGAAAATTAGTAAAACATATGTGAATATTTATCAATAAATTTTAATGAATGATTTTATATTCTTTTCTTGGTAGAATTACATTTCTCTTTGGTATTTCAATTAAACTTATTTATGATTACATCATTTTCTGAAAAAAACTATCACTAAGAAATCATGAGGAAGAATGATATGACATAATATTGAGGTATTATTTCATTAATTAATGTATTGAAAAAACTATGGATGATAAAGGCAAATACTTAAATGGGAATTTGTTTTGATGATTAATTTGATATGTCAAGTATTTCACAACCAATAGACAAGATATTGTATATGTCTTCAATCATTGAGAGTATATCCAGTCTAATCATAATTAATCAAATGTGATGGATATAAATAGGATATTGAGATAAATATACACTACAATAAAATAATGGCTTATTTATAATAAAAAAGTTTAGTTGAGTTTGAGAGGCATTAAATATGTTGATGTGTAGGTGTTGTTAATGATAGAATGTCCACATATTGTAAACTATTTTTATTTGAAGTAGATGTATTTTATAACATGAAAATTGAAAATATTTTTTAATTTGAGATAAATTCATTCTATCGGTGTTGAAATATCATATAAATCAACATAAATTGTTTATATAAGGACAAAAATAAATGATTTGTGTTTTAATATAGATTATATATTGGCCTTTGTGGGGAAAAAAGTTCTGTCAAACTATTCGAAAATATTTTTTAGTACTCATGATCCAAAGATATTGATATCTTGATTTATTTATTTAAAAATTTGATGTCATAAAATAATATAAAAATTATAAATTTATTTATAAGGAATACTTTTAATTCAATCCCCGAAAAAGTTGATAATAAAACAATTAAACAAGATGAAGTCACAGTTGGGTGTGTAACAATATACCATTCAATAAGGTATTTTCCTCTATTATGTATCATGTTTTATTATTGAGAAACTATTTATTCTTTTTGAAAAATATTATATACTTTCATGTGATTTGTTATATTTTTTCTTCATTGTTTTTCAATAATGTAATTTACATTATATGTTTTATATTCTTTTAAAAAATACATGAAAAATAATTGGTTTATGGTGAGATATTAGTATGTTCTGTAACAGTGGTTGATTTAAATACACTTATTTGTTACAAATATATGGCTCACATAGGCTTAGATATATTATATTCATAATTTTTTTAAGTGTTTCTGTGTTTGGCCCTTTCATCCAATTTTAATTTTTTAATTTTTCTACATACTGGAGAAGAACATGATAGTATTCCCATGAAATCCAAATTCAAAGAGAGCATAATGTAATTGGAGTATATGATAAAAGATACCGTGAAGTTTGATGATATCATCATGTGATTAAAAATTAATTCAATTCTAATGGATTATCTTATATGATGTTGTTATGATGATTTGGGACTATTGATTATTCCCTCAGTCAGATTTAGGAAGCTCTAGTTTCAAATAAGGAATGTGTGGAATTTCAATAAATAATCAAATGAAATATGACAATAGGAATTCTAATTATTATATGACATAAACATTTAACAATGATCTAATCCATGAGTCGTAAAATTATTTCTCTAAGATAAAATTGAGAATGATTTTTTGGAATATTCTATTTATAATATCACCTGACATTAAATGAAAAGAAAAAAACAAAAAAAATATATGATTTCTAAAAATAAAATATTTTAAAAAAAAGTGATATAATTTATTCAATGATTTCCAACATGACATCATTGATCATATATAATGATCAAATATTAATCATATTTTATGTATAAATAATGAATAATGTGATAACGACTAAAAATAGAATGATGGTAGACTTTAACACCATATAATTTGGACCCAAGTCACGGTTATAAACATCTATGATTACATTGAAAAATAATGAGAATTATATGTTGTTGTTTTTTATAAAATATTTTAATAAAGAGAAAGTCTTTAATAATTCATATAGTGTGTTATCAAAAAATGTCGCTAAAATAGTTGAATTTAATAGACATTTTGAATAATGTAAAAAATGAAGATTTTTAGTTGGAACATGTCATACTATGCCATCAGGATTCAGGGATATTTCCATAATATATATGGATATAATTTTCAAAAGAAATTTAGTGAATAAAAATAACATGTAATGAATAATAAAAAATTCATGGACATGATAATATGATTTCACATAGATGAAGACCATGTATAAGGACCAAATATAGTTGTGTAAAAAATTGGATAAATGTCAACATCCATGGAAAACTTATGGAGTCTTAAATATTTATTTTAAATTATTATTCAAGGCGTATTATTTTATTAATGTGTAATTATAACTTATCGATTCAATCAGCTAGATGTTTACATGATTATACCCTTTGTCTTGTTACATATGATAATATGAAGGAGACAATGTGAATTGTATAATATACATTATAGACTATTGATGTAGTCATCTATAAAGGAGGAGAACCATATTAACTGTAAGAACATGGTTCTTATTCTTGTGATATGGGTTATCTCATTTCTCTATTCCATAAGTGTTTTTGTGAAAATATGGAAAATGAGGGAAAATCATATATTTTGGAAGTACACGCCTTGTACTTTTTCCACACTCCTTGTACTTTTGGCAGTGTGGGATGAGTACACAGGGCGTGTGACCATGTTGGCGATGAAGGTTATAGGAACCGACTACATGCCGTGTAGTGGTCCTTCACATACCGTGTAGTCAGTCGGTAGGAAAATAGTAAGGCGGAGGCCAGATGTGTAGCAGAACATGCCATGTATTCAAGGAGGCACGCCGTGTAGTCTTGTCAGTAGGTGAATAGTTCCACGATGGCGGAAAGCCAAGAGAGGAGAAGTTTAAAAATGGGAAGTACACGACGTGTACTCGGAAGTACATGTGGTGTAATTTGTTTTTTTCGCATAAAATGGAAAGTATCCTCCCATGTTCTTAGGGAATGCTTAGAAAGGGAAGAGGGCTCGGGAGAGGAAGGTCAAAGCTTTGGAGATTCGCTGAGCATTCATCGGGAATCAGTTTTCGCCACAGACGATCTCGTTGGAACCACATGGGTAAGAGCTTCCTTCTCCTAGTGTGTCTCTTTCCAATTCTTTCTCTAAGAGAAGTTATTTACGTTTTAATGGGATTCCTTCTAACCCATATCTACGTCATCCTTGAGTGTTTCTGGAATCGATGTTCTTATATATCGTTCGTTGGTGGTTATGGTAGGTGTCTTGGTGTTTATTCTACAACTATCGTGTGTTTTGTGTGTTTTTGAGCTACAAACCCATATTTGGGGTGTCGTGTGGCTGAGGTCATGGCCATTTAAAATCCTATAATTTTATAGGTAACTAAATATGATATTAAAATGATGTTTGGGATCTTTACATGGATCCATGACCACCCCGGGGGTGCATTCCTCTACATAGCCATTTGGCCAGGGTACCCAATGGTATACCTTTAATGTAATGATTGTAGAATTTCATTGAGAGGAATTTCTTGATTACTGCTTGTTTACATGTTGGTCTGGGCCCGGTTACCTGTTCAGCCTGAGGGTAGTGTTGTGATTAGCTTGTGGGTACTGTACTATTTAGCCTGTGGGAAACTTCTTCTGTTCCTGTGGGCAGCTGATTCTGTGCCAGTGGGAGACACTTCTTACGCCTATGGGAAATATCCGTGTGCCTATGGGAAGATTCCTGTGGTTGGATTCTCTTTATCATAGTTTAAGAGTTTACGTGTCTGAGGACATCGACTATTTACTTATAATATTCACTATAATGATATTTTAAATAAAATTATTAAATGATATTAAAATGGAAATATAACTGGTTAAGTTAGTTACATTCAGTACTACTTACTTTATTTTATTTTATTACAGCACACTGTTGGTGCATAATTTCACACAGTTCGGCACGGGCCTTTGGTGAGATCCTACTAAGATATATTTCTCACACCATGTTTGTGTCAATATCTTCGGCCCAAACAGATTAGGTTTCAGCAGATGTAGATAAGGGAAAGTGTCCCTATACAGGTACTTGATTGTTGCTAGGGTGTAGGAGAGAATGTGACCAAGCATTGCCTCGCGATGCCGCTGGCTGTTCTATTTTTCTTTTCCGTACATGTACTTTAGTTGTATTATACTAATCCTGTAACATGTTCTGGCTGTTTTATAGAATAGTGGCATGTTGCATCTTCATATATATAGGACTACTAGTTTCCCCTTTTTGTTATCAGTTTTCCATTTCAGTTTTATATATTGTTGCAGCTTCCACTGTTATTGTATGTTTATTTTGTATTCCACAGTCCTACACTTTGACAAATGAGGTAATTGTTTCCCCACTATCAGACATGGGCCCTCGCTACTGGTCGGCAGCCTCTGGCGTTTGGGGAAATGCGCTTGACGTCACATGGTGAACAATGTTCTAGGCACCCGTTGAGGGGCACCCAGAACCAAGACATTACAAAGTGGTATCAGAGGAGTTATTTTTCGTTGACTCACTATTTGTACCCTTATTCATGGATATGATGTAATAGTAATTGGTAATAAGCTGTGCCTGAGCGTAGCTAACCCGTATACATGGAAAATCCAAATTACCTCATATTTCAATTTTACTGATTTTGCAATTTATAGTTTATTTGATATCACCATTGGGTGGAACACTTGTGATTGTGCTAGGTATATTTTATATATGGGTTCGATTTCGTTTCAACCCGATGAGATGAGGGTATGCCATGTCATGCATCATTTAGACACATGCTAGAAATCACATGCCATGCATAGTTCCATGCCATGTAGTTGCATTAGCAATTTAATGTTGTTGTGATAGTTGTTGTGCTAGAAAATCATGTTGTTGTTATATGTTCTTGATAAATACCTTCTATGTGATAGAGTATTTCTGTATAAATCTCCTGAAAAAATAGATGCCACACTTTGGTTTTTGGGGAGTATGGGCCCCCATTTACCGGAATTTGGCGGATCATTGATTGTTTATACTGTTATAACATAGATAATATGTCAAACTTTGATTCATGGGGAGTATGGGCCCTCACGGATCAGAATTTGCAGTTAAGGGTTATTTTGTGGTAATTTTTGGGTTCTAGAGGAGTTTCTGAGGCATACTATCTGGAAACCCATTATACATGCCATGTAGTACTTTAGACACGTCGTGTAGGTTCTTCTGTTTGGGGAGAAAATTAAACTTTTTGAGTACACGTCGTGTACCCTGAGTACACGTCATGTAGTCTCTTCCCATGACACAAACTGTGTGGGCAGTGACACGGGAAAGGGGAAATGTTTGGGGAAAACACGTCGTGTTCCATATTTACACACCGTGTACTGTTGACCCAGAGACCGGGCCATGTAATTAACAACATGGGCCAGTGTAGTTGTTTATTCAACATGCCATGTCATTGAAGTACATGCCGTGTAGTGTGACCTAGGGACCCGACCATGTAACTAACAACACGGGTCGGTGATATCCTCTCATGTACACGCCATGAGTATATTGAACACGCCGTGTAGGATGACCCGTGTATTCGGCTGTGTAACTAACAACACGGGTCGGTGATGCTCTTCTCGAACACGTCGTGTACCTGTGTGAACACGCTGTGTAGTCTTGTCCGAGGATAGACCATGTGGAGTTATCCGAGTGACTAGGAAACAGGGTGGTGTACACGCCATGTGAGGGTGTAACACGCCGTGTAGTGTCACGCCGAGTAGTCAGTCGTGACACAAGAGACACGAGCAGTTGTAAATAACACCATATACACCGTGTAGTTGATATACACGCCATGCAGTTTCGTTCAAACGGAAGCCTTGTCGCTTAGCTGTGTCGAAGGACCCGAGCAGGGGAAGGGAAGTCAAGTACATGCCATGTAGTCAGTATAAATGTCGTGTAGTCTTGTTTTTCAAAATTTAAATGCCTTATTCCTCCTGTTACCTTTTGTGTTTCTTAGTTTTCAGTCATTGTTAATCATGATCTAAGGTGTGCATTTGACCTTGTAGTGTCATGCCGCCGAGACGACCACACATTGTTTTCTTGGAGAGCGACAACAAGTATACTCCAGAAATGGTGGGCCATGGGCTACTAGTTGATCCTCCTGCAGATCCAGATGTGGCACCAACCGTTATACCGGACACAGGCGCAAAGGCGCAGTTCCTTGAAGGCTTTGTGCGGTTCATGCATACCTTCCAGGAAGCACCGCAGGCTGCCACATCTATGGCCGAGCTGACACGTATATTCCAGCAGCAGCTTCTGTCAACATTTTAAGGGGATGTCAGAACACAGGCTATGGAGTCTTGGCTGGTATTAATGAATAATATTTTTGAGCATCTTGAGATACCTCCAGTGTGAAGGGTAAATCTCGCGACGTATAAGCTACGTGATATCTCCAAGAGGTGGTGGTATGTTACTACCCAGTCTGAGCATCATAGGGACATGTCATGAGAAGATTTTCAGGAAGCCTTATATGAATTCTTCTTCCCAGAGATGCTGAGGGAATTAGAGCCCGAGAGTTCATGAATCTGTAGTAGTGTGCTATGTCAGTGATGGAATATTCTGCTCGTTTCACCGAGCTTTAGCACTATGCACCCGTGCTGGTGGGCGATGAGATGCTGAGAGCCAGACACTTTGAGGATGGTCTTTGTTATGACATCCGAGCACTGGTGAATGTTTTCATGTTTCCTACTGTACAAGCTATTGTGAACCAGGTGTTAATTATAGCGAGGAACCTGTGAGAATCTAGTGGTGTGGGCCAAGGCGGTTCATCACAAGTTACTGGTACTATTTCTTCTTGCAAGGGGAAGAGACAGATGAACTTTTCTCATGGCGGAATTACCAGTCAGAAGAATGCTTCAGGTGGACAGGTCATGTGCTACCAGTGTGGTAAGGAGGGGCACAAGAGGCCACAGTGTCCACGAGACCCCGTGGGGTGCCGAGATTACAATAGGATGGGTCATCTGGTATGCTTTTTTAGGGTGTTTCCACCTATGTCTAGTGAGAGGAGTTTTGTACAGACTCTGCGTGCGGGAGCAGGACCAGTGGATTCTTACCATTCATGGAACTGGAATACGTCAGGGCGTGTATGCAGAGATGGTGGTCGTGTCCATGGTAGCCAGACACGAGGATCTCAGAGGCAGCAGGGTGGGACAGCTCAGGGTAGTTAGGTTGTGTCACAGGGCCGTGGCACTGGGCAAACATATGCAGTGCAACAGACCCAACAAGAGTAGGATGCCAGACCTTTTATAGTCAGAGACACTCCTTTGGGGACAAGGACGGCTGGTGTGCATCAAGGTATAGAGTGCACCCTTGAGGTTGGTGGGTGTCATTTCCTTTGGTACCTCTATGTCTTTTATATGACAGCTTATGACGTCATTCTCTGGATAGAGAAGTTGGTTCCTTTTCGTGCCTTTGTAGACTGTTATCATCGCAGGGTGAGCTTCACATCACCAGAGGGCAGAGAGTTTCTATACAAGGGCGAATGTAATGTTCAGGAGAGTCGAGCCGGAACATAGAATCATGGGCGAGGTGGAGGCACAAACCAGATTGCGAGTTTATATCTGGATGACCAGGGGACTTGTTAGAAAGATTTCCCTCCAGTTGCTGATTGTTTCAGGGATGTCTTCTCGGACATCTTTTCAGGTCTTCCTCTGGAGCGTGAGGTGTATTTCTCTCTGGAGCTTGTGTCAGGAGCAGCACATGTGTCCACTCCTCTATATAGGATGGCTACGCATGAGTTTCAGGAGCTCAAGAAGAAGTTAGAGGAGTTACAGGCGTATGGTTTCATCTGACCCAGTACTTCTCCATGGGGTTCTCCATTCCTTTTTGCGAAGAAGGCAGATGGTACCCTAAGACTCTGTGTGGATTATCGGAAGCTGAACTAGTTGACAGTTATGAACTGATAAACATTGCCATGGATTGATGATCTATTTGATAAACTTCGTAGAGAGCTAGTGTGCTCGAATATTGACATGCAATCAGTATATTATCAGTTGCGTGTTAGACCATATGATATACCTCTCATAGCTTTCAGGAGTAGGAATGGTCTATAAGAGTATAGGGTTATGCCATTCGGACTCATGAATGCGCCAACTGTTTTCCTGTCTCTGATGAATCATGTGTTCAATATGTATCTTGATTCTTTTATGATAGTATTTTTGGAAGAAATCTTGGTGTACTCTCAAACTTGACACGATCATGCCACCCATCTTGAGATCGTATTGAGTACACTGGGAGAGCATCACCTATATGCTAAGCTCTCAAAGTTACACTTTTGGATGGACCATATTCACTTCCTGGGTCATATCATCTCAGAGGAAGGAGTTTCGGTAGACCGAGAGAAGGTGATAGTAGTAGTTTCCTTGGAGCAGCCCATGAACATAAATGAGATATATAGTTTCTTGGTGTTGGATGGTTACAATAGACGCTTCATACAGGACTTCTCTGGCTTAGCAGCACCGTTGATGGGTTTGATTATGATGGGTGTGATGTTCGTTTGGTTGGAAGCTTGTGAGACAGCCTTTCAGGACCTGAAGGGAAGGTTGACATCAGCACCAGTCCTGATACTCCCAGAGTAGGGGAAAATATATAATGTTTACTGTGATGCCTCAGGTATTGGGCTAGGAGCATTGTTGATGTAGGGAGATCGAGTTGTTGTGTACGAGTCTCAACAGTTAAGGCCACATGAGAGGAATTACCCGACTCATGATCTCGACTTGGTTGCAGTTGTGCATGTGTTGCACTGTTGGAGACATTATTTATTGGGAGTATGTTTTGTGGTCTTCACCAATCACAGAAGACTCAGGTATATCTTTACTCAGTGTAACTTGAATCTGAGACAGCGAAGGTGGGTTGAATACCTTCAGTCCTTCAACTTCAAGATTTCCTATAAACCTGGTAACGGTAATGCAATAGTTGATGCACTGAGAAGGAAGACTCAGATACACGCTGAGCAGGAGGCCATTGGTGAGTGGCAGCTCATGGATTTGTTCTCTGAGATGCATTTGGAGGTGCACGATAGTTAGGGGCAACCCTATATTTAATCATTGGCTGTAACTTCTACCCTCCTGGATATAGTGAGGATGAGACATCTATCTAATTCAGAAGGCCTAGTTCTACAGGAATCGGTGGCATGTGGGGACCCTCCTCCTGGGTAGATGATAGGCGATGATGAAGTTTTGTGTTTCCATGGATGAGTGTGGGTTCCAGGGGATATATGTGAGGAGATGATGCGAGAGTTTCATGCTCCATCTTGTGAAGTTCATCCCAGGGTTACCAAGATGTTCCGAGACTTGAGACGTCAGTACTGGTGGTCGGGTATGAAGTGTGATATAGATGGTTTTGTTATGAGGTGTTCCACCTGTCAGCAGGTGAAGGCAGAGCATCATAGACCAGCTGGACTTTTACATCAGTTACCCATTCCAGAGTGGAAATGGGATTATGTCACGATGGACTTCGTCACTGGTTTTCCGAGGTCACCTCGAGGTAATGATGCCATGTGGGTTGTTGTGGAAAGACTCCTGAAGGTAGCTCATTTTTTGCTGATCCAGGAGAGCTCTGGTGTTGATGATCTCAGATGGGTGTATATCCAAGAGATCATAAGTCTTCATGGGGTTCCTCGATCTATAGTTCCAGATAGGGACGCCTGTTTTATGTCTCATTTCTGGAAGAGTTTTCAGAGGGTACTGGGTACATAGGTGCTTCTGAGCACAACTTACCACCCTCAGACCGGTGGCCAGTCAGAGCGTACGATACAGATGCTTGAGGGCATGCTGCGTACATGCGTCTTAGACATTGGGCGCTATTGGGAGAAGCTTATACCCCTAGTCGAGTTTTCCTATAATAACAGTTTCCATGAAACTATTGAGATGGAACCATACAAGGTTTCTATGGTAGGCCATGCCGATCACCTTTGTGCTGGTTAGAGGCAGGTGAGACTGCTTTACTGGGACCACGTCTCATGCAGGAGACATCTCAGTAGGACAAGTTGATTCAAAAGTGGATGGCTACCATGTAGTCTCGTCAGAAGGCTTATGCTGATCACCGTAGACGACCTTTGGTGTTCGTGGTCGGGGATCATGTTTTCCTATGTGTTTCACCGAGGTTGGTACACAAACAGATCAGGAGACATGGTAAACATTCACCGAGATATGTTGGTCTATTTGAGATTCTGGAGAGAGTCGGGCCGGTTTTCTGTCGGTTGTAGTTACCACAGAGGTATCGGGACTTGCATGATGACTTCCATGTATATTAGTTGCGCCGTTATCATTCAGACCCATCACACGTCTTTCATCCTGAGGAGGTTGAGCTTTAGGTATATGCGTCCTTCGAGGAGCATCTGATTCGTATTGTTGATAGGAGCACGAAGGTTCTCCGAGGCTGATCAGTTCCTCTCGTACATGTGCTATTGCAGCATGGCCTAGTGCAGGACGAAACTTGGGAGTGGGAAACCGATGTACATGCTCAGTGGTCGGAGTTATACACAGCTATATCTTCACCACACTTGGAATGGAAATTCGAGTACAAATTTCTTTAAGGGGAGAAGTTTGTAAGAACCCAATTATTATTCTTAAGGTATGAGTTTTCTATTTTCACTTTTCCTTATGTTTTTTTGGGGAAATATGGAAAATGGGGAAAAATCCTAAATTTTGGATGTACACGCCATGTACGTTTTCCACATGCCATGTACAATTGGCAGTGTGGGATGAGTACACAGTGCATGTGGCCTTATCGATGATGAAGGGTGTAAAAACCGACTACACGCCGTGTAGTCATCCTTTACACACCGTGTAGTCAGTCGGTTGGCGAATAGTAAGGCGGTGGCCAGATATGCAGCAGAACACGCCATGTACTGATGGAGTCACATCGTGTAGTCATGTCAGCAGGTGAATAGTTCCACGCTGGGGGAAAGCCGCTAGAGGAATAGTTTAAAATTGTTAATTACATGTTCTGTACTCGGAATTACATGCCCTGTACATTCGCATAAAATGGGCAGTAGCCTCCCCTGATCACATGGAAGGCATAGAATGGGAAGAGGTCTCAGGAGAGGAAGGCTGGAGCTTTGGAGATCCACCGAGCATTCATCGGGAATCTGTTTCCGCCTCAGACAATCTCGTTGGAACCGCGCGGGTAAGAGCTTCTTTCTCCTCGTGTGACTTTTGAAAATTCATCCTCAATGGGAAGTTATTTACATTTGAATGGGTTACCTTCTAACCAAGATCTATGTATTCTTTGAGCGTTTCTAGAATTGACGTTTGTGTATATCGTTCCTTGGTGGTTAAGGTTGGTGGCTTGGTTTTTATTCTCCAACTTTCGTGCATTTTGTCTATTTTTGAGTTACAAACCCATATTTGGTGTGTCATGTGGCTGAGGCCGTGGCCATTTTAAATACCTAGAATTGTATAGGTAATTAAATGTGATATTAAAATGCTATTTGGGATCATTTCTTGGATCCAGGACCACCCTGAGGTTGCGTTCCTCTGTTTAGCAGTTTGGCCAGGATACCTGAGGGTATACCATTAATGTAATGATTGAACAATTTCCTTGAGAGGAATTGCTTGATTACATATTTTTTACATGTTGGGATTGGTCCTCTTACCTATTTATCCTGAGGGTAGTGTGGTGATTAGACTATGGGCACTGTACTATTTAGCATGTGGGTAACTTTGTCTGTGCTTGTGGGCAGCTGATTCTGTGCCTATGGGCGACACTTCTTATGCTTGTGGGAAATATCTGTGTGCCTATGGGAAGATTCATGTGGTTGGATTCTTTATACCTTATTGTAGTAGTTTACATGTCCGAGGACATCAGCTATTTAGATAAAATATTCAATGTGGTGATATTTTAAATTAAATGATTAAATGATATTAAAATGGAAATATAACTTGTTAAGTTAGTTACTTTCAGTAATAATTACTTTATTGCATTTTATTAATTCACATTGTTGTTTCATAATTTCACACAGTTGGGCACAGGCCTTTGGTGCGTGCCTAATGAGACATATTTCTCACACCCTGTTTGGGTCACACTTTTCGTCCTAAATAGATTACATTTCAGCAGTTGTAGATAAGGGCAAGGGTCCCGATACTGGTAATTGATTTCTACTGGGGTGTAGGAGAGCATGGGACAGAGCATTGGATCGTGATGCCGCTGGCTATTCTGGTATGCTTTTCCATACCTGTACTTCAGTTATATTTTACTAATCGTGTAACATGTTCTGGCTATTTTAAAGAATAGTGGCATGCTGCATCTTTATATATATTGGACTGCTGGTTTCCCCTTTTTGTTATTAGATATCCATTTCAGTTATATATATTTTTGCTACTTCCACTGTTGTTGTATGTTTTTTCTGCATTCCACTATGCTACACATTGACGAACGAGGTTATAGTTTCCCCACTATCAGACCTGGGCCCTCGCTGCTAGTCAGTAGCCTCTGGCGTTTGGGGAAATCCGCTTGAGGTCACATGGCAAACTGGGTTCAGGTCACCCATTGAGTGGCACCCGGAACCGGGACGTTATATTAACACACATGGTGTTCAATTTCCTTTTTTTAATTAGTGTGAATCTTATAGATTATTGTTGTCCATAAATAAAATATTGGGATGGGAAATTAAATTAATATAACCATTGATTAACGCCCATTATTATAATATATTAATCTTAATGTGATCCTATATTATGGCTGTATAAAAATTGAAATTAAATATACCTAATGAATATATATATATAGTGCATCCCACAAGATTTATTCTAAGGAACATAACTAATACACATAAAATTCACAAGTTCTTTAAATTTTTTAACATTTAAAAATATAATAATTGGTCCAAATATTAAAATGGATCAAAAAATTATGGAAACAATTATATCATATATCAGGGTGACAAGAGATAGATTTATAATTGGAAACATATTTACATCATTTTCTTGGAGCTAATTTAACTCATCTAATAGTTTTTAATAATCAATCAATGAATACTCACCTCATCTGATGTTGTGATAATGAAAACACATGGAATAAATTATTATTTATTTTTATCCAAACTCCATTATTCTGAATTTTTATTGAATACTAGAAACTAGGATATACACTATCTCAACAATATATATCCATGAACATCGATCATCTAATGATCCAAATAAAAATTCCAATTTCATGTGTCTACTATGATACTGAAGGGAGAATAATATTTGTATAAGGAATACATGTAGTCTCAAGAATGTTTACTATGTGGAACCGTTATTCATCATATGGTTTCTATTTATCATCAAAATATGTATATAGTTATTAAAAGGACTTAGTAATATTGATTCAATGAATCAAATTATTAAATGATATTCAATCTGGATAGGGTTTATGAATAACTATAAATAGGCTGTCATTAACCAATACTACAAATATGGCTTCTAATATTGAAAAAAACTACCTTTAACAATGCTAAAAAAGTGTTGTTAATCTCGGGGAAGATAGGGGGTCCCCTTTATCAGCGCTAGCCTAGAGCTGATAAAGGTAGTAATTATCAGGACTATATTCAGCATTGATAAATGGATAATATATCAGCACTGAAAATAGAGCTGATAAATACTATATTTATCAGTGCTAAGCAAGCACTAATATATTATCCTTTTACCATCACTTAATTAGCGCAGAAAATGCCAAATTGCCTGTGCAATCCCAGAACCGGCACAACATATGCACATATATGACAACACCTGCACACATATGACAACACCTGCACACATTAGAAACAACACCCACACAAAAAGAATAGAAGAAGAAAAAATTTATATAAATATACTTGAAATCATGAATACAAAACAACACATTTCTATATACATTTCAAACAACATTTAACTTGGTTAAAATTTAATTATCCAACATAGAGTTAAAAAACATTGATGTTTCATCCATTTTTCATCAATGATCCTCTCTAAAAAATCATCGTCTATGGTGTTAGTTTCCAAACAAAGCATTCCAGCTCAGGAAAAAGATTTCACCTATATAAGAAAACACATATTATGTTAGTAATACAATAATTAAATAAATTAAACATTAATATAAAAGATTACATTAATAAAATGTCAATTGTTACTTGTTATAACCTTTACATATCCATATTTCCTTAGATAACACCACCTACCTCCCCTGTACGGCACCCCCCTCCATCCCCTTGCAGCCCTCCCTTTCCCTGGACAGCCCACATCCCACCTCTTGGATAGCCCCCTCCTCTCCCGGACACCCCCTCCACTACTGGATCCCTCATTCCTGGACAACCACTATCATCCCCTCCACGAGATAGCCCCTGAGATAGCACCTCACTACCCCTGGAACCCCCCTTCCCCTCCCCTTACAGCCCCCTGACATGTCCATATTTCCTTGTATAGTGCCCCTCCCTCCCCTAGACGGCACTCCCTCCATCACCTTACAGCCCTCCCTTCCCCTGGACAGCCCCATTCCCACCTCTTGGATAACCACCTCCTCTCCTGGGCAGCCCCCCCTCCCCTACTGGACACCCCATCCTTCTTGGACTATCCCCTCCCTCCCCTCCCCAAGACAACCACCAAGACAACCCCCCCCCCTCCCCTTGTAGCCCCCTTCTCTCCCACATCTCCACCTTCAACCCCTACCTCCTCCTATAAAATCCCCACCCTCCCCTTGCAGCCCCTACCTTTCCCTGGACAGCCCCCTCCCCCCTCGATAGGCCCCTCCCCTACTGGATTGCCCCTCCTCCCCTCCTGGACAGCCCCACCCACCCTCCCACCTAGACACCCCCTCCCTCCTAGTTATTTAGTGTATACCCATTAATAGCCTTCTTTATCCATCTATATTTTCATCATCTATTTGGTAATGAAATAAATATTAATCATACACCATCCTTCAATAATATGAAGTTTAAAATCATAAAAATATTGAAGAGATACAATTCAAAAAATGAAGGAAAACAGCAAACAAAAAATTTATTGGAGGAATAAGAACGAAATTTCACATAAATCAAATATCAGAAAGGTAAATGGTGCATATTTTGGGTATTTATGACATTAAATAACATATATTGGTCTCAAATTGATCTGGAATATAATTCATGGGCCTTTACATGGGCTTGGAATTGGTTTGGTTTGTTGGAACATATGATGCCTCACTATGGACCCATTCATGCTACTCTATAAGTTGTTTACCCATTGTATATTATCAGTATTGAATGGAATTGAAAAGATCATAGTCTAGAAACCCCCTCCCATCTAGACACACCCCCTCCCTCCCCTCCTGAACACCCTCACACCAGGACACCCCCTCCCTCTTGGACAAATCCCCTCCTAGACACCCCCACCCACTCATGAACACCCCCTCCCTCCGGCACACCCCCTGCCCACATATATAGAAAAATAAAATTAGAAAAATCAAAATTCAAGATATTAGTTCACATCAGGCTTTTCTGAAGCTCGTGATTGGACTGAATGACTATGCATCAGTCGACTTCCTCGCTATCGACTAGTGTAGTCCAATGAGTTATGCATTACTTGAATGACAAATCATTTCTAAAACCATTCTTTTTAACCTAAGGATAGAAAACATTATTAAGGGTGATCATATATTCTCAATAAATGTAGACAAAGAAGATATCAATGATCATATATGGATAACATTAGTAGGAATTCACCATCATCCAATTTTTGTACAATCATTCATTAGGCATGTTTCCCATTTGGTTCTAATCACATCTTTATCATATTCAGAATATGATTTTTTGAAAAGGTCATGGTAGTACTGAAAAAATATAAATACACAAAGGATTAATAAATATTTTTAATGAACCCATTTTTATTTTGTAAAATACATCGTTAGGGATTATAGTTTGTTGATGAAATAAGATCTCTTTCATAAATTTACAAACATAATAACCACAACCTTTTCCATTTGTTTTGGACTTTGTAGAAACATATACTACAATAAGTAATTTTTTTGGTATGTGTTTTGATAGTGTAATGTTAGTATATATACCGGGATAATTTTCTAGTTGTAGATCTTTTAGACATTCTTATCCTTATGTATGGGATACATTCCTTGAATTAGACGATATTGATGAACCACCTTATCATAACATAATTCTCATTAAAATATAACGTAAATTGGATAACTAGATGATTAGTTTTAAAATGTTCGGTCTAGTGTATTACAAATTAACAAACACCATCATTCATGGTCGGTTTTTTGGATATCCATGCATTGAATCTAGAAAATAAATCATTGGAGTATCCAAATTGATAGCAATCAGCATCCAATGTTGCCAAAAAATAAGAAAAGGAATAAGTAAAGAATGAAATTAAAATGTAGTTGATATGATTAAATTTTAGAGTTTTACCTCTACATCGTTGGTATTAGAAAGATTCTGTCATCCATAATTTTTTTTTCAAATTTATTGAACAAGGATGCCATTATTTTATCCTCTTTATCAGAATCTATTTCATCTTTGGAAGAGGTGGTGTGAAGACTAACGAGCCCAAATTTTTGTTCATGGGGAATTCCCTTCAATTGTTTTTCGTATATATGCCTACGAAAAATTTAAAATGTACTTAGTAATAAATATCAGAGTATATCAGCTTTTTTAAAATCAAATCATGAAAACATACCTCATGTATACATTTATAACTGAGGCACATATCCATTCATACATGAGGATTTCATTTACATTTTCAGCACTAATGAAATCTGATGTTTCCTCTCCATAGATATTTTATTCAAAATCAACTATGTGATAATTTTATTCTATCAACATTGTAACCACATGATCCTAAAATGATATTAACTGTGGATATAGAACAGGTGGTATGAAGGTGCTCTCAGTAGACCGTTTCAATCTGTTGGTTGATGCTTGAGATCTTTTTGAGCTGATATTTCATTTCAACCCATTTTCATAGTCATTCTATAATAACATTCATCGGTACAGACCTTTTTTCATTAAACGTTAAAGGTCCAGCTTGAAAAATAAATTGAAAATGGATAATTTTATGTCGGCATGTTTTTTTACAAGAATTGTCGGCCATGCTATGAATGTTCCAACAACATGTTCATACATATGAATGTTATCATTGTCATTTGGAACAGGTAGCACGACACTCAACTCATTAACTATATTAATTGAAAATATGATTTGATCTGTTATAAGTTGTCTATTGTGTAGGTGGTTGCGCTCAAATTTACCCAACCGGTAAAAGCGGTCGTTGAAGTACAAGTAGGGATCGAATCCACAGGGACCGAAGAAGAAACCTTGAGACATTGATTAGATGCAGGATTGGCTATGCAGTGTCCAACATTGGATTGAATTGATTTGAAGAAATATTTATTTAATTTAAATAACAAAACAAATAAAATTACTTGAATTAAAACAACTAATTAAGGTGAGTCGATCCTAGGTTGTCTCTTGGGTTTTATTAGATGTATTTGTTTTTCATTTGATTTTCTGTTCATCGGTTCAAGAGATATCCATTAAATGAAATAATTCCTCAATATCATTATCTGATTTAATCCATACACAATTTCAAGGCTAATCACCAATTCACTTAGAGGATCAATTAAAAGAGCACTGCAAGGAATTGGATCGTACTAGCACTCAAAATGCGTCGTCGTTAAATTCGGTGAAGACAAAGAAGAAGATATATCAAAGAAAGGAAATCTTAAAATAAATAACAAATTTATGAATTTAAGAACATCAAATAACATTCAATCCAACTTATGCAACTCCCTAGGATCAACCCATAAAAGGATATCCCCCCATTGATGTTATTCTATCAATGGAAGTGGGTAATTGACTTAATGAAGCGGGATTGAAGAAGAATGAAAAAAACATGGATTCAAATAAAAATGTTAGATCATAATTTCATTCACCACCATCTCCTTATATAGGCATATTAGGAGCCTTAGGTCCACCCCCAACATTAAATTCACCCCTCAACAATTAAGAGAGTCAAAAGGAGGGTGAAGAATCAAAAGGAAATTGACGTTTCGAAGTTGACCCAGAAAACTGTCCAGATTCGTCCTCCATTTTGATGTGTGATTTTGTCACTTCATATGGCCGAATCCGAAGGTGACATACATATAAGTTATCTTATTCCATGTGTCTTCTAGAATCTATCAAAATATCACGAAATTTGGCTCCGCCGTTTGGATGTTATGGTCGAAATGGTGGGACGTATTTCTGTGCATTAATGACGAATCCACCATTTAAATATTAACTTCATATCACTTTATCATCATGAAAACATCAGAATTAACTCCGACCACAGTTGAATAAAATGATCCTCATATTTGTATCTTTATACTGTATAAATTAGATCTTCATTGGGCTTGGTTTCTGGGCCCCACATTTGTTTGATGGGCATTAGGCCCATTATGCCTTTTCTAGCAAGTTTCTGCCTTCAGGCGCAAACGTCTCCATCTTCCTTTGGGATTCATCCATCGGAACTAAAAGCTAAAATGTTCCAAACAAAGTGATCAATAATATCCCAAAATTTCAAATTAAAATGATTAATATTGTAATTTCCACAATCAAATTATTGAGTGAGCCCAAATTGACATTTTAAGCATGAATTGCACAATGATGGGAAATGAAGTTCAATTTCTGAATTGGACTAAAATTGATGTTTATGAACTTTTAAACACATTAATATTAAGATGTTAACAATGAATATTATCCACTTTCAGTGACTAATCACACCCCCCAACATGAGTTTTTCTAGTCCTGATCAAAATAAATTACAAATATGAAATCCAAATCCCCTTTTCCAAAAACATTTAAATACACATTGCTCACTCAAAAGAACTCATATCAAAAAAAATTATGGAAACCCATCAAAATCATTTAAAACAAGCTAGGTCCATAAGAATATACCAATCCCAAGCCCATTCCTTTGTTCAAATTCATCGCCACATTTCATCCAATTCCAATTAAGCATGATAAAGTGTTGTGCATCATAAATGATATGGGGCCCATTTTATTGTTCAAGGGTAAAAAAATGGAAGCGCTAGGTGGGAATCACATTAAACCTTAAGATGAGTATCCATTTTTTTTATTTTTTTTTTGAATTTTTGTTTTGATTTTTTTAACCACAATAGATATGAAAAGACTAACTCTGTACAAGACAACTATGGAGTCACGATCCCCAAGTGCCGGACGCCACGCATTTGGACAAAACATTGCTCTATGAGGTCATTATTATTTTTTCATTTTTTTTTGTTTTTTTGTTTTTTTGTTTTCTTTTGGATACTCAAATTAAACTAAAAGTGACCCCAGAACCCTATGATATAATGAAAGGGACCCAAGAACTCAAATTTACACCCACGATCTAGTAGACGTGCATTGTGACATTTTTATTAAGAGGATGAAAATGTAAACATTGAAAAATCACATCGAACAACCGCACTTTCCAAAAACTATTCTCATGTACTTAAACTTGCATTAAAATCAGAATCAAGGAATGAAAAATTTATTTAATATCCAATTTTAGAGTTTGCAATGTGTGTTTATCATGTTTAAGGTTAATGGAATTTTTCTGTTCATGCATGTTTTTATTCAAAAAAATAATTTTTTATCCCCCCCAACTTAGAATAACATTGTCCCCAGTGTTTAAAGAAAAGAAAAGTTAGAAGGGGGTAGGATAGGAGTTCAAAGATGAAATTGAGAATGATAAACATGGAACAAATTCACCTGGTTATTAAAGTTGAGGTTCATGATGCTCTAAATTACTCCTTTGATCTCTTTGGGGATGTAGGCACCTCCTTGATTGAACATGTATCACCCAAAATAGTTCCTGAACCATAAAAATAAGGACAAAGAAGACAAAACAAACAACACAATGATTTATTTAATTCCAAGTACCATCATTTTCATGTTTTTTTAAATCAAACTAATGATACATTTTCTTTTATAAATTTCTGGGTAAGGTATTACTCAGGGATCACAACGCGTGACACGGATGAATACGGTGCTCCCCTTTCATATCCATCCATACTCATAAAAGAAGAACAGGTCAAGAGTCTAATTTTTATTAACCTACAAAAACATAAATAAAATAAAATGATGATACATTGTCTTCTCTAAATTTCTAGGTAAGGTATTACTCAGGGATCACACCGCGTGACACGGATGAATACGATGCTCCCTTTTCATACCCATCCTTACTCATAAAAGAATAACAGGTCAACAGTCTATGGTAATTTATTATATGAAAAAGAAAATGATTCAAAATGATTAGAAAACATGAAAACCATGGGTTGCCTCCCATGCAGCACTTTTGTTTAACATCATTGGCTCGACTTGTACCCCCCAACTTATCCAATTCCAACTTTTAAAATTTTAATTTACCAATCTTTCTCCACTTCAACAAGATTTAGATTGATTGTTTTTTTGAAATTTGATTCGAATGAAATCCTATTTTCTACAGTGATTGGTAAAATCCAAGGAATGTCTAAAATGGTTGATCGTGTTTTATCTGGATTATTTCCTATGATTTCAAGGTTCATTCATACATGGTGAGATTCTTGATGAAAATTGATGATAATTGAATAGTATTGGTTATCATAAATAGAGGGATTATTGAGTAGGTAAGGAAGTATTAAAACATCGAGTTCAGTTTGATTGAATTTTCCTAAAGAAGAATGATAATTTGAATCAAAAATTGTTTCTTCTTTAAAAACATTTGAAAGAATTGGTTCAATTTGAAAAGATGATTCATCCAAAAAAAATTCCATTTGAATTTCATGAGTGGGAATAGACACAATATTCATTATATCTCCCAATGGTTCAATGATCAGTGATTCAAAAAAATTGTTATTGGAGCAATATTCTTAACACTCAATCGATGAAGACAAATTTTCCCCTTGTGAATCCAAAAAATTAATTTCATCCTGAGTTAAATAATCTTCCACATTTCTTTGATCTTGATCAGTTATCCCATATCCAATGGTTAGTTCTTTTTTCAATTCATGGGTGGTTTTTGGGATAAAATATTCATCTATCAATGATGAGGAAAGAACATCTTGAGTGGGAACGGGTTCCTCAAAAGTCTTTAAGCTTTGTAATTCTAATCTGAAAGATGAAACTTCTGAATTCATTTTATCCATTTTTTCAAACAATTGTTCAATAATTTTGTCATGATTAGGGTTGATATATGTTTTTACATCATGGAATTCCTCATTATTTATCTTTTCAATCATTCTTGATAGGTATGGAAATTGATCTTGTAAACATTCAGCATTCCATTGATTGTACATCTCATCTGGTATGGTGTATTCAATTAAGGATTGTTCAATGAAATTACCTATGTGAGGTGATTCAAAATATTGATTTTCTAGTTGATTATAGCCTTGGTATATTAATGGGTATTGTTGAAGATAATCCATTGGAGTTGATTGAACGTTGTTTTTGGGATTCATTGGACACACAGAAACAGAAAGGGGAAAAGAGAAGAGAAATTAGGGTGAGAATAGAGAATTTGCGGTGGGAAAAGAATAATAGGGGTATGAAAAGAAGGTTTTTGGTCTAAGGAACTTACATGGTCCCCGGAAACAGCGCCAAAATTTGGATGCGCCCAAATTTACCCTACTGGTAAAAGCGGTCGTTGATGTACAAGTAGGGATCGAATCCACATGGACCGAAGAAGAAACCTTGAGACACTTTGACTAGATGCGGGATTGGCTATGCAGTGGCCAACATTGGATTGAATTGATTTGAAGAAATATTGATTTAATTTAAATAACAAAACAAATAAAATTACTTGAATTAAAACAAATAATTAGGGTGATCCGATCCTAGGTTGTCTCTTGGGCTTTATTGGATGTATTTGTTTTTCATTTGATTTTCTGTTCATCGGTTCAAGAGGTATCCATTAAATTAAATAATTCCTCAATATCATTCTCTGATTTAATCCATATAAAATGTCAAGGCTAATCACCAATTCAATTAGAGGATAAATTAAATGAGCACTGCAAGGAATTGGTTCGTACTAGCACTCAAAATGTGTCGTCGTTAAATTCGGTGAAGACAAAGAAGAAGATAAATCAAAGAAAGGAACTCTTAAAATAAAGAACAAATTTAGGAATTTAAGAACATAAAATAACATTCAATACAACTTATGAAACTCCCTAGTATCAACCCATAAATGGTTAGCCCTCCATTGATGTTATTCTATCAATGAAATCCGGTAATTGACTTAATGATGCGGGATTGAAGAAGAAAGAAAAAAAGCATGGATTTAATGAAAAATGTTAGATCATAATTTCATTCACCACCATCTCCTTATATAGGAATATTAGGAGCCTTAGGTCCACCCCCAACATTAAATTCACCCCCCAACAATTAAGAGAGTCAAAAGGAGGGTGAAGAATCAAAAGGAAATTGACGTTTCGAAGTTGACCCAGAAAACTGTCCAGATTCGTCCTCCATTTTTACGTGTGAGTTTGACACATCATCTGTCAGAATCCTAAGGTGTCATAAATATAAATTCTCTTCGTCCATGTGTCTTATAGATTCTCTCAAAATATCAGGAAAATTGGCTCTGTCGTTTAGAAGTTATGGTCCAAACGGTGGGACATATTTCTGTGAACTAATGACGAGTCCACCATTTAAATCTTAACTTCATATCCCTTTATCATCATGAAAACATCCGAATTAGCTCTGTAAACAGTTGAATAAAATGATCCTTATATGTTTATCTTTCTACTGTATAAATTAGAGCTTCATTGGGCTTGGTTTCTGGGCCCCACATTTTTTTGATGGGCCTTATGCCCATTATGCTTTTTCTAGAATGTTTCTGCATTCAGGCGCAAAATTCTCCACCTTCCTTTGGGATTCATCCATTGTACCTAAAAGATAAAATGTTCCTAACAAAGTGATCAATCATATACCAAAATTTCAAATTAAAATGATGAATATTGTAATTTATACAAGAAACTTATTGAGTGGGACCAAATTGACATTTTAAGCATGAATTGCACGATGATGGGAAATGAAGTTCAATTTCTGAATTGGACTAAAATTGTTGTTTATGAACTTTTAAACACATTAATTTTAATATCTTAACAATGAATATTAGCCAATTTCAGTGACTAATCAGTAGCATTTCATTCTTCGTATTGAACACCATAGCCCTCGCTAAAAGGCAATATGTGTGAGTTGATAGATATAAATCATAGTCATTTTCACCCTATAGAAAGTTAGTACATGAATGTTATCAATGTATTTGTGAATAAAATTTTATAGAAACAATTACTAAAACATTGATTACCTCAGCTAAGTAAGGTTTTTTAGGGGAATGGCTCACCTAAAAGCTAGTGGGGGGTGGGGCGGGATCGTCATGCACGAGTTGTTGTTGAGTTATTCCTTCTCTTTGCCTCTCCCCCATCAATGTTTCTATCATTTATCTCTAGAATTTTAATTATTCTTAAAAAATATCTATTTTTTCATATTTAATAATTTTTAATTTTGATCATCTGCTTGTTTTTGTTTTTGAAAATATGTTCGGGGTGTGACCCCAAAACCCGCACCTCTGAAGTGGACATACTGTTTTAGCTGCTTCAATGCTACTGAAAGTATGTGTGCATCAAGTGCGGTTGTTGTTGATTCTTGTGACTATGTCTGATATAAAATATAGAAAAATAAGTATTCATTGTAATGTAATATCGATTTAAATAAAATCTTATTTATATTATGTAATACATAAAATCTTTTCCCACACTTTTTGTGTGTTTTCATCAATCAGTATCCCCTCTTTATTTTCACGAGCCTCCTTCTGTATCACATGGCATGAGATGGATATGGATTTAAATTTATATTCAATAATATGCATTTAAATGGAGAAACATGGTTATTGTGTTGTATTATGTCACATAATAGTTGTACGGTAGATTTAGAAGGAGTACCAATTTTTTCTCAAGTGAAGCGTATCCCATCCTTGCTTTATGGGAAGGGTACGCTAGTTCTGTTGCACATTTTTTATTTTCAACACTCACTTTCTATTTTATAAATAAAAAACTGTCAATCAAAGTGTTGAATATAAGAAACATCAATCAATGTACTACACCACAAAATGTACCTGAAAAGTCAACCCCCCATGACGGTTTCTAAATCCATCCCATGCTCCTTAGGATATCAAGTGTGCATACAGAAGAGCTGGGTGGGACTTGATTTTTTGTTCAGCATCATTAAGATTATATTTACTTAAAATTGTGCAGAAACATCTATTCATGTTTCCTGCAACTCTTAAAACATATTCCTTGTGTGAGGCATCTACTATAAATGCACATTGAAAAGGATGATGAAGAGTAAGTAAATGTTTTGATTTTTTATTTTAATAAATTAAAAAAATTATATCATAATGTCACCGTAATCTCTTCCCACATTAGTGTCTTCATCCTGGTGACAACATGATGCCATGACTATACATCAATCAGCATGCATTTCCAAGTGACGATTCCATTATAGCTACAAAATTTAGTGTCCAAATATTTTACATTCTCAAACAATTGATCAACTGTTAGTGGAGACAGTTTTGTATATTCTTCTGAACCTATGTCGAATGATGTCGTCCAAGATCGGTACTTATGTCATTGGGGTATAAATCTGTGATGTCCCAGAAACATGATTTTTTAGGAATGTTTCAACATAATTGACTATGTACCTTTTTTAAAAATGGGACACCCTTGAGTTCCTTTAATGTTATATCCTGAAAAATTTCTATAAGTAGGTATGTAATTTATCATCTCGTACAACATGGCTTTCAATGTGAAATTTTCATTTCTGTTAGCATCATACGACGTAACACCTAAATCCCAATATATATTCAAGTACTAGATCAATGGGAAAAAATAAACAACAATATCATTACCCGTTTGTTTCGATCCTGATATAAGCATAGATAACATGATGTATTTTCTTTTCATGCATAACCAGGGTGGTAAGTTATAATTTACCAACATAACTGGCGATGTACTGGGACTACTGCTTTGAAAACCAAAAGGATTCACCCCATCTATACATAACACTAGTTGAAGGTTTCTCAGCTCGTTTCTGAAATCAGGATACTCATGATCAATTCTCTACCACTATAGATAGTCTTCCAGGTGACGTAGTTTACCATCTTCAATTTTTGTATCTTCATGCCATGTTAATTGTCCTGAAATCTCCACACTTCAATATTGGTGCGTAAACCTTGGAATGATTGGAATGTACCATAAAACATTCATAGGACTAGAATCATCTTTATTATATCGAGAAGAACCACACATTCGTCATTGTTTAAGTTATTTGTGGTCCTTACAAAACATTATACAGTCATTCGGGTAGGCATGTATTCTTTCAGAGATCATACCCATCGATCGTATCATTCGTTTGGCATCATATGTTTGGCTTGGGAGTTCATTATCTTCTAGGAGCATGTTATTCAGGAGAGAAAATAGTTCCATAAAACTGGCATTACTGCACTTGATTCCTATGTTCAAATTATACAGTTTCAGTATGGCTGACAATGCTGTATACATAGTGCGACCAGCATACAATGGTGTTTTTGCACACCTCTTTATCTTTTCAAAAAATTGAGGGAAATCACGAAGTTCATTATAAAATGTCCTTGTCATTTCCTCAATACGATCTTCATCAACATTCACATCTATAATCACACCCTCCAAAGGATAATCTTCATTGTTCACACATGTAATCATATCAAATGATCCATAAAACACCATGTTATATGATTCACTACCTACATTATTTTTTCCCCATGTTTCATCCAACATGTATACCATCAATCTATTCTGTGACAGATCAGGTGTTATTCAAACACTTTTGGACAAATTTGTCTTGAATAACAACAGCTTAAACACAGACAAAGGATTTGAGAATGATCACATGCATGATCTTCTACAAACATGATAAACTCTTTCACGCCTTCTACATACTTTTTTGTCAAACAATTGGCATTCATCCATTATTTATTCATCTTCATCGTCTGTATGGGTTCGATCTCAATCTTTCCTAATAATATGTTTTAATTAATCATGTATCATTGTTTGAGTTTTATAACAAAAAATCATGGTACAAATGCCTCTACGAAGAAATAGGGGAACCTACCCCAAAATATGTGACTGTACGTGAACTCTATCTATCTATGGGGGACTGTGCCATGCCATTTGTATATCTCCATGGAGTACCTAAAACCTATACATGGAGGACACTTCACCGAAAAATGGGGGAGTACCATGCTCTATATTTTATCCATCATCTCACTTTTCACTTGTCAACTCTCAAGGAGAGTGAAGATAATAAAAATATCCAAACCATATATTGTGCAATTTCCTATGAATGAGGGAATAATACTACTGTGATCTACATGAGAAGATATATTTAATGGACAAATCATACATGAAATACTCTTATCTAAGTAAAAAAGTAAATAATAATAATAAAAATAACATAGCACACAATTTGTTCAATGGATACAAAATGTGTACGGTTCTCAGTGAAGGTTGGTTGTATACTACCATTTCTAAACTCATGTGAAATCCATATACCTGGTGTGTCCAGTAGGTGAAAATCGTGTATGGATAAGATACCTGATTTAATTTGACATATATAGAATTAATTCCAAGTTAGTCTTACAATGACTGCATGATGCCTTTGAAAATACATGACATATAGACCAACATGAGATAAAGGCGAGTACTTTTGATACATACTGAGTCACCTCACTGGTTATGCATCACATTTTTGTGGAATAGATAGTGTGTATCCATACAAGACCACTATGGGTGTATAGTCTATTACCATCAAGTTTCTATGGTATCTATACATGGTGTGAGTAAAGTAAAACACTTATCCTATGGTTAAACAATTATTTCATGGCATGTACATGGTTTCATGTTGAATTGTATGTCTTGTACATACATTGTGTGACCTAGGTTCACATGACATGTAACATTTAAAAAGAATCTTATTCCACATTTTAGTCGGAATATGAGTCTTGTGGTGTAAATTTTGGAGATAAATGTTGTGTGGCATTAAAATCTATATGAAATCCATGTATGTTGAAGCATGTTCCATTTAACAAGACTACATTCCATGTATTTTAAAAATATATATAATCTAAAAATGAACATCTTCACACTAAAAAGTGTCTCATTGAGTCCTCTAGAAGTGGTTTTCTAGGATTCAGGGAATTGCACTTGTAACAAAGTGGAGGTTCCATTGAAATGGGAAAATCTTGGATTGATATTCAATGGCGGAAGAACTAAAAAATGAAAAAAATGGCATATAAATCATGCCAACAATCGTAACACCATTCAAAAACACAATCTTACTCACAATCACAATACTATACACACTAAACAATCAAAATATTATATTTTACAAAGCATCCCTTATTCAATTTTTTTGTTAATTCAGGGGTTATCAATGATGTTTTATCATCCTAGGGAGTTCATTCATAATTAAAGTATACTTTAATAACCAATTTTAATATTCAAATGTTCTACAATACCCAACAAACATGTAACTCATTTAGTGCGCAAACAAGGATAGCCAACGACCCTAATTTTCAGCGAGGCGTTTAGACCATACATTTCACAATATAACTGTCAATATCAAACAAAAATAACATGAGAACAAGAGGAATACAATGAGTAAAAAGACAAAACTCACCTTGAAGGTTTCGTTAAGAACATGGAAGAGGTGCGTTCGTGGCAGAGGAGAGGTGCACAATAGATGATATTTCCAACAGAAAATAAAACACAAAATAGGGGAAACAAATGGGAATAAAATAATCTAAATCTGAGTGCACCATTTACCACATCACACAAACCCCAATAACCCACTAAAACCGAAATCATATGACATTATGGTTAAAAAACATTAAGATATAAAAAATCTATTGAACCCACCTCCGAAAGAATGAGTTCAACAAACTTTTTAAAATATTAAAAATGAACATAAAATTGGTATGCTAAGACCAATAGGTCCTCTTTACTAGGTATAATCCCATGTTTTTTCTAGATATTATATCCCAAATGAGTAAGCCCTAATCATTCCTCTGTTATCACACATTTAATGACACATACATCCTAATTGCATGACTTTAAACATCATGGTACAATCTTTTCAAACAACCTTAAACTATTTCCTTTAAAATATTTGGACATTGAATCATATTTCAAAAGGATATGTAATATTCTATCATGAGTTCTTAACCTGACATCAAATTTCATACCCGTCCTCATGAATCCATCTACCTCATGAGATCATCCGCATCGTTCCCTTGGCTAACTTACGAATGTTTGAGACATTAGGTGTTTCTAGTTATATAAATAAACCCATTGCAAATTGTCTGAAAAAGAATCATAACCAGACACAAATATTGTGCTACCATACACAGTATCCATCACAAACAAGAATTGGGCTACGTTGTTTTGATTTGAAAAAAAAATGATGAAACTAATATGAAATTATTCAGCAACTAAATAAATTAGGTTCCCCACATGTCAAGACATTTTATTGGAATGTCACATACAAAAAAGTACTGATCCCAATTTGAAATATTCAATGATAATATAATGGTGTTCCTAGGATGTCAGCCTATTTTGTTTCATGTTTTCCACATAAACAAATATTTTTATATAACTTGCATCCTTTACTTGTTAAGTTGATTAATCAAATATACTTATTTGTAATAATTCACTAATCAGTATTCTTTTTTGGTAGTTTTTGTATATAGGTACCCCTAATAAGCTACACTCAATCGAATTTTAAGGTATCTTCATCGACTAGATATTCCCATGCTTCAATTTCTCCCAAATCTATGACCCCCATGATCCAAATAAATACATCACCTATTTAGAGACCTAAAAACTAGGTGGAAGACATAATGGTATGGGGCTTCCACTAACACAGTACCATCCCTACTCTTGAAGTTTTGTATGAGGGTCTTCATGTGTTGAAGCCTCACAACCCACCCCATTATAGGGAAACTATAATAAAGAAAGTGGAACCTACCAACACCATTAATTAATTCAAAATCATATTGCTAAAGAATTAGAAAGATTATATTCCTTATCTTAGGATAGTGGATCAAAAAGTCATCCATGACCTCAACTCAGTTTAGGGGTTACCCAGTAGGGCTCCTAACAATTTCCACTATCGCCAACATCATTTGACCACTTACCCTTAGAAGCATGTTGAGGGCACTACAATGCAGAACCCTTCACTAATCTATTATATCCATGATGTTATGAGGTGTATATAGGAATTAAGATCTATAGATCATAAAGAGAAGGTTTATATCACCACTTCCCAAGAATAATTTTTTCAACACAACACGTGTTATCTAGTGAGTAGGGTCATGTCTCTATTCAAACCCAATTAGCCTACTCGTACATCTTGATAACAATTAGGGAGAATGCACATATTTCCAAAACCATGAATAAATTCCACTAGTTTCTTATGGAAGTGGATAAGAGGAAATAGTAGGTATATATCCCCACTCCTACAAACAAACCAGATCATAATCCTATTGCAATTATAGAATCCCATCGATACCAATTGGAGGAAATATAAAAACAAACCCATATCCCCACCCATGTCTTAAATATTTGTAAATATATATTGGAAGAACTAGTAGAATGTAGTAATCTAAATATCTCAAATATCACATAGGGGTAAGGCCATATTCATACTTCTATAAATGCTGAGAAAGGAAACATCATATCCCTATTTTCATATAATATCAGGCCTCTATCCCCACACCCCTTCAAGTGGAATGTAAGAATATCCAAACAAAAACATAGGATTGGATACATATTCTCACATACGACTTGAAGGAGAACTAGTATATCCTAATTGAATCTTTGAATTCATTACTCATTATTGCTACCCTAAAACCTATAGAAGGATGATGACATAAATCAACAACTACAAAAAGGTATTAACATATTCCATTTTGGTTTGAAGGGGTCCATTTGCAATTTTTATTAAAACACAATGTATAAGCCAATATTCATATCCAATTCTAAGAATCACATCAGTTATCTCTTTTAATGGCATGTGATTCATACAAGAACACTCACATTAGGTAGGGTCACCAATCATCCCCAAGGATATCACCTAAAAGAAGGCCTCTATAATGGAATATAAAATCCCAACAGAAAGAAAATTCTCCTACACTGACCAGTAGTGACAGAGGTTGCAGCGGCGGAGGCAGCGGCAGTGGAGGCAGTGGGGGCGGAGGCAGCGGCGACAGATGTAGCGGCGGTCATGACGGAGGAGGAAAACACATCAGCAGTAGTGGAGGAGGATGAGGAGGAGGATAATGATGATGATGATGAGGAGGAGAAGGAGGAGGAGAGGTCACGGCGGAAGAGGGGAATGGTTCAGCTTACACGAAAGCTTGACCACATACGAGAGAGGAGGGCATGTTAGGGTTAATAAATAAAAACCATTGGAACCTTTATCAGTGCTCGTTGAATGCACGTATTATGAGAAACCTTTATCAGTGCTAAAAAGGCACTGATAAAATAACTATTTATCAGTGCTATAATTATAATGCTGATAAATATTCCTTTTATCCACACTTTTTTAGCACTGATAAAGTTTTATCATTATCTACACTATAAAAGCGCCGATAAATGTATGTTTTATCAGCGTTTTTATTTTAGCGCTGACAAAACATACCTTTATCAACGCATTCAACGAGCACTGATAAAGGTTCCATTGGTTTTTATTTAATAATTTATTTATATTCTTATATATTTATTTAAAATAAAATATAAGACAAATATATATCTATTTATTAATAATTATAACAAGAAAGTGTATATTTTCATAAATATTGGTATATAATTGGTAATATACACAAAACATTATTTTTTATTATAAATATTATAATTCTATATAAATTCAGAATAAAAACCTCTATCAGCACTAAAATAAGCACGGATAAATCTTAACTATTATCAGTGCTAAAAAACTAGCTGATAAAGGGTATACCTTTACCTGTACCTATTTTAGTGCTGATAAAGGTCAGATTTATCAACGCTTTTAACTAGTGCTGATAAAGTCATACCCCTTTATCAGCACTTTCTGTTTGGCGTTGATAAAAGGCAGCGCTTCCCATGCACTGTTTTGTGGTGGTGAACCTATTGTGTCATGGATTTGTCAAACTCTATTTTTTTGTACTAAGGATCCATTTATTATTATGTATATTCTAAAAAGTAATTGATATTTAATCATTTATAAAATCCTGTTTTCCAACTCTTTTTATGATATCATGTATTCCCAAATCATAATCAGATACAATATTTTTGTTTACATTGGTACTAGAATATATTTTAGGGGGAATCATCAAAATTCAAGGATTTTTTTTGGCGAATTGGAATGTACATTTCTTATTTGATGCATGGTTTACATCACATCAGTAATTTTTATCTCTTACTCGACCATTTTTAAGGATACCTACACATCACTTAGGCTATGGTGTTTATTTTAAAAAATTATATAATGCGTTATTTAATCATACATAGTTTGATTTTTTCTTTTAATATCCTTTGAATTAGTATGTTTAAGGACACAAAAATGGACATAAATATGTTCATTCATGAATTGGTTCATAAATTATCTTCTAACCAAAATCTAGA
The DNA here is from genome assembly GCA_963277665.1 of Viscum album. Classification (NCBI taxonomy): domain Eukaryota; kingdom Viridiplantae; phylum Streptophyta; class Magnoliopsida; order Santalales; family Viscaceae; genus Viscum; species Viscum album. The sequence continues at coordinate 2,127,820,679 of OY728150.1, read as the reverse complement.
TGCATTTAAATTTCATGATATAGTAGTTTTCATTCTAGTATAGTCACATCACCAATAATTAAAATAAAATCACTAAATAAATTTTTCATATGGAAAATAGATAAAATTTTATATAAAAATTGATAAATGTTTACCACATTGACCAATTAATTAAAAATTATGATAAGTAAAAAATGTAATAATTTTATTAAAATATTTTAAATTTCAATGAATACAGGGACAAAAGTTAAAATTTTAAAATTTTAATTTTATATATGTCAGACTTTAATGTTAGTATCACTTAATCAGATTCATCAAATTTTTATCCCTCTCTAATCAAAACAAAATCATAATTAATTGGTATTATAATCAAGAAGAATTTGGTAAATGTTTTTTATGTCATTAAGAATGTTCCAAAATAAATTATAATCGCTATTATGGGATGATTTAATCTTATATCCTAAAATTTTATTCCTCTATTTCACACAAAAACAAGGATCTCTCAACTCATGAATGATATAAATGAAGGAGGATGGATGGTAATACCAAAAAATAAAATCCTATCATTGAGGGAACATTCCAATAAAAACCGAATTTAATATTACTTAATTATAAATATATATTCTGAACATGGTATCCCACTTTATATTTAATCATTTAATCTCTATAGTTACTTAATAAATAATATATCAAACCACACTTAGAAAATTACTTATGTGTATTGATTTTAGAAAATTTTGATCCACATTTTGAATCATACCGATGAAAAATTTTAAAAATCTACCTTTTATTTTTGGACATTATGAATAGTAACTTCTGTAATTATTTAATTAATCATGGTTAAAGGGTAAATCTGGTAAATAAGTGTAAAACATTATATTATAATAATATAAAAAACACTAAAATAAGTCCTAATCCTATGGGATGATATATTTCTGACCATTTTAAACCTTATGCCAAACATTTGGCTTTTGGGAGCAACTTGGGTGTGAAAATGTAATTTTATAAATACTAATTTACTATAAACCGAAATATAACATAAACATGTTTTTTTACTAAATCATTTTTAATATGAGGTTATATATCTGATATATTTAAATTTAAGTATTAATTATAAATCTAATTATATTTCCTATATCTTGGTATTTTATTTATAATTTTGAGAAAATATATAAATAAATTTAATGATGACACAATGATGATGCTGTGATTGATTTATAAACGAATGATTTAAATTAATGATATTATAAATATTAATATTAATATAATTGAAAAATTATGATCCCATAGATTAATTTTATGGATGATATTGACATAATATATTTTTTAATAATGTTTAATCTAATGAATGATGTTCATATGACTCTAAAAAAAATCAATTACTAAATAGTGTCAAAATTGACATAAATTAGTTTTTAAAACAAATATTATTTTATTAAATGATATAATAGTCCTAAAAATATTTTTTTTTAAAAAATAACATATATATGTTAAATTTCACTAATTTTCCACATGATATTCTCTTGGAATTTTTTAGAAACTATAGTAACTATATATTATGAAAATACATGAAGACATGGTAAGAGTTAATGTTTTTAAATAATGGTTAAAGATAAAAGATAAGGTTAACTTTGTCCCCTAAACATCTCTAAAACCTATTGGATGAATATTATTCGACGCAAAATTATCTTATCTTCTAAATTAAGGTCTTTGGGACCATTTGAAACCGAAAATGAATTTATAATAAAATAATATTTTTAGATATTTCTAATGTGCCCCTCCTACCTCTTATAAAAGGCCACCACATCTACCCCCTAAATCACAACTCTCAAGCCCCTTGGCTAGTCCAAATTATACTAAAATAATCTCCAATATACCCTCCATTCCTCCTAGAAGAATTACCATGGGAATATGGAAATTAAATAATGCCTTTTGCCTCCAATGTAAAGAAGGTACCCGATTTAAAAGAAACATCTTCACTCAAATTCCATCTATTATTTTACTTCTCAACTAAATATTATCATATTATTATTTTATTATATAAAAACCAGTTTCATAAATATACAAGGATTTTATTATAAGATTTAATCAAACTAAACATGCAAAAACTTCCATCTAATGGATACAAACATATAGTTTCAGTGTACGATGAATTGTTGCCTCATGAAATGATGATTGTAAATATTATCCTACCACATATAATGGTGGTCATTATGATGGAACTGTATTTATATAAGATATGTATTATATTTATATTATTTCTATGATTCTATAATTTTTTTACAGAATAAACTTTTCCCTTCCTTAATGTCTAAATATGATAATTACATTTGTGGTAGTGCGGACTACCGCAACATGATAGTTATATGACTCATTCCTCCCATATATGGAATTTATAAATGATGGAGTTAATTAATTTATGTAAAATATATTAAATATTATATTATACATTATTTATAATATACATATTTATCATTATTTTTTCATGACTTTAATTTCAAAAATAAATTAATGTAGTGTCCATAAAGCCTACTGTATCTATGAATGGTGCATTAAATTTATTATCTCTAAATGTTATTTACTTTTATAAATAAATATATACGAGATATATATGATATTTAATTCATGTAAAATATTGTAGAAATATTTTAATTTTGACTAAAAGAACAATTTACATCAAAACAAGTTCATTTTCAACATAGTATCGAATATCGATAAAATGACCAATATGAACTTTAATAATTATGTAATTTTTATAAAGTGACGATAAGTAATGTAAAATTAATAATAAAATTGGAAGAGGTTATGAAAAATGAATAAATTAACCTATTTTTATTATTCAGTAATATAAAGAATGAATGAGACAAGTCAGACTCAATGTAAGGGACTTCATCTCAATCATCTTTCATTGAGATATATTTTAATTTTATACTCCATCTACTTTTATATAGTGTATAATTATTCACTATTTTATTTAATTCAATTAAATGGTTTTTAAATAGAATATTTTCCTAGAAATTTTTTTACTAAACAACAATATAAATGATTCTTTTTAACGTACACAGTGAAAATGACATTTCCGCCGCTGTGAGTATTATTCGATATTGGGATTCCATTACAAGTGGTAATAGATTAATAGGAAACTAATTACAATATAACCTTTTTACAAACTGTATTAATGAGAATTTTTTTGAGAAAGAATTTATTATGTAAATATCTTGTAATGATTTATTGTTTTGGTAATGTGGAAAAATTATCTTTCATTTATGATTGTTTTATGTGTTATGAATATTTTATGGTTCTTTGGAATTTTTTATGTATATGGGTGGTTCCCTGATAAACCTAGGCTAGGTGATCCCAAGAAAGCTCTCAATTCAATATGGTGATGCGATGTATGTAAATATTAATGTTACTCCTAAGAGATTTAGGGAATGTACTCTGATGGGTATTACAAACGTGTCTCCCTATGTAGCTGTGAAATCTACAATGTCAGTATGTTATGGATGCCAAAAATTGCCTTTGTGATTTCTGATTTTATGAGTTATTCATTAATCTTATTATTTCATGAGGTGTGTTAACGAGTTTATGTTTTATGATTGAAAAATATGATTTCATTGATTTTTATGTATTCATGGAGTGATGTTTTTCTTCTTTCTTTTATATCACTTACTGAGCATTTTTTGATTTTCCCATGTTTTTGAAATACTTTTCATCAGGTACAAGGAAGGGTAAGAGAAATTAAGAATTCAAGAATATTTTTATCATGAAAATAATTTATGTTTTAATCAATGATTTTAATTATTTTGTGAAAAAAATAGATTGAGTATAAGTAATTACATTGTAAAATTAGAGCTGTAATTTGATAGTAATGGCTTAATTATCTACTAAAATAAACCAAAAATGATCCTCGATGTGAATTTTTGACTTAAACCAACATTATATAATGTTTATGGATGAGGCCTTATTATAAATATCTGCAATCCCCTTTTTGATGAGTCCATTTGATATATGTCACCTACCTTATTAAACTCCAATGTCCACAGTCATTGGTATTCACATGACATTGGATGGTTAGAGACATTCCCCATCATCTGTTAGATGATTTTCACCTTCTTTGTTTCCATGTTCACTAATTCTAATCCAAATATGGTTGTTCCCCCATCATCTTCCAACAATTTGGATACATTTACGGTCTCTTATATATGTAGTCAACTAGTTTCATTACAATGGTATGTTGTAGTTACTATTATATGAAAACACCTTCAATGAGAGGAGATCATCCGAGTAACCAATAAAATAAAACATGACATCTATAAGAATATCTTCTAGATAATGAATGGTCAAAAATTTATGTTTTTCTATATAGGGGGTAACATTGTTATCAACCGCAAAAAATTCCAAAAAGTACCATATAACACTCCCCATTTTTTGGGATGAGAAGTGAGTATCATGGTCTAAACCAATCATTGAGGGAACTCCATGATTGCTTATAATCAATATTATGCTGATGAATCTAAAACTATCAAATAAACTATTATCCAATATGGATAGGCATTGGGCCAACATGGGGGGTTTGATAATGAACAAATATATAGAGTAATGTCTACTTAATGATCATGTTTGTCCCATAAAAATCCATATATATACTAAACTAATTGAACTCTGAAAACTTTATGGGTAATTTAAAACCATTTTTACCTATTTATCATCCTCAACGACTATAATTGATTCCTCACAAGGTAAAAATTACAACACTGAAACACATTCCATGACACCAAAAATAATTCCAATTCTCATGGTACATCATTACTACTTCTTAATTTTATTGAAAATGGGTACGAATGAAGATCTATCAATACATCCACTAACAGTGTGATTATATCAATCAATAAAACTCATAAAAATATGATACTCTCTCCACCATTGAAAAATAAATTTTTAGTTTATTCAGTTGATATATAGTCATGAAATACCTCATTGTTGATATCCTCATGTAGTGACTCCATAAAAAACCAAAGAAGATGATGGTTAACAACCATTTAATAGGGGTATGTTTCACCACCCTCATCCAAATGGGAAAACTAAAATAATGAAAAATACTATAATTCCATTTTCTATAAATAATAATATTGTTTCCAATATAGATAATCCTCCACCAAATTCCCATTATTATGAACATAGCCAATCTCAATGCCACTGTACTAAAACATATCCCACAATAGACTTTACCTCTGGTTACGTTTATTATTCTAGAAGATATATCTAATACTCTTGTGGTCATGATAGATGTTTATTCAATCCTTTATATCCTAGTGCCATCATAAAATTAGTTTTAATACCACTAATTCCATATCCAAATCATGGGATGAATAGTTATTCTCATTTGGTCTTAGCTTCCAAGGTCTATAAGAAATCACCACCCACCTATGTAGAAAAATAAATCCATGAATGCATTGATATATATAGTGGAATACCATATACTAAGAGCATTCATCTAGATGATTCAATATTGGGGATATTTTCATTCTCTATTACAGCTCATAAAAACCCCACTCACTTGTTTCCATCTGCCTGAATAATTTCTCTATTCTTTTCATGGTAATGATATGGTTCACAAAAAAAATATATATCATGATCCAAAAATTTATTAAAACTTTCATTTATAGTGATGATCTATAGATAAAACTTATTTCTGGCTGGATCCTAAGCTAGCACCACATAATCATGGATGGTTTTAACAATACTACCTCATCTAGATTACATATAATGATATGTAGACCTATTAAATTTAGTATAGTATGTTTGATATCATCCCATAAAACATATACAACTATATTATTTTCTTGGAAAATCCTAGTGTGTCTCATGTAATACCCCTCTAACACTTAGTGCATGAGAATTTCATCATTGAAGATCATCCTGATATAGTATAAGCAGAAATAAATTATACGTATCATGACTCCACAGAAATATGATTGAAAATGTTTCATCTTAAATTGAATAACTATTTACTATTATTGTAAATAGTGAAAACAGAATGGTGTCTTCATTATTTCAGACAATATAAATCAGATGTACTAATAACTAATCATTATGTCAGTGTTCCAGAACCACCTTAACCCTTTCAACTCATTTTTTTAATTGATTATCTTATTTTGAAATTTATTCATGATAGTCACTTGGATTAGGGAAAAAATAAACCCATATTATATATCTCTCATCCACCTCAGTGGAAAAGAAAATCCGGGGAATCCCAAAGGGATATACAAGGTCCAACAATGTGTTTCATTTCTGGATCCTACAGCTAATCATTCATATTTTGTTGATCAATAATAAAATACAAATGAATTCCTTGGATTTCAAACATACTATTACATGATTCTAAAATAAAAATATGAAAAATTTAAAATAGATGGACCATAAATTCAATGTTTCTTCAGATGAATTAGTTCATAATACCTAAAAAGAAACTAAAACATGGGGTAATTATTTTATTTTCTACAGTGAGCATGAAAATCCATTATAGACTGATAAACTAATTGGTATAATAAGGGGAATACTTGAATGAATGGTTTGGGATAATAACATAGTAAGGGGATAAGACTTATATGAATGAATAACACGAGATTCAAAGGTATAACATGATATCATAAAAGAGAAGCCACATGTACTATAATACTATTAGAGAATATCAAAAAAATGATAGTATCATATATTTAGGGTATTATAGGAAACCTAAAATTAAATAAATAATGAAATTAAAATAGACAAGGCTAACTCTCAAGACAACATCAAATGGTGGACTAAGTCCAGTAATGGACTACGAACACTCTCAAATCCAAAACATGATGTATAATGAAACTAAAATAGTATCCAATTTGTTGGAGGGATATATAATTCAATGTCCACTCGTCATATTCATTTCATTTAAATTAATTTTTTCATAACCAACCATCATCATGATGAGATAAAGGACCGCACGCTGCCAAACCCTTCCTTTGTCAAGTTGATGAAGAGAAAATGACCCACGAGTCCCTCCTTCAATACCCCTAGGAGTGGCGGCAGGGGCCAAGTGTATAAATTAACATGTAATATGGAAGGAATTACCCTTTTTATTATGTAGGATTGAGAGATATAGTGGTAAAAACCCAAACGAATCCAGAAATGAAGGTAAAAGTAAATCCAAAACTCATTCCCATATGCCTGTTAAAAGGTAATCCCATAAAAAATACAAGAAAACTATAAATGGATTATACTAAAAGAAAATAAAAATGCAATTGAAACTACCCCAACGTCTAAGATAGTACAGTCCCACATGGTCCCAAAAGTCCTCCTGGATACATGAAAGTAGTTTTATATATGTTGGGAGATTACACAGGTGTACTCAGTAGGGAATAACCAAAAGATATCGTGATCATGTTAGTAATAGTAATAGCATATCGTTATTTTTCTACACTACACTACTATCCCACTGTTTATTGAAGTCATCTTATGTGTCAGACCTCCCCTTCCATTTCTCACTACAATCTCACTACCTCCCCCAACAACATCCTTATTGGACACCACAACCAAATATCCCGCCCACAGAGACCTGGTCTACCCCAAACATTCATCCTACCCAAAGACTCCTAGTCCACCACAACCATACATAACCCTTCCTATGGACACCTAGGCCAGCATAACTACTGCCATGCCCAAAGACACCTAAGCCTCATCCCGATGACACATAGGAAACAAACATTCTCTCACACACCTGGGAAAATCACCACCACATACTCTATCTGAAGAGTCATGGGATAAATAGGATTTAGGCCACCATATCCTACCTGAATAGTCTTTGTCTACTCAAAAGAGGGAGAAGAAATGATTTAATAACCCACCAACCATAAGGATGTTGGGGAAAAAACCACCCCCGTGAAATGGGGGTTTTGGCACTATGTTCTCATCGTGGGTGGGGTGAACATAAGAAACATAAGAACTAAATTTTTACATGTAGGTAAAAAAATTTATCTCAACCTAAGGGTCCTGAAAGAATCCCTTACACAAACATCCATGTATTATTCATTGATGCAAAAAATGATACAACCACGACTAGAGCACAACCTATTCCTGGAATATGGTTCCCCATTGAACCAATTCTTATTATCAGTATTAAGAGGTTTCATAAGAAAATTAATTATTCTACAATACCGAGAAACTAACAGGAACATCCCCAAGACAAAAAGCCCTAAAATATAAAATAACTAAAAACAATTTAATCATTCACTTCCGGTTCTCTTGTAAATTCAAAAAAACAAAAGGGGTTTGTGAGATCCCTTGATGTACTGGAACCAAACCAAGCCCAACCATATGGCCCAACATAGCCTTAGATCTACAAAACCACAATTGAACAACAAGGGATCCCATCCCCAACCTTGTAACCCAACATGCATTATGCAGAAAAACCATGCATATTACCTAAATAGAGGAATGGCGTCTTTCAGATTTAACCACCCACTTATCATGTTCCATCTTTCTTTTTGGTTTATCGGGGTGATGACACAAGGATTCTGGATTATGGGGCATCAATTTAAGTAACTAAGGTTACGTAATTAACCAGTTTCCATGTTATAAACAATCAATCACAAGATTAACATGAAAACTATGATTCATTAGTGTGTATGAAAGCACCACCAACATCTATAATTTTTAGAGTGCATAAACTCATACTATTCAAAACATATGAATTAAAATAAAAGAATACATTAGCCTCATCATCAAACCCACCCCTTTATTCTTTATGAACAGTTTATTATATTTGTTATGGTTCAGTTTCATCCACGCCCAGAGGATACATTATGATACCCACCACATATGATACATATTAATGGGAGATGAAGGAATACCCTACTTGGAGGATCATAAATCTAATTTGTATATTCTTGTGCCTTGAACTGGGGATGTGAGACATAAATAATAAAAACTCTATGAACTCCATGAATGAGTAAGAAGGGTTCTGGCATAGGCTCATGATACATATCCATTAGAGGGAGCCTGAACGAAACCTAGAGAGAAAAAGAAAAAAAGGATATATCATCTTTGCTTAAGGAAATTCTAGATCCCAAAATCAGGGAAATGATTTCAATGTACATAAACTATGGATCATTGATCGAACACATGGTTGGGTAGTTTCACACATTGGGATTAGTTTTAATTTAATAATTTCCCTCAGAGATGGTGGAGATAACAACTGTGAGTTAATAGATTTTATTTTAACGAAGTGAAACTCAAAACATGGGAAAATTGTAAAACCCAAAAATAGTTGTGACACTGAGGGAAAAGGATATACATTTTGGTAGCTTGAGGGTCTCCCAACCATTTGGGGTTTAAAACATATTTTACGGGCATTAAATAGTTTTGTAAAGGGTACTAAAAGACGTGTTCTTCAAAATATATGTTATTGGAAAAAAATATAGATGGTTTTGGAAAAATAGGGTAGTACTCACTAATATGTAAGTCGACGTCGCCCTGACACCATCACCCAAGCAGCGTCGCTCTAGCACCGTCGTCCTGGCACCATCACCCCGGTACTATCAACATGGTACCGTCACCTTGGAACCATCTCCCTAGCACTCTCACACTTGAACCATCACCCTGGAACTGTCACCCTGACATCATCTCCCTTGCACCATCAGTGCCACCATTAACCATCGATGCCACCATTCTCCTCTAGGTTCCACTAATGCTGATCAGTGACACAAATGCTCATTGGTGCCACTGACACCCATCAGGGCCATGATTTGTTCAACCCTGAATTTTGGAGAACTCCTTAATGAGTCATCGTTGGTCCTCAGGACACCCCAAATACAAGAAGCTAGCAATGTAATAGACCAGGATAGTTCATACCATTACATCAAATATCCCACATACTATTCTCATCCTCCAGAATCCAATAGGAAAATTAATGAAAAGAGAGGGGTCCGAACAACAACTATTTATGATACCTATCATGAGTAAATCTCTATGAAATATAAGAACACATCTCCCTCATACTGATCAACTATAGAGGCACCACCACTCCCCTCCTTATGAAATTACACAACATCTTAAGGTCATACCATCTAGTCATATGGATTAGGGAGTTCCCTCCTCAAGGTCAATATTCTATACACTTTGGGCGACACTAACGCACCCACACAGATTTAATTGCATCCACTTTAATACGTATTGATTAGGGGCCAAGTTCTCCATTTCCCATAGTCAAGAATCTTCACACACATTCAAAAAAAATGGATACAACCCATCTCACAATTAACAAGGTCAAAAATTTAATCACAAACAATTAAAAAATAAAACTGGAAAAAACTCAGGAAAACACTGGGTACTGGGTGTGTGTATGGGCCTCTCATTCCTTGGTTCTCTTGTCGAGGCCACCATGCCTTCCCAAATCACATACCAAAGGAATGGTTCATCCATGAATCACATTATACTTATAGTATTCAATCCCAATTGGCCTATATATAAACGTCGCATCGTCCTCAATATCTAGAAATCCCTAGTCGAGGATGCATGAATCATCATGCAGATACCGACCGAGTTCAGACACAATGAAGATGTCGTGAACCCTCAGTAGTGGTGATGGTAGCACCAGCTAATAAAACACTTGTCGACCCGCCAAAAAACCTCAAAGGGTCTATCATACCTGGGAGAGTGCTTACCCACATTTTTAACCTCCATTTCCCACACTGAGTGCAGACTTCAAGAACATGTGGTCCCCAAAATCAAACTCTAAGGGTCTCCTCCTATGACCGGAAAATATATTCTGTTGGTCCTAATCTTCCTTCATTCTCTCCAGTATATTATGATCCATCTCCATTTTGCTCTGCACCACCTCTGGGCCAAGAACACCTATTTCCCTGACCACTATCACGCACATGGGTGAGCAGCATGGTCTTCCATACAAGGATTCAAATTAATCCATTTCAATGGTAGGGTGATAGCTATTTTTGGAGAAAAACTCTTCCTAAGGTAAGTGTCATACCCACTATATTATGATGTCCAAAACGCATTCCCATAACATATCTTCCAATTTCTTGATGGTCTGCTCTGTCTTCCCATCTGTTTGGGGATGGAATGCAGTGTTGAGGCATAGATGGGTTCCAAAAGCATGTTATAATCCCATCTAGTCCTGTGAGGTAAACCATATTTCCCGTTCCAAGAATATGGTCTTATGAACACCATGAAACTACACCACCACATCGACAAAACTCTATACTACAACATCCATTGAAATTCAATCATTGATTTTTAGGAATTGAGCTGATTTTTTCAGTTGGTCCACCACTACCCAAATTGCATTGTAACCTCTTTTAACCCTGGGTAGTCCCATGAATAAATCGATCTAGAGTTTTCCAATTTAAACTTGGGACCTCTAAAGGCTACAACTGACCTTCTTGGATGCGGTGTCTAGACTTCACCAATTTACACATGTGGTGTAATGCCTCAACATTTTCTACATCCCTCTTAACTCAGGGACACCAAAAAATATCCCATCACACCCCAGTACATCGTGGAAATTCCAAGGGTTACCAAAATTGGTGAGTTATGGAACTCACCAAGAACCCTTTCACCCATTTCCAATAGCACAAATATCTTTCCATGAAACAATATCTGATTCTGATCATCTTCTGACCACCCACACAGAGCATTTCCCTGAATAACCTAACAACGCATCACTTCAGCCTCTATGTCCCCCACTGAGAATCCTCCACCTCTTGCTAGAGAGAGGACTGAACTATCCTCTAAAACAGAAATACCCTACCACCATCCACTCTTGCATCCTCGTTTAAGAAAGCCAACTCCTCCATCGCATTCAAATCATCTACTGATTCTCAAACCACAACCTTTTGTGAAATTCTGCCCAAGGAATTGACCACCACATTCCCCATTCTTGTGGTGTAGGAGATCCCAAAGCCGTAGTATAGAATCAACTCCATCCACCTCCACTACTGCATGTTTGGGTCCCACTAGGAGAAGATATACCTCAAGATATTATGATCTATGATAACCAAAAAGTGTTTCCCAATGAGTAAATGCCGCCAAAAATTCCACACTAACACTACCGCTGTAACCTCTAGGTCATGGTAGGAATAGTTACATTCGAAAGGACGTAACTACATAGACCCATAAAGGTTCACTCCCCATAGCTGAATCAGCACACACCCCAACCCTAGGCTTGAAGCATTACAGAACACTGAAAATGCTACCCCAACATCAAGAAAACCCATCACTGGGGCACTGACCAACTTCCCCTTCAGATAGATGAAGGCCTCCTTGAACTACTCACTCTATAAAAATCCTAGACATTCATGGTCATGGAGGTCAAATGAGCTTCAACTTGAGTGAATCTGGGCATGAACCTCTAGTAATAACCAGCTAGACCCAATAAACTACAAACATTCGGTATGTTATTGGGTTCATCCAATGAAACAATTGCCTCAAACATTGACGGGTCCACTGCTACTCCTTACTATGATACTATGTGTCGTAGTAAAAGCACCACTCATGTTTAGAACATACACATGGACAAATTTACATAGAGGTGGTGCCTTCGGAGGAACTTTAAGACCATCCTCAGATGCTCAGCATGATCCTCCTCTCATCTTGACTAGATCAGGATGTCATCGATGGACCACACAATGAATCAATCTAGATACTCACAGATGATGAAGTTGATGAGCCCCATTCACATGGATGGTGCATTCATAATGAAAAAAGGCCTTACAACAAACTCAAAGTTCCCATATCTGCAGCTAAAGCAGTATTTGAGATTTCACCCTCCTTCACAGTCAACTAGTGATATCCTAATCATCGGTCGATCTTAGTGAACCAAAATTCCCCCTAAAATTGTTAAAAGAGGTTGTGGATCCTCAAGAAGGGGTAACTTTTCTTGACTATCTCTTTATTCATCCATAGGTAGTTTATAAACAGGATGAAACCACCATTTTCCTTCTTTATAAGCAAGACTAGATCTTCCCATATTGACATGATCGGTCAGATAAAACTTTTCTTCATCGGATCGTCAATTTGAATCTATAACTGCCGCAAATATGAAGGTGACATCTGATAGGGATCCATCAAAATCATTGATGCACCATGTTCTAAGTCTCTCCTTAAATCAACATCATGTCAAGGGGGTAGAGTCACCATATCTCTAGGTACGACGTCTAGGAACTCAGTAACATTCTGTAGAATTTCCAGCACCTCTATATCTACAGACTCTATTGACAGCCCAACTAACATGAATGAAGGGGCTCCACTTGTCAGCTTCAATCCTTGCAACCCCACCTCACCGATGAAAGTCACACGTTGATTGACCGTATCTGAAAACACTACCATTATCTAGAATAATTAAATAACTTAACTCGTAGATAACAACCGTTAGATGCCTATGATGTCATTATATGGCTACATGTGTAGAAAATCTAGGACCCCACATGACTGATGTGACCCCACCATCAGTCTACATCCCCAGAAAACATATGACAAGCTGGTATGACCTCTAATTGGCATACTCAATACTAGGGTCATGAGAAGTCTATCTTTTTCTTAACCAAGAGAATGGGATAGAATGGGTGAATCAACGGAGTGCACTCCTCTAGAATCAAATAAGGTACATGAAGGAGTACTAAACAAACGGGTCATACCTCAGACTACCTATGGCCTTGCTAAAACTACTACCTCTACAATGTACTACTGCTCACACCAACCTCCTATACCCCTTAGCTTTCAGGAACCTCCCCAACAACGTTATGGTCAAGGAACTTGAGGAGTGACTTGAGGTCAGCCTCCTCTAGCAACATCTACTCTCGGAGGAGCGGGAGCTCGCTGTCGCTGTTGCAGATGCGGGAAAGGCCTAGCTGGGAACTGGTAAAACGGATGAGGGTGTTGAACCTTCCCACCTTTATTATACTATAATAGATCCAGAAAATGATTTTTAAGGTGCCCACCACTACCACAGATAAAGCACCTTGGCCCTAGTATTATAGGGAAAGGGTGGGGACCATGAAATTTAAACATGAATTGGAGAGGTCTACTCCCCACGAGCCAAACCCTAAATGACCCTAATAATGAAGTCTGATGGTGATGGCCTCCCCCTTTGGAAAGACCAACTTGATCCAGTCACGTGTAACCCCTCCCAGTGTTCACATCTTATCTTCCATTTTAGCCTTCTTATGAACCTCTAGGTATATCTACAGAGCGAAAGGAGTAACAGCATACAGAAGAGAAGGTCAGAGTTCCTCCACTAGACGTCATGAATGAGACTCACCATCTGAAAATAGGTCTAGAGAAAAATGAAGTCGATCCTTGAACATGAATCCCAAATTTCTCACTTTCACAGTACCTTTCTTGAGGGATAGAAGCTATTTCTTCTTCTCATCCTTCATAGTGAAAGAAATGAATCCCGCCCGGAACACCGTCTCATAGCCTTTCCACAAAGCCTGAGCTTAACATTTCTCCTCGAGGTAGAGAATCCACCATTGATGTGGGGATCCCCACATCTGGCTCACAGCTAGAAGAACCCAATACTCAACTAGAGCCTGAATCATGCTAAACGATATAACCCACTTCCTCAGGCCAACATTCTGATTCCTTGCCTGAGATGCTGCCCACGTACTTCCAGAGGGTATTCCACTAAAATGCCCAATGTCTCTTCTGCCACTATTCATCCACCTTCTCTTAATCTTCCCTCCACTGATCAGCCAATTTATCTTCTTAGGCCCCCTTATCCTACACTACGTTTGGTCATCATACAAGTGCCATATCCGAAAGATATGCACGGAATTCCAAAGCTCGAGTATTGTATAAGTTGTTGTTTAAATTTTTCTTAAACATGATATTCATTTTATACTCCACAAACACCCATAATACATAATAATACAAGTCATTATGATGCATTTTCATTTCCTAGGGTCTCTACCCTACAATCTGTGTAGCCTCACCTAGTCATTTTGTAGGTCCAGAGTCCTTGCATCAGATCATAGAGGGCCCTAAAATCCTGTGTCATCACCAGTATTCTCTGGACTATTTCAAACACCATGATTTCAAAACATTATTTCCTTACCACCCCATACAGTCCTCACTATTCCTAACTCTGAACTCCATCCAGCCTCTCAACCACCCCCTCCGATAACATTTTATCATGATATGACTTCATCAAGATGATGGAAAGGAAAACATATTGCCATACCCTTCCTTCTTCATGTTGATGGAGAGACAATGACCACCCAAGTCCCACTTTCAATAGGCCATGGAGTGGAGACTAGCTCCAAGGGTATATAATCATACATAATATGGAAGAAATTACCCTTTTTATTTAGTAGGATCAGAATATGCGATGGTAAAAAACCAAAAAACTCCAACGAGGAAGGTAAATGTAAACACAAAACCCATTCCAAAATGCATGTTCAATGATAAACCCATACAACGTACCAGTAAATTCAAAAGGGAAATTAAAAAAAGAAAAAAAACAACATCAACTATCTTGATATCTGAGCTTTTATTCTCCCACACGGTCTCTGATTTTCTCCTAGAAAACTGAAATAATTATTATATACATTGGGTGAGTATAGAGTTTTATTTAGTAGGAAAAAACCGAATTCTATCGTGAACAAGTGGAGAGAAATTCTAATTCTCTATGAGAATGTATAGGTAACCAAAACACTTATCAATGAAACTATACACCAATCCTCACCAAGGTATGCTCTCCAAATAACAAATGTTAGGTATGTAATTTTAATAACACATCGATATTTGTGTACCCCACACCACATTCCCACTTGTTATTGATGATATCCAACACGTTTGACCTCCATCTCTATTTCTCACTACAGTCCCACTACCACCCTAACAACAACCATATGGGCCACCTCAACCATGTTTCCTGCCCGTAGACACCTAGGCCACCACAACCACGCATCCCACTCATAGAAACTTGGTCCAACACAACCATACGTAACCACACTTGCAGAAACCTGTGTTAATACAACTACCGCCACACCTAACGACACTTCAGGCTCATCCCGAAGGCACTTCAGATTCATGTATGCCCACAGACAACTGGTCCAACCACCATAACATACTCTTCCCAATGTGTATTGGGATAAATGGACCTTAGGCTATTACAGCTTTCCCGAAGTGTCTTGGGCTACATGAGAGAGGGAACAAAAATGAGTTAATAACCAGCCCCCCATAACGATGTTGGGAAAATATTTCCCCCATGAAATGGGGGTTTCCAGAACAATTTTTTATACTTGGGTGGGGTTTTAATAAGAAACATAAGAACTAAATTTATACATTTAGGAAACCAATCACTCAACCCAACCTAAGTCTCATGAAACAACCCCATACACAAACACCATTGTTACTATTCATTCATGAACAAAACACCACAACCACAACCATAGAACAACCCATTCCTTGAAAACAGTTCCCCATTGAACCCATTCATGTTATCATGTTCAAGTGGTTTCGTTAGAGATTAATAATTCTCTACTACCGAGAAACTAATAGGTACATCTACAAGTCAACCCAACCCTGAAGTAGAAAACAACTAAACAAAAATTTAAGCATTACCACTCACTTGTCTTGTAATTCTATGTACTGTCATCCTATTCATATCATTTAAATTCCTATTTTCATGACCTACCTTCATCAAGATGAGGGAAAGGACAACAGACAACCAGACCCTTCCTTCATCAAGTTGAAGGATAGACAATGACCCACAAGTCCCTCCTTCAATAGGACTTGGATTGGAGACTAGCACCAAGGGTATTGAATCACCTGTAATATGAAAGGAATTACCCTTATTATTTTTTAATATTGAGAGATACATTGGTAAAAACCCAAAAAACTCCAAATATGAAGGTGAATGAAATTTCAAAACACATTCCCATATGCATGTTCAATGATATACACATAAAAATTAATAGAAAACTTCAAATATAAAGTAACAAAAGAAAAGAAAAATGAAATGAAAACTGAACCAACATTAGAGATAGTACGACCCCATACGGTCCTATATGTCCTCCCTTGGATTTTCACAATGCAATCCTACTGCCACCACAAAAGGAACCTTATGGGGCACCTCAACCACATATCCCGCCCACAGAGACCAGGGCCACAAAAACCATGCATCCCACCCGTAGACACCTGGGGCAGCACAACCATATGTTACCACACCCACAAACACTTGGGCTGGTACAACTTCCACCAAGACCAAATACACCTAGGCCTCATCCCAAAGACACTTAAAAAGAAAAACATGCCCACACACACCTAAGACAACCACCACAACATAGTCTACCACAAGTGTCTTGGGATAAATAGACTCTAGGCCATCAAAACCTTCCCGAAGAGTCTTGGTCTACTTGGAAGATGGAGTAGAAAAGAGTTAATAACTAGTCACCCATATTATGTTGGAAAAAACACCCACCCCCATTAAATGGGCGTGTTTGGCATGACGTGATCCACATGGGTGGGGTGAAAATAAGAAACATAAGACCTACCTTTATACATATAGGTAATCAATACCTCAGCCCAACCTATGTGTCCCGAAACCATCCCATATACAAAAACCATTAATACTATTCATTGATGTACAAAATACCACAACCACAACCAGAGCATAACCCATTCCAGTAAGACAATTCCCCATTAAACCCAATATTTTTACCATTTTCTAGAGGATTCATTAGAAATTAATAATTCTCCACTACCAGGCAACTAACAGGAACAACCAAAAATCAAAACACCCCTATCAGAGAAAACATCCAAATACTAATTTAATCATACACACCATGTTCTCTTGTAATGTCAAACAAACAAAAGGGGTCGTGAGATCCCTAAATGACTTGAAACAAAACCAAACCCCAACATGTGGCCCCACATGGACACAGATCCACAAACCAACAACTGAAAAACATGGGATCCCATCCCCTTCCACGTCACTGCACAAACATCAAGTAGAACAACTGTTCTTATTAGAAAAATAATCCAAGGGAGTTTTTCCGATTTAACCTCCCATTTATCAAGTTCCGGCTTTCTTTTTGGTTAACTGAGGTGATCACACAAGTATTCATATTCATTGGGGATCCATTTAATCAACCGTGTTTCCATAATTAACAAGTTTCCATGTTATAGACAATCAATCAAAGGATTATCTAGAAAATAGATGATCATCAAAGTGTAAGAAAGGACAACAAATGACAATGATTTTCAATGGGAATAAACTCATACAATTCACCACATATGAAAAAAAGTGAACATTAGTATCATCATAAAACACACCACTTTATTCATTAGAACCCCTTTATAATATTTGTAAGGTTTAGTTACATCCACACCATAGGGAATCATTATCATACCTACCCCGTATAATAGTACAAAGAGATTGAGGAAGATCATACATGGATAATCAATAATCGATGTTTTTTATTCTCATGCCAAGAAATGGGGATGACCGACCTACCGAAGCTGAACTCTAAGAATGAGTAAGAAGGGTTCCAGCACAGGCGCAAGATATGTCATCAGAAGAGGGACTCCAAACAAACCAAGAGAGAGTGAACGGAAAAAAGGAGATATGATCTTGTCTTATGGGAAGGACAGATCATAAAATCAGGGAGACAATTTCAAAGTACATAAACGTTGGATCATGGATGGACCACGTGGTTGGGTAGTTTCAAACATTTAAATTAATTTTAATTTAATAATAATCCTCAGAGATTTTCAAGATAATGGCTCTGAGTTAATATATTTAATTTAAATGAATAGAAACTCATAATAGGGGGAAAATAAAATACTTAAAAATAGGTGTGACACAGAGTAAAAAGGACACATGTTTTGGTATCTTGAGAAAGTCCCAACCATTGGGGATTTAAACCATATATTATCGACATTAAATATATTTTTAATGATTATTATAGAACTTGGACATAAAAACATACTTTACCGGGGAAACACTGGATGGTCATGGAAAAGTAGGAGAGGAATCACAATTAAGTAATTCAATGTCAACCTAGAACCATCGACCAGGCACCGTATCCTTTGTAGCATTGCCCTAAATCCGTCACCTTGGGACCGTCACCCAGGTACCATTGCCCTAGCACCGTCTCCATAGCACTGTCGCACTGGAACATTCACCCTAGCACCATCGGTGCCACCGTTATCCAACGTTTCCACATTTTGTTTCTAGGGTCAAAAAACGCCGATCACTTCCAATGACGCACATCGGTGCCACCAAATCCCATCAGTTCCACCGTACGATAACCACATAATTTTTGAAACCTTATAAATGAGTCAACATTTATCCATTAGACATCCCAAATACCAGAAATTGGAAAAGTGTTGCTCCAGCAGGGTTTGATACATTATATCATATATCCCTCAATCTATTCTCTTCATCCAGAATCCATGAGTAAACATGAAGAAAAGAGAGGGTTTAGAAAAAATATCTCTTAAGATACCTGTCATAAGAAAACCTCTTTGACTTATAGGAACACATATCCCTGATACTGATCAACCGTAGAGGTACTAACCCTCCCCTCCCTTATGAAACTACACAACATGTAAAGGTAATACTGTCTTGTCATATGGATTTGGGAGTTCCCTCCTCTAGGTCAATATACTATCTAATTTGGGCAGCACCAACTCGCCCGCACAGGTTTAATTGCATCCACTTTAATACCTCTTAATTAGGGATCAGGTTCTCCCTCCCCATAGTCACGACTCTTCACACTCATTCAGAGAAAAATGGAAACAACACATTTCGCAATTAACAAGGTCAATCATTTCAACACAAACATGTATAAAATAAAACAGAACAGAACTCGAAACAGCTCTAGGTACTATGTGTGCATATGTGACTCTCGTTCCCAGGTACTCTCCTCAATGCCACCATGGCTCCGTTAAACATGAACCAAGGGAATGGTTCATCCATAATGCACCTTCTGCTCATAGTCTCTGATCCCCACTGGTCGGTCTATGAATGTTGCATCTTCCTCAATATCCATCATTCCCCAGTCAAGGACGTTGGAAATCATGAAGATATCGACGGAGCTGAGAAACATGGAATATTTTGTGAACCCTCAATAGTGGGGGTGGTATTACCTGCTGATAAGACACTTCATCGACCCGCCGTAACAACCTGAAGCGTCTGACAAACATGGATATAGCTTACTCCCCCTACCGAACCTACGTTTCCCATGCCGAGGGGAGACCTTAAAGAACACATGGTCCCCTAAATAAAACCCTATGGGTCTCCTCCTATGATCGACATACAACAGCTCCTAGTCCCGAGAAGCCTTTATTCTCTCCCGAATAAGATAAACTTTCTCTGGCATTCTCTACACCACCTCTGGTCCAAGAATACCTATTTCCCCAACCTCTATCTCTCAAATGGTTGAGAGGCATGGTCTTATTGTACAAGGATTTGAATTGATCCATTCCAATGTAAGAGTTATAGAAATTATTTCTGGAAAACTCTACTAGAGGAATGTTTCATACCCATGATCCTTCAAAATCCAAAATGCATGCCTACATCATATCTTCTAATATTTGGATGGTCCACTCAGAATTCACATCTGTTTCGGGTTGGAAAGCTGTGTTGAGGCATAACTAGGCACCAAAAGCTTGTTACAATCCCTTATAGAGTTGTGAGGGAAACCATGTATTCTTATCCAAGACTATGGTCCTCAGGAATCCATGAAACCACACCACATCATCGACATAAACCTATGCTAAGGCATCCAATTCACAAGCGTACTTGATTTCTAATAAGTGAGATGATTTCATCAACAGGTCCACCAATACCAAAATTGCATCCTAACCTCCATGAACCCTGGGAAATCCTATGACAAAATCCATCAATCCATTGTCCCATTTCGACTTGGGAACATATAAAGGTTGTAACATACCTTGTGGGATGTTGTGTCCCGCTTTCACCTGCTGACAGATGAGGCACTATGCCACAAACTTCACCATATCCCTCTTATCCCAGGTACACTAAAACTGTCCCCATAACCACTGGTACATCATGGAAATTCCTAGTTTTACAAAAATGGGTGAGTTTTGGAACTCACCAAGAACCCTTTCACGCATTTCCAATAGGAAAAACAGCTTTCCATGAAACAAAATCTGATTCTGATCATTTTATGACCATCCACCTAGAGCATTTCCCTAGATTGCATGATCACGCATCACTTCAACCTCTAATCCCCCCACTAAGACACCTTATACTGATGTAATGGAGAGAACTACGTTGCAATATGAATCATAAATCCTCTAACACCATCCAATCTTTCATCCTGGTGTAAGGCAACCAATTCCTCCATCATCTTCCAAGCAACTGGTGATTCTCGATCTGCATCCTTCCGTGACGTTCTACCCAATGCATTTACCACTACGTTCCCCCTTACTGATGTGTAAGGGATCTCATAGTATATTTACTAAAGAAAAACCTTCCACCTCTATTACCCCATGTGTCGGTTCCACTGGGAAAATATATAGATTATGTTATTATGATCTGTGAATACCAAAAAGCATTCCCTAATGAGCCAATGCTGGCGAAAATTCAGCATTAACACTACCGCTGCAACCTCTAGGTCATGGTTGGAATATTTACATTCATGAGGACATATCTTCTTAGACCCATAGAAGATCACTCCCCCCCCCTACTGCATCAGTACACACCCAAGGGATAGGCCTGAAACATCATGGAAGACTTCAAACATTAACCCTACTTCTAGCAACCTCAACACTACGAAAATGACCAATTTCCCCTTCAGATTTATGAATGCTATCTGGCACTACTCACATTATAAAAAATCATATATCTTCTTGGTCATGTCTTTCAAATGTGATTCAACTCGAGAGAAGTTGGGAAAAAATCTCATGCAGTAACCTGCTAGACCCAGGAAACTACAAACCTCCACTATATTATTTGGTTCTTCATAAGAAATAACCACCTCAAAAATTTGACGGTTCACTGCTACTCCCTACTGGGATACTACGTGTCCAAGTAATTACACCTCTCATGTCTATAAATTAATATTAGACAACTTCTCATATAACTGGTGTTGTTGGAGGACCATTAAGACTTTCCATAGATGCTCTGCATGATCCTCCACTGATCTTCATTAGACGAGGATGTTGTCGATAAAATAGACTACGAATCCGTCTAGATACTTGTGGAAGATGAAGTTCATGAGCCCCATGAACAAAGATAGTGCATTTGTAATGTCTAATGACATGAAAACGAACTCAAAACTCCCATATCTACACCGGAATGATGTATTTGAGATGTCACCCTTCTTCACTCTCAACTAGTGATATCCTGATCGTAGGTCAACCATATAGGACCAACATTCCCCATTCAATTGATTAAAAAGGTTTTTGATCTTTATGAGGGTGTAAATATTCTTGACCATCACCATATTCAGCCTTCGAAAGACATTTCATAGCTTGATTCCACCATGTTCGTTCTTTGCATAAAAGGCAGGAGAACCCCATGGTGACATGCTCTGTTTGATAAAACCCTTCTTCATCAGATCATCAATTAGAAAGAGTAACTCCAACAACTTAGTTGGTGAAATCTGCTAGGGAACCATAAAAATTGGATGGGCATCGAGTTCCAAGTCTATCATGAACTCAACATCACGTACATGGTGTAGAGTAGCCACCTCTCTAGGGAAAATGTCTAGGAACTCACTGAAGATCCTTGGAATTTCCACCATATCTATATCTTCCAACTACACTAACATCTCAGCTAATAAACAAAGAAAGGGTTCCACTCGCCGGTTTCCCTCCTTGAAACCTCCTGGATGATTCAAGTCACACATTGACCACCCATATCTGAAAACATTACCATTCTCCGGAATCAGTTAATAATGTAACAAATTGAGAACAACCAGTCGATGCCTAAGATGACATCATATGGCCACATCTTTAGAAAAAGAAGGTTCCAATTGGACTGATGTGTCCCCACCATAATTCCACATACCTAGTAAACATTAGATAAGCTGTTCTGATATCTAATTGGCATACTCAATAACTGGGGAACTGGAATTCTATCTGTGTCTGGACCGAGAGGATGGGAAAAACTATATAGAACAATGAAGTGTAATTCTACTGAATCAATAAAGGTACAAGCAATAGTACTAAACAAACTAATCAAACCTCAAATAAAAATTTTCCCCACTAGAACTGCTTCCTCTATAGTGTGAAACTGCTCATGCGTTGTTTCTATGCCCTCGGTAGTTGGATGCCTACCTGACTATGTTCAGGTCGAGGAACCTGAGGATCCACCTGAGTCTGGGCTCCTATATAAACATATAATCTCAGTGGAGGGGAAGCTCTCTGTACTTGTTGCGGTTGCTGGAATGGTCTAGATAGACACCACCATTGTGGAGGACGACATTGAACTTTCCCACCTCAAAAATATTTTACATGGTCCGGAAAATGATTCTGAAGGTCTTCATGGCTGTCACAGAAGAAACACCTTGGTCCTAGGATCACAGAGAAAGGGAAAGGACGAGGAGATTGAAACTAGAATTGCAGAGGTCTGCTCCCCACCGACCAATCCCTGGATGGCCCTAATGATGGAGGTCTGATGTTGATGGCCTACCCCTTTGATGATCCCAACTGGTTCCTATTATGTGGAACCCCTCCCAGCATGTGCATCATATCGTCCATTTTATCCTTCTTTATAACCACTAGGTTTTTCAACATAGTAAAAGGAGTAAAAAAATACATAAGAGAAGGTCGGAGTGCCTCCTCTAAACGTATCACCTGAGGCTCCTCATCCAGAAAGAGTTCTGGAGAAAAATGTCGGAGATCCTTGAACATGATCACCAATTCCCTCACCATCATACTCAATTTCTAGATGGAGAGAATTTTTTCCCTCTTCTCAACAATCACCATGGATGAATGGAATTACACCCGGAACTAATTCTCATAGTCTGTCCATGAAGCCTTATTTTTCTTCTTCTCCTCAAGGTAGAGCATCCACCATTGACATGCCACTCCCCACATCTGTATCAAATATAGAGGAACCCAGTACTGAACCAGAACTTAGATCTAGCTGAAAGCTATCACCAACTCCTCGAGCCAGCTGTCAGCTTCCAAGTCTAAGACACTTCCCTGGTACATACCGAGGGTCTACCACTGAATGTCCTGCAGCCTCTTCTACCACTGGTCTTCCTCCTTCTCTTGATTATCCCTTTGTTGATCCTCCAAATCAGCCTTCTAGGCCCTAATTTCTTGTACTACATGTGTATATCATCTCAGTTCCATAGATGAAATTTAAATAATGAATTTCTATGCCTGAGTACTGTAGAAGATATATTTTTTATTTTTCTCTAAATTTTTAATCATTTAAAACCCCCTAAACACCTATAATACACAAGAAAACAAGTCATTATGATGCATGTACCTTTCCTAGGGTCCTTAACCTTCAATAAGTGTATCTTCACAAGGTTGTTTGGTAGGTCTAGATTCATTACATCAGATCATGGGGCCCCCTAAAATCATGTGTCCTAGATAGTCTTTTCTTGCATATATCATTCACCAAGATTGAATAACATTGTCTCCCTACCATCCCATATATTCATGAATGTTCCTAACTCTAAACTCCATCATGCCTCTCAACCATCCCCACTGATAACATTCAATCATGACCTAGCTTCATCATGATGAGGGAAGGTACAACGGGCTTCCAGACCATTCCTTATTCTATTTTATGGACAAATAATGACACCCTTGAGTCCCACCATCAATAGTCCCTTGAGTGGAGACTAGCACCATTGGTATAAAATATCATGTAATATGGAAGACATTGGCTGTTTGATTTTGTAGGATCAGGAGATATAATGGAAAAACCCAAAAAACTCAAATGATGAAGGTAAATTTAATGCCAAAACCGATTCCAATATGCATGTGAAGAGATAAAACATTACAAAGTATATGAAAACTCAAAAGGGAATGTACCAAAAGAAAATAAAACAACAACAACAACTGTCTCGACGTCTGAGCTAGTACGGTCCCGCACGCTCCTCGATGTCCTCCTGGAAACATGAAAGAATTTTTATATACATTGGGTATGTATACAGGTATATCCAGTAGGGAAAATACAAATTCGCTTGTTCATAAGTGGGGAGACTTTCTAATTCCATTTAATAAAGTAGAGGTAAAAAACACCTAAAATGGAATCTATGCACCCATCCTCACCATGGAACATTCCCCAAATAACATGAGTCAGGTAATTAATAGTAATAGCACTATGATATTTGGTTACCCTCACTACATTCTCACTTGTTATTGAATACATCCTATATGTCAGAACAGCCTCTCTATTTCTCACGGCAATCCCACTGCTGCCACAACAACAACCTTATGGGCCACGCCAACCATGTGTCCTTCCCATTGACACCTTGTCCTCCACAATCACACATCCCACCCATAGATACCTGGGTCATCAAGAACATATGTAACCACACCAGAAAACACCTAGGCCAGTATAGCTACCAACATACCTGAAGACACATGGGCCTCATCCCAAAGACAAATGAAAAAAAACATGCCCGCACACACCTGGGACAACCAACACAACATACTCTTCCCAAAGTGACTTGGGATAAATGGAATCAATCCATCATAACCTAACCAAATGGTCTTGGTCTACATGGGAGAGGGAGTAGAAAAGAGTTAATAACCATCCACCCATAAGGATGATTGAAAAAACATCATCCCCCATGAAACGGGGGTGTTATGCATAATTTGATCAACTTTGGTGGGTTGTGAATATGAAAAATAAGAAAAAAATTTATACATATAGGAAAAAAAGAACTCAACATATCCTAAGGGTCCCAAAAATAACCCATACAGAAACACACTCGTTAATATTCATTCATTCCCAAAATGACTCAACAACAACCAAAGCACAACCCATTCCTAGAAAACAGTTCTCCCATGATCCCATTCAAGTTTTTATGTTCAAGTGGATTCATTATAATTTAATAATTATCCACTACCAGAAAACTAATAGGCACATCCACAAGTCCAAAAAACCAGATGTAGGAATTATCCATAAAAACAGTTTAAACATTAAAACATGGTTCTCTTTTAAATTCCCAACAACAAAAGAGGTATGTATGTATATCAATAAAATAAAACCAAAAGAATCCCCAAAATGAATCCCCACGGGGCATTAGATCCAATAACCAACAAATAAACATCGGTGGATCTCATCCCCATCCGTGTCACCCCACTATCATCAAGAAAAACAAATGTTCTTATTAGTGGAACATCGCAAAAATGTTTTTCAAATTCAACCACCCATTTATCAAGTTCCGTCATTACATTTGGTTAACTGATGAGATTAGAAAATGATTATTATTTATTGGGTATCCATTTAATCTATCAGGTTTATGTAATTAACCAGTTTCCTTATTATAGTAATTCAATCACGGGATTATCTAGAAACCAGAGGTTCATTAGTGAATAAGAAAGGAACACCAAAAGACACGATTTTTAGTGGGAATAATCTCATACAATTCACAACATATGAATGAAAATAAAATAGTTAAAAAACATCATCATCAAACACACCCCCATTACTCTTTAGAAACCATTTATTATATTTGTTAATGTTAAGTTTCATCCACGCCCTGTGGAAACATTATCAAAGCCACCCAACATGATAGAAAATAAAGAGTGACAAAGGAGGACCCTAATTGTATGATCAATGATCAATGTTTTATATTCTTGTGCCCAAAACTATGGATATTTGACTTTCATCAGAAGAACTCCCGTAACTCTAAGAGTGAGTAGGAAGGGTTACAACATGGCCGCATGATTCGTCTCCAAAAGAGGTACTCTAAATGCACCAATAGAGAGAAAAAGGAGAATGGAGAGATGATCTTGGCTAAGGGAAAGGCCAGATCCTATAATCTAGGAAGCGATTTTGAAGTACCGGAATGTCGGATCATGGATTAACCATGTGGTGGGGAAGTTCCACACATTTGGACTAATTGTAATTTAATAATTATCCTAATATATGGCGTGGATAATGGATGTGAGTATTAGATTTCTTTTAAGTTATATCAATCCGTAACATAAAAGAAATTATAAAACACGACAATAGGTGTGACACAGAATAAAATAGCCACATGTTTTGGTAGCTTGAGGGACTCCCAACCATTGGGGATTTAAAATTTTTTTAGATCCTTTAAATGGATTTGGAAAGGGTATTGAAAAACATTTACATCAAAATATACTTTACTGGGGGAAATGGGAAGGTCCGTGAAAATCATTGGATGACTCACTATTAGGTGAGTCATGGTTGCCCTGGCACCATCGCCCCAGAACTGTCTCCCTAGCACTATCGCACTGGCATCGTCACCCTTGAACTGTCACCCTGGCACTGCCGCCCTGGAACCATAGCACCGACATCATGTCCCAGGCACAGTCACCCTCACACCATCACCCTAACAATGTCCCACTAGAACCGTCTCCCTAGCACTATCGCCCTGGAAACGTATCCTTGGAACCATCAATGACACCTTTAACCATTGCTACCAATAAAGACCCTCAGTTCCACCATGTTATCATTTATTCTACTGATACTGATCGATGCCACTAATGATCATCGTTGCCACTAACACCCATCAGTGACAACATTCGTTCAACCCTAAATGTTAGAAAACTCTTTAATGAGTCATTGTTCGTCCCTCAGACACCCCAAACACCAAAAATTGGAAAAGTAATGGATAATGAGGATTCGGTCCATTACACATATTCTTGTCATATTTTGAATCAATCCAAATTAAAAATTATAATAATTGCAAGTGGAATTAAATGGGTTTCATAATCATGTCTTATAAAAAATACAAAACAGATTCCCAACAGAAGGAATTTGAGAGATTTCTATAGGGATTGTATTTCATATTAAATTTAATATAGAATAATAGAGGTATATATGTGAGAGAAATATATAAAAAAATTAGAATCATAACAAAACATTTCATAGGGAGAAGCTGAGTTCAACATAGAATTGTCCTAACCTGATGAAAATAGTTGGTATGAAAAAAATATTACCCTATGAATTATTTTTAACAAGCATTCATGATATTTAGTAACCAAACCAAATTATTTTACACATTATTTTCTAGAGATAATTGGATCATATTGAAAAAATAAATTCGGTATGTTTGATAAGGATAAAGATATTATTAATTAATAATATATATAATGGTAAAAATGAAATAGTAATAATTTCTTTACATGGATACTCTTTTACTAGTGAAACAAAAAAAAAACTACTCCTTGGTTGATTCTCTATGGATCTTTTTCGCACTTTTCTATTCAGAATGTTAATATTTTTTACATCTCGGTGCAAACAATAACATGTAAATATTTTTTGAAACTTGTATTGTTTGATCCTTTGTTTATGCTAATAATATATACAATGACAGATGGCCCCTCTAGGATGATATTACCTATCTTGTTACTAACATCAAGACACCTTGGTTTGTTATTGGATAAATCAATGATATCATCATAAAAAATGGGAAAATTGGCCATTCACATGCGATAATCTCCACAGGAGAATTCAATTCCACTCTTGAAGAAAACAATCTCATTGAAATAAAGCTTACGGGTTCCAAATACTCTTTGTATAGGAAGCATTATAATTAGATGGTTACCTCAAAACTGGATAGAGCCTTAACAAATGTTCCCACTATACTTTTTTGGAACTCTATCACTATCACCACACTTCATAAGCTCCACTATCACCATATTATTTTTATCATTGTATCCAACAAAACTATCAAACCTATTCTTCTTTTTAGATTTATTAATGTTTGGATCACTAAAAATGAATTCACTGACATCATTAGAATTGTTTTTCTTTCCATACACATTTCAATAATTCCTTTTCATGCACTTTAAAAATAAAGCCTCATAAACAGATGCTTAAAGGACGGTGTATCTTACATTCCAAACAAACCAGAAAGATACCCCTTCACTTGAGAATGATCTCAAAAAACACCAAAACCATAGAACTAGCTCTTATTTTAGCATTGATCCAAATCACAAAATCAACACTTTGATAACTCTCAATTCTCTGCTCATATTTAAGGAGAACATGAGGAAACAAGCCTTCAATGATAAATATATTTCTAATGGTGATAGAAATATTATGTTCTATAATCCCCTTCAATGAGAATGAATAACTTATAGGATTCTTGCCTCATTAAAAGACCAAGACAACATCTTAAACAATGATGACAACAATTCGAATTATATTGTTCTATTAATTTTAATATATCGTTAATGCCACTGATAACAACAAGTACCTATTACCCGAGACCATTCTGATGGTGGTCAACGATATAGATAACACTTTTATCCTTAACACTCCATTAGATGTAGAAAATAATGATAGTATATTTATTTTTAATTTTAATAATGCTTATGTACTTGATTATTTTAATAGTGATTTCTTCCTACACAATGTGGATATTGTTCAATTTGATGTCTACTAGCTTGTCAAATATTTTTTCTCTAATGGTGTTCATCCGCATGGTCTAAATGCACTATTTCTCTCTCTAATCCCAAAATATGACAATTCTTATGAGATCCATTTATTTATGCCCATTTCACTCATCAACACCCTTTATAAAATCATCATGAAAATAATTTCCAATAGGCCTTCATCCATCACTGACAAAATTGTCTCTTGGAATCAGTTTGGGTTTATCAAAGGTACATCCATACAAAACTACATTTGTTTTTCTTCCATGTTTTCTGACATGTTTAACATAGTTAACATAAGAGTTAATATTTCCATTAAAAATGACATTAAAAAGTAGTTAACACAATGGAATGTAGTTTTATTTTTAATGTGCTTCAATATTTTGGTTTTAGTAATGCCTTTATCACTACTTACTGAACCTTATTTAATTTTTCGTCCATTTCCATTCAATAAATGGTTCCCCCAAAGGATACTTCGAATGAACTAATGGTGTATGATAGAAGGACCCCCTCTATGATATCATTTTTCCATTTTTGAGGATTATCTTTTACATTTTCGCACTTGTCTACTTGATCAAAACAAACTCAAGCCCATTCATGTGTCATAAAATTTGAATGCTCCCAGTCACGTATTGTATACTGGTGATATCATTCATTTTCTTCAAGATGTTAAAAGAAACATCCAAAACCTTAAAAAAATCCCTTGATCATTATGAGGAGATATCTGGACAAGGGATTAGCTAGAACAAATCCTGTACATTCTTTTGAAAAAATTTTCCCCCTAGAAGAAAATAAATCATTATTAGTGAATTGGGCAGAAAAGAGGGATATCCTCCTTTTAAATAACTAGGTGTCCCCATCTTCTAGGGAACACAAAAATATTTTCATTTCTATGAAATTACTAATCATGTTATAATTAAAATTTCTTCTTGTATATGAAAATATCATTAAATGGCATGCATAATGTGTCATATTAAATCTACTATTGTCACTATAATGGATTAATCTATGATGGTATACAAGTGGCCTGTTTGTATTATTAAAAAATACCCCTATAAAAATTTTGACTGGACATGAACCACGATGGATAGGAAACCTGTCACCATACCCTGGCTAACTTGTTGTTAACCCATTGATAAAGGAGGGATTGGAATTAAAAATCTGATACAGTTTAATGAATCTCTTCAAGTTAGGCTCACTTGGGATCCCCTACATAACAAGTCTAATTCAACTGTCATCCAGAAAAATAGATTTCCTAAAAACTAAATAAATGAAACTCTTTTTTTATTGAATCCCTTATTTTTCCTTCCACAAAACAGTATTTTTCCTCCATTATGAATAACGCGATGTGGATGGTGTTTAGAGACTCCTCAATAAACATTTGGTTGGATAACATGAATATAAATACATTAATATCTAGAATTTATCTTGACTAAAGACATGGGAACACCAACCTCTCTATTAGATATTTCCTCTGCTCCCAAAATTATCATCTTCCTGACACTATCATGAATGTCATTGATTCATATTCTTTCTCTATCACTAATGACTTCTTTGTTTTAGAACCTTCTCACAATGACATGCTTAATTAAAAAAACAATTAAATCCACTATTTTTGAAACATTTAAATTTATTTTGGGTGGATAAATCTATTTGACAAACCATGGAGAAAACATTCAAGATTTACTCTCTTCTGTCGACTTTCTCACAACATGATCCCCACCGATGATCGCCCTCAATTGTATGGTATCTAGGTGTTTTCTAAATTTTTTCTCTGCAACCAACACTGAGAAGATTCCAATCATGTATTTCTTTCTTTTTTTGATTGCTCCTTGCCATTGGAATTATATTTTTGACATTTTTGAATATAGTTCATTGAAACATGAATCTTTCAAATATCAGTTATAGAGATGTGCCAATATGTACAACTCTCAGCAGATTCAGAACATTTTCCTTACTACTATTGAGGAGTTTCACCGTGTGATATAGTATGATAGAAATTATCTTATTCATAATAAATTCACATTAAGTCGTGATGTAGGGGGAATGCAGATTAGAATTTCAATATGTGAATATTCGTTGATCCAAAAGGGGCACTATGTCAACACAGTGAACAACATTGGAATTATGTGATGACTATGTATTGATGGAAATTACTACTAGCCTCACCAAAAAATTGAAGTATTTTGGTAGGACCTATCCATTGAATGGTTAAATTTAATGTCGATGTGGCATCTAAATTATGTTTGGGCCATGCGAGTTGTGATACAATGTTTAGAAATCATGCTGGTCAGATCATTGAAGGCTTTTATGATAGTTGTGGCATTGCCTCTTCACTGGATGTAGAAATTATGATTATGATTAATGTCATTTCTTTTTCCAAACAATGTGGTTGGATAAACCTTTGGATTCATAGAGTCTCAACCACCACTGTGAAAGAAATTAGCAATTGTGTGATACATCTTGCGTGGTCGATCACCACATGCTGGGTGGGCTGTTTCAACACTCTTATCAACATCAATTACATCATCACTGATATTAATAAAGAAGATAACATGGCTTCTATTGGAATTGTGAATAAGTGTGTTAATCAAGATATTACCTAGCTTTATGATCTTCATGCTGATCTAATCCCCTTTCATAAGAAATATTGTAATATGTTTTCATCTTTTAGAATTTTGTAGCCTCTTTCTTAATATTAATTGTCCCTGGTTTTCTAGCCAGGCACCACCTACCTCTGAAAAATAATTATTAATCCTTATTACATCTCATGTACATAATATATCATGGACTATCAGATCATTTTGTGAGGAGGTATTCTACCATACCCAAGAGAGAAATAATAATATTTCCGACGAACTTGATGGTAAGAATGTATAAGTGTTATTATAATTGAATAGTTGTAATTATTCAATAAATATGTAATATAATAATTATATAAACATTATATCTAGTCATAAAATGGGGTGATGTAAAATGAATTAGGCTGGTTAAGGAGGTGAATGTCCGCTATACAAATGATAATCGGTTTTGACTCCCATTAGAGGGAGGAGGAGATGGTTGTAGGTCAGTCCCAAAACAGATAAATATATTTTTATATCATTTATTTTTTGGTTGTTATATCTTAACAGTTTAATAATATTTAATTTTTTTGGAAAAATAAATACAATAAAATGATCATTTAAGGACAACACCTCTTCTTCAGAAAACATATTTAGTTTTAATAATTACATAACAGTTCATGATTATGTTTACACTATTTATAATTAAATAAATGGATTTATATAGTGATGTAATTTGGTAATGTATCAAATATAATAAAGTGTTTTGAATTTCAAAATAATAATTGAGAGGGAGTGTCCTTTTATATGTAGGGAGGAGTTGGGTTCCTGTAAATACAATGAACTATTTAATACTAGAAATTCAATCACAACCCATGTGCCTCAAACTTTTTTTATATTAGTAGAATAATCATATGTTAGAGACACATTTTCTCTAATAAAGTAAAATTTTACAAATATGTTTTTCCATAATAGGTATATTACCATAAATTTACTATTCTAGACTTCACAATAGTAATTAGCCATTTTATCAAGGTATTTTTTCATTTAAGAGTTGAAATAAAATTATAAATAATATATAACTTTTACTTAATGGTTATAAATATGAATTAAAATTTATAAAATTAATATCTATTCTTTGTGGAAAATCAATTTTAACAGAAGTGCACGGAACAGACAACACCCTATTTTACACATTTCTTTATTACAATTTATTTTAATATTTATAGGTAAATAAATTTATTATAGGAGTATAACTATTAAATTAATTCAAAATTATTTTAGGTTTATGCTTATAAAAATTAAATCTATGATGTTAGGATTTTAATGAATTTTATATCATTTAATAAAATAATATTTATTAAGGGAAAATTAATATAAATATTTCAACAATTTATTTATTCTAAATTTCAAAAATCTATTTCCAAAGGATGAATTCAAATATATTATATTAACACATATAATTCATGTCATATATAATTTAAAAACAAAAGTAATATAATAATTCATTTTATTTATAGTGATTTTAATATTTTTAGTATCATTGTTATTATACTTCTATTTATTGAATAATTAATATGTTATCCATTCTTATGAATTAAGAGTAATTATATAAATACAGAGTATAAATTACTATTTAATATCAGGAATTTAGTTAAATTATTTTCAAATTTTCATCATTATTAATTAACATAATATACTTTTACCTATGTGAACACACAATTGAAATTTAAAAGCAATAGGCTGGCAGTTTTCTTTTTTTCTTGAAACACATTATTGAATTGGTCATTTTCATGGATAAGTGTCCAAAAATAACATAAAAAATATATTAGATTGTAATATAGTCTAAATATATTTATGAAATTGTTATTGGTTAACATTCTAAGTAATGTTAACTCTTATTGTTTTATTTTATCCCCTGGTACACTAGTTTTCACATTGACCAAAGTAAATAATTTTTACTAATTTCATGCATCATTATGAAAGAAATTATGTTTGATATACAAGATAACAATATATTATTATAATTTGGAATATTTAATCCATTTTATAAAATATAATTTTCAAAAGTGGTATACCATACATTATAATAAATCCTATAGACGTGTCAAAAAACCAAAGATATTTTTCAATCCTAAGATGGTCTTATATTAAGTATATGACATGTAATAACGATTAATGGAATTAAAATTAAAATTTATATATTCTAATATATAAATTTCATTTAAAAAATTCCACATTATTACTTATTCTAATATGTTAAAATGTTCAAACATTATGAACATTAATGTAGTTTTCAAAAAAAAATGTGTTTTGAAGGATAAAGATAATATTATATTATAATACATTATAGCTATGAATTGATTATTAATAAATGGAGTAAATTTAAATATATATAAATTATGATACTTTTAAATCATAAATAATTATAATGTTACTTTTAAATTACATAATTTTTTAAAAAGAAATTATAGTTTTACAAATAAACAAAAATTATCAATATTTAATGATAAATTTAATTTGCCTCAATAATCAAAGAATTACACCCAATGATAAAATTCATAATATAATTTAAAAATTTCTAATCATTTTAAAAAATAAAATTTCTAAAATTATTAAAACAAATTTATAAAATTTTCTAGTGATTTTAATAACATTGTTTTTGACTTGGATTTTTTTATTATAATAAAATATCTTCATTAATGTTGAGTTATTTTTTATCAATTTTATAAAATGAAATTATATTTAGTTGGAAATTTAAATTAATTTCATAAATTAGTAAATAAAATTCACAAAAATAAATATAATGTGTAGTCTATTTATGTCACATTTAAATAATAATATTTTTATATAATATTACAGTTTATTGAAACTAAATGTTGACTGTAACTAAAGATATCAATGAAATTAATTTTTATAATGATAAACATATTCTAAATTAGCGATTTTTTATATTCTACCCCACATAAGTAAATTAAATCCTCATAATTTGAGTTTATTCTCAGTAATCAACTATCTGGAAATTGAAAAATATATTATAGAAAACCCACATCATAAAAAATGGATAGTAATACATCATCTTAAATAGCGATAAAGGGAGGTATAATTGTAACACCCCAGGTAAATAAAGAATATAAAATTTTTATATTTGTCCTTATTTGTGAATAAAATATTAATGTTACTTTAATGGGGACACTATGCTTGATGGCGTACCCAATATGCAACAACGAGTTTCTTGGGAATCTTATGTTGCACACTAATAATAAAATAATATTATTTTAAATGGTAGTTAACCCCAGCCGTTGTAATGGCGGGAATGAAAAGAACAAACTAAAAAATGATTATATATGTTTTTCAAATATTTTTACTCCTTAAAATAAATGTTAGAGTATTAAAAATGCGAATGAATACAATTTTTAAGAATAAACATTCTAATATTCTTTAAAAGGTCTATTAACCGCCTTTCGATGAAGAACCTCTTTTAAATCCACATTTTAACAATATTATGTGTTTTATTTGACAATATAAAATTCTTCTTTATAATCAGGACATCAAAATTTACTTTGTTTAAACATTTGATATTTTTCCGATAAAGTTCATTTTTTAATGAATAGTTAAAAATGTTTTATTTTAATTCAAAACCACTTCTTAATCTAATTTAATTATATAACTAGATTATATTTTAAATTTGTTTTAAAGTTTAATTACAATATATTTATACCATTTAATACAATTGTGGTCATTGGAATTAATTTCACTTTGAAATCGGACATAAACTAGTGTCAATCTTTTGATACTTATTGTTTCATAAAAACACGCTATTTGCTCTGACAGCGGGAATTAATTATTAAATTAATTAATGCAACTTATATGTTTTGAATTTTTTAAAATATACATCATTTTTGAATTTGGAATTTCAAATATAGCTTAGTGTAATTTTTTGGTATTTTTCTGAAAAACATCAATTTTTGATGAATAGTGAAACCACTAAGTGGTACTTATGAAAACTGATTTTCCTTTTAAATGAAATTTACCACCTCTGTGTTTTGAATTTAAAAAATCCGATATACATGGTTGTCATTAAGAAGTAAAATTTGGTTCAATGGAATTAAAATAATTTTTTGGTGAATAGTAACTTTTAAGTTTTTAATCGCGTTTAGAAGTAATTAGTGTAATTTAAGGTAAAAATAATGTTTTAACAATGTGAAATGACCTAGACACATGTTCTACCCTCATTGGATGTGTCATGTCCTACCAAGAAAATCCATGGGTCAACTTGGGGACCCCATGGAGCCACTTTGGTTGCAAATGACATAAATAACTTTTTATTTAAAGTTAAAATAAAAATGTCACAAGCATGAAATTTTTCACTAAAACAATTTTTAAATGGGGTTATAGAAGTCATATTTCTGACTATAAATATTAATTGGAAATCTAAAAATATTTCCTACATCATGATATTTTTTTAACAATTTTTATACAATATATAAATTAAATTATTTATGACATCATGATGATGCAGCGATTACCTCATTAATAAAGGATTTAAATAAAATGAAAAGATAATGTAAAATATATGAGCTACACATGTCCAAAACCCATTGAATGGGTGGATTTAGAACACATATCACCTTACCCTCGAATTATATCAATGTGGGACCTTTTGAATCCTAAACTCATTTTAAAATAAAGTAACATTTCTTTACGTTCAAGAGTACCCCTCCTCTCCTCTTATAAAAAGCCCCCACCTCTACCTCTTTACCCACACTTACAAAGCCTCTGGCTCGTCCATACCCAACCCATTTTGTCTCTACACTTACCTATATTACTCCTTGACGCGTCACATTGGGCAGAAGACTTCCCAAGGAAGCCTTTTAGCTCAAACCAAAGGGAGTTACCCGATTTTAAGGTAATGTCTTCACTTGTGTTCTTTTGCTTTATTTTGCTTCTGCAACCCCATAAACTCTTTTTATTCATTTCTTATGTAACAACACAAGTATCTTCCATATAGTAGTATGTTGTTATAAGAAGGATTCTAGCTACACTTACACACACGTACATCTAATGGTTAAAGAACATACTGTTTCCGTGGATGACAAATTTCTGTCTCCTGAAACGATGATGGTTCAACATTCTTTTAACACCTTGAAAGGTGTACATTAAGATGAAACTATATTTATATATGAAATATAATATGTTTATGTTTTTCTTTAAGCTTCTTTTTTTTCATTTTGGGCATAACTTTATGGTTTCCAGTATGGGTAAACGCGATATCTTTATTTAAGGAAGTGCGGACTACCGCCCCCTCAAAGTGATTTGATTTGTTAATAACATATGTGGGACGTATAAAGGATTCAGTTATGATATTATATATGATATTACACTGGAATTATAATATACCTTTATATCATTATGATTCCATTTCATAAAATATGAAATAGAAATAGAAGCAGAGTTCATGCGTACGTACAGCTTACCATCTCCATTAACAGTGCATTTCATTTATTGCATGTAAATATAATATAATATTATAAATTCATGCATGTACTGGATATAAATGATATATATTATATCTACATCATGAATAACATTCTTTATATAATGGATACATGAACAACTTGTAATTATAAAGGGTTTATTTTTGACAGAAGTACCAATGATCGTTAAAACAACCGTTATTAACTTAAATAATTACATAGTGTTCATGACATGGAAATAAGTGATATTAAAGGAATAATGAACTTGAAAAAGTTTCTTAAACAAGTAGAAATTAACTCAAGATTATTATTCAGGAGATTAAAGAACGACCGAGTCAAGTCGGACCCGAGGTAAGGGAACTTCTTAACCCAATTTCCGTTCATTGGGTTAATCTCCTACATTCAAATTATGTCAGGATATTATTATATCCTATCTTGTATTTGTACATTCATTATGTGTACATATAGTGAATACACATAATAGATATATTTTATTTAAAAAAATGATCTTTGTATGGGTCTTCGTCTCAATCTCCTTTCATTGAGGCATATTATGTTTTATACACAACCTTCTTTTATACGGTGTATAAACCCGTTTGACTTTTACGTTTATTCAAAAGGAATATTTTTTATATGAAGCATTTACGAAACTAAAAAAGGGAATGATTTTGTCATACGTATGTGGTGACAATGACTTCTCCACCGCCGTGACCATTATTTGAGTTTCGACTTCCTCTACAAGCCATACCTTCTTTTTAAAAGAAAAATAAATACCATGTTTTACTTTTCTTTTATTTTGGTTTTGAAAATGGTTTAATGATGTTTTTATATCAATGTGTTGTATTGATATCTTGTGATTGAAAGGTGTAAATGTTATGTTTCCTTTATACATGTTTTATGTGATACGATTATGTTGTGGTTCTTGGGAATTGTTACGAAGACGTGTGGTTACGTGATAAACTAAGGGCGGGTGAGCCCGATATAGCTCTCCAATGCATTGGGTAACGTGAAGAAGTGAAACGTTAAGGTTTATCTGAAGAGATTTAGGGAATAAATTGTGATGGGTAATCCAAACGTAACCAAGAGGGTTACTCCCTATGTAAGAATGTTATGAATGCCTCAAGTTACCTTTATGTCTTATGATTTCAATGATTTATTCATGATTTGATGAGGTATGATAAAGTGCCTATGTTTTATGGGTAAAGTATGATTTCATTCTTATGTATATATGAACTCATGTTTCCTTTCCATATTTTTATAACCCTTACTGAGGTTTTTATGCTCATCCCATGTTTTTTTGAAATTTTTTTCACAGGTCCAGGGGAGGGTACATGATTTGATGATAGTGTCAAGAAAGTGTCAAGAAAGAATCCATGTTGTATTTTAAATATGCTTCCGTTGATGGGAAAAATGAATACTATCATTTATGTAACCACTTTTCTTAAATGTGGAATGTAATACATGTTTTATGATCTAATTCTATAAAACACTAAACCTGAAAAGATCCTAAATGTGTAATCGTGTAATAACTCAAGATTAGGTAAGGTTTAAGGCTGGGACCTTATAGTTGGTATCAAAGGTCGGTTTATACAACTTTAGGGATTATGAGTTTTTAGGCACATGGTTAGTCCCTATATCTATTATTTCAATTAAATCCTTATTTTATAACTTTTTTTCAGGACAAGTAAAGTTAGTTATGAATGGATGGAGAAGGATCTCAAATGAAATTTTTACCTCTTCATGATGAAATGCTTGCAATAATTATTGCAAAGTGATGTTCAGAGGATTGTGAAACTTTTTCTAGCATACAACTCACTTGCAAGCAGTTGTTTGAGATATAAAACACCTCCTCTATACCTCGTTATCATCATGGATCATGGTTTGTATTTAGACAAATACTATTTTCACAATATTCTAATAGTTTCAAGAAAGGTAAATATTATCAAGGTATTTTCAAATATTTTACCTTATCATAGGAATTTGAAGCATATTATGATTTTAAAAATGGTGCTGAAGAAGGAGACCCTTGCGCAACCTATTTATATTTTCTTTTAAAATATAGTCTCTCAACACATACTTATGGTATTTTAAAAGGACCAATAATAGAGTATTTCAACTCAAATTCTGTCCAACCATTTTAGAGAAATCATATTTTATCATATGTTTTGGAATTATCTGTCATACATGATTATTTTCCAAAACTATTTTTCTGTGAACACCCTTATGACCCATGTTGTACACGGTGTATTTGGATGGAGGAAGCAAATTATTATGAAGGATCTCTAAATCATTGTTGTATTGCATGGGACGTCTACCTACGTGAACAAGATGACGATGAAACCGAGTGGATGCCATGATCTAGTTATGATGTTATTCTTTTTGGGAATCGTTTTATTTTATCTTATGGTGGTGAAATAAGACTTCAAGAATTTAGATGTTGAGATCATAATGAATTTGGATGAAAATGATAGGTATAAGGAAAATATTGAGATTAAAACATGTTAGGGTTATTTTTGGAGTGTTATTAAAAGGACAATACGTAGACCGTGTGAAGACCCGTCACGTCAGACAAAGCTTCCGGAATCGAACCCACAACCAAAGTGCAACTAGTATTTATCGCCTACCACTGGACTATGTGAAGTCCCTGGTTAGTTTTACTAATTCTTTTTAGTTAGATGATTTTATGAATTAATAGTACGTTGATTTTTGGGTTCTCTA
Organism: Viscum album; assembly: GCA_963277665.1. Lineage (NCBI taxonomy): Eukaryota > Viridiplantae > Streptophyta > Magnoliopsida > Santalales > Viscaceae > Viscum > Viscum album. The sequence goes on along the minus strand of OY728150.1, from coordinate 2,127,780,376 downwards.
TTGAAATTTATTAACCTATCATGGAGGATATGTGATTAGGATAATTACTATTCAATATGAGACTTTAAGAGCAACTGATGATGTTTGGAGATAAATGTTACGATTTAACTTGTAAGACTATGTGACTAAATCCTTCAAATATTTGGGATTCAATATTAGTTTGGTTTAATTTGAATAATTTTATGGACAAATTGTTTATCGAATGGTCCTTGTTGACCATTGGGTTTTGTTGGACAAATTTTGGAGATTACGAAATGATTTTCTTTTTATAAAGGGTTATCCTTTTCTGTATTATCTGATCATGTACTAAACTTTTTGGTTTTGGTTTTGGATTTTGTCTAAAGACATGGGAAATATATAGTTCTCTTTAGTAGATTAAGTGATTCTCATGAAGTTGATTATAGTACTCTTAATGTGAACAAGTCTTCCTAAATACTCGTCTTTTTGGAGAAAATATGAGTTTGATTAAGGAATCTAGTAAATGTTGAAAGTCTATGTGATAAGTAAGTATGTATCACTATGATTTAGTTAAGGTCAAAAATAAATTCCTCAATGAAGAGAAACATAAAACAAAAATGTTGTCTATTAACTTTTCTTACCGGGGAATCGAATACCGTTTAACCCATCACAAGTTTGTGATTTTCTTGTGGTTAACATTCTCCTAGACATGTTTACTATCACTCTCCATCAGAACATAACCATATGTTTTCTCCTCCATGTCCATGTTTTCCTACATGGAATCCTAGTATGGGTTAACTCAGGTGACCTCTATACTTCTCTTTCTTTATTTTAAGGTGATTGTTTTACTGACTCTTGTTCTGATGTGGGACTTTCAAGGATGTTTCCAAGCCCAATTTTCAAATTGCGCAGACGCAATTCCCTAAAGGGGGGTAGGATGTAACACCCCAGGTAAATAAAGAATATGGCATTTTTATATTTATCCATATTTGTGAATAAAATATTAATGTTACTTTAAAGGGGAAGCTATGCTCGATGTCGTACCCAATACGTAGGAACGAGTTTCTTGGGAATCTTACGTTGCACTCTAATAATAAAATAATATTATTTTAAATGGTAGTTAACACCTAGTCGTTGCAATGGCGGGAATGAACAGAACTAACTAAAAAATGATTATATATGTTTGTCAAATATTTTTACTCCTTACAATAAATGTTAGAGGATTAAAAATTAGAATGAATCCAATTAATAAGAATAAACATTCTAATATTCATTAAAAGGTCGATTAACCGCCTTTCGATGGAGAACCTCTTTTAAATCCACTATTTAACAATTTTGTGTGTTTTATTTGACAAAATAAAATTCTTCATTAGAATCGGTACATCAAAATTTACTTTGTGTTAATATTTGGTATGTTTCCGATAAAGTTCATTTTTTAATGAATAGTGAAAAATGTTGTATTTTAATTCAAAACCACTTTTTAATCTAATTTATTTACGTGATTAGATTATTTTTTGAATTGGTTTTAAAGTAAAATTAGAATATATTTTTACCATTTAATCCAATTGTGGTCATTGGAATTAATTTGAATTTGAAATCGGACTGAAACTAGTGTGAATCTTTTGATACTTATTGTTTCACAAAAACACGCTATTTGCTATGACAGCGGGAATTAATTATTAAATTAATTAATAAAACTTATATGTTTTTAATTATTTAAAATATAATTAATATTTGAATTTGGAATATCAAACATAGGTTAGGGTGATGTTTTGGTATTTTTCTGAAGAACTTCAATTTTTGATGAATAGTGAAACCAATAAGTGGTTCTTATAAAAACTGATTTTCCGTTAAATGAAATTTTACCACCTATGTGTTTTGAATTTCAAAAATCTGACATACCTGATTTTCATTAAGAAGTAAAATGTGGTTAAATGGAATTAAAATAATTTTTTGGTGAATAGTAACTTTTAAGTTTTTAATCGCGATTAGAGGTAATTAGTGTAATTTAAGGTAAAAATAACGTTTTAATAATGTGAATTGAATTTTTACCACCTATGTGTTTTGAATTTAAAAAATCTGACATACCTGATTTTCATTAAGAAGTAAAATGTGGTTAAATGGAATTAAAATAATTTTTTGGTGAATAGTAACTTTTAAGTTTTTAATCGTGATTAGAGGTAATTAGTGTAATTTAAGGTAAAAATAATGTTTTAATAATGTGAAATGACCTAGACATTTGTCCTACCCTTAGTGGATGTGTCATGGCCGACCAAGATAATCCATGAGTCAACTTGGAGACCCCATGGAGCCTCTTTGGTTGGAAAATGACATAAAAAACTTTTTTTAGTTAAAATAAAAATGTCACAAGCATGAGATGCTTCACTAAAACAATTTTTAAATGGGGTTATACAAGTCATAATTTTGACTATAAATATTCATTGGAAAGCTAAAAGGATTTCTACATCATGATATTTGTTTTATAATTTTTAGATATTAAATAAATTAAATTATTTATGACATCATGATGATGCAACGAATACCTCATTAATAAAGGATTTAAATAAAATGAAAAGATAATGTAAAATCTATGACCTACACATGTCCAAAACCTTTTTTATGGGTAGATTTAGAACCCTTATAAAATTAACTTCGAATTATATGAATTTTGGACCTTTTTAATTCGATACTCTTTTTAAAATAATGTAATATTTCTTTACATTCCAAGAGTGCCCCTCCTCTCCTCTTATAAAAGGCCCCCACCTCTACCACTTAACCCACACTTCCAAAGCCTCTCGCTCGGCCAAACCCTGCCCATTTTGTCTCTAAACTTCCCTCTACTACTCCTTGAAGCCTCACTTTGGTCAGAAGTCTTCCCAAGGAAGCCTTTGACCTCAACCCAAAGGGATTTACCCGATTTTAAGGTAATGTCTTCACTTGTGTTCTATTGTTTTATTTTTCTTTCCAACACCCTAAACTCATTTTAATAATTTATTTTGTAACAAAACCAGTATCTTACATATACTAGTATGTTTTTATAAGAATTATTCAATCTACACATACACAGACCTACATCTAATGGTTAATGAACATACTGTTTCCGTGGATGGCGAATTTCTGCCTCCTGAAATGATGATGGTTTAAAATTCTTTTAACACCATAAAAGGTGGCCATTAAGATGAAACTATATTTATATATGAAGTATAATATGTTTATGTTTTCTTTAAGATTTTGTATTTTTCATTTTGAGTATACCTTTATGGTTTCCATTATGGGTAAACGCGATATCTTCATTTAAAGAAGTGCGGACTACCGCCCCCTCAAAGTGATTTGATTTGTTAATACCATATGTGGGATGTATAAAGGATGGAGTTATGATATTATATATGATATTACACTGGAATTATAATATACCTTTATATCATTATGATTCCTTTTCATAAAATACGAAATAGGAATGGAAGCAGCGTTCATGCGTACGTACGGCTTACCGTCTCCATGAACGGTGCATTTCATATCTTGCCTCTAAATGTAATATAATATTATAAATGCATGAATTTACTGGATATATATGATATATATGATATATAAATCATGAATACCATTCTAGATATAATGGATACATGAAAAACTTGTAATTATAAAGGGTTTATTTTTTACGCAAGTACCAATGATCGTTAAAATGACCGTTATTAACTTAAATAACTACATAGTGTTCATGACATGGAAATAAGTGATATAAAAGGAATAATGAACTTGAAAAAGGTTCTTAAACATGTATAAATTAACTCATATTTATTTTTTAGGAGATTAATGAACGACCGAGTCATGTCAGACCCGAGGTAAGGGAACTTCTTAACCCAATTTCCGTTCTTTGGGTTAATCTCTTACTTTCAAATTCTGTCATGATATTATTTTGTCCTATCTTGTATTTTTACATTATTTATGTGTAATTATAGTGAATACACATAATAGTTCTATTTTATTTAAAAAATGATCTTTGTATGGGACTTTGTCTCAATCTCCTTTCAATGAGGCATATTTTGTTTTATACACAACCTTCTTTTACACGGTGTATAAACCCCTTTGACTTTTAAGTTTATTCAAAAGGAATCTATTTTATACGAATCATTTAATAAATGACAAAAGGGAATTTTTATGTCGTACGTAGGCAGCGACAATGACTTCTCCACTGCCATGACAATTATTTGAGTTTCAGCTTCCTCTAAAAGCCATACCATGTTTTTAAAAGAAAAATAAATACCATGTTTTACTTTTCTTTTATTTGGTATTGAAAATGGTTTTCATGATGTATTTATATCAATGTGTTGTATTGATATCTTGTGATTGAAAGGTGGAAATGTTATGTTTCCTTTATTCTTGTTTTATGTGATACAATTATGTTGTGGTTCTTGGGCATTATTACAAAGACGGGTGGTTCCCTAATAAACTAAGGGCGGGTGAGCCCGATATAGCCCTCCAATGCATTGGGTAACGCGAAGGATTGAAACGTTAAGGATTTTCCGTAGAGATTTAGGGAATATACTATGATGGGTATTCCAATCGTAACCAAGAGGGTTACTCCCTACATAAGAATGTTATGAATTCCTCAAGTTACCTTTATATCTTATGAATTCTATGATTTATTAATGATTTGACGAGGTATGTTAAAGTGCCTATGTTTTATGGGTAAAGTATGATTTCATTCTTATGTATATATGAAATCATGTTTCCTTTCAATATTTTTATAACCCTTACTGAGCTTTTTATGCTCATCCCAAGTTTTATTGAAATGTTTTTCACAGGTCAAGGTAAGGGTACATGATATGATGATAGTGTCAAGGAAGTGTCAAGAATGAATCCATGTTTTATTTTAAATATGTTTTTGTTGATGGGAAAAATGAATACTATCTTTTATGTAACCACTTTTCATAAATGTGGAATGTAAAACATGTTTTATGATCTAATTATCTAAAACTCTAAACCTGAAAAGATCCTCAATGTGTAATCTTTTAATAACTCAAGATTAATTAGGGTTTAAGGCTGGGGCCTTAGAGTTGGTGTCAAAGGTCGGTTTAGACAAATTTAGGGATTATGAGTTTTTTTAGACACAAGGTTAGTCACTATATTTATTATTTCAATTAAATCCTTATTTTATAACTTGTTTTCGGGACAAGTGAAGTCAGTTACGAATGGAAGGAGGAGGACCTCCGATGAAATTCCTATCTCTTCCTGATGACATGCTTGCAATAATTTTTGCAAAGTCCTGTTCGGATGATTGTGAAACTTTTTCTAGCATACAACTCACTCGCAAGAAGTTGTTTGAGATATCAAACACCTCCTCTATACCTCGTCATCATCGTGGATCATGGGTTGTTTTTAGAAAAATAATATTTTCACAATATTCTCATATTTTCAAGAAAGTTAAATATTATCAAGGTATTTTCAAATATTTTACATTATCACAAGAATTTAAAGCATATTATGATTTTAAAAATGGTACTGAGGATGGAGACCCTTGTGCAACCTATTTATATTTGATTTTAAAATACAGTCTCTCAGCACATACTTATAGTATTTTAAAAAGACCAATAATATAAATTTTCAACAAAAATTATGTCCGACTATTTTATAGAAATCATGTTTTATCAGTTGTTTTGAAATTATATGTCATACATGATTATTTTACAAAACTGTTTTTCTATGAACACCCATATGACCCATGTTGTACAAGGTGTATTTGGATGGAGGAAGAAAATTATTTTGAAGGATCTCTAAATCATTTTTGTAATGCATGGGACGTCCACCTATGTGATCAAGATGACGATGAAACGGAGTGGACGCCATGATCAAGGAATGCTATTATTTTTTTTGGGAATCGTTTTATTTTATCTTATGGTGGTGAAATAAGAATTCAAGCATTTAGATGTTGAGATCATAATGAATTTGTATGAAAATGAGAGTTATAAGGAAACTATTTAGATTAAAACATGTTATGGTTATTTTAGGAGTTTTATAAAAAGGCAACACGTAGACCGTGTGACAACCCATCGCGTCAGACAAAGCTGCGGGAATCGAACCCACTACCAAAGTGCAACTGGTATTTATCGCCTACCACTGGACTACGTGAAGTCCCTAGTTAGTTTGACTGATTCATTTTAGTTAGATGATTTTATGAATTAATAGTATGTTGATTTTGGGTTATCTATGGAAATTTATTAACCTATCATGCAGGATATGTGATTAGGTTAATTACTCTTCAATACAAGACTTTAAGATCAACTGATGTTGTTTGGAGATAAATGTTACGATTTAACTTGGAAGACTATGTGACTAAATCCTAAAAATATTTGGGTTTCAATATTAGTTTGGTTTACTTGGAAGAATTTTATGGGAAAATTGTTTATCGAATGGTCCTTGTTGAACTTTGGGTTTTGTTGGACAAATTTTAGAGATTAAGAATAGATTTTGTTTTTATAAAGGGTTATCCTTTTCTAGATTTTCTGATATTGTACTAACCTTTTTGGTTTTGGTTTTTGATTTTGTCTAAATTCATGGGGAATATATAGTTCTCTTTTGTGGATTAGGTGATTCTCAAGAAGTTGATTATAGTATTCTTAATGTGAAAAAGTCTTCCTAAATACTCATCTTTTGGAGAAAATATGAGTTTGATTAAGGAATCTAGTAAAAGTTGAATGTCTATGTGATATGTAAGTATGTTTCATTATGATTTAGTTAAGCTCAAAAATAAATTCCTCAATTAAGAGAAACATAAAACAAAAATGTTGTCTATTAACTTTTCCTACTGGGGAATCGAATACCATTTAACCCATCACAAGTTTGTGATTTTCTTGTGGTTAACTTTCTCCTAGACATGTTTACTATCACTCTCCATCAGAACATGACCCTATGTTTTCTCCTCCATGTCCATGTTTTCCTACATTGAATCCTGGTATGGTTTTACTCGGGTGACCATTGTACTTCTATTTCATTTTTTTAAAGTGATTGTTTTACCGACTTTTGCTCCGATGTGGGACTTTCAAGGATGTTTCCAAGCCCAATTTTAAAATTGCGAGGACGCAATTCCCAGAAGGGGGGAAGGATGTAACACCCCATGTAAATAAAGAATATGAATTTTTTATATTTATCCGTATTTGTGAACAAATATTAATGTTACTTTATAGGTGATGCTATGCTCGATGGCGTACCCAATACGCAGCAACGAGTTTCTTGGGAATCTTACGTTGCACTCTAATAATAAAATAATATTATTTTAAATGGTTGTTAACGCCTAGCCATTGTAATGGCGGGAATGAATAGAACTAACTAAAAAATGATTATATATGTTTTTCAAATATTTTTACTCCTTACAATAAATGTTAGAGGATTAAAAATTCGAATGAATCCAATTTTTAAGAATAAACATTCTAATATTTTTTAAAAGGTCGATTAATCGCCTTTCGATGGAGAACCTCTTTTAAATCCACTTTTTAACAATTTTATGTGTTTTATTTGACAAAATAAAATTATTCTTTAGATTCTGGACATCAAAATTTACTTTGTGTAAATTTTTGGTATTTTTCCGATAAAGTTACTTTTTTTTAATGAATAGTGATAAATGTTGTATTTTAATTCAAAACCACTTTTTAATCTAATTTATTTATATGATTAGATTATATTTTGAATTGGTTTTACAATTCAATTAGAATATATTTTTACCATTTAATACAATTTTGGTCATTGGAATTAATTTCACTTTGAAATCGAAATTAAACTAGTGTCAATCTTTTGATTCCTATTATTTCATAAAAACACGCTATATGCTATGACATCGGGAATTAATTATTATATTAATTAATGAAACTTATATGTTTTGGATTTTGTAAAATAGACAATATTTTTGAATTTGCAATATCAAATATATCTTAGGGTGACGTTATAGTATTTTTCTGAAGAACATCAGTTTTTGATGAATAGTGAAACCACTAAGTGGTACTTATAAAAACTGATTTTCCGTTTAAATGAAATTTTACCACCTCTGTGTTTTGAATTTCAAAAATCCGACATACATGATTGTCATTAAGAAGTAAAATGTGGTTCAATGGAATTAAAATAATTTTTTGGTGAATAGTAACTTTTAAGTCTTTAATCTCGATTAGAGGTAATTAGTGTAATTTAAGGTAAAAATAATGTTTTTAATAATGTGAAATGACCTAGACATATGTCCAACCCTCATTGGATGTTACATGGCCGACCAAGACAATCTATGGGTCAACATGGGGACCCCATGAAGCCTCTTTGGTTGGAAAATGACATAAATAACTTTTTATTTAAAGTTAAAATAAAAATGTCACAAGCATGAGATGTTTCACTAAAACAATTTTTAAATGGGGTTATACAAGTCATATTTTTTACTATAAATATTCATTGGAAATATAAAAATATTTAATACATCATGATATTATTATTATAATTTTTAGATATTAAATAAATTATATTATTTATGAAATCATGATGATGCAGCGATTACCTCATTAATAAATGATTTAAATAATATGAAAAGATAATGTAAAATCTATTACCTACACATATCCAAAACATATTGGATGGGTGGATTTAGAACCCTTATCGCATTACCCTCTAATTATATCAATGTGGGACCTTTTGAATATGAAACTCCTTTTAAAATAAAGTATCATTTCTTTACATTCCAAGAGTGCCCCTCCTCTCCTCTTATAAAAAGCCCCCCACCTCTACCTCTTTACCCACACTTCCAAAGCCTCTAGCTCGGACAAACCCAACCCATTTTGTCTCTACACTTCCCTATATTACTCCTTGACGCCTCACATTGGGCAGAAGTCTTCCCAAGGTAGCCTTTGAGCTCAAACAAAAGGTAGTTACCCGATTTTAAGGTAATGTCTTCACTTGTGTTCTTTTGTTTTATTTTGCTTCTCCAACCACCTAAAATCTTTTTATTAATTTAGTTTGTAAGAAAAAAAGTATCTTCCATATACTAGGATGTTTTTATAAGAACGATTCAAGCTACACTTACAGACACCTACATCTAATGGTTAATGAACATACTGTTTCCATGGATGGCGAATTTCTGCCTCCCGGAACGATTATGGTTCAACATTATTTTAACACCATCAAAGATGGCCATTAAGATGACACTATATTTATATATGAAATATAATATGATTATGTTTTCCTTAATCTTCTGTATTTTTCATTTTGGGAATACCTTTATGGTTTCCATTATGGGTAAACGTGATATCATCATTTAAGAAAGTGCGGACTACTGCCCCCTCAAAGTGATTTGATTTGTTAATAACATATGTGGGACGTATAAAGGATGGAGTTATGATATTATATATGATATTACACTATAATTATAATATATCTTTATATCATTATGATTACATTTCATAAAATACGAAATAGAAATGGAAGCAGCGTTCATGCGTACGTATGGCTTACCGTCTCCATGAACGGTGCATCTCATTTATTGCCTCTAAATGTAATATAATATTATAAATGAATGAATTTACTGGATATATCTGATATATATGATATATACATCATTAATACCATTCTGGATATAATGGATACATGAAAAACTTGTAATTATAAAGGGATTATGTTTGACTTAAGTATCAATGATCGTTAAAACGACCGTTATTAACTTAAATAATTACATAGTGTTCATGACATGGAAATAAATGATATAAAACGAATAATGAACTTTAAAAAGGTTATTAAACAAGTATAAATTTACTCACGTTTATTATTTAGGAGATTAAATAATGACTGAGTCAAGTCAGACTCGAGGTTAGGGAACTTCTTAACCCAATTTACGTTCTTTGGGTTAATCTCCTACTTTCAAATTATTTCAAGATATTATTATGTCATGTCTTGTATTTTAAAATCATTTATGTGTACTTATAGTGAATAAAAATAATAGATCTATTTTATTTAAAAAATGATCTTTGTATGGGACTTCGGCTCAATCTCCTTTCATTGAAGCATATTTTTTTATACCCAACCTTCTTTAATACGGTGTATAAACTCCTTTCATTTTTACGTTTATTTAACATGAATATTTTTTATATGAAGAATTTAAAAAATGACAAAAGGGAATGTTTTTGTTGTACATATGCGGCGACAATGAATTCTCCGCCATCGTGACCATTATTTGAGTTTCAGATTCCTCTAAAAGCCATACCTTCTTTTTAAAAGAAAAATAAATTTCATGTTTTACTTTTCTTCTATTTTGGTATTGAAAATGGGTTTCATGATGTTTTTATATCAATGTGTTGTATCGATATCTTGTGATTGAAAGGTGGAAATGTTATGTTTCCTTTATGCTTGTTTTATGTGATACAATTTTTTGTGGTTCTTAGGCATTATTACGAAGACAGGTGGTTCTGTGATAAACTAAGGGCGGGTGAGCCCGATATAGCTCTCCAATTCATTGGGTAACGTGAAGGAGTGAAACGTTAAGGTTTCTCCTAAGAGATTTAGGGAATATACTATGATGGTTATTTCAAACGTAACCAAGAGGGTTACTCCCTACGTAATAATTTTAATAATGTCTCAAGTTACCTTTATGTATTATGATTTCTATGATTTATTCATGATTTGATGTGTTATGTTAAAGTGCCTATGTTTTATGGGTAAAGTATGATTTCATTATTATGTATATATGAACTCATGTTTCCTTTCCATATTTTTATAACCCTTTCTGAGCTATTTATGCCCATCCCATGTTTTATTGAAATGTTTTTCAAAGGAAAAGGGATGGGTACATGATATGATGATAGTGTCAAGGAAGTGTGAAGAAAGAATCCATGTTTTATTTTAAATATGTTTCCGTTGATTGAAAAATGAACACTATATTTTATGTAACCACTTTTCTTAAATGTGGAATGTATTACATGTTTTATGATCTAATTCTCTAAAACTCTTAACCTAAAACGATACTCAATGTGTAATATTTTAATAACTCAAGATTAAGTAAGGATTAAGGTTGGGGCCTTATAGTTTGTATCAAAGGTCGGTTTAGACAACTTTATGGATTAGGAGTTTTTTAGACACATGGTTAGTCCCTATATCTATTATTTCAATTAAATCCTTATTTTATAACTTTTTTTCAGGACAAGTAAAGTCAGTTACGAATGGAAGGAGAAGGACATCAAATGACATTCCTATCTCTTCCTAATGACATGCCTGCAATATTTATTTCAAAGTCATGTTCGGATGATTGTGAAACTTTTTCTAGAATACAACTCACTAGCAAGCAGCTGTTTGAGATATCAAACACCTCCTATATACCTCGTTATCATCGTTGATCATGGGTTGTTTTTAGACAAATACTATTTTCACAATATTCTCATATTTTCAAGAAAGGTAAATATTATCAAGGTATTTTCAAATATTTTACCTTATCACAAGAATTTGAAGAATATTATGATTTTAAAAATGGTGGTGAGGAAGGAGACCCTTGCACAATATATTTATATTTTCTTTTAAAATATTTTCTCTCAGCACATACTTCTAGTATTTTAAAAGGACAAATAATTGAAATTTTCAACTCAAATTCTGTCCAACTATTTTATAAAAATCATGTTTTATCAGATGTTTTGGAATTATATGTCATACATGATTATTTTCCAAAACTTTTTTTCTTTGAACACCCAAATGACCCATGTTGTACATGGTGTATTTGGATGGAGGAAGAAAATGATTTGAAGGATCTCTAAATCATTGTTGTAATGCATGGGACGTCCACCTACGTGATCAAGAGGACGATGTAACCGGTTGGATGCCATGATCAAGGTATGCTGTTATTATTTTTGGGAATCATTTTATTTTATCTTATGGTGGTGAAATAAGACTTCAAGAATTTAGATGTTGAGATCATAATGAATTTGGATGAAATTGAGAGGTATAAGGAAACTATTAAGATTAAAACATGTTAGGGTTATTTCTGGAGTTTTATAAAAAGGACAACATGTAGACCGTGTGACAACCCGTCGTGTCGGACAAAGCTGTGGGAATCGAACCCACAACCAAAGTGCAACTGGTATTTATCACCTACCACTGGACTACGTGAAGTCCCTGGTTAGTTTGACTGATTCTTTTTAGTTAGATGATTTATGAATTAATAGTAAGTATATTTTGGGTTATCTATAGAAATTTATTAACCTATCATGGAGGATATGTGATTAGGTTAATTACTCTTCTATACGAGACTCTAAGAGCAACTGATGTCATTTGCAGATAAATGTTACGATTTAACTTGGAAGACTATGTGACTAAATCCTTCAAATATTTGGGTTTCAATATTAGTTTGGTTTACATTGAATAATTTTATGGACAAATTATTTATCGAATGGTCCTCATTGAACTTTGGGTTTTGTTGGACAAATTTTGGAGATTAAGAATAGATTTTCTTTTTATAAAGGGTTATCCTTTTCTAGATTATCTAATCTTGTACTAACCTTTTTGGTTTTGGTTTTGGATTTTGTCTAAAGACATGGGAAATATATAGTTCTCTTTTATGGATTAGGTGATTCTCAAGAAGTTGATTATAGTACTCTTAATGTGAATAAGTCTTCCTAAATACTCGTCTTTTGGAGAAAATATGAGTTTGATTAAGGAATCTAGTAAAAGTTGAAAGTCTACGTGACAAGTAAGTATGTTTTATTATGATATAGTTAAGCTAAAAAATAAATTCCTAAATGAAGAGAAAAATAAAACAAAAATGTTGTCTATTAACTTTCTCCTAGACATGTTTACTATCACTCTCCATCAGAACATGACCCTATGTTTTCTCCTATATGTCCATGTTTTCCTACATGGAATCCTAGTATGGTTTAACTCGGGTGACCTCTGTACTTCCCTTTGTTTATTTTAAAGTGATTTTTTTACCGACTCTTGTTCCGATGTGGGACTTTCAAGGATGTTTCCAAGTCTAATTTTAAAATTGCGAGGACGCAATTCCCAAAAGGGGGGACGGATGTAACACCCCAGGTAAATAAATAATATGACATTTTTATATTTATCCATATTTGTGAATAAAATATTAATGTTACTTTAAAGGGGATGCTATGCTCGATAGCGTACCCAATACGCAACAACGAGTTTCTTGGGAATTTTACGTTGCACTCTAATAATAAAATAATATTATTTTAAATGGTAGTTAACGCCTAGCCGTTGTAATTGCGGGAATGAACAGAACTAACTAAAAAATGATTATATATGTTTGTCAAATATATTTTCTCCTTACAAAAAATCTTAGAATATTAAAAATGCGAATGAATCCAATTTTTAAGAATAAACATTCTAATATTATTTAAAATAGATTAACCACCTTTAAATAGAGAACCGCTTTTAAATGCACTTTTTAACAATTTTATGTGTTGTATTTGACAAAATAAAATTATTCTTTAGAATTGGTACCTCAAAATTTACATTGTGTAATTTTTTGGTATTTTTCCGTTAAAGTTCATTTTTTAATGAATAGTGAAAAATGTTGAATTTTAATTGAAAATCACTTTTTAATATAATTTATTTATATGATTAGATTATATTTTTAACTGGTTTTAAAGTTAAATTATAATATATATTTACCATTTAATCCAATTGTGGTCATTGGAATTAATTTTACTTTGAAATCAGACTTAAACTAGTGTCAATCTTTTGATACTTATTGTTTCATAAAAACACGCTATTTGCTCTGACATCGAGAATTAATTATTAAATTAATTAATGCAACTTATATGTTTTGAATTTTTTAAAATAGACTTCATTTTTGAATTTGTAATATCAAATATAGCTTAGGGTGATGTTTTGGTATTTTTCTGAAAAACTTCAATTTTTGATTAATATTGAAACCACTAAGTGGTACTTATAAAAACAGATTATCTGTTTAAATGAAAATTTACCATCTCTATGTTTTGAATTTCAAAAATCTGAAATACATGGTTTTCATTAAGATATAAAATGTGGTTCAATGGAATTAAAATAATTTTTTGGTGAATAGTAACTTTTAAGTTATTAATAGCGATTAGAGTTAATTAGTGTAATTTAAGGTAAAAATAATGTTTTAATAATGTTAAATGACATAAACCCATGTCCTAACCTTATTGGATGTGTCATGGCCGACCAATACAATCCATGGGTCATCTTGGCGACCCCATGGAGCCACTTTGGTTGGAAAATGACATAAATTACTTTTTATTTAACTTTAAAATAAAAATGTCACAATCATGAGATGTTTCACTAAAACAATTTTTAAATGGGGTTATACAAGTCATATTTTTGACTATAAATATTAATTGGAAAGATAAAAAGATATCCTACATCATGATATTTTTTTATAATTTTTAGACGTTAAATAAATTAAATTATTTATGACATCATGATGATGCAGCGATTACCTCATTAATAAAGGATTTAAATAAAATGAAAAGATAATGTAAAATATGTGACCTACACATGTCCAAAACCTATTGAATGGGTGTATTTCGAACCCTTATCACCTTAGCCTCTAATTATATCAATGTCGGACCTTTTTAATCCGAAACTCATTTTAATATAAAGTAACATTTCTTTACTTTCCAAGAGTGCCCCTACTATCCTCTTATAAAAGGCCCCCAACTCTACCTCTTTACCCACACTTCCAAAGCCTCTGGATGTGCCAAATACTGCCCATTTTGTCTATCCACTTCCCTCTATTACTCCTTGAAGCCTCACTTTTGGCAGAAGCCTTCCCAAGGAATCCTTTGAGCTCAAAACAAGGGGAGTTACCCGATTTTAAGGTAATGACTTCACTTGTGTTCTTTTGTTTTATTTTTCTTCTCCAACCCCCTAAACTCTTTTTATTAATTTCTTTTGTAACAACAACAGTATCATCCATATACTAGGATATTTTTATAAGATTTATTATATCTACACATACACACACCTACATCTAATTGTTAAAGAACATACTGTTTCCGTGGATGGGGAATTTTTGCCTCCCGAAACGATGATGGTTCAACATTCTTTTAACACATTCAACGGTGTACATTAAGATGACACTATATTTATATATGATATATAATATGTTTATGTTTTCCTTAATCTTCTGTATTTTTCATTTTGGTATACCTTTATGGTTTCCATTATTGGTAAACGCGATATCTTCATTTAAGGAAGTGCAGACTACCGCCACCTAAGTTTGATTTGATTCGTTAATACCATATGTGGGATGTATAAAGGATGGAGTTATCATATTATATATGATATTACACTGAAATTATAATATAAATTTATATCATTATGATTCCATTTCCTAAAATATGAAATAGAAATGGAAGCAGCGTTCATGTGTACGTACGGCTTACCGTCTCCATGAATGATGCATTTCATTTCTTGCCTCTAAATGAAATATAATAATATAAATTCATGCATATACTGGATATATATGATATATATGATATCTAAATCATGAATACAATTCTATATATAATGAATACATGAACAATTGTAATTATAAATGGTTTATTTTTTACTCAAGTACCAATGATCGTTAAAACGACCGTTATTAACTTAAATAATTACATAGTGTTCACGACATGGAAATAAGTGATATAAAAGGAATAATGAACTTGAAAAAGGTTCTTAAACAAGTATAAATTAACTCAATTTTATTATTCAGTAGATTAAAGAACGACCGAGTCATGTCGGACCCGAGGTAAGGTAACTTCTTAACCCAATTTTCATTCTTTGGGTTAATCTCCTTCTTTCAAATTATGTCATGATATTATTATGTCCTATCTTGTATTTGTACATTAATTTTGTGTACTTATAGTTAATACACATAATAGATCTATTTTATTTAAAAAAATTATCTTTTTATGGGACTTCATCTCAATCTTCTTTCATTGAGGCATATTTTGTTTTATACACAACCTTCTTTTATACGATGTATAAACCCCTTTGACTTTTACGTTTATTCAAAAGTAATCTTTTTTTATATGAAGAATTTAATAAATGAAAAAAGGGAATGTTTTTGTCGTACGCATGCAGAGAAAATGACTTCTCCGCCACCGTGACCATTATTTGAGTTTTGGCTTCCTTTACAAGCCATACCTTCTTTTTAAAAGAAAAATAAATACCGTGTTTTACTTTTGTTTTATTCTAGTATTGAAAATGGTTTCATGATGTTTTTATATCAATGTTTTGTATTGATATCTTGTGATAGAAAGGTGGAAATGTTATGTTTCCTTTATGCTTGTTTTATGTGATATGATTATGTTGTGTTTGTTGGGCATTATTACGAAGACAGGTGGTTCCGTGATAAACTAAGGGCGGGTGAGCCCGATATAGCTCTCCAATGCATTAGGTAACGTAAAGGTGTGAAACGTTAAAGTTTATACGAAGAGATTTAGGGAATATAATGTAATGGGTATTCCGAACGTAACCAAGAGGGTTACTCCATATGTAAGAATGTTATGAATGCATCATGTTACCTTAATGTCTAATGATTTCTATGATTTATTCATAATTTTATGAGGTATGTTAAAGTGCCTATGTTTTATGGGTAATGTATGATTTCATTATTACGTATATATGAACTCATGTGTCCTTTCCATACTTTTATAACCCTTTCTGAGCTTTTTATGCTCATCCCAAGTTTTTTTAAAATTTTTTTCACAGGACAAGGGATGGGTACATGATATGACAATAGTGTCAAGGAAGTGTCAAGAAAGAATCCATGTTTTATTTTAAATATGTTTATGTTGATGGGAAAAATGAATACTACCTTTTATGTAACCACTTTTCATAAATGTGGAATGTAATACATGTTTTATGATCTAATTCTATAAAACTCTAAACCAAAAAAGATCCTCAATGTCTAATCATGTAATAACTCAAGATTAAGTATGGTTTAAGGATGGGGCCTTATAATAATGTAAATCGCACTTTAGGTTTCTACATAAGAAACAATTATTGGGAAATGAAAACATTGATTTCAAAGAATGATCCATTTTGAAGATAACACTATAATTTCATTAATTGAGAAGAGGTCGTGGATTTATCGATAATGAATAAAATTATTCAAGGTAATTTTCATAATATTCAGGTTTTATTTGACCATATAGATTATATCATAAGGTAAAATAAATAATATCCGATTATAATTTAATTCATTATTAATTTTTAACCAAAATCTAATCTGTTTTTTTTTTGAATGATGAGTAATGAAAATGAAACAATTTTCATGAATTGCTAAAATTATCTTCTATTAGAACACATGACTCAAAAAACATAAATCATTATATTCCGATGGTAAATAGAGATAAAAAAAGAATTGTTTAGGACATGTAATGGTAACACCAAAAATCAATATCACTATATTAAACTCCAAAATTGAAATATAAATATAGATGTTTAACTTGCATCATTCCATAAATATGTAACCATATATCCGAAATAACCTGAATAGCCTTAACATGAACTAAACTGTTTTACTCAAATGTAGTCTCATACCCTACAACTTATTTCTCAAAAGACATAATAACATTCATTACAAATAATCCATTAAATTATACATTTTTGTAATATATATTTATATATATATATCATTCCAAAAAAACATTTCTAAAAAATATCATTAATAACATCAAATTTCAAAAAAATCAAGAAGATTGGATACTAAAATATGTTACAAAAAATAAACGTAATATTTATCCACAAAACAGTTTTCCATAAAATTTTTGACACAAAATAGTACTACTGGTAGGTGCTATACCCGATTCACCATTGGGTTGTGGGTTCATGCTCCATAGTCATTCAAGATGCAACAATTTAACTCCTAATATATTTATTATATATTTTTAAATATATAATTTCTATAAGGTTCCCATAAATATAATGAACATTCTAAAAATAGAATTAATAATCCAAAAAATTTTAAACCACTACGGTTCTCTATAAAAATGTTTTTCACAAGATATCAAATAATCTTAATGGAATAATATTATTATAACATGAATACTATGGTGAACAATAATAATTACCATTAATATTAAAAATATAACCATAAAATATAAGGAATTATTCTTGGATTTAACTTTTTTTACTACAAATCATACTAAAACTACGCGTCATATTTTCATAAAATTATTCCATAATACTTTTAGTCACCTTATAATTAATAAACATAAAACGAAAATAATATTATTTATGTATTTAAAAATTATATAAACCATATAATTATCAAAATAATAAATTTTATTTTTATCCTAGTATATCCGTGATTATCAGTATTTCATGTCCTTTAGGATTGTACATGAAGATTTTTCTAATTTCCAAAGTACATCCTCCAACATTGTCCAAACAGTTTCATAGTTAGAACCATTTTCATGTACCCAGTAATGCTTGAGTCAGAAAAATAAAGATTTTTTTATTTTTCACCCTAAGTTACATATATAACCAATCCATGTCCACTTGTAGTATTCTAAAAGGGATGTAATTTCATTAAAAACACTCACTATCAACTTCACCCAAATTGAATACTATTTTCCTATACATATTTTCATTATTAAATATATCATTAGAGTTATACATTGATATATTCATACACATTCAACAAATTTTTTTTGTCATCAACATTTTAAAATATTAAATAATCCTTTACTTTGATAGACACTATGGTTAATCTTGAGTTTTTCACACGTAATTAACTAATTATTATACATTACTATCCAAAAATTAAAATATTGAGATAAGAATGGCCTTCTGTCTTTGGAATAAAATTATAATTATACATAAAAGTAAACAAAAACATGGCCTCTTTATTTTGTTTTCCATTGTAAACTCCTAAATTAATTCAATATCTTAAACATGCATGGGTTATCCTTGGGATTTCATGAAGGAAAGGGGTGAGCTAAGAATACATTTAATGGAATAAGAATAAAAAGAATTCATATCATGTGAGTCAAATCTAATAAATGATATCATAAAGGGGAAGGAATATGTGTAATAAAATATGATAATAATATTAGGATAATATTATAAGAAGATCATGGGAACATGGGAATGAAGAAATGACATATAATTTATATAAAAATATGTCTAGAAAAATTGACTAAAAAATATCAAATGGTAAAAGAGTCCCACAAGGGATCAGGTTCACCCCTTAATCCCATATTTTACTTATCAAGAAATAGAATCAATAATAATGATATAGATATATATATAATTTTAGTTCCACTCATCATATTCATTTTATATATAATCATATTTGTGTCACATAACATACCAATATATATGAATAAACATAATAATTTCCCATGTTAATAATTTGTTATTATAATCTTGTATCATAATATAATCAATTGATATTCCTTAAATAATTCATTTGATAGATGGTAATAAGACATACTTCCATGTCAATATATGTTTTTATAATTATTTTATTCATGTGATAGAAATATATTAAAAATTTAAAATCATTACATAAAATTAAATAGAGAATGTTTTAGGTCGAGAGAATGTCCATGACATAATGAAAATGGTGGGTTATAAAAATAAATTACCTTGGTCCTGAATTTTACATGAATTATTTACATTAGAATTTAATAATCCTAAGAAAATTATTTATTTATTAAGAATATTTTTCATATTTATTATTCAATATATATTATCTTTTAACAGATTTCATTACTTAACTAATTATTTTTACATCAGATGGTTTATCTATAAACTGCTAAATGTCCAAAATAACATTGGTATGATAAAAAGTTTAAAGGGTTTATTAATTCATAATTTCGTGAAAGGTAACTGTGGAATAGTTATAATTTTTATAACAATATTATAATTTTTAATCCAAATATGAAATATGTTTATGAAAAATGAATTGTGTTTCAATATTGGAGAAGGTAGGCCAGATGTACACATGAGAAAAATTTAATTTTTTTAAGTTCATGATGTAAATAATGTTAGTTTTATTTTAACATAAAAATATTATCATTATATTATTAATGAAATATTTTTTATTTAAATACCATTACAGAAACCATCCATGTAACGCTAAAATAAAAAATAATTACATCACCTCGTGAAGCAGTAGTCCATCGTACACATTAACAACAATATCATTTATTTATTGGATATTAATTTTTGAGGGTATATGATATATTTATTTTATATAACGATTTATATGTAATTAAAATCATATTTAAACATCTAATTAATCCTTATTACATTCCACATGTGGCATATGTGAAAAACGAATCACATCCCATGACTAAGTGGTCGTCTGATGCACACATGATGGACATTTTTATACTCCCTATAGAATATAATGAAAATACAATTATATACGATATTTTAATTATATATGTATAATAATATCTTAAATTTTATATATAATCTTTATAAACATCATTATATCATGTCGTGAGAAGCAATTATGGGAATCAAATTTCATGGGTTCATGAGGCAGTAACCCTACGTACACATGATTTATAGTTTCATTTCCTATTTGACAGTGGGGGACCCGGTTTTTATTAATTATACTAAGATAAACATATAACTATATATTGAATATATAAACAAAAATATATCAGCATATTTTACTATGAATTGATTGTTTTGGAAGAAGATGTAAAATAAAATTATCGAGTAAGGATGTTACCATATCTTCAAGAGACATTGTTTTGTTTTCACCAAAATCATATATAGGATGTATTTCAAATCACCAAAATTCTCCAGGAAAAGTGGAGTAAACAATGGAATTTAATTTGTAATATAATATTAAAATAATATTTTGGATGTATTGAAATAAGTGGAGAGATGGAGGCTACTTACAATTTGAGAGGATTGGAATTATAGTAATAACCAAAACAATTCAATAATGGGATGTCACATTAACCTCATGTCCATAGAAAAAATTTATTGAAATTATTTTATAGATTATATAGGCATTCCAAAACAGCACAAAAATTAATTTTTTTACATTATGTTCCTTAACATTTAATTTTCGTTAGTTTTATTATTTTTGTTTTCACAATGGTAACTAACCTTTTATATATGTAATTTGTATAATAATAATTGAAATAAAATATATATTTTTAGATTATTTTTAATTTATGATTTTAAATTAGAAATTATACATATAATATGAATATATTATTTAGTGAAAAATCAATTTTTAACACAGCTGCACAAAAAGTACAACACCCTATTTTATTATTTTTGATGGTAAAAATTTATTTTTTACTATCTAGTGGTCAATATAATTTTAATAAAATGAAAAATTATACGTGAATGGGAAACGATTGATACGATTATACATATACCAATGAAATTTCATAGAATAGTTTTTTATGGAAATTTATATAATTAAGTAAATTATAATCCAGTATATCATAACATTAATATCAATTTTGAATCTATTAGTTTTATTTGACGTTAAAAAATTAATAGAAAGGTGGAATTTAAATATATTATTTTTTAAGATGAAAATCATGATATATTTATCATAAAAATTATGAAATAAAATATATCATTCAATTTATACTGAAATTAATACTTTTAATATATTTTATTTTATTTTCCTATAAATTGAATATTTATTCTATATGCATTACATAATAATTTAATGTGATTATAGAATAAAAATTTGAAAAATAAATTGACCACATGGAAAAAAATTATTATAATAAAATTTGTTATACATATTAATTGACAACATGATTTATTCCCAAAATGAACACATCAATGAAATTTAAATGTAGGGGTTACTATTTTTCCTTTTTTTATACTAAAATTATTGAGTTATTTAGTTTTATGGAAATGTTTTGAAAAATTATATAGAAATATAACTTAAGGTAATAAGTGTCGAAATTATGAAATAAAATATAAATTTTATGTGTTTTATGTTATTTTTACCCTAACATATGTAGTTCAACCCCCATTAAAATCATTTTGACAATTACATGTTAAATGATTTTTACCATTTTCACTATTAATTAATAAAAAAATTAGCAATACTATATACTATAAATTATGATTTCTCAAAATATGGAATACATTTTATAAAATTTAATTTCTATAGAAGAAGGAATTTGTTTAAATTTATACCTCTAAATGTATTCGAAAACGGTTTTCCAAGATATGCATTTGACAAGAATAATATGATCTAATATTAACAATATTAAAACTAATAATATTTTAATGAACATAAAATAAAATATATATTTATAAATTTATAGAATATTCATTTAATTTAAATCATTAATTAGTTGTTTTTATTTTAATTAGTTAAAATGAAGAAACATTATTCCCCTTAAAAAAGTTTTCTATGACATCATTTAAATCCTAAATGAAACTTATTTTAAAATAAAATATAAATATGGATTAAATATAATTAATTTCATAAAATATAATTATATACATTTAGTTTTAATTTTAATTAATTTTACATAATTATTCATCTTTAATAATACAGTATTAAAAAAATAAATAACCTTTTTTCTAACAACCATCCTTTTTCATTATACATTCGAAATAATTTCCTTCACAACAAATTAAAATATTTCACCATATATTTATATATATATTCTAATTTAAAACATTATGATAACATTATAAATTAAATGTTCATAAATTTCCATGGTTTTTTTATATTGTATTCTTATAATTATAATATGAGTCATTTTTAAGGGACGATAGTTTTTTGTAGAATAAAATATCATTATTAATGTTTGGTACATATTTAATGATAATTTATAAATAAATATATTTTCTGTGTATCTATTTTAAATATTATTAAAATAGTTTAATCACTATTCATACCTTCAAATTTAATTTCTAGGTTATATCAGAAATGTTAAATTTATAATATGTTAATTTTATATCCTCGATTGATTAATATAAGTATTTCATTTAAAACAAGTAATAATAATATAATTTTTTATGATAAATATATTCAAAATTCATTTGGATTTACATTCCATGAGCTCATGTTTCTGAAAATTTTAATCTATCAGTGAAGATGTAGGCCAAACACATTCTTCAAGAAAGAAGTCATAATTATCCACTTCCTCATCAGTAAAATGATGCTCATACAGTTTTTTACTCCAATTTACATACTACAAAACTTATGACAAATAAATTGTATACTTATTTAGTTTATGTCCAATATTCTCTTCCTCATATTCATTCTAACCAGCAAGTGAGAACCTCATCTCATAATCATTGGGTCACCAAATCCCTTACATAAAAGAGTTAATAATTACATGGACTATAGAGATACATATCTTACATAGACTAATTAAAAAAGATTCATTTTGGATTTTGGAATATCCCATATGAATCCATATCCTCCATGGGCTATAATAAACCATTATAAGAATTGTGTGATCACTGGATATCCCTCTTTATGAGTTTATAAGTGCAATGATAGGGCTAATGGTTCCACTAGAATCTCATGATTTGAAATAGGGGATGCTTTAAGGTACATGAATCTCACTAATATATCTATAAAAACAGTATATAATGTATTGAAGATGGATATTTTACCTCATTTCATAACTAAATCCTTTAAGTCATAAGATTCCAGTACATGTTGTTTTCCACGCTCCTCCCAAGTATCTCCCTTTAATGAGTGTTTAGAATGTGGCAGTGTTATAGGTTGCAATGTTTCATATTTATGAACACCTCATGATACACTCTAAGATATATTTCCAAATATTCCCAATAAAAAATATGTGGTAAATTCATTTTCTCTTCCTTGGTGGTCCAATGATTGTCTCTCTATCTACTTCACCATTGTTCACGAAATCAGTTGAGATATGACTGATACCATCACCAGAGAAGCACCACCACTATTTTGGAAAACTAAAACCTCTCAGAAAGCCTTTAGTGGCTTCACCAATATCTAGAGATTAAGACTAAATCCACCTTCCACACCTGGATCCTTATGTCTAATACTGAAAACAATCAGGCGAGGTCTTCCCTCATGTTTTCCCACTATTAGATAGAATGGGCATCTCTTACATAACTGGGGTACTCTCAAGAACCATCTCATGTACAATATAAAATTTATATAAAGGGATGTATGGAGTTTCGACTATAACAAAAATATAATTGAAAATTGAATTCTCAAAGAAATTTGATCATAATCTCCCATTCAAAACCATATCCATAGAATATCACGACTGTTTGATGAACCTTGATGCCTATATTATTAATTTCATGATAGGCTACAAAATTTCCATATTTTTCTTGATGTATTCATCCAAAAATGTTAAAATAATAATCTCCTACTTTAATAGGTTGAGAATCTCTAACCAAGAGTCGGTCACTTCATAAAGAATATATATCACCAAGATCATCATTTTCTCTACTATTACATGGTTCAAGAATTCATCTAGGAACCCCATTTGATTGTTAATCATCATAAAATAGACAAAAACGCACCCTATTGTCTTGATCTATTAAGGTGATACCATTGGCTAGGACTCTCCTTGAATCCTTATATGTCAATACCATTGGAACACATGATGTTCACTCATTCAACACATTTAATCTAATCGTACTACTGAAACAATGTATCACTTATTGGGTGGATGGAATAAAATTACAAAACTGTGAGGTACCACCTATTTCATAGGGACCTTATAATAAAACCCTATCATTAAGAGTATTATTATCATGGTCTAGATATAGAAAACTAGATGGATGTTTGCCTTGAGGCATCGAAAAATTTGGAAAACTCACCACAAGAAGGATAGTTGGGAAGATGAATTAAGAAGCACATGGAAACCAAAACCCATTCATATATATATATTATGTATTATTGTTTTCTCAACAAAATAGGACAACATGGTGAATTTTAATTATAAATTGAGCTACATAGTGGTGAACATATATATGATTTTTCATATTATAACATGGTTTTATGGCCTAGGATCTAAACCCCCAGAACATTAAAACGATCCCCTAATTCGCAAACAAATTTGAGTAGCTTAAAAATCTATAAAAATAATTTTATGACAGTATACAATTATATCACTCAATCACCATCCAAAAAATTGAGTCATTCATGTCCTATTTTATACCTATTGTGACACACCACTCTTTCCTCAAATAGGCCATGGGATTATGTATAGCTCTGAGTGGTCATATCACACACATGGTAGTCATTATACTATATTCCTATACACACACATGTTCTTATAAAAAATAAATGTAAAAAAAGAGAATGAACTAATATATTAAATTAATTCATAACAATTAGTCCCATATATATGTATGATAAAATATAATTAAAATAAAAGGTCCAATGAAAATCCATCCCAAATGTGATGAAGAGTCTTAAATACTAAATTATATAATTTCCACCAAGATGGGACTCCTCAAAATATCCAAGATTAGTCTCAAACAACATAGCTTCACCTGCACCCATACCCCTAGAACTATCTCCAGAATAATGTCATCTTTATAAGACATGATACATGCAGGTAGATATCATTCATATAATTTTATAGAAATAACCTTAAAGAATAAATAAATTTACTAAATATAGAGATTCAAAGAGGTAGTCAAATTAATATCATTATTAGGATAATAAACAAAATGTAAATATTAAAAACATAGAAGTACATAGTGATAAACCACAAGTATTAATGAATGGTCATGTCCTCAATTCTATAATAGGGTTTCTTCTTGAATATCAAGGTTATAATTCATCCAAGGGAAAGTCACTTATCAAGATTCACATACACAGATGATAATCATCCGAGAGGTCACGATTATTGTACCTTTCTATATGGATTTTTATACTGAACTCATAATTTACCAATAATATGGTTTGGAATAATGAAAATGTCCTATAAATGATACCCAACCATATTTTTAGTAATATAATAGGAATGGGATCACATCAAATGGATTTAGAAATGGGTTTCCCAACCCATCCTTTGGGAGAATGATATAGTTCATGCTATAAGACACACAAAAGAATAGCTAACTCTTTCTAGAAATACCTTGTGAGTGAATATCTCATTATAAATGAATAATTTGATACCACATTGTATCAAATTTTTAATAGAAAAAGGCAATTCATCCACACTGATACTAATACCGGTTTTATGGGATGAGGGGATTAAACCTTCAATAGATAGATTGCATAGAGTGTACAAGGGAACCATGTCATGTCCCAATATGTCTGGCCCTACACATATCTTCGTACTCTATAATGTTATCATATACTATGGTTGGGCCCATTTACACTTGTTTTGGCTAGGACTATTTACACTATGTATATTTAGATTTTTTATCTTGATAATCTTACTATGTTTGGACTAGTCACATACCCATGTTACATTTATCTTGTTTTGTAAACACTATCAACTATATTGTGGGCATGTGGGGTCCACCTGATATTTTTTCTTTTAGAAATGAATCATTTATGTCTAGATAATCCAAAAACTACTAGTCATCATGTTCATAATCCTAAATCACATTCTCATTCTCTCTAATAAAAAATCTCCCCCCCAAAAATTGGATAATGGTTGATCAAGCCCTCATAGTCACTAACATAAAAATTCTAACCACCCATTGATTCAAAATTTAAAATAATTGCAATATTGAAGAACCAACATAGTGAAAATCACCAAGAAAAACAAATATTGCCCCATTTTTGAATATCTATCATCATTGTCACATCTCTGTCATTGATTTTATCCAATTACCAAACCTACGGAATCAATATTTTGTGCCCATGTGGAAGTTCATAGTGATTCAATTCCTAGTTTTTCTTCATCATTGATCAAGAAAAATATCAATGAGTAATTTATAATTAAAAAATGGAAACATTCATGAAATAATAAATCATGAAAAATATATTATTCATTATTTATTTACATCATCATTCATTTATGTAGTGTTCGTTTGAATGTGTATAAAATCAAGGATCAATAATTCTATAATATAATATTTTAATATATTAAATAGTAAACCAAAAAATATATTTCGTTGCATTAATTAATAATATAATTGAATCACCGTCTCATTTAAGAAATCTGTAATAATGAATAATGAAACAAAAATAAAATTTCCTATAATGAAAATATTTCAAATAGAGATAAATGATGATTTCTTGTGATTCCCGATAGTGAGATCTGTGATCTCCATGGATGACAATAATCTCTTAAATATATTGATCATTAATCAACAATCCCTTCACCTACAACAATTTAAGTTCCTTATGGACAAATTCTCTAATCACTTGTGTTTTTCTACAAATAGTATAATTTGGTTGAACCCATTCTCGAATATATGGGGATTGTAGAACAATAATTTAATATATGATAATTTATTTATTTTAATTTCATCATTAATTATTTTTTATGTGACATCACTTAATTAAAAAAATGATACATACAAGGATTATGAAATTCCAAGGGTAGTACCCAGATTCTAGATTTAATGGAGGTCAGGGTATTCCCATCTAGTACTCTATTTATGATATAATCAGATATTTGAAAAAAATTCATTCATGAGACATATCATATTTAATATTTTAAATATATCAACACCTAGTCACCATGATACCCTTTATTTCATATTTACTATGATCTTGAATAGAAAAATATTTATTAAAAAATTACAATGTATTACATTGAATGTGTTGATTTGTTTTATCTAACATTTAACTAACAAAATTTTGTGAATGTTGAGGTATCTTGGGTTATTCATTCTCTCAATCATTCCAGGAATGTACTAAATTCTATATCCCAGATTTCTATCATTTAACCGCATGATTATCTTAAATATATATGACAAGGTCTTCAAAAAAAATATTTCAATTATTTTTAAATATAGGATAGGAGTTAAATTATTTTTTCTTAAACCCATAGATTGGAATCATATACATAATTCTATTACATATACATTCCACTCATAATAGGTATTAGACCATTTTTTAGTTGAATTATATGGCCTTGAACTCATTTATGATTTAAAATTCGTTCCCCAAAATTGACCCGAATCACTAAAAATGTACTACAAGGCAAAACATTTCCCTTATTCGAGAATTTAGAGAGCATAATTTGTATGTAGAAAAATAATTTTTTTTATAACATCTTGTATATTACCTGAATTTAGGGGATCATAATCCCATCTAGATTGAAAATATGTTTTTATATATATTTCCTTATAATGAGTTTATTATACCTCCCCATATGACTAAAAAGGGGGATCGTTAGGTGACCACAATAACACAAGGATGTTTTATAAAATATTAAATTCAAATTAATAAGATTTTTTAAATTGGTTTTGTTACAAAAAATATCATGTTTAAATGAATACCAACATTCATTAATAAAATTATATGAGACTTATCTCTTATAAAATGAATTTTTGGGTATGTATAATACAAACTAAATTATGAAAAACATTTTTTTTCATATGAAATAAATAATTCATTGGATGTCAATTAATTATAAATGAAAATAAAACATATTTCACTGTAAAGAGTTTTTTCTAAAAAGCATATTTTTATATCGATAATTTTTTCTTTATTTAAATAATTATTAACTATTTTTGAATTATTTTTATGAAATATATTAATTATATAATTAATCAAATGTTTTAAAATTAATTTAAAAAATTTATTGTTGTCGTATAATAAGAATCATTGTTTTAATATTAAATAAGTATTTTTAGAATAACAATATTTATTTCATGATGCAATTTTATTGTAAAATAAATATCATCCACCGATAGGTATTGATTTACATAAAATGTATTAAACATTTCGAATGAAAATTTCTAATCATGTTAAATAAGTCACTTTTATTTTTGTTCAATATGATTTGTATCTTTAGTAAAATTTATACCCTAAGTAAAGGTTAAGTTATTTTATCCTAGTTTAAATCTATGTGATAAGTCCTTAATTTTTCATTATATTGATAATATTGAAAAGTAATTTGAAAACATATCACCTTTGGATATAGACAAAATTTTTAAAGGACACATTTTCATGAAAATGTATTATATAATATTTAAATCAATGAATGTTAAAAAATATCACTCTCTTTGTTTTAAACATATCTTATATATCAGTGTTGGAAATATGAATTGTTTGAACTAATATATGTTTCTATTATTTTTTACTGGTCTAATTTTCTTGATTTAAATTTACTTATTATTTTTTTAAGTATATAATTACTATATATTCTTTTCAAACACTAATGAAATATGTACTGTAGTAATTAGAAAATTATAATTAATGGTATTAAAATTACTAAAAGTAGTAATATATGGGAGATATAATGAGAAAAAAAAATCATGTAGATGAATATGAAATATTACTGTACTGTTAAATTATTATATTCAAATTATAAATGTGTATTTTTGTCATTAAATTCAAAAAATAATAAAAGTTACTAATTGAAAATAATGATATTTTATGAATGATATATTTTATTTAATTGGAAAATAATAGAAAAAATATTAAAAGGGGACTGGGGATAATATATAGTCTAAAAATTCATATAATTACAATTTAAAAGACATTTGGATAATTTTTGGGGAATTAATATTTTAATTGTTTTTGAAATTTCGAGACCGCCTCTCCCCACAATTACAACTAAAAAACCTACGTTTCTCTTATTCACACAACATGAAACCTTCTATATCAAGAAAAATGATCAATTTTTTATTCTTAACTCATATATAATAATTCTTTTTTGTCCTAGAAATCACTAATATCTAACCCAAGAATACATAAGAGGACATATAAAAGAATGTTTTGTAAAAGAGGTAGTTATCCTAACTGATCATTTTCATTTTAATTATTTTTAACATCCTCTTAATATAATATACTCTTAACAAAATAAAAAATTCAGTATCCTAAATATAGGTAAATATTCGAATGATTATGTAAATTGGTTTTTCATCCTCTATACACAATTTTATAAGTGAATGTATCTCTTGTGCGTACATACTGATTACTATCTCCACATTATCGTACAATTCATTTTCCATCGTCAAGTTTCATGGATGGTTATTATTATTTGTAAACATTATATATATCATAATAATAAAATAATAATTATTTTTTAAATAAAATATCATATTTACCTTCTTACCATCCAAAAAATTAGGAAATTATAATGTTTATCATTTGTAAGTGTGGATGGCCACCTCCTCAAATTCATGTGAATTGTTTTCATTTAAGATTCATTTTGATGATAATAATGATGTAACTAATGAATATATATGATATTTATGATATAATAATTATTTTTCAATGTGTTTTTAATAATTTAGATATTTTATTTCTGTCTTCTATAAAATTGAAACTGTGTTCCTATGTATGCTTGACCTTCTTACTCAATTAATAGTAAAACTCATTTTATTATCTGTAGCTTTTATGGAGGACTCTAAATTGTATATAAGGAATAATATATATTTATATATGTATATATTTATATAATAACTAAAATTCATGATATTATGAAATTTTTATCAAATTAAATAGTTTTATACTACTGCACAAACTAATAAAGGAAAATTGATTTAGATATCATGGAGAAAAAATGATTCGATAATGAATTATTGATAAACTGGTATAAATGGTTTAAGAAAAATAATATATTCATTGATATATATGATAAATGTTTTTTAATTTATGTATAATAAAGAGAAATTTATTATACATGATGTTCCAATGCTTATGAAGGAAATCAAACCTAATTTAAAGAATTTCTATCTCACTTTTGTTTCAATGCACCATATGTCAAATTCATGACTTATATTTGTTTTTTATATACATCATTTTAATTTAGGTTATGATGATTATTAAAATATTTATTCATATTTAAATATCCATATTATGTTTTTAATATGTTTAATGATTCAAATGATAATTATTCAGTAAATATTTTATTAGAATATCATTATTTATCAAGATTTCATAGGAGTTTGATTAAAATGAAAAAATATTATGATATCCCTCTAAAATAAAAAAGTAATTTTATTCTGATATTTTTATATCTATAGAATATGTGTTTTCCAGTCATTTTCTCAAGTTTTGATCTTTTGAGTCCACAATTTCTTTGAATGAAAATCCTCATTTTCTATATCTTTATTCGAAAATCCAATCTTAATGGTCCAGGTTTACAAAAACTATTTAAAGAATAATTTTACCCATACAATAAAATTATAAAATAAAATTTACCCACTTTTAACTATTCTTAAAAAAATTAAATGAAATAATCTTATTATTTTTAAATTAAGGTGCTTCGAAACGTTTTACCAAAAATATAAAAGGAACATTTAATTTTAACTTATACTGCGCAAAGCTAATTTTCAACCATAATTTAATTATTTTATGCATCTTTTTTATATACACATATCATTTTAATAAAAACTTTTTGGATAATATTTGGGAAATATTTATAATTTAAATAGTGGATATCAAAATTGAATGGATATTTACATCAAGCCCATTTGTAATTGTATTTATTTTCATTGAAATCAATTTTAATTGGTAATTATTATGATTTAATTTTTATATGATCCAATATTAACATAATTATATTTACATGGATGATTTATTATAATTATGAATTTATTTTTGTAAAACTCATTTATTTTCCAAGGGTTATACTAAAATAATTTGATTAAATTCTTTTTAAAGCCTACTTATTTTTTTGAGTCATTATATTATGAATGTTTAGTTAGTTTTTTGGAAAAACATTGAATCATTTTCTTTAAGTTATTGGAGTCTCTATATTAAAGAATGGTGTTGGTTACAGTATAAAAACAGAAATTGGATATGTTATAACCTATTATGGTGGATGTTTTATAATTGAGGATGGGGGGTCCCATAATTATATAGCCCTCTAATTAATTAGTGAACCATGTTCTTTAGGAAAAATTTTCATGTAAGATATTATTATGAGTAAACATTGATAATAATAAAAAATGTGTAGTTAATCCAATCCATTATGGATGAATTGTAAATTACCTTTAAATAGTAATGAAATTTTTTTCTTACATTTCAAAAATTCCATGACATATGTTAATGTTATATTACAAGGAATTAATTTTGATGGTTTCATTATAATTAATGTTTTATGAACTTATAAATATGTGTTCTATGACTCATGATTATGAACTATGATATGAAGGGTATGGATTTAAAATTATCTGATCGTGTTTCCATATCCTAATTTTCATTACATTCTTATGTTATCATGAATATTTCACGTTTTACCCATACTAACTGTAGAAGATAATATTTTTTATGTTTTTACAACATAGTTTATGATGAAATAATTTATGATTGATATTTTAAAGTAGGATAATAGTGATTATGAACGTAGTAGGGGAAACATACAAACCAATTTTTTATGTTTTAGTGTTTCCATTGATATTCTACCTATGTGATTCTTTTAGGGTTCATAATGTTATATATACAATATTTAACATTTTTGGTGTATTTTTTATGTAGGAAAAGTATGAGTGGTAATATATTACATCAGAGAAATTTTTTTTTTTACATTTTTATAATAGAATGTCCAATATATAGTGAGAATCTAGGGGATATGACAATGAAATATGATTAAATCCTAATGGTATGGTAACAAAAATGGATAAACATTGTTAACCGTCCTGTTTCATTGATGGAATAAATATTTCATGATTTATTCATCTAATAAATTACTTTTCCTGACTGTATGAGTTTCTATGATATTTATTTCTCAGAATTTTCATTTCTATAGTTTTAGTCAATATATTGAACAATAATACATAATTCTAATAATGAATTTTATGTAAAATGAAATTTTTTTAAAATTAATAAACCAAATACTACTAAATATAGAATGCAAAATCATATTAAAATTATTAGGTAACTTTAACGTGCCATGAATCATGATTACAATCCCTATGATCAATGGATAGAACAAATATACAATTTATTATTTCATGCAGAAATATCTAAATTTAATTTAGTGGGTTATTTTATTCACTAATAGTTGACAGATGGATCAAAACCATTGAAAAAAATTCATTCGTCCAATTCTAGAAACATGAAAAGATTATACAATGAATTTTTCATTTGGATAGTGAATCATATAAATTGATAAATATTGATCATAATTATATTCAAGGGGATGAAATTAAATCCATGGAATGGGATAAGTTTACCATAAAATGATTCAATACTTATATACCTCTTATTAAACATACATGGGTGGAGAATGAATTTTATGAGATCTGGAATAAAGATGAATAATATATTGGTTTATTTGAATAAAATTTTACATTAAACACATTCTATGAATTTGGTTTAACATTTATTCATGAATGAAAAATTGATCGATTCAGTAGTAGCATCAAACCAATTTTCTAATTGAATTATTAATTAGAGGCTTGAGTAGTTATGAATAAATCATTAAATGTGAAATCATGGGGGAAATAGAAATAGGAAATTGACAACATTCATTTTATTTTTATTTTAACAAATTTTTTGAGTCTATTGGAAAATATATTAAATCATAGGTGGTAATTAAATTTCAATCACCTACAAGCATGAAATGTTGGAAAAAAACATCATATAAATTGTTTGGTTGTAACTAAAAAGTGTTTTAAATGTGAAAATGTACTCATAGATCTAGTGATTTGTTATAGGTAGGGAAAATTATATTTTATATAATGGGGGTAATGGAATGAACTAAATAATTTAAAACCCATGCTCCAATTTTCAAAACACAAAAAATATAGTGATAATTCTATCATTTGAATGAATCTGAACATTTTTTTATCTATGTCAAAAACCTATGAAGCCCAAAAGAATTGTAAGTCTCATGTGACATCAACTATTGATATATTAAACGATGATTATGTTTTGAAATGTAAAATTATCATTCAATCAATAATAGATAATATTTATCTCATTCTTGATATAACAAGTATTATATATACACTGTATTTTTAAGGGTATTATAGTAACACCTAAATGGTTAGATGTTGTGTTAGTATTAAAAAGATATATTGGTAATTTTATCACATCTCAACCCTATTATTCTTCTCCATTTAATTTTTTTTAGGAATTGGTTTCATGTAAAACTTATTATTCATTCTCTAGATATGTTTGATGTTATCATTGGAAAGGATTGAAATTATTTACATAATTCTAACATCTATTTCCATGGAATGGAAGTAACATTATACATAAATTATAAAAATGATTTTCTATCATTTTAGTTATAAATATTTACATCATATTGAAATACCATCCTTTATATGAGTGTTTATTCCTATTGAAAAGGGATGTTTATCATCGATGGTTGGGGAGAAACTTAACGTAAAGACATCCATATTGTGTAGGAGTTTATTGATATATTTATTGATGATTTTCCTAGTCTTTTGATTAATTGGGATGTTTTTTAATGATATAACCCATACATAGTTCAAATAATATTTCAAAAAAAACATATAGAAATAGAATGATTGATTTGAATAAATTAAAGTATAATCTTTAATAAATTATAAAGAAGATATTCACATAGAAAATGAACCCATTTGGGTGAACTTGTTCCTTGTGTTATGAATCATTATAGATCAATTTTCATCTTTATTGATTGTTGAGAAAATCAAAATATCACTGTCAATAACATTTATCACATTGTTTATATTGATAACTTTTTTTAACAAATACGAGAAGCTCAATACATTTCTTAGAATTAAATTATCTATTGTTTTCTTTAATTTATTTCCATTAAAGAAGATACACCCAAGTTGGCCTACCATAAAACTTATATAAATTATGACTTTATATTGATTACAATTGGTCTTACAAATTACCCCATTATCTTCTTAGATTTAATGAATATGTTCTATATCGATTTCCATGGTCAATTTTGGTATCCCATTAGATGATATTTTTATATGTTCATTTAGAAAGTAATATCATGAAGATCACCTAAGGATTGTTCTAAAAACATAATAAAGTAACAAATATGAAATATTTACAAAGTGGGATCATTAGAAAAAGATAATTTCAATATAGGTTTAGAAAATATCATGTTTGGGTAAATCAGTTTTACCCATTAATTTTAGAATTTATTGAACATTATCCTTGACCAACCACTGTTACGTTGATCCCTTTTTTTCTTTATTTCGATAGTTATTTTATGTGCATTGTGAATAAATTATAATGAATTTTTAATCCTTTCACCTTTTTTATCTAAAAGGTTCAATGTTACTTTCAATTGAATAATTTGAGAAGAATTTCAGGGATCTTCAGAAACGTTTGGTCAATACTTCTCTCCTCACATTGTCTTATATGGGAGATGGGTTTTCAATTAACATCATTGTATAAAATTTTGTATAATTATATTTTATTATATAAAATTATATAATGATATATTATTACTCACAATAATAAATGTTTCATGATAAAAATTATCCAATTCTTGATTTAGAGTTAGTTGGGATAATTTTTCCATTAATTCCTGGGAGTAATTATCTGTATGGAAAAAAGAGTGATTTAAATACCTATCATAATAGTTTAAATTTTATTTTCGAAATTAGGGAGTTTAATATTTTCCAATTAAAATAGTTAGAAATAATTAAATATTATGAACACTCAATACATTACCACCATGGAAAAAAAACAAGGTAGCATATCCAATAGGTCAAATGGTAATGCTATATTATATATAATTATGATGACAAAAAATCCAATATTTATGGATATTAAAGAATGGATTTGGATATATATATATATGTATGTTAAATGATTTTATATTTCTAAAATGGGTTTTCTACATTATATTATATCCTACCTAATATTAAATTGAGGGAGAGGGAATATTTAGAAACGAAATAGGCTGTGAGAATTTTTTCTTTGTTTAACCTTGATTGTGATGGGTTGATTAGGTTCATGAACATTTCTTGAGTTCCATCTATTATGAATTCGAGTAATTATCTATTGGATGTTGCTCAGAGTTTAATAATCTATATTAATTGTGGGTGTATGAATATGTATAGAGATCTGAATGTTTTAAGCTTCGACGTCACGAAGAGAGATATTTATTAGATCATATCATGGTTCTTTATATATAAAAAATTTAACAATGAGAGATTTAATTATAATGAGATGTTATAACATTACCCATACATGAATTAAAGTAGGTACAAATAACAATTAAATTAGTCATCATACTCCCCATAACATTTAAAAGAAACAATACTATTTGGGTTGTATTTGATCTACCTTAAAAGTCAATGCATTTTATTGAGGTTGAGTAATAAATATAAATGGAAAATACATCCATTATTTAAATTAAATAAGTGTTAAGGTTTTAAAGAGTATGGAATTTAGTTTTATCTGATCATGATATGAGGTCGGCCATGATGTGTTAGTAAATTCATTTGTATGCTATAGATAATACGATTAGTTTTAGTATGACATATAATCATTAGATAAATGAATAATCTGAGTGAACCATTCAAACCTTAGAGTATATGCTTAGATATTGTTATATTCTTTTAAAAGGTTGTGTGATCAAATCATTAATGTAATCAATTATTCTTATAACAATATATTTCACATGATCATTTAGATATATCCTTATGAAGTTATTATTTGATGGAAGTGTATATCTCAAATAAGATGGGATTATTTTGGAGAATGAAATCAATTGGGACCTAGGATAATTAAGGAAATCGTAATGAAATTCAGATACATTCAGCATCACCTCTTGTTAGCTCATAGTCAATAGAAAAGTTATACCACAGCAAAGGTGATCCATAAGTATATGTGACCATTCAAGATTATTTATTGAGAATTTATGAAAGAATATATTTTTGCAATTCAACAAAACATCAATCATGTTCATGATGTGGTCCATGTATCCCCCTTGATAAAGTACAAATGTAATCAAAAACAATTACTAAACATAGAGGTTGTACCACTACAACTCGATATTTTATATAAATGTAACTGATTTAATGTCATGTATTATAGAGATAATGTTAAATGGAATACAACTACTAATATTGTGAATGTTCTTTGGGGAATCACATATTCGAATAAGCTACATTGGAATGTGGGTATGGAATGAAATGGCAATATTATCATTTTTATATATTCATAATGATGAATATCATGGATGAAAATAATTTCATGGTATGTATAATTTAACACCATGATATTTTGTTAAATGTAATTAAATTTTTTAATAGGATGCATTACATGTAACACCATGTTTATGAAAACCAAGAGAGACTACTAAAATATTATTATATGGTAGTTATTTTTCATTCCATTGGATTTAAAGTTATGAATATGAATAAATAAATTATTCAAAATAAATATTTTACCTATAATTATTATTAATTCATTTGTTATCAATTATTTAAATATAAAAATAAAATTAATTTCAATGGAAAATAGATAAGTGTCTTAAAAAATATTTAGGCATATAATTAATTTTTGACAAAAAATACATAAATTATTCACTATTAGTCAATGATTTTATTGAAATGTATATTTTAGTTATTTAATAAATTGTTTTCGAATTAATTTATAGCTTTTCTATTCATGGATTATAAATAAACTATTGCCTAAAATATTGAATTTCTAAAAAATATTTTTCACTGTGTGTTGCGTGATTATATTAAAATTAAATACATGAACATATATATTTTTTTTATTTAATTAATTCTATTCCTTATTTGTAATAATGGTTTCCTTGTTTTATAGAAATTCCACTTTTATATTTTGTTCCATTGAATAGTCACCTTAGTAAAATTTATCAACCTGGTAAAGTTTAAATAGTGTTAACCATGGTTAAATATGAGTGATATGGACACAATTCTCATCATAATTACTATGCTATGAAGTTAATTTTAACATTATAAAATTAATATAGAATGTTTACTGATTATGGGATACTTTTCCATAAAGATGAATTATATAATATTTAATTCAATAGATGCCAAAATATCCCACTCTCTTATTTTTTCACATATTTTATATATCCGCATATGGAAAAAAGAATGTAATCGATGAATATAATTGTATACATTGGTATTAATGAAATTATTTTCATTAATTAAATTTATTTTTATATTTATCCTTATATAATGACTATATATGATAATGAAACATTGATATAATACTTTTAAAAAAACAAAGAAAATAATTGATTTTAATATTATTAAGATTAATATAATTTTTATGATTTATTTCAATCCATGAATTTTTTTTATGGATATGAAATATAATTTTCATTTAAAATTATTATTTTCTAATTAAAATTTTTTATTTATTTCATTAACTAAAAATTAGAACAACATTGTCTAAATCATTAATAATGATATTTTTTAAAAATTAATATTTTATTAAATGTGTTAAAATCAAAAAACATATTAAAATTGGAAATTTGGGACAATATATGTTCTTTTAAGACACTGTTTTTGAATTTATTGGTATTTTTATCCATTTTCATTGATAATGGATTCAATATATATTAATCATTTATAAAATTCCCAGAGGTCCACTATACTAAATTATAAAGCGGTGGCCCACCATTCCCTTCTTCACACAACATCAAGAACCATATTTTAACATACCACTATTAAAAAATATTCTCAACTCCCTTAGTCATATTGTAGATTATATTGAATTCTCAAAAGGCCACCCCATACCCCTTAAAAAGATATATAATGGAGTTCTTTTAATGAAGTTATAATCTCCTTAGCTGATAACTAAATTTTTAATTCTTATTTTCCCTTCTCTAAATATGTTAGATTATTCATAAAATAATAATTTCAGTGTCCTAAAAGAAAAAAATTCTAATATTATTATGAAACCACCCTTTTTGGCACTTTTTTCATCTTATGGTACATTAATATATCACTCATTGATACATATGTCTTACTATCTCCACATAACGACAAAATTTATATTGCATTAGCATATTTCATTACTGATTATTATTATGGGATTTTTGTATATTTATAAGATATTCATGACACTATTATGATTCTATAATTTTAATAACCATTCGATCTTATTACCTTCCAAACCATTGTAAAATGAAAATTTCGTTCATGTAAATGTGTGGACTACCGCTTCCATGAAGTTATGTGAATTTTTTAATTTATGATTAATATAGATGTCAATGTTGATTTATTTAATTAAAATATATGAAATAAGTGATATAAAAATTATTCTGAAATACTTCTTTCTTATATACCTATATTTTTTTCAATCCATCATAAAGGGAAACCACGTTATGCATACATATAATCTACAATCAATATTAACATTGTAAGAATTTTTTTTCTGTATCATTTATGTATAAATATATAAAATAATATAAAGTAAATAAGTCATATTTATAGAATTATAAACATTATTTTTATTATTTAACAATGATAAATGTACAATTAAAAAACTATAGAACCAATACATATATGAAAGGTGATGTAGATATCACTGGAAAGAGTGATTTTAATAATCAATTGTTAACAAATGATTTTCATAAGGTTGTACATATATCATATATGGTATGATATATATGGGTATACTTATGAAATATATTTGAAATAAAAAAATATTTAGTATAAATGATTTTACAAGACATTTAAAGGATGGAAAACCTATTTTATTGAATTTTGGTCTCACTTTAATTTTTATGAGACACCTTTTAAATTCAAACATTTTTTTATGTTATGTATAGACTAGAGAATAGAGTATTTTATTATTTTTATTTGGATATATATTTTTATTTCAATATCCTTATATGCCTATTTCATTCATTAGTCTAACGATAGAAATGATAACAATGTAGTGATGGTTTTATATTACAATCATATTGTTTATTGAGATTGTATATGATTATGCTTTGGATAATGAAACCTCATGATATAACTCTCAATAAACATATCAGTTTTATTCTCGTCAGACTATTTTTGGATAATATATTTTGTATTTCATTTTTATATCCAAAATAACATATGAGGCCAAAGTACGGTATTTAATAAAAATTTGTTTTACCTATCTCTTTGTACTAAAATTGTTTCATTTCCATTTCCTTATATCCAAAAAATGTTTAAATGAAATTCAATTCCATAATCCACAGATTTTTTAAAGTAATATTTCCCACAATGGGATTCATATTTAATGAATTAAAATGAATATTATTTTCATTCACAAATCAAGGTACATTTATACCTATTTATAAAAACTGTGAATGTAATCATTTGTTTTAACATATATGGAATGAATTGAATCTCAATCCATTATGAACACTCTATTATTTCATGTTATCAATAATAGTATCCATTGTTCATTTCAGAGAATTTTTTTTCAATAAATATTTGTAATGTAATATATTTTAACTAATGAATTTTGAAAAAGAACGATATCCCCCTCATGATTTTTTTATGGTATTTAAATTAACTAATGACAACATTATATAGTTTTTCTAGTGTATTACTTGGGACATTATCCAATTGAACCATCCTCATTCATATTCATGAAGTGTTATGATTTTGGTTATTTTATGATCATGAAACAAATTTATTTTACAAGGTTTATTATAAGATCGATTAATGAAATTTTTATGAAATTCAATTTATTTTCATTGGTTTTGATATAATGAATGTTTAAGGAGTTTATTGAACACATATGTTTGATCATTATTATGGGATGGGTTGTTCCTTTTGAATAATGTAATATATTTAATATAGAAAATAAAATGGTGGAAACTTTTTATATAAGGATAGTACTCACATTATAACTGTGGATTGGTGAGAATGATATTATTTATCCCTCCAATGAAATGGGTAATGGATGATATCATATGAGATAAAAAAGGCTACAATGGGATGTGTACCTATTCTAGTTGGGGAATTTATCCACTATGATTTTATTTAGAGTGAACCTTGACTACTATAATTAAATAGAGAGTAAACCCAATACATAATGAGAGACATTTAAATTAGCATTCATTACTAATGAAATAATTTTCTATGCTTATTCCACAATTTCATATCTTATGAAAAT
Organism: Viscum album; assembly: GCA_963277665.1. NCBI lineage: Eukaryota > Viridiplantae > Streptophyta > Magnoliopsida > Santalales > Viscaceae > Viscum > Viscum album. The sequence goes on along the minus strand of OY728150.1, from coordinate 2,127,739,317 downwards.
TTTATCTTCATTAAGGATCATGTTCATTGGTTTTTTCTATGATTAATTTCTTCTAAAATAAAAATTATTTTTTCACGACTCATGATTATGACCTATGATATAGATTTTAGGTATTTAAAATGTTATTATAATGTTCTCGTACCGTTATGCTCATGTTATGCTTATACGGTTGTTGATGTCTCTCTTTTTTACCCTTACCGAGTACCTGAGATCATTATCTCATATTTTTCCTTTATTTTTCATAATAGTAATGTTTTTATGGGTGATATGTCCATAAAGGGTGATAGTTAGTAAGAACATAAAGAGAGTGACTTTTAAACCTGTCTTTTAGGTCTACATGGTTCCCACGATACATGATTTATAAATATAAATTGAGGATCAAAATTTTATGTAATGAATATTCTTTTAAGAATAGGTAAATATTATGTACGAAAACTATTGGTCATTCTAATTGGGTTATGATTCACTCGTCCACATATATAAGAAAGACCTAGATTTATTATGTTATTATTATATGAACCCAAACTATGTGTATATGATTATAAAATATTTTCTTAGGGCATCACTTCTAATAGAATTTTAATAGACACCTTTACAAGTGATTTTTCAAGATGTACACTATAATTATCCATAGATCCATCATGTGATGGGATTCAGATTACATACATATGAGAATATGATTTCTATAATTTTAGTATTGGAAAAAATAAAACATTCCTTAATTGAGGAGCCTAATATTACGTAGTCATCAGAGATGTGTTCATGTTCCTTATGTGATTATCATTTAAAGACACCGTGTGGATTATGGGATCACCTTTCCCTCCTCCTCCTCCAGCATAGGTAATCATCTTATGATTATTCATTTTTTTCACTTGATAAGAATGAGATTCCTTGTGTGATGAGCATAATATGACTCATAATACGATCATTGGATGATAATCATATTCTCTAGTTATAATCTTGAAATAAAGTTCCTCCATGTGATGAGTATAATATGATATAGACCATCTATGAAGACAATGATACAACCATATTAATGTATAGTGTTTCATAATAAAAACTATCATATGAAAATTGAATCAATAAAGGATTCATATTAATATAAAAGTCTATGAGGTATCTCAAGATTAGGAAATGAGAAACTCACTAACACAACAACATGACATCCTCTCATTCCAATCACGTTTTTGAGTAAAATCCCCAAATTATAGAAAGAAACATAATTTTAACATGTGGTGATAGGATAAAAGGATCACACACACCTAATTAATATATACAATGAATCAATGAGTCATGTATAGATGTGTTAGAAATAGAAATGTTATAACCAACATAAATTCAATCTCTATAAAATGTGAGTTTCTTAGTACTGTTAGGGTTTCATCAATTGAATATACAAGATTTAACAGGTTATGTAGTCATGATGGTGAACAAACCATGAATATTTTCTCCCATGATGGGGAGCTTACTATTATTAATTCACTTACTAATTATTTTAATGTAATACACTATCCTGTTACTGAAATGTGTTCCCATATTGTGTCACCCACTGTACATTCTAGATAGGGTACCCCTCAAGTAAAAGTAGTAAACAGAGTAGGTGGAAGTGTTGTGATGCTTCCTTCAATTAATATACTCGTATTAAGATCCCAAACACATATACCAGAGAAGAGGTAGTTCATTATTCAATAGATAACATACATAATTATCCTAATTTCCTATGAAAAAACATTCAATATTCCATATGTAATAGGAAACATTTACATGTCTCCCAAGAATAACATCCTTCATCAGCTACTGGGAATTTTCATCCACTTATCAAACAATATAGATCTCGGAATGTGTAATTAATGATGTAATATTCCACAATTAATAAAAAAATGAAACGTTCCATCCTAATAGATATCTTGGTATGATTTTTATTCTCGGTTCTCAATCCATGATCACCTATAGTAATAGAGCCATATATGGTAGTGCCCCATAGTTTTTCTCCATAATGTTTTTAATATACTTCTTATCAAATGTGTTGATAAAAACATCTTCTACACTGAGAATAGAGGGGATGTATATTTTTCCTTGGTTCCACTTAGAACATTAATGTATCCCCGAGGTGAACCCATGCTCTACTATCATGACCAAATTCTAAAAAATTCTCCAAAAACAAAATAATTTGAGCATAATCCCATATTCTTTCCCCAATACATTACCCATGATATAAATTCCTAGGGGAATCCACCATCCAAATAAAAAATAAATAGTTTGAAATATATTTATATTTTCTATATGATTCCACATTGATCTATAAATTGTGTGGAGATATTAACACACCATGGATGGGTTGAGATATTAGTTATCACATAGGAATATAGGGTTGAATCTACCATAAATTGAGGACACTTCCAATCATTACGGTGTACCTCCCCCAACATTGATAATAATGACACCTGATGACCTCTCCAATCCATGGAGAATTTATCCAAGGAAATTCTATACTAATATTTCCCATCTCATGTTTATTCAATAAAAAGTTCCACCTATCATATATTCATCGTAGACCAATGATGATAATTAGTTATTGGTTATATGGATGAAACTATAACCCCTAAGGGAGGCCCTTATCACCTTATGATGTACATAATAATGATTGAATTTTATATTATCAGATGATCTATCATTAATTGTATCTATATTTTAGATAGAATTACATTAATCTAATGACAATACAAGTCATTCTACTCACCTCTATAATTATCATTAACAATTTCCTTTATAATGAAGGTATGGGTGATGTTGGGGTCAGGACTAGAGACATTAGATATTGAGTTAAACTATGTATTTTCTCAAGTATCCATCAGTCAACCCGATGTAGTGTTGTGGGATCCATATCCTATATAAAGCTACACCCAATGAATAATACGATTCCCCAATATTTTTGCTTTCCAGATGGTATATTGTATCCAATTGGTTGTGTTCCTTCTAAAGATGTATTTCCATGATATATTTTCATTAATCCCTCCTCTAGACTCTTATAAGCTTCCCAATGATATTGATACAAATTTTTTGTTGGACTATCCTTATGATCTAGGATTCATCATTGAAAATAACATTATTAATTTCATTCCAACCCACTAACTCTAGGTATGTTTGTGGCATTACGAGACCTCTAATTTCACCATTACATATAAACAATTTAATGAACATTTTTAATACCCCTTCAAAAATATATGTGTGTTATTTCAATACTGTATTATGTATTATATAGTCTATCAATGTATATGTGAGTAGTTTTTTATTTTTTAAGAAAAATTTGGAGGATAAACTCAACTTATTTATTTCTTTGCAACATCCTAGTTTTTATGTGCTTCATAAAGGTAATAGAAAAATTGGCACTGAGATATTTTCATCGATCCACTTTATAAACTATGATGTTTATTCACATGTGAATATCGGGTTATCTTGAATATATTTATCCTTATACTTTATTTATCCATTTCATTGACAATAAACTCTTTAATATGGTTCTTTAATGGATTTCATAGAATCTTCATCACCTTTTAGGACTAAATCAATTTTCCATAGCCATTCCTACTAAAAATTAGAAGTTTGTAATCGATGTTGAGATAGATGGAGTAATTTTCCTATAATGGAGCCACAATAAGAATAGAATATCCTTTCAGTTATTATAACCTATAATAAATTTTGTGGTATAATTCTTTGGACTCCACCTATGGTTCCTCTCATTAACAAACAATAATCCCTTTATACAATAAAAGGAATATTGAATCCTTTTGGTGACTTAGATTATACATACTAATATAAATATGCAATAATCCCTATATTAACTCTAGATCATTAGAGATAAATGATTCATAATAGTGAAATCTTCAAAGGATAACAACCTTATTCATATGATAATCCAACTAACCATAGTATGCTTTATATAGTGTTATGCTACATTGATAAAATTTTCATTTTAACTAGATTCATTAGTAGATTCTCCTTCATTATATTAATATTTAACATAATACTTATATCTCACTCTTCAATGGATAAATATGATTCTTCTCTTGTATATTAATAATTATACTATTTATGATTGATTTAATGAGTTTGAGTGAAATAATGAGTTGATATCCATTTGAATTAGATGATAAAATTTTATACTACTTCTCCTATGTAAATCGAAACTCAATGGGTAAGTATCACTAATGTCAAAAATCTATACACAAATATGTCTAGAAATAATCCACAATGGAAGGGAATTTTCTAACATGATATTATCCTTCTTCAATGGAACTAGTTCACGAGAGTAACATATGGAACACCTATCCTCATATTATGGTATTATATCGTGAACCACAAAACCATAAGAGGTGGTCATGATATATTATTTTACTGAATCAATTGAAGTAAAAAAAATTGTTTTTAATAACAACCTAGACTGAGGATTGAATAATTTTTTATGAGAGATATATATTTAGTTTCTCTATTAGTTTGGATTATTACTATCTCTTTTGATCATCAAAGCCTTTTAAAAATTCTTGTAGATAAAAATAGACATGTGGAAGGAATAACCACCCATGTGAGAGTTATATCATTTTCTCAAAATATTCATCTCTAATAGAAATAATTATTTTCAATGAATTTTTAAAATGCATAGAACTATGAAATTTATCCCTTGACCATAAAGAATTACATAGGATTATTTATAGTCGTCACTGATTGGTAAAACTCTATAATGATTTACTCTAATATATCCATAAATATATTCATATGATACCTTATATTCCTAAATTATTTCCTAGGTGTTATTATACAATATAAATAATGTAAAATCTCCCCTAATCAATTCTTGGTCTAAATTTCCCCATAGAAAATTCCTCATCAATTTAAAAATCATAGTTAGAATATTGTGAAGGCCCCTCTAAAAGGATAGTATACTAAAAATTATTAGAGGAATATAATCTACTTCCTCATATAAAAAAAGTACCTAATATCTTTTTTCACAAGTAGAGGTGAACTCAGTCATGCATACTAAAATCATGAATATCGTAGTGTATGATTTTATGAACAATAAAAAATAATGTTCCCAACTATGATCATATAATGACAATAATCAAAATTTCATTATCTTAAAATTCATTCTATAAAATAAATTTTTTCATAGTGCGGTAGACTGGAGTTTCCCATAGGAACGTTCCACATGAATCACGTATATCAACAATGATTTTGAATAAATTAATGATATTAACATGTGTTAGACCAGTATACACAAAATTCTAATAATTGGCTATCTATAAAGATAATTACATATTCCCATGGAATTAGCCAAACATTAACAAATAACACATAACATATATATTTTTCTCTTCCTTATCAACAATTCCATCAAATCAATTTCATTTAACGGTCAGAAGATATTGTGTTTTTCATTGTAAAGAGTATAATGAACAAAAATCATTACCCAAATTGGTATGCACTCCTTAAGAGTTCATTCCCTCAAGGATATATTTTTCTCCCATGGAATATCGATTGTGAAGAAAATATTTCTAATGAGGAATATGAGAATATCAATTTTAATAAAATTATAATTGTATATCGTTATTTTTTTATATATATACGAATCATAGTTTTTTACTCTTAAAATTTCCCTTATATAAGAACCTCTTTATAATGTAATAATTTCCTTAAATAAGAAAATTCATGGTGGAAAATTTCTAAAGTTTTTTCCATTTTCGTATGTATAAGAATAAATTATTTGTTGTATGATCACAAAGAATGGGAAGTGGTAATGAAATAAACCACACATATCTATTTCTTATATTGATTTTATAGTGTTCATATCATCCATAAACATCACCATTTCATCCAAAATTTTCAATCCATATACATAAATGCTCCCCACCACAAACAATGCCTTATGACCTCACAACCAATGAATATTCTCTCAAATGTAAAAAAAGCTACTAGACTTGATGGATTGTGTGATAAAATATATTACTGCGATCCTGACATATCTATTAAAAATAGATATTCACTTCCTATTAAATACACATTTTGAGGCTCTCATCAAGCCTCCCACGTGTCCTTTAGAGTGATAAATAAAGGTATCAATGGTTAAATACTTCTATGTATAGGATGATGAGTACAAAAAATGACTTTATATCATCAATATTTTAAATGAATATGAATCTATTGTTATAGAAGTTATTAAAAACCCTTAATATATCATAGGAAAACTCAATGGAATCACTGTGAATTGTTTCTCACTAGAAAATGTCACCAGGATCAATCACAATAAAACATAAAACCTCTAAAGGATATAATAAATATACGATAATATAGCCTCAACAAATATAATAATATTAGAATATGATTCGATAATGAATAAAAAACATAAAAGTTCAAAATGAAGCCATATTTAGTGACATTATATCAGATGAAAAAATCATCATTATCTCAGAAGATATCACCTCAAACTCCCAATTAGGATATAAATGGAGTTAATTTCATACATACATTAAGTACCCATTTATCTAAAGCCCTAAATTATTTATAATTTTATTTATATGTTCCACATGGTTAACACACCACCTTGGAATCTTACAATCTCGATTTTCTGTGTTACAAGTGTGTTGAGAGGTGGTTTTGTTTCATATGATAAGTTTGGGTGAATGACCATAATTTTCTAACTCTATAATTTCCATGTACCATGTTTAACATGGTATATTTTTTCTTATATACTCTCCATGAACTTCAGGAGATCATTGAAAATCATTCATTCCATATAGAATTTAATTCTATCAGATTAATTATTAATCATGTGAATGTGATGAATGTCTAAATCCAGTAAAACACATTCCCCTTTTACATCGGAGGGTACTACCTCTCCAAATAAACTCTCTTCTCAAACATGATTATCTAAGAATATGGGTTAAAAAAGGTAATTCTATAGATCCTTATAGTATTTTTATAGTGTGAAAACAATATAGACGATATATTTTAGGGATTGGGGAGTTGTGATTTGTTTATATATTCTGTGTAGAGTTGTAAGAACTGGTGTCCACAATTATGGATCCTTTTCTAAAATATAGATATGATGATAATACAAATAAAATAATTTTGGATGAAGATATATCTCCTAGAAAATTTTATTTTCATTATGAATCATTATTTGAGACCACTACATTTATTTAAAATTGGTATTCATTAGTATACATGACTTGGTGCAAGTTGATTGTGTTAATGTCGAGGATTGAAGGCCAATGATAATCATCATTTCATTCCTCTTGATTAAATAAAGGTATATGTCACATTATGGAAGATGCATCACATTTTTTTCACTTTCAATAACGAGGATATTATACTCCATGATCTATATATCACAATTCACTATCATAGTCATCATATTGACCACCATGGGTATAGTAAATGATCAGGAAGGATGAATCACTCTATCAGTGTGATGGTCAATAATGATTTTAAGAATATAATCAAATAAAATTCACTAGGGATATACAATTCACACTATCGAAAGCTAGTAGTTTTGTGTTCAGGAATAAGTATTGATATATCATACACTATAATTACATTTTCATCCTCAACTACGACAATCCCAATGAATATATCCCCATCCCGGTAATGTAGTAGTCAATTTATACCATAATATTATTTTCGGACATCTTATTAATGAATATATACTATATGTATAATCATATCATGATATCCCTAGAAGATAAATAGTATATTGTCTTCAATGTACCCATTAGAATATACAAATACCATTTGGTTCCCTTTAGCCTGAAGAAATCCAAACTGACCTTTTACTGGGCTATGCATGAAATCTCAACTTCCATATAGAGTAAGATCATGGAATGTTATTTTGATGAAATAGTGTTCAAATCCCACAATTTAATGTATTATTTAAATATCATATAGAAATTTTCCTATATACATAGATTACCAAAACTGGTATTAGCTAATTGAAGTCTGTGTTCTGGGTCATTTTTAAAATGTTCCCCGATTTAATCATTTATTAGAAAATAATAACAATCAACCCATAGAATATTAATGAGAAAATTTCGAAATCCATGACACGAAAAAAAATTATATGTTTTATGATTATTAAAGGAATGAATATCTTTTATAAAACATTTCACCTCTAATATGGAAATAAAATTATACATTCTCCAGTAAGATGGTGAATAATAGAAATTCCTATCAAGGGGATGCTCAATGTCAAAATTACATCCAATGAATTATGTAGTTTCTACATAAACCTCCAATATGGATTCCACATGTATAATGAAAACCACTGATATCAATGTGATTACTATTGATAAGGTACTCAACCAAATAATTCCATAGATGAATTTAATGTGAAATAGAATAGTCCAAAATAACTCAATAACTTGATGAATGATTTTTATCTTATATATTATCCATGTGAGAATAATTTTCTTCCATTTGAATATATAGTCATAAAACATTAATTTTATTTTTAGTATCATCTGGTCTACTTGATCGACAATGTTGATTCACTAAATTAAACTCCCAATAGTTCAATGCCCACATGATGATTTTTATGACGATTATTTATCCTTTTTCATTTTGAAATTATGTTTACTCCTCAAAATGATATTATAGAACATCAAAATTCATATTTTCTAGTCGGTCACTCACCAAATGTAGTGTTACCCTTATATATCAATTTATTGGTTGATTTTATTATCTCAATCAACCATGACATACCATATTTTGAAATTCACATTGATGATACCTTAGATGTGAAGTGATTTTTTTACCCAATGCAAAATAGGGTTATGATTAATATGCAATTCCTAAAATATAAAATAGTGTACATTACATTTTACATTATACATTCACAAGGTTTCACCAATAATAAAGAACAATATAAATACTTAACAATAGTTTTAAACATATTCCTTAAGCTATAGCTTCACTACATGAATATAATGGTAGACTCTAAGATGGTTATCAAGAAAATAGATGGGTTACATTCTTATGAAGATGATGGATTTAGTCCAAATTCATGATCAATATAATTAGTGGATAAAATAGTTTCACTTTTGTATTTGTGGTCTCATATGAAATAATAAAATTTAATGATGTTTTTGATAGACTATATAAATTGGTCATATTAGTTAAAAAAATAGATGAACAAGAAATGACTATTTAAAGGGCACATGTGAGAGAGATCTCTAGAATTCTTATTGGGTCTAGAAACCTATAAGTGAACCTTTTAGTAGCAGTTCCAATAAAAATGTACCATTATTTGAACTAATGGTAGATAATAAATGTGATTAAAAATTAACATTGATTGTGTACCTTCAATATGGAATTAAACTATTAGGAAAATCCATGTGAAAATAAATATATTTATGTGTGGGAAATAGTTTATACTATAAAGGTTCAATTTATGAGCATATCTTATATAAGGTAATATTTAAAATGATCATAATTAAATGAATTAGTGAAATATAAATGTCATGGGTGTTTTAGGATGTCTATGTCAGGGTATCTCAAGCTCACCAAATTGGATTGAATCTCTCTCACTACATCTTAAGATAGGGATGCAATCCTGCCATTATAGGGGATTACCATCCAACAATATATAAATACTTCATGTTCATCGTTATTTCCTTCAAATTCCATCCATTGTTGGGAATGTATATCCTTATATAGGATTCAATGAGAAGTATTTGATTTTATTTTATGAAATCCAATATTACCCAATGGTTTTTGATAATACTATCATTCTCACAGACATAAACATGATAATACACACCTTCTAGTTAAAGAATTTCCATGGTAGGTACTACATATTATTTAAATATACATCTCACTATAATGAATTAGTGAATGAGATAAATACAGGATTCAGAAAATTTTCCTCTTATATTCTAAAAAATCAGGAAAATTATAATAAGAATATATATCCTAATATTCCATCAATTTTGAAATGAAAATATGATACCAAAACTCAAACATACATAAAGGTGACCCCATCTATAATGATGTATAAAAAATGTAGTTAATTCTATTATGTATTATTTTCCACCTATTTATGTAGATATGTACAACCAATCAACCCTAGATAAGTAATATTAATATCTTTCTCTAGATAAAAAGGATCTTGATGGAAAAAACATGAAAACATTTATAAACTTAAGTTTATCCAAATTTGAGTAGGACACCAATTCAGTTAAAATTCCACATCCTCTCATTCTTGTAATAAGATTTGGGTTTTTATATGAGGGAAAACTTGATATATATAAATGGAAATTATCAACGATGGATACCAAATAACAGGGACACATTTTAATGTACATATATTACTCAAATGGTTCCTACTAATTAATAGCCATAGATTTGTACCAAATCACAAAACCCACCAATTATTGTTTCAGATGATTTTAATCATTCACAGAACACTACCATAATCTTTAGAATATATCCCAAATAACATGATATTAAAAATAGTGATCAATGTGTCTAGAATATGACATTCAACAATTTGAAACATTGATCCTTTATTGATTAAATAATTCATCTTCTTACTATTTATCACCATTTCACTATCAACATTTTTAGGTCCTTCCTTTAATCCTAGTTTTCAATAATCTAATTCAAAATATTTTTCCATAGAATGTCTACTACATATATTGATAATACATTATCTCTCTCTTTCATGAAACTCATTCATAAGATAATTCCAACTTAAAACTATATGTGGGATGAATATCCATTCGTGGAATATACATTGAAATTCAAATCAATTAACTTTTATTCATTCAAAAAAAATTCTTTTAATTATGGGGAGGAGAACCATCATAGCATTCTTGGGATTCTAAAACGGTCTTATGTTATGACGTGACCACTCATATTCATTGCATTCTAGTAAAATTCATAGTGGGTGTAATCACCTAAGGATAATATTTAATTTATCTATTTTCTGTATGCTACTATATGTTTCTATGGAACTACATGTGTCTAGATTCCCACTCTGATAGATGTATAGTGATTCCAAGGATTCACAATCTAAGCCCTCGCCTAAATTATCCCTTCTCCACCACATTGTCTTGATGCTCAATTCCAAATTCTCTAACACCTCCCTTTTACATTGATATGAAATAATATTTTCCCTAATAATATTATATAATAGATTGGTCAAACCATATGAAATTAAAAATTATTCAATCCATGATCTGGGAATCACTGAGATAAACATTATATTCTCTACTGTTGAGGTTTTTCGTAATAACACATGTCTGGGTATTAATGTTTGTATTTCATTATTTTTCCCTACCGAAACTCAAGAATCATAAACATACATTTTAATTTCATAGGTAACCTTTTAAGGAAACAAATATTTTTAAAAATCTGATGACCATTAAAAAATATATGATTTTATAAAGTATTTTTTCTCTGTAATCACATTCCTTATTCTTGTTTACTTTTTTCAAATTATATCTATGAATATAATCAAAGAATTTATTTATAGTTATATTACCATATACTACTATCTATTTTCTTATATATGGATCCATGATTTCTTGATGAATCAATGGGAAAATTTAACTGCGTAAATAAAACTAGATCACAGAACCTCTACCCTTTTTAATTAAAAATAGAAACATCCATTTTTGATGAAAAAAATTATATGAATATGAAAAGTATCCTCTATTAGACCACTTAATTTGTTCGAACACATTGATTATTTGTTATTTTATACCTATAAATCTTTTATTCCAAATTGGATTTCGTTAGTAAACGGTTCTGGGAACTTGTGATTAAAATGATCACTTACTCGATTGTGTGTATATATACGTGGATCTATTGGAAATGGATGTATGTAACTCATGTTTTAAATTTATTAAAAACAATCCAGGATGGGTTTCCCCTTCTTATTTGTAACATGTAAATTAATCACATGTTTCAAATAAAGTAAATAGTTCTTCCTAGTCTATATACCTCAATTATTATCTCAACATATAAATTCCCAATATACCACATAATCTAAAATTACTATTTTTAATGTCAATATTATAATTATCTATATATAGCTCATTCATGTGACTGGGTATATCAGTGGGATGAATTTCCCTATTTGAATTTTTTTGTAATTCATTATCCATTTGTTTCTTTGTAATTTTTTGTCAGTTTGACAATCTGAAATCAAAAAAATATTCCCTTAATGTTTTTTTGAGTTATAGAAATTTTTACATAAGCCATATTTATAACAATGAAAAAATATCAAAACTTATAAGGGGGTTTTTGTGGGTTTCCTCATTTATTATCATTGTGGTGCATCCTAGTCATACATATGAAATCCTTATTCTATATTTCATAAAATTAACCTAAAAATGATCTTCATCAACTCCAAGTGTTAAAATACTTATAAAAGTCATTATATTATCAAAATAAAATACATTTTTCTGTCCGAGTACAAAATATATGAACCTAAGAGGAATTTAAGAACTCACTAGGGAAAGATCCCAATTATATTGTTGTTTTTTTTTTCTTTTTACACTTAATTCATGAATAATATGTTAGTTGAATCACATATTTCATGATATACTATGACACTCAGATATCCCATCTGTAGTTCATCAAAAAAAATTATTTCATTTCTCAGGAAATATCTACCTTAGTGTGTAAGAATCAGTTCATGTCAGAATATATTATGATCTGTAGCTATACAGATTGGGATAATGATTTTTAATTTAAAAAACCCCAATAATTGGTCAAAGATATGATACCATATTCATGAACCCATTTTTCTTCAATGTTCTATTATCTCAATCAAAAGAACCCACTATGGTTCAAAGAATAATGACCACAAAGGGATTATATACATTCCAATGTAAATTAACAAGAACTAAATCCAAAACATAAACATATCCATCATTCCTATATGATTGAACAATTTTTATTTGTGCTTTATACGGGGTAGAATGTACATTATGTACCATGTCAAATTATCCCATATTCCCCCAATATTTTTTGGTATGTATGATCTATATTATATATATTCATATATGATAACATAACCCCAAAAGTGGTAAAACACATTTGGAATTAATTATTTGAAAAATTAAAAAAATCTATTTTTTAATAAAAAACCATTCATTCACATATATGATTCTGATATTTTAGTGGAATAATAATCTAAAAACTACCCCTCATCGATTATAAATATCTATTAGAAATGATATATTTTCTAGTATTTTATCTAATTGAGATGGAAGATTGATCTGATGTCCTAGATTCCATCATTGGTACATGCCTAAAAGAAGTCATCTCCAATAGTTCATATATGGAACACACATTTAAAACATGGTCAAGGATTATGATTAAACTATATTCCCTCTAGCTTTTATTTGAAACCTCAAAGATATAATTTACATTTTTCTCTAGGTTTCCCTTTGGTCTAGTTTAATTTGAACACCATTATGTTTCACCATTATTAATATATACTCTTAGGATGAGGGATTCAGTCTCATGGAATCACGTATCCTAATTTCCTTAATTTAATGGGTTACATCACTTTTGTTGTTGAATTATTACATCAATGACACATTTTCCCCATATTACACACACTTGTGTGATTTATAAGTAATTATATTATATGTTAACTCTCACATTGAGAATGATTCATTTGGGTATACTAATTTAGCTAGTTGTTTACTTTCTATGTTTTATGTCTATAATAGTTAATGAATGTGATTCAAATATGTAATAAATAAAATTATATGAAGATTACAAATAAGAGGGAAAAATAACAGTTGAGTTCTACCAATATGTTCAAAAGGATATAATGATTTTACCACAAATGATTCTTACTCATGTTCATATATTGACTTCATAGAATCATAAAATACATGTTATGACCAAAACAATCCTCCAAACCCTCCCTACCATGGGAAAAACCTCTACCATTCACACACATATCTTGCATTGATGGTACTTTCTAGCTTCCATAGAGGATGTTTCATGAGTAATATTTGCTTTATCTTATTAAATATTTTCACCAAGAATACTGGTGTTCTTCATATTCCATGTATCAAAAACGTGATTCTGTAGATCATTTCATTCCTTCCATGTGAGTTCATGATCCAGTTACAAAATTGTTTCACACCTTCACCATATATATATATATTTAAGAAAAAAAAGATCATTATAGATGTTTTAGTGATTCTATAAAATATTTTGATAGTGTATGGATCACATTGTAGTCAAGTATAAATATCCCTATATTCTTGAGCCAGTTAAAAGGGAATTAACTTGGTCCTTCACACCATTTTTTATTATATATTTCTAGATATTTAGAACATTCCTCTAAAAATAATACTAGATCATCCATTATATCCATTACCATAGTTGAGTCATCAATTCTATCTTGAGCTAGCTCATACACAAGGAAATACTCAAGAACCTTAATAGAGGGTATATCATCTAGAATATACTATAATGGGAAATTCACTATATTAATGGGTAGGTTTGATTCCTCATCCTCTTCCACATTTTGAAACTCTAGAGTATTTTCGAGCTTAGTTTAAACAACATATACATCCTCTCCCATGTGTACTATAATCTCAAAATCTATTTATATTAGAGAAAATTATTATATATCCTAATATATATAATATTAATAAACTACATATATCATTACTACCTTATATATTTCCAATTTTTATATATTTTTTCCAATTACAATAGGCTCACATGGGAAATTCACTATATTTTTATATCATTACTACCTTATTTTTTCCAATTACTACCTTATATTTTTATCTATGATGTTGCTCATGGTATATATCCCTTAACTTCATTTTTCTCTAGGCCAGATTATTCTCTAGGTTGTCAGTACTCTGATATAGGGAATAATCTGTTATAATTATTAAATTATATTATGGAACATTAATATAATGTAGAAAAACATTTTGGAGATATATTTTCGATCGATGTTGAAGTATCATTGATTGAAATTTGAGTTTCTTTGAGGGAACATGCCTCATGTACCCTTCTCCACCAAGAAGGGACACCCAAAACATCAATCACATAATATTATAACTCAATAGAGTATCATTTTTCATTATTCTAGTAAATTATTAGAAAATTTTAGATCCATAAATTATTTTTATTATTGAAGTGAAATCTTTTGTAGCATCCTCTACCAGATCATTCAACCTTAGATAATCATGAAATTGACCAAGATTGTTTTTTTGTAATTTTATTAATTAAGTTGTGTGAATTAAATACATGAGGTTATTTTATTGTGAATTTAACACCTCCATGGGAAATTATCAAATTTTGATGATATTTATTACATTGTGGATTTGTGTCACAACACTAAATGAATCATTATGATTACCAAAGTTTCATGACCATAGAAATGTTTTCCTAAAGTTTTTTTATATGAACTCCCATATGATTTCTTTTGATAAAATGTTGTTGTTGTTTCATATACTTATTCTCAATTTATATAATTCAAAAATCCAATATATAATTGTAAATAAGGATCAATGATAAATATATATTATTAGACACATTATTGAAATCCAAAAACATCAAGAGCTACTTGATCTGAAAGGATCTCATCTATGTCATCCAATAAATGAGTTTCCTCTTATTTACTAAAGAATTCATCCATGTGAATAAATCTTCCATAAGTTTCCTTATCAATAGAATATAATTGGACCTCCTCCCATATTGAATCTGTATTAGTTTATGTCACACCCATGGGTTCTTCGACTATTTACCAGCCAAGAATGGAGTACAATTTTAAAGCTAAGAGATTTCGCTCACCATATTTTAAAATTACTGAATTAATAATTATGATGTATTCCACACTATCATTAAAATGACATCTATATTCAAACATATGAGTCCCATATTTGAGAAACTAAAATATATTTTTATTTAATATCCACAATAACTAAAAAAATTTGATGACTAAACCAATATAGTCCTAAATTCTATATAGCACTGGAAATATAATTTCTCTTATAACACTTATAATATCATATGGACACAAAATTATATCTGTTCTAGAAATTATATAAATATCTCCAGAGAACCCCATGCTCTGATTTATTCTTCCCGCAGGTTCATGTTCAATTGACAAATAGAACTATTGAATCACGACATTGATGATGAGAAAGAGGCTATGGGGATCCCATCATAAATACCTTTATTTTGAGATATGAAATTCTTTTTGATCATTGTTACCTTCAAATTTGTCATGGGTTTATAATTTCAATCAATTATATTTATGATTTTATTAAAACAAGAACATATAATACATTATTACCACATACAGATATACTACTAATCATTTGTTGGTGTAATCTTATATATTCTTAATTAGAGAATGAGTCGATGGATGTATAATGCTCTCATCAGACCTATCCTGGAAATGAACATACATATTATTTTTTCAGATCATGGAAATACTATAATGCTAAATCCTATTATATATATCTATAGTGCGAGGCTAAATACTAAATATGATATATGCTAAACTATTCTTTATGTATGGATGATATACATTGTTATTGCAAGTACCTTCCTCAAACAACCCATCAATGAAGGACATCGAATAAATCATTAGGACAATGCCACATCATCTATTCTTAATAAACCATCCCATTATAATAGTTAATTAGTGTATTCATATGATTTTTTACCATTAAACACATATTTTACCCCCTCATTATAGACTAGAATTGCTTTTACAATAGTGATATTGAATTTTAATGGACTCATAACAGTGATCTATGAAGAGATTGGATTTACGTACACATCAATCATTAATTTCATTGAGTCTGATCATTATAATTTACTAAACCATGTTATTTTAGTAATAAATTCGTTTTATATAATTTTACTTCCGTGATTACTTGAATTACACACAACATTGAGTTCAAACAAGCCGATATATACTATTACAATTTGATTATTTAATATAACAATTATAACCTAACAGACAATTTTATGGTTATTAATTTTTTTTAATAATTTATGAAATATATATATATATATGTGATATAATCAATGTATTTTTTTTAAAAAAATCATAGTAAATAATATTTCATTTTTTTGTTATTTTATTTTATTATTCAATAATACTTTTTCTGTAAATAGAGATTTTATTGGAATTTAATATTATAATTTTTTTTGAATGGATTATAATATTTATCATAAAAAATAAATATCATTTTTGAAATCATATTCTTAAAATATTGTAATGTTTTTTTTTGTGGATTTTAACTAAATATAGCTATTCTTTTGAATAGAGAATTTTATTAGAAGAATATTTTTAATTTAATGAACACCCAAATTCATATAATATTTTGGTTTTTTTTAAAATTGAATAAGTTATTTTTGATTGAAAATAATTAAATTATTTATTATGAAAATTATTTTATACTTTAAATTTGTATAAAATCATTTTATATTTAAATTGGTGATTTTATGAAAAACATTATTCATAGCTATTTTCCAATTTATTTAAAAATATAATTATGAAAATATTTTGTGTTAAATAATTAAAAATAGATTCCATATTTTTTTATTACTATGTACAAATTTAGTATAAAGGTATATTTTATTATTCAGTCAATATATATTGTAATCTTAGTTATTTTTGTTACCACGGTAAAGTGTAAAATGGGTAATTAATTGAAAAAAATAAAATTTAACGGACAATAAAATTAACATAAAAATTTTATAATTCATTTCTCATAATTATATGTCATCCAATATCACTTGAATTATTAATTATGACATCATGTATCTTCTTTTATAAGATTATAAATTTTTTAATATTTTAGTTTATGAATATTCTATTATGTCATGCTATTTCTTAATATCTAAAATTCAATTAAGATGGTTTTATTTATTTGACATAAAATACTATAATTATATTTTTTTTAAGGTTTTACGTATTAATATTATTCATGGTATTTTATAATTACTTATTGGATAATAAATAAATAACATAAGTTATTTCACAATGTAGATATAGAAATTATTCAGATATGGGAAAAATGAAATAAATTATATTATAATTATTATAGTTATTATAATCAATGTTAATTTATGTAATAAAAAATAAATATAATATCATGTAATATTGGTATGTATTAATATTTTTTCATTTAATTTGTATTATTTTTTCTTTATGTTGTTAGAGTCAAAAAAATCATAGTGTCAAAATTGACAAGGACGATATTTTCGGAAAATAATAATCTATTATTTTATATAAAATTCATAAAATATTTAAATAATTAAAATAGTGTTTATATATGGTAAAAAGTTCAATAATATATGAATTTATAGTATATTTTTATGATTTTATCACTTTAATAGTTATAATTTAATATTTTGAGGAAGTCCAGAACTCAGCCTTACAACAATTATGAAATGAAACCTCCTCCCTAAATTCATTACACCGAATTGAGAATATTCAATCTTCATATAAATGAAAAATTATGTTTTTAACATCCCTAGACACATTTTAGTGTTTTGGAAAGTTCCCAAATACAATTCAAAGAGCACTTTAGATGAGATATATATTAGTCATTTCAATGTAGTACTAATCTCCATATCTGTGGAATTTCATTTTCTACTCTTATTTAACTTTAAAAAATCTAAGATATTTAATGTATAACAAAATATTCATCATCATAAAAATTATTAAATAATATTATTAGTATTAAAAAATCGTTATACACCTTCTTACCCATCATATAAGAACAGCATGTATCACTCAAGTGTATATATGGATTACTGTCCAACATAGTGAAAAATTAATTTTTCGTCACTATATTTTATGGATGAGAATTATTAATGGTTTAATGTGTATATATTATATTTATAAATGTATTATAAATATTGACATAAAATAAAATATTTTCCTTCTTACATTATAATCTTTTGGATACTGATAATGTCACTTGTGTGTATGTGTGGACTACCACCTCCTCATAGAGAGGTGATATTATTTATTTTCATATTTTACATAGTTGGTAAGAAGGTTGAGAGTGATGATTATATATGAAATTAGTAATACAATAATGTATCGGGAGTGGTGAATTGTTATTTACTATTCATTAATTCTTTCTGTTGATAAAATGATATATTATTCATTTTTATGTATAGCCTACTATATCCATGAACGGTTTAAATAATATTTATATCTATAAATTTTATGAATGATTATAATTAATTATATAATTGATTAATATTATTTTTATAACATGATTTAAATTTGGGAAATGAATTTAATATCGTCCATGAATAAGGACCATGATTTCTGAACCAATACATGTTTAGAAAAGGAAGTCGTTATCACCCATAATATTGAATTTAATTAATAGTTATTAATAAATGGGATATAAGATGTTATAAATAATTCGTTATTTTATGATATTTATATATTTATTAAATATATGTATAATAAATCCATATTTATTACAAATGATTTTTTAATATTAACAAGGAAAGAGAACACTTGAGGTATGTGGTTTTTTCACAATCTCACCATTATTTGGGATTGTTTATGTTTGAGTCTCCATTTGGGAATATTACTCTTCCATGTATATGTGTTGTGAGATTTTTTTAATATGGATTTTAATATTCTCATATAATTATTTAATTTAATTTTAACCCTAGTTTTTCCATTTACTAAATGGTTTGAATGTGATTTTTTTCATTTTACAAAAAAGGTACTTTTTGTCATTTCCTAAAAAATTGGATGAAATGATTTCTTAACTTATATACCATGACATCAATTTCTTACCATTTTGATGAAACAATTCTCTCAATCTTCATTTACATGTTTACAATTTTATTCAAATACAGTGTTTTCATTTATAACTGTTTGACTTTTTAATATTAAAAGTGATTTTAAATAGGAGATGTTATACTCCTCAAGAACTAATCCATGTAATATTTTTAAAAAATTTTACATAAAAATTTAATCTTTTGATGAAAAATAAGCTTTATAGGGGATATTTTCCAAGTATACCATCAGTATTTTTTTATATAGTATATATTTACGAATAAAATAAAATTTTTTGAGGAAAATCATTTCTTTTATAAGGGTTATTCTATTATAAAATTATTAGAAAATCTATTTAAATTTGCGGGTTCATATTTTTTGAAATTTTTATAATATTGTTGAATAATAATTTATGGTTTTCATTAAGGATATTAGTTAACTAATAACCATGGATGGTAGTTACAATATAATCATGTGTGGTGGAGCTATTATAACCAACGGTGGGTATGGCCTATATCTCTTCTGGATGTAATGGGTAATGTATTTTATCTCATGGGATCGTTTTGGGAAAAAGTTAATATGATATATCTGATAGCGGGAAATTAGTTTCTCGATGTGTTATGAGAAATAAGTCGATGTACATCATATGTTATGGGAATGAGGTGTTAATTCATGTTTTGATGGTCTTGTAAGTCAACCTTGAATCATAAAAAGATATAATTACTAATGATGATGACACATACATTTATGAAATTTAAATATACTTAATGAATTATTTATTATAAAATCTCACTCTTAGGATTCATGTATTTTGAAATGGTAATGCTTTATTCTATAACTCAAGTTTATGATATTTTTCATATTGGGTATAATAATTGTATGTTGTGGCCATGATATCATGCCCTTATACTTATCATACAGTTTCATATGATCATCAACATATATATCTCATGTTTACCCATATAAATAATTTGAGAAATAATTTCTTATGTTTCCAGTCCCAATGTTACGATGATGGGTTTTATGTATGGTGTATTTATATAGAGTACATAATGGGGAGAAATTAATTAGAGATGTTTATGAAAATTAATGAATTGATATTCTAGTTTACTAGTCTCTAAATAAACAAAACATATATGTTCGTTGAGCATGTTTTTGTAAATTTTATTGAATATTAATCATATAAAATGTAATATTTATGTATGATGATTTTGGGAAATTATAGTTGGAATCAAATAAAGTCATTTTCAACCATTATATACTAGGTTTCAAAAACATTATCCTAACCCTTGTGGATGGTTCTATGTCCATTGTATCATCATAATGTTTTAGTAATGAATATATTATCTTATTTTACATGAATTATCATCCCTCCCTAGATGAAACATGTAGATTTGGCTCTAGAATAACTGTACAAAATGGTAATTACCTTAAAAAGGATTCATTGAGGTAGAATCAATCATCACTAAGTCAATTAAAATGGGAATTTCTGTACATGCAGTTTTTCACACCTGGGATACGATTTGGGATAATCCATATTTCATTTTAAAACCATATGATTTATTTGAATACATGATAAACAATTATAATCATTGATAGACATAATGGTTCATAGATTGGATATAATGTTTTATGATTTTAATATCCTATACATGATTATGTGTTTTCCTTCTATGATTATTATTTCATAACCTATTATTTTTGTCTTAAAAATGGTAAAAAAATATGACGATTCAGGCTTATATTGAGTGTAGTGGAAAAAATTGATTTTCTTCTAGAGAAACTAAATTAAATAATAGTAGAAAGTATAAACCAGTTTATAATACATATTCTTCAAACTCATAATATGATAAGAAATACCAACATTTTTGAGTTTCCTATCACTCCCAGAAATAGGAAAATTGAGTTTCATTATGATCATAGAGGAATGAATGAACAATTATCATCTTGTCATGAGTATGGGAATAATCATGGAGAATAATTCCTATAATGAATAAGAGCATGTTTTTAGTGTGGAATGTAAGGACATATATATAGGAAAAGTGAATGGTTCTCTTAACTTAATAAATGGGTCTAATGATTTCATTAAGGTATCATCAGTTGTTCAATGTTTTATATATGAAAATTATGAGTATAATGTGAAATAATGTCTTAAGGATAAATTTCAAGAAAATAATTAACATGGTTTCAATACTTACCATGAATCTATTGATTATAAAGTTAATATATATGGAATATGAATGCAATATATTATTTTGAAATAATATTATGAAGCACAATATTTGGAATAAAAAGAAATTGTAATGATTGATCTTATATCATATTGGTATTTTAAAATTTTTATATAATTATCTTTTATGAATCATATTATATATTATATATATGTATAAAAATCTAGGGATTTTTTCATAGTTTATTTGATTTATGTAATTGAAAATATACGGTTATTTGGTAAAAATTCCTAACAGGTACATCTTATTTTTTTAGGGGTGATAGAGTTAATTGAAAGAGGATCGAAGACAATAAATTAGTATGGTTGGTTTTGGTGAATTATATATTTAAGGTGGCATAATTTCATAGTGGTACTCAAATTTTTGGGGCCCAAAATATAGTTTTTTTTAAATGTCTGGATTTTTGCAAGAGGATTTCATAGATAACTATTTGAAGACTGTGAAGTGCAGTCCATGGATCATGAAAAGTGAGTTCACATACCACATAGTATTGAAACTATGATATGAAGACTACAATGGAGGTTTGCAGAATTGGTAAAGGAAATGATTATTTATAGTAGAGTTATAAAGTCAGCATACCACACTACGTAAACCAAAAAGTATTTTGTGGGGAGTATTATATTTTTTATACAAGGGTGGTGATTTGATGAATCATGAGTTCAGTTCATGAATGGTGTGTTATTTTCATTAATGAGGTAGTAATTATGGCTACGGTAAAGGTTTTTTGTTTCGGAACAGATTGGACTTTATGAAGGAGTAAGTTGTTTTGCGGTCTACATAGATGTTCACAATGAAGGTTATATTGCATCAATGATTTAGATAATTCATATTACTTATTCTTATGGATATATATTCATATATAATGACACCTAAATAGTTATTTTAGTATCTATAATTTAATTAGAAAATTCCATCTCCCATTGAAGAATTCGATGATGAATAATATTGTTCTCTATGGAGGATTCCCTGAAGGATTCAGTGAAGAATAATATAGTTTTCTTGAGAAATGTATCCCACAAATAAAAAATGTTTTCATAGATAATCAACCTTCTATAATGTTAAGGTAGTCGTAATGGAATATAAATTCATAGATTTTTTTTTTCATGATTCTATAGTAGAAACGGGATAACTAGTTTGTAAAGAAGATGATTTATTGAAGTATATGAATTACATGAGGAACTCACACCACATAATGTGAGGAAGGTCAAGGAGGATTCATGTTATATTTCTAATGATGTATATGTTTTCTTAAAGATAAAAAATTAGATGAGGAATGTATTTTATACAAACTATTAATTCAATGATATGTGTATTTCATATATATGGTGAAAAAATACAATTCATGAACCAAAAATTGTTAGAATATTTTTTGGATATCATTCCTTGAGTTTGGTTCAATAACTACCTAGTGAATAGTATCATCGTCATATCTAAATTATGAGGAAAATAGAATACAAAACGATAGAGGATGTACATCATCAGACTATATTTTCATAATGAGTTTATTCACTCATGCATTCATGGTAGTAACTGGATGACATAAAATCTATTGGATAGACTTCAATGGAATTTGGAAGATATTGATGAATCTATATTGAATAGAAGTTAATTTCGGTTAACTAGAATGTTGATGTTTTCCATTAGGTAGTTTCATAGAAATAGAGGAGTATCCAAAAAAGAATATTTATCGAGAATCAACCTACATATGATGATGAATTCATAGTGATAATGTATGGATCTATAAGTTCACAAACTATATGTGTATCCTATACAAAGTAGGGAGTAAAGGAAGAGGATGAAGTTGATCTTTTCTACTTATAGTGTGCTAGACAAAGATACATTATGAGTGACCCTTGGGAAATTAGTGAGTTGACACTAAACATTATAAAGTAAGTGAGCTTGGGAATATGAAGATTTTAGATCAAATTGTGTATTTATATCAAGATTTAGTAGAATTGGTACATTGGAACGTTTTCCTCGTATGTTCCTTGGATGTATCCCCGAGAGGGGGAACCATGAAAATATATGTGGGTCCTTTTGTTTTCATTCCTACATTACAATATATGAATGATCATCAAATAATGTACAAAATCATAAGATAAATATAAACACAAAAGGGAAGATTAATTGAATCTTATAATAAATATGTCAAGATCCAGTACTGTAGGAAAAATTTCTAAAATAAATTCAATACATTAACCCCCACATTATAAGGATTGTCATCCAATTTTGGACCTTACAGTTTGTATCAATAAATGGTGTTATATTATATGATTTTCCCCTAAATGGGATTAGTTGGATTTTGAAATTAAATATTCTATTTTATCTTATCTTACAGTGCCGTGGAAAAGTGTATATCTTCATGGAATAATAAATATATTGGTTATTTTCCTTACTATACAGGTTTATATGGGAATAATTTGATGTAGTTGAAGGAATAAAAGTGTAATGAAGATTTTATTTGAATAATAAAATCTAAATATTTACTCTTTAATTGATGTTCTATGAATGAGGGAAATCCATATATTCCATGTGATCTCAGTACTACTAATGTTGAGGAAATTGACAAAGACCAAAATTGGATGTTTTCCACTATACAAAGGAATTGGGTCAAAAACTAGCTGATGAAACTAAATATAATGATAGTAGAATCCTTGTGCATGAAATTGATGTCAATAAGTTTAATGTTCTAATGAAAAGGCTTCTAGAAGTGTAACAGATCTATGAGAGAAGAATTATTCACAATTTGAAGAACTAAATAAAAGGAATTCTTTTAAATTGGGAAATAATTAAAAAATTGTTAAAATTAAATCTTTTTAATCTATACATTATGATACTTATACACACCTATCTAAACTACTTCATGAGAAGAAAATTATGAAACATGGGAATTCATGTCATAATTATTTTGTTGCACACATGAATTATAAAATAATGGTTAAATATGACATGATGGATAATCTCCCTTGATAATTGGTTAAATATGTTACTTGTGGGATTATTCTAAAGAGATATATTAATTCTCAAATAGAATCAAGTGATCATTGGATTCAATAATTGGGGAAGAAATAGATTTAGTCAAGAAAGACGTTGAGAAATCTAATTCTAAAAGAAATGCCAAATTAAAATATTATTTTCAATTACTATTTTATTATCCTTAATTAGATGAAAATGAATTGAAATAAAATATGTTAATTATTAGAAAACATGAACGGTTTGTCTATTCTTAAAGGCCATCCAATTTGGGAAAAATAATTTTTGGATATGATGAACCCACTCCCATGAAAAAACATGAAGTGTGTCATGAATAGTTCTAGAAAAATGAAAAATCATAGATGAACCTACGAATGACATAAACGTATTTAAAAGGAAGTAATGAAAAAATGTTTTAATTTTTTGGTTGACTGGTAATAAATCATGTTTTTCATTGATTCATGGGAATTTATTTCATGCTGTAATGATTGAAATATATATAAATATAAGAATATGAAAAAATGAATTCGAAAATCTTAAATAATTTCCACTATGAATAAGGTAGACATGAAATTTCCCTACTGTGGATGACTTTGACACATCATGAAAATGTTTAATTAAGGCCATAAACTCATTGTTATAAATTGAAATATAGCTATATTAGAATATCAAATGGGATATGATTATATGAGTTATGTATTTAGTGGAAGATGTTTTATAAAGTCTAATAATATTGATTTGGAATGGCATTTTAGTAAGAATAATGAATGGAGTGATAAGGTACACAAAAGTTATTCCCAAACTCTGAGGGTGAAAAAATAGTAATACGATTTTGGAAGAGAACATGTAAACCTGAAAAATATGTTCATAGAATTAGTGCAAACATAAAGAGATAAATAAATATTGTATATATCAAATCCTTTAATACAATCACTAAAAATATCTCTTAAGGGATGATAATCAGCCTGTGGAAAAGGGTTCAACAACTCTAGTTGTGAGTAAGATGAATGTACATTCAGTGAAGGACTCACCATCTATTCTAAATAGTGTGGGGTCATGGATAAAAAATTAATGAAAAATAAAAATTCCATTCCTTGAAAACTCACATAACATTTCAGAAGGTGAGAAGTGATATTTGGACAAATATCTCTCAAATAGAGGCAGATGTAAGAGAGGACAATCAGTTGAATGACCAATTATCTGAGAAAGAATCATGATAAATTGAATATTGGTGTGTAAAAAAAGAATAAATTTGTTTCTAACATGTTTAAACCCCACATGGTAAAAAATACCTAGATTATATAATCTACATATTAGAAGAATACTTACAATGTGGGTAAAAAATTATATAAATACATGGATTGAGAAGTTAAAGTTGTCTATTTAAATTGAACAAACCTCAAACGCTAAAATTAATTTTATGATAGTATCAAAGGATAGATCTATCTGGATCAAACATAAACTTATTCATTAGTATTCCATAGTTATCCAATACAAAAAATTTTAATGTTTATAATATCTTCTAAAATATTTTAATACTAAGGGGGAAATACAATTGATGGGGTGGGTGTGCTGAATGGGAATGAGTTCATACATAAAATGTAGATACAATTAAAGAGAAAGATATAAACAACTAAAATTAAAATATGATATCATATTTAAAATGTATCCATATACAAAAATTATATTTTTAAAAACTACATCTAAAGGATGTGTTCTGTTGAAAAAATGATCATATGATGAAAATTATATTTTGAAACTGAATATCTCTAAAATAAATTCATTGATTCTCTTGTGGTTCCATGATTCATTGAATAATTAACTATTTGTTTCATGCCCCGGTTCAGCTGTCAGTTTTCCACCAATGGATTACTGATTGTGAGAGAATTAGTAACATATTTATATGTCATGATGATCTAATTTTTCAAGAATATTTGATTAGATGACTATTTTTAGGATACCAATAAACTAGGAGACAATATCACAGATTACTCAACAAGAATCTAGGAAATGGATTTCAAATCAATTATATCACTATTGTAGGAAATGAACAGAATCATCGACGACACAATAAATAGTTTGATGATGAATGTGATGAGGATGTAAGCTCATCATGGAGTGTTGAAGTGTAAAATGATGATTTAGAAGATTATACATATGATCAGAATAAATAATTAATATATATATATATATATTAACCCCCAGGCATACATGGTATGCAACATTTTAAATAATTCAATAGACTGCGTTGCATGAAACACTGAGTTCGAGTACACCATGACCTAACAAACTAGCTGTCTAAAAAGAGGGTATGAATATTATTTTTCAAAAAATGATTCATTTTATATTTAATATTTTAAAAATTATATTATGGTGAAATTTTTGTTTTTTTAAAATATTCAATTTTTTTGAATACTGTAAATACAACATTATTGTTAAATCCAAAATTTTTCATTTAAATAATTCAGTTACATTAATATTTTTTTAATGTCTCATTACATTAATAATACTTATATTAATAAAATATAGATCATTGGAATCATTTTATAATATAATTAGATATAAAAATTTATTGAACATTTGAATGTCTCATTTACCAGCCTTCTAGACACCTAAAAAAGATTTTCATTGAATGCAATTATAACAAATATGTGAATTGAATTTTTAGAACAGGATATACATGGTTTTAATTGTAGGATCAAATATGTAGAATGAGATTCACAAATACAAGATGGGGTGGTGGTGAATTATAATCTTTAAAAAATCCTTTGGAACCATTAAAGTTGATATAAAACAATCTTAAGGAATGTTTCTTAACCGTATAGAAATTTGTTTCTTAAGGTTAGATTTTAAACATTAAGAAAACTAATTTTAACAATGTAAAATAGTCATTCACATAACCTATTAATGAAAACATTTCTGAAACATTACAACCTCAATATAAAATCATATGAAAGATTTTCTTAAAAGAAATATTCTACCTTAGAGTGTATAGAATAATTAATATAATTAGAGTAACAAAATTAGAATGTATAGGAAAGTTATATTTTCTAAATTAATCATGTTTAAAATAGTAGCAGAATAATAAAAACAAGAAATGAAAACTTGAAACAATAATATTATTTAAACCCAAATAGAACCGTATCCAAAAAAATGTTGATAAATGTTCCTTGAATTATACTTTTAAGAAATTATGTCTTACCCAAACCTAGGTAAGCCCTCAATCCAAAGATTGGTATCTGTCTTGCAATGCCCACATGAACAAGATATAGAAGGAAATTTGGACTGTTGTCCTCCAAACTCAGAAGCCCACAATCAGCACGATCAAATTCTATAGTAAGAAAGTTTGAACAAGTTTTTCATGCCTAAACATGTTTTTCATGACATTCGCACGAGGCAATGAGTTCTTAAGCGCCTATCTCTCTAGAAATCACATCACAAACATTGATCACTTTTCCATTAATTGTTTATAATCGATGTTCACTCAGTTTAATTTATCATTCAAATGAACTTGTATTTATAGGAAAAATTTCCCTACAGTCGGCTCCACTCCAACGATCATATTTTCCCTAAATTTCAAAGGGACCTGGACAGGTGTTAAACATACTATGGTTAGTTATAATAGATTGTACTACATCGTTTCATATAAGAAAACGATGTTAAGATAAAGTTAAGTATATGAAAATCTTAGAATCTAATAATATTGGAATGATACCTTAAACAACCCTAACATTATGAAGAAAATGGATTTTAAAAGAATACAACAATCAGATTGAGAAAAATGGTATCACAGTTATTAGATTCCGATATTTTGAAAAATTGTATCACATTTGTACTATAATGGGTATCATGAACTCAATATGGATTTTATACTAGAATCGATATTATAAAAATAGAATGTCAAAACTATTGGTAAACATAATGTAAGATTTGTAAGTATAGTAAAATTATAATTCTTTAATTATAACAGATTGATATTTCTTGTAAGCAAACATAATGAGAATTATGTAAGTATAACAAAATGACAAAACTATATGTAAAACGGAATGAAAAATTTAGAACATAAGAAAAAGTGTTTGTGATTATCAAAACATAAAATACATATGGAATTGAGTAGTCAAAAGAGAACCTTATTGACTAAACAGTAATTAGAGTGAAAAACGTGGTCTAATTAAAAATAATTTTGTTGAATAGTAACATCTGGATTATATTTTCCTCAATTAAAAGTAAATATGGTTATTAAAGGTAAAAATAATAATATAATAATATAATATTAACCAATAAATTTTCCTAATTTAATTGGATATGTTTTTTTGACCAAAATAAACATGAGTTAAAAATTATGGTACTTTTAACCCCTTTGTATCATATAAAGAAACTTGTTATATTTAATTTAAAAAGAGTTAAAAATATTATATTCCCATTTCAATAACCATGTCAATTTTAATATGAAGTTATATAAGTTATTGTTTAACTATACATAGTATTTACAATTAAACTAAGTTTACATACATAAACATTATTTGTTTATAATTTTATGACATAAATAAAATTAAATTGTGGCATAATAATGATTCAGTAATTGGATCATTAAATGAAGAATCAATTAATTAATATTGAAAATAATTAAATAAATAAAAATGGACTTAATTAATGAAATCCATGAAAAATATAGAGAAAATATAATTGTTAGTGACACATTCAATTTTTTTTCAATGATATCCTGTTGGTTTGATTTTTGTAGAAATGTAAATATAGAATATAATCAAAATTGACACAAATGATACATTAAAAAAAGTAACAATTTATTTAATGTTATAAAAAACATGAAAATATAAAGGATAGAAAAATTACTATAATAATGTTAAATATGTCATGAATGATACAATTAGGATTCTTTTAGTAAAACATAGTAACTATATTAACCAAATACTATAAAAATACATGTAAACATGGTAAGAGTTAAAATGTTTAACTACTAGTTAAATAAAAAATATAATATTAATTAGATGACATAATATTTTCAAAAAATATATGGATGAGAGGATTTAGAAAAATAATTATCTTATTATCTATATAAATCACATTGTATTTATATTATATCGTAAAATAATTATTAATAATTTAATAGTTTTGGAGTTTCTGAAAGTACCCTTCCTCTCTCTTATAAAAGAGTACCTTCCTTCTCTTTTATTGACACCTCTAAACCCCTTTTTCTCAGCCATCCCCTAAAAAATTCTCCTCAAATTTCTCCCAATTCATCCTAGAGGCCACAATTTAGGAATAATTCCATCAAATGGATTACATTTGTATAAATAAAAAGGAGACGGTCAAAGAAGTGGTAATTGATTTACCAATTATATTCAACGTATTTTCTTCTTATACTTCCTCATCGATTTGTTTTTTGTACTGAAGATATAAATAATGAATCACCTCCATTATTAAATATAATTATTATTATCGTTCAACCATGTTTCTAATTTTATCCATCCTATGAATTATAATATTACAATGTGTGCATACATAAGAATTAACGTCTACACGACATTGTGTAATATTTTATTCAACATAAATTAATTTGGATGGGTATAATGATGAGTATAATATATATAAATAAGGAATGCGACACAATAGTGATTATATATAATTAATATACCATTCAATTCCTTACCATTTATCGATAACTAGAATGATATCGTCACTTGTGTGTACATAGGACAAAACATCTCCACGACATGATGAGGTTAATTCTCCAAGATGACCATTCAATAATGATTATATAATTTATATGAAATGTAAAAAATAATAATTAATAAATTTATATCATTATGTTTATAAATAAAATACATCATGTACATAATAAACATGACTTACACAACAAAACATGCGATGGAAAACAAAGCAGTTAACCCCCAAAATAATGGTATAACTGATATTTTTTCATCAAAATGATATAATATGATCATATATGTCATCATAAATATAGATATAATACACTTTTAATATAATAACATTCATTAACCATTATACAGTATTTTAGCACACCCTCAACTAAAGGAATGTACTAGTTTAGGGTTAATTTTGTAATCTCATTATTATATGGGGTTTTTATATAGAATTATCTTCTGGGACACTTTTATCATTCATGTCATAGTTTAATCAAAATTTATTTAAAAAAATCATATTAAATTGTTAAATGTCATTTTTACCCATGTTTTACATTTTATAAAACATTTTGAAAATAATCTTTCTATCATTTTTCTAATGAGGTACTTTATAACCATTTCTAAAAATTAATGAAAGAATGTTTTCAAAATTATAAAGCATGCGATACAATTTTCTAATATTATATGGCCTTATGATTTTGAATAATCCAATACTATATAACATATTTTTATTTAGACTTAAATGTTTACTTTTATAATTTTTTTCCTTTTAATATATTTCAATGTAAAAAATTATATTTCTCTAAAAGAGTTTTAACTATCTTAGTAGATTATTTTCATCTATATCAACATCCTTTTATAGATTTTATACTTAATTGAGGTTTATTTGTTATGATGCAATCTAACATAGTAAATTTAATGCTTTATGATGTGGTTGAATGTAGATGTTCAATTTTGATACCATTCATGGTTTATGGTTAAATTATATACATTTCATATGTTAGTTTTAATATGAATATTAATGTTGTCTTTCACCCATTTCAAATGTGAAATACATTGTCTTAGTAATTGATGGGAGAGGCCCACTATATCCCTTTAATGCATCGGTATGTCTCATGAGACAAACTCTTATGTGTTTTTACCCATTTATGTATGGTTATGGCATGAGACCATGACGATATGCTATGGGGTCTGATATTATTCATTCCCTCATTATTATATTAGTTATTGATATTACATGTGATTATTCAAGTAGTAGAAAAACATGTTACTGTTATAATGTTATTATTTGATTTATATGGTCCTCATAATGTTAAATATTGTGCTTAAAAGGATTTGTTTTTTATTTTAATCCTTTTGTTAAAAACGAATGCTTATTTCTGATATATACCACTATATTATTTATCCTTATTGAGAATCTGAGATCATTTGTTTCTTATGATTCATTTTACCCTGTAATTAGATAAATAATATTATGACTGATCTCCATGGATATTCAATGAGAAATAAGATTATTCAGAGGATATATGATGTTGTTTTTCATTTCATTTATTAATGTAAATTTTTTTTGTATCTTGTTTTTCTATGGATATAAAACTGATCAGTCCTTCTAGATTTTATTTGGTGTTATGATTCCAATAAAATAAAAAAATGCACTTACTGTAGGTAACTTGGGAAGTCACGTTACAATTGGTGTTATACGTTCTTTAGAACTAACCTATGAAACTATATTTAAAGAACAATAATTATACAACATTACACAATGATATACTATGAGGGTTAGTATATAATAAAATCACAAAATTTTGGTAATGTAAAGACAACATGGTAATTCAAATAAATAAATCCTTTTATATATTTAATAAGTGGACATGGTTCTGGCATATAATTACCTAAGAGTAACAACTCTGATAAGGTGTTCTGGGATTGGCTTAGGAAAACCTGGTACATGAAAACATGCCTTTCTACGCCCAAATTATGAAACACCCAGGGGATATAATTAGAATAATTCCTATTTTATTTTTGAACAATTCTAAAGGATTTGAAATTGAATATGTTTGAAAAGAAACCATGTAAATTATTATTAAATTATATATTCATATATTTTCCAATTTTTTTGTGATTATTTTAAAATTATGCATAATGATTTATAACATAATCTAGTGAATGTTTTTGTTTAGAAAATATTCATAGTGGAAGAAAATTAAATTGTATTAACACATAAAATCCATGTAGAAATTCCCCCCATAACAAAGAATTTCAAATTGAAACAAGAGTTGCTATTGGAGCTCAAAAGCTTATGTCTACACTAGGACAACTAACTCGAGTTATGCATAACAACCTTAACCATATAGGGCAGCTTGATTCAGAATTTGGATGATCAATGTCAGAACACATCATGATACAACATCCTTAAATATGTAAGTGGAACAGTAATTCATTTGTATCTGATAAATTGATATGTTAAATAGAGAAAATATTTCTTTCAATAGTGAGTAACAAAAGGGAAAATTGGTAATGGCAGTCTATCATCATTTCAGAGATTCAGATCAATGTTAGTTAGTAATTTAAAATATGAAAGAGTTTGAAGAGGTAGAAAATATAGAATATAGATAATGTAAATAACACTTCCTCAAAAAATACATTCCTCATGAACTACAAGTGGATACATAGATAGTATTTCTGAGACATAGGTATAAGGAGGATGAGAATAATGCTATGTATGAATATCACTTCACATAGTTAGAATGGAAAGATATACGATACATGTGTAAAACCGAAGAAAGATTGTTTTATTCATTGATGGTTTAAAAAAATTCATCTAGAAGGCATTGGTCTCACAATAGTTCTAATTGTACGCAGATATAGTCTCATGGGCTATCAAGATTGAAAAGCAGTTATCTATGTATTATGAATTTAATGCAATTCAAGAGAATAAAAGGTCCATAAAACACTCTAGAAAAGAAAATAAGGGGATGAAGATATTGTTTTACTTTCCACCATGTAGTAATTTTGAGATGAAACACCATGGTACTTGCTTAATTGGGAAGATAGTTTCTTACATGTGTGAAAAAAGTCTACTATGCTCACGATTTCAATGGAAAGAAATAATCCACCAATTTTTAATGCTAAAATTTTAATGTGATTGTATATTATGAAAAATATTTTTTTAATGGTCAAGTAAAATTTACCTGGAAAATGCCATGGGATGGTGGCCAAGCCTTTTTTTGATCACAACTATTTGGTTTGAAGTTCCAAATGATTGGGGGAAGGTACATAAATAATTTAATCAAAATTGTCCAAATCATTATTTTATTACGGATCTCTCCATTCCATTATATTTTACTATCATTCTTTAAAAACTTGATATTTCCAATTCACATTAACAAGGTAGTTGTATTTTAAAAACCTTAAAGGAAGACTTATTTCCATAAAGATGTATCAAGCAGTTTCCATTATGGCATATAAACGTTCATTATCTACTAGGATTATCATCATACTTGTATTTTAAATTTATATAATTCTCTATATGGACTCACTAATAAAATGTCATGTGATAATTTATTGCATGAATAATGAAGTTATGATTTCTGAGGAAGATGTAGAATCCATTATCTTCGGATAAAAAATTAATAATCTAATTTATATCTAGATCCACCCCAAGTTTCTATTCTTAAGGATAACCTTGGATAAGAGGGTAAACACCATCAATTATAGAATAAATAAATATTTAAATTGAGTATGTACCTATTTTACAAGTATATATTGATTTATTTATATAGGATTTACCAATACATCCTCCAAATCCGAAGGTTGATTGTTTTATTGATTTAATCTCTAATGAAATGCCAATATCAATAAATACCTATAGAATGACCACAGTGGAATTATTATCGTTGAATAAAAAACTAGTGGAGTTTAGTTATATGGGAATTATTCCCCATATTGATTCTCTATGTGGAGCACCAATTTTATTTGTTATGAAAAAGATGGATCAATGGGACCATGCATTGGTTATAATGAAATCCATGATATGACAATGAAAAAGAATTATCATATAAAATTTATTGGAAAATATTTTGATCATCTTATTGGAGCTCAATATATAGATAAAATTGACCTATATTTAGGATATTGTTAATTTTATGTAAAGAAAAAATATATTCCAAAAATACATTTTTGAACAAGGTATGGGGATTATATGTTAACGTTAATTCCATTTGGATTCACTAATGAACAATATGTTTTCATGGATATAATGAACAGAACGTGCAGTGGATATCTTGATCATATTGATGAAGTTATTTTTGAGGATATATTTCTATACTCTAAAATATAAGAAGACCATGAGAACCAATTTTGGATTTTTCTGATGACTCTACCAGGAAATTAACTATACGGTTAGTTTAGTGAGTGTTAATTCTAGCTTCATGAAACATAAATTCTTGTATATTTCATCTATATGGATGGAATATATTTTCATATTGTAATGATAATGGAAATATAAGAATGGATGGATCTGACGAGTATAACTGAGGTACATAGTTTTATTATATTAACAGGTTATAATCACTATTTCTTTTAAATTTTACTTATAGGATAACCTATCAACCAACCTCAAATGTAAGGGGGTTAAATTAATTTCTAAAAAAGTTTTTGAAGAATGTTTTCAATAATTGAATATAAGATTAACCTATAAAACTGTCCTGACATTACCATATGAATATGATGGGTTTGTGATTTATAGTGATGTATCAATGAAATTAATTGGTTGTGCTCTTATGATGAATGATACTGTTATTGATTATGCATCAAGGTAATTAATAGTTCATGAAATATTATACCCAAATCATGATCTTGAGTTAGTATTAGTATTATTTTATCTGATGATATGAAAAAACTATCCCTACAGTGAAAATTAAAAAAATATATAGATCAGAAGAGTTTGAAATATATTTTCACATAGAAAAAACTCAATGCGAGACTAAGGATATGTCTTTATCTACTCTCGGATTATTATTTCATAACAAACTACCACCCAAGGATGAGAAATATGGTGGAAAATGCAATAAGTAGGAAGGACCATGGTGTTTTGAACAGAATGATAGTTTATATGGACCATCTGATCATGGATCTAGTAAATATGGACATGGAAATTATCATTGGAAGGTTAAATGTCATTAATTTTTAAAAAAATTACTAAATAATATATTCTAGAATGTATAAAAACTTCCCATTCAAATGATGAGTATTTTAAAAAGAAAATTAATGTTATGAATGATTGGAGGTTGATAAAAATCATATATGATGATTATGTTTTTAAATTTATAATGATGTTGTCTGCTCCCTCTCTAAATGAATTATAGAACAATATTGGTGGAAAAACTGGAAGAGGGAGATCCCAGATAATGTGTGAAGAGGTTTGGTTTGTCAAGAGGTGAACACCAGAAGATAAAATCCTATTAGATATATGAATCATATTCCTAAAACGATTTATAAATGGAATGATATTATAATGGGATATTCCACGTGGCAACCAAGGACTCCCATAATAAATTTTGTGGTATGGGTTATTATTTATCATCTTAACAACGTAACAAATTCACTTTCTATATGAGATGATTTTCCCCTTGATGATTTAGTAAGACATTAGATTCTGGATGTTTTATGACATCATGGTTGACCTTTATTGATTTCTCTGACAATGATCCTCATTTTAAATTAGGATTCTAGATATGTCATTAGAGGGACCTAAAATCTATGCTTCATTTGTGCACTACCGTGCACACTCAAACAGATAGACAACCTGTATAGACTATTCAAACATTAGAATATACGATGGGTTATTTCTCACATGACATTCATGGAGTATGGGATCAATATTAACCTCTAGAATAATTTTCAAATAACAATATCTTCAATTCAAAAATTCAAATTCCACCATATGTTGTTTTATATAGAATGAGATGTCATACATAGATTTGATGGGATGATGTTTGTGAATGAAAACTTCTAATCCCAGAACATGTTCAGGAGACAACAAAAAAGGTGAACATTATTAAAACCCATATCGAAAGGTTGAAAATTTGGTAGAAGAGCTCTGTCGATAACCTAAAAAAAGATTTGGAATTTCATGTAGGAGAATACATTTTATTGAAGGTATATCAATGGAAGGGTGTTATATGATATGATCTGAAGGGTAAATTATGTACCACATACATCAGGAATTTTGTAATTCTAGAAAAAATGGTTTTGTAGTTTAAAATTTGAAAATTCATCTATGGATTTCTATGTTTCTTGATGTGTTCCACAATTCATTGTAAAGGAAATACATGCCAGACCCAAACCATATACTCACCTATGAAAAAAAGAACAAGAATCCAATATTTCTTATTGTAAATAATCTATCATGATTATTGAAACTAGAGAATAGGTGTTGAGAAATTACATGAATCTGCTAACAAATATTTGGAGAAACAATAAAATTGAAAATGCAATATGGGAACCGGAAAAACATATTGTTGAAGAAACACATAAATATTTTTTGAGGAGATATTCTAGAAATTCTGTATCGACCTAATATTTTTAAATGATAATTATTTCATGAAAGTGTGTGTTATACTATTACCCACCAAAAATATATTCCATTAATAATGAATTATGTATATAATAATGTAACCATCATGTTTTGACAATTATATGATAGTTGGTCAATTATGATCATTTCTCAATATGACCGTTGGAAACTTTATTGATTGCATTATGAATATCATTTATAAATATAAATGATAATTATTAGTTAATGAAGAACTAAGAGTCAATGGCCTTAACTAGTAGATTCTTCCCATACAAAGCCCATTTGTCGGAGCTTGGTATGGATGTAGAATCATTGGGCTTAAATAAGGACCAATCCCAAGATAAGCTTCAACATGTTAAGATTTAATGAAATTTCCTATGGAAGAAGTTCAGGTTAGTGGAGATTACCACTTTGGCAATGTTATCCAAGCAACTCCAAAAGTCCTCACCATCGCACAACATACCCTTAGGTCACTTTCAGGTGTTTTTAGGTGATATGTTTCAAGGCCCTAGTCACATAAATTGTAATCCTTTTTTAACATAAAATTGTGATTTCATCATTTTTGTTTTATGAATTGAATTACCTATAAATTAAGTTAGATTTTGATTACTTGTTTTTCCGGTAGAAATGCTAATATTTGGATGGAGACTATTATTCATATAAAAATAGTGACTTGTTAATGATGTTTTTTATAATTAAATAGGGTCACAAAAACAATCCTTTTTAATTAAAAATAATTAAATAATTTTATTTCTTAATTTGTTGAAAATATTCCTATGCATTTTCTCTCTGCAGTTATAGTTAAAATTTAAATTTTTAATATTTAAATAATTAATATAATAGAATTAATTTTGGTTGTAAATTAAAAATTAAAATATTAGTTTAGAATAAATTCATTATATTTTTCTAAAATATTTTGTATTTTGGTGAATAGTAAAAATACAATTTAGTGTTTTTAGTTTTTTTAATGACATTATTAGTGTTTTTTAAATGATTTAATAATGATAGTATAAACCTGAGAATAAAATATTATATTACGTTTCCCATGTGGCTAACACCATTTGAAAATTCCATGAGAAATCCCACGGTATTCAAATACCACTAATGAGGTGTCCTAAACAATTAATTAAAAATTTCCACTATTTTACAATAAAAACAAACTCATTCCATCATTTCCAATAATTCAAAAACCATCCCCCAAAAATAATAGATATTATTACCTCCCAATTTGTCTTTCCATGGTGTCCTCAAAACCCCAAGGACCTAATCATCGAGTTTTAGCAGTCACTATTCAATGTAATGCAATCTACCACCCATCTCTTTTTCAAGAACCCCTTTTATGTTATGCCTTTTTTATTTTTATTTTATTGTATTTGGATATGCCATTAAATTTCATCCTTAATTTAAACACTATTTATTAATTATAATTTACCCATTTTTCTCTCATCAAAATATTTTATTAATTTTTTAATGAGACCATCAGTCTACTGAAATTTTGTACTTGAATTCTCAACATCTCTTTTCCATTTATGTTTTATATCATTAAATATTCCATAAAATGTTCTTATTTACATTTAATTATATATATAAACTATTTTTTATTCCATTTATTAATGTTTTAACCTTTTTACCTCTATTTTTAATGATTATTAATACCTTGTTTCATACCCATTATGTAGTATAATTTTCATATCAGTATCTCTCTCTTTTTCTAATGAAATTATTTTATTTTCATTAACAGATTTAACAAACCTTTTTAATTTATATTAGTATTCATAAATATATATAAATTATTTATTTTATTCTATAATTTACATACTTAAGAACATCATTACCTTTCATTAGGTTATACCTGACATAATGATTTTTTTAATGAACATTTAAAAATGACATGATTTTTATATGAAACACATTTCTTTTATTCCCTATGCGTTACTGATCAATTTTTTTATTATAATCTCTAAAATTATTATGAATATAAATAAATATAAATTTTGATACTTTATATCTCTCCAATTTATAGGGTAACTAATTAAATCTCTAGAGATGACATGTTTTATGATACCTTGTTGAATATCCCTGGTAATTTTTATGCCACCATGGTGATAGACCTTAGTGATATGCTCACAAATGAATAAATTTATATTTTTATCCAAATTTATATGTTATTATTTATTCTCTTTTATTTGTGATATTCCTCGTGTTCTATTTTTCATGTCATGTTGATATTTTAGAGTTCATTTCAATATTTCACAAGGTCACTAGTATAATGTTTCCCTTTTTTCCCTTACTGGGACTTCTGCACACTATTTCATTTGATATATAAACCCAATTTATGAGATGACCTAAATATACATAGTATGATCCTTGAATAATCCTTTCATAGTTTATAGAATAATTGTTTATTTTTTGGTTTATTATGTACCTTTTTTCCATGATAGTAATCCTTAAAAAATCCAATGTTTGTAAATTCTATGTAAAGGGATGTGCAATAAAAAGGTGAGATTCCGAAGTTGGTATAAAATTATGATTTATATATATGGGGAGATTAGGATTTGAGATCATTATGATGAACACAATATAAATGTTTATATATATTAAAAAATACAGGTATTTGGGTGAGATATTATGTATGCGGTCTTCGATCAAATCAGTCATCATCTAGATACGAACAAGTGGATGCCGATCTGGAAAAGATATAGCATGGTGTAAAACTCTAAAAACCTCTTTGTGATATATTGGATGGGGAACAATATTCAACAATGATATTTTATACACTCATGGTTTGACACTCCCAGGGGAAATGTTTAGTTAATCACATGTTTCTTATAAACCATTATGAAAAATTTTCCTTAAATGTTATTTTTGATAAAGAATAGAATATTTAAGAATGAATTTTTATGAAATGAATTTAATATATAATAAAAATAGTATTATTTGAAATATGTTTCTCACTTTGTTTATATCCTTTTAGAAAATTTAAGGAAATATGAGGAACCATGTAAATAGTGAGCACAATAGACCATGCTCTAACGGACCTTAGATAGAAGTAGTAATGGAGTCCTTAAAGAGAATGAATAACCATATAACACATGTAATGGGAAATAAGATAAATCAACAGAAGATAATAGTTTCACCTTGAAGGGGATAACTTTCCATTTAGTCCTTTAAGAGTCAAAGACCACCAACTTTCAATGGTTCTACCAACCCAATGAATGTGGAATAATGTATAAGATCAATTTATTTTTTTTCTATAATTCATTCTTAAAAACAACAAAAATTCACTCCATCAATGAACTATTTTGAGGGACATGCTGATCAGTGGTGGGAACTGATTAATAATAGGCCAAAGGGTGAGATTGATGATATCGAGTGGGAAGAGTTCATGGTGGTCTTCTTGAGTAAGGATTTCCCTAATTTAATGTCAAAAAATAGATATGGAATTCCACAAGATGTAGTAGAATGAGAACAAACATGTTGGTAGATATGATATTAACTTCACAAGTCTTTCCTATTACACCTATATTTTTTCATGGATCCTATTGGAAAGGTTGATATATTTTTTTGGTGGATGAAAACCCCATCTATAGAAGAATTTGTCCAAACAAGACATTGAAATCTCTATGGAAATCATACGGAGTGCTATGAAGGTCGAACTAGAGTTTGGTGACATGTAGTGGTCTCACAAATAAAATGAATAGAAAAGATAAATGGTTCCATAATTGTGCAGAAGAATTGATCATGGATGTGGAGGAATAAAAGTTAGAAATTCTATAAGAAATTAATGTGGGAATT
This sequence comes from Viscum album, assembly GCA_963277665.1. Classification (NCBI taxonomy): domain Eukaryota; kingdom Viridiplantae; phylum Streptophyta; class Magnoliopsida; order Santalales; family Viscaceae; genus Viscum; species Viscum album. Next base: position 2,127,698,265 of record OY728150.1, on the reverse strand, counting down.
ATCATATAGGAACATCTTTCATGGGAGTGATAAATGGTATAACTTTTGAAGGGATTTCCATATAACTCTGAACATTCGTAGTGGGGAGAAAACTCATCTTATTAGCACTAATGAAAATGGGATGATGGTGGATGCCCAACTTGATGTCCAATTCTTCATGTTTAGATATCAAGGGAAATTTTCCAATCACTATCCAAATTTTATGGAAGTGGAGGGAAATCATTATCAAACTCAGCATAATACCAGTGGGAAAAATCCTTTTTTACTATCACGACAGCTGGTGTTGAATCTACAAACAATTTCGTGGTAATTACTCTTATTATTTTATTATTTCTAAGAAGTATATTGTTTGATTCTAGTTCGATGCTTTCATTTATTTACTCTTCATTTGAAAATAATTCTGATTCAAACCCTATATTTCAAAAATTAGTATCATCAGTAAAGACTCATAGTGGGATTATTAAAGAACCAACAGTGTTTAGAAACAATAGTATTTACCTTACTGAGCATACTCTCATAAAAAATATAGTAGTCATTCCCATGATGGAGTTCAAAATTCTACTGGGGATGGACTAGATATATATGAAGAAACCTAAAATCTGTAATAGAATCAAGGAAATCATAGTATCCTTTACTGGAATACCAATGGTTGTTTTAAAATATGAGATATATCTAACTGAGATTTTTCTAGAAGCACTACCCATAGCCTTCATTATTTTGTGGTTAAGTTAATACAAAGAGGGAAATGAAAGTATACATATAGATAATGTCCCCATCATTCTGGAATACATTGACTTATTTCATGATGATTTAGCTATCCCTCCCCCAGAAAGAGAATGAGTGTCATACATTGAACTCATTCATGCTTCAAAGATGATTTCAAAAACAACATATAGAATGGAGAATGTGGAGTTGAACGAATTAAATAATAATATCTAAGTAATTTTGGAGAAGTGGTTTATCTGGAAAAGTGTGTATCCTTGGGAAGATCATGTTTTCTTTGTGCTGAATAAGGAAAGATTTATTCAGTTATGAAATGATTATTGAGAACTGAATGGGATCATAGTGACGAACATGTACCCTCTTCAAATAATTTATGATTTAATTGAACAACTTTGTAGCTCTCAATTATTTATCAATATAGATAATAGATCAAGTTATCATTAATTAATGGTGAAGAAAGAATACATTCTAAATACCTCTATCCAATCAAGATAACGTCATTATGAGTTTGTTGTTTTGACCATCAAGATGACTAATGATCCTTCTATATTAATGTTTTTTTAATGAATATACTATTTAATAATTGAATTGAGATGTTTTTGATAGTTTTTGTTGTTGATAATCTGATATATTACAAAATTTAGTATGATCATGATGTTCATAGAACTGTTATATTACAATATGTGATGAAATAAAGGTTATATGTAAGGATTATAAATTGTGAGTTTTGGTTACAACAAGTCAGATTCTTGTGGAAATTTGTAAATAGTTAAAGAATCTTATTTTACCGACAATGAAAATGTTTGTGAAGCAGTGGTCTCATAATACAACAGTAACTTAGATTTTTATTTTCCTTGGTTTAGCAGGATATTATATGAGGCTTGGGAAATTTTTTTCTTCAAAATTCTAATCCATTAACCGCATTAACAAGAAATGGGGTCAAGTTTATCTGAAAAAATGAGTGTGATGAATGTTTCCAAGAGACGATGAAGTTAAAGGTCACTCCAACCTTGTAAACATAACCCTATTTTATGTAATGATTCATTATTTGTAGTGATTCATCACTCTATAGTCTTGGGTGTGTCCTCATAAAAAATGACAAGGTGATTTCTTATGCATTCTGACATCTAAATGCACATGATAAATATTATACTAGTCAATATATAGAGATATCTATTGTTGTTTTTTTCTTTGAATAATGGGAGGAAGTATATTTGTAGTGAAATGTATGATATATACACATTCCATCGATGTTTCAAATATATTTTCATAGAAAATTAAAAGAACATGAGATAATAATAATTGTTGGAAAATCATAAATACTATAATAATTGAAGTAATTATTTTCCAGGAAGAGAAAACAATTTAGACAGTGCATTATATAAGAAATACATTGTTGTGTGGGAAATGATGAGGATTCAAAGAGTTCCTTCAATCAAATACATAATATAGTTGGACATGGGAATCATAAGGGATAGTATATAATCAACCCTATTCCAAATGATTTCTCAACTATTTTTCCTAGGTAAGATCATGAAATATCAAAGATATTACTCATTTTTAAAAAATAATACAGAGGATGTGGCATATGGGATGCTTCTAGAGTTCAATATTTATTAAGAAGGTTTATTGATGTTTCGTACTAGGCTACAAGTTTCATCTATTTGGGATATAAAGAAGGGGATGATTTATGAAGCTCATATATATACCATCTATATACATCTTAGATACAATAAAATGTATAGGGACCATTGTGATTTTTTTTGTGGGATAAAATGAAAAGGGAGATTGTCGACTACACTTAAAGGTTCCAGGTGTGTCAGAAAGTGAAGGATGTTTGGCACCATCCAAAATGGGTATTGCATCCACTGCCCATACCAACATGGAAGTGGGACAATATCATTATGGACTTTGTTACTGGTCTCCTATAAAAATCAAAAGGAAATAATGAAATATGGGTTATACTGGATTTTATCACCAAAAATACTCATTTAATATCTATTTGAGAATATTTTTCTCTTGAAAAACATGCCAGGACTTACATGATGGGAGTGGTGAGGCTACATCGGGTACCAATATTTTTGTATTATATCATGATCCAAGGTATAAATAAAAATTATGTGGAAGTCATTAACATGATTTGAGTACCAAATTGAATTCTATTATGGCCTATCATTCCCCAACTATTTGGAAATCTATAAATACTATTCAAACACTTGAGTTATGGCTATGAATATGCTAAATGAAATTTAAAGGAGTGTTCAATCATTATATCACATTTGTTGAGTTCAAATACAAGAAATGATTCTATTACAGTATTCAAATGGCCCCCTATTATGTTGTAACATCCAAAGTAAGCAATGAATAATATATTTTTTTATCTATGTCTATTTATTAATTAGATAGTGTTTTAGAGGCTTAAAATGTGATTAAGTCCAAGCTTAAGCATATAATACTCTAATATTTTTTAAAAGATTATTTTACAGAATTTTGATGGAAAAATATTTTTAAATAAAACATTTGACAATTTTATAAGCTCTATTTTCAAAACTAATTTGGACATTGAAATTTTATTTGGATAAATGTTTTGTATTTTTCTGACAATGTTAATTTTTTTAATGAATAGTGAAAAATACTACATTTTACTTCAAAACTGTTTTTTCAACTAATTAAATTATATAGTTAGATTATATTTTTATTTTTTTTAAGTTTAATTAGAATATATTTTTACCATTTAATCCATGATTGGTCATTTTAATTTATTTTACTTTTGGATTGGGAATAATCAAGTTCCAAACTATTCATATATATTGCTTCAAAAAAGCCCGCTATGTGTTCTGACAAAGGGAATTATTTTTTAATTAATTACTAAAATTTATATGTTTGGAATATGGTAAAATTGATTCCATATTTGAAATAATAAGATACAAATTATGTAATTAAGATGGTTTTGTTTTTGGAAATTATGTATAGAAATGACGGTAATTATCTTTAATTATCATGATTAATTAGTAATCAAGTAGTTAAGGGTAATAAAATAATATCATAATAAAAAGAAATGACCCTAACATGTGTCCTAATGCTACTAGTTGTGTCATAGATGACCATGGGATGCCTTGTGCCTACTTAGAGACCCCATGGAATCACTTTTGGGTGATAGTGACACTTTATCATTTTATTTTTAAAGAAAGAAGAATATCACAAAAGTATGTAATACCTAAGTAAAAAAAATTTAGTTTTGTCGGTGTAGAAGATCACTTAAACTATAAATAGTAATTGGACATATAAGGATATATCATACATCATAGTATTTGTATTATAATTTTTAGACATTAAAAAAATTAATTTATTTATGACACCACGATGATGAAGTGATTACCTCATTAATGAACAATTTAAATGAAATGAAAATATAATGTTTAATATATGAATTACACATGTCAAAAACCCATTTTATGGGTGGATTTAGAACCCTTATCACCTTATCCTAGAAATAAATCATTTTGGGACATTTAAAATCCGAAACTCATTTTCAATAAAAGTAACATTTCATGACATTCCAAGAGTGCCTCTCCTCCCTCTTATAAAAGGCCCCCAACTATACCCCCTTACCCACACCTCTCAAGCCATTGGATCGGCGAAACTCTACTCATTGTATCTCTCCACGTACCTATATTCATTTTAGAAGCCTTACCTTATGAATAATTCTCTTCAATAAACCCTTTTGGTTTAAACCAATGGCAGTTACCCGATATAAAGGTAAAGTCTTCTCTAATGTTCTTTTGTTTTATTTTCCTTATCCAATCCCATAAACAATTTTTATTCCTTTATTTTGTAACAAAAACAGTATATTAAATAAATTAGTATGTTGTTATGAGATGTATTCGAACTAAACTTACACAGACCTCCCTATAATGGTTAAAGAACATACTGTTTCTGTGGATGGAAAATTATTTCCTCATGAAATGATGATTGTTCAATATTATTTTAACACCTTTCATGGTGGACATTAATATGTCACTCTATTTATATATGATATATATTATTTTTATGTTTTCCTTATGATTCTGTATTTTTCATTTATGGCATAAATTTATGGTTTCCATTATAGATAGACGTGATAATTTCATTTTTTGGAAGTGCGGACTACCGCCCCGTCAATGTGATTTGAATCGTTAATGCCATACGTGGGACATGTAAAGGATGGAGTTAATAATACTATATATGATATTATAATGGAATTATAATCTACCATTATATCATTATTATTCTATTCCATTAAATATGAAATAGAAATGAAACTAGCGTTCATGCGTACGTAGGCTTACCGTCTCCATGAACGGTGCATTTCATTTCGTACATCTAATTTTATTTAATATTATAAATGCATGTATATACTGGATATATATGATATATATGATATTTACATCATAAATATAATTTTGGATATAATGGATATTTTACCACATGAATAACAAGTAATTAATAGATGTTTATTTTTGAGTCAAGTACCAAAGATCGAAAAAACGACCGCTATTAACATAAATAATTACATAATGGTCATAATATATTAATAATTGATATGAAAGGAATAATGACTTTGAAATTGGTTATTAAGAAATTAGAAAATAACTCTAGTTTATTATTCAGGATATTAAAGAACGATCGAGTCAAGTCGAACCCAAGGTAAGGGACTTCGTCTCAATCTCCTTATATCGAGGCATATTTTTTTATACACAACATTATTTTATATGGTGTATAAACCCCATTGAATTTTAATTTTATCCAAAAGGAATATTTTAGTATGAAGAGTTTCACTAAATGAAAAAAGGAATGTTTTGTCTTACACGGAGACAATGACTTCTCCACCGCCGTGACCATTATTTGTGTTTCAGCTTCCTCTATAAGCCATAACATTTTTTAAATAAAAAATAAATACCATGTTTTATGTTTCATTTATTTTGGTATTGAAAATTGTTTTGATAATATTTTTATTATATCAATAATTTGTATTGATATATTGTGATTGAAATGTAGAAATGTTATGTTTTATTTATGCCTGTTTTATGTGATACGATTATGTTATGGTTCATGGAAATTGTTTATGAAGATGGGTGGTTCCGTGATAAACTAAGGGTGGGTGATCCCGATATAGCTCTCCAATTCATTGGGTAATGTGAAGGGGTTAAATGCTACCGTTTCTCCAATGATATTTAGGAAATATACTGTGATGGTAATTCCAAACGAAACCATGGGTGTTAATCCCTACTTAATAATGTTATGGATTCCTCAAGTTACCATTATGTATTATGATTTCTATGAGTTATTCATTAATATTATGATTTCATGAGGTATTTTAAAGTTCTTATTTTTTATGAGTAAATTATGATTTAATTGATTCTTTTGTATACATGGACTAAGGTTTTCTTTTAGTATTTTTAGATCCCTTACTAAGCTTTTTATTCCCATCCCATTTTTTTGAAATTTTTTTCACAAGTCAAGGGAATGGTACATGATGTGATCATAGTGTCAAGGAAGTGTCAAGAAAGAATCCATGTTTTGTTTTAAATATGTTTCCTTTGAAGGGAAAAGTGAATACTTTATTTGATGTAACCACCTTGTTTAATTGTGGAATGTAATGCATGATTTATTATCTAATTCTCTAAAAATCTAAAGATGAAAAGATCCTCAATGTGAATGCTTGAAATATCTCAAGATTAATTAATGTTTAAGGCTGGGGCCTTATAGTTTATATCATAGGTCGGTTTAAATAACTCTAGAAGTTGTAATTCTATTAAATTATTATCTAAAAAATATTATTTTTATGGTCAAATAGGAAATGATATAACATTTGAAGATTACAATGTTGCTTCATCTAAGACATGTCTGTTCAGAATGGTATTCCATATAGGAAATATGTAAACAATGTTAGGAAGGCATACAGAAGGAAATAACATTCCAAATCATCATCCTGAGATGGTTGGAATTGGAACTGAACAGTTTGTTGCAGAAATGGTGCAATTGACTCAAGCGATAAATGGTGTTGGTATCCGTGCACGTGATTAGCCAGATCAACCACAGAAGAACATGTCGGTGGTGGAACATTTCATGATGTGATATCCCCCATCATTTAGAAGACCATCTTACCCTGTGTTAGAAGAAGGGTTGATTAAATCACCACAGAATATTTTCGATGTCATGGTGTGTTCAGACAATAAAAAGGTTAGTATTGTTGTTTACCATTTAGAGGGTGAAGCAGATCGGTGGTGTTCAATGGTTAAAAATATCCGGGACACTGATGAGATTGATTCTGTTGGCTGGGATGAATCCAAAGGTATGTTTCTTGAGAAATATTTTACTAAGGTTGTTCGACATAGGTTGGGAAAAAAATTCATGGAATTGAGGAAATATGATGACTTATGGATGCTTATGAATAAATTTTCACTCGTTTGGCATGGTATGCTCCAAATTTTATCCAAGACCTTGATACTAAAATCAATAATTTTTACTCGTGATTAAAGCCAAAATATCTAAGGGCATTGGCTCCTCGTGAGTTCAAAAGTTATGAAATTCCTATTCGATGTGATGATAAGGTGGAAATGAAGTTTTTCGATGATCAAGTGTTCTATGATAACCAACAGAAGAAGAGACCGAAGTGGCAGGATAATGGGAATAATTTTTCAAAAAGGTCTGATGGTAAGAAAACTATGTTTTCAGTTTGTGATAAATGTGGTAAAAAGCAAGATGGGGAGTGTCTTTTGAATTCTATAAAGTTCTATCAATGTGGTAAGATGGTTCATAAGGCTCATGATTGCACTTAAAAAGATCAGTGTTATGGAAAGACGAAATTTGATTTATAGTTAGTGAAATGTTTCAAGTGCGATGAGATGGGTCATTATGCTAATGAGGGTTCAAAAAAGAGCTCAAATGATGGGAATCAGTCAGACTACAAGAAGAAAGGTGTGGTTAAATCCATTCCAAATACTTCAGCAGATGTTGGTCCATCGAATGAAGTGGTATCAGGTACTTTTTTTTCAAATAATGCTAATGTGTTGTTTGATTCGAGGTCTACACATTCATTCATCTCTGAAAATATTTGTGGTAAATTGGGAATTCCATCTCATGAAATGTCTCCTGAACTTGTGGTAAAAACACCTGGGGGAAATGTTGAGGCAAAACGAATTTATAAGAATATTCCTATCCTTATCCGTGAAAAACCTTATTGTCTTACCTCTAGTACAATTTGATGTTATCCTGGGTATGGATTGGCTCTCTATTTACCATGCTAAGAATGATTGTAGAGCTAAAGAAGTTTCTTTTATGAAAGACCTTTAGTTTGTGTACAAGAATGAAACCTTAATGTTGATAAGATATCAAGAGGATGAAAAACATGTAAAATATGGAAATGAATGTTACCTTGCACATATTTTTGAAAACAAAGGAACTGTTCAGATTAATGATGTGTTAGGGGTAAATGAGTATCCTGATTTTTTTCTAATGAATTTCCTAGAATAATACTAGATCGTGAAGTTGAATTTACTATTGACTTAGTTCTTGAAGCTAATACAATTTCAAAACCCCTTATCGAATGGCTCAAATTGAAATTTTAGAGTTAAAGGAGAAATTGCATGATTTATTAGAGAAATGTTTCATTCTACCTAGAACATCACCATGGGGTGATCCTTCTTATTTGATTAAAAAAAGATTCAATGAGACTTTGAATTAATTATATATCATTAATAACATCACTGTTAACAACAAATATCCATTGCCTCATATAGATGATTTGTTTGATCAGCTCCAGGGAGGTTACTATTTTTTAAAGATTGACCAGAGATCGGGGTACCATCAGTTGAAGGTAAAGAAAATAGATATTCCGTATACTGGGATTTGTACCAGTTATGGCCATTATGAATTTGTATTTATGCATTTTGGGATAACCAATGCACCTGATGTATTCATGGACCATATGAATAGAATTTTCCATGAGTTATTGGATACGTTTGTGGTTGTTTTCATTGATGATATTTTGGTGTTTTCTAAAAGTAAAGAGGAGGATGAAAGACATATAAGGGTTGTTTTGAAAACCATAAAAGAAAAGAAATTTTATGGGAAATTTAGGAAGTGTGAGTTCTGGTTGCAAAAAAAATCTTTCCTTGGTCACATTGTTTCTAAATATAGGATAACTATTGATCCTGCAAAAAAGGTTGTTATTGAATGGCCAAGACCCACAAATGTAACCGAGATTCTTAGTTCTATTTTTTTGGAAGGATATTACCAATGGATTCTTAAAAAAATCATGGGTATTTAGTACAATGACTATGCAAAATCGGAAGGGTGTTAAGTTTATCTCAACAAAAGAATGTGATGATTGTTTTCAGGAATTGAAAAGAATATTGGTGAATGGTCCAGTTTTGGTACTACCTTACAGGAATGGGGAGTTTGTTATCTACATTGATGCTTCATTAAAAGGACTTTGTTGCGTCCTAATACAGAATGATCATGTAATTCCTTATGCTTCACGCCAGTTGAAAACTCATGAGGTAAATTACCCTATACATGATTTTGAATTAGCTATTGTTTTTTTCACTTTAAAAATTTGGAGGCATCATTTATATTGTGTAAACTGTAAAATATAAACCAATCAAAAAAGTTTAATGTATATATTCACTCAGAAATAACTGAACATGAGATAGAGGAGATGACAATAATTAATCATGGATTATTATTGTACAATTCATTACCATCCTAGAAAATCAAATAAAGTGGTTGATGCATTGAGTCAAAAAATAATTCTTCATTAACAATGTTATGTTTGGAAGGTGATCCTTTGGTTAAGGTTTTTATAAACATTGGCAAAGAATTTCATGGTGAAAGATTTTCTTCGGTTTTGTTTCAGGTATCTGTGAAATCTTCTCTATCGGACAGAATTAAGCAAGTACAGAAGCAAGATAATGAGTTGCAGAAAAAGTTAGATCTGGTTCAGAAGGGTTTTTTTCCTGAATTCAACATTGATTATGATTTTGTATTGATATTTGGGAATAGATTGTGTGTGCCTTTTGATTCATAGTTTAATAGAGAGTTGTTATGTGAAGCTCATAGTTCCTCGTTTTTTACTTCATCATGGCAGTACTAAGTTGTATAGAGATCTTTGGGAGTATTACTTGTGGGAAAGAAGGAAAAGAGACATTGCCAATTTTACTATTAAGTGTTTGAATTTTAAATAGGTTAAAGAAGATAGGATGTTAGCGAAAGGGTTGCTTCATCCTTTACCAGTGCCAGAGTGGAAATATGAGAATATATCCGTGGACTTCGTTGTGGGATTACCGAAAACACCTCGAGGTAATAATGCAATCTGGGTTATTGTTGATCACTTGACTAAATATTCTCATTTCATTTCGATACAAGATACTTTTTTCCTAGATCAACTTTCTCTTTTGTATCATAAAGAGATATTCAAGTTACATGGAGTTCCCCTCTCCATTTTAACTGATCATGATCCCAGAATTACTTATAACATTTGGAAAGGCCTTCAGAAGTTGTTGGGTACATGATTAAAGTTTAGTACAGCTTTTCATCCCCAATCAGATGGGTAGTCAGAATGGACAATTCAGACTTTGAATGATATTCTATGTTCATTTTCAATGGATTATCAAGGAAGTTGGGACCAACATCTTTCTTTGGTTGAGTTTTCTTATAATAACAGTTTTCATTCCATTATACATATGGCACCATTTAAAGCATTATATGAGAAGCGGTGTCGAACTCCAGCTTTTTGGGATGTAGTGGGTGAAAGGAAGTTCATGGGACCAGAATTGGTAGAAGAGTTGGCAGAAAATGTTTACCTGATTCAGAAGCACATGGAAACATCTCAGATTCGGCAGAAACGTTATGCAAATAACTGGAGGAAGGATCATTCTTTTTAGGTATGTGATCATATTTTTCTCAAAGTATCTCCATGGAAAGGTGTGATACAATTTGGTGCGAAAGTAAAGCTGAGTCCAAGGTTCATTGGACCATATGAAATTCTAGAGAGAGTTGGATAAGATGCATACCGAGTGCCTTTACCTCTAATTTTATCTTAGGTACACAATGTGATTTTTTTTTCAATGTTAAGGAAGTACATGCGAGATCCATGTCCTATTTTGAGTCCATAGGTATTTTAGTAGGAATAGAATCTATCTTATGAGGAAAAACCGGTTCAGATTATTGACCACAATGAGAAAGTGTTATAGAATAAGGTGATTCATCATGTAAATGTTTTTTGTAAAAACCACATGATTGAAGAGGCAACATGGGAATCTAAAAATGCAATGAGGGGTAAATACCCCCACTTATTTGATATGTAAATAAATTGCAGGGTTGAAATTTTCTAAAGGGGGAAGGATGTAACATACCAAGTAAGTAGTGAATAATATATTTTCTTATATGTGTCTATTTATGAATTAGATAGTTTTTTAGAGGCTTAAAATGAGAATTAATCCAATCTTAAGCATGAAATACTCTTATATTTTTTTAAAGATTGTTTTACTACCTTTTGATGGAAAACCATTTTTAAATGAATCTTTTGACAATTTTATAATCTATATTTGAGAAAATAAATTTATTCACTAGAATTTGGACATATAAATTTTCTTTGGATAAATTTTTGGTATTTTTCTGATATTGTTCGTTTTTTGAATGAATAGTGAAGAATACTGTATTTTACTTCAAAACTGTTTTTTTATCAATTTAATTATATGGATAGATTATTTTTTATAATTGTGTTTAATGTATAATTGGAATATAGTTTTACCATTTAATACAAATTTTTTCATTTTAATTTATTTCACTTGGGAATTGGGCATAAAAAAAGTGACAATCTTTTCATAAATATTGTTTCAAAAAAAACCAGCTATTTGTTTTGACAACGAGAATTATTTTTTAAATTAATTACTGCAATTTCTATATTTAGAATTTGGTAAAATTGATTCCATATTTGGAAACATAAGATCTAGATTATTGTAATTAATACTATTTTGTTTTTGGGCATTATGAATTGTAATGACGGTAATTATCTTTAATTATCATGATTAATTAGTAATCGGGTAGTTAAGGAAAATAAAATAATATCATAATAATAAAAAATGACCCCAAAATGTTTCTAAATGCTACTGGTTGTGTCATGTCCGACCATGGGATGCCTTTTACCAACTTAGGGACACCATGTAGTCACTTTTGGGTGATAGTGACACTTTATCATTTTATTTTTAAAGAAAGGAGAATATCACAAAAGTATGTAACACCAAATTAAACCAATTTTAGTATTATCTGTGTAAAAAATTTATTATACTATAATTATTCATTGGAATGATTAATATATTTCTGACATCATAGTATTTTTTTATATTTTTTAGACATTAAATAAATTAATTTATTTATGACACCATGATGATGCATCGATTGCATCATTAAGGAACGATTTAAATAAAATGAAAAGATAATGTATCTTATAAGACATAAACATGTAAAAAACCTATTGTATGGGTGGATTTCGAACTCTTATAACCTTATAGGTGATATATATGATTGTGGGACTTTAAAAATCCAAATCGCATCTTAAAATAAAGTAACAATTCATGGCATTCCAAGAGTTCCCCTCCTCCCTCTTATAAAAGTCACCCACCTCTACCCCCTTACCCACACCTCTCAAGGAATTGGATCAGACAATCTCTACTCATATTATCTCTCCACATCCCTCTCTTAATCATAGAATCCTTAACTTATGTAGAAAGGTCTTTATGAACCTCTTCTGGTTCAAACTAACGGGAACTACCTGATTTAATAGTAAAGACTTCTCTTATGTTCTTTTGTTTTATTTTTCTTCTCTAACCACATAAACTCTTTTTAATCATTTATTTTGTAACAAAGCTAGTATCTTCAATACACTAGGATGTTTTTATGAGACTTATTAGATCTACACTTACACAAACATCCATCAAATGGTTAAAAAACCTAATGTTTCTGTGGATGGAGAACTACTGCCTCACGAAATGATGATTATTCAATCTTCTTTTGACAACATTCATGGTGTCCATAAATATTTCACTATATTTATATATGATATATATTTTGTTTATGTTTTTATTATGAATATTTATTTTTCATTTATGGAATACCTTTATGGTTTCCATTATGGATAAATGCGATAATTTCATTTTTTGGAAGTGCGGACAACCGCCCCCTCAAAGTGATTTGAATAATTAATTCCATATGTGGGATGTGTAAAGGATGGAGTTAATAATATTATATATGATATTATAATATTATTATAATTTATCTTTATATCATTATGATTCCATTCCATTAAATATGAAATGGAAATGAAAGTAGCGTTCATTCGTACGTACGGCTTATCGTCTCCATGAACAATGTATATCATTTCATACCTCTAAATGTTATGTAATATTATAAATGCAAGTATATACTAGATATATATGATATATATAATATCTACATCATGAAAATAATTTTGGATATAATGGATATTTTACCACAAGAATAACTAGTTATTATAGGAAGTTTAATTTTGACACAATTTCCAAAGATTGAAAAAACGATCGTCATTAACCTAAATAATTACCTAATGTTCATAATATGGTAATATGTTATATAAAAGGAATAATGAATGTGAAAAAAGTTCTTACACAAGTATAAATTAACTATTGTTTTTTATTCAGGATATTAAAGAATGATCGAGTCAAGTCAGATACAAGTTAAAGGACTTCATCTCAATCTCCTTTCATTGAGGCATATTTTGTTTTATAGACAACATTTTTTTATACGGTGTATAAACCCCTTAGAATTTTACTTTTATACACAACATTTTTTTATATGGTGTATAAACCTCTTAAACTTTTACTTTTATTTTTACGAAGCATTTGTCTAAAAGTCTATGGGGTTTATTTGTGTTTCGGCTTCCTCTACATGCCATAACTTTTTTTTAAATGAAAAATAAATACCATTGTTTACTTTTCTTTTATTTTGGTATTGAAAATGGTTTTGATCATGTTTTTATTATATCAATGTGTTGTATTGATATCTTGTGATTGAAATGTGGAAATTTTATGTTTCCTTTATGCATGTTTTATGTGATATGATTATGTTATGGTTCTAGGTAATTTTTTATGACGATGGGTGGTTCCGTGATAAAATAAGGGGGGTGAGCCCGATATAGCTCTCCAATGCATTGGGTAATGTGAATATGATAACATCTAGGGTTTCTCTGAAGAGATTTAGGGAATATACTGTGATGGGTATTCCAAACATAACCATGAGGGTTACTCCCAAAGTAAGAATTTTATGGATGCCTCAAGTTACCTTTATGTCTCATGATTTCTATGAGTTATTCATGAATATTATGTTTTCATGAATTATGTTAATGTTCTTATGTTTTATGAGTAAAGTATGAATTCACATATTCTTATTTATACATGGACTAAGGTTTTCTTTCAGTATTTTTATATACCTTCCTGAGCTTTTTATTCAAATCCCACATTTTTGAAATGTTTTTCACAGGTCAAGGGAAAGGAACATGGTGTAATGATAGTGTCGAGGAAGTGTCAATAATGAATCCATGTTTTGTTTTAAATATGATTCCTTTGATGGGAAAAGTGAATATTGTCTTTGATGTGACCACCTTGTTTAAATGTGGAATTTAATGCATGATTTGTGATCTAATTATCTAAAACTCTAAACAAGAAAAGATCATCAATGTGTATTCTTGAAATATCTAAAGATTAAGTAATGTTTAACGTCAGAGCCTTATGTATGCAATATACGGGAAGTGATGTATAACACCTAATTTTTCTGATGAATTAGGGATTGAAATCATATTCTTCTAAATCGTAAAAAAGAGATGATAGAAAGTGATCTTTCAATCAAACAACATGTTACAGTTGTTCAGATATGGAAAATGAGCATTGAAAAAAACAATCTAAGGGAGTTTGAGTTTTTTTTGTGAAAAAACCATTATTCTAATTTCACCATGGCATAGATCATGAGATTTGTGAAGAAATGGAATATTTGCCACATGTATATTAGCTCGATGAAATCCTTGATCGCACTCTGTCTTCTACCAAATCATTCTCATGTTCATGATGTTTTCCTTTTTTCAATCTTGAGGATTTTCATACCTAACCATTCACTTGTAATGAATCCGTAATTGGTACAAATGGACCACAATATATCTTATGAGGACCATCCGATGGAGATCATGGACCACATGGACAAGGTTCAATACAATAAGACTACACCCTCTTCAATGTGCTGTGAAGGAACCTCATGTATGAGAAATAAATGTGGGTACGAGAGGAAACAGCCCAGTATAATTACTCTCAACATTACTCTACCACGAGAATGAGTTGAAATTCTATGGATTAAATTTCAGAATGTGGGAAGAATGTAACGACCCAAATTTTTTCAATGATATTTGTTTCATGAAAATGTATTCTATTTTATTACCCAATAAATCGATATCTCATTAATATTGAACTAATTATATTTTAATATAACCATCATGTTTTAACCATGATATGATCATTTTCAATTATGAATATTTTTCATTATGACCATTTGAAAATTCAACCATAACATTATGACTATCATTTATAAATCAAAATTATAATGGTTAATTTATAATGAAAGAAGAGTTGTTGGCCTCAATCAGTACAATAAGGTGGTATGAAGCCCATTTTTTAGAGATTGGGAATGATGTAGTGTAACTGGTATTTTCATGGGACCAAGACAAAGATTACCTCCAATATGTGTAGCTCGAATGAAATATTCTATGAGGGAAGTTCATGTTAGAGTAGATTACCACTCCTATGATGTTTTCTGGGTCACCCAAAAGAGTCCATCATCCTCGCACAACATACATTTTTTTATATGAGGGTGTTTTAAGGGGTTATGTGTCAATTCCCTAGTAACATATAATAAAAATAAATTTTATTTAAAATTTTTATTTCACTTTTTCCATTTTAATATTTATTTTATATAAAAATTGAGATAGAATTTGATAAAATTATTTTTTACATAGAAATTTTATATTTCCAAAATATATAAATTATCTTCTTAAAATAATGATTTATTAATAATATTAGTTATAATTTAATAGTGATTAAAAAAAATCCTTTTAAATTATAAATTTTTGAATAATTTTATGATTTCAAGTTGAAAATTTTTTATTAGGCATGTTACTATGAATTCCCTATCGTCTATTTGTAATAATAAATAAGAATTTTTATATTTAAGGTTTAAATTAATCGACTTTATAGAATTAGTATGATAAAATAAATTTCATTTTTTAATTATAATAGATTATGTTTTGTTATAGAGAATTTATGAGATTTTTATAAAATATTGTGTTTTTTCAGGAATGGTAAAAATACAGTTATGTTTATTTAGTATGTTTACTAAAATAAATAGTGATGTAATAATTTATTAATAATTAGTGTAAACTCTAAATGAATAAAATATGATTTTACATGTCCCAGGTGGTCTATCCTATTGGTAAATACACTAGGAAATCCGATGGTATTTGCAAATTCCACTAATGAGGTGTCCACAAAAATTAATAAAAAACTCCATATCATTTAATATGAATAACCACCCATTAATTCATTTAAATTAATTACAAAATAATCCCATTCAAATATATGATATTAATACCCCATAGGATTCCTGTGATGGTGGCCTCAATCCCATAATGTCACAATCATTATGTATTACATTTCAACATTCATGGTAATGGAATCTAACACCCATTTATTTATCAAGAACACATTTTGTGTTTTTCCATTTTAATTCCTATTTTCCTATTTTAGTATATGTCATTAAATATCCCCCTGACTTTTAATTTTATTTATAAATTATTATATAATCTTTTTTCAATCATAATAACATTTTATTATTTTCTACGTTACATTTTTAAGCATCCGAAATTTTGTAAGAGAATCTCAACTTCTCTTATCCATTCAAGCAATCTGTTAGGTGGAGTGTCTTTCAAATTTCTATAACATGTTGTAGTTTATATTTTATTCGGTTAATATATTGAATTTAGAGTATTTAATGAATATGTGAACCTTTTTCCTATATTTTAACATTTTATAATAATATATTTCATATCCATTATGCGGATTAATTTTTTTATTAAAATATCTCTTTTTCTCGAGAAATTCTTTTATTTTCATTATATGAATAACAAAACCCATTATTTATAGGTTTATATATCATGATATTGAAATGATTTATATTTCTCTAAAATTTTCATACATAAAACCCTCATTCTATTTCTATGGGTTATTCATGAGATATATATCTTCTTTTTAGGCACTATTTTGAAACACCATGATTTTGATATGAAAACCATTTATGTTGTTATCTATGGGTTATTTATGAAATTTTTTATTAGGATCTATGTGGATCACATTATTATAAATAAATTATAATGGTGTGTCTTTATAGAACTCTAATGCATTGGGTAAATAATTTAATCTTTAGATATGACAAGATTTATAATAACATATTGAATAACCTTGGTGATTTTTATGACACCATGGTGATGAACCTTGGTGATATTCTTGGGAATTAATAAATTAAATGTTGTAGACAAATTTACATATTATTATTCATGATTTTTATTAATGATATTCTTCATGTTTTTATTTTCATTCCATGTTGATACTGTTCAAGTTCATGTCATTATTTCTCATGATCATAAGTAAAACATTTCCGTTTTTATCCCTTAATGGGCCTTATGCTAACACTTTCTTTTGATGTATGGCCACAAGTTATGAGATGCCATAAATTTTCATTGTATTATCATTAAATAATCCTTTCACTTGGAGAAGAATAATGTTTTATTTCTTCATTTATAATGTACCCTTCTTCCAAAAAATTAATCCTTAAAAGATCATGTGTTTGTAAATGTTATGTAATGTTATATAGTAAAAAGGTGGGATGCCATAAATTTAATGGTTTATATTATTTGATTAACATAATAATTTATCACATCAAACTTCCATGTTATTCTTATTTTTAGATAATTCAATATCTTGTTCTATATGAAACACCGAGTTCTAGAGCACGATTATATAACAAATTAGTCGTTTAAAAAGAAGTTTTTAATTTTATTATCCACATTAGGACATTTATATAATTTATTTTTCATAATATAATTTATTTTTGAACTCATAATATCAGAATCATCTTATGGTAAAATTTTGATATTTTTCTAAAATGTTTCAATTTATTATTAATTGTGAAAAATACTTCATTCTTTTTAAAAACCAAATTTTTCATTTAAATATTTATTTTACTGTAAATTTATTTGTATGTCACATTAGATAAATAATATATATATTAATCCAATATGTTTCATTGTATGCATTTAATATTAGATTTAGATATTAAAAATAATTCAATTGTTGAACATCTCTTTTACATACCTAATAGCCACATCTACGAAATTTTCATTAAAATTAAATTTAAAACTCTTGTGAATTGAATTTAAAAAATAATAAATACATTGTTGTAATTAGTATAAAAATGTGGTTTAACAGAATAAATTTTTAATGAATAGTATCTTTTTGATTTTGTTTGCCACGGTTAAAGGTAATTGTGTAATTAAATGTAAAAATAATATTCTAATAATATAATATTACCCTAAAATTTGTTCTAATATCACTGGATAAGTGTTTTTAGACGAAAAAAAACCTTTTCTATAAAATATGATCATTTTATTAATTTTTTTTATATTATACATTTATTATATTTTAACTAAAGAAGAGTAAAAACTGTCAAATTCCAATTTTAATAAATATATCATATTTAATATGAGTATATATAACTAAAATGGTTGAAAAAAAATAGTACCTATAAAATAAAATCTATATATACATAATGGTAATTTATTTATAATTTTTTGAAATAATTAATTAAATTAAATGGTGACAAAATAATGATGCAATAATGGAATAGTTAATGGAATAATCAATTAAATGTAATAGTTTTTTAAAAAACATATATAATTTGGCTTACATAATGACATTCATGAATTTTATTGATGAAATTGGCATGATATTGAAATAATAGAAGTTTGTTTCTAAGCATTCATGTTGGTTTTAAATATTAAAAAATGAAAATATTAAATACTTTAAAAATTGACATAAATGATACTTTAAAAAATATAATATTTTCTTAGATGTTTTAAAATTTATAAAAATATATGGTTCAACAAAAAGACTAGATTTATGTTAAATATTCCATAAATGATCAAGTTGTTATTCGTTTAGAATTTTATAATATGTATATTAACCATATATTGTAAAAATATAGGTTGATATAGTAAAAGTTAATGTTTTTAACAAATTGTTAAATCCTAAAGTTATGGATAATTTTGTGACCTAATCTCTTCAGAAGATTTTTTGAGGGGATTTATCTCTATCATTATATTAAACTATAAATATACTAATTTTTATCTAAATGAAATCAAAAATAAATATATAATAATTTAATAGTTTTGGTGTTTCCAAAAATACCCCTCCCCTCTCTTATAAAAGTGCGCATCTTCTTCTCTTATATCCACAACAATAAAACCCTTTAGATCATAAAAACATAAACAATTATCCTCCCAACATTCCATAATTCATCGTAGTGTCCATAATTTTGGATAAAGTCATCCTTTGTAGTCCCTTTGTGCACAGCAAAAGGAGATGCTCAAAGTAGAGCTAATTGTTTTACCAATTCCATTCATTTTGTTTTCTTCTTCTACTTCATCATACTATATTGTTTCCTTACAAAATTAATTGAAGAATCATCCATATTCTCATATGTTATTATGATTATGGTACAACCATGTTATTCATTTTATCCATCCTATGAACAACAATATTACCTGGTGTGTATATATACGAATTTCCATCTCCATGTCATGGGTTAATCTTTTATTGAACATTAATTTATTTGGATGGGTATAATTATGAGAATAATGGATATAAATAATTAATATATTTCAATTAATCTTTATAATTAATATACCATCCAATTCCATATCATTTAATCTTCATGGGAATGATACAACCGCTCGTTTATACGTACGACCTACTGTCTCCACGATGCGGTGAATTTCATTATCCATGATAACCATTAATGAATTATAATAAAATTAATATGTTGTATAAAAATTATAATTATTAAATTTATACCATTCTTTTTATGAATAAAATATATTCTATTCTTAACAAACATGACTCATACCATGAACCATGTATAGGAAAACATGGTAGTTAACACCCAAAACAATGGTAATAATAAATTATTATTATCAGAATGATATTAGAGGATTTTATATGATATAATAAATATGTATATGGCTATGGAATAATTTAATAACATAATTTAACCATTATACATTAGGTGAACACACCTTAGAATAAATTAAAGTACATATTATGGGTTAATTTTTCAATCCAATTATTATATAATGTTGTTTATATGTAAGTATCTACAGAAATACAATTATCATCCATATCAATTTTTTGTAAAAATGCATATAAATATATATTTGACAATTTTTTAAATTATTTTTTACCCATGTTTTCATTTTTTAAATTATTTTTATAATATTTTTGTTTTTTTAAAAACGAGGTAATTTGTAAACATTTCGACATATTTAAAAAATAATGTTTTTTTAACTTATATGACACGAGACACTAATTTTTTCTATTATGACACCATAACATTTTAAAGCTTCCCATAAAATAATATAAGCTTACTTTCAAATAAAATTCTTCATTTAAAATTGTGTCACTTATAAATGATTTCAAAGTTGAAAAAGGATTTTTCTCTCAATGTTTTTTAATGATATTATTATATTACTTTAATAAATGTCAATATCATTTGTTGGATTTTATAATTAATTGATATTGATTTATTATGATACTATCCTCTATATTGTGTTGATTCTTGAATGATTTTATGACTCTAGATGTACTCTTTTGACATCATTCATCGGTTATAGTTAAAGTATTGACATATTGTAAGGAATTTTTAATATGATTTTTATGCTATATTTCAAAAATTTTATATGAAGAATGCATTGGACTTATTAATTGATGGACGAGGCCAGCTATATCATATTGATGTATCATTAGGTCTAATGAGACAAACTAGTTTGGGTTTTTACCAGATTATGTATGGTCGAGCCATTATGCCTTCACAGCATGGTTATGATATCTGGTAATATGTATTCCCTCAATATGAGATTAGTTATTGATAATACATGTGATTATTCCACTAAAATAATATATATGTGAATGTTTAAATTTCATTATTTAATTAGTTCATTCCATATTATACTGATGATTATGTTTAAACTGCGTGTGTTTTAGTTTTATACCATAACATAAAAATTTTATTCCCATTTATGATATATTCTGCTATATTATTTATCCTTAATCAGAATCTATACTCACCACTTTCTTATGATTCATTTTCCCCAGGATGTGAATAAGTATATTCTGAATGACCTATAAGGATAATATAAGGGATATGATTATTTTGAAAAATTATAGTAAGTTTTTATTTCAATGTGTAATGTAAAACTAATTTTTGAAACTAATATTTCTGAGGCTACTAAACAGGTTAGTCCTTCAGGATTTTATTTTTTGAGGTCATTCCAATATAATAAAATAATTCACTGAATCATGGTAATTGGAGTTTGGGAATAACATTTATGACCACTGTGTGAAGGGTACTCCTAGATAGATGGTATCATTGTTCATGAAACATTTTCACCTATTTCATGACAAGAAACAATGATATTATTATTGACCATAACTGTGTCAAAAAGATCAATATTATAATGATGGATTTCAAGTTGACATTTTTGAATGGGGTCTTAGAAGTATATGTTTTTGTTGACCAGCCGTATGTTTTTACTATTCGTGAAAATGAAAATATTTTGTTTACTAAATAAGGTTCTATATGGGTTTAATAAAGAACCATATGTATGGTATGGAATACTAGATTTGTTTTTAAAGAAGCTATGCTTTCAGCATGGTGGAGTTGATTATAATATCTATAGAAAACAAATGATTGTAATAGAATATTTTTGGTGTTGATATATGTCAATGGCATAATATTTGGTGGGTCAAATGAAGAATAATGCAAACTGTTCATAGAATTCCGTAAAAGGGAATTTTTGATGTTAATGATTAGTGAACTTACATTTTACATTTTTTTACATGTGATTAAAGTAAATAATGGAACATTCATTTCACAATATAAATATGACAATGATGTTTTTATAAGATTTTAAATCGACAATTAAAATGAGATGATGACTCAAGTGGCTAACTAGATGAGACTATCGAGAGATGATAAAGGAAATGCAGCTATTGTTGAAGAATAGAGGAAAATAATTGGAAGTCTATTGTACATGAAATCAATAATACTTGATATTTTTTGGTAACATTATTAGAAGAAATATATCAATGAATCCCCAAGGAAATATAGTCACTTGAAGTGAATAGAATAATTTGATATATCAAGGGAATAATGTCTTTCAGTTTGAGGTATAATGAAAAATATCAGTAATAGTTATTCATCTAAACTAAATTAGAGTTGTCCAGCTCAGCATTTTCTAGAATATCAATATTTTTGGTCCTTTATATCTTTAAAAACAATGAATTTATTATCTTTGAAAGAAAAAATATTTCATTTCATTTTGAACCATAGATGATGAATATATTTCTTCAACACAAGCCAACACACTGTTATTCTCGATGATGCAACAACTTGACGATATGGGAGTTCAAATAAAGTATCTGATTAGAATCCATTATGATAATTCAAGTGTTATAAATCTTATAAAAAATATATTCCATCAATAAATGAAATAAAACAATCAAATCAAGTAAAATATTCTATAATAGATGGTGGAGAAAGGGCTTGTGTAGTTGGAATATGTGCCTACCGAACTACAGGATGCATGTATTCAGATAATTTTTTAACTAAAGAAGAATTTTAATGGAATTGGATAGCTCTATGAGTTTAGTCAACTCCACACAAATAAAAAGGGTTTATGTGGACCCCTATACTTGATGTATGGTGTGTTTTCCCTAATGTGATTAATTGTTTTACAATGTTTTAAACCATATTGAAATTGACATTGGGGTAATAAAAAATGGGGAGAAATTGTTGCTATGAAAATGGAGAATATGTATTAATCATGGATTGTGTAGAAGCATTAAGAGGGGTAGGAAATAAGGGAGATTATAATAATTATTAAGATAAATTATTTAATATGATGACTCTAAATGTGATCGACCAATGATAATATTTTATGATAAAATTTCACTATGTAAATGGAATAGACATTCATGGTGATGGTTTTACAGCTTCAATGATTAATGTAATTAAAATTTTGGGGTTTATTGTTCATGTTTTTTAATATAAGGGTCCCAAATAATATTGTTAAGAATGTTTTATTTCATTATAAAAGATCATCGCTCAATGTGCAGTTTAGTGACGTTTAAAGTAGTTCATGATGGATAATTTCATTATGGGGAAGATGTTAATGAGGGATTATTCTGTGAAGAAGAAGAGTTCTATGAAAATAGTTCATGGAATGAGTTTTTCAGAGTGTTGTAGGTCATGAAAGAAAAAAATGGTTTTAGATTATCAGCCATCTGTGAGGTGTAGTTAGTACAAAATGTAATCATAGTCTACCAAAGATGTTTTATGGGAACATTATTCAAAAATTCGAACATATATATCAAGAAGAGGCATTTTACAAAGGAAATTCTTTTCATGAATCACTTATGCCACATGCTTCAAGTCAGTTCACAGAGGATTCAAAGAACTTCAGAGAGGATGAATGGAATTTTGAAAATATACATAAAATATTTCACGAAGGAAATTTAGGCATATTAATAGTTCGAGGAAAATTGTATTTCACCTATAATGTGAAAACAATAATTCATGGGACATTGACATGTGAAACTAATTTATTGATCTAATTCTAGGACTTGTGTTCCCAGAGTATCCAATGAACACTATCATTGTAATATTTAAATTCATAAGAGAAGTGAAAGATGATAGAGGATCAATATCATTATAATATTTTCAACGAGGTGTTTATTTACATCTATATTCAATGAAATTAATGGAATACTTAGAATCCATTAGAGATACTACTAAAACATGATGAGTTTATTGATGAGCCCATGGAAAAGAGATGTACATTAATGTTGTCATTATGGAGGAAGTGAATCATTCATGTGTTTATACAAACGTTATGGGTCATCCTGGAAGGAACATCGATATATATTCTACCAATTTTTTAGGATGTATTCCTTAAGGATAATTAATGGACCGAAAAGTCCATAAACTATGTTTTGATACATTCCAGGGCAGTGACTAGAGGATGAGAATGAAGGCAATCCTTTAAACTGCCAGTGAGATAGATAAAAAGAATTAGGGAGTGAACCTTGGTAAATTACTTAGTTGACCAAAACCATTGTATATATTAAGATCCTAGGTATATAATTTATTTATCACAAACCATTTATTAGTAGTGATCCTTACTAGATTTTGTTTATTAAGACATATCCATTGTATGATCCTTGGATGTAGCCCAAGGATGTTGAACCATGTAAACATCAAAGATTCTTTGTGTCTTATTACCGGATTTAATTTATAATCATTAAAATTAGATAATGTTGGAAAGTATAATATAAATATAAAAACAAAAGAGAATTCTATGTTTCCATTATCTTAAATTGGTTAACATCCAATAGGGCAAGTATAATTTTGAAATGAATTTTCATACCCTGATTAACCCTCATCCATGAAATGATATTTAGGCCCCTTTTGGAGCTATAATTTATTATTAGTAACAAAAATAAAGAATATTGATTTAGTAGCATAGATGATATTTCTGTAAGACACTAGTTTGAGGGAATGATAATCCTTAATCTGTGTCCAATATGGAGATAAGTATACTTAGTTTGGATAACGAGTTGATTGAGACAGATGGGACTGTATTGTTACACAATAAATTGGTTAGTTGTTTATTTCAACATTGATAATGTTTACTTTATTTTGGATTTAAGGAATATATTCAATATTTTTTGTATTTAGTTAAGGTAAAATGATAAATATAATTTTTTTGTTGATAAAATGATTTCATTTTGTTTTGATGGTCAATACGTTTTTTATAATGTTCCTTGAAAAAATTTCACCAATGTGTTCACATGTTAGGATTGAGAAATTACATCATACCATTGGTGATTACTATTATATTGATTTTATAATCATAATGAATTTATATTTAAATTTATTGGTCTTGAATTTTTTGCATACATATTTTGGATGAGTATTGTGATTAACTACATATGAATTGGATTAATCTAATCATTTATAATTATTTTTTGTGATTTATAAATTACATTGTTTTCAATATTGGATGAAAAATTATAACAATTTAGGTTTGGATAATATCTAATAATCTAAGCACTAGAATGATAAAAAATTAAGGATTATTTGATATATCTACTGTGAATCTTTATTCTTGAGGACTAAAATATACTTCTTGAATATTCCTAGTCTAGTTAAAAATGATATTTGCAGTCGAAATTGTTTAAGGAATGAAATTATACAATTCATGTATGTTAATTTACTTATATTTCTAGTGTAGATATTAAATGAATTCTTCAAATATGGGAAAAGTAAATCAAGTCAAAACTATTTTCCAATAACAATTATATCTAATCAATTTATGTTATTTTCCACATAATTGGTTTATGGTTTTGAGTTTGAAAACATTATTAATATTGTTCAGTTTCTTGTTAACAATTATCAATCAAAATTACATTTTTACTTTGTCTAGATAATAACTTACCTATAATTTTATCCTACTTGTAAACCATGTATGTGTAATCCCATTTTACAATCATAAATCATTTTCTCACCTGTCATGAAAATTTTTTATTAACCCTTTTTTCGATGTGGGTTTTTGAAATTTAATATTTCAAATAATTTGTTACCAAGAAAAATTTAAAATTATGTGAATTAAATTTATATATTGATTGGATAGTGTAACACTCTATGAGTTTATAAAATATTTCCCTATATGTAATTTCTTTCTTCGATGGTTTTCAATTCACATAGCACTGTGTTTAATCAAACCATTATACACTATTAAAATGTTACTATTTAATATGAATGTCAGAACATGGAAATTTATTTTTTGGATATGAATAATAATTATAAAAATTATAAAATATATATACATTTATGACTAAATATTATTTTATTTATATAGTCATAGTAATTAATCATATAATTTTTAGTAGAATCATTTTATTCTTTAAAAATATGATTTCTCCAAAAATGGTTTTTTCTTGTGAGTAAATATTATTGTTAAATTTTGATGGTTTTGAAAAATGTATTTAAAAAAATTAATTTCATTTTTTAATTAATCATTTCAATGTACTGTAATGATATATTTTTCAGTGATTTGAAAATTATTTATTTTCCAATGAATAGTGATAAATACATTTTTTAAACTGTATTTTTCGTTTAAAGTATCTAAAAAGTAAAATTATTTTTTAATGATTTTATATTTAATTTGATTAATTTTATAGAAAATAATTCATTTATGATTTTAATGGATTTTATACTTGATTTTAGTATAAAATCATTTTATATTTATAATGAGAAATTTTTAGTAAAACTGTTTTTTATAGAGATTATCCTTTTGAATTTATATTTAAAAATTTCCAAGTTTCTATGTTGAATTTTGATAAATTGATAAAATTTATTGAATAAAATATTACAAATTTTTTAAATATATAAATTTAATCTTTTTTCATTATGAATAATAAACATAGTAATTTTATTAACCGCAATAAAGGGTTGGTCGTGTAAATAAAGGATAAAAATAAAATGATATGGAGTATAAAATTATAATAAAACAAACATAATACAAATTAGATTATTATATATTGACCATATCCATAAAATTTCAGATTTATGATTTATTTTGGAGACATGTATAAGAATATGATTTTATAATATTATATTTAAGGATATATCAAGCATTGGAACTTTTTTTAGTTTTTTTATCATGGTGTTATGTAGAGGAAATTCTCAAGGATAAATATTATTTTTTATTATAAATGATTTATCATCATCATGGTAATTTCTTTATAAATTTTTGGTATGAAATAACTACTTTAAATTATTACACAATGTTGATGTAGTAATTATTTTTTAAGAGAATAATCAAATAAATGAAAATAAAAAATATCAAAAGATTAATATTTTTGATTAATTTAAATGAAAAAATGAAATTTATATAGAAAAAGTTATTTTTTGATGTATTCAAATATTGGGTTTGAATTTTTATTTTTTTCTGGATTTTATGAAAGTCAAATTAATCAATAAGGTCAAATTTTAGAATAAAAATATGTTATAAAAAAAATTATTTACACATTATTTAAAAATATTGAAAATCATATATAAGGAAAATGTGATAATATATTTCCTAAAATGGCATACACTATGAATTAAAATTCCATTTAGAAGTCATTTTATCTACAACAGTCTTCTTATATTTTAACTATTTGTGAAATTCTTAAACTGACCCTCACCACAATTATACAAGCATACCACTACACAACTCAATTACTACCCATTGAGCCATCCAGATTTACCATAGCCTTAAATGCTATATTTTCAACATCCTTAATCACATCTTCTAGTCTTTCCTAAAGACATACCCTACATACCATTATCAGATATCTAATGAAGTCATTTCCACGAAGAGGTATCACCCAAAACAATCAATTTCATTTTTTTACTCATCTATAAATCTTAAAAATATAATATGTAGGGCATAAAAAAATAAATCCATTGTCCTCAATAATCTTAAATTTTATTATAATAAAGAAAACCCACTATACCACCATAATCTCTTTTGTGTATGTGGGGACTACCACATCCCCGAATTGAGGTGATTAGTTTTTCATTTCTATTTATCTTGGATTTTATGTAGGAAGAATTTGATGAATATATAAGATAAAGAAGATATACTAATAAACATAACATGAAAATTAATTTTTACCAGTCATTCATTCCATCAGATGAAAAATGGATACATCATTCATTTTTTATGTACAACTTACATTCTCCATGAATAGTGTAATTATTTTTTTGTCACTAATTATTTAGAATTTTTACATATATGTATATAATTAAAATATATTTGGTTTATAACACGTTTAATATTTTTGAAATACTGACACTATGACCATGTATAAGAATGAGAACTACTGAATCGAATCATTCAAGGAACATGAAGAAATTATCCCCTAGTTTAGTAATGTTAATAATAATTTTTTAATAAATGGGTGAGAATGTGTTATAAATAAATCAATAATAGTTTGAAAAAATAATTTTTATTTAAAAATGTATAATAATTTTATATTTGATATATATTATGTTTTAACATAAACACTGAATGGTGAGACATGACGTAAATGATTAATTTTCAATCATATCATTATTTGGGATTGATTATGTTTATATCTCAGCTTTGGAATTTTTATCTTCAATGTATATGTATTGTAAAAAAATTATTTTATAAATTTCTAGAAAAAAAATTAATTCCATTATTAACAATGTCTTACTTTTTACTATGAATTTTTAAAGGAATCATTTTTTTATTTTTAATACAATATACTTTGTTACTTTTCAATAAATATATATAAGTAGTTTTTTATTTGTTTATATGCTACGAGTTTATTTTACCACCGTAATGACACATTAATTCTGGAATACATGCTTAAAATGTATACATGTTTATTTTTAATGAATATATTTTCCATTAAAAGTGTGTAGCTATTTAAAAACGGAAATTATTTTAAAATGGAAAAGTTAAAATCCAAATGAAATTGTACGAGTGGGGTTTAATTTTTTTATATATGTTGTATTCATAAATAAATTATAATATTTACTAGATATATGTTTCTTTGATAACATCTTTATTTGTTTTATAGATGTATTATGTATGTAATGAGAAGTTGAAATTTTTACGAAACCCATTTCCTTTCCACAGGTTATTCAAGGACGTAATTTCTATGAAACCCAATTTTTCATAGGATTGGATTTCATGAATGGGTTACACTATTTTAGAACTCATATGTATATATTTATTTAAGGATAATGGTTAAATTAAGACCAAGTATTGTGGTTATTCTATAACCATGTAGGTAGTTATGTTATTACAATTGATGAGTGCGACATATATATAACTCTAATACATTAAGAAAAGTATTATATCTCATGGAATAGTAATGTGAATCGAGATGAAGCACTAGATAAAATATGGGAAATAAGTTGATGTGTTTGATCTATTTTGGGAAGCATGCCTTGGTGCTTTATTCGTTATGGTAATTATTTTTGATGTCTGATCCAATGGTCATGTTTGTTAACATTGACATATGAGAAGATATATACATTTATGAAGATTACCCACTCATTCATGACATAGAATTATGGTTCATTATTGATTTAGGATTAATTATCATATAAATTATTCATGTATTCTGAAATTTTACTTTTTTATTTGGTAAATAATTTTTTTCATTTTTTTCAGACTATGTATTGAATTTTTATATTATAGTAATGTTCACATACCCTTATTCTTATATTATGTTTTTATATGAACATAGAATGATATATTTCATTTTTAAACATAAAAGTAACCTATGATTAACGTTTATAATGTATCATTATCCCCATTTTATGATTAATGGTGTTATGTTGGGTATGTTTATAAAGAGTTATGAATGGGGAATTCTATCCATGGGATGATGAAGATCTTTCATGTAATAATAATATTTTGTACCTACTCTCTAAATACACAAAACATATAATGTCCTCGGGTATATTTTTGTATAATTAATTATATATTTATCTATTAAGATTTAATATTTATCTATGGGAATCCTATTTCATTTTATAAGAAATAGTATATGTAACATTAGCACATACCAGAATCACAAAATCCCAAGAGGCCAAACATTTTGATCGAATCCCTTTAATATCCACTCTTGAAAAGAATAAAACTATTAAAATCAAATTCATATGGAGAATAACATTCATCATCAAACACAAAAACTAGATTAGATCCATTAATCCAACGAAGAAAGTCACCTAAATACCATGGAGACAAATCCACCAGAAGATGTTGGTAGTCACATTCCATTAAATCCCAAAGCACCAAGAAGGCCACCACTCTGATACAACTCAGGGGGAGTGGTGGAATACAGAGCCAAGTGCAGACAAACATGCTACCAAATTTCTCAATGGAGTCCATTTATACTACCCTCCAAAATTTCTAATTATAGAATCAACCACAAGGGGAAGGCCATAAAATTTAACATCTCTTGGAACACCCGACCTCTCAAAAAAGAACATACCAAAACCTCCTTTGAATCTCTCTCTCCCAACAGACCTAGAAATCAGCAATGGACCTGGATGCCAAAGCAGTGTAAGAGTAGAAAGGACCACTAGAGAAATCCAAGATTAATCCATACCATCAACCCCTAAAAACCTCCAATAGAAAAAAATGATCTAGTCACAAAATTATTCGATCATCAAATAAAATCACAGCAAAAAATCCAACAACAAGAAAAAAAACATATCAAAATATGGGCAATAACTAAAATGGCTTGGATAGAGTCGGATAGGTACACATTCCATTCAATATGAACAGATGTAAAACAATTCATTGAGTACTAAAATTAGGGTTTAACATCATATTTCTAAATTAATGTGGCTCCAATATTTCCACAGAAGGTCATCCTTGATGATGAGCTCGTCCACTCCTCAATATGAATCATCTAAATCCCTCACTGAAGGATGAATCATTATCACCTAGCAGATCATGTATTGCATCGCCATTGAGCCCTCATGATTCATCTTCAACAGAAATGAACCGCATAACTAATCTATAATCATTGGTGATAATTTTTGAGGTCGAGTATACATACCTTAATAAAAACCTAAAAATGACTGAAGATAGATTTCTAGACCGAATATATTATGTATTTATTATTTTATATTTGGAATTGAAAAGTACACACTATTTTATACAACTAGAATTATTGTATGTAATTTACAAATTCCCCATGATTCTGGTAGACCCAGTATGTTAAATCAAATTTTACATTAATGTTGTCACCTGGGAAAAAATCCATCTCCACGGACCATTAAAACAGAAAATCTATAATTCAAACTATATAAAGTTGTAATAGTGTGGTGGAATTTTTTTGGCATTTGTGATCGATTTCTTGTTAAATTCTTATTTTTCTGAATGAATATTTCTGTATACACATGGATACTGTTGTAATGGGAAATAGTAAAAACACTCCACTAATGAAGATCATGTGATATTCTTAGAAAAATACCTAGGGTGTCAATGATGGGTCCTCGAATAATAAAATAAACCCGTATTGAAAAGTAGTTCAATAAAAAATATTTGATCAACATATAATCTCTCCATAATTTAATTATATAGTTGGGCAATATATGTTTAAATAATTAAAATCATTTTCCTAAATAAATTTTGAATTCCCCTCCATCTTCTTCTATTAGTTCAGAGCTTCTTCTACATCTTGGATATCCATAAGATAGATTTTAACAACCATAAATCTTCCAGTTCTCAAAAAACATGTTCATGAATGTTTGATCACAAATAATAATCTAATTGAAATTGTAGACAAGGTTTGTTTAACAAAAGAAATTTAATCAAAGTTTTCCACTTAGGGAAAATTAATTTCAACACTTTTTAATTAAATTGCAATATTATTTTTGAAGAAATGGTTCCTGAAATGTGATATTCCAGTAAATTTCAACCAATTTTTTATTTTCGTAATAAGTTTGGTGATACTTATTTGTATGTGATTTTTCAAAAAAATATAGGTGAAAAAATAATTACATATTTAATTATTACGAAATTATATATAAATACTAAATAAATAATATAATTTAAAAATCCCCAAAAACTAAAAAGGATTAGTGCCTTTGGAATGAATATACCTAATAAAATTATTTCTCAACAATCATCAACATCATTAATAATAATTCATTGTATTCCATACCATTGTTGAGTTATTATACATAGAAAATTCCATCCTATCCTTAGTAAGGGAATCAAAAGAATGTGTAACTATAGATACTCATTAAGGGTAAACATGAGATATATCATTCATAAGTTTTTATATGACGATAATAAGTGTATAGTGACTTATATAATTTTATGGTATAAAAATAAAAGATACATAACCATTTAATCATAGAGGATTAATATAACACAATTTATTCATTAGAATAATGAATCATAAGCATGTTAAAGAATAAATTATTATTCACGATTCTTATCATTTATATATTTAGAAATAAAAAGATAAAAAAATAATATTACAAACATAACTTTTCACAATCATGTGCACACATTTTCTTGTTATTATTGTGCGAGAAATACCACCCTTAAATCATTATATTAATATTTCAATTCAAAATTTTTTCTACACATAATCATATGATCATCTCTAAGCACAATCTCGCCTAAAAAATAAGATAAAAACATAGATATTAACAATCATGTGTTTTCTTATCCTCAATATCTCATGATAAATCTATATTGTGTTTCCCAATATAGTAATGGTATTTAACAAACACAGTAATTTAATAATTTAATGGAACCAATACATTAAAAATAAAATCTCATTTTGAATGAATAAATCTTTTATTATGTAATGAATAAATTGAAAAAAAGGACATACGTTGGTTATTTTTAATCATTTTAGAAAAAAATGATTCAAATAATATTATGAATAATAACCAAAGAGAACATCTAAAATATATAGTGAAAATTTAGAATATTATATATTATGGTTTTTGATGAATTCTAAATAACCCAAACCAATGAATCAATTTTCTCGATCAGTAGGATTGTACCAATTGAAGACTGTTTATAAGAGTTTTCAAGGGATTTGATATCATTAATATATTCCCACAACCAAGACCAATCATAGATATAATAATTTAAACTTGATAAGAACCATTTTGGGAAAAGCTCAGTCTTTTCAATATCATGACCCAAACCATGTTTGTTGAACCACCCAATTAATGTGTCACTATCACAAACCATAACATTATTGTGAATGTTTACGTAATAAGTTGTCATGAATCATGAACCAAGTTGTATGAATTTTAATATTTATCATCAGTTAAAAATTATAATTATATTTTTCTATGTTTTATATTATAGTTTAATGATATTATATTTTTTCAATAATAAATATATATTGAATCAAAAAAACAAAATTTTATTTCTTTTTTGGAAGTATGGTGCTTCCATTAAGGATTCTGTTTTCATTCATTCATGAATTCACTAAAATAAAAGTTAATATAATAAATATTATAAAAATACAAAATATATATAAATATAATTGATAGTATAATATAATAATTTTTAATTAAATATCTAAATTGGAATGAATGTTTTATATATTGTAAAAAGTAGTATATTTTTTCAACAAGGACATTTATTTTATGGTAAAGAATATCATATTGAGAAAATGAATTTTGAAAAAAAATATTAATTTTAAAATTATAATTTTAAATTTATTATGTTGATAAAGATTCATACATTTTTGAGAGAATCAATTTTATAGTATAAATTAAATATGGAATTAATATACGGTCATTATTTTAAAATCTTATTGACATATAAGTGATATAATAAATTATATGAAAGTAAATAATAAAAAATATTGATTTTCTAAATGAAATAAATTTTATAATGTTATTTTATTTATTTCATAACAAATTAATGAATCCTCTAAAAACTATATTATATTTTCTGGCTGTGAAATAAATTCTATTTGAATTTGATATAATTCTTCAACATGATTGGTATTATTTTAAAATTATATGTTCAAT
Source organism: Viscum album (assembly GCA_963277665.1). Classification (NCBI taxonomy): domain Eukaryota; kingdom Viridiplantae; phylum Streptophyta; class Magnoliopsida; order Santalales; family Viscaceae; genus Viscum; species Viscum album. Next base: position 2,127,664,485 of record OY728150.1, on the reverse strand, counting down.
GTCTTCTGAAATATTTAACAAAATTAATCATAGGAAGTAACCATGGGAAAAAAAATGGGATGCTATGTTGTATAGAATAATAATTCATATATTTTCCAAAACATATGATCTGAAATTAATAAAAAAAATTCATCTCTCATTTTCTACTTATAGAAAACCAGCCTCCCAATACGCTTGAATGATTCCAAATGATAAAAAATTTCTCTCTCATTACCTCTTTAAATCCATAACATGGTGTTCAGAATATCTTAATAAGATCATATCATGATTTCATAATCTCCCTATCAAGGTAAGGGGTTTTCCCTTATTTTTATTCATGTTATTTATTGTTTCTCATCCATTTGATTACCTAATATTCCAACTGTAATGTGTTTTTACAAATATAAATAATTCCATTATTATTCAAAATAATTATGGACCCCCATTAACTCTCATTAAACCCCATTTTACCTTTATATACACTCGTTATGCTTCCAAAATGAACTTTTTATTTCCCAAACCAATATATTTTGTTCTCAATACCTATCACAATTTCCACTTAATGGTTTGGAACAAGATGTGCCAATCCTTGATCGACAAGGGAAATCTATGTTTTAAACACATAACATATAATTATTGGATTAAATATTATTAAATATGTTATTATATTTTTTGATATTTGTTGAACACAAATGAATGTAATTAATATGAATATAATGGGTGGGTCTAGAATTATATTTCATCCTTTTTTATATATATCACTTGATTATCTCTTGTATTGTATGAATTTCAATTGATTTTAAGGGAATGTTATACATTTTTAAGTATTTTTCGTGTGAACCTACTTCAGGGTGTTATACATTGTATATAGTTTCCAAAATATTATAGGGGTCTCAATCTATTTGGATTATATAAAATGTTCTATAATTTAGTTAATAATTAAAAAATATATATAATTCTATGGATTTGATGGTTGGTATTAGGAAAAGGGAATCATATTTTTGGTGTATTATATTAGAAAACAATATCAAACACTAAAGAATAATATTATACATTAGAAATAACACTAAATATTGTAAATGTGTTGAGTTAATAACTACAAAAAAACAAAATCTGTGATTAGATGCAGCATGTGGATGTCACTCAGATATAGTTGTACAGAGGTAAAATTACCCCCAAAAGGTCATATTGGGTATTAAATCAATCATCACATAAGGTACCATAATGTGGCGTTGATTGAAACATGGCCTAAAATTAATGTGGGATATGATTTTTTAAATTCTCAAGATCATGATGAAAAATTATGAAGGGATAAATAATTACAATAATATTTTATGTCAAGAAATCGAACATGGATTACAAACATTTAAACCTATAAATTATTTATTTTGAAAATTTATTCCATTAATTAGTTATTCAGTCAATATTAATAGATTCTCATTTATGTGTTAACTATTTTGAAAATATTTATCTTCATAGATATTTAGGATAAAGTAGTTCTCTAGAACCATAATCATGTAGAGAAATGAATTTTTATCTTCTATTTAAGAACATCATATCTACTCTGTGACTATGGTTATACAAATTCATTTGTGTCAAAAAAATAATATAAATATTCATAAACAACCTAAAAATATGGAAATAAAGATATATATGAAAATGGAAAATGGATTAAGTATTAAATCCTAGTTATATAACTTCACTTATATGCATATTTGGGGGTTTAATTTCCGAAAAAATGATAATACCTTTGGAGGAATTTGATGCAATTCAGTCTATGGGAAGTGTATCATTTTATAGATCCATGTCAAATTTAAGAGATAGATAAATCACCCAGATTAATGTATATTACCCTCTAATTCCAAATAATTGCAAGGATGATAAATCCAATTTTTAATCATTATCTCGAGCATGTATATTACTTTGTTTTGAGAAATAATATCTAGATTATATGATTTATACTAAGGAAAATAAAAAATGTAATATTATTCACATTATGAAAGAATATGCTATTGTGTTTACCAATGAATTTCCCAGTCTACCCATGTCTTATAGTTTGAGCTCGTGAAATGAAAAAATCGCAGTGTATTACAATATCCATGAATCCTAATTGAATTTTGAATATATTAATTGTATAGGATATGAAGAACTTATTGGTGAATCAATTTATAGAGTTTATATTCCCATGTTCTTTACCGCGGGTGCATCAGTACTCTTCGTCAAGAAGAATGCTATGTAAATGTGCCTCTATGTGGAATATTGTGAGCTCAATAATATCACAATAAGTAAAATTAATCCTCTTCAATGGATTGATGAATTGTTTTACTTGCTACATGGATTTGAACAATTCTACTAGGTTCATATTTTTCCATAATATTATCATGTAAAGGGGAATATGGACTATATACCCATAGATTTATTTTTTGCATGGTATAGGCATGATGAGTGAATGGTGATTCAATATGCACTCACTAATTGACAAAAAATCATCATGGGCCTAATGAATAATTCTTTATATATTACATAAAAAAATTTAGAATTTAAAACTGATATTATTATGTTCTCTAAAAGAAAAAGGAACAATATGTTCATTTAAATGATTTAAAAAATATATTTTCAAAGGAATTATCATATGAATAGTATTTTAAATGTAATTTTTTATGGATACTGTGACGTTGCTATGTAATTTTATCACTAGAAAAGTTATATCTAGGTATCCTGAAAAAAGAGGGAATATTTATGGTTGATAAAGGCTAACATCTATGATGGAAATATATAGGTTCCATGGATTATTTGTGTGGTAAAATCATGTGGTGAAAAACATCCCACTATTTTCAGGACCACTAATAAAGATAACATGATAGGGATTGAATTCTTCCTAGACTAATGTATAGTATGAGATATTTATGGGGTTTTAGAAGATCCTACTAACTTCACCAATGATCAAATTACCAACTATTTGGGAATAAATTTTTATATATAGTTATGTGACTAAAAATGTATTTATATATTTAATCATAAAAGATATCAAAGTGATAGTCTATGCCTACCACCAATCAAAGATCCTTTAGAATAAATAGATATCCTTTAATATGGAATTAGCTGTACTGATCATTACAATTTTTAGTTTTAGACATTATATCTTCTAGGAAAAGTGTGACATATATAATAATCATAAAAAAATTATGTATATATTCATTCAAAAACAACTCAAATTGAACAAATGGATGTGGTTATATTTGATGAGGGATTATTATTTCTTTATCAGTCAAAATCCTAGAAAGTTGTGAATCCTGGATAATACTCATTGTAGAATGGATCATGTAACCCCCAAAATGAAGATTATTGAAATGCATCTAGTACTCTTGGACCTGATAATGATAGAAATGGGAATATTAAATAGAAAAGGTTCCATAATTTCTCAAATAAATTCTCAAAAATCCATTCTATTGGGGATAAAGTAGGACAAAATAGTGATGTGGGTATATAGAAAATTGAAAAAATATTCCACAATTTATCATTTCAAAAAATAAAATATATGTATTTGGAACTAGAATATACCTCCACTAAAAACTATAGATAAGAGGGAACTTTTAGATAACGTGATTTTCACATCATTCTCTAATCATCCAAGAGGCCCTGAGATGAATAGATAATTGAAGAAACATTTTTGGTGTGATGAAATCAAGTGGGAGATTGATGAATTTGTATCATGATGATTGGTTTCCCAATATCCAAGTACGAATTTATTATGTTTAGGGATATGATAAATTGAATTCACATACTGGTATGTAAATGGGAAACATAAACATTGTATTATACATAGGTATCCCCAAGAAATTATAAGGAAATAAAGCTATCTGAGGATTCCATGATTTCCTTATAAGGTTAGCAAATTTCATTATCATAAAATATGATTTAATTATTGACCAACTCCACATGATATACATAATGTATGTGGTATGTCAACATAGATTACAAATCTATGTTGTATCTGAAAGATATCCATGTTTTACCTTGAGGTTTAAGTGAATCATTCAACAATAATTATAAAAAGAGCTATGTTTCAGTACAAATTATCGATTACAAAAAAATGGCTTTCTAAGATTACTATAAAAATTACATTACAGGGAATTCAAAAATGTTTTATTATAATTGAAATGAATTCATTGAAATAATCCTTTGTATATTTCAATGATGTTTTAAACCTCAAATGATCATATACATACAAAACCAAATTATTGCATTCAACTAATATAAAAGGAAATAAAATCATATCAAAATCTAGATGTTCTTCATCATGATCTGGTTCTTCATCAGATGAAATCAATAGAGGAAAAAAATCATGTAAACCATTTCATTGTAATAGACTATAGGATGGAAAAGGGATGTAATCATTCACAGGAATACATTGTTTCTAAGATCCCCAAAGTGTTTAAAAATTACATTATTCTATATTTAGTCATATGATATGGAGAAATTGATATTAGTTCTAATTTGGTAACCATGAAGATGGTGAATTCCTATTTCGTAATAGACGGAAATTCTATAAAATATTTTGGGAAAATATAATTATATTAGTACAATATATCTGAAAATTATTTCTAATCCACATTACATACTAATCCACATACAAGATGTAACGCCCTGACCCCAGCTACCCAGAGTCGGTGCATTAATTACATAACATTGGCATGATCACAAGAAAGATCAAATCCCGAAAGACCGATTGGTTTAGTAGCCTTGGAAACACTAGATATAATCATAAAGTTTTACATTACATCATAAAATGAAAAACTACTACAACAACATAATGTTTCCACATTCCATACTATAATCCCCTCATAATATCCCTGCAGGTCATTCATAACTTACATCTTGACATCCTGGGAAAAATAAAACATAGAAAAGGGGTGAGCTCAAATGCCCAGTAAGGATAACAATATAGCGGAACATTCAAAAATAAGCATAAACATTTAAGGCAATGAATTACTAAAACAAAAGCCTTTTAAAATTGAACTTCAACATAGTATGGCAAAAGTAAAATGAAATAATGCCATTTACTTGTTCACATAGATATTCTACTAATCGAATAATCACATGCAATATCAATAACCACTTTCATAATGTTGGAATGCATAATGCCAGACTATCATAACCACATAGCCAAGGCCTCGTGCCAAGACTACAAATAAGATTTTGTCAAGGCCTTGTGCCAAGACACTAGTTTGTCTCATGAGACCTACCGATGCATCGAGGAGCTATAGCGGGCTCCACCCGTCACTTATTAAGTCCAATGCATTCCCATATGAAAAGGTTTAAACATAACATAAACATTCGTATTAAAACTAGCATACGAAATTTCAATTATTTCACCATAAACTATGAATGGTATAAAAATAGCACATCCACAGTCAAACATATCACAAAAACTTCAATACAATATAGAAGTTTTGTATCATAATAAATCAACTTCAAATAATCTTAAAATCCATCAAAGGATGTTGACATAGATGAAATCAAAATTCTTTTTAAATAAGTATCTCCTTTTATTTTGAAATCATTTAAGATCCATATAAAATAAAAAATTTTCTTTGAAAATATTCTTATAAGCTTGTATGGAAAGCTTCGACGATTTTATAACGGCGGAAAATAACCGTACCCGCCGTATAAGTTAAAAAAAACATTCTTACCTCAATTCTATCGAAAAGTTTAAAAAGGACCTTGTTTTGAAAATGACGGAAAGATTCCTTTATAAACCATTTATAAAAGTCAAAAAGGGTATAAATGGCTTTGACTCATATTTTAGTAAATAGTAAAAATGTTTTGAAATACATTTTGTGGATGATAAAGAGATCCCAGTAGATTATTACGTATAAACAACCTTGGATAATGAAGAGGTTGTAAAGTAAACCCTTACCTTGTACTTTTCCTTGGTTGGGGTAGGTTAACCTCCTGTATAATGGTGAAATAGTTGTTATTAAATTATACAAGAATCATATATATTAATATGATATCATATATGATCTTTTAACATTGATTTGTTAATAATATCTTAGAATTATCGTCGTTTCGGGAGTTAACTTACTCATTTTCTTTTATATGTTTTGTTACATAAGCCATGGTTGTTGTATCTTATTCATATCCAGAATTATATCCAGTCCTTAAACATCATTTTTAAATCATCAAATGATAATTATACTTGAATGGATACGATGGAGAATGAATCTCATCGCGTTCGTGGAGACGGTAGTCCGTACGTACGCACGAACGCTACTTCCATTTAATTTTTTTTTATTTTAAAAGAATCGAATCCAAATGATACATAGGTATATTACTATTCCAGTATAATATAATATTTTATATATGTTACTTAAGTTCATTAACACCATCCTTAATACGTTCCATGTGTGGTATGAACGAGTCATATCATTTTAAGGGGGCGGTAGTCCGCACTTCCTCAAATGAAATTATCGCATGTATATACAACATGAAACGAATAATGGTATGAAATAAAATGGAATTACAGAAGCTTATATATAAAATATATATCATTAATATCATATTTAATTACAGTTCCATCATAATGGCCACCATGAGAGGCAGTAAGATGTATTTGAACAATCATCGTTTCGTGAGGCGTTAGTTTGCCATCCACAGAAACATTATGTTGATCATCTATTAGATGGTGTTGTGTGTATGTGTAGTTTGAATCCTTCTTATAACAACATCCTAGTATATTGAGGATACTGGTGTTGTTACAAAAGAAAGGAAATAAAAAGATTTTGGGGGTTGGAGAAGCAAAATAAAGGAAAATAAATTAAGAGAAATCGTTACCTTTAATTTAGGTAACTCACTTTGGTTGGAACCAAAGGACTTCTTGAAATGATTTCTGCCTAAGGGTAAGCTTCAAGTAGGATGAGAGGGATGTGGGGAGATTAGTTGGGCAGAGTTTGGACGAGCCAAGTGGCTTGAGAGGTGTGAGGAATGAGTAGAAGTGGTCTCCTTTTATAAGGGAGAAGAGGGGCTCTTTAGGAAAGAGTGAAAGTATTACTTTATAATATAATTATATTCGGTTTATAATGGTCCAAAAATCATTGAGGTCGAAGATAAGATGACTCATATTCTAAATAACATCAACCAATAAGAATTGGACAGGTTTATATAATATTCTAATCATTATAATCTTATTTATTTAAATGATTTATTAATGAGGTAAACATTGCATCATTATTGTGTCATTAATAATTTAAATTATTTGATGTCTAAAAATTATAAATAAAATATCATTATGTAGGAAATATTTTTACCTTTCTAATGAATATTTATAATCGAAAATCCAACATGTATAACCCTATGTAAAAATTGTTCTTCTAAAAGATGTAAGCTTATGCCATTTTTATTTTTATTTTAACTTTATTAATATAAAGTGTTCCTACCACATACAAGTGACTCCAAGGGGTCCCCAAATTGACCCAAGGATGCTCATGGTCGGGTATGTGTCCACCAATAAGGTTAGGACACGTTTTAGGGTAATTTTGTATTATTATAATATTATTTTTTAACCCTTATTTACCGGATTTACCCTTAACCATGGTAAATAAAATATTTACCACAGTAATTATTCAAAATGTCTAAAAATAAAAGTTACCTATTTACACAATTTGGACATCCTGATTCCAAATATGGAATCCATTTTTCTAAATTCAAAACATAGAAGTGGCAGAAATTAATTTAAAATTGATTCCCGCTGTCAAAACAAAAAGCGTATTTTTAAGAGATAATAACTATCAAAAGATTGACACTTGTTTATGTTCGGTTTAATTGTAAAATTATGTACAATGACCAACATTATATTAAATGGTAAAAATATATTCTAAATCTACTTTAAAACCACTCAAATTCACAATTTATCACTATTAATTATTTTGATTAAAAAAGTTGTTTTTAATTAAAATTTAGTAATTTTCACTATTCATCAAAATATGAAAGTTATCCGAAATGTACCAAAATTTCACCTTAGGCTAAATTCGATATTCCGAATCAAAAAATGAAGTCAATTTTCAAATATAAAATATATATAATTTCAAAAAGTATGCGTTACTATTCATAATGGCTAGTTTGATTAGTTATGGTGTGTTAGAACTCGGTGTTGCGTACAACACACGCTATCACATTATTCAAAGAGAAGCTTACCGTTGAAGTTTGGGGTGTTACATTCTCCCCTCCTTCAAATAATTGCGTCCTCGCAATTTCTAGGGTATTACTGCATAAAAAGACTCGGGTGGTTCTTCATCATAAGTTCCTCGGGTTCCAACGTTGCCTCTTCCATCTTATGGTTTCTCCACAAAACTTTTACCAGACGTGTCGTCCGGTTTCTCAGTACTTGTTCTCTTGTATCAAGAATCTTGACGGGCTCTTCACAATAAGACAGATCAGGTTCCAGTTCTAATTCCTCATAGGTGAGTACATGCGTTGGGTCAGGCATGTATTTTCTCAACAGAGATATGTGGAACACATCGTGAACTTTGGAGAGACTTGGCGGCATTGCCAATCGGTAAGCTACAGCCCCAATTCGTTCTAGAATTTCGAAAGGTCCGATGTACCTGGGACTCAATTTACCTTTCTTACCAAAACGTATGACTCCCTTCCATGGAGATACCTTCAGAAAAACATGATCACCGACTTGAAATTCCAAATCCTTCCTTCGATTATCGGCATAGCTCTTCTGCCTACTTTGAGCTGCTTTGATGTGATTTTGGATTACTTTCACCTTTTCCACCGTTTCCCCCACCAGTTCTGGGCCTACAAGTTTTCTTTCACCAACGTCATCCCAACAGGTTGGTGTACGACATCTCTTTCCGTATAACGCTTTATATGGTGCCATCTGAATACTTGAATGGAAGCTATTGTTATAGGAAAATTCTACCAGAGGTAAATATTGATCCCACATACCTTGAAAGTCAAGTGAGCAAGATCTCAGCATGTCTTCTAAGGTTTGAATAGTCCGTTCTGATTGTCCGTCTGTCTGAGGGTGGTAAGCAGTGCTCAAATGAAGTTCAGTATCCAGGGATTTCTGAAGACTTTTCCAGAATCTTGAAGTAAAACGGGGATCACGATCAGAAACAATCGATAGGGGTACTCCATGAAGTCTCACAACTTCATTAATATATAGTCTTGCTAGACGTTCCAGGGGTAGATCTTCTCTTATAGCAAGAAAATGTGCTGTCTTGGTAAGACGATCAACAATAACCCATATTGCATCATTCCTTCTAGGAGTCTTTGGTAGCCCCATGACAAAGTCCATCGTAATATTGTCCCATTTCCACTCCGGTATGGGAAGAGGTTGCATGACTCCTCCAGGCTGTTGCCTTCCAGCTTTCACTTGTTGACAAACCATACATCTTGACACAAAATCAGCAATCTCCCTCTTCATGTTGTCCCACCAAAAATGTTCCTTCAAATCTCTATACATTTTGGTTCTCCTAGGGTGTATAGAGAAATTGGAACTATGAGCATCATCCAGCAATTCCCTTTTTAGATCAGGTATATTGGGAACACAAAGTCTCTTCCCGAATTTCAAAATTCCATCTTCATACACAAAGTCTCTCAATCTCCCATCATTCACAGCTTTAATCTTCTTTTGGAATTCTTCATCATCGGTCTGAGAACTCTTAATCCTTTCTAGTAAAGATGGTTTGGCAACCATTTGAAAAAGCATTTATGTTTCACCTTCCCTGGTTATTCCCATGTCCATCTTCACTAGATCCATGAAAATTGGATCCCTTTCAATTCTCATATTGTTCAAAACTCCATGTTCTTTTCTACTCAAAGCATCTGCCACCTTGTTTGCCTTCCCTGGGTGGTAGTGTATCGTACAATCATAATCCTTGAGTAATTCAAGCCATCTCCTTTGCCTCATGTTGAGTTCTTTTTGTGAGAAAATATACTTCAAACTCTTGTGATCAGTATAAATCTCACATTTTTCACCATAGAGGTAGTGCCTCCATATCTTCAAAGCAAAGATCACTGCTGCTAACTCGAGATCATGAGTAGGATAGTTTTGTTCATGAATTTTCAACTGTCGTGATGCATAGGCAATAACTCTATCATTCTGCACAAGGACACAGCCAAGTCCTTTATTCGATGCATCACTATAAATAACGAACCCATCATTCCCCGATGGTAGAGTCAATATAGGAGCATTGACTAATCTTCTCTTCAGTTCTTCGAAACATTCTTCACACTCTTTTTTCCAAACAAATTTAACCCCTTTACGTGTGAGCATCGTTAATGGGTTAGCCAATCGGGAAAAATTCTGGACGAAACATCGATAATAACCTGCCAAACCAATAAAACTACATACCTCAGTTATATTCGTAGGTGCTGGCCATTCTTGGATTGCCTTGGTCTTAGAAGGATCAACAGAGATTCCATCTTTAGAGAAAATATGGCCAAGAAAAGAAATCTCATGAAGCCAGAATTCACACTTGCTAAAATTTCCATATAATTCATGCCTCCTCAGAGTCTTCAAGATAATGCGCAAGTGATTTTCATGATCTTCATAGGTTTTGGAGTATACCAAGATATCATCAATAAATACCACCACAAATTCATCGAGATACTCCTTGAAAATTCTATTCATTAGATCCATGAATACAGAGGGTGCATTAGTCAATCCAAATGGCATTACAGTAAACTCGTAATTCCCGTACCTGGTTCGAAATGCTGTTTTCGGAATGTCTTCCTTCTTCACACACAACTGATGGTATCCAGATCGAAGGTCATTCTTTGAAAAGTATTGAGCTCCATGCAGTTGGTCAAATAAATCATCAATACGAGGTAGGGGATACTTGTTCTTTATCGTTATAGCATTGATCTCCCTGTAGTCGATACATAACCTCATAGATCCATCTTTCTTTTTAACAAAAAGAACAGGGGCTCCCCATGGGGAAACACTAGGGCGAATAAATCCCTTATTACTCAATTCCTCTAGTTGTTTCTTTAGTTCGACTAACTCTACAGTGGCCATTCTATAAGGGGTCTTCGATATAGGCCTTGATCCAGGAATCAAATCAATGGAAAACTCAACTTCTCGTTCTGGAGGATGTCCAGGTAAATCTTCCGGAAATACATCTACAAATTCTTTCACAACAGGTACATCCTCTATTTGAACATTCCTTTCCTCACCGACAGTTATTTCATTCTCTTCCTCCCGAATAATTGAATTAAGTTGAGCTACTGGGGGTGGATCTAAATAAGAATTAGGTGGTGACGATTCTGCTCTAAAAATAAGGTGCTCCTTATCATTATCATCAAGAATCGTAACCTCTTTCTTCTTACAATAAATCTTCGCATCATAGTCTGAAAGCCAGTCCATACCGAGGATTATATCAAACTCAATCATATGTATGACGATGAGATCAGCAGATAAAGAAAATTAATGTGCTCTAATGGGGACTGATTCACAAAACTTTGTTGCAATGATACTTCCCTTTGGAGTTTTAACTGACAACTCCCTTATTAAATCAAATTGGAAATATCTAATTTTCTTAGCAAACTGGGAAGATATGAAACAATGCGATGATCCAGAATCAAATAATGCATTTGCTAAACTTGAGGAAACCATTAAATTACCTGCCACCACGTCTTTCGGAGCTTCTACCTCAGCAGTAGTGATAGCATAAGCCTGGCCTTGATCCCTTGGCCTTTTCTGAGGTAAGTTCTCATGACGCTTAGGACATGCATTTGCATAATGCCCCATCTCCCTGCAATTGTAGCACTGAACGTTGGTAGCTTCCTTCTTCCCCTTGCAATCATGAGCTTGGTGGCCTTTTTCACCACACTTGTAATGGACTCCCATTCCCTTCAAGCAAGTACCAGGATGTTTCTTCCCGCATTTACCACAAGATAGATATTCAAACTTTCCCTTCTTCCCCTTATTTCCATTCCCAGATTGATCAGCAGGTCTCTTCTTCTCTTACTTTGCTTTAAAGTCATAAGTCTTAGAGAATTCCTTTTCGGTCTTGATAGCACATGAGACAATGTCTTCGTACGATGAAAAGGATTGTGAGACTAATGCTCGACGGAGAAATGGTTTTAACCCATCAAAGAAACGATCAATCTTACTTCTTGGGTTACGAATATAATCACCAGCGTACCTCACTAACCTTGAAAAGTTAGCCTCATACTTTGTGACATTCTCATCCTCCTTTTGTCTCAGACTCAGAAATTGCCTTTCCATTTCTGCTCGATGGTCGCGAGGGAAGTATTTTTCTAAAAACAGATCTTTGAACTCCCTCCATTCCATATTTGATACTTCATCATCTTCCTTCATGTTCTGAATCAATGACCACCATTGATCAGCATCTCCAGTGAGGCGGTAAACTGCCATGATAACTTTTTCCCTTTCACTGCTCCCCAAAGCCTGAAATATTTTCTCTAGGGAAAATATCCATTGCTCAGCTACTAAGGGATTTGTATTCCCATTGAACGTTGGTGGTTGTTGCCTCATGAATCGATCTAACATTGATCCTCCACGCTGCGGATCAGGGTGCTCCATACGGGTAAGGTTATTATTCATAACCTGAGTAAGTTGTCCCAGTATGGTGATTAGCTGATCAGCGCCAGTTGCATCACCAGCCCCACTATAATTATCTTGAGCAGGAGGGCAATCCCTACATGGAGTGCGATCATTGATACGGTTTCCATTTCTTCCACTAGGCGCCATTTCTAAACAATGGCATAAACTAGATCAGTTTATGAATCAAAATACATAATCCCATACTTATAAAACACTTAACATAAATTGAACTATTTATGGATATAATCCATAATCATAAAAATGTTTTCTTTGAGGAAGTATATACTCATAAACCCTTCATAATGATTTGTAAAGATAGTGAGAGTTATCCTAAGCATATCCCCCGGGAGTGTCGTAACCAAGAGTGCAGCAAGGCCCGTTGTCGTGCACCAGTTCCCGTTCGAGTCTAGATCAAAGCGGTGTTTTCGGGTTTTACCCCTAGGTACATCTGTGCCAGAGCCGCCTCTACCTGCTCGTATCCAGACATGGATGTATTGCTCGGAAAACTCACAAAATCTCTACAATACCAAAATTCTAGGAAATTCTTCTATACTAATCCTCAAAGTTCATCTTAGGTCTACATGCTCTAATCAGAGTTTATCTAAATCTAGATTCCAAGGTTTGTACTAAACTTCCTCTGATACCAACTGTAACGCCCCGACCCCAGCTACCCAGAGTCGGTGCATTAATTACATAACATTGGCATGATCACAAGAAAGATCAAATCCCGAAAGACCGATTGGTTTAGTAGCCTTGGAAACACTAGATATAATCATAAAGTTTTACATTACATCATAAAATGAAAAACTACTACAACAACATAATGTTTCCACAGTCCACACTATAATCCTCTCATAATATCCCTGCAGGTCATTCATAAGTTACATCTTCACATCCTGGGAAAAATAAAACATAGAAAAGGGGTGAGCTCAAATGCCCAGTAAGGATAACAATATAGCGGAACATTCAAAAATAAGCATAAACATTTAAGGCAATGAATTACTAAAACAAAAGCCTTTTAAAATTGAACTTCAACATAGTATGGCAAAAGTAAAATGGAATAATGCCATTTACTTGTTCACATGGATATTCTACTAATCGAATAATCACATGCAATATCAATAACCACTTTCATAATGTTGGAATGCATAATGACAGACTATCATAACCACATAGCCAAGGCCTCGTGCCAAGACTACAAATAAGATTTTGTCAAGGCCTTGTTCCAAGACACTAGTTTGTCTCATGAGACCTACCGATGCATCGAGGAGCTATAGCGGGCTCCACCCGTCACTTATTAAGTCCAATGCATCCCCATATGAAAAGGTTTAAACATAACATAATCATTCGTATTAAAACTAGCATACGAAATGTCAATAATTTCACCATAAACTATGAATGGTATAAAAATAGCACATCCACAGTCAAACATATCACAAAAACTTCAATACAATATAGAGGTTTTGTATCATAATAAATCAAATTCAAATAATCTTAAAATCCATCAAAGGATGTTGACATAGATGAAATCAAAATTCTTTTTAAAGAAGTATCTCCTTTTATTTTGAAATCATTTAAGATCCATATAAAATAAAACATTTTCTTTGAAAATATTCTTATAAGCTTGTATGGAAAGCTTCGACGATTTTATAACGGCGGAAAATAACCGTACCCGCCGTATAAGTTAAAAAAAACATTCTTACCTCAATTCTGTCGAAAAGGTTAAAAAGGACCTTGTTTTGAAAATGACGGAAAGATTCCTTTATAAACCACTTATAAAAGTCAAAAAGGGTATAAATGACTTTGACTCATATTTTAGTAAATAGTAAAAATGTTTTGAAATACATTTTGTGGATGATAAAGAGTTCCCGGTAGATTATTACGTATAAACAACCTTGGATAATGAAGAGGTTGTAAAGTAAACCCTTACCTTGTACTTTTCCTTGGTTGGGGTAGGTTAACCTCATGTATAATGGTGAAATATTTGTTATTAAATTATACAAGAATCATATATATTAATATGATATCATATATGATCTTTTAACATTGATTTGTTAATAATATCTTAGAATTATCGTCGTTTCGGGAGTTAACTTACTCATTTTCTTTTATATGTTTTGTTACATAAGCCATGGTTGTTGTATCTTATTCATATCCAGAATGATATCCAGTCCTTAAACATCATTTTTAAATCATCAAATGATAATTATACTTGAATGGATACGATGGAGAATGAATCTCATCGCGTTCGTGGAGACGGTAGTCCGTACCTACGCACGAACGCTACATCCATTTAATTTTTTTTTATTTTAAAAGAATCGAATCCAAATGATACATAGGTATATTACTATTCCAGTATAATATAATATTTTATATATGTTACTTAAGTTCATTAACACCATCCTTTATACGTTCCATGTGTGGTATGAACGAGTCATATCATTTTAAGGGGGCGGTAGTCCGCACTTCCTCAAATGAAATTATCGTATGTATATACAACATGAAACGAATAATCGTATGAAATAAAATGGAATTACAGAAGCTTATATATAAAATATATATCATTAATATCATATTTAATTATAGTTCCATCATAATGGCCACCATGAGAGGCGGTATGATGTATTTGAACAATCATCGTTTCGTGAGGCGTTAGTTTGCCATCCACAGAAACATTATGTTCATCATCCATTAGATGGAGTTGTGTGTATGTGTAGTTTGAATCCTTCTTATAAAAACATCCTAGTATATTGAGGATACTGGTGTTGTTACAAAAGAAAGGAAATAAAAAGATTTTGGGGGTTGGAAAGCAAAATAAAGGAAAATAATTTAAGAGAAATCGTTACCTTTAATTTAGGTAACTCACTTTGGTTGGAACCAAAGGACTTCTTGAAATGATTTCTGCCTAAGGGGAAGCTTCAAGGATGAGGAGAGGGATGTGGGGAGATTAGTTGGGCAGAGTTTGGACGAGCCAAGTGGCTTGAGAGGTGTGAGGAATGAGTAGAAGTGGTCTCCTTTTATAAGGGAGAAGAGGGGCTCTTTAGGAAAGAGTGAAAGTATTACTTTATAATATAATTATATTCGGTTTATAATGGTCCAAAAATCATTTAGGTCGAAGATAAGATGACTCATATTCTAAATAACATCAACCAATAAGAATTGGACAGGTTTTAGATAATATTTTAATCATTATAATCTTATTTATTTAAATGATTTATTAATGAGGTAAACATTTCATCATTATTTTGTCTTTAATAATTTAAATTATTTGATGTCTAAAAATTATAAATAAAATATCATTATGTAGGAAATCGTTTTATCTTTCTAATGAATATTTATAATCGAAAATCCAACATGTATAACCCTATGTAAAAATTGTTCTTCTAAAAGATGTAAGCTTATGCCATTTTTATTTTTATTTTAACTTTATTAATATAAAGTGTCCCTACCACATACAAGTGGCTCCAAGGGGTCCCCAAATTGACCCAAGGATGCTCATGGTCGGTTATGTGTCCACCAATAAGGTTAGGACACGTTTTAGGGTAATTTTGTATTATTATATTATTATTTTTTAACCCTTATTTACCGGATTTACCCTTAACCATGGTAAATAAAATATTTACCACAGTAATTATTCAAAATGTCTAAAAATAAAAGTTACCTATTTACAAAATTTGGACATCCTGATTCCAAATATGGAATCCATTTTTCTAAATTCAAAACACAGAAGTGGCAGAAATTAATTTAAAATTGATTCCCGCTGTCAAAACAAAAAGCGTGTTTTTAAGAGATAATAACTATCAAAAGATTGACACTTGTTTATGTTCGGTTTAATTGTAAAATTATGTACAATGACCAACATTATATTAAATGGTAAAAATATATTCTAAATATACTTTAAAACCACTCAAATTCACAATTTATCACTATTAATTATTTTGATTAAAAAAGTTGTTTTTAATTAAAATTTAGTAATTTTCATTATTCATCAAAATATGAAAGTTATCCGAAATGTACCAAAATTTCACCTTAGGCTAAATTCGATATTCCGAATCCAAAAATGAAGTCCATTTTCAAATATAAAATATATATAATTTCAAAAAGTAGGTGTTACTATTCATAACGGCTAGTTTGATTAGTTATGGTGTGTTAGAACTCGGTGTTGCGTACAACACACGCTATCACATTATTCAAAGAGAAGCGTACCATAGAAGTTTGGGGTGTTACACAAGACATGATTTCTTGGTTTCTATCACATAAACTTATCCATAATTAAGACCCCCTTTCCCACACATGAAATCCAATATTGCGCTCACTATATATCCAATACTATTAGGAATTGAGTAATATAGTAACATGTTATTTAGTTATATATTAACATATGCATGTTATATTCTCATGTGGAATATATATTCGAAATAGAAGGAGAAAATAGATAAAACATCATATAGATCGTCGGTTCCATCTCCTTAAACAACAATAAATTCATCAAAAAAAATTTATGGTGTCTCATACTTTGAGATTCAATTTTATGAGTCCTTGGTGAACCACGTTGGGATACCATTGTCACACATGTACAATGATGAGTACCAGATCATAGTGCATTAATAGAAATAACTCAACCTCAGGATCAAAGGATATAACCCTAGTAATACATGGGTATTCATGATGTCTGGTACATGTTACATTCCTAGAATGGGGAGTCCAAGGAAAAACTGTATTTCCATGTGTCACTAATTTATTGAAAGTAATGTAAATTGAATGGAATACCTTCCATGATTCCATTGTAACAAACACTAGAATACATAACTAACAACTCAACCAATTTAACATAATTAGTATATCATATAAATCTGAGGGTTCATATTAGACATTGATCATGGGGATAAAAAAAGTCCACCTTAATAGGTATGACATATGTTCTTGGATATATACGCAAACCTAAAACCTTATACTATAATTCAAAACCAATGGTCCAAAGCATTCATAGTTCTCTAATGGAATCACCATTAAAATATACGAATCCTTTGGCATTCATGTTGGTCACACTATATGAAGGAATCCCATACATCCAATGATTTTGTCTATGTATTCCCTCACTAAATATTATGAATTATCTAATGAAACATATCATGGAATCATGAGATATATCATCCTTAAATATTGATTCTAGTTAGAACAGGCATTCACTCCCAATATATTTTGTTACTATAACCAATATATTAGATTCCCAAATTTATCGTTTTAATAAAATGAAATTACTATGAGTCCATAGAAATTCTTTAAATGATAATCCAAATAGTTGATTCCATGAATTTCTTGTAAATCACATATCCTAACTAAATAATATAATAAGGGATGGTTGAGCATCCACACCATACACCATTTTCTCTACCCCATTTAGAATGCTTGTTGTTTTGGGTTCTATGGTGTATCTTGGGAAAAAATATACCCCAAACAATATAAATCATATCAACCTCATCATAATAATGGGAACTCACTAGGTTCCCCTTATATCATCATTCTCACAAACCCCAATTGCTGTTTTGATTCCTTATTCCCATCTCTTAGTTCAATCATATTCAATAAAAGAGGATTTATTCCTTTGGAATAGTAAATTTCATATCACGACCAACATTGACATCATAGTTAATGCACTTTGAGATTTACTTTCAGATGATGATTGATTTAAAAACTCATTAATCAATCACCTCACGTCGACCCTCACACTGAACCAATCACTCCAATATCTTGGGTTCATCCACCCTATAATCATGATTCCATTAAGGAGGGATACTCAATAGTGTTTCATATTAACCATACATAAGTGTATATGGAGCCTCAAGTCTCCCATTAGTCCATCATCTAATGACATATATCTCATTTTTCACACAATATTATCTGAATGATTCAAAAGGACTCCTAAAATAGGGACACTAACTGAATGCATTTTAATTTATTAGTTAAAAACCTAATATGTGTTCTCATTTATCATTTTAGGCATCCATGTCCAGTCCTTATCTGTCATGGGTGATGCCTCAATGATGTAAATAACATCCAACATGGAACTTTCACTTTGTTCATTTTCTTGAACATCATTAGAAGATAAAAAATTTATTAAGTTAAATAAAAATCCATATTGAATAGTTTATTAAACATAGTCACATGACCACCCACCCACATGCATATATAGAATTATTTAAATCCATATTTCTATTAAGAGGACCACTTAGGTCAAATATTGGTTTTATAATTAACTTTATAGAATAAAAAGTGTCTTCTCAATCTCACCATAGACCATAGTGTCTCAAAAACAAATCACCAAATTCTCCCTTGTACCTATGTCACATGAAGGCATATAATGTAATTAATTATAACCCATCAAAATTATTTAATCAAATAATTTATAAAATTGGAATAAATCCTTAATTATCACCTTTCCCTAGAATCTTACCTGAATTGTGACCAACCACACATGGATTCACCATGTTATGCATCTATGTCTACTTTATGAAAATTCCATTTGATGAAAATAAAAAGTGGAACAATTTAAATTAATATAATTTTATAAAATAAGAAATATTGGTGATATTAAACTTCACAAAATTTATTCTTAGAAATAAGAATATATTATTTGGGGATGATCAAAAAATTAAAAAAAACATAATACCCATCAAACAAGGTCAATTTCATCTTGATCTGATGAAATCAACCCCAAAATGCAGTACTATAAAAATTTAGAATTAGCTATGAATGAGAATGATTAATGGTAGAGGTAGAATCAGAATACCATACCTCATAATGTTGTCGATAATTCCCATGAATCATATACCAATAAAGGGAACTAATATTCATACAAGGGATATTAGGCTGCGCTTCCCTGCGTATAAATTAATGATATGAATGAATAACCCTTATAAAATAAATGGATGTGCAAATAAAAATCTAAAATTTTTATATTCCATCAATGATCTCATGCATTCCATATTCTTATCGATAATTACTTGCAATATAAACTTTTTTAACCGGAAAAAACATAGAAACCAATCATTCTTATGAGTTAGCCAAGGTTTTTTATACAATAGGTTGTAGTAAATACACTAACAACACATAAGGATTCAGTAAACCCAACGTAATTCTGCAGAAATTTATTTTTTGT
The DNA here is from genome assembly GCA_963277665.1 of Viscum album. Lineage (NCBI taxonomy): Eukaryota > Viridiplantae > Streptophyta > Magnoliopsida > Santalales > Viscaceae > Viscum > Viscum album. The sequence continues at coordinate 2,127,644,764 of OY728150.1, read as the reverse complement.
CCAAAAAATTTTAGATATTCCATCCTATTTTATCTCATTAGAAATCCAATCTCAATTTAAGGAATATAAAATATTTGAAAATTAAAGTTCATTTTGATTTTTACTTAATCATATGGTATGGGGTATTATTATATAAACAAACTAAATCTTATCATTCATAGGAAGTAACATTAAATATTCAACAATCAATTCTAACCAACTCATTCCACCACAAATATCCAGTATAAATGTGTTAGATCATCTCTACTACAATTGATCATCTCCCCTTAGGATCCAAAAATCCATCAATCAGAATGATGTGTACAGAAGTCTGTATTGGAGAGTGTATTTTTAAAATATATTATATAGGAAAAAATATATACTTCCAATTAATTTATTATTATATATTTGAAATTATTATTTGTTGCATAAATCACACATTGGGACCATTTATTTCATTGAATACCTGAATGATGGGAATTGTGCATGGGATGCCACTTCCCACTACGAGACAATATTAAAATATAGAAATAGTCTCCTTCCAAAAAAAAAGGTCCAAAAAAAACAATAATTCCTAAATCCAATCATCATTTTCATAAAATTTGTTTAAAATCATAAAACTATAGCTTCATAGGTATAGAATATTAATATCATCCCAAGAAACTAAGATATCCAATTAGAATAGGTTTTCTTGATCCACCATCCTAATATTCATCATATGCTTCAAAAAATTCTTATATATGATTTCTACTATACACATAAAATAAATAAAAAATACAAATAAATATATATGAGACCATTTAATGACAACCTGGTCTTAATACCCCTCAAAAAGTGTGCTGGCATAATTTTTGATGTTACATAAGGTGTGCCTCCTTACACAGTAAATGATACCGAATAGATGTAGGGTTCTTTAGATATTAAATGGGGAAACGATAACCCCTATATCATGTTCACCATCATAAAAGAAATAAAAATTAATCATAAACAATCCAAGGACATTTTATAACACAAATAACAACACATTTTTATTAACCTGTGATATTAAAATATGTATAGTCATAAAAGCTTACAAGGGCAATCTGTCACTAGGAACGTCATATAAATAAAATAAAAAATTGAAAAAAAATGAATACTAATATAATAATATGTGTTAATCCACTATAATCACATAGAATCTGTTATTCTTAGTCATCAAATACATTCAAAGCCGATCCATCACAATCAAGAAAAAACACAGAAATATCCAATCATGAACATGGTATATCTGAGAATCTACCTGGGTACTCAAGTGAAATGGTAGAATGAGAGTATTGTTTAAAAATAACCTGATATGGAACCTCCGTTGGAGTCATGTACATAGGTACATTTCATTTAGTTGTTCATCTGACATGCTCAAAAAGAAAAAATTTTGAAAATTGAACTAAAAAAGTAAATGTATTTTTTAATACTTGGGTTTATGCCCTTCATTGATAATAAATATAGTGGCTTGTTTTAGGGAATATATATTCAAGAGAAACCCTATAGAAAACTTCTTTCCACCCCTTTATGATCTCATTCCAATTTCACTTCCATTATGTTCCCTAGATCCTAAGTCCTCACAAAGAATCCCTCATCCAAAACCCAAAATATAAACCACATAATTTTACCAAGGGATTATTGATTTTATATAATCATATTAATCATAATATGGAGAGAACATATATAATATAGTACATCTAAGAATACATAATTATTAGTTTACCTTGGAAATTTAATGGTATACCCTCCTATATTCTCATTTCACTCATTTAGACATTGTTGACTCATGGATCTTCTATCATAACATATTTGGTGCATCCACATGATACAATGTGTATCATGTTCATAAATTGAGGTGACCCAATAGTCATAATTACGAAATTTGACATCAATTATTGTGGATATATTCCCACCTGACACCTCATTCCTTTGGTCAAATCCTAAGAGGAACTATCATTTAATATGGTATTAAAGTTTAGATATTCCAATACTAAGATCCTTGAGAATTATCAATTGTCTCACTATATCCACAAATCAGTGATATATTATAAATTCCTATATATATTCCATTTCCATCTATAATGTTCGATCCTGATAAGTATATCTAGAAATCAATAACTCTCTCAACCATATGAACTAGATTCAATTCATACTATGAATCCACCACCAATATATTGTGAGACCAAATTATAAAAATACTACAAGGATCATAAGGTATAATTTATCAAATCATTTTATATTCATGTATCATGAGAATTAACCACAACACTAATCCTGATTAATGATACCATGGAGTCCATGGAGATCACATATCAAAAATCAAAAACAAAAACAAGGAAATATCATAGGATGGATGAATTCCCACACACTTCCCCATGATCACATCCCATTTTGGTTTACATGTCATTTTTAGTTATATGTTTTAACCTATAACCATACCTACCTATATCCTTAAATATCTTCTCTAGGTTGATGCAATAGTGGGACACTAACTTAGTCCCATTGATAACATTAATCAAGGAATTTCTCTTGTGGGTAATGTGATATATATCCCGTCTCTCAAGCCAACCCCATTCAAATATATGGTACCAAAACCATTGGCACCATCAATGTAATATATAATCCTCCAAAGTAATTATAGGTAAGTCCACATGAGTTTCATTTTTAATAGATATCACCATGCTAAATCCCATTCTCATCATCTCAGGCCAGTCCTCACTCCTGACAGATCCCTTATCTCTCTCTCTCTCCATTTATTCCATCCTAGAATATCGTATATAGGGGTGAGGTCTACCCACCCCTATTTCATATCATATATCCCAATGTATATGAGGCAAGATAAGGCTCGGATAGGGTAGACCTCATAGGATATACATCTTATTTGTCACCAACCGCTACCAAATGGTTTCTAATATGCTTTACAACTGTGGAAAGTAAATGAATGCTTCTTAATTATATAAATTTCACCCATAACACGGGTTCCAATATCACAGGGAGTACACCCATGGAGAGAAATTTTTCATTACATTCTAGGAATTAATCCAATGAACATGGTTAAGTATTTCCCTTACACATTTATCATCACATTGAATTACATTTTATGATAAAACATTTATTTAATGATACAATAGGCCAAATTGAATAGGAAATAAACTATTATACCAAGACCCTTTACAGATATTTATAATTACTTTTATGTAATGAAATAGGTTGATTATTATTAATATCTAACTTAATTAATGATTTTTCAATTAACTCTACTACCTAAAAACTCTCAATAACCTTGCCAATGATTACCTCAACTAAAACGTTCACCATCCACACTAAATGGATCATTCCTAAAAACAATATTCTCAATTAATTAATTATAACTAATTCTATTTATATTAAAAATTTATTATAAATTTTTAATAAATAATAAAAAGTAATCTAGTTTAAAAATTATTTCCAGAATGGTGATTTCCAACATGATAATAGAATGTTTCAGGACCCTAAAACCACTCTTGGGAAAATAAAAACCTTGTGATTCTGAAAAATATCCAATGAAATAAAATTTTGTAGAATAACCCATATAAATTAGGTGGTGTTATTTCATTCATATAATTGATTATTGTAGGAATTTAATGGCAATAATAGGATATCCCTCTTATATAAAGAAAAATACCCCCATTTAAATTGTATAATATCACCTTTCTCTAGTAAAAGTTCCATAAAACCCCCTAAATTAGAAGAACATTTAATAATTTATAAATGATACATATTAATGTATGAGGAATATATAGACAACTATACCATGATCTATTTATGAAAACACCATGGAATCACACCCAAATTAATAGGGAAATAAGAGGATGAGAAGAGGGTATAACCCTACCAATCCATGTAATCATATGAACTTAATGACGAGGATGAACTATTATAAAATTAGAGTGTTCATTAATATAAATTAATAATTTCTCTGGTAATTAATTAAAGATGTATGAAAGTTGTTGAATGGTTTTTTTTGGATATAACAACATCTATATTATGGAATAACTATCTATGTGATGGTGGAGAATTTTTAGGCTGTGTATTGTAAAATCCATGGATGTAGAAACCTCACCAATATCTACTTATCAATTATTGTTCCCCCATGATTCGTTTAGGGAGTAATTTCAAATAAAGAAAATTTTAATTTTTACCCCATCTGTTATATTATTATTAAGTGTCAATAAAAATAAGTATTTTATAACAAATGAAAATGGAAATTACCCTTTATATTCATACACCTATATAGATATTGGGTATTATTATCATTTGTATAGAATAATAATTTTATTCCCTTCAAGTTGGTGGGCATGTTTTTTTCTTTTAAAATGTCTATAATTTATACTAATATATTGTGTTTGATGGTGGTATTTTTATAATTTTAATTTTTAATTTGAGGATATGAAAGATAAAGATCTTATAATGCAATGATTTGACAAAAAATTAACAATTTTCTAGAAGCTTCTATATTATGTATCTCAGTCATCAGTAAGGGATATTAAATAGGATAACTGGTAGAGCCTTATTATATTATATATTATATTAAATAAGAGATTCTTTCATATAGAAGGATATATTATTTATCAACACTAGTTTTTTAATGTTTACATCACCTATGGATGTGAATTTAAAAATATATAGATAGATTGGACCACAAACTAAATGATAGTTCGAGTATTGGGAGAAAGATCTTTATGAGTCAATTATAGAATGATTAATTAATGAAATGGTGAATAACCATCATGAAATTAAATATTATGTGGGTGATTCTAGTAGAATATGTTTGTCATTATGAAATAGAACTTGAATAATATAAATTCGATTATGCGGTGCATTATAGGTACTAGAAACCTTGAAATTTCATTATTATAAATGATTGTATTCATGGTTTTTTTAAATATATCATTAGTGGTTGTGGTGATAGAGAGAATGTAACTACATAGAAAATGACCACTATTTCCATAAATATAGAGTGTTAGATGATGCAATTTCATCTTTTAGTTTCACCCTTGAAAATATAAATAGTGTATGTTGCATTTAATGAATATATAATAAAAAAAATTTTATAAGGGATATTAGAGGTCCATGGAAGAAACAAGATGACTTGATTATCTTTTTTTATTAAATTTTTTTAAATTATTTATTTGAAATTAAAAAATTAAATTCCCTAATAAGGGATGATAATCTAATGTTTCCCATTATATAGAAGTTACAAGTGGATTGAATGTGTGTTCAATGAATGATAAAAGAGTCTCAAAATCCATTAAACATTATAACAATATAAATTGATCGATAAATTATTTTATAGAGTTGTTTAATTTTTAAGGGAAAGATATTTTGGAATACATATCTATGGATTTATAGTCCATAGATATGATAGAGTTTTATTGTGTTCTAACCACATACTTTGTGGTTAAGTAATGAAAACATCCAACAGTGTGATTCTTAAGAATTAATTTGAATAAAATATTCAGGCTATGCTACTAAAATTAAATTAAATATTAATTATAAAATTTAATGATATAATTATTAGATGAATATGCTGTTATAATATAATCAGTTATTATATTAAAATATGATAGATAGGTCATGTAGTGTTTATAAAAATCCTCAATTGAATTTCATGAATATTGTGATACATCACCAGAAGATATGAATCACATGATTTTTTATATATCATTTATGGATTGGTTCATTTTATAGTAGAAGAGAATTTTTTTGTCAGATATGTAACTATCTAAACAACATATTGACCACCAATAATGGACTATGTCGAAATCTCACACACAATGACTATCTGTCAACATTTTCTTGACGAACTAATTTGGTTTAACTCTATTATAGAGGGATATCAATTTTGTGTTGCATAAAAAATTAGATTCCTTCATAGATATATTAAATAAATGTAATGAAACATTCTCTATATATGTTATGATACTTTTTTGATCCATTTAGAACATGAATTGTGTATTTGATTATTTTTCTACATTCTATCGCTATCATATGAAATTTTATGTTTATTACATTATACACTGGGTTTACAGTATATTATGGTAACATGGGTTTGGTATGTCTTCCATTATCTATATATCATATAATCCATTCATATATATAGAATTATTTCTATCTTGTAGAATCTAGTGGATTTTTCTTAATTTAACCATAGAAATAACAAATACACACATAATTTATACATTAATAATTTGATTGATATTTATATTATTTATAATAATTTAAACTTCCATTTTTATTTGATTTCAATCATCACATTAATAATCAATTTTTATATTACCTGAAATTAGCTAATCATTTTTATATCCTGTTTTACACATATCAATTGTAGTGAAACATCATTTCATTAAATTCACTAATTATTAAAGTAATTGATTTCTATATCATTATGTTTGTTCGTTAGTTAAATTTATCATTTTTGGAAAATTTTAATGTAATGAAAAATTGTTTCTTCAATAATGGACATGTTAACACAATTTATTTGAACATTAGAAACTATTTTCACTTCCTAATTAATTTGTAATGATGGAAGAACCCACTAAATTGGGAAATTATTTTCTAGATTTCAATTCATTCATATAATACATATCACATTGGTATATATTATATAAGATGAACATATTCATCAATAAAAATCTATGAAAATAATTTTTAGCACTTTACATGTCTATATTTATTCTATTCATGTTTTATATTATATTTTCTAACAAAAATATATAATCTATTTATTTTATTATAATATTTAAAACATGAATAATGAAAATAAATCCAAATAAAAAATTAAATTGAAAATCATTTTCAATGATTTAAATATATTGAAATTTTATTTATTATTACTTTAAGTGGATTCATGGTCTCATGTAGATAGTTTGTTAGGTTTTACATTGAGGTTCCAATGTCCATTGCGTTGGATCGAGAGTTAAGATTTCAATTATTCCATCTAATATATGTAATCCTTAGTATCTAAGAGGGCTGTTCATTTATGGAATCCAGCCATAATTTTGACTTCAATGTACTATCTATAAATAGTATGCATCATTGACTTTATTATGGTTATCTGGTCAGTGATTGAAAAAACCATTATAACCCATTTTCTTTAAGGACAAATATAGTGATAAAATAAAATAAAAAATTGATAGTTATTGAAATGGATAGGAAATGATAGTAATTTTTATTTCAAGAAATTAATTTATGTGATATCAACATGGGGCAATTTAAACTCTTTTAAAAATAAAGGCCAAATTAAAAATTAAAATAAATAAAATCACAATTTATAATGTAACTATGGAATAAAGAATTTTATATTACGTTGGAACATGATTATATCATATCCAACCATCGCATCCCTATATTAATGAAAAGGAATCAATCTTGTAAATAAATTAATTTTTTAGTGGGTAATTTTATAATAACACCCAACGATTTCTAGTCGATGCACAATCGTCAAAACTAGGAATTTATGAAGGGATTATAAATTATTAAACAATCATTTACAAATTTACAAAAAACCATTATAATATATGTTTTTAATGGAGGTATAACAAAACATAATTTCATTTGGAAATTATAATCATATAAAATATACACTTATTACAGTGTTGAATCATAAGAAAATAAAATCGTAAACAAATTTTTATATATAATTAACTAAATTATAAATCATTTGGATAAAAAAATATGATGCTATTTAATGACATGTTTAGTAATATCAGTAATACTATGGTAAAAATAGATTTTGTATTTTATTATTGTATCACACAATCATGATAATCCAAATCATTTTATTGGGATCCCTTTAATTTATAGTCATTTCTAAATTTTTATATATAGTGACTTTCACTTCATCATTAGTAATAGAAGTTGGAAAAATAAATTCCAATTATATCAATGAAATTCATAAAATTTGGCAATTCATTGAGTTAAATATTAAAAAGTATTATCACTTATATATTGAATAATTCAACATTAAAATAATCTGTTTATATTTACAATTTTTTAATTTCTAATTTAATATATTCTTAACAGCTCATAATACACTCTCTAAAAATATATATATTAAAATTAATACATAAAAACATAATATATCCTGTAATAATAATTAAATAATTAATTTTAAAATTTACGTAAACATTAAATATTTTTTTCTAATGGAAAATCTATTAGACATAATGATATATTATGATCAGATATATATTTCATGGGAAATAAAATTAGTTATGTTCCAAAAGAAATAATCAAAATAAAATTGAAATAATCAATTCAAAATAGTTATTAATTTAATTGTAAGATTAAATAAGTAATTTATAATAGTAAAAATTTTAACAAAACGATGATTCTAAATTTTAGTGTAAAAAATGAATTTACTAAAATGAAAAACATTTTATTAAATATTAATATATCAACAAGTATGAAATATGAAATAAAAATATAGAATAATAAAAAAATTATAAAAAGAATAATATTGATTTTGTAACTACAAACTAACATTTATCACTAGTTAAAAGTATTTCTCTTATAATTTATTTTCCTCTACATAAATCATAAAATTAGGTAAAAAAATATGTGTATAATTCCAATGAATCTATGAATAATGATATTCATTACTGAAGAATATTTAAATTAATAAGAGTTACTTCAGCAAATAGATGTGTAATTTTTTAAAATACTCAAAATATAAGGGTCATATACTTGGGAAGAATCTCTAATAATGAATATAATATGTATAATAATAGAATAAAAATGAAAATATTGAAATTAAAAATGATGTTCAATTATAAATTTATAAATAAATTAATTAAATTACTGAGAAGTTAAAGTCAATAAACTCCCAAAACTCTAAATTAACAAAACATATATCCCCACCATAAAATTCTCATGGAATAAAATAGGCATATTATATTCCTATGAAAATAAAATTGAATCATATTATTCTATTAATGGTCAGATCATTATATATTTCTATCACAATTTGAGAACATAAGAAATCATATTTAGTGAGTAAGATAGATTTTATGTAATACATTTACGATAACTAAATGATACATAGAATAAGTTACTGAAAAGAAATCTAATTATATGACCAGTTATAATAATCACATATAGAAATGGACATCCACTACTATTTATATATAAACCAATCCTTTATACATTTATGGCCACCAATAAATAATAGAATTCAATTCAAATGATCATATTCTTCATATCTAAATATCAAACTCTACATATCCTTCTTTGAGGGTAATTTCATTAATTATATGATTTTTATCTACAAGGAATACATGTTGGTATCCATGAATCTTTCTAGTTAACCAATTAGATTACATAAATATTAAAAGTTTCTAGTTTAATAAAACATTTTCTACCTTGATAAATAATCAAACTTGTACTCATAAATAACATTGGAATTGAATCATTTCTTATAAAAATACATGTATTGGTATTTATGCATGCATTAATTATGTATAATAATATCATGAATGGGGTTGAGACAATTTTTTATTGTGAATAGATTATATTTTTTGATGCAAGGTTTCAATTGGTTGATATAAAAAAGATGTTGATAAAATTAGATTATATAATTGGCAGAAAGATAATGCCTTTTCAAATCAGTTCATTCACCCTGTAATAGAGTTCCATAAACTACAAAATTTCTGGTTATGTCCATGTAATATTGTTGTTCTATAAGATTATATTTTGGTTGCAATCATATTTTATGTGTTTCAAAAGGGTTTGGATGGGTTTTTAATATGGAATCAAGGTCCTACTATGAATTATTTTTCTACCCAAAAATATATTAATATATGGAAAAATAATATGTTCGATGATGCAAGCCTCTAAGGTTTGATGTGGTGTTACGTTCACATGATTATACATTGTCACATGAAAATATGTGATTATATTGGCCAAAATGAACATCCTAGGACACTATATGTGATTAAATAAAATACATGATTTCTTTTCAATTGGTTTTATGATATTTTGTAAAATGTCTAGTGGATTATTTAGAGAAGATGAAAAAAGTGGTTCACATATGGATCCTATGTTAATTATTAAGAATCTCAATTTCCATTGAGATTCATTAATTTATTTTATATTCAATATGATTAATCAAATATATATGATCAAAAAAATGTTTTAATGTATATTAGGTCATTAATACAATATATATTTAAATATTTTTTAAAAACCCATATCTACTCCATTTTTATATTATGCTTCAAAAATATCACTTTTTTAATATTAATTTTATACATATGTTGCGACAATCATTGGGGAAAAAATTTATTACATCTAAAATATATAAAATATTAAATAATAGTAAATAAATTTCAATATATATATATATATATGAAAATTTTAAATGTTTGGAAACAATATTGTTATCATAGAGTCATAATAAAAACCATTAAATTTTTAATCAGATATGTAGTATCATTCATTACTGAAGATACAACATGAATAATTAATTCACGATATATTTTTATTTTCTATTAAAATATATTATTTTTCGTAGTTTTAATATATATATATATATAAGACGTTCCAAACATAATATAATTTTACAGGAAAATATTTTAAATTTCATGTTTCATAAATATTTTGATAAGAAATTCTTTAATTATCGTATCTTTTAATCAAACTATATTGAGATCAATTTATATTAAAATAACCCCATTATAATGAATTGATTTTTTTTCATATTTATTCTATTACTTACATTTTATGTCAAAATAGAAATTTTTTTAATACAATTATCTATATGCCTCTCAGTAATAATATTAAGTAGTTAATGTATTCTATATTGGAATCTGTGGATTTGAGTTTCAAAAGATTATGACGAATCCACCTCAAATGAAGATCTTGAGATTTGTAATTATATTTAAATAATTAGTGAATTTTTTCACAATCACATAAGGAATATGATCATAACAAATTATTCATAAGCTCATTTTTTGACAAAAAATTATAATTTGATATTTTGTTATGTGTTATTTATTATTGTGAAATTAAGAATATGTATATATTTATCATCCAAAAATTATCTTCATCGTAAAATATACTAAATGATAAAAGTATGTTTTTGAAATAATATGGATGATATCAACATCATATTGGGTTAAAATAAAAAATTTAAATTATATGAATTATATGATTCATAAAAAACACATTGTATAGTTGTATTATCATTTTTAAACTGATACTTCCAAAAAATTACTAAAATTGAATCACTATAAAAGGATAAAAATTCATTCCATTTCAATTTTTCATAGGTTTAAATATTTATAGAATTAGTTCATAAATAAAATATATTAGCCCCATCAAATAAATAAAATAAAATTCCTCTAGTAATCCAATTTTCCCTACAATATAGAACTTATATAAAGAAAAATATTTTGTTTTCATGTAGAATATTTATTATTTTCAACAAGACTTTATTTTATTTCAAATAATCATTAAATCAATTTAATAAATATTAATAACATATAAATTGATCAAGAATATCAATACGTGATATAAAATATATGTGGAAAATGGATTAGGAAATATAAAAATGGGATATCATAAAATGAGAGTTTTCATATAACAATATAATTCTTTCACTTATATAATCATTTAATTAATCATGAAATTAAAATCAAGAACAAATTTTTTTCATAAATTTCTTTCAAAAATAATAATGGAGAAAACACAATAATGAGGGTTTCTTAGAAAAAATTATATCACATTGAATTAGTTTCTCAAAAACTTATATTTTTACCATAATAATGAATAATACTTCCATTAAATAGATAAGGAACATAATATTGAACATAGAAAAATTATATAACTTTTAATTATAAATAATAGAAAATTAATTAAGCCTCTTTTGAAATAAAATTCACAAAACTCATAAATTAACACTTATAATTTGAATAACCATATGGTTGTCTTTAAGAACAAATATACAAAGAAAATAATCATTACACAATGCACTGGTGATCTATATTGGGCTCACCTATTGACACGATCTATATTAGGATCACTAATCATACTGATCGATATTATGACCAATTGTCATAATAAAAATGTATTATTACCATATAATGAATAAAATATTTTAATCCAATATATTTACTTTATAATTATCTTGAAATAATCTTTTAATCTCATATGAAAAACACTATCAGATAACAAAAGACTCATTCCTTTAAAAAATGTCCCAAATAAAATTTATATTGTAAAATGGAAGGAGGGGTTTTTTTTATGAAACCATGGAATTTTATAAAGGAATAAAAAATATTATTTATGGTTTAGGGAATAATGGTTGACATTATATGTGTTAAACTAGAACAGTAATTTTTTATATTTTTAGAAAATGTCTCAATATATCTTATATAATACGTAAAAATATTTTATTCGGTAAACCATTGAAGGAATGAAAAAATTGATACAAAATTACCTTTATTAATTTTTATTTACCTCTAAATAAATATGTAAAACAATTATCCAATAATGGTATTTGACGAGAAATATTTAGAAAATAAAACATTAAAAAATTTAAAATGAGGTATATAAATTAATGAATTAATTAAATCAAGAAAACCCACCACATAAATTACTTATAAACCTGATTAATAATAATTTGATAATTTTTTTTATTTTAATAATAGGATTTTCATTTTTATATGTTCTTTATTTATTACCCAGTTATATTTAATTTCAAATTAATTTATTTTAATGTCCCTCGTTTTTCAAATATTCGTCTCATACATCAAAAATGAATTCATGGATTATGTTTTTTCGAAAAGGTCACTACTCCACCATATAAAAAATATTAAACATGAAATAAAGATAATTTTAATATATAAATTATTATTGTAAAATTTACTTTGAAATATTTTTTTGAAAAAATTACTATGTTACAATGATGGAGATTTTATCTTGTACATATGCATGTGTGACACTTCGAATTTTTTTGGTTCATGACGTTATGAAGAAGTGAATTATTTCATCATTCAATAATTGTAATTATTTATTAATTACAGTATATAAAAGTTTAAAATAAATATATATATTTACTATCCATATGATGTGGTGATGAGAAATTAATCACATCACTTTGTAGAAGTTTTAGTTCAAATATACACATGAATGACATTTTAGTTTTTCGACGAAAGAAAAGATAAAAAAATTGTTTAATTATTAAATAATTAGTAATTAATATTATTCATTAATATGATATATATACATAAAATATATCATTACAAATATCAATATAAGTAATTCTAGGGTAATTGATTTATGTTATTTTATGATATAGAAATCCACCATACACAAAAATGATAGTTTCATTTCTAAGTTTATGGAGGAGGAGATGGATATATGATATTAAATTATCAAAACAAAATATCAATATTTTAATGAAACTTTTGTTATTAATTTATAATTTGTCAATAATATTTCAACGAGTTATAAGTGGAAATAAAATGATTATGATTGACTATGAACTATACATTTTCTTCAAAAAAACAACTTATGGTTTATAGTGGAAACATTCGTCGGATGGTTTTATAATAAAAACATGGAATCTATGAAATTAGAATTAATTTATTAATGATAATTTGGTATGGATTTTGCCAAAAAAATGTTTTTAATGTGTGATGAAATGGGTATATCATATGAAATTTTCTAAGATAGGGAGGGCAACACATGGAGTCTTTTATAGTATTAAATTAAAGTAAATTAATATTAATGTAAAAAATTATCCAAAATTATATATTATAAATATATAATTATTATGTATCAATAGAAACACATATAATATTATTTTTTATAGTTTAATGGGTAGTTTGACCCTTATATTACAATTTTAACCCATGCCAATCCTATTTGTTGATTACCATGTAAATAATGTTTTTTACACATTAGGGGTATTTATAGTAATAATTAATATATAATTCAAACATTAGTAGAAAATGGTAAATATTTGAAACTATATATCATCCCATTGAATGAATATAAATTTTTCAGAATTCCAAAATCATTTAATAAAACAATATTTATTATAAAACATAATTAACATAATTTTTGACCTATTAATTTAATCTATATTTTAAAAAATTATGTTATAAAATGACTTCTAATATAATCATTTAAATAAAATTAAACCGATATATTTATCTAAAAAATTCAAGGATTATAATAATGTATTCATATTATATTATATTTAATATATTTCAAATCATTTATTTATGTTTTTTATTTATTGAATAAATACCCTCTCACAGATGATAAACTATTTAAGGTAATTATTAAACACTAACTATTAGAAAAAAAATAAAATAATAAAAATTATTTTTATTTAAATAAAATAATAAAAAAAATACATTGTTTTTATCACTATAAAAATACTATAGATATTAAAATTATTATTGTGTTACATTTAATATTACATACAATGTGAATATTATAAAGGTGAAAACATGAGAAGTACGTAATAAGGTTTCCATATTTTAAAACATAAATCGTAATGGACAAATTAGTTATTCCAATAGGATAAATGATGTTTAGGGTGATCTTTTTTTCTTTATCATAATATATTTGACCTTAATTAGCTATTTTACCTATGTCATTGCATTTGTTATTTTGAATAGATAAATTTTATATTGATAAAAAATAAAAGGGACCTGTATAAAAAGTCTCTATCACCTAATCAAAAATTATGGAATTAGTTTTAATATAGTTAAATTTCCAGAATTGGTAGAAAATAATTTTTGAATAATACAAAAAAGTCCACAAAAACATTTATTTATATAAAAATGAAGTTATGTAAAAAATGATTTTACACATAATTAAACAATAATCTTTTATTTCAATAAAAATAATCTTATTATTAAAATTATAATAGGACTAATGTTGTGTTTAATTATTTTTAAAAAAAATTATATTCTTTCTATTGTCACATATTATTCCAGGTAAGTCCCTCTTTATGTTTTTTATAGGGCCTCGGTGGGAAAGTCTTATTCAGAGGCAAAGAAAAGTTATTGAAGAAATGGGCTCATGTTTAAGGATATATTTATATTTTAATTAATGGAGAACATTTACAAATGTTATATATCAGATTATCATGATTTCACTTTAGATTTTAAGGATTGAGATGTGAGTTTGGTATTTTAACTAATGTTGGGATGAATACTAAAATTGAATTATTACACATTGTTTATATGATATTGGACATGTAACAAACACCAAGCACATGAAATGGAATGATTAAAAAATGAATTTTTTCAAATTGTGACACTATTTCACATAATTTATATGTTGATCGAGATAATTATCTATATGAGGGTTGTGTTTTCAAAATAACTCAATATTAAGGAAATACAATATGTGAAACAATTACATGCCATGTTTTTCTCAAGGCCAATTTTTTAAGTATAAAATTAATATGATTATTTCATTAATTTATTTTATCCCTATAATATTTCATGACTAAGTAAATTGTGACTGATTTTGGTACACGTCCGTCCCTTCTGGATGTCCCAACCATGCAGCTAATCGCCAATGATTTGTTTAGGTTCCCTTATCTTCTTTCATTCTTTGTCATTTTGGGGTAAATATCAAAACAAATTTGTTTTGAATATTGAGATTGATTTATTGTGATATATGATCGTTCTTGTGATTTTTCTAACCTATATTATTTTGGTGGTTCTATTTGGGTATTTATCATAATCACCAGATAAATGGTTGGGGTTTAAAACTAAAACTATTGTCTAGATAATTGGGATGTATAAACAATATTGAGTTTGATATGATATATCATTCTCTCTAATTACATTATTCATATATTAGTCATAAACCATCGATTATAATATCTATTGGATCCCTTAGATTTAATTTTTTATGTTACATGGTGGGTGGATACTCGTTTGGTGCGTGAGACGTTGAGTAATAACAACATGGATAATGTTTTAAAGTGTGTTTATAATGATATGAGATTAGATGTAGTTCATTGATATAGAATCAAATTAGTAATGTCATGTGGGATATTGAAATATATTTACAGAAATAGAAATATAAATGAAAGTGTATTTGAATGGTAAAAGATAATTTTTGTAATTATAAATTGAGGTTTATGATGTGATATTTTAATATACTTTATGTTATGACTTATTGAGTTGTTAATGATATTATTATTTATCTGGAATATCCTAGAAAATATAATGATTATATATGGGACTTTTCCCATTGATACAAACCAAATTAAAAATATATCAGGTTATTCCAGGTGATATGTGATTAAATTATTATATAGAGTTCTATACCTACTAATACCGGTTGAAATGATTATACACTGGGATTGGACTAGTTGATGCTGAAATGACTATATATATGGTTATTCATAGAGCATAAAATTATTATATAAATTGATCTACCATGTTTTTTTATTCTATTATTTTTAATGGTTTTCATGATTTCACGACATGACTAGTGACATTAAAACATGTGGTAGAAGTATGTTGAATGATGTATTATATTAATTAATTAATTAATACACATATTTATTTCATTATTCATACAATAATTATCAGAATTGTTTTTTAGACAGGTTGGTGTTGACCTACATTGTTTTATAAACAACCTATTTCGGCCACCACATGATACCAGAGAATATTACATTGATGCTGGTTTGGATAATGAAAAAGGGATGTTATTGATTATTTTCAAGCATGCTAAATCTACTGGTGTTTAGAGATTCGACTGACAATGGGTTTGGGACACAGGTTATTAGAGATAAAATGTAAAAAATATCATATATTTTTATTGTTTCGTTCTTAAATTTAGATTCATCATAGATTATGATCACATTATTCAACATGTTTGGTTAGAAGGTTCCTCCTTTTATTTTCTCTATATACTCTTCAATGCTTACAATATTTTTCAATTACAATAATGATCATTATTATCGATAATTAGAAATTACTAAAATCTATGCCATGGAGTATAGTATCTCTATAATAGATATAACACCTCTACATCAATTCAACATGAATTTTTGTATGGGTAGGATCTCTTGATGTCAACTTACTATCCTAATTTTTTTATGTGAGGGTTTACAAAATCATGGGGCCATATAAAATCATATCAGATCATTATGATTCTCTTTTATATTTCTTTACTATTTTTGAAAGGTAGAAAGATGTAAAAAATATGTAGTTACATGGTAATGAGATTGTTTATTGATGTATTTTACACATGAATGGTGGAAAATTCTTGTTCCTAGGGATTATATTGATGTTTATGATTTTGGATTGTAATAGTTGACATTATTTCAACATAGGTGATTCACATGTTTTGTGAAATTACTATTTTTTTATGAAATTGTTTCATGAGATTCTTAGTAATAGCTTGCTATGAAACTAGATAAATATTCGTACATCATGTTAGGCACATTAGAATATATATTTACATGGATGGTTCTTAATATAGACATAGTTATAACATGTGATATAAGCTAGCCTATAAGAATAGATTAATGAGATATTTTATATATGATTTATGAAATTAAATGAATTTTATGTCATGAAAAAACACATGTATTCAAATTTTAGGGAAACCAGGGGTAGTTATTCTCTATTGCTGTCATATATTTAATTTTTCCTTCTTGTTATATCTAGTTTTCTAAGGAGTATTTTTTTGTGAAGAGGAAATTTATCCTTGATATCTTTGAGTTGAACTTCTATAGAGTGGAAGAAAACACAACCATTTCATAGTTTCTCAATATCTTTTTGTATATCCAATAGATAAAATGGATATTAATCTTCATAATAGCTTCATGAGGATCATACATTCCATATAAAGGGCATCTATTTTCACTATTCCATTGATGTAGTAAATTATGAGTGAGTTTGAGCTATATTGTCCTCTTTTGTTCAATAGGGTGGAGGCCCTAGCAAGATGACTTCTACATTGATTCAGTCCATAAGATCATCATGTTTCTTGGGACGCCAAGAGATAAGAGGGTGAATATTTCAATCTACATGCACCTTGGACCTTCAAAGCATTAGTGGGATATTCTTGAGCATGTTGAGAAATAGTAGGAGTTATCGTGGAAGGACATTATGAAGAATTTCAAAAGGGATGTCTATCTAGATATGTTGAGTGTTGAGAAGGATCATGTGTCATAAAAGGACCCACCAAGGGTGTGACTGTAACAACCCCAATGTAGCTTTAAATAGGTGCGGGGCTAGAGACCTACACTGAGTAGGCATATCCCTAAAATGGGAGGCATTTTCCTAAACTACATGAACCCACACAACCATACCAAATGTACAAAATGATACAAGTGAAAAATATTATAGAATTCAGTTATAAAACTAAGAGCCCACAACTATAGTACAACTTGATGTAAAAGAAACGTTAATTTGGCCAAATTCAAACCCATCATAAAGATTCTATACACAAGTCCAACTAAAACTATAAAGATTCTAACATGCTCCAAATATGAGGACTATATCATGGTATTCTCTCGATAAATACACAGTTCATCCTAGGTCTATCATTGATGCACTCTCTCCCTATCCTCTTAGAAAACCATCAATAGGTACTCCATCTACATTAGGTAAAACATATGAATGATAATCCTATGCAGGTGTGAGTATAACAACACATAGTAGGACACCCCAGAAGCTGTAAACATAGAGAAAAATTTATATAAATCTCAATAAATGGTCAAACAATGTATCACAAATAAATGAAGTACAAAAATAACACAAATATACATAGAAGAGAAACCAAAACCATTAGGCATCCATAACCCACACCCAGCTAGATGATTATGTTTGAAGAAACACTTGTTATTGGAGATCCCACTCCATGAGGCATGGTGGGATTGAGTACACATGAATAAGAGATCTAGATAATTTGGTCCACGAGCAAAGAGAATGCATTGATCTAGGAATACCATGATACACCGCTAAGGGGTCACACCCAGGACCACTAGGGGACACCACCATCCAAATCTGGATCAAGCATACAAGAAATGCTCAGCTAGAGACAAATTCTCTGATAGTTTATCAAAAGAAAGGAAATGTTCAGCAGGCAAGAATTACAAACAAGAGCATACAGTTACAGGTCATAGAAACCATACCCATAGTCATATCTGTCTCCATATCCATGACCGATTACCTCATCTACGGTATTTTACTCCCATTACAAATATCCATACTACTTTAGAATCTTCACATACTTTCGTCTGAGATTTAATTTCTCCAAATACAAAAACTCCTCATAATAATTAATCCCATTTCCTTTGCTGATAGTATATCTAGTAGACATTGGCTTTGGCATAAAAAGATAATCTTTTCACTGCCTTCTTTTGGTGGGACGGTCTTAACACCCCCATTCCCTATCGCAACCTTCTTTCCACAATGAAAAACATCACTAAAAGAGGTTTGGACTCCGCCATCATTCTCCTTCTCACTTTCAGATATTTCCCCCCATTTACCAGGGATAATCACCTTCTTGTAGGCTCTATTCACACACTGCTCCTTCTCAACATGACTGTTAATGTTAATCAGTGCTAAACACTATGGCTATACCACATGCTCATGATCTTAAACCTCCCTAGTCTGCAAAAGACCTTATCAAGATATAGAATCCTGATAATTCAACCAAAACAGCATATTACTACTTTCAATCCTTGATAAATCCTCCCCAACATCAGAGATTAACCAATGATACAATTTCATAGCTCCGTGGAATGATCCAATTTGGATCAACTCAATATGTAGGAATCATATGCTAATGATTCTAATAAACCCTACCAACATGGGCTGCTAGATATAGGATCAAAGACTTACTTTAGGTTGATATAATAATTCCTCAATCTACACATGGGATGATAGAGGATCACACTACATTCTAATGGAGGGTCACCGCAACACTATCTGATAATTGGACTCTAAAGGGATTTACAGTCTAATGATATTAATGTAATTCCACATTGCACCATTGTGTAAGGGAATAAGGGAATGAAATAAATCTAGATTGTTCAAAACATAAAAATGAAGAGCCTCAAGTAATATTTGTGGGGATAAATGGCATGTCTTAGTGGGTACATAGTGTGTTCAGCTATCCCATTTCATAACCATGTGAATATTCTCACAGAACATGTAGTATCCACATGCATGGTGTGTAGGATGAGTACACAATGTGTAGAGATACAAGGTTACCTTCCTTTGTCACATGGCCATGTCTGTGTAATTATGCATTGATCGTGTACTGGTCTATAAATGATACGAATTTTCTGTGTGGGAATACACAATGTATCTATTACTGTGTACTCTAACTTGTGTATATGTAATTCTGAAGTACAATAAGATTCATCTAGGGAGGGTCACATTTTATGTGATAGGCGTAACATGATGTGTGATCATCCTCTCCTTCCTAAAACCCTTCTGTCACCTTATTATATCCCACACATCATGCTGTATCGAGTCACATGTCTTGTTTCTCAGGATTTTCTAGATATTGAGCTTTTCTCTATTCTTCCTCACATGTCACTTGTGCCTCGATTTCCACCAGATATCACTTTCCAGATCTCCAATATATCGCAGTCGCATCTTTCCACTGGTAGAACACCGGGATATGGCCATGAAATGTATTAGGAACTAACATTCAACATCCTTTGTCTTGTGCATCCAATTAAGGGTATAGAACCATATATGAATTCCCATTCGTCCCTGATCTATCAACTATCACGATCGATCAGTGTTCCACAACAATCATAACATTTAATATCAGTGGGTTTGATCCATTTTTCCGAATAACGGATTTTCAACAATTCAGAACTAAGTATATGTCAAATAGTGGTCCAAGGGATTGGCTACATTGAGCTCATAATGAAATTAGATGAGAAATACATAAAACAATCGATTGAAGAATCATCCATGGACATTTTTCCTTTGACTTCGACTCGTTATCATATAAAATATGAAAAAAGAGGGATAATCAATTAATCAAATCAAACAATTCTATCGAATCAAAATATAATAAAAATGCCCAGATCATTTCTTGAATAATAAATTGACCCATGTTCATTTTTATTAATAGAACAGTTTAAATTTACTACAAGAACACTCTAACACAAATTTGGATCGATAGTTGATGTAGAATGGTTGTGTTGTCTCCATTGAAGAGATCCTCCAACTATACTAGAATGATCATCCCTGCTCCATTATCTTCAACCATGATTTATATCCCCCACCATTATCTAGGTCTTTATAGGATACTGGCCAAGACTGGTAATAAATCCTTAGCTATGAAATTTTGGTTGGAGAAGGTAATTGCACTGATGTAAAATAAAATAAATTTTTCTCTAAATTTATTTTATCTATTTCGCATCCCAGATAATGTTTTCATAGAAGTACATATCCCACCCAAGTTATTTCATTCCTAGTAAAAAACTACCATTCTAATCTGAATGGTTCCCTCTAATTTCTGATCAGGGAAACTCTTTAAGAGTTATTCCTCTTTTTTAGGAATTTTGTGTGGTCGTGCTATTATTGATTTTAATATTTCTCAATCATTTATTTCTTGAACACTGGTCCCTATAATCGTATGATGTCTCAGATCCTCATAAAGAAAATAGTTCATATAATATGTCTAAATAATAAACAAAAATTACTAGAGGATAAATTCTCCCTAACTTAGGGAATTATCTTCCCTAAAATTCCAAAATAATGTCTACTCAAACAGATGAGGGTATTGAATGTGAATTTGAGCCTCCCACTTCTATGTACACTCAGAGAGATTGTCATGTTTCCAAAATACATACAAAAAAGGAATCTATATCCAATGAAATATATTAACATACTAACCCTTGATCTCATTTGGGTACTCAGGAATAGATGCTCCACCCTCGATGTACAAATTTTCCAAGTCGATAATGTACGATGGGTCATGCACGAACCTCCTCAGTTGCGACATATTGAAGATGTTGTGCACCCAATAAATAATTGAAGGTACATCCAAGAATTTCTCCAACTCCCATTTCTAAATAGCTTCTAAAAATGTAAGATGATCCACAATGATATATTTTAACACCAGCCAATCATGCATAACCCATGTCAACTGAGAACCAAAAGGAACACATCATCTCCCTCATTGAACACCAGTGGCCTCCAACGCCTGTCATCTAATGGCATATGATAGCTCTATGGTGTCTTCATATACTCCAGGATGTTAGGCACCATTTCAGTAGTATCCCACAACAACACTATTCCTCTGAGTGCATACACTTCTGGGATAGTCAAAAAATGTAGTGAACTACAAAGTTACCAATAAAAATCATCGAATTGTGACATACCAATGGTGGAATGGTATTTTTTTCCGTAAACATTACCAGTGGTAAGTGATCCTCCAAAATATTACCAAGGAATATCATGAAAGCTCATAGAATGTCCTCGATAAAATGAATTGTCTGCTCAATATGGCCATCCGTCTATGGGTGAAATGCAATGCTCAAGCTTAACTGGGTCCCAAACACCTATTGCAATCCCATCCTAAATCAGTATGTAAAGTTAGCAAAATGATATGAAACTATCATCAATGGAAATCTGTAGAGTTGATCTATCTCCTCAATATATAAGTGTCTCAATATCTCTAATGAACAATACACTTAGATATATTCGATGTGGCCCAACATGGTGAGTTAGTCAACGATCACCCTTATGACATTCTAACTCCTTGAAGTACATCGTAATACTATCATGAAATCCATATATATCCCTTCTGACTAACATTATGGAATCATAAGAGGTCGATTCAAACCTAATAAAACCTGGTGCTCTGCCTTCACATTATGAAAAGTAAGGCTTCGAAAGATAAACATTACAACTCCTTTCTTCCTTCCCATTAACCAAAATAGGTGTCAGAGGGAATGGTACATCCTTGTCGCACATGTATATACATATAATGGTTATGTATGATATTCCATCAAATCCTTCTCCCACATCATCACTAGTACCATAGTCCATCCTCTAAAAATAATTATTTTCTCTCTCGATTTTGAGTACCAATCAGAAGCATTCTCTATGGATATCTATGTATGTCGGTTCTTTCAGTGATTATACACTTTTTTTGCCTCCATGGCTCACTATAAGAGTGGAGGGGTGATAACATTAAATTATATGTAAGCTTATACATCTCCATAAACAAAGGATAACTACAACAATGAAAAATTCTTTGATGTCTTGATCATCAACTATGATCTCAATCTCCTACTATGATCATCTTCAACCATGTTCCCTGTCCTAGACGTAAAAACCAACACAAATCCATAGTCCTAGATTAAATCTGGACATTTCCATTGACACATGTTAAGACCTTCCTTAGAGAAGATATACTTGAGAATATTTTTATTATAGAAGAAAATGAAACTCAAACCTATCAAGTATCATCTCCACATCTTTAATATGAAGACTACTTCTGATATATCAATATCATGGGTCACATAGTTCCTCTCATGTGGCCGCGATTGGATTAAACCATTGTCAATCACAACATCTATCTCTATCAATAAAAAATCAATATTTTAACATAATTCAATTCATAACAAAATATACTCGATAACTTCCTCTGGTAAATTCAAGATGGGAGTTCTTGTCAACCATTATCTTATCTCCTAAAATACATTCTTCCACTTTTTTTTCCTCAAGAAAGGTATCCCTATTCAATTAAAATTTGTCAAGGGTGAAACCATGTAATGGAATATGAATAAAAAAATCTATTATTACCAATCAAATATGATGAATATCCACACCACGATATAACTCATGGGTGGATCCCAAGAAAGATATGCTTTAACCATCACTATAACCACTAGAACTCAATCCTCTAGGATATCAAATACCTAAAATTGGACCTCCTGAATCTATATAACACACATAAATAGAATTGTTAATGTTAATTCTCTCAGATAATGTCTATAACTATTTTCAAGTGTCTAGCATGCCCTTGTTTGGACAATGAATACATTGGGATTTATTCAATGAAGACCACCATTAACCAATTTAAGAATGGTTGAGAGATCTTGGACATGAGTCCCCTGAACAATATTAGGGTGTTCTTAAATCCAATTGATTCACCATGTACTCACAGTGACAATAATCACACTTGAAGGTTACCTTCATTATATCCTCATCTTGTACTCAAGCCTTGTGAGTTACTAATTTTATTTCATCATTCAAAAACCACTGAACCCCCATAAATGAAAAAAAAGTCATTGATCCTTGGTGGTGGATGAATTTTATTCATTTTCACTTGGATTAAGAGATTATAATCAACACATAACCTCAATCGTGTATCTAAATTCATAAAAAAAACTATGTTTTACAAAGATGAAACATTGGGTCTCCCAAAGACAATCCTCTATAAGTCATCCTACTGCACACTCAACTCATGAAGCATTAATAGAACCATATGATATGTTGGTGTGGATATTAGTGTCTTCTTTGGGTGTTGATGAGTTCATAAGTCTAACTTTGTGTAGAGAGGTAGACATGAATCATCTTTAACAAATACATCCTCATACTCCCCCACAACTGTGGGAAATTGAAGACCCATAACATCCAATGCACTGAGGGTTATGCTAGCTAAATGACGAGTAATAAGCTAAAACCTATTATACATGATCCCATCCTAAACTATATGGAATTACATTTCTCCCATAATGTAAAATTTGGCTCATAAATGCGAACACATCCCACTCTTCAAAAATGTAGACTGACAGAGCACAAATTTTTAGTATCTAGTCCAAACCAAGAATGATTACTTAAGTCCATGACGTTGCTATGAAGATATCCCAATATAAACTCTATTTTCCAGGATTCAGGTGACACGTTCAGTTCCATGGAATAATCATCGTGTTTCCACCATTAGGAGCTTCCAAGCATAAGTTAATAGTTAACGGTTCAACTGGAATATCTATGTATCCAAAAATGATTCATAGATAGAAAATAATGACTAGCACATTTGTATAAAAATAACTATAGAGAATGTATATAAGAATCATATCATACATCATATCCTCCTAAGAGACATGGGTTAAAATTTCTCTGTATCTTGCATTCATTATAGTCTATGTCCACTAGCTCTATAAGTGTATCATGGAACCCATGAGGTGGTGGTGGGAACATGTCAAACCTTCGACCACATCCACCATCTCTACCAACCTCTCTTCCATGTCCTCTATCCTACAAAGAAACCTTCCTGTATCAGTGACTCTATCTAGTTGGTCCATTAATCATCTCTCAATAACCTATAATACAGTTTCATCAATCTCATGCCAGATGTCCTTGATTTTCACAAGATAAACACAGTATATCAAATAGATGATTTGACCTACCCTGGTAGCCCAAAACTGTTTTCCTTGAGTAATGGGATTGTCTCCTGAATTTCATGAACCACATGGATCCCTGTGACTATCATCAAGTACCTAAAACTAGGTGATCATCTATATGATTCCAACTTCTATCTCCCATGAATGGCATCTACTTTTGATAAAACATTCTACCAACAATGCTAGCTCAAATAACCTAGCATATGTAGAAAATATATGGGATACCATTAACACTATAGTGTACCAACATATGTTATGATAAATAGTATTATGCATAAGTAAATATACCATACTAGTAGTTGGGGTTTATCTTAGTGGTAAGCACCCCGTAATACAACATTGAAAATGGGGGTTCAAAACCCATGGGGCATAGGTTACTGAAGCATTACTATAGCGGTACTATTGCAGCAGCGACACAGTTCATCAGCGGGTACTGTAGTGGTGGAAGGGCACTATAGCGGCAGTAGGGCACTATAGCGGCGGTGATATTGTGCGGGTCTGTAGCAGTAGGTTACTATTCATAGAATGAGAATTGTCCTTAGAATTTGGGCCTACAGGCTATGTAATGGGCTACAAGCCCACTGGGCCTTCAGGCTATGTAATGGGTTTCCCTCTACCCCGTTAAAAGAGGACTTTGCATTGATTTAATAATAAAAAATGAGGCTTCGGCCCCAACCATTATAAAAATATACCATACTATAACCAAATAGTAGTGAAAGATATTCATGAACATCGCCAAATATTATATTGTAGTCATACTGCCCTACATCAGATGTATATGCTCCTCTATGTCTATTGACCATTAAATGGATAGATAAAATCCCTCAAATGAGATTCTATAATAATATCTATGAGAGAGTTGTTTCATCATGTGAATTAATCAACAAAATACACCATCACCCTATAGAGATATGATGATGACATGTAGTATGTTTTTCCATTATATTTCCATGAGTTCTCATAATGTGAAAAATTGGTGGACTCCTTCAAGACAATCCTCAAACATTTAAGGGTTTGTCTCACCATGAAACTTTAGAGGTCTCCACCTCTAAAACACATGCAACACACTCAACCAATGTGCATTATCTACAGGTAGTTCTAGTAGTATATTCTACCTTATGGGTGGATGTATATTTGGTAAAACACGCGGAGGTGTTATTTCTCATACATTCCTTATAATGATGCCTTGTATCGAGGAATATCGTCCTCATGATCACCCTGTGGAATCCTGATTGGATGTCCACATGGAGGCATTATGAAATAAAACAAGAAGTACCATGGTCAACAGAGTATATCTAGAGATCTTAATCATGATTTTCATGGAAGACTCCACCAATCCTATATGATGAAAGTAAATTTTTTCTGGAAACTAGTTTACTCTTTCATTGAGTTGAATGGAATTTGATCAGAGTCATTGTATATGGACAGGTCAACTACTACAGTAGCATAGGATTCCCTAGCCTGATAGCCAAACCCAAAATAGAAAAATATTTTCCCCCAAAACAATCTAACAAACTCTCAATCATAATGTAGAAATGAGCACCTATGATTCCACTCTATCATGACCCGACCCATCAGGGTCAATTCCAAGGAAACCAAAAGCCCTCCTCCAATGGGTCATTGACTAGTGACTGTCCCTGTGTATGAATATCCAACAAATGAGAGAAATTTTCTAAAAAATACCTGTATACATGTACCTATCCCCAAAAAACCCTATGATGAAGAGTAAAACGACTGAAAGAATGCATGTATACAATTATGATCCCACAACCAAAGTACCATAGGATGTAAAGGAAAAGTAAACAAGGAAAAATACAATCCCATTAGAAAGAGTCTATAATGAATGCCAACTATATATATCAATAGTCCATCCTACTCCAAATGTGTGAAAAGGTCATTTTATTCCCTCTATAAAAAACTCATTATACCTTCCACAATCTATGCTCCACACACTCTCTGGCCCCCAAGGACACTATAATGAAGTGAGATTTTTTCCAAGATATGACACATGTGGTAAAATCTTGTGAAACGGTGACTATAAAAATAATGAGTAGGACACCCTCAAAACACTAAACATGAAGCACTATGTATTGTATACTCAATTCAAGGTATAACAGTGTATCCTGGATACAAGTAGTACAAAACGAACAAATACATACTTTGGAGAGACACCACTCCATCATGAGGTCATAACCAACTGTCGGCCACTAAATTTAGTTAGAATCAATGAATCTCCTATAAGATCCCGTCCCATAATCCATGATACCATTGAAGACACTTGACAATGCGTTCTAGCTAAATAGGTCCCAATAGAAAGTGAATTTGTTTGTTTAAGAAGACTATGATAAATTGATATGGGTTCCTTCCCAGGACCACTGTGGGACACCATGAACCCAGTTAGGATCATCCTTGATACATAGATTGGATGTCACAACCAAAATCACTGGAGGACACCAAGAAAAAAATCTAGATCAACCCACTACATAATGGATCATATGAAAATGCTTCCAAACATTCAATCAATTGACCCTATATGTTGAAGATCATTGTTCTACTGAAGGAGGGTACACCGATTCCACAAACTCCACAAGTGATGATAGAGAATTGCACCCTAGTCTCACGAAGGGACACCACAATCATATATGAGACCCATCCTCTAGATGAGATTATAATCCCATTATGTGGATTTAATGTCCCAAAATACCCTCAAGGAAATTACCAAGGGAACACACTCAACATATACTAGTCTATACTAAGAAAACTAGGTACATCATGATCTCTTGATTTGAGTATACGGTGTGTCCCATGGGGTGCACAACATGTTTAGATATCCCAATTTTTCCCTGGTGTAGATCCATAGATGGTATGTAGTCTCTATAAACATGGACTGTAGGATTAGAACATAGAATATAGAGAAAACAATTCCATGCCCGTGACACATGGTTGTGTTCTTGTACCAAAGTCGTGTCCATGTACTGATCAATTTAAGTCAGGCCATCTCCATGTGTGAGTACACATTGTGTCTATTACCATGCACTCTAACCCATATATTTTTAGTTATGGTATAAAATACATTTATACCATAGAGTTTCACACATCATGCGAATGGGGTAACACACCATGTGATCATATTCTCTTTAAAATAACCTTGTATCCACTAAACTGTCCCCACACGATATGTAGTACCATGTTACATGGAGTGTTTCTCAGTATTTACCACATATATTGTTCCTCTCGGTTCATCCTCTCATACTTCTTCTGCCTCGATCCCCACATGAAATCACTCTGTATATCCCAGATCTACATTGATTGTTCCTTGTGGGCGGTAGATAAATATAATATAGCCTAGAAACATATTGGGACCTCACATATGATGTCATTTTTCATGTGCCTCCCAAGAAGGGTATAGAACCCTAGATTCAATATTTTTTTCCCAGATCTATCTATCATCACCATCTATAATCAATCAGAATCCACCATCACATTTAATACACACGGGTTCTATGTTTTCCACCAATGAGCAATTATGAAATGATCTTAAACCATGTACTTTCCTAACCATTGTACAATTGATTGCCCATGATGAGAATATGATAAAATTTGGGTGTAAATCCATCAAACATACAAGTTAGGAATAAAAATTGGTCTGTGTTCATTTGGACTTGTTTCATTATCATAGAAAAGATGAATGAATATTGATAATCAATGAATCATATTAATCAATACTATATAATTAAATTCATTCGATAATGTTTGTTTAAATAATTAAATAATTAATTGTACTGCATCCATCAAGAATTAATGAAATGGATAAAATTTATAAAACCAAACCCCCTACCTCATGTTTTGATCCATCATTGATGAATAAAAGTTTCATTATTAACATTCATGAGATACTCTCTCTCTACTGGCGTGAAAATCCACAATCTATTGTCTTCCACTAAGAACACTCTCTCAAAATGGAGGCGAGGAATCTAGGGATTATTTTCCATCCCAGAAACAAAAAAAACCCGAATATAAACATATAGGTGGACAATGTTTCTAAACTAATGTGACCTGAATGATTTATTTTATTTATTTTATCTATTTTGTACCATGTTAAATTCTTCATAGTAGACTCACATATCAATTTTAATGTGGTTCCTTGGTTAAAACCTCCACTATAAAGTTAATGGTTCCCACATATTTCTGATACAGGCATATGTTTATTAGTTATTCCACATTTTCTGGATAGTTGTGTGTTTGTGCTATTGAATATATAAATATTTTCAAAAATTTATACTCGGAACATTGGGCCTAGAGATAGTATGTTGCCATAGAAATTTATCTCAAAAACAATCCATATACTATCTACTAATAATACAAGGAAAATTTGAGAGGTTACATCAAGTGTTCATGCATATGACATTAGATGGAATGTCTGTAATGGATTGTGTGTAACATTTCACTAACATGACATGCATCATTCTATCATCAACTACTAATGAAATACCCAATATAAGATATTTTAATGATGGGATTTTTAGTGGATCTATTCATAGAGGAAACTTTTTCATTTGGGTATCATTACATATGTGACGAATCTGGCACTCATCATAGATGTGAATCCAAGATAGGTCCTATGAAGTAGCATGTCTATTCTAGTGGGGTGAAGTAGGATCTCTTAATCTGGTGTCATTATGTTCCTCTATGATAGTTTCATCCAAGGAAATATCAGGTTGATTAGGTAGAGATGTGTGAATCCATATAATTTATTTCTTCCATTGAATTGATACCATTGTGGCTAGCTAGGCCACAAGGGGCCTCATTGTCTATACCCTACGTTGGGGTGGCATGCTTTTTGTAGGATGGGCCATCATCGAATTATTTTTTAGAACATATCACATCATAGCAGTGGTAGGGTATCATAATAGTTACCAATTTATTACATGTTCTCATCTACTCTATTGTATATATGTAGCTAGAGTACCACCGGAATATCATGTTTATGAAGTGGACATGGTAACCATATTCACAAATAGTATTACCATGATGTGGGAATATCTCAAGGGGATTAGGATGGAGCCCCAAGAAGAGTTGTTGGATACCTTTGTTACCTACATGTTATGAATACTACTATTGTTTGTGTGGATGCAAGACCATCAACTTATAGAGGTATGATTCAAGTACCATCATCCCAGTTTTTTATTTTTTTTCTATTGGAGCATAACATTACTTTTAATTTTTTTTAAAGGATTGGGAATGGATTTAGAATCATTAGATAGTGTTTGGACCAATGATACACCATCTATATTATGGAAAATGTATGTAAAATATTATAATTCATGTTCAATTGCGATTATCAGTAACAATTTATTTAGAAAATCAATTTTAACTAGAAAATCCCTGAGTGGATTTTTTTTATTCGTTTGATGGGGTTATTTAGTTGCTAAGATTATATTTAATACTGTTAGGGGAGATTTTCATTTCTATATCTATTCTTTCAAGGTTGAATGTGGTATTTATGATGGAAATCTTGGACCAACTCATTACATATTGTATAGTCTCATATGTCAGATAATAAGACACTTTTGATGAGTGATGATTGAATTAGGATTACATTCCTCTAGAAGAAGAATTTTTTTAATGTATTTACTGACATGTAATATGTCATTCCACCATAGTGGGAGATCGAGTTTATGATCAAGTTGGTCGCTAGAGTTGAGCTAGATTCTATCTCACTATATAAAATAGGATATGTATTGCTTTAGGAGTTGAATAATCAGTTGGAAGTTCTGAAAGATAATGGTTTAATTTAACCATGTATATTTGCATGGGGGTTCTCTAGTAATTTTAACCAAGAAGGATAATTTAACCATATGAATATGTAGGTATTATCAAATATTAGATCTGATTAATATCAAGAATCGGTGTCCCCTTCTACATATCGATGGAAATTTTGATTAGATAAGAGGATATATGATCTTTTCCATGATAAATATGATATCAAGAATACACTAGTAGTTGGTGATACAACAGGAAAAATATATGGATACACTTAGTTGTTGTCAAGACATGTATTAATTCAATGTGATGTGGTTTGGGATACAAAAATGCACTTGTAGTGTTGGCGGCATTTATGAATATGATCTTTCATCATTTTCCTACTATTTTGGTGGGTTTTATCAACTACATATTAGTGTACTCTAATATAGAATATGATCAGGATAAATATCTTGATATTCACATTATTTCATTGAGATTCCGTCGAAATAATTCCCAGAAAACCAAATGTAATTTATAGACCGAAAAAGTGCACTTCTTGGGTCATATAATCTGAAAGGCTAGTGTTTCAATGGACCCATAGAATGTGGATGTTATGGTATCTTGGGAGATACACAATAATTCATATGATGTATCATGATTTTTGGATTTATAAAGTTAATAATAGAGTGTTATATATTAATTATCCCATATGAAATCATTGGTGTCCTCATTGCCCCCGAAATGGGTGAACATTGTTTGGAAAGATGCATGAAAGGGGGGATTTCAGGGGCCAATGAGCAGACTGACCTCATCACCTATCCTCACAATAAATTTTTTAGGTAAAGTATATACCATGAAGTGGGTTTCATATATATTAATACTCATAACAATCATGATGTAGGTTGGATCAAGTAATTTCATAAGGCTCCAGATAGTTGAGACCACATGAGTGCAATTACAATACATAGGATATGGTGTTAGCTATATTTCTACATGCCCACAGATATTGGAGACAATATGTAATAAGAAATGGGTTTTTTGTATAAACATACCACAAGAGAGTCATGTACATATTTTTATCATCCAAAACTGAACTTTCTATAGAGGAGGTGGGTTGAGTATCTTTAACATTTTGACATCATGTTTTCTTATAGACCAAGAAAGAGAATCATAATTTCCTATTCATTGAGATGGTTGATTAATAAAATTGTCATTTTAGAGTATTATGATTACTGTATAATGACTAAACTGTTTAATTACATGCATTTATATGTTCAAAAACCCCATGAACTATTTTCCTGAACATCAATATTCATTATACCTTTTCTTTTGTAAATGAATAAAATAGAGTTGGTTTCTCATATTATGTTATTTTTTATAAGTGGATGATTATATGGTAAGGAGGCACCATAAATATTGTCTTTATGAATTGAAAATTCCCTTATTTTCTATAGATATGTATGGGTTCTTATGAGTTTTATTGAGAAGTTGTTGAGAGAATTTTATTCTTCTCGATGGGCATTACATACTAGTCTTACATTGATGTATCAATATATCTTTAGATAATAATGGTGGTCATGAGTGAATAATGAAAAATTAGGATATGAGTGGGAGGTGAATTAACTCTCAGTAGTTAAAGGATGAGAATCAGAGTCCATCTAATCTATTGCAAGCTCTTCTCATTCTTTATTAGAAGTGAGATGATGTCACTATGGATTTTATGATAGGATTACCTTGAACAACAAAAAAGAACGGTGTTGTATGTGTGATTATGGGTAGACAAATGAGGTTATCCCACTTCATTATATTATATAAAACTTTATTATAAAATGATCTAGTTAGTATATACATGCACATTTTATTATGATTATCATTGCCCTGAATCCATAGTCTTAGATCCTGTTCTGAAATCCAGAAAATTACATTCCCAGTTATGTTTAAGATAATTGTGACCAGAATGTTTTATCTAAAAATGAAAAAATGATATCATGGATTGCTTAAATACTGGAATACATTTTAGCATTATAGTTTTATATAATTAATAATAAAATCTTTCATAACCTATTCAAATGAAAATACATGTGATTACCCAAACTCTCTTGGTCCTTCCCTTTTCCAAAATCCAGGTCCTAAAGGAGTGGCGTCTCGGTGAGACCGATCAGCGCGACCGATCGGCGCGACCGATCGGTGAGACCGATTGGTGAGACTGATCAGTGCAACCGATCGGTGAGACCAATCAGCGTCAGTAGGCCTTGTCAAGTGGTTTCCAGTAGCGCTCCCTCTTGCGCAAAAGGGGTTTTAAACCCTATTTTGACATGTTTGAGGGTGTTTTAAAGACCCATAACGTGCATAAGAGTTTTAATTAAATAAAAAATCAATTCATGTGTCGGCTTAAACCACCCGACCCCCCTTTTAATGGTGAGTGGAGCCGCGTGGTCAACCCATGACCCCCGCGCCTTACGCGGTTACGCGTTCTGACCTCAACTGTCCTCAGCTCTTATAAACTAAGGGTTAGTCGTGGTTTATCTTTTCTCGATTGTGGCTTTTCACAAACAGCTTCTGGTGCATCGGGCGCGCCGCATCGTCATCCATAAAATTCCGCACCCCCAACCTAAGCGTCGATCATCTATCAATAAGTAGGGAATTTCTCCTTTGCCTCTCTCTTTTGTGTATCATGCGGGGTGGGCATGCTTTTGTTTCAGTAGAACTGCCTGGTCCAAAATTAATGAAGATAATGAACAGATTCTATAAAGAAAGAGGGGGGGCTGTGATTGTTGATGTTGTCTTATATTTTGATGTTGTTTCTTCTATGACCCTCTTGTTGAGTTGTGCTGGCTTATGTCTCCTGAAAATCGAGGCCATTGGTGGTCGTTGTTTGTGCACTAATGAACCATGCTGATGTTTTAAATGGCATGTTTGTGTTTGTAAACTCCTGCTGTGAAAAGTGAATTTGTAAATCACGTATATCTGGATGAAAAAATTAAAAGCACCAGGATCAACCCTTCTATGATAACTCCCGGTTAGAATACACGTAATTTGAATCATGGAGTGTGTTAAGTCGTTTAAATCTGAAAATACCTGCAAGGCCCTTCTTATGTTGGTTGTGGTAGTTGGTTGTTTTCCTTTCGGGCCGATTGCTGGAGATTTGGGAGGGGATGGGATCCCCTGTTCTTTTATACTCTCGGTGGTTGTGTGAATTTTGGGGATGAGGTCTCCTGTTGGTATGGATTCACTGGTTGTGAGTATTAAGACCGGATGGTTACTTGTTTATATCACGAATTGCGGTGGAATCCTCTATTGTTGAGAACCGGGTGTGGGCGTTTTGGTTGATGTTTGACTGTTTACATTCCTGGACTTATGTATGTGACTAATAGTTGCCCAGTAGTGCTTAACATAAACATTATTATTGAACTTGAAATAAGAATGGGATAGATGGGCTTGTTGGTGAGAGTCGTGACTTGTGACTTGAACGCAGTGGTGTTGTGTTCTATTGGCTGGTTAGAAAAACCTAGACATTGGGTGAGTACTTGTTACCTATATCTATAATTGTAGCTTTGTGTTTCTTATTCTCTCCCCACCCAAGTTGAGCACTTAGTGCCAAACACCCCCATTTCATGGGGGAGGGTGTTTTTCCCAACACTATTCATAGTGGCTGGTTATTAGCACCTTTTCTGCTCCCTTTCCCGGATAGACCAAGTATCTTCGGGCAGGCTGTGATGACCTAATGTCCATTATTATCCCATATACTTTTGGGCGGGGTAGTGTGGTGGTTGGCCAGGTGTGTGTGGACGGTGGTTTCCCAAGTGTCTTTGGGATGAGGCCCAGGTGTCTTCGGGCATGGTGGTGCTTATTCTGGCCTAGGTGTTTGCAGGCATGGTTACATGTGACAATTGTGGCCCAGGTGTGTGCGAGCGGGATTCAGCAGTGGGACTACGTGCGGTTAAGGCCCAGGTGTGTGCGGGTGGGATTTCGGCAGTGGGACTGCGTGTGGTTGTGGCCCAGGTGTGTGTGGGCGGGTGTGGCAGTGAGACTGCGGTGAGAATGGCGGGATTGGTCCGATGCGTAGGATATATTAATAACCAGTGGGAAAGTGGCGCGGGGTACTCAAACATCGATGTTCTATTAATATATATATTACATGACTTGTGTTATTTGGGGAGTGTGCCTTGGTGAGGCATGGGGTGGATAGTTTTCCTTGTTAGGTGTTTGGTTTACTCCTTTTCTCACATGACTTTAGTACGTTCCCCCACTTGTGCACGACAGTCTTTGGTGTTCCATACTGAGTGTACTTGTAAGCTCACCCAACGTGTATAAAACTACTTTCAGGTTTCTAGGAGGACTTCAGGGATCACGCAAGACCTTACTATCTCAGACCTTTGGAGTAGTTTCAGTTGTTTTTTTTTCTTTTCCTCTTTTTGTACTTACCTTGTAGTCACCTTTTGTACTTGTTGCTTTACTTTTGGAACATGCATGTGGGAATGGTTTATTTTTTTCTTTACTTTCCTTTTACCTTGGTGTTGTTGAGTTTCATTATCTCATCTCTCGATCTTATAAAACAAAAAGGGGTAATTCCTTGCATTTGTGAGAAATTTCTATACCCGTGGTGCTAGTCGCCACTCCGGGATCTATTGAAGGCGGGTCTTGGGGGTCATTATCTCTCCTTCAACTTAAAGAAGGAAGGTCCTGGCAATCTGCTGACCCTTCCCTCCTTTTGGTGAAGGTGGGTCGTGACAAAATGGTATCATATGTGATGGTTGAGAGATAGGATGGAGTCTGGAGTTAGGCATAGTGAGGATTGCATGGGATGTTAAGGCAACAGTGTTGGGCGACCTTGACACATGAATTAGGCCAGGGAAGACCAGCTAGGACACGAGATTTTAGGGCCCCTCGTGATCAGATGCAAGGACTCTGGACCTACCGAACGACCAAGTGACGCCACACTGATTGCAGTGTAGAGACCCTAGGAAAGGTACATACATCATAATGACTTGTGTTCTTGTGTTTCTAGGATGTCTTGGGAATTAAGAATAAATTAAATTTTAAGAAGTTTTAAGAAAGATATTCTGTACTACATGGGCTTAGGCATTCCTTTTTTACCTTGTAGCTATGGAACCTAGAAGGCAACCACGTGTGATACAGGCGATCGAGGCCCCGGAGACTACTTTGGCCGATCGGCAGGGAGCTAATCGAGAGGAAGAGGATGACTAGTGGCAGAAGACTCTTCGAGCCTTCTCGTGACATGCCCTCGAGATGTATGAGGGTAGCACCTCCGATATGAAGACGGAAGGCTGGCTAGAGGAGCTAGTAATAGTCTTCGGCCTGATTCGGGCCCCGACCGAGTACTGGGTTCCTCTGGCCGTTATCCAGATGCGGGGAGCGGCACGTCAGTGGTGGATGCTTTACCTGGGGGAGAGGAGAGAGTCCGAGGTGGCTTGGGTGTATTTCGAGAGGGAATTGCAGGCAGAATTCTTCTCCTCGACGATGAATGCAGAAAAGAGGCAGGAACTACTCTCCCTCCAACTGGGGAGTATGTCCGTGAGGGAGCTAGGGATCAAGTTCAAGGACCTCCTATGTTTTTCTGTATACCAATTTCCCAACGATGAGTCTCGGGCAAGACGTTTAGAGGAGGCGCTCCGACCCTCCCTCTAGTATGCTTTTACCCCCTTTTACCCTGCCAACGTACTTGTAGGACCAGAAGAAGGCCGAAGTGGTGGAAAGGATGAATGCTCTAGGGGGAGTGTCATGAGAGGGGATCCAGCTGGGACCATCAAAGGGGAAGGCCGTCAGCACCAGGCCTCCAGCGTCAGGACCCACTAGGTTCTGACCCGCAGGGAGTAGGCCGCAACCGGTTCAGTTTCGATCCCCTGGCCCTCGCCCTTTTCCTTCGGGCCCGGGACTGAGGTGCTTAATATGTGGGAGCCCTCGGCATCTCTGGAGTCAGTGCCTCGACCGGGTGCAGTACAGTAGTGGGAGTCAGCCCCAGCACCCGCCCTAGCCACAGCTTCCAGCCAGACCTTTCCAGCAGCAGCAGTAGGGATAGCGAGCTCCTGCTCCTCTAAGGGCAGACGTAGGAGGAGGCCAACATCAGGATGCTCCATAGGGACCTCGACCAGGGCGTGGTTGGGGAGGTGGTGGATAGCCGAGGGGCAGGGGAGATGGGCGTGGACAGTTACACGCCACAGAGGCAGCAGTTCCAGCAGGGCCAGAGGTTGTTCGAGGTGCGATCAGTCTGTTTAGCACTCTTGCTTATGCCTTGTTTGATACCAGAGCTTCTCACTCCTTTGTTGCACCCATCCTAGCTCGTGCCTTGGGTTTATATGTGGAGAGACTTCCAGTGCCCCTGGTGTTGAGCACACCAGTCGGAGGTCAGACCAACTTGTTGTTTGTTTGTTGGGGATGTAGACTGAAGATAGGGCCACATCAATCGATTATGGATCTTCTTCTTCTACAGATTAATCCATACGATGTCATCCTAAGAATCGACTGACTATTTTCTATGTGCGCTATCATCGACTATTTTCGAAGAAGGGTGGTGTTCTCAGACTTGGACAACCGGCGTGTTACCTTCATCGGCGAGCGGAGCAGTCCGAAGGGAAACAGGATAGAGGAACCTCTCCTCTCCATGTTGACCGAGCTGATAGTGGAATCAGTAGATGCTGAAATGGTGGAAGTGCCAGAGATCGTTTGTGAGTTTATGGACATCTTTCCTGAGTAGGTGAAGACTCTACCCCCTGGACGTGATATCGAGTTTTGGATAGACCTACAGCCCGATGCTCATCCAATCTCGATGGCTCTTTACTGGATGGCACCTTCAGAGCTACGGGAGTTGCGGATACAGATTGTGGATCTGATGAAGAGGGTTTATGTTCGTCCGAGTGTGTCACCGTGGGGTGCTCCGGTCTTGTTTGCAAAGAAGGAAGATGGTGGTCTTAGGTTGTGCATAGACTACAGGAGGCTGAATCATGTGACCATCACGAATCGCTACCCTCTTCCAAGGATAGATGATCTTTTCGACCAGCTGAAAGGGGCAAGATGGTTCTCGAAGATCAACCTGCGGTCTGGGTACCACCAGCTGAGTGTGAAAGAGAGTGACATCCTGAAGATAGTGTTCAGGTGCAGGTATGGACACTTCAAGTTCTTAGTCATGCCCTTCGGTGTTACGAATGCCCCGACTGTGTTCATGGGGATTATAAACCCCATATTCCGGGAGTACCTGGATCGGTTCGTGGTTGTGTTCATCGACGACATCATGGTCTACTCTAGATTAGAGGAGGACCATTCAGAGCACCTGAGGTCAGTTATTGAGGTCCTCCGACAGCACCAGCTCTATGGGAAGTTGTCAAAATGTATGTTCTGGACATGAGAAGTGCACTTCCTCGGGCACTTAGTGTCTGAGCAGGGGGTAGCGGTCGACCCATCAAAGGTTGAGGCAGTTGTTTCTTGGGAAGCACCCAAGAATGTGGTGGAAGTCTGAAGTTTCCTCGGGCTGGCGGGTTACTACCGGAGATTCGTACCCAACATCTCCCGAGTTGCAGGCCCTTTGACGGCTCTAACCAAGAAGGACCATGCCTTCTTATGGAGTGAGAAGTGCCAGTCAACCTTCAGCTATCTGAAGGAAAATTTGGTCAGTGCCCCAGTGCTGATATTACCAGAAGAAGGGGCGGCTTATGAGGTGTTATGTGATTCTTCAGGACTGGGCCTAGGATGCATGTTTATGAAGCGACAAGGGGTGATCTCTTATGGGTCCAGGCATTTGCGTTCCCATGAGCGTAATTACACCACCCACGACCTGGACCTTGCAGCGGTCGTTTTTGAGCTAAATTTATGGTCGCACTACCTCATCGGGGAACGCTTTGTGGCCTTCACAGATCACAAAATCTTGAGGTATATCTTCTCCCAGCGGGACTTAAACATCCGATAGTGGAGATGGGTGGAGTTCCTCCAGGATTACGACTTTGAGATCTCTTATACTGAAGGAAAGGGAAATGTGGTGGTTGATGCCTCGAGACGGAGGACACAGAAGGATGCGGTCCGAGAGTCGGCGGACGCCTGGAAGGCAATGGAAGAGTTGGATGCCTTACACCTAGATTCGAAGATGGATAGCGGCAGAGGCTTCCTATATCAGATGACAGTGCAGTCATCTCTGTTTCAGAAAGTGGAAGAGTCTCAGTGGTGAGACCTAGATTGTGAAGTGATGAGTGACCAAGTTGACCAGGGAAATGCTTCGGAGGGATGGAAAGAGGATGTTCAGAACCAGATGCTTTTCCAGAAAAGGCTGTTTGTCCCGGATGCGATGCGTAGAAAGGTTCTTAGTGAGTTCCACAACTCACCCCTGGAGATACACCCAGGAGTTTCCAAGATGTACCAGGGTTAGAAGCGGATGTTTTGGTGGCCTGGAGTTAAGCGAGCGGTGGTAGAGTTTGTGGTCAAGTTCTTAGTGTGTCAATAATTGAAGTCTGAACACCGAGTTCCAGGTGGCCTACTACAGCCCCTAGATGTCCCCGAGTAGAAGTGGGATGACATCTCAATGGATTTCTTCACGGGACTACCCAAGGTCCAAGGGAGAAACCACACCATCTGGGTGGTAGTGGAAAGGTTGAAAAAATCGGCTCACTATCTGGCGATCAGGGAGTCGAGTACTGTGGAATCATTGGCACGAAGGTACGTGGATGAGGTGGTGAGGTTGCATGGAGTTCTGAGGTCTATAGTCTCGGATATGGATGCATGGTTTACCTCGCGAGTCTAGAGAGGATTGCAGCATGCGTTTGGTACCCAGTTACGCCTTAGAACTGCTTTCCATCCCCAGACAGATGGACAAACAGAGCGCATCATCCAGACCTTGGATGATATGTTGCAGGCATGTGTTCTGTACTCAGGGGGATCATGGGTGCGACACCTGCCCCTGGTAGAGTTTGCATACAATAATAGCTACCACTATATCATTGGCATGACCCCATTTGAAGCTTTGTATGGGAGGCCATGTCGTTCGCCTGTGTGTTGGACCGAAGTAGGAGAGGTAGGCATCCTTGGTCCGGAGGTGGTGCAGAACACGACAGAGAAGGTCAGCTCATACGGGAAAGGATGAAGGTGGCCCAGGACCGAAATAAGTCGTATGCTGATACCAGGAGGAGGCCCTTGGTGTTTGAGGTTGGAGACCACGTGTTCTTAATGGTCTCCCCTTGGCGTGGGCAGCGGAGGTTCGGCAAAGGGAGTAAGCTTTCTCCCAGATTCATCGGACCCTTCCAAGTGTTGCGACGGGTCAACGAAGTGGCTTACCAGCTAGCGATGCCACCGCCACTACTAAGGATACATGATGTATTTCATGTGTCCCATCTCCATCGGTATCTGCACGACGATTCACACATCCTTGATTGGGGTGAGCTTGATATCGAGGACGACGTCACCTCTGTGGAGAGACCCATGGTGATCGAGGATCGCAAAGAAAAGGTGCTTCTCGGGTGAACCATACCCTTGGTTCATGTGTTGTGGAGACATGGTGGGCTTGAAGAGAGTACGTGGGGAGGGAAAAACAGATGTGTACCCAGTACCCAGAGTTGTTTTTAGTTTTGTTCCTTGTTGTACCTGTTGTAGTGGAATGTTTTGTCTTTTGGCTATGAAATGTACTGGTTTTCTTCCTCTTCTTGTGTGTGAAAAGCCCCGGCTATGTGGAAGGAGAGAACCCGACCCCTAATCAAGACTCATTAAGGTGGACGCGATTAAACCCTTGCGGGTGATTCAGTGCCTCCCAAAGCAGATAATATCTTGACATGGGGGAGGAGACTCCCCAACCAACATGCTCAGGAAGTTTGGCATGGTATGTTTCTTGGTTCGTGATAGGAAGGTGTTCTTAGTTAACGATGAGGTTCACTCTTGAGAGGAATCTTTCGGGGTGGTTGTTCGGACCAGCCCTTCCCTTCTGGGTTGTTTAAATTCTCAAGGATGAGAATAGTTTGAGAGGTATCTAATGTGATGACCTAGACTCTCTTGGTCCTTCCCATTGCCAAAATCTGGGTCCTAATGGAGTGGCTTTTTGGTGAGACCGATCGGTGAGACTGATCGTCACAACCGATCAGTGAGACCAATGAGTGTCACCCGACCTTGTCAAGTTGATTCCAGTAGCGCTGCCTTTTGCACAAATAGAGTTTTAAACCCTATTTTGACCTGTTTGAGTGTGCTTTAATGACCCGTAACGGGCATATGAGTTTTAATTAAATACTTAATCAATTCATGAGTCGGCTTAAACCACATGACCCCCCTTTTAATGATGAGTGGAGCCACGTGGTCAACCCACGTCCCCCGCGCCTTACGCGGTTACGCGTTCTCACCTCAACTGTCCTCAGCTCTTATAAACTAAGGGTTAGTCGTGGTTTCTCTTTTCTCGATTGTGGATTTTCACAAACAGCGTCTGGTGCATCGGGCGCGCATCATCATTATCCGTAAAGTTCCGTTCCCCCGGCCTAAGCATCGATCATCTATCAACAAGTAGGTAATTTCTCCTTCGCCTCTCTCTTTTGTGTATCATGCGTGGTGGGCGTGCTTTTGTTTCTGTATAACTGGTTGGACCAAAATTAATGAAGATAATAAACGAAATCTATATAGAAAGAGGGTGGGGGATGTGATTTTTTATGCTGTCTTATATTTTGATGTTTTTTCTTCTATGACCATCTTGTTGAGTTGTGCTGGCTTATGTATCCTGAAAATCGAGGCTGTTGGTGGTCGTTGTTTGTGCACTAATGAACCCTGCTGATGTTTTAAATGGCTAGTTTGTGGTTGTAAACTCCTACTGTGAAAAGTGAAATGGTAAATCACGTATATCCGTCGGAATAAATTGAAAGCACCTGGATCAACCCTTCTGTGATAACTCCCGGTTAGAACACACTGAATTTGAATCATGGAGTGTGTTAGGTCATTTAAATCTGAAAATTCCGGGAAGGCATTGATTTTGTTGGTGGTGGAAGTTGGTTGTTTTCCTTTCAGGATGATTGCTGGAAATGTGGGAGGGGATGGGATCCCTTGTTCTTTTATACTCTCGGTGGTTGTGTGAATTTGGGGTATGGTATATCCTGTTGGTATGGATTCGGTGGTTATGAGTTTTAATACCAGGTGGTTACTTGTTTATATCACGAATTGGGGTGGAATACTCTGTTGTTGAGAACCGGGTGTGGGAATTTTGGTTGTTGTTTGACTGTTTACATTCCTGGACTTATGCCTATGACTACTAGTTGCCCAGTAGTTCTTAACATGAACATTATTATTGAACTTGAAACAAGAATGGGACAGATGGGCTTGTTGGCGAGAGTCGTGAATTATGACTTGAACGGAGTGCTGTTTTGTTCTGTAGGCTGGTTAGAAAAACATAGACTTTGGGTGAGTACTTGTTACCTATATCTATACTTGTAGCTTTTTGTTTCTTATTCGCACCCACCCAAGTTGATCACTTAGTGTTTAACACCCCAATTTCATGGGGGCGTGTGTTTTTCCCAACCCTATTGATAGTGGCTGGTTATTAGCTCCTTTTATACTCCCTTTCACGGATAGCCCATGTATCTTCTGGTAGGCTGTGATGGCCTGAGATCCATTATTAGCCCAAGAACCTTCGGCCGGGGTAGTGTGGTGGTTAGCCAGGTGTGTGGGGCAGGTGGTTTCCCAAGTGTCTTCGGTATGAGGCCCAGGTGTCTTCGGGCGTGGTGGTGGTTGTTCTGGCCTAGTTGTTTGCAGGCATGGTTACATGTGACAATTTTGGCCCAGGTGTGTGCTGGCGGGATTCAGCAGTGGGACTGCGTGGGGTTGAGGCCCAGGTGTGTGCGTGCGGGATTTCGGCAGTGGGATTGCATGTGGTTGTGGCCCAGGTGTGTGCAGGCGGGTGTGGCAGTGGGACTGCGGTGAGAATGACGGGATTGGTCTGATGCGTAGGATGTCTCAATAACCAGTGGGAAAGTGGCGCGGGTTACCCAAACATCGATGTTCTCTTAATATATATATTACTTGACTTGCGTTATTTGGGGAGTGTTCCTTCGTGAGGCCTGGGGTGGATAGTTTACCTTATTAGGTGTTTGGTTTACTCCTTTTCTAATGGAACTTTAGTATGTTCCCCCACTTGTGCACGGGAGTGTTTGGTGTTCCCTACTGAGTGTACTTGTATGCTCACCCTATATGTATAAAACTGCTTTCAGGTTTCCAAGAGGACTTCGGGGATCACGCAGGACCTTACTAGCTCGAACCATTGGAGCAATTACAGTTGTTGTTTTTTTTTCTTTTCCTCTTTGTTACTTACCTTGTAGTCACCTTTTGTACTTGCGGCTTTACTTTTGGAACATGCATGTTGGAGTGGTTTATTTTTGGATTTACTTTCCTTTTACCTTGGTGTTGTTGAGTTTCATCATCTCATCTCTCGATCTTATAAAACAAAAATGGGTAATTCCTTCCATTTGTGAGAAATTTATATACCCTTGGTGCTAGTCGCCACTCTGGGACCTATTGAAGGCGGGTCTCGGGGGTCATTAATTCTCCCTCAACTTAAAGAAGGAAGGTCCTGGAAATCTGATAACCCTTCCCTCCTTTTGGTGAGGGCGAGTCGTGACAATAAATGTGAATTTATTCTATTTAAACAAACTTTTCTTTATCACAATAATAAATCTTCGTCATTCTGGTGAAATACCATCAATACATTACTCATTCGAAATAAATTTTTTAAATCCTTGGGATTTTGAAGCATAAGAAGGGTGAGCTCAAATTCTTAGTAAGTGTAAACATAATCCTTAATAATTGAATTTTATCAATGATCATATAAAGATCATAAGAGTATAGTGATATAATAAAATCTTATAAGGGAATCATAACAGAACTCATACACATCAAAATATTGATAACAAAATATGAATACATTAATTGGGAAACTTATATCAAAATTTATAATAATGATCCATGTCATAACAATCATGATTATGAGAAAAATTATACACCCATTAAATTTAATTAAAACACATTTTTGATACACAGATCATCACATTTATAAATATCTTTCAAAACAATA
This sequence comes from Viscum album, assembly GCA_963277665.1. Lineage (NCBI taxonomy): Eukaryota > Viridiplantae > Streptophyta > Magnoliopsida > Santalales > Viscaceae > Viscum > Viscum album. The sequence goes on along the minus strand of OY728150.1, from coordinate 2,127,600,566 downwards.
TTTATTATAATAAACATATAGATAACATTCAAAATTATCATTACCAAATCCATTGGAGAGGTATAATGAGTTTACATAGTGATACCTATCACTCAATTTGTTAATCTATTATGAGATTTCCTGACACTATCAAGTCCATCCCAGGGTAAGATATAACAATATTTCCCAACAAAATATAGGATACCCCATTTTATGTTGTAAATGGAATTCCCAATGTTATCTATGACACAACATTTTAAGATAAAATGGGATTTCATGGTGCTATCTGGTCACAGAAATCATTTATAATATCAACCAAATAATGAATAAATAACAAATATAATTTATTTCATCATAACTCATTGGAAACAACAGTTTCATTTTCATAACATTATTTTCCCTTTTAAGGATACATGTTCCACGATAATCACATTGAATCATGGCTAACCCAAGGCCATTAATTGTGATTAATTACAATCACTTTAAAAAATAATACACCAAAGTAAAAAAATAGGGTTTAGAAAACATTCATTGATATGTGATTAACCCCTGGAAATTACATGGGTTTATTAAAAATCTCATCAAAACATGATTAAACAATGGAAAACCAATTGGTTTAATAACATTCTCTTCAAAACTGACTAACCGATGGATAATAAATGGTTTTAATAATAATTATATAGATATATTGTTAAACCGTGGAAAAGAAATGGGTTCAATAAAAACCACAATGAAACAGTTTAAACACACGGTAAATTAATGGGTTGAATAAAAATGTCATCAAAGCAGAGATAACAAATGGAAAATAACTGGGTTCCATAACATGATTAACCCATGTAAAATAATTGGATTCCTTAAAAATATCACAAAAACAATCACAATCCATATAATTAGATAATAAATATTTTATCATTTAAAAATATTCCATGTGGATCCCACATAAAAAACATGTTTTTATGTGGATGACTGGAAATACCACTATAAAGGCCATCAAAACATTATTGAGGAAAATAATTTTTTAGCAATACATAGTGTCCCATAACACATGGATACATTTTAATCAAAATCCCTGTGAATGAAATAATATTAAATAAAACATATAATATAATGAAAAAAATGATATTCATGATATAACATGTTAAAGAAGAAGTATATTCACATCATAAAATAGAAATGGTTTATAACATAACAAACAACATAAGGAAGGAAACTTTTGACCAAAAACCATTACATTTCTGTTATTTACGAAACAATAAAACCCATGACAGATAAATCCTAAAATAGAAATTATGAAACACATATATTAAATTTTAGTAATCATGAAAAAAAATTCATGGGTAGTATATACACCACACAACATGAATAAGTGTTGAATAATTAATATTTCATGCTAAAATAAATGCGACTCTAGAAATCTCCTTAAAACTATGGTAACGTCTGAATTTGATACCCCAAAACAAATAATCATCAAAAGGGACATTTAATGAAAATAATATAATATAATCCATGATATAATTTATAAAAATAGGCATTATATGTACTACACAAGAAAGTAAGTGGTGAATATAATATTTATCTCTCAAATGTAAAATGTGAGACAAAAATCCCATTTAATATTGGAAACAAAATAATACGTAATATTAAATAATAATAATAATAATGAAATTTAAAATTTAAATACCATGATTATAATATAATTCATGGTATAATATATCATCCTATAGGTATATACACTATACAAAAGAAGTATGTGATGAATATCATATTAATCTAATCGATGTAAGAAGTGGGATGCAAATACATTATAATGATCATATCATTACAGTGAGAATAAATCAATAAATTAATTATATGTGAAATATTTAATACACAAAAAAAAATCTAAATATTTTAAAAACCAATAATATTTAATTACACACGTTTTCTTCTAATAACATCACCGATAACATATATCTTTAACCAAATAAATGGAAATTGTGTTATGAAATCCCTTACCTTGAGAATGAATTTTCATCATTGTCCTCTATCATACAGAATAATAAACTTATGTTATTTTTTTAAATTCTTGATAATAATTTTTTATTTTAGTATTACATTAGTTTCACATATAAAAATGTTATATTCAATATCTTAATCGCTAATTGATCGGTTCGATGTTTTGACCATATTTGGATAACCTGTCAAAACAAATTTTATAGGTCAAATAAGATCAATGTAGTCATTTTCTAAACATCTCCAGAATAATAAACACAAATATTTGTTTCACATTTTTACATAATTTATAATATTTCATTAAAAATTGAATTATTTTCATCAATAATGAACCGACATTATGTTCATGGAGGCGTTTTGTCAAATGTATGAATGAGTAATGCTACCAATTTTCAATAATCTATTAAAATATAATATATGTGAAATTTGACATCAAAAAATGAAAATTATATCATATATACCTTTTAATTTAACTATATAGAATAATATAAATAATTCTTATGATGTGGTAATGAAAATGGAAGAATGACATTACTCGGAGGTGGTGGTACTCCGCACATACACGAATGATGTTTTCACTTTTTCAATGTGTGAAATGGAAAGAAGAAAATTATATGTTATATATATTGGAATGAAATTCTTTAACTATTATAACAAATATTTAATTTATAACATATATTATTATTAAAACAAAACTTAATATATTCCATGTAATGAATCAATTAATCAAATCTCTTTAGGGAGGGGGTAGTCCACATGTCAACAAACGAGGTTATCATATTTTCGCAAAAAAGAATGAAATAAGGTATGTTTTATATAATAAATAATATACTATGAAAACAATATAAATATAAAATATATCATATAAAAATATAAGTTCATTCATTATTTCCAACCAAAATATTTGATCAATTAAAAAATAACGACACCATTTGGTGAGGCGGTAGTTCACCAAACACGTGAAAAATTATTTAGTTACCCATTTTACAGATGTGTGTATATTTTTTGGTTTATCCCTGAAAATAAAAAATTCAATTTTTTTAAAGATAAATAGGTTATTATATAATATTTTAATAACTATAACATAATAGGTGTATAATGAAATAAAATAGAACATCTGATTGACGAATGTTATGTCTTCTTTAGGTAACACCAATGGGTTTGCACTAAACGAATTTCATGGTTGATTTATTACCAAATTGAGTCTTATATAATGATATAACTGATTTTATTAACTTATTTAGGCATGTTTTTAATGATCCAAATGGATTGATATGATTCGATATTTATCAGGGTGAATGATCCAATTTTTTGCGGAGAAAAAGTGGCATTCATGTAAATGCAAAATGCAAACAATATTGGGAGGTCTCTCTAAAATAATGAGACTAAACATATAAACAAAATTGTATATAATTCGATATATTGTATAATTATATAGGTAAAAATGGGTTTGGATCTGTTTTAGCTCATTTTTCCATATAATATTTCAGTCTACCAACCAAGTTCATTAATTTTAACATTGATTAATGTAATTAATTATACTTATTTTCTTTAATGTTTTTGGAAAAAATATTTTTTACCCTAATAGAAATAATAAATTATTATTTTATCATATATGGAATCAATTTTCCAAAACATTCCATCAAAAAAGTTTCATAAATAAATTTTAAAATATTCATATTGATTGAATGAGAATGTTGGGTTTTGAGTAAAAACAAAAAAAGATTAAAATGTTTTATATCCATTTTCAATGTGAAATTTATTTAAATGACCTAAATTATATTAAATGATATAAAATTTATATATTTATAATTTAATAAAACTATTAAATATAATTTTATGCTATGAATTATTTATATTAACAATACATTTTCTATTAAATTTCATTATTTTACCATATTCCTCAGAACATGAAACTTAAAAAAAACCCAAGTTAAATTTATATATTTCCCTTTCAAAAAGGAATTATATTTTTTCAAATATATTTTATTAAATATTAAAAAAAATTATTATAATTTCATTCATTAATAGAAGGTAAAACTTATTTCAAAAAAAAAACTTTTTATGCTTAAATTTTGATTTGTTCTTATTTCTTGACTATAAAAATTATTATATGAATTAAAAAATATTTCATTGAATATTTAACATATAAAAATCATTAATTTATTTTAATAATAGATTATAATTTAAATTTATAAGATAAAACTCCATTCAAGTTATACAAGAAGTATTTCATTGAAACACATCCTTTATATTAAATTTTATTTTATTTTAATTTAAAAATAATATTTCTGAGAAGGATTCATTATATAACCATGTGTAAACTATATATTCATAATATATTTATTCATATTGTTTCCCAATATTATATAATCTATGTAATAACTATTATATTTAATATTAATAGTTCATTGATTTCGGATATGACCTAGACTAGTGTTTAACAAAAATTATAGAAGAAGATAAATGATGTGTAAAATGAAAGATAAATTTATAATTTTATGTAAAAAATGATATAAAATAATTTATATTATTTTGAATGAATATATTATTTTAAATTGTTAGATGATACATCATAACCCTCTTAAAATAATTTTTTTTAGAAATATGTCTTAGTTATCAATCGATTAAATTTTTTATTATTTAATTGTTTAAGCCAACATTAGAAAATGGAAATAAGGAAAACATCCCATAACATTGGAATGTGGGAAACATAGAGGTCACCTAGAGATATAAATAATTTGGATTCCACAAAAGGAAATAAATGGTTGGAAATTAAAAAAATATATTGGGAAGGAATAAAAAATTGTCATGGATTTATAGAGAGTGATAGATAAAATTTTCATGACGATGTCGATGACGAAAAACCACAAAAAAATAGGTTTGGGAAATTTCATTAACATCATCATATTAGATGGTAATATGAAAAAAAATTTAATTCACGATCCTTTTAATGATGTTAATGGATTTCATTCTCCATCTAGACTGAGATAATATATAAGTATAAATACTTATTGAGTATAATTTCATAATGTTTTCAATTTCGTCCAAAATATCATATTTTCTTCAAATGATGAGTATTAATGATAATTTATTTAATTCCATACTCACTATTGTAAAATTTAAAATAACACATAACCATAAAAATATAATCCATGCTATTTGTTTTTTCTTTATACAGTAATCAAATCAAAAATGGTTAGCTCATTTTAAGATAATTCCCAAAATTTGTAAACCTTAATTCGATATAATAATATTAATAATTCAATAGTAATTCCTAAAGATGAAACTAAACCATTACATTGCTCTATATCAAAAATATATTCAATAATCTAAAAATTAATGAGTGCTTTTACGTCAATGGTTGCCTCATACATTCCATATTTCATGCTCAAAATATTGATATCTACTTTTTTATGTAACATTTGTCACTTATTCATCGAATAAAATTTCAATCACGTGGTTTTCTATATGATAAAACTTTTATTCCCTTAATTACATCAATATCAATGATAATATGAACCCTAATTTTTATCAATACCTCAAAAATTATTACTGAAAAAAGTTAAGGAATACATCCCAATAAACAGATATTTTACATATACTCCAACACAATAAAATGTCTCCTAAAATGACATACATAACATCATAATTTTATTAACATTAAAAATATTAATGACGTGTCTTATGAATCCAAAATTATGATCAAAATTAATAATATAGTTTTATAATGTTATCCATAACTCAAAACATTACATCATATGAAAATAACCTAATATCCAATATTATATATACTAAGCATTTATACCAACAATATCATCCCTATACCCCCACTCTCAGAGTCTATGTTGAAATCCATTACATTACACCCTCAGATATACAATAATAATATTGCCCCAAATTTTTCGTATAAACAATACAACATAAAATTGAAATTTCTGATAACATACATATTAGAGGACCTTTTATGTTTAGTATTTTAGAAAATTATAAAAAACACCAAGATAAATAATTTAGGTGATATAAAAATAGCATTTCTTCCTATTAAATAAATTTCTTTATCACATGAATACATCATCATCATCAATCTAAAATACCATATAGACATAACTCATTCAACACCATTTCATTAAAAACTGGGTAAAAGGTAACATAACAAGTTATAACTCATATGCTCAGCAATAGTAAACATAATAATTGATAATTGAATGTCATCAATGATCATATGAAGATCATAATGGTATTATAACATAATAAAAGTGAATTACTGAATCAAAAAATTTATCATACACATAAATACATATATAATGAAATATGAAAAATGTAAAATGAAATATATATTAGAATCATTAATAATTATCCATGCGATATCAATCACATTAATTAGAAAAATAATAAAATCTTAAAAATAAATTAGTAATCTTATTCATAACAGGTAATGTAACATTCATAAAACACATTTAAAAATAATTAGAATAACCAAATATCCAAAATCCAACATTATCCTTACCCAGTGCATTAAAGAGCTATATAAAGCTCACCCTGGGCTATCTGGGCCACCCAAAGTGATGTTGTACTAGGATTTCCTGATGCTATTTGGCCCACCCATATTTATGTTATAACAGACAATATGGAGACTATATGGGACACCCCATGCAATGATGTGATGTTTAAATTCCTATTAAAGAGACATGCATCACTTATAGGGGTAGGGGATGAATCATTGATATTTTATTATTTTATTTTTTTTTATTTCAAACAATCTCTTACTCCTATTAATGATATTATTCACTCCAATAAAATAAAAAAATACATATAGGCACAATAAATTTTAGTGTTCACTATTGAATAAGAGAATCTATGTACTTGGTATGGTTTTAAATAAAAAAATACCATACCATACACATTAAAACAATTTTATTGACTGGAATGTGATGTGCATGATATTACCTTATACTCATGTAGCATTATGATCAATACAACAGTTCATGTTCTTCGAGTTTCACACAATGTTATTATATTGTTTGCTGACAAAAATGTTATTATTCCCCTTGATCAACATTCAAAAATATTATCATTCAAAATAATTCTTCACCTTCATACCCAGTAACTTGTATAAAAATAATGGAGTTCATAATTATACTATGATTGATTTCCTAGTCTAATCATCCATGTTGTATTTCACAATATAAAAATATGGTAATTTTTTATCCATTGAAATTATTAGATTTTCTATCTTAATTAATTGTATCAGTAATGTAAAAATGTAACCCTCCCTTTATATTTACCCCATAATATGGTTTATAAGGATTCCTTAAATGTTTCCTAATCAACCAAATTTCATAAATCCCTATTTTCCTATATTTCTGAATTCATTTATAACTTTTTCAATTCTTATTAACTATTTTCAAATCATCCCAAATATTCTAATAACATCATCCTTCTTCTGACATCTTTGTTGAAATTCATCCCAATTACAATTCTCTATCCCAATTTTCACAATACGATTTATTCATTACGAAGCTCCATAATAATTACATATTTAAAAAAATAGGCAACATTATCATTCTTAATAATATTTTTTTCTGAATCTATTTCATTATTCCAATTATGAAATTATGATATCTTCATTGTAAAATAATTTGACGAAAGAACAGGAAAACATGTTTTAAATGCTTCATGCTTCCCCTTATCAACACCTTTTAATCTCTTTGAAACACCACTGTCTAGATTATAAAAAAAAAGAGTTTTTCTCTAATTTCAATTGATATATTCATTATGATCATCATAATTATGTTGATGAAATATTTTACATAATGGATTGTTATTCCACAATTCTATGTACCCATATTGTAATACAACTAAAACTCTATGTTGTTGTAAATGGAGGACTTCATTGTTGATTGGTCTCTTACTTTTCATATTGAGTTGTCTCTTAAGAAATTAACTTCATTTCGTTATCTTTGGTACCAAAAACTCTTATAGAAAACAATTCATCCTTTACTGATTATGATGTATAACAAATCTGATGGACCAGTAGAAGCAACCTGGACTTCATGAACTTCTTTCATTTCGGAAAATGATACCAATGAACGTTCATAACTTCACTTCATTCTCTATTCAATTCATGAAACTCATCGACATTTTTTCTCCTAATATATAAATTTTTTGGATTTTGTTATGACAATGAACCAACACCTTCATTACAATTATCTTCTTCTACCTTAAAAAAATATACTTATAGTAGAATCATTATAACGATATTGAGATTGAAAATCGTAGCCTTCAACAACATTCTATTTCATCAAACATTAAGAATGATCTATGAAATTCTTTACGACTATGAATATTATTATGATCATTTTTAGTGTCGTCATATTTATAATGGAAGGTATCTTATCTTCTCATTCCTCCAACAATATATTTCTTTCATACTCAGCCTAAAATACGATTTTCTTGAATATGATAGTCACCACATATTCTCCCTCTTTATTTCATAAAAATTGCATAAAATGTTTTACAACATATATATGATTTGTGATAAATACAAAACAACACATCATCATCAGTTTTATGTTGTAGTTAGGATGACTCTAATTCATCAACATTATGATCAAACTTTAATTATTGACTCTGGGAGAGTCTGGTGAACCTTTTCTTCTAGAATGATTATCCACAGTTGGATGGATATTTCATGAATTGTGAGTATGAATTATTGAATATAATGGCATGTATGATTTTCAAAAAAAATATGTGATTCCATTTCCCCTTCTTTAATATTTCCATGACAGCAAAAGACAATACCAGAATATGATCATATTCCTTGTCATCTTGGTCCTAACAACATCCCCTTTGTGATTTTGTTTTCATTAATGGTTTATAAATAATTAATCATTATAGCATCAATATATATATAATATGTATAAAATTCATAACCTCTAGGAGATAACATATAATATAAAACTAGTATTATTGACAAAAAACCATGATATAAAAGAATAGTGACTCATGGAAAAATATCTCAACATTATTTCTCAATATTATTTCCTGTATTTTGATTATCATCTTTCTCTAATTCATTAACTACTCGGGAATATGAAAAATTTCTTACATCCACCCTAAATAATTGATATAATAGTTCACATAGATATATTTTCAATGAAACTTTTACCCCCAACTCCCCCTTTTTTCAGGCTTCTATAAGAATTGATTTATAATTAAATTGTCCCACTTGACAAAACTATCTACAGGTAATATGGGAGAGGCTTCAAAAACACATACATCATCCTTTATTAGATATATATTTGACTCCCATGTTAAACGTCATATTTTAAAATTCTTCCTTCTGTAAAGGTTTTCTTGAAATGTTTGCAAATTTTTATTATGTAGAAACATAAAAAATCATCAATTAATTCTTATCTATATTCAAAATGATGAAATTATATTTGGTATCAATATGTTTTGAATGTGAATCATATTCTATATTCCCCATTTTTTTGATTTCAGATTGATTATCACTACCCAAGAGCAAGGGTCTCATCAAACCAAAAAGTAAATATTATAATTAAGTCTTTATCAACATATGTTCAACATAGTCAGCTTTAGAATTACTATGAGTTAAATAATTATGTTTATTTTTTATGTCATCTAACACAACATTTCCCTGGAAAGAAAGATCAACCAAATGTGGACCATCCCATGTAGACAATTCCTCATAAATGAGCATCAAAAGAGCCAAAAAATCAATATTTTTTAAACTATCATATATGATTTCAAAATCGGGGTTGCCTTTGATATATTAGAAAATTATTTTTCATAAAATTAAATGTTATTAGATATGATCACTATGAAGTATAGAAGATAAAGTAACAACCTAAATAATGTTAGTTCTTAAGAAATTCAAAGACAACGAACTAACAATCTAATTTCAAAACTATTTTTCATGTACATCTTTACTTTCATTATCAATTAAAAAATGGATCACACTAAAAGAGATGTGGATACAGGTTTTGAATTGTACAATATGAACTTATAAAGATTTAGTTATTATAATTTTCTTGGGAATTAAAAATTTGATTCCTAAATTGTAAAATTTGTAACTAATGAAAGTATATCATTTCTCCTATCAATGAAATCTGGAAAAACATTTTCATTTATTAAAAAAATCAATGAAACAATCTTTCTTAATTAAAACCAATGATAATTTCATAATCATAAACAACTATGATGACCGAAAAATCATTACCTTCATTGATATGAATATTTCTATCGACTCTTCCCTGCTGAAAACTCATCTTACTTAAGATGGTATGCTATTTGGAATACCATTACCTCATAGCCTATATTATCCCATACATGGAATTATTTGATCAATAGAAAAATCATTCATCATTCATGAAAATATATCCACAAGGATGTTTAATGTAAACTACATCATCAAGATCTGATTAGGAAATGTAGACATGGAATTCTTATGAATTTTTTTTATTTCAATGTGAATTAATAAAAATAAAGCATATTAATGATTAAAAAAATTGAGATGATTAAATACCCATTAAAAATCTACAACTTCCATTTCTTAGTAACCTTTTTCGTACTTTTATTTCATTGTTCCTTTTCACTTCACCGTCTCCATTCATCTTATTTTAGAAACCCCACATTGTACTGAAAACATTTTTTATACCACTTCAGTAAAATATTCCAAGTATCATTTTATTTTATCTGATCATGTTCTCCATTCATATCATGAACCCATTACATATGATAAAAATCTATATTCACATCTCTTATATCAACTTTTGTATCTAAATAGGTATTTGTTACTGTATTTGATAGTCATATCGATTCAACCTTCTAATTTTGATCACCAATAATGTCCTTAGAATCCACGTGCTTCCCTATCCTGGGATGAGATTAATAAGTTTCCTAATCATTTCTAGAAATATATGAATTTTTTATTTCCCAAACACGAAATAATCTGCCTTTTATACATTGTCCTCTGGTCACAATACATCCATCTTCCACTCCTTTCTCACAAAAACAAAATTTTCGAAAAATAAATGTGTTTCCTTCATCAAAACGCTGTGAAACACTTGGAATTTATTGTTTCATCACATCAATATACAATGTTCTCATGGATTTCATCATTTCATTCCAAGTGATAGATGATCCAACATCGTTAAATCATAAGGATTCATCATTTCAAATCTTTTTTATCTCTTATTTATAGTCTCCAAAATTAAATAAAGCATTAAATATCATTCCATTTGGTTATAGAACCCACTTTCTTGAATCAATGATCATTATTATTTTATATTCATTAAAGTAGTTTCTACAATAAGTGATTTTACTTTTTTCATATCCAGGTTCTGAGAATTATTAAGTAGAATTTTTTGTTCCCTTAAAAAATAATAAAAACCACTGTAATATGTCTAGGTTGGTCATACCATTCACAAATACTTTCGATGGGTTGGAATCCATTTTCAATTTTTACACCCACATTACCAGGTTTCTTTAGATCATACTTCTCATAATTCTTATTTGGAGTGGATTGGATCCCCCTAAATCCATTCCTTCCATAACATGTGTAATAATATTAATGTTTTTTAAACCAACACATTTTTTCGATATGTATGAATCCCCCAGAATACCAGATGTATCCATGGAATGAATATTTTCCTCTGAAATATCTATATTATTATGAGTGGGGGGTATGATTTTGAGAAGCTTCTTAACCGAGAAATATTGACATCCATCCATTCTATTTTCAACCAGAAAATTCATTTTCATTCTGGTTTTATTTTAATCTTTATCAGAACAAGAATTATTTGAAAGAATTACCTATTTATAATTTTTCGATAAATTTTCATAAATTATATTTATAGGAAAGTATGAATTCTCCACATTGATAGTCTTGTAATTGTAATTAACATTCCCAAATTTCTTCTTTTCATATACAATTATAGTTTCCTTCTCACCCTTAGAAGTTTGCTATTGATAATCCTTATTAGTTATGTCCTTATGTGAACATTCACTAACATTAGATATAGTATTGTTCAAACTTCTACCATTATTTCATCATTAAAATCATTCATTTGGAAAGTCTAAACTCCTATTTTGTCCATTTAACTTCACTTCCAACTGTTCATTATTATTGTTTTCATACTCAAGATATTTTTACATATCATTATTTTTTTATCATCTAAAAAATCTCATAAAGAAAAATTTATTTTCTATTTGTTGAAGAACATTTATTTTTCAACTTCATAATTTCATTATCTTATGTTCTAATAGTTATATATCATCATTTCTATTATTTTTTTATATTGTATTCTAATAATGTTTCTTCCAATAATAAATATATTATTAATAACTCATCGTTATTCATTGTTGTATTAAAATTATTCTTATCATCATTCTCAATTTTTTTTTTCAGATTCAACATAGTTTTATTATTATTATTCTTCATTATGTAAGAATATTCTAGTTTTTAATATCAAGAACATTTTATCATTACCTCTAGAAGAATATTTAATATTACCACTAAATTTTAACCATGATATTCCTTGAATTATTTCTTCTTCATCACTATCCTCTTCTTTCATTATTTGAGGAAAATTAGCAAAAAATGTTCACAAATGCTGCACATTCAAATCAATTTAAGGGTTGTTTCCCTTTATTATTACCCATACATATTTTAACATATTTAGAAAACAAGGATAAAATATAACAACAATTTTTACATAAAAAATATTTGGAATCAGAATCACAGACTTCTTCTTCAATGTGAATATTCATTGACTTCTCTTTCTTAGCAGCCTTCAGAGACATCTATCAATCAACTATTTTACTGATTTTTATTTCTTTCTACACTCTATTTTAATATGTGACTATTTTAATATGATAATTACCCCAAAATAATGTTTTTGGATCTCTATCCTTTAATTATGAATCTTTATCATTAAACTTCATTGGAATGATTCTCAAAATCATTTCAAAAAATATAAAATAATCCAAAATTTCACCAACACATCTAGTAGTGTTGGAAATTTTATTCACCCTGGTAATGAATCACCATCTGATGTGTAATCACCCATGTTGTCATATTTATACTTCAAAAACTAAATTTGCAACTTATCCTACTTAACATTTATTATTTGTAAGATTTTTTTTGAAATTTTCACATATACCTTCAACTGTGGAAAAAATCTTCTCCCATTAGACTTACCATTAATAAATTGATGATAGTATTGAATTATATGAAATTCCATAATTATAAATATTATTCTTATCATCATATGTAAGAGGAACATTATGATCAATGAGAGGATAACCTTTTGTTGTAGCTTCAGGAACAACATTCCCAATATACAACAGATAAAGAACCAAACTATATTTCAATATAGTACAGTTATTTCCATATAAAATCAGTCGAACATTACTATTGGAACAATAAAAATTCTCTATAGACATCTATTCAAAACATTAGAAAAAAATGAAGGGAAAATTCATCTCTTATACCAATTGATATTTCCAAATCAAGATAGTTGTATAACCAAGATGGGTTGGGGGATTATTGATATAATTGAATTTTATGATTCATTTGTTTTTAATCCACATAAACCTCATATTAATTATTTCTCTACTTATTAAAAGGCAACCATAGAACTATAGTACCAATGACAATTTACAAGGTTCACTAATCAACAACTGTATCTACAACATCGGTATGGTTTGGAAAAAAATCCAATACCTCACAATCCACTATATATTATTAATTTTGTGTGGAATACAAAGAGTAGGAAATTCCATTACACTCATGTTGCATTATGATCAATAAAAAATTTCATCATCCTAAATTATAATCAAATGATATAATAATTTTATTCGAAAAGAACCTGTTACAATTCATCATGATCATGTTTTAATAAAAATAATCATTCAAAACAATTATTCGCTTACTTACCTCGAAGCTTCTATGAAATTTCAAGTCTTCACAATCATACTTATTTGTATTCCCTATCAATGTTTTAATTCCCATAGCTCAATACAGAAAATATATATCACTTCTAGAATGCCCATGAATCAATTCCTCAAATCATTTTCATTATTTCGATGGAAATAATATGATTTTCACAATCCGATGAGTTGGCTCAATATGATGACTATGTGGATATGATATTGAATCCTCTTATTTGTTTTCATGAATCCATCAAACTTTTTGTAGAAACCTTAAACCAGAAACTTATTATCCCAATATATTTAGTTCTTCTCCCTATATAGAACTCATGTTTGGAAAGTTCAATGTACATATATTTTTATAGTCCACCTAAAAGATTTTTGATTCTGATTCAAGAAATTTATCCTACTAAACATAATAATATGAATCAATATTTTACTTTAATTCAAGATTAATTTATGACTTATTTATATCTTATTGAATCTTATATAATCTTCTCAAATAACTTCATAGCTTTATATCTATTTTTAATTCTTTTGAATCAATCATTCCAATTTTGACATTCTAAGCTTATTTTACCAATATGATTTTTCTTTTAGATGTTTGGTACCAATTTTTTATATGGAAAAATAATGATCTTTAAACTTCATATAAAACTATTATCTAATTCAACTTCTCAATTCCAAATCCCTAATATAATATCTTCATAACAACTCATATATGTTAAAGAAAAATTAATCATATTAATCAAGCTCGAATAGTCTCCTTGTTAGGACATTTGAATATCCATCACACTATTCATGAAAGAATTAAGACATTACAAAACACCAATATGCTTCCAATTCTGATTATTCATTATGATATGACTAATTATGATGAAGAATAATTTAAAATAATAGATTTTTCATCTTGTTTATTCGTGACCCACATTTAAATACAACAAAAAATTCATGTTGATGGTAATGCATGAGTTCATTGTTGATTGGTCACTATAATTTGATTTTGAATCATATCTAACAATATAATATTCTTTTCAATATCTTCAGTGACAACATATCCTAATGAAAAGAATTATACATTTGATGGTTACAATGGTTTAGTAAATTTGATGGACCATCAATAACAACTTCATCCTTAGAATCTTATTTCTTTTATAAATTTTATCCCAATAAACTTTTAGCACTTCAATAATTCCTCTTTTATGATTATGAAAAAATCTATTTTTTTCACAAAATAAATAATACTTTTGGATTTTTTCCGAACTAAAAATGACATTGTTTATTAAGATCAACCTCCTCATCCTTTAAATAAATCCTTATCGGGTAGACTTGTTATTATGATCATGATTCCACAAATCATTACCATCACCAAATTTATTTTTCTTAAAACTCTAATCACGTATCACAACATTCTTGATGTCATGGAATACATTGAATACTAGATTAAACATTAACATATTTATAATGTAATGTATTGTTGCTTCTCTTTCCTATAGTAGTATCTTTCTTTCATACTAAACATAATTACAAAATTTTTCAACACTATAGGAATCACCTTTTATCCCCCATTATTTGAAAAACTTACATCAAATGTATTACATATTAATAATGATTTTTGAGAATTAAAAAATATAAATGCATCAACTATTTTATATCATAGTCACATAGACTCTGATTCATCCCATTTATGATAAAACCATCTATTCTGGACTCATGTTGAGTCTGACGATCCTTTTCATCCAAAAAGTTTCTCCTTAATCGGGAGGACATATTCCCACATTGTGAGTTTTTTTATTTAATATTATTTTATATCCAGTTCTTAACCAAAATAGTGTGAGGTGATTTCATCCTCATTGATAATTTTTGATAATATATGACAATAAGTTAGTATAATCTTATTTCTTATCAGATTGGACTTAAAATAATGTGGTAGAGTGGCTCTATTTGGGACACCCCATGTCAATCTGTAATGTGATATCCCAAAGCAATCACTGTGTATCTGTTGTTTATAATTTCGATGAACTGAATAACTAATAATTAAATTGATAATTCATTTCATAATAACTCATTATAAAAAAACATTATTCTTTATAAAACATAATTAAACCATGAAAAAGAAACTGTTTCATAAAATATATCTTGGAAGCCTAGTTTACTCATGGAAATGAAGTGGGTTCGATAATAATATCATTATTACATAATCAATAAATGGAACGAAAAATGGTTTCTTAACACTTACATTAAAACATGAAAAATAAACTAAAAAGATGTTTTTTCAAAAATAATTACTTCTAAATATTAATAACCCATGTAAATGAAATGGGATTAATACAAATTTATTTGAATCATTATAAACCCATGAATAAATGTGGTAGATAAGAGTCTCGTCAATAAAGGGTTAACCTGTATAATATAAAAGAGGTTAATAATAATAACGTCAAAATAATATTAACCCAGGGAAAATAATTTTTTCAACAACAATATCTTCAAAACATGGTTAACCCATGGAAATAGAATGATTTGCATAACATGGTTAAGAAAGAGAAAATTAATGGGTTCCATAAAATGTGATAGAAATAATCAGAATCAACCCCAATAAAAATTGATTATGATATCAAAAAAAGTATCTCAAGTGGTTGATAAGTAAAAATAAGGGTTATTGATATAAAATACAAGAAGTACTTTTAAAAATAAAATTTAAAACATTCTTGATAAAAATAATTTCTTAAAATAACAAAGTGTCCAATTCCACATTGAAACATTTGAATCAAAATACCCATGAGTGGAATGAAACAATGAAACCTATATTATCATTATAATAAGTCTATTCAAAATAAATCATATTTTATTTATAGTATAGACACCTATAAATGAAATTTTTTTATAACATGACAAACACCATAAGGAAGGAAATTTTGGACAATAATACATTACCGCTTTTGTAACATTGATGCTATTAACCCCATGAATGAGAGAGGTAAATGGGATTTGTAGAAGCACATGAATTAATGTACATGAATCATAAATTACATTATTGTGTATTATATACACCACACCATCTGAATATGTGGTGAAAAAGGAATATGACTCACCGAAATAAATGTGAGACTAGAAATCATTTGAATACTATGGTAACATATTAGTTGAAAACTCTAGAAGTAATAATCATCAAATGAAACATTTAAATAACATGAATATTAAATAATTCATGATCTAATATATCAAAATAGGATATTTATGGACAAAAAAATAAATAAGTGGTGAATATGACAATTATCACAATGATTTTAAATGTTAGATGAAAACCCTTACACAAATTGTAATATCTGAATCAAAAATAAAATGTTAATAATCATAAATTAATAATTTTAAATAAAATTTAGATAACTCAAATCATTATTTAATATATGAAAATGGTAGTAGATACTCCACACAAAGGATACAAGTCGTGAATATAACATTTTTCTCAAAGATGTATAAAGATTGATGAAAATTCTATATTATGATCTTATCATTTCAGTGACAATAAATCAGTGAAATAATTATGTGTGAAAGGTGTAAATAGAAAATAGAAAATATTATTTATAATATAAAATATTTAGAGTTAATTTCTCAAATATTCCTGGAATAACAAAAACAATTATGTTGTTAGTATTTTAATAAATATAAATTTAGTTAATAAATTCCAAACATTGAGAGTGATTTTTCATGCTTATATTATATTGTAATGAATAATAAACTATTACTTATTATTTTCATGATTTAAAATATTTACCAAATTAATTATTACTTTTATTTAAATTACCTTTTTTTCTATAATTACATAAGAATCAATTTTTATGTTAAATGTTTTGACCACAATCGTCTTATGTGTCAAAACTATCTTTGATAGTTCAATTTTTATAATATTTCATGAGTAACATTCCCATTTTTCAATGATCACTGTGGAATGAATGTAAGTAACGTTTATATTCTTAAAATTACCTATATGTCATAAATTAAAAATTATTTATGAATATATTATATAATTCTTTTGTTGTGGTGATCAAAAAAATCTCACAACATTGAGGGGTATTTAGTTCACACGTTCACTAATGACATTATCACTTTTTCAGGGTGAGAAAATTAAATAATAAATTAATATTTCATATGCAGAGATATTTAATTATTTAATAAATACATAAATATTTAATTTATACAATATATTTTTATTAAACTCGCCTTTCTTTCATTCCATGTAAATCATTAATGAATCTCATCACTTTGAGAATGGGATAGTCAACATGCCAAAAATGATATTCTCATCTTACCACAAAATGGAAAGAATGAATATATGTTTTATATAAATATTTAATAAGTATAAAAATATTACAAACAAAATATATATCATATTAAAATAACATGTCAATCATTATTCTCAACTATAATAGGTGGTAAATTAAAAATAAATGGAAATGTTTTGTGACAGGGTAGTTCGTCAAACACATGTATCGTGATTTTGATACCCATTTGATATAAGTGTGTGGATATATTGGTATAAACAATAACATCACAACATATAAGTATATTTAATATAAGATAGTTAATTTATTATAATGGAATTAGTTAGATTAATTTATTTATAATGAAATAAAACAAAATTACTTGTTTAAAAAATGTTACATCTTCTTCGGGTAACTCCTTTTAATTTTGACCACAGGACATCCTTGGTTCCCTTTAATAAAAAACATGGGTGTAAATGATTATATGAGGTTTTTAAGGAGATGTTTTTTAGGTCTATAATGAGCTAAAGGTCATTATAGGTTTGAATATGTGAGTTGGTGAGTTCCCTTTTAAAGTTGAGGAGGAGTGGGATACTGGTAAATATAACTACTAATCACTTTTGGGAAGAATTAATTACATCATGTTACACCAGTAAGGATCAAAACTCTATAGAATTATGGTTAGGGTATATATATTCAATATAGTTTATTTGGGAAATATTTATATGCCATTTACCTTATAATATTATATTTTAAACACTAATAAAGTTCATTTTTACATTAGTCGATGCAAATAATTTTCATTAATTTCCCAACTTTTCTTAGAAAAATAAATATTTTTTCATAATAGAAATTATTATTTATGTTCAATATAAATATTAATTCAATTATTCCCAAATCCATAAATAAATTGGTAAATTTCATTTTAAAAATAATCATGTAACTATGATGAGAATGTGGGGTTTTATGGTAAAAATATATAAATGTTTGAAATTTTATTATTTCCAATTTCAATATGAAATTGATTCTAATTTCCAACATTGTATTAATAGATATTAAATTTTTTTAATTATAATTTATATATAATTTAAAAAATTATTTAACATTACCTATTATATATACGAAGAACTCTTTTTTCAATTGTCATCTAGAAATTTTTATTTATTCATCAAAATATAAAACATCTCTAAAAATACCAAAAATAAATAGAAAGTATACATTTTTATTTATATTAAAGATATTAATTAAATTATTTCAAATGTAAATTAATAATTTATCAATGTTTTTTTAACCCATGTTCCACATGAAAAGGTGGTAAAACAACCTTTTTAATAAAATACAACTTTTAATGCTTAAAATATAATTTATTCATATTTTTTGACTAACAACTGTATTTGATGAATTAAAATATATTTTATTTAATATATAAAATATATTACTTCAATTATTATATTTTACCAATAGATATTAATTTTATAACTTATTAGAAAATGACATTCTGGTTATAAAAATAGTTTTTTATTAAAAAAATCTTACATTCAATTGGTCTTTATTATATTTTCTAAATAGATGGTAAAAAAATGATTCACTATATAAACATGTGTAAACTATATATTAATAATATGGTTAATATTATTCATTCTTTCCATTCTAATGGTTAGTTGATAAAAATCATATTAAATATTAATAATGTATTACTTTTTGGTAATAATCGGTCATGTATAAAAAAACAGTTATCAAATAAAATTAATGATACATTCAATAAATGTTAAATTTTTTGTTTCTCATAAGGAAATATGTACTGTGAATTGTATCATAACTATGAAATTAATTAGTAAAAATTAATTTCAAATTATTTAAGCCTTAAAATCTTGGGTATTTTTACACTGAATTCACAGTGTTTGAAGGGGTATTAGTTTATAGGGATATAATTGTTTTATATAACAGTTGAGGAAGTTAATTCACACGCTCCCTAATTTTATGGTCTTTTAAAAAAATATCATCATTATAATAATTATAAATCTTATAACACTATTCATGTTTTGGATGGTATGTTATGACACTATGTTTTTTTTGGGACTAGTATTTAGAACACTTAAGGATGGAATATAATAAAAGATTTTTGGAATCAATATAGATGGAACCCTTAAATGAAATATATTTAAGGTAATTCCATTCAAATACTTTTTTATTTGAGGAATGTGAGTCAATAATTGAAGGGCCTAGTCTCATGGATGATATATCTGATCACGTTTTGTTGATCAGTAGGTATTCAGTGACATCACGTGGTAGTAAGGATTCAATTGTTGACCACTTTATATGACCTATATAGTTTGAGGTTCATAATTATTTTCCATTTGGGTGACTTATAGTTTGGTGAAATTTCATAATGGGAAATAAGGTAAACTCTCACCATGGGGTTTTATCTCGTTTGAGATAGTGGATAGTTTAAGTCCAGTGGAATACCAATTACCCCTTCCACATTTCTATAATACCTCGCAATATGTTTTTAATTGTATCGCTACATCAGATATATTATCATAAAACATCCCATTTGGAAAATGTTAAGGAAGTTGATAACTATGTTCATGAAACCTTTGATGATAATCTGTTATGGATTGTGAAATGTAGTGAAAAGTATATCACAGGGACAGATTATTCATCTGGTTAAAATATAGTGCCCCATGGAATTCATATAGAGGAGACCTGAGAGAGTGATATTGATATGTGAGGATATCGGTTAGAAATGTTCACCATGAACCTACAGTGAGGCTTGGAGAATCATGGGGATGCGATCTTATAGGGTGGGAAGGTTGTAACATCCCATCTTTTCCAGATTCATCCCACATTGAGTTATTCATTAGACCCTGGTGGGTGAGTCTTATATGGAAACAAATATCATGGGTTCAAGAAATAACCTAGTTTTTAGGGACATATATTTGGTTGAATTAACTGAGTGTGGTTAGTGTGTTATGTAGTCATATGAATATTTTTTGTGAGCTATTAACGATTAAGAGGCGGGTTTAGCACAGTCACAAAAGGTGGGATGAAAACTATTTTCTAGATAATTAAGTGTCACATAGATATAACATGATATGTAATATTTAAAAAACAAATGTTATGAAATTTTTCAGGATGGACTGTGGTTAGATTTATTAAAGAAAATTCGCATCATAAAAATATCAATCAAAAGAAATATCAACCTAAGGTGATGTGTTTTTCAGAAGAACATAAAAACAATGATTTACACCTTTTTAAAAAATTACACGTTGTTAATTCATCAGACACAATGGTTTTAAGTATGTATAATGTATGATAATTTCATTCATTTATTGTATCCCTCTACTATATTATTTTTAGTCAAATTCCATTTGATTTTGGGATCATTCTATGCCTCATAAACATCCTAATTATGCATATAATCTATAATGGGTTATTAATGTCCTCTTATCTTCCCATTTTCCATATCATTGTGGTGTAAATATTTTAACTGTTATTTTGTTTTGGGTCTGGATCCTAATTTTTTCTGATCATGGTTCCTTCCTATGATCTTCATTTTTCTATTTTTTTGGTGAATGTGGATTGATGTATTTCATAATAATGATAAAAAGTTATGTGTCTAAACATGACCAGATTATCTACCTAATTGTGAATGATATAATTTTTTTTAATTTGACCTATCTTATCTATACGTATAGTTTGAATAAACCTTTTAGTAATAATAACATGGATAATGGATTAATGTGTGCTTTGGAAGGCATGCTATTTTTAGTGATTTCATGATATAGAATCACATTGGTAATAGATTATATAATAATTATATAGTTATTGAAAATTATATATAAAATTTAATTTTTATTTCAAAGAAAAATTGTATTTTTTAGAATTAATCATGGCATCTTATAATGTGATAATTTCATATCATTAACATTATGACATGATGGGTTGATAATAAAATGATTATATACTGGGCTTCGATCATAGTTTTGAATGATTAAAATTTTGGATTCATCTATCGATAGATGAATGTTTTCTTATACAGAGGGATATTCCCAGTGATACATGATGAAATTATTATATGGTAGGATATGAATAGTGATACATGCTGAAAAAATTATATAACATGAATGGAACAAGTGATTCTAAAACGATTATATATTTGGTTATAATAATAGGTGAAAATTACTATATAAACAGATTTTAATTGTTTATAGTTATTCCATTGTTTATGGTTATGGTTGGCATGGTTGTGATACTTGCTTAGAGATATTCTGAAATGGTTCTAATTCATGATAATTGATTTATTGTGTTAATGGATTAATCAATACACATGGTTATCACATTATTCTATACAAATATAAACATATTATTTTTTATACATGATGATGTTGACCTACTGTTGTTTTATCGCTCACTATTTTGGCCTCCATTTTGTACATGAGAAGATTACATGGGTGTTTGTTTGGACCAGCGAAAGTGACTTTTTTCGGATTTTTATGATTTCTGGAAGAGATGGAGTTTAGAGATAAGATAAACATGGGGTTCAATACCAAGGTATTCTTATATTATATTATGTCAGCTAGTTTTTCTGTGTTTTGTTTAAAAATAAAAATATCTCAACATTTCATTACATGATTCATAATTAGTAGTTTATCGTTTCCTCCTTTAAATTCCCATTTATGATATATATTATTTATACCATTTTTTTATTTACTCATATGATCATTATTATTATATATTCCACAATATTGTACTCTATACTAGGGGGTACAGTCTCCCCATTATATATATCATAAACCCACTACTAGTTGATAGCCTTTGGCAAATGGGTAGGAACACCTTAGGTCTTGTATGTAACCCAATTTGGTCATATGATAGAATTCTAAATTTAGAGATATTATAATATAAATGACTTAATCAAATATATAGTTCTTAATAAAAGTCATTATTTTTTTCTATTTACTAAAAAATCGTTTTATCCAAATATTCCCAAAATATTCCCTATAAGATATTTTTGATAGGTAAATTTGAAATAAGATATCTTTTTTTTGAAAATAATTTCATAAATTTTTTATAAATTATTTTTAATATTCACCCATTGATGAAAATAATAAACAATTTTTAATTAAATACATTTTTGAAGAATAAAATGAATTTACTAATTACTATGTTATTTTTTCTTAAAAACTAATGAATACATTAGTTTTATTAGGTCCTTTATATATATTTCTTTAATTTATTAATCATGTTAACACCCAAAAAATCTATGGCTAGGTTATAATTGTAATACATCAATGAAAATATTTGGTGTTTTATTTAAGATTATTGTTGAATATCTTTTATACTATCAAACATAATTATTCCAATAAATTTTTTGGGATATTATAAAAACATCTCATTTATAAGATTTCATCCCACACACATTTTTCTTTTTCTCTATAATCAATGTTTTGACATTTGAAAATAATTATTTTTAAAATCCTACATAGTAAAAATGGGTAAGACAACATATTCATGGATAGTATGAAAATAAAATAAAAATTTCATTTGGAATAAATTATATTATGATTCAAAGTAGGATAACTTTATATTGATGTGAAAATAAGGGTCTAATAAAAAATTATTTTCCCAATTAATGATGGATATTAATATAGATCATTAATCAGATGAAAGTGAATGATAATGAGAATGTAAATGCATATAAATCCATAGGAAGTAAGTTGTGAATGGACTAAAAATTTATTATAAAGTAAGGTAGTATGATACATTTTTTGTCTCATGATCATTTTATCTATGATGTGTAATTTATTTAGAATATAGAATAAGAACGCAAGGATATATATTTTCTTTTAGAAGTATAATTTCATAAATTATTCAATTTCAACAAAAATATAATCTTTTTCACTAATTGATGATTATTTATGATGTATTTTTTATCCTAATATAGTAGGATCATCTTCTATTGAATATAATAATTTCAAAAATATATAACTTGCTATTATTTCTATCATTATATAGTATACAAAATTAAAAAAAACTGAACAAGGTATGATAATTCAAAAAATGAACGATACTCACATAAAAAAAATAAAAAATAATTATCTATATCATGAATACTAATAACCTTTATTCTACATAGATAATATGATAAATAACTGACCATAAATTTCTTATAATTATTCCTGACCCATATCAAAACCTAAAAACTATAAGTGTTTGATCACATATTCTTTTGATAATAATTAACCATTATCTCTAACAAACATTATTATCTCATAAGTTTTTATACCAAAATATATATTCCATAATCATATAATCATGGATAAAATATAATCATTCCTATAAATAAAGTGAATCACCATAATGATTCATTAATAAAATAAATATTTTGAAAACAAAAGTTGTTCATTTTCATAAAATAGCATCCCATCTTATGCCCAAAAAATTAAATTTTACATCATCATATAAGCTTCCCAAAATTGTGAAATTATTCCAAAATATCATTATATGTAGAGTAACCAAATAAATTTTTATTGTTATGGATTTCATCATTCCTAAGATTCATTTTTTTTAAAATACCTAATGTATAATAATCATTAATTGATTCATTATCCCCTAATATTTATTGTATATGATAATATCATGGATGAAAAACCATTACATAATATATTTAAAATAAAATTACATAAAAACAATGATCATCAAACTTCCCATATTAATCATTTAACCATTCTTCGTCATATTATTCCATAATAATCCCATCCTGCAATGTGTATAATCTAAACCACTATTCATTACATTATTAATTTCAATGATTGAACTCCCCTGATATGCCATGTTTAGTATATATACTGTCAAAGTACCTCAAAATATTTTAATTTAGTTATTAATTTTATCTATGTACTTTTTTACATATAATTCAATTTTGATGTAGAAATATGTAAAAAAAATAATCCATCATGGGTTTTGAACATAAAGGATTCAAACAGGCTCACTAACCAGTTATCCATAATACATCAGCATATGTGTTTCCATGAGGTTCTTTAATAATGGATGGATCATATAATAATAAATAAATATAGATAATAAAATAAATATTTACTCTTCATAAACATAACATTCCTATTCAAATAAAATAATGTAATTGCATCTATTTTTCAGGATTATCCATTGTAAAAAATCAATAAAGTCACATATAGTATTTTCTAAAATGATTAAGATGTTAATATTAATATTGAATAAATTATTAAAATGTATCCCATGTCCCATCATGTTATATTATAATATAATAGTAGAGGGATGTATTTTAAAAAATTTCATAAAGGATAAAATTTGGAATATGTTTTTGAGTTACATAGGTTGACAATGTAAATAATCATCGAAAGTGAATCCTCTGTAAGATAATGGTAGTTTCTATTTCCAATCAATCCTTCTATCATGTAAAATACATTTTACCCTATATTTATAAACTATTTATTGAATAACGATTAACATAATTAGGTAAGTCATCAAAAACAATTAAATAAATATATAATGTATTACACTAGTTAAAAATTCCATTCAATATATAAAAACGAAATTTAATTGTGGTTATTAATAACTATAATTAAATTCCATTACCTTTTATTCAAAACATTTCTTAATGATTCATATAAAAGGTAATTATTCCAATAATATCCACAATTATATTCATTATAGGTTTCAAATAAGAGAATATTCATTGTGCACTAGAATGTTGGTCATGAAATACTTGACCAACTTTTTCTCTGGGTTTTTTACACCTATAAGCATCTATTCCAAAATTATGTCCACATTTAGTAACTAGTTCGTGGTTTATTTATAGGTAAGAATAATAATTACAATATTAACTAAACATTATAATGTAATAATTGTCATTGAAAAATTCTTAGGGTTTTCAGGATTTTTCTCTAATTGTTATGGACATTGTTATCTAAACATTTACTATAATACCTTATATAAGGACCAATTCATAAAAAAATACAAAAACAGTTTCTGAAAATAATTCAAATTCATTAATTTTGAATATTTTTCTAATTTATAGTTTTATCAAATTAGGTCATAACTATAACTTATCAATCCCCTAAAATAAAAATTGGACATGACATATGTCATGACCTGTCCCAGTGGGGCCCTCACTATGACTCCCCAAGCCCGCCTCTTATAGGACAAGGGCTGCTGACTAGCACCGAGAAGGTATATTACCATATGGGAGGAATTTCCCATGAACTTGTACACACACACACACATCTAAAAGCCCACAATTGATGAAATATAAAAATAACTAAGGAAAAAACGCATGCATACAACTAACCCAACCAATTGAGTAAGATGGAATGTAAAGTAATAAATGTAAATTTTTCCTGAATACAAGCCCACCAAAAACAAGAGTCTGAAAAACTGGAAAGTCCAACTTGTAATCACAAAGAGGTACTAGGACCGCTACTCATAGCCGAAGGAACACCTCAGCCTGTAGGAAACTCAGAATGCTCAGTCTTGTCCTGGTCCACCATGGACACTGCCAAAAGGTTTCTCATCTGCACAAGACATGACATGTGCGGGAAAAGACCATTTTGGGATGAGTATAACAATACTCATTAGAGGAACCCGAAAAGCACAAAGAAATTACACAATGGAAAGGCACATTCACCTCTACACAGTATATGTCTACTGAACATATAATATGAGATCACAATCTAGTTATACTCAAATCACATACCCATATTCTAGATTTAAGTCACACAACTACATACCCCTGCAAGGGATTATGTTCGAAGATTTCCATGAAGTACTCATTCCAAGAGAACACACTCCAAGAGTCTAGTAGCTCTGATGATATAATGATCTAACATTATTACATACATAATCATGAATTTAGTCAGGAAATCAATTCCCTTTACATTTATGATATTTTAATGTTTAATGCTTTATAGAATTGGGAAAATACATTCATATTATTAAACATTATTACATAGTGGATACCATAAAAACAGTACTCATTCCTCCTAAAATATAAAACATTCCAAATAAAACATGATTTCATTAATAGATCTTCAAACATTTAACATGGATTCCTTCACATTCTAAAACATCTTTATAACCTATGAAAATAATTTAAAATATGGGATGAGCAAAAAAAGAACGGTAAGGGATATAAAAAAACACATTAGTCCAATAAATATTAAAAAATATGAAATAAATTTAAAAATACATGATTTTAACCCTTATATACTTACTTTGGAAAACATAATATTTAAAAAAAATACACAAACAACATGAGAACATAAATATCATCACAAAGGTATCTTGTGGAATTACTTACATAATCTTGCAACCATTCTTGGCTACCTAATAATTTGTATCCCTCGTGGCTACCTTACATTGTGTAACTATCGCAGTTACACTTGGAGTAACCATTTATATGACCTCCAACATACTCATAAAAAATGCATTGGAGGGAGATATAGATCCCCCCCCCTTTCATAATAAATAATTCCCAAGAACCAAAACATAATCATACAACATGAATAATTCCATAAAAACATTTCTTTGGAATTTCGTAAAATCGAATTCAAAAAGAATATTTCTTAAGAAAAGACCCTTATAAATATTATTCAATTGTAGAGATACATAATAGAGTGGCTGAACCATGTTTATATACTATAAATACACCTAATAAAACATAATATAAATAAAACCCATCACATAAACAATTTATATTTCACATAAATATTGAAGTAGAAGGTTAACCCAAAGAATGGAAATTAGGTTTAGAATTCCCTTACAAACATTACATATTTAATGTGAGGTTTAAGAGATTGAATGGAATATGTATATATACTATATATACACATAAATCTTGATAATATATAAATTTTTCATAAAAAAACAATTTTGATTCCACATAAATAATGAAGTAGAAGTATAACCCAAAGAATGGAAATCATGTTAAGAATTCCCTTACAAACATCATAAAATTGAAGTGAGACTTAATAGAGTTAATCTAATATGTATATATACTGTAAATACACATAAATCAAGATAATATAAACAATTTTCATCCTCCAAAAAATTTTAATACCACAAAAATAATGAAGTAGAAGAATAACCCAAAGAATGGAAATAATGTTAAGGATTCTATTACAAACATAATATAATTGAAGTGTGACTTAATAGAGTTAATGGAATATGTATATATACTATATATACACGTAAATCATGATAATATAAATAATTTTCATCAAACGAACTATTTTAATACCACATAAATAATGAAGTAAAAGGATAACCCAATAAATGGAAATCAGGTTAAGAATTCCCTTACCACATATTTGTCTTACTTCCAACATGTTTAACCATCCTGAAAAATTGTTAAAAGAGTGCTATTAATTTTTATAAAAACATGATCATGTTTATAAAATATTATATGATCATTTCATAACATCATTTCACCCTTTAACATTTTGTATTTTACTCCTTGCACTATTTTTGGGTGAGTTCTAAACATGATATCCATGATTGGTTCATGGTTGATGATCATTTCGATTGGAAGTGAAATTATAGAATTGTAATGGAATGATATTTAGTTATTTACATTATTATAATTTATACCATTTATCATTTTGATGTTTAAAATGAATATGATTCATAAGTTAAAACATTAATGATTTCGTTTAGATAATTTTAGTGGTTCTTTGATAATAACGACCTCATTTCGTTTTATAAATTAAAACCATGAGTTAAAACAAATTCAAAAACCATTTATTAGACATAATACATATATTATAATCTTATTCATTCAATAAAAAAATGTTTCATGACTAGACTTGAAGGATTTAATGAAAAATAAATTATATCATCACCGATGTTGGTAATTCGACACATCATTGACAGTGTTTTTAATTCATTGAATAAGTGGGAGAGGAGAAGAAAAATGATGATGAATATCCCATGAACATTAGAAAATATATAATATACAAGATTCTGGAGATTTCATGCCTCTTTTATAAGAGGGTTTTAGGAAATAATTAAAAGGAATCATGATATAAAAGAAAACATGGTAAATTTCTCACGACAATTCTAGAGCCTAACAGCATCACATAAAATTTTATAAAAATAGTTTGATGAGAGAAATGGAATATCTCATTACTCATACATAATATTGAGATTAAGGGGGAATATAGAATGAAATATCCCAAAATTATTCAAACAGGAAAGGAATAGAATAACATAAAATCAAAGAAAAGAATGAAAATAAAAGAGGATGTTTACCTTTTGATATCTTCTCCTTGTAATCATTCTTATGGTCTTTGGTTATGGTCTTTTGGTGATACCAGTAGCTCTAGGACGTGTAACAAAGACTTGGGAGGAGTATTGGGTAGATCATAGGCAATTCACAAGGCTTCAGAGGTGTGCGAAGAAGAGGGGATTGAGGGTGGTATTTATAGTGGATGTGAGGGAGTATTTTTCATTATTTTAATCATTATTATAATATTTTTGGCCGAGATGATGAATAGTATTAGGTCATGTTACATAAAACAGTAAAAATGGCATGTGAGTTCAAACCAAGTGGCATTTCATAACTTATGATTTCATTAATAGTGTACTTTACTGAAAATTTGATTAGACGACATTTTATCGTATTTCAGTATTCACCGAAAAATCAAGAATTTATGAAAAAACCCAAACCTTTTCCCTAACCATTTATCGACTTGTAGAATTACAAAATGAATTCAATTTTTTGAAAAATATTTTCACAAAATTATTATTTTAATTTTTAAATAATAGCATACTAAAATAAAATAAAATAACAATTCTAATTCTATAACTAATTCTATATCATGATGGAAAATTAACCAATATGTTATTATATTAAATCCTTAATGATATAAAATAATAATAAAATTTATTATTAATTGTGTTCATATTAATATTCATAAGGGTATGTTACTGTTCATAAAAAAAATTTGGTTCTAATATACTCTAAATAACATTCTGAACACAATTGTAGATGACAGTTTCTTGAAATTCAAAACATAGAATTAGAAATGTTATGTTTTAAACGCTAGTTATAAATATTTACTTAAAACAAAATTTCATTCATTTGAATTCATTTTGGTTAAAAAAACCGGGTTGTTACATTATCCCCACCTTTCGGAAATTGCGTCCACACAATTTTATTTACTAATTAAACAAGTGAGGGTACCTTGATCATCATGTCCACCTGGTCTCATCATCATCTTACTCATTCAAATAGAAGGTCCATTCATTGCAACAATGATTTAGAGATCCATCAAAATCATTTTCATCTGTTATCCAAATACACCTTGTACAACATGGGTCATATGGGTGTTCACAGAAAAATAGTTTTTGGAAATAATTATATATGACATATAATTTAAATACATATGATAAAACATGATTTTTATAAAATAGTCGGACCAAGTATTAGTTGAAACATTCAATTAATGGTACATTTAAAATACCATTTCTATGTTCTGAATAGTATATTTTAAAAGCAAATATAAATAGGTTGTTCAAGTGTATCCTTCTTCATCACCTCTTTAAAAATCATAATATTCTTTAAAATCTCTTGATGAGGTGAAATATTTGAAACTCCTTGATAATATTTACCTGTCTTGAAAATATGAGAATATTGAGAAAATATTATTCTAATAAATACAACCCATGATCCACGATGGTATCAAGGTATAGTGGAGGTATTTTATATCTCAAACATATTCTTGCCAGTGATTTGTATGTTTGAAAATTATTCAAAGGCGTCCTGACATGACTTTGTAATAATTATTGCAAGAAATTCATCAGGAAGAGAAAATAATGTCATTTTAGATCCTCCACCTTCCATTTGTAACTGAATTTCATTAATATGAAATTATATAGAACAAGGTTTTAACTTAAAGAATAGACATACACACTAACCACATGTTTAACTGAAACTCTTAATCCCTAATGTTGTCTAAACCATTACTCTGATACAAACTATAAGGACCCGACCTTATTACATACATAATCTTGAATTTAGTCAAGAAAAAAAATTCCTTTTACATTGAGGATATTTTCACATTTAGATATTTAGATAATTAGGACAATATATTCATAACGTTACATATTATTACTTTATGGATACTATAAAAACAGTACTCATTCATTCCAAAATTTAAAACCTTCCAAATAAAACATGATTTCTTTGATAGAGCTTCAAACATTTAACATGGATTCCTTCACTTTCTTAATCTTCCTTATAACATGTGAAAATAATTTAAAATCCTTGGATGATCATAAAAATCTCAGTAAGGGATATAAAAAACACATTAGTCCAAGAATACTAGTAAAATATGAAATCACTTTCAAAGGACATGCTTTTCACCAATACATACTTTGTAAAACATCATATTAAAAAAACATACACACAAAACATGAGAACTTAAATATAATCATAAAGGTATCTTGGGGCATTACTTAAATAATATTTTAACCATTCTTGGCTACCATATAATTTGTAACCCCCATGGCTACCTTACATTGTGTAACCATCACATTTACACTTGGAGTAACGATATGTCTTACCTCAAACATACTCATACCCAATACATTGGTGGGATATATAGGTCCCACCTTGATCATAAATAATTCCCATGAACTAAAACATAATCATATAACATGAATAATTCTATAAAAACATTGCACGAGAATTTCATAAAACTAAATATAAAAAGTGGATTTAAAAAAAAACCCAATATAAATATAATACAATTAATTAGAGACATAATATAGATGATTGAGCATGTATATATATTGTAAATATAAATAATAACACATAATATAAATATAACACGTTACACTGAAAATTTTGATAGCACATAAATAGAGAAGTGGAAGGTTAACCCAAAGAATGGAAATCAGGTTTAGAATTCCCATACAAAACATCCTAGAATAGAAGTGAGAATTAATAGGATGAATTTAATATGTATATATATTGTAAATACACATAACTCATCATTATATAAAAAAATTTCATCAAACAGTCAATTTTAATACCACATAAATAATGAAGTAGAAAGTCAACCCAAAAAATGGAAATCGGGTTTATAATTCCCTTAAAAACATCATATAATTGATGTGAGACTTAATAGAGGGTATGGAATATGTATATATACTGTAAATACAATGAACTCATGATTATATAAACAATTTTCATCAAACAAGAAATTTTAATACCACACAAATAATGAAGTAGAAGGATAACCCAAAGAATGGAAATCAGGTTAACAATTAACTTACAAACATCAAATAATTCATGTGAGACTTAATAGAGTGAATGGAATATGTGTATATACTATAAATACACATAAATCATTATAATCTAAAAAAATTTCATCAAAATCTTTTTTAATACCACATAAATAATGAAGTAGAAGGATAACCCAATGAATGGAAATTGTGTTATGAATTCCCTTAACTCGGGCTTGTCTTACATAAAAATTGTTGAAACCACTTTTGTAATGGCTAAAAGAGTGTTATTAATATTTTAAATAAAAATTTTTAGTTTTATAATATTTTTTAGGATCATTTAATAACATTATTTCAAACCTTTAATTGTTAGTATTTTGCTCCTTTCTCTTATTTTGGTTGAGTTCTTAACGAGATTTCCATGATTGGTTCATTGTGGATGTTCTTTTCTACTGGAAGGGAAATTACAGAAATGAAATGGATATTTATTTACATATTTATAGTACCATAATTTATTCCATTTATCATTTTGATGTTTAATATGTGGATGATTCATAACTAAAAATATTACTGATGTTTGTTTAGATCATTATAGTGGTTCTATGATAATAACGACCTCATTTCATGTTATTAATTAATACTGTGTGATAAAAAAATTCCAGAACCATTTATGAGAAGTAATACATATATTATAACCTGTTTCAAGCATAAAAATTTCTTCATGACCAAACATGAAGGATTTAATGAAAAATAAAATCACATCGTCCACGATGAATGTAATTTGACACATCGTGGACAATATTTTTAATTCCTTGAATAGTTTGGAGAAGAGATGAAAAATGATGATGAATTATCCATGAACATGAGAACATCCAGAATATACATGATTCTTGGGATTTCATTCATCTGGGATAAGTGGTGGTGATGAAATATGAAAAACGAATCCTAAAATAAAAGAAAAATTGGGAAATTTCTCATGAAAATTCGGCAGCGTAATGATGTCTCTTAAAATTTCATAAAAATAGTTTGATGAGAGAAAGGGAATATCTCATCACTCATACATAAGATGGATATTATGGGGGGATATGTAATGAAATATCCCAACATAATTCAAAAGTTAATAGAAGAGAATAACATTAAATGAAAGAAAATAATGAAAATAAAAGAGGATTTTTACACCTCAATCTCATGTCCATGAGATCCTTCGTAAGGGCTATGGTTCTGGTCTTTTAGTGAGACGAGCTACTGTAGGTTATGGGGAAGAGACTTGGGAGGAGTATTGGGAAAATCATAGGCATTGTTCAAGGCTTGAGAGGTGTGGAAGAAGAGGGGAGTGAGGGTGGTATTTATAGTGGAGAATAAGGGGTATTCTCCTTATTTTAATCATTATTATAATATTTTTTCCCTAGATTATTAATATTCATAGTTCATGTGACCTCAATAGTAATAATGGAATTTGAGTTCGATCCAAGTTTCCTTGAATCACTTATTATGACATAAATAGTGTATTTTAACGATACTTTTATTATACGGTATTTTATCATATTTCACTATTCATCGAAAAATCATGAATTTCAGAAAAAACCCCAAAATTTACCCTAACCATTTTTCGACATGTAGAATTCAAAAATAATGTCCATTTTTTAAAATAATTTTCTAAATATTATTATTTTAATTTATAAATTAAAGCATACATTATTCAAAAATTAACAATTCTAATTCTATATATACTTATATATCATGATGAAAAATTAACCAATATATTATTATCATAAAGCCTTAAAAAAATAATAAAATAATAAAATTTACTATTCATTATGGTCATATTTTTATTCATATTACTATTCATAAGTGTATGTTACTATTCACCAAAAATAACAAGATTGTTCTAATAGACTCCAAATAACATACTAAACACAATTATAGATGAATTATTCTTGAAATTAAAAACATAGAAGTGGAAAAGTTGTGTTTCAAATGGTAAATATAAATATATACTTAAAAAAGTTTGATTCATTTCAATTCAATTTTTTTTAAAACAGGGATGTTATAGATGACGTCTGTCTGAGAAGTACTGTTCTTCGAGAAATGTCATGAGAGGTAGTTAAAATCACTACAGGAGACACACTCCAGAGTTGGAAGATCATGACAGATAGAGGCACTCATTACGGGAGACACACTCTTGAGTGGAAAATATCACGATAAACAGATGAGGATCACTTCTATAGCCATGACAGATACTGTGACTCATCCGGATTCACCAGCTAGGTGATTCAACAGCTACAAAGAGGTTCAATGCCCGGTAGAGTTGTTCACGTCGATGCCTGATTCTACCAAGGGCCAGGAATGGATAGAGGATCTTGCTTCGGGCCTCTCAGAAGGATGTCAGCTCAATCACAGAAACTCATACTGAAGGGATCATACTTCGGTAGAAGGAAATGATTCCTGACGATTAGGTTAATGATAAGTAGGGTCACTAACACAAACGAAATTTTTACAGGATATAGTGAACAAGAGGACCATTCCATTTACCAAAATGTACATGGCATGTAGAAAAGTTACATGTCGGGTTGTCTGAACTCAGGTACTACCCATGTACAATGGCATGTGTCGTATGGCTGGTCGTGTAGAAAAGTGAGTACACAACTTGTAGTATGGTGTACACATCGTGTCCGAGTGACTGGGGTTGGCTATATATATGGTGGTCATGTGCCCGTACATGGTCATCAACCCGTGTACTCCAACCCATGTAATTGGTACACATGGTGACCCGTGTTACTGGCCTCACCAGGTCGTGTTATAGAGTACACGATCATGTACTTCATCCCATGTCTGTGTATCCTCTATATACATTCTGAGTCCCATGTAGCCACTTCTGTCATGCCATGTAGAGAGTACACACTGTGTCGTCTGAAGCCGTGTAGTCCATCCTATGTCTGTGTACTTCCTAAAATACACACCGAGATTCTGGGAAAGTATAACATGTCGTGTGACCAGGGCCACACGCCGTGTGATTCCTCTCTGACCACTGAAACCCTAGCCACCGCTTCCAATACTACACGACATGTTCATCGGAAGTGCACACCATATATTATGGAAATATCCAAAAATGCGAACCTCCACCATTTCACCTTTCGTGATTAGCTATTAGTCGATTTGGTGTTCCAATCGCCACGATACGCCTAGGTTTTGGTCACCCCGACACCATGAATCTGATTTTGTTGTTTTCAGACCGCCAATCATCTCCGAAAACGTGCAACGATCCACATGCAGGGAGAATGCTCGAAGAACGATCCATCCTGATGTGGTCTGATTCATCATCCACTATCGTTGTCACACCTCTTCATGGATGTTGTGGAGTTGATTCATCAATTTGGGATCGATACATCACAAAACAGATGTGCAACGATCCATTGTCCGCCCCACAATGAACAAGAACAACTCACAATGAATAAGTGGGAGGAAAATACAATTAGCAAAATCAAGGAAAGAACCTCCATCGTCATTCGTCACGGAGTTGATCCACTCCAATTAGTTGGATTAAATAGAACAGAATCAGACAACAACAATTCAACATGGATAAATTTCGTGAATCATCCCAATAAAACTCTCCCACAAAAATGTATTAAACCATGGATCAAATTGTTCATCGTTTATCCACGTTCATCATTTAAAATCAAAAACAAGGAAAATAATTTAAATAACAAAACCCTACACTTTTGTGGGATTCATCACTAAGGAATGGGTTACGCTGCCATTGACATTGAGATCCTTTATGTTTGTTGGAACAACGATTCACAGCTTCGATCTGTCATCGTTCGTCGACGAGAGTTTTCTATAGAGTTTCCTCTCAAAATTCTGTCCATGATCGATGTTCGATTATCCCAATAAAAAGGAAAACCTGTATTGGCATCAACAAATACACTACTATATTAATGAGTCCTTCTTGTCATTTCTGAGTGATTATGACGTGACATTTATTAAAGAAACAGTTTCAATGTCGCCGCATTGTTGTGGATGATTCCATAAAAAAAAAATAAACATTGTGAATTTATTTTTATTTTTATTTTACAAAAAAATGTCCAAAAATTAATATTTTCCCTCGACCCACACCAGTCAAGGTTATACCCATTCATAGGTAAAGTCATCGCCCCAAACGCAACAGTGCCCTCATATTTTTAATCTGGGAATCCATTTGGAAACTGCCACAACCGTGCACAAGTACAGACTCACTTAACTTAAAAAAAGTTCCAACCAACATTCCGGGATCATTAGGTCTCAAAACGATGTGTCGTCTCTATGCCTTGTCTCATAATAATTCCAAATAATATTTAAAAATAATACACTAAAAACAGGGGACATTACATTCTCCCCAACATGGGGATTTGTGTCCCCGAAAATCCAAAACAATACTACACAAAAAGATGAGGGTATTGGGCACGGATTTGGGCCTCCAGCTCCAACATGCTCTCCTGATGATTAAGGGAATATATTTCCCACGAAGGATCCTATTCTGCCAATCTACGATCTCCACCGTGTACTTTGCAAAGGTCACTCCATCCTCGAAGTCCATCTCACACCAGTCGATGACATGCGATGGGTCATGCATGTACCTCATCAGCTACGACACATGGAAGACATAGTATACCCGATGCAACTGTGGAGGTAGATCAAGGCGGTACGCCACCTCACCAACTCTGCACATTAAGTGGAAAGGACTGATTAACCTCAGAGATAGTGTGCCGCCCCGACCAAATATTTGTTACCCCCGTCGAAGTGAGACCTGATGAAATACATGGTCTCCATCCTCAAACTCTAGGGGTCTCTGTCGTTTGTCTGTATAAGACTTCTGCTGTCCTTGTGAAGTCTTCATCCATTCCTGGATGATATATACCATCTCAGTGGTAGCTCGCACCATCTATGGACCCATGATTGATGACTCTCCGGGGTTGGTCCAGCAAAGCGGTGACCTGTAGGGTATCCTATACAAGGCCTCGAATGGTGCCGTACACATGGTGGAGTGCTAGCTATTGTTTTATAAAAACTCCCCACTGGTAGGTGGTCCTCCCAAATGTGACCAAATTCCAAGATACAGGGCTGAAAAATTGCCTATTGAACCTGAATGGTCCTCTCTGTCTGACTATCTATCTTTGGAAGAAATTATGTGATCAAGCATAGCTGAGTTCAAAAGGCCTCCAGCAATCCCTTCAACAACTAGGATGTAATGCGGGAATCTCAGTCTGAGACTATTATCGAAGGGATTCCATTAAGCTAAACTATCTCATGCACATAGAGGCATCACAAGCTCTCTATAGATCTTTTCCCCCTGATAGCTAGGATGTGGGATGACTTAGTGAGTCGGTCAACAACCACCCAGATGGAATCGTGCGCCTTTGACGTCTGTGGTAATCCTGTCACAAATTGCATCGTTATTCATCCCACTTACACTCTGTCCCTTCAAGGGGGTGAGCTAATATGTCTAGAACCTGATGCTCAGCCTTCACCTATTGGCATGTGAGGCATCAAAAAACTAACTCTGCTACTTCCTTATTCATGCCTAACCACCAGAACAGTTGTCGAATATATGGGTACATCTTTTCCACTCTAGGATGTACTAGAAAGAAGGATGTTTGAAGCTCCAAAAATACCTCCTTCTACAACTCCACCGGTACAACAGTGCGTCCTCTGAAAAGAATTACGTGATCCCCACCTTGTGAATAACCATATAGAGCATGTCCTCTGGATAACTAATCACATAAAGCCACATAGTCGACATCACCTAACTGTGCCTCCTGAAACCGCTTTAAGAGTGGAGGGGTGAAAACCATCGACTATAAGTAATTTGTATCCTCTCTGCCCAAGAAGGATAACTGCAACGCGACTAACTTCTCTGTCTCCTCACTCATCAGTTCTGAGCTCGACCATCTACTAAGAGAATCTGCCTCCTTGTTCCCTTATTTATGGGTATATATGATCTCAAAATCATAGTCCTTAAGGAACTATAGAGAACTCCTCTGCCTTAGATTGAGATCCATCTATGATAAGATGTAATTGAGGTTCTTGTGGTCAGAGTAGATGATAAACTACTCACCCATAAGGTAGTGTCACAACATCTTCAATGAGAATACTATAGCAGCCAACTTGAGGTCATGGGTTTCATAATTCTACTCATGTGACCTAAGTTGGTGTGAATCCTATGAAATCACTACCTGCCTTTGAATCATGACAAAACCAAGCCCAATCCTGGATGCGTCGCAGAAGACTATGTACTCAACGCCCTCTTCCGGCAATCTCAAAACCGCGGTTCTCATCAAACACTATCTGAACTGCTCAAAATCCTATTGGAACTTCTCCATCTACAGGAACGGTTTCCCCTTCCTGGTTAGGGCTATCATTAGTGCTGATATATGAGAGAAATTAGGAATGAATATATGATAATATCCTACCACCCCAAGGATTCTTCACACCTCCATCATGCTATGAGGTTTCTCTCATGCTAACATAGCCTCCACCTTGGATGGGTCTACCACTACTCCATCTTCTTAGATGACATGCCCTAGAAAGTGTAACTCTTTAACCCAGAACTAGCCCTTTGAGAGCTTCACATAAATCTGGTGCTCCCGAAGTACATCTTGAACCATCCACAGGTGTCTCATCTGCTCTTCCTCTAACGCTGAGTAGACAAGAATGTCGTCAATAAATACCACTATGAACAGGTCCAAATACGGATGGAAGATCTGGTACATCAGTCCCCTGAACACTGCAGGGGTGTTTTTCATGCTGAAAGGCATCACCAAGTACTCATAGTGACCATAGAGGCATCTAAAATTCATCTTCGGTATATACTTTTCCTATACTTATAACTGGTGATAACCTGATTGAAGGTTAGCCTTTAAGAACCATTGTTCCCCTCTCAACATATTGAAGATGTTATCAATTCTCAGCAGTGGAGACTTATTCCTCATCGTGACCTGGTTCAGGTGCTGGTAATCAAAGAATAACCACAGACTTCTGTCTGCCTTCTTGGAAAACAAGACTGGGGCTACCCAGGGTGAAACACTGGGTCTCAAAAAACCCTTGCTCTGTAAATCCACTAACTACACCATCATATCATGAAGCTCTACGTGAGCCATCCGATATACTAATGTGGAAATCGATGTCGTACAACGACGTAAGTTGATGAAGAAGTTGATTTCCCTATGGGGAGGTAATCTCATGACATTATCAAGAATGACGTCCTCATACTCTGCCACTACTGTTGGGTGTTGAGAACTCACAACATCTACTACTCTGAGGTTAAGGCAAGACATCTCATTTGTGATCGACTGCATCATCCTTTGCACGGTCGCATTATGGGTTGTATGGGTCTCCTTTTCTCCAACAAAGGAAAACCCCATTCAATAATGGTGGACACACTGCACTCTTAACCTAAAACAGTCAATCTGGTCATGGACTAAAGATGACCAATCCATACCGATAATGATGTAATAAGGCCTCGATGTTATCATGAAGAGGCTCCAACCGAAACTCTCACCTCCAAGGGTAATATCACACTATCTAAAATGGTGTGTGATCGTCGAGTCTCCTCTCACATGTATCTCCATGCATAAGGATCGAGTCAACGATTCTACCAGAATCTAAAGGTTTTGAACTAGACATGTGTCGATGAATGAATGACTGGGACTTTTGTCTATAAGTATGGAAGGTAAGTTATAGAATACATAGATCATACCTCGTATCATCCCTAGAGTCCCTGGGTCGTATTCCTTGACCGCTTGCATATGTCCCTGCCCTTGTCCCCTAGATACCTAAGCCTGGTGAGGACCTCTTGGGGGTGGTGGTGGAAGTAGATTGAAGCGTCTACCTCCACCTACAGTTATCCCTGCTCCTCATCCCCTTCCACTGCTTGGTGGGTCAATATTCTCCATTATCTGCCTCTACATTAGTGGTCTATCCACCACTTCCATTCCTACAACTCGACAGGTTGAAAAATATCTTGCGAGATGTAACATGCTGTCACATGCATAGCATAACTTCTCCATAGGCTGACTGGATCCAGCATGACAGCCATGGATTGTCGATCCTCTATCATGGGTCCTCTTATGATCTATCATGTCCTAATCCCTACGTCTGGCATTGACTCTTTATTGTCGAGGTCTCTGCACCTGTCTGCCTACTGCTGACTGTCATTGGCTGTCTCTGCTCAGCTAAGAAGCTCTCGATCTCCAAATATCACTTGAGAACTTCATCATATATCAGAATTCATAGAGGCATGTCACATGCTCTGATGTCTTATCGCTGACCTTGCTCGACGGTGGAGCTCTGATGTACTGATCATTTCCCATATACAACAAGTACCAGATGAGGTTGGTGAACCACAGTGAACATACAACTACCTCCAAACAACCATGTCGGAGCTGAAGAAGCTCCTGGATATGAACATATCTCATTATAACCGAAGATAACTATTCCCTAACAAGTTGGTAAAACTCTGTCCATGAATGAGTCTCCTCATTGTGAGTCTGTGTGGTTAGACTCCACCATCTCCCACCGATCCCTGAATAAGGCTCGCTCCAAGGATCACCATCTTGTCTTCTGGTGCTCTCACTAGACAGAAAACTCTAGTAACCGCCTCAAGCCAGCCCTCAGATTCCTAAGGGTCAAACATTCCTCCGAACCTTAGGGGTCTCTGTATCTGGAATTCATGGAGCGCACTCATCCTACGCTCCACGTCGGTCGGTACTTCCGGTACAATGGGATGTTCCACTGGTGGTGGTATAGAAGGTGCACCACCTAGTGGCAATGCCTGGGGAACTGGTCCCTATATTGAAGCCTCGTCACTGAGGGGGTCATCCTTGTGATCGTGATTCTGCATCCTAGTAGGTATGTGTCGCGGAGGCATCCTATAAGGAAACATGATGTAGTATGGTCAATGAGTATATCAGGATAGCTGACATAAAGGACATGGATAACATAATCCTTTCCTATATGATGCATGTACCTTTATTTTATTTCCCCACAGCCTGTGTTTTCATGTAACGAGTATAAAAACATGCAATCAGAGTTGTGGTGTATGGATACGTCAGCTTCCACACCTACACTAGAGTCTCCAGCCTATAATCCAAACTTCAAACACTTATCAGTATTTCCCTAAACCAATTTCACAGACTCTTGGTCCAAAGGTAGAACTAAACACCTCTGATACAACTCTGTCACGTCCCGTCCTAGTGGGGCCTATGCCGTGACTCCCGAAGCCTGCCTACAATATGATAGGGGCTGGTGACTATCACCCAGTAGTCATATTACTGCTTGGGAGGAATTTCTTAAGAACCTGTACACATGAACACATATCTGTGCACACAAATGATGAAATGTAAAAACCAATAGGGAACAAAAATACATGCATACAACTAAACCCAACCAACAGAGTAAAACAGAAATTAATGTACTGAATTTAAACTGGGCCAAAATACAAGCCCACCACAAAAAGATTCTGGAAACTGCAAAGTCTAACCAGTAAACACAACGTGGTACATGGACTGTTGCTCGTAGCTAATGGAAAACCTCATCCTGTAGGAACTCAGAAAGCCCGGTCCTGCCCTGGTCCACCCTGTACAATATCAAAAGGCTGCTCGTCTGCACAAGACACGATACGTGCAGGCAGAGCCCGTGCATGGGTGACTATAATAATACTCAATAGAGGACCCCAAAAAACATAGAGCAGTACACAATGTAATGGCACAGTCAGATATAAACAATATATATCTACTGAACATATAATAGGAGATCAAAATCCAGATAAAATCAAATCCTAGACCCGTAGTCTAGAGACAAGTAACAAAACAACATACCCTTGCTAGGGATTCAGTTCGAGGATTTCCACGAAGTACTCATTATGGTAGAACACACTCCACGAGTCTGGTAGCTCTGATGATGCCCATCTTAGATGTATTGTTCATAGGGAAACGTCACGAGAGGTAGACACACTCATTATTTGAGACACACTCTTGAGTGGGAAGATCAAGAGAGATAGAAACAATCATTACAGGATACACACTCCTTAGTGAGAGAGATCATGATACATAGATGAGAATCACTATTAGGGCCATGGAAGATACCGTGACTCATCCAGATTCACTAGCTTGGTGATTCACCAGCTAGGTAGAGGATCTACGCATGGTATATTTGGTCACATTGATGCCTGACTCTACCTTGGGTTAGTAATGGATAGATTATATTGCTACGGTGCTCTCAGAGGGATGCCAACTCTATCGCAGAATGTCCTGCTGATGGGATCATACTCCTGTTGAAGGAAACGATGTCTGAACATGAGGGGAACTAGAAGAAGGGGCACTAACCAAAACGAAAAATGTCTATGATACGGTGGACAGGAGGACAATGTCATTTTCAAAAAAGTACACAGCATGTAGAAAAGATACACATCGTGTTGTGTGACCCGAGGTACAGACATTGTATAACAACACGATGGTAGCCCAACCACCCCACCTTAACATGGTCGTTGGGTCCCGATGATAACACCAGTTGCCCTGCAGACACGTGGTCCCCACCTATTGTCCCACCCACATTCTTGAATGGGTCATATGACAAATGACTGTTCTTAAAAGACAACACAAGTCCTTTCTAGTGTTCTTGGTTCTCTCTCACACACACCTTGGGAAACTTCCCAGAAAATCCCCCATCCTGATCACTACTCCAGGCCAAGAACGTTTAATTGTGGAGTTTTATTCATACATGCATTCGAAGAGGAAGGTGCAACTTGTTGATATGATTCATATCATTTAGTTATTAACCTCTTTACCATTCTAGGGTTTTACAATCAACCCCCACCCCTAGGAGGACAACATCCTCGTTGTGAGCCCTGCATTTCAACCCAGGCAGTGCACCACACATTAGGATGGGTACCACCTATGATAACAAATGTAATAACTATGTCTTGATGATACCACAAACTCCCCACCTTAATATGGTCGTCGGGTCCCGGTGATACCGCCAGTAGCCCCTCAATCACGTGGTCCCCCCTGGGGCCCACCTAGATGCCTGAATGAGTCATATGACTAATGATTGTTCCCACAAGCCAACACATGTCCTT
The DNA here is from genome assembly GCA_963277665.1 of Viscum album. Taxonomy (NCBI): domain Eukaryota; kingdom Viridiplantae; phylum Streptophyta; class Magnoliopsida; order Santalales; family Viscaceae; genus Viscum; species Viscum album. The sequence continues at coordinate 2,127,556,997 of OY728150.1, read as the reverse complement.
TTTAATGTGCTTTGTCCTCTCTTGCACACACCTTGGGAAACATCCCAGAAGTCACTCATCATAATCACTACTCCAGGCCATGTATATTCAACTATGGATTTTTAATCAGATCGGCTCTCAAAAAGAAATATTCAATTTGTTAACCTTAGTCATGTCATTTAGTTATTTAGACCTTTATCATTCTAGGGTGTTACAATCACCCCCCCCCCCCGTTAGAGCAAAATGTCGTCATTGTGAGCCCTACATTCCCACCCAGGAAGTGCAGTGCACATAAGGCTGGGTACCACCTCCGATACCAGATGTAACAATTAGGTCCTGATGATAGCAAAGACACCCAACCATATCATGGTCCTTGGGTCCCGGTGATATCACCAGTTGCCCCGCAAAAATGTGGTCCGCCTATGGGGCCCACCCAATTCCAAAACGGGTCATATGAAAAATGATTGTTCCCACATGCCAACACATGTCCTTTCCAGTGTGATTTGTCTTCTCTAGCACACATACTGTGAAACTTTCAAAAAGTTCACTCATCATGATCACTAATCCAGGCCGATCACATTTAAATATGATGTTTTTATCAGACATGCTCCAGAAAAAGATGGTGCACCTTGTTGAAATGAGTCATATCATTTATTAATTAACCCTTTATCATTCTAGGGTGTTACAATCACCCCCCTTTAGGGCACAACATCGTCATTGTGAGCCCTACATTTCAACCCGGGTATTAGACCACACTTAAGGATGGGTACCACCTCTGATACCAAATGCAACAAATGGGTCCTAGTGATAGCATTGACACCCCATGTAATCTTGGTCGTCGGGTCCTGGTGATACCACTAGTTTCCCTGCAGAACTGTAGTCCCCGATGGGGCACACACACAAACCCAATGAGTCATATGACTAGTGATTGTTACCACAGGATAACAGATGACCTTTCTAGTGTTCTTTGTCCTATCTCTCACACACCCTAGGAAACTTCCAAGAAGGTAAGTCATCCTGATCAGTAATTCAGGCCAAACAAGTTTAACTGTGGAGTTCTAATCAAAATGGCTCTCAAAAAGGCAGGTGCACCTTATTGACATGAGTCATATCATTTAGTAATTTTACTCTTTATCATTCTGGGGTGTTACAATCACCCCCCCCCCCTTTTAGAGAACAACATCCTCATTGTGAGCCCTACATTTCAACATAGGCAGTGCACCACACTTATGGATGGGTACCACCTATGATACCATATATAACAATTCGGTCCTGGTGATAGCACAAACACCCCACCATAACATGGTCTTCATGTCCAAGCCCTCCAGGTACCACTAGTTTCCCCATAGACACGTGGTCCCCACCCTTCATCCCACCCACTTTCCTGAACAGTTCATATGAATAATGATTATTCCCACAGGCTAAAAAATATTCTTTTTAGTGTTCTTTATCATCTCTCACACACACCCTGGGAAACATCCCATAAGGTCACCCATCCTGGTCACTACTCCAGGCCAAGCACGTTTAACTATATAGTTCAAATTCGAGAGGCTCTTGAAAAGGAAGGTCCACCTTGTTGACATGAGTCATATCATTTAGTCTTTTAACCCATAATCATTCTTGGGTGTCACATATTATTAGTTTGAAAATTTCATACAATTAAATACTTTTAAAAGTATATATCTTTTCTAATCATTAAATATATTTTATGATTCTCAACATGAAATATTATTTCTTCTTACTCCTCCAGAACAAAATTCCAAAATATTTTAAAATTTGGGTGACCAAAAAATTCAAAGTATGGGACCTATAAAATAATCAATTAATCTCACTAGTCATTCTATAAACATTACATCATAAAATATATTTTCAGTTTAACATAATAAATATAAACCTTAACTAATAATTTATATACAAATGATATCATATCTATTTTACATGGTTTATTTTCAAAGAATTTATAAGAAAACATAAAGGATAAACAATAATCACGAGATTTATTTAGAGAATAAGAGATTAAAAAAAATTTATTGAAAACATTTGATTTTTTAAAAATAATCCTTCCATTAAAATGATTACTATATTATCATTAAAAGTAAAATATCTTCCATTTACACTCAATATAAATAATATAAAAAATGATTGTGACTTTGGATAGTGTCATAATATAACACTGATATTTTATTAAATATTCAATTGACTTCCAATATAATTATATATTGAACATAATAATTACATAATGCATTTAACATCTATATAATTATCAATCATCATCATTTTAAATATCTTCATCACCGATCATAATATGATATTTCACGATCACACATCATTATAAACAATTTCAAAGCACCATATCATGAATTAACAAATATTATCCTACACCATTTATTCAAAATTTCCATATAAAAAGACATATATACTCGCATGAAAAAAACATACGCGTATCAAAATACCCTTTCTTATAAAATAACCTTCAAATAACATAAATACCCAGAACAATAAATGGATTGTTTTTCTTTTTCTACAAAATTAGAAATCATATAAACGAATTCATAGTTAAAATAATTTATATAGTTGAATGAAAAGTCGTTGACACTGTAATCATTAAAATTTAACATTCAATTTGTTTTTTTATAAAGGAATTCAAACTGATGCTATAAAATATATAGAACATATTTTTTTAAGACTGTTGAAATAATATATGAAGAGAAATTAAATTTCCATTGTCATTCATTTATTCTAATATAAATAAATCCATAATATAATTTTCATAGAATAAATAGTTTTAAAATTAAATATTAAAACCACTAAAAAATTGGTTTAAAAGTAATGTGTACTATACATCATGTTTGACACATCATGTTTACTACTTCCCATGACAAATAATAAATATATGTAAATTTTATACTTTCAAAAAATCCCATGTAATGTTTGTTAATAATTTTATTAATTAAAATTTTATATTCAATTAATTAACGATTCATGTGAATGTATGATGTTTTGAAGATATTTCGCTCATATATTGAAAATAGTTTTCTAGGTTGACTATGGTAAAATAGGTTTTTATTCCATCATATACATAATAATAATCATGACCTAATTATTATTTTAATATATTAATTTTACTTTTAAATCCAACTATGAATGGGGATTATGAAAAATTATCTATTTTATAATTGTGGATGCAGTAGGTCATACGTACACATTTTTAGTAATTCTATATTCCATGATCATGATAAAATGTAGTTAATTATTATTTTACTTAAAAATAATTAAAATATTTCACAAATAAAATTTAATTATTTATAAATACAAATATATATATATATATATATAATCTCTGTAATGTGGTGATGAAAAATTAATCACATCACTTTGTGGAGGTGGTAGTCTACAAAAACACATGAATGTCGTTATTATTTTTCAATGAATAAAAATATAAAAATAATATATGATATAATATATTTTAATATTTATTATTTTTTCAGTAATATCATATTCAAACATTAAATCCTTCATTGTAACCAACCATGATAATAGTTTATTGAAAATATATTAAATCATTTCATTAGGTGGTAGCCCGCCGAACACACAAATAGAAGATTCATTACCAATTATATTGAAAAATAGACTAATATATGTTAATAAATTTACATAAAGGTATTGTTATATATAATATTTTATTTATATTTTTTTGATTGAAACATATTTTATGGATGTATAAGTATAAATGAAAGGATAATTCTTGTTATGATCTATACCTCCTATTAGAAAAACCACTAAAGGTTTAAACCAAAATGATTTCTAGGATGATTTTTAAATCAAACCATAGCCTCTATTAGGTGGAATTGAATAAAATTAAGGTATTAATGATGTTATTAAATTTACCATAAGGACATATTTGTTTAAGGAAAATAGTATATGTGGATCACTTTTATAAAATAAGAGAAAACCACTTTTTTAATTTCATAATTTTTTAAATTAATATAATTAATTTTTCATGTTAAAAGGGATTAAAATGAGACTTATAGATTAAATTATGATTATGGGTAGAAATTCAATCATACAATAAAATTTTAATAGGTTTAAGAGTAGTGTTTTCCATTATATATTTCATTTAACTCGTGTTAATTATTTTCAATGATTAACACAATAACAATATTATTTACTCCATACGGGTAAGGATATTTAAAAAAAAGGAAAATGAAATTTAGGTGGACGATAATTTCTAGTGAAAACTATATAAAAATAATTCTTGATAAATATATAATATTTTAAATGATTTTTAATCATTTAATAAATAATATTTGTAAAAACATACAATTAATTCACTTTTTGGAAAAATCATATAATCTAACATTGAAAACAACATGAAAACAATGGATTTAATATATAATCCTCTCATAAATTTATAATATGTTGTATTTACCTAAGATAATTTTTTAAGAAAAAATTAATTGATTCTATATTACCTTAATATTTCTGAAATCATTTATTTTTTTCTATAAATTGAATAAATAGTATGTTGTTGTTACATAAGTATTTAATGTAATTTTAATCAAAAGAAAATAAAAATAAATTATGAAAAAAAGATTATTTGACCAAAAAAATTAATATTTTAAACTATAAAATATTTTTTATCCTTATCACAACATATTTTACACATTAAAATAATGAATGTTAATTTGTTAACTTTATCTTACACATAAAGTTTATAATTTTTAGAATCAAATATGTATGGTTCAAAAAGTCATATTTTCAAATAATATATAGGTAAATATGAACTCTATTATCCTAATATGAGAATTTAATTTTTACAAGATGATATTTTACACCATATGATAAATTGTTTATATTAATTAATCTATTTATGCTTACCTTGATGATAATTATTTTATATAGTTAATATTAAAAATGAAAATAAATAAAAGGTAGCTATCCAAAAAAACTAACCTCCAAATTTCACATATTTTATTTATTTATTCATTAATACATTTCATTAAGTTGAACAAATTAATTAAATATTTATAGGAAATATTGAAATAAAATTAATTTCCAATAAAAATTCATTTTAAGTAAAATATTATATCATACTAATTGAAACCTAAAAACAATTCCAATAAAAAAAATTAGTGTATTCATAAGATAATTTAAATAATGTTGCACTGGTTTTTTTCATAAATTGAACTTTTAATGTTATTAATTAAAAAAATATATTATTCAATATAAATAATAATTTTCGGTATTCATTGAAAAATAAATCTTTAACAAATCATCAATTTTCACTCTAAACTACATTTTACAAACTCATTTGAAAAATGCTAACAATTTTATAAAATAGGATAACTATTTATTTTAGAAAATTATTTATAACATTGTCTTAATAAAATCTACAAAAACCATTTCTGGTAAAATTGTACTCTTACAGATTGAAATAACATTACTAACAATTCACTGATTATTTCTTAATAAATAATTAATCATTTTTATTGATAATGAAAATTATTTATATTTCCTAATGATTTTAATCTTATTAACACCCACCAATTTACTATCTATGTTATAATTTTCATATTTCAATAATAATATTTCATAGTTTGTTTATGCTCAGTGTCTCACATCTTTAACTCTATCGAATGTTGTATTTCTTTTAAAATCCCATGATATTAAATCATTCAATATTATATTTCCATTTATTATTTTTTTATTTATTAATGATTAAAAAATTAAATAACAAAAAATTAATAATGAATTAAATTAATTATAATTGATGTGTTTATAAAACTAAATAAAAACTAAATGGTTAAGTATTAGTTAATAATATTTTGGTATAATTTGAATAATTAATTAACTACATTAATTTTTTTAATTTAAAATAAATAAATCAATTATATGTTCAAAACAATTTTCAATAAAAAATATGTATTATAGGGGTATGGAATAATAATTTATATTCAGTAAAAACCTTGATATAGTTGTATGATATGTTAAAATTATTTCTTATGATATTGGAACCATCAAAAAATGAATTTTTTTGATAATTTAAGTAAATTTTTATTTATGATTATGATTTACTATTATATATATATAATTGGTACTATATGGTATGACTAATTACTGAATATATTTGTGAAGATTATGAAATTAGGGGTTTAACAGTATTTTGTATTTTATAAAATAATAGGGAATTTATTTTTAGATGACAAATTACTTTTATATAGATAATATTTTTATGATTAAGAAACACATAAATCTATTTTTTTTGTATTTACAATTACATATTTTGAAAATATAATTAAGGATAATTTATAATATTTAATTCACTAGTTTAAATGATATGTCATATGATGTGATGAATTCTTTAATATTGGTTTATGATATTAGTAGTTATTTTTTACTAATATATTATAATAACTAAATTCAATTTGGATTTAAAAAGAATAACATTATATGTTTACACTCATATACATAAATAGATTGACATATGAACCAATAATCTTTAATAATTTAAGTTATATAATTGAAATTTTAGGAGTTAAAAATTCATTTATATAACGATAATCTGTTCTTTCATAGATGTATGGGAATGGTTCAATGATCTCATATTTTGTGTGTGTATTGTACTATAATTAATTATTCACAATATATGTGGAGGTCATGAATGTAATATTATAATAATGACGAAGTGTGACATTTGACACATATTTAATTGTGTGATGAGGTGAATATTTTAATTTCCCCTAAATTAGATGACACGTGACTAGTAATTTCCCTAAACGGGGGGATATTATAGTTACTTCCACTATTTAATGATATTATTATTTAAAACTTTATGTCAATGTAAAGTTGATATTGATACAATTTTTCTCACTATGGGAGGATATGATATATAAAATTTCATCTTATGTAAGAGTATATTTTACCAGGTTCATTTTAGTATTTGAGGGGATGTGAAACATTAATTGTTTCATTATTTACTTATGTTTTTGTGTTATATACATTTTCATTATACCATAGAATGTAAAAAATTACTCTGGTTTTTTAAAGAGTAATGACGCGTTTTAATATCAATGTTGTGTAACATAATTGATGATATTAATTAGATATAATATTCATATTTATATTTTATCTCCACATATGTTGTGAGAGGGGTTTATATATAAACCGACATATAAAATATATTTAAATTTTATTCATATATTTTATATGAATTTATATTTTACATTCTCAATTTGCAATTTATGTCATGTTGGAAAATAAAAATATAATAAGATGAATTATATTTAAAAAGTTTATCATTGTAAGTGGTATTGGGGAAATAATATTAAATAAAACAACATAGAATGATGGTATACACCTTATATTTTTTAATTATTATGTATATATATATTTTAATAATAAATGTAATAGATTGTTAAAATAATGGATGAGGTTAGCAAAATTTTTATTTATAGAAGTTAATAGAATTTTTAATGAAATTAGTGATTCCCATATATATATTTTTCTCATTTAATATGGGTAAATATATATTACTATCAAATTGTTATAGTATTTTCATGTGTTGTTATATTCAATATTTTTTAGGTATTTTTTATTATATTGATTTTGTATTATAATGTTAGGTATTTTTGAGATTCATTCAATAGGATTGATATAGGTTAATGTTTGAACAATTTACTAGAAAATAATTATATTAAACTGAAATCATTTATGAATCCCATATATATTTACAAGATAAATATTTTTCTATTATATTTTGATATATCGGAATTGTGTGTAATAATGCATCAAGAAATTGTGGGAGAATATACACAGTAAATTGATGGATGTGTGGTATTGTAGTAGTATTTTATGATCATTATAAATAATATAAAATATCATGAATTATCATCATGAAATAATAATTTCCTAGGAGATACAAATACACTTTATAGTTAATGTAGCTGAAAATAAATATTTTCTATATTAATATTTAAATTTAAAAATACGATCTTATGATATTGTAGGTTATGTAATATGAGTAATGAAATCATTTAAAATATTTCAATTTAATTATATTTTTTATTATAACCGTTAAATTTAAATAATTTTTAGTTAGAAATTAGATATTTTAATGTTATCACAAACATTTTCAATTGGTAATTATACCAGTCACATTGAAATACACATTATATTATCCACTTACACTTTAATTATGACACGATAAATATTATTTTTAAAAAAATTACTCATTATTTTATGTTTTGGATATGATATTGCTAAAATGAAATCATTCCAAAAGAAAAAAAAATTACATTGAAAATTAAACATACATTTATTCCCACTATCATTTTCTGTTTATTTTTTAAAATTATAATAGTGAATATACGGAATTAAAAATCCATTAATGTTATGAATTATTAAAATAATGTTATATTAATTCGAAATATTTAATAATTCGATATTATAAACCAATGTTTCATTTATAATTCCATGTAGAAAGATAATATAATATTTAAAATGCACATTTTGTGCACAAAAATTAATATTTAGTGAAAATAAAAAAAATTAAAATTAACTATGGATCTGAAACCCAAATATTATTTTATTTAATTTATCATTATCCATAAATTTTTCTATGATGTATAAAAGAAATATTTATTTTAAAAAAATTTAAAATGATTTCAAAACCATGGTAAATAGTTTACCCTCTTCAATTGTGTATAATTTTTCCCAATATGTAATTGTACTACCATAATGTAAAATATATTATACTCCATTTTTACATCAAATACTATACATAAAATATGGAATAATATAAATATATAATAGTGAACGTGGATTAGGATCTATGGACATGGTGCAATGATTCAATGTTAATTGGAATCCACTTGATATCATTGAATAAATGTAAAATAAAACTATATTCTAAATTATATTTAAAATATTTATATTTTTAATGAATTAAATTAAATTATACTATTTATTTATATATTAAATAATACAAAATTAATTTTTTTAATATAATATATACTCCATATTTTAGATCCCTAAACATGTACTCCCATATCATGTGGTAGAAACATAATATTTATATTTTTGTTTTGATAAAACCAAATATTGTTTAATTTTATCAATCAAAAACATATAGCATAAGAAGGAAATATTGGATCACCTAAATAAAAAAGTAATATTATAGTTAAGAGTATCAAATTATTTGAAAAAATAATACATAAAATACCTCGAATATTAATATATCATATTTACCAAAATAACATCACATTTATTTTCTCACATAATATTTAAAAATATCCCATAAATATATATATACATTAAAACATTATAGACACAAGTAATTTATCATCAATATTCATAACATGTGTAAAAAGAAACATAATAATCGTGATTACAATTAAACATTATGTGTAAAAATAATAATTATTAAATAAATTTCAACAATGATTATAAGATGGGAATACGGGAGGTGAGGACATAGTCAACATGAATGTGCATTATCATATGAGAAATCATATCTATTAGTTCCTAGATCATCAACGAAAAAACAAATAATATTTAATTACTAAAGGAAAAAATTAATAATAATAAATAATTATCATATATATGATGTCAATACTATTCAAAAATAATCATTATGTTCCCCTAAAATGATAAAAAAAACATGTTGGTATATTTGAACGTTATCTGCATAGCTAATTTCAGAAATAACTACAACCTAGTAAAATATATTGTATAAACTACAAAGTTAAAATCAATTCATTATACTTATAATAAAAATGAACATTAACAAAATCATTGAGAGATACAACGGGTCTAACAAATAAAATTGTTGTATCAGAGGTCACTAGTTCATCATGAGAATAAACAGAGATAATACCATTATATAATATGTATCAGTATCAAACATTTATCATTAGATATATTGGTTCTCAAACAATGATATAATTGGTATCCTTCAAATTAATTCATTAAAAATAATTTTTGTGTACCAATTTTGAAAAACATATTTATAATCATTCAATTTTAATCATAATAATAATAAATGTTCATTGATTCCTTGATTCAACTATTGAAATGAATTTTTTTCCATGTAAATTACATTATCCATCTAAAAAAAATATATTACCATTAAAAACTATCCCTAGTGAAATGAATGTAACCTCAATGGTTGTTAATTTTGATCATTGTAAATAATATTAAAAATAACTAAATATATTTTTATCAATATATAATTTCACAATGTAATTCACTTATAAAACATAAAATATAATAATTAGTATGACAAAAAATATTAATTGGAAGAAACCTTATAAACTAATAAATTGATATTATAATAAAATAATGTTTATGATGCTGGGAGAATCTAATTATAATTTAAATGATATGAATAATAAATATATTCACACATTTTGTAAAGAGAATCTTAAATGACCCATTTCGAAAACGTTGTGAAATTTAATTTTTAAATATTTTCAAATGAATATAAATTATCCTTACAATTAGATAAATGATTCAATTATTTTTAATAAATAAATTAATTTGTTTTAATAAATCATTGAAATGGATGGTAAGGATTCCCAATCTAAAAGAAGAAAATATATTTTTATCAATTCTGAAAACAAATCCGTAAGGATTAATTAATAAATAATAGATGATATTAATGCTACTCAAAAAACAACACTAATAATAATTTGTGGATACTGTCATTGTGGTTTAAGAAATTAATAGAACATGGTTTCTATCATAGGATCCTTGAGCCTAAATAAAGATTGAAAAGAAATAAGATTTTTATATAATTCACATAACTAAATCATACCATTTGAATCAAATGTATGTCAAATAAATTACATGATATGGATTTTTAAATATCATTAAATATTATTTTTAATATTTAAAAATTAATTCTTGAGGCAATAATAACACCATACATAAATATCATATTGTACAACATTAAATATGTTTTAGGAAAATGTAAATAAGCAAAAGAAAACCCCAGAAAATATCATATTATTGAATTGATAAATGAGAAACCGAGATATTAAATAAAAAAACGTACATCCACCCATATAAATTTTAAATATATTATAAATCAATAAACATACCAATGCACAAACTATCACGACATAAAAGGTTGATAAATGAGTGTTACAACCCAATGAATGTAAATTTAGTTAAGAATAATTTTTTCAAGTTGGTAAAATTATGTTTAAATCCCCACAGATGATGTCATTCAAATAGAAACATAAAATACTATGATTTATGAAGTATTCAAAATATACCATGTAAAATGTGTAGTATGCTAGGCTTATAAAAAATAGATCCGTCAATAAAAATAAAATGTTAATCAATGAATAAAAAATTGAGTAAAATCTCACACAATGTGCCTATCTCAACACATACATTCTTTATAATCCTAAATAATATAGTTAATGTAATTATTTTATTGAATATGATCCATTTTCTAAATTTATAATCCTTTTTAACTTATTTTAATTATTTAATCCGATATGTTCGTATCAGATGATTTGATGATATTCGTCCCATATATCAAAAATTCCTTTGTTAGGTAGGCCATGATCAGAAATTTTATTATTTAATATATCTATAATAATAATACCAAAATAATTATAATTTCATACATAAATTATAATTTCAAATCCAACCATCAATTGTGGTTATGATAAATTATATATGTCTAAATCATGGTCATATTACTCAATACTTACTCATGATTAACCTTTACATTCACAATAATCATTATAGAAAGAAGGTATATATGATTTTATCTTTCTAAAATAATTATTATATCATAAAATCACATTATTTTATTAAATATTATTGTATATAATATTTTCGATCTGGTCAGGAAAAACAAACCACGTCACTTTGTGGAGGTGGCAGTTCACAGTTACAAATGAACGATGATAGAATTTTTTAAAGAATGAAATGGTAAGAAATTAAATGATTTATAAAAAGATAATAATTTTAAATATTAAATATATTAAATATCTATAAATATAATGCCTCGACCCCAGTTACCCAGAATCAGTGCATTATTACATAACATTATCATGATACAAGGAATCATGTCCCAAAATACATATTAGTTTAGTAGAATTGGAAGTACAAAATACATACATATGTTTTACATTACATCATGAAATAAAAAATAGCAACATTGTGTCCCCTTTGAATACTCTTATATAAGTTATCCTATTCCTACAGTTTAATCGTAATATACGTCATTGAATATTGGAAAAAATAAAACACACGAAATGGGTGATCTCATATTCTCAGTAAGGATAACAATATAGCATAAACTATCATAAATAAAAATAAACATTTAAGGTAATGTATAAGACTAGAACACATTCTACTTAAACATAAACTTTAGTATAATTTGGAAAAGATAAAATCATTTAATTCTATTAAAATTCTCACATGAATATTCTACTAGTCGAATTATCACATGAAATCTTAATAGCCACTTTTATAATGATTTTATGCTTAACGTTAGACTTCATAACCACATATTCAAGGCCTTGTGCCAAGACTAAAAATAAGATGTTTTCATGTCCTTGTGATAAGACACTAGATTGTCTTATAAGACCTACTGATGCCTCTAAGATCTATTGTGGGTTCCACCAATCACTTACTAAGTCCATTTCATACCTCACATGAAAAGGTTTAAACCTAACATAAACAATCTTATTAAAACTAGCATACAAAATGTCAATACTTTATCCATAAACAATGAATGGTATAAAAATAACACATACAAAATCAAACATAAGTCATTAAATACAATATAGAATATTTTATTATAAAAAATAAACCTCAATCAAAAATAAAGAAGGATATTGACATAGATGAAAATAATGATCAAAACTATTTGAGAGAAATATCCCACTTTTTCATTAAAACAATTAATGGTCTCACTGTTTATCAAGAAGATGTCTAAAATAGATTTTGGAATCAAAGTTCCCCAGAACCCTTTGAAAATTTTAAAAGGAAATTTATATTTAAAACATTAAGTTCTATATAAATAAAACCATAAAACCATTTTTAAAACATGGACATTAATGAGAATGAATTAGAAGAATAAATTTTTTAAACATTTAAAATGATATTTTAGTTAGAGTTATAACAAAATTAGAGACACTTGAATACAAATAATTGAGGTAATCAAAACATTATAATATAGTTAGAATTAATGGATTCAAGGTATACTAAGTCAAACTACAGTATATACACCAAATAAAAGTGAATTGGCGCATAACAACAAAGAAGTATTAATGGAATGTATGTTGAGATGAATTCCCATATAGAGACTATATCCTAAGAGTACAGAGAAATAAATGACATAATTCTATGTGAAAAATATAAATAGAGTCAATATGATTGGATATTCAGTGTAATTCAATCAATGTACATTCACACATATTCTTGTAAAAACAACACCAATGACTTGGATGTTTTACTCAATGAATATAAATTGAGATAAAATTACACTTATCAAGACTATATCGATGTGTTGGGAATTTATCAAAATAGTGATTATGTGTATCGAATGTATATCCACACAAGGTGAGTGTAAATTACTACATAAGTAACGAAATAGTGATTTCACTAATAATCTTGAAGTAAAGTAATCCATAAAGTTTGTGTAAAATTGAATGAGGGGAAATTGAAATTTGAAATTCTATTACTGATTTTCTAACATTCGAAACATACACCACCTAAAATAAGTTTCATACAATGATAATGTAAATTCCGATAAATTAAATTATATTATGTAAACAATTCAATCTTGGGAAGTACATACACCACACAAAATGTAATAGTGGAAAATATATCAAAAATATCAAGGGGATAAAAGTGAGATGAAAATACCTTACCTTGTATTTTTTCTTGTTCGATGGTAAGTTGACCTCTTGTATAATAGTTAAGTAATTTTTTTAAATTATACAAGTACTATATACAGAAATATGATATCATATAGGATCCACTAATGTTTCTTGTTAATATTGTTTAAGTTGTAACATCGGTTCGGGTGTTAACTGATCCATTTTCCTTTTTATACTTGGTTACGTATGCCATGTTTGTTAGGGATAGGATGTATTTTATTCATATCAAGAATGATATTAAGTTCTTAAAAAATATTTTTAATCATAAAATAAAAATTATTATTGAATAATTATGACGGGGAATGAATCTCATCGCGTTCGTGGAGATGGTAATCCTTACGTATACACGAGCGACAATGTCATTATATTGATGGTGAAATTATATATAATTGAATGTTATCTCATATATAAAGAATCATTAACATGTTATATTTATAATTTATATCTATTATAAATCATTATTGTACCCAACCAAATAATGAAGTGTTTGAATAACCTACTACACCACGACGTGGAGATGGTAAGTCCTACAAACACGTGTATGGTGACATTTTCATACATATGATGGATAGAATAAGGAATATGGTTGTAAAATTTTTATAATTACATAAAAGTATATATAGTATACTGGATTTATTGTTTATTAATTGAAATAACAAATAAACAGGATGTGGAAAAAGAAAACAACTTGAAAAAGGTGATGAAATATTTACCACCTCTTTTGGTTCTACCTTTTGATTTAATCAAAAGGTCTCTTCTAGATGGCTTTATGATCAATGAAATGCGTCTTGGATGAAGGGAGGAAATATGGTAGGGTATTATGGTAGGTTTTGGCAGAGCCAAATGGCTTTGGAGGTGTGAATTTGAGAGTAGGGGATGTTACCTTTTGTAAGAGGGGTGAGTGTCACTTTTGGAAAACCATGAAATATTATTTTATAATAAAATTATTTTATATTTCTAATGGATCAAAAATTATTTATTTCAATGATACGGATTTTAGGGGTCATAAAACCACTCAAACAATAGGTTTTAGAGAGGTTTAGGTCAACATAGTATTCATATCTTTTAGATTTAACTCTTAGTTTAAAAGTTTGACATTTTCCAAGTCTCTTTGTATTTTTAGATTATATGGTTAATAAACATACTATAATAACACAAGAGAACCACAAGTAGTTAATTATTAATATATATAACCTTATTTAAGTCTTTTGGTCTATCCATACATTTTGAGTAATATTATATCAATTAATAATAGTGTATTTGTTTTAAAAACTCAAATATAAAATTTTTGACACTATTTAGTATTTGGTCTTTTGTGAAAATCATAACAAAATGATTATATAGACAAAAAGTTTTTTAATCAACCCTAACATATCATATTTATCTATAACATTAGTGAAATTCATAAAAATTCCCAAATTACATTTATTTTTTTATTTATGATATCAATTATTTTAATCTTTCATTAATAAGGTTATTATTGCATCGTCATTGTGTCAGAAATAAATTAAATTATATAATGTATAAAAATTATAAATAAAATACCATTTTCTAGGAAATGTATTTATATTTCTAATGAATATTTATAGTCTTATTTATCTTAAGTACAACCCTATATTAAAAATGCTTTTGTTATTGAATATTGAATTTAACTATTTTAACTCTTCTCTAAATAAAATAATAATAAATGTCCTATTCTAATCCAGGTTGACCAAATGGGATCATATTTTATTCATAAGGTTGTTTTTTCTCAAATTATACTTTACCAACATAATTAGGGAAACTTTTATTGTAATTATAATATCATTTTAACCCTTAATTAATCAATTTACTTTTAACCATGTCAAAAAAGTCTACAATTTCTATTCACCAAAAAAATATTTCCATCTTAATGAAACAAATTTTTCATACTAATATCATCCATGTCTCTCGGATATTTGAAATTAAACTCACAGACGTGGTAAAATTATGTTTTATAAAAATATGTAAATTCTCCTATGAGGTGGGTAAAAGACGGTAAAAAGATCAACAAAATTTTATACATCTGATTTTTTATAAAATGTCTCCAATGAATTAAATTAAACTTATATAGTTATTATATATATATTTTGACATAAAATAAATTTAAATAAAATAAATAATTACTTAAATAAAAATTCAATTTTAAACTATAATGTAATGTTTTCACTATTCATCAATAATAGAATTTTTTGAGAAAAAATACAAATATTTTACCCCACACTAATTATGATATTCAGAATTAAAAAATGAATTCTATTTTACCAAATTAAAAACATAGAATTTTCATTAACAAATTTAAAATTTATTCCATTTGTTAAAACTGAAAAGTGGGTTTTAAAAAAGTAAAAACTACCAAAAGATTGACATGTGTTTATGTTAAATTGAAATGTGAAATTACTTATAATTACATAAATTTTATTAAATGATAAAAACATAATCTAATTATACATCCAAAACATTAAAATGCAATATTTGACACGATAACGTATTTAATTAAAATATTTGTTTCCAATTAAAATTTATAAATTTTTAGTATTCATCCAAATATGAAAGTTATCAGAAAAGTACCAAAACATTATCCAAAGTAAATTTTTTTGTCCCTATTTTAAAGGAATAATTTAATTTAATTAAATTGAATTCATAAAAGTTTCAAATAATTTATTTAAAAAGGGTTTTCCATTATAAGGTTGTAACATAGAATTTTTTAGAACAAACATCTTTTATCTAAAAAAATGAATTTGTTCTTAAACTATATCTAAGAAAAAAATAATATGAATTCGAAAATTATATGGAGTATTTAATATTCAAAATTCAGTTAATATTATTCATAACTTATTTTTTAACAGCTAGTTTGGTAAGTCGTGGTGTGCTTGAACTCGATGTTGCATGTAGCGTAAGCTGTTGAATTACTTTAAAAAAATAACTTAATATGAAATCTTGGGGTGTTACAATCTTCCACCCTTTGTTAAATTGGATCCTCGAATTTTTAAAATTGGTCTTGGGAACATCATTTAAAGTACCACATTAGAAAAAGTGTCAATAAAACTGTCACATTAAAAGAATGAATATGAAGTACAATGGTCACCTGAGATAACCTGTATTGGGATTCCATATAGGAAAAAATGGCCATGGAAGATAAACTAAGTGTGAAGTTCTGATGATTATTGATAGAAAACATGATCAGGATAAAGTTAACAACAAGAAAACCACAAACTTTTTATGGGATAAATAGTCCTTAGTTTCCTAGTAAGAAAATTAAACAGACAACGTTTTTTTTTTGTTTTAAGATCCATTTCATAAAGATGAGGAATTGAATTATGTGATTTTCTATAATCATAAAGAGATATACTTACTTTTTTTAGAGTTTTACCCTTTAATAAATTTCTACCACTCACTCATCTTTTTTTTCAAACAACAACTATTTAAGAAGACTTTCTCATACCTGAAACACTATAATCAACTATTAGAGAATCACATTATCACAAAGGATAAAATATATATTTCCCTTGTCATTAGATATTACACAAAACAAAAATTTCAAGTAAGAGATCAGATGATCCCGCAATAGTATAATCCTTTAGAGAAATAAATACTAATGTTAATTTATAAAACTTAACAATCATTACCCAAATTTCAATAAATAACATTAAATAAACAATTGTCCATAAAGTCCTTCTATTATAATCCAAACAAATATTTATACCCAAGACATAGAAGAATTTGATTACATTTTCTTCCACATTAAATTGTATCCATAAATAACATCGACTCCTCTTAAAGTCACATACATAAATGTAATTAATTTAATCACATGTTCTATATGATAGATTAATCGTTTCCATAAATAACCCATATTTTTATATATCAAAAATAAAAAAATATATAATAATCAACCATTAATCTTCAAATTGAATACCAAAGTATTCTATTTTCCTTATGCATAGAGTGTTCCAAACAGAGCGAACAACTTCCAAAATAACATTTATCGCTAAATCACCAAAAAAGTTTCTTATAGTGAGGATATAAATTCGATAATACATAAGATCCCAAGTCAACTTATTATTGATCAATAAAACCATTTAACAAAAAAAAATTAGTCAAACTATCCAGGGACTTCAAGTAGTCTAGTGGTAGGCGATAAATATCGATCGCACTGTGGTTGTGTGTTTGATTCCCATAAATTTGCCTAACGTGATGGGTTGTATCATGTTCTGCGTGTTATTATTCTTCAAAAACTATATTTGATAACATTATAAAAAGGAGATAAATTTTTCAAAATAACTATAACATAATTTAACCATAAATGTTATCTCATTCCTCACAATTTTCATCCCAAAAATTAATGACTTGTAATTGCCTCAAAATCAAGGATCATATTATCCCAAATGTTTCTTTATAACTATATCCACAAAAGAAAAGATAATTCTTCCTCAAATAGAATATTATCATAAAAAACTAAATGGTTACATAAATAAGGGAATAGACTTCCAAATTAATCTCATACTTTTAAACATTTCTCTATCCATTTATTTCCAAATAGGTACTTCCTTGACTTAGAGATTATCCTATAAAATAGGGAATTGACTTAGGTAATGCAATTGTCCCTTACATTTACAGAAAATGACTATAACTGGATTCTTAGGAATTTTTTTATTTTCATCTATAATACTCTTCATTTTTCCTTGGCAATTATTCAGTTTATTTCATTCTTTCCCACACATAATTAATTTATTTTTTCAATTGAGACACATTCTTATGTGTCCCCTTCCACATTTCCTTCATTATTGATGTTGATCTTTCTTTTCTCCATGGTCTCCACTGTTGGAGCTCTTATCATTCACCGCCTTTCTCTTATTTATTGGGTTTGGCAGTTAATTAATATATATGTTGTTGATCATATTTTTGGAAAACATATTCGGCATGAACACGATATCTTTTACAACTATCAACATTTTATTGTGTTTATCATTTTGACAATAGTGCCCAAACTATACAACATGTTCATTGTTACCATGTCTTACTTGGAATCCCGCCATTGACTAACCCTTGAAATCATAGGGTGAGTCATAAATAAATTTAGATAACATCATAACACCTTTTCTTTCAATCCAAAATGCCTTCGGATTAACCAAGGTTATTTATTGTCATCTTATATTAAAATCCATTAAATTAATTTGTAAAGAAAATGTAAATTATACTAATCATATCCCCTAGGAGTGTCGTTTCCTATAGTATAGCAAGGCCCATTGTCGTGTATCAGGATACCCTGGGTCAAGCCCAATACTCTATGTTAGAGTTTTTACACCTAGGTACATTTGTTCCAAAGTCGCTTATACCTGCTCATATCCAAATAGAGATGTATTTCTGGGGAAACTCAAAAAATCTATATCGTATAAATTTTTTTTGAAGGTTCTTCTATACTAATACTCAAAGTCTATCTTAAATTAGTTATCTCTAATCAGTGTTTTTCTAAATATAGTTTCAAAAGTTTATACTACTCATTCTCTGATACCAACTATAATGCCCCGGCATTGTTTCCCAGAACCAGCGCATTATTACATAACATTGTCATACACAAGTAATCATGTACCAAAAGAACAAATTTTTTTGTATCCTTGTATGTACTAGATACATATACATGTTTTACTTTACATCATGAAATAAAACAAACCAGATTCTGTCCTCCTTGAACACTCAAATATTCATTAGCCTATTCATGAAGGTTAATTGTAGTATACTACTTTTCATCATGGAAAAAATAAAACATAAAGAAAGGGGTGATCATAGATTCTCAGTAAGGATAACAATATAGGAATAACTATTATAAATAAGAATAAACATTAAAGGCAATGTATAAGACTAGAACAAAAGCATTTCAAACATAAAATTCAGAATAATATGGCAAAGATAAAAACAGATTATTGCATTTACTTTTTTAAATGGATATTTTAATAATCTAATAATCAAATGTAATATCAATATCAACTTTCATAATGATGGAATTCATAATTAAATACTTCATAATCATAAATTCAAGGCCTTGTGATAAGACTACAAATAATAATTTTTTCAAGGCCTTGTGCCTAGACACTAGATTGTATCATGAGACATACCAATGAATCTAGAGTCTATAGTGGGCTCTACCCATCACATACTAAGTAAAATGTATTCCTCGTATGAAATGGATTAAACATAACATAAACATTCTTATTAAAGCTACCATACAAAATGTCTATATATTATCCATAAACTATGAATGGTAAAAAAATAACACATCCACATTCAAACAAAACTAATTCAATACAATATGGAATGTTTTCATATAAAAAATCAACGTCAATCAAGAATAATGATGGATATTGACATTGATAAAAATAATCATCAAAAATATTTTGAGATAAATATCCCCCTTTTTCATTAAAACATTTAAAAGTCCCATTATTTTCTAAGAAACCGTATAAAATGGATTTTTGAATCAAAGTGTGTCATACCAAATTGAATCTTATAGAATTAATTTTAATTTTAAAACATTAATGGTTATATAAATAAAACCATCAAATCATTTTCAAAACATGTACCTTAATGAGAAAGATTTAGGAGAATAAAATTTTAAAACATTTAAAATGATATTTTAGTTACAGTTCCTTACCAAATGAGAGATGCATGAATACAAATAATTTTGGTAAAAAAAATTATAATATCATGAGAATAAAGGTATTCATGATATATTATGTCAATTAAAATTATATACACCAAATTAATGTGAATTAGTGCAAAAAACAAAGAAGTCTTAATGGAATGTAAGTAGAGATGGATTCCTTTATAAATACTGTATCTTTAGGATAAGGATAAATCAATGAAATAATTAAGTGTGAAAAATATAAATATGCTCAAT
The DNA here is from genome assembly GCA_963277665.1 of Viscum album. NCBI lineage: Eukaryota > Viridiplantae > Streptophyta > Magnoliopsida > Santalales > Viscaceae > Viscum > Viscum album. The sequence goes on along the minus strand of OY728150.1, from coordinate 2,127,536,198 downwards.
ATTATTGGGTATTCAGTGTAAATAAACTAGAGGATATTCACACATATTCTTATAAAAACATCACCAATGACATTGATGTTTAACTCAATGAATAGAAATTGAGTTAAATTTACTCTTATCAAGATTATATCGATGTCTTTAGAATTTATCAATGGATTAATTAAGTGTATTAAAAGTATATATGCTAAATGGGGAGTATAAATTACTACATATGTAAATAAAGTGTGATTTTACACATATTCTGAGAGTAAAGTAATCAATGTTATTTGCGTAAAATCGAATGAGGGTAAATTGAAGTTTTAAATTCCCTTACCGATTTGGTAACTTACGAAACATCCACCCCATGAAATAAGGGTTATCCAATGATGTTTTAAATAATTATAAATTAATTTAAATTACAAAAAAATACAATCATGCAATTTACATAAACCACAACAATGGTAATTGTGGAAAATATATCATGAATCTCACCGGAATAAAAGTGAGTTGAAAACCCCTTACCTTGTACTTTTCCTTGGTCGAGGGTACAATAACCAACTGTATAATATTTAAATCATTGTTATTAAATTATATAATAACTATATACATAAATATTATATCATATATTATCCTCTAATATTTCTTGTTAATAATATTTTAGTAGTATAATCATTTGGTGTGTTAACTGATCGGTTTCCTTTTATATGCTTGGTTACGTAAGCCATGTATGTTATGGATAGGATGTATTGTATTCATATCACAAATAATATTATGTTCTTAAAGATCATATTTATTCATAAAATGAAAATTATTGATGAATGATTAATATGGGGAAAGAATCATGTCTTGTTTGTGGAGACGATAATCCTTACGTACGCACGAGCGACAATATGAATATATTGAAAGTGAAATCATATATAATTGAATGTCATATCATATATAGAGAATCACTAACATTTTATATTTATTATTTACATCAATTATAAATCATTATTATACCTATACAAGTAATGAAGTGTTTGAATAACAAACTACACCACGATGTGGAGACGGTAAGCTGTACGTACGCAAGTATGGTGACTTAGTCATTCATATAATAGATAGAATAAATAATATGGTTGTAAAATTTTTATAATAAAATAAATGTATATAGGAGATACTGGTGTTATTATTTTAGAATTGAAATAACAAAAACAGTTGAAGTGGAAGATGAAAAGAACTTGAAATTAGTGATGAAATATTTACCTCTTATTGGGGTTCAACATTTTGATTTGAACAAAAGGGATACATTGGTTGGCATTGTGACCAAAGGAAGGTCTCTAGGATAAAAGAAGGAAAGATGGGATGATATTTGGATAGGGTTTGGCCGAGCCAAATGGATTTGATGGTGTGAATTTTTGAGTAGGGAAGTGCCCTTTTATTAGAGGGGTGAGGGTAACTTTATGAAAAGGCTGAAAATATTATTTTATAATAAAATATTTTTCGTTTTATAATGGATCCAAAATGAGTTATTTATAGGCTATGATGGGGATGGGTCTAAAACCTCCCAACCATTAGGTTTTTTATTGTATTAGGTCACCATATTAATATTATCTTTTAGATTTAACTCATTGTTAAAATGTTTGACAATTACCATGTATCACTGTATATTTATATTATATGGTTAATACCCATAACATTCAAAGAAAAAAGAACCCCTAGAGGTTCATAATTAATAAATATTTCCATATATAAGTTCGTTGGATGAACCGTAGATTTTTAGGAATATTATATTAATTAATAATATAGTATTTGTTTTAAAAACTCAATTATGTCAATTTTGAGACTATTTAATATTTGGATTTTGTAAAAATAATAACAATATGATTACATATAAAAAAAGTTATTTAATAAACCCTTACATGTCATATTAACCTATAAAAATATTGGAATTCTCCCAAAGAATGAAATTACATTTATTTGGATAATTATAATGTAAATTATTTTAATCTTTCATTAATTATGTAACTACTTCATCATCATTATGTCATAAATAAGTTTAATTATTCAATGTCTAATAATTTAAAATAAAATACCATCATATAGGAAATATTTTTAGGTTTATAATCAATATTTATAGTTGAATTTCTCTTAGGTATATCCATATATTAAAAACGGTTTAGTTATTGAACATTAAATTTAACTCTTTTAACTCTTCTTTAAATAAAATAATAATAAATATCTTTATCAAATCCAAGTGGACCAAAATGAATCACATTTAATTCCAAAGAATTATTTTGGACAAATTACACATATCCAATAGAAATATGACAGGTGTTAATGTAATTATAATATCAATTTTACCCTTAATTACCCAATTTACTTTTAACCGTGTTAAATAAAAAATAAATGTTAGTATTCACCAAAAATTATTTTCATCTTATAGAACCAAATATTACATACTAATATCAACCATGTATCTTGTATTTTTGAAATTGAAATCACAGAAGCAGTAAAATTATGTTTTATTAAAATTTGTATGTGCTCCTAGGAGGTGGGTAAAAGACGGTAAAAAGTTCAATAAATTTTTATACGTCTAATTTTTTTAGAAAATGAATACAATGAATATAATTGAACTTATATATGTATTATATATATATTTTTACTTAAAAAAATTTAAATAAAATCAATAATTATTTAAAGAAAAAGTCGGTTTAAACTATAACATAGTGTTTTTCAATAGTCATAAAAAATTGAATTTATTCAGAAAAATACCAAAAATTTTCCCAGATCTAATTATGATAGTCAGAATTCAAAAATGAATTTTATTTTACTAAATTCAAAAAATATAAGTTGTGTTCATTCATTTAAAATTAATTACTATTGTCAAAACCTAAGAGCGAGATTTTAAAAAGTGAGAACTACCAAAATATTGACATGAGTTTATGTTAAATTTAAATGTGAAATTATTTTAATGACATACATTGTATTAAATGATAAAAAACTAATCTAATTATACTTAAAAAACATTAAAATTAATAATTAAACACTATAATTTATTTCGATTAAAAATGTTGTTTTCAATTAAAATTTACTATTTTCAGTATTCATCAAAATATCAAAGTCATTAGAAAATAACAAAAAAATTATCTAAATTAAATTTTTATGTCCTGATTATAAGGAAGAATTTAATTTCATTAAATTGAATACATAAATTTGTCAATTATTTGTTTTAAAAAGTGTTTTCCATTAAATGGTAGTAAATATGCGTTATATTGAAAAATAGTTATTTTTTCTGAAAAAATGAATTTGTTCATATATTATGTATAAGAAACAAATAATATGGATTCTAAAATAAATTGGAGTTTATAAAAATCAAAATTTTGTTAATATTATTTATAATTGCTTTTTGAACAACTTGTTTGGTATGTCGTGGTGTTCTCGAACCTGGTGTTGTGTGTAGCTTAAGATACTAAATTATTTTAAAGAAAATAACGTACTATGAAATCATGGGGCGTTACAATAGATAGATAGTAAATCCATAATAATCACCATCAATAAGAGCGGAATATAGAAAAAAATTGCATCATTTCATGAGGCGACAATCCAATGTATACATGAATGATTATTACATTTCTGTATTAATATAAAGGGATATATAAATAAGATTATCCATTGAAATATTAATAACTCAATATATGTAAAATATTGTTATTATTTCTTCATGTTTAAATATTATTTAATCAGGTGTATGAATAAATATAATGAAAAATATTTGTTAAGAACTATAAATCTTCTATAGACATTCTAGCAATGTTTCGAAACAAATCATTCATAGGTAGGTTTTCTAATTACAAATTACTATATAACATGGGGAGGGATGTAATTTAATATTTTAGAATATATTAGATTAAAAAATTTGTTATTTATTTGTGAATAAAATAAATGAAGACATTCCATTTTATAATAGTGGGGATGGGAACTCTTTGAATTTTTAAAATATGAAATTAACAAAAATTAAATTTCACCTAAAATTGATCCAAACTGAATTATTTACAAGTTATAAAAATCATATAATCAAATATAATTTGGATATCGTTAAATCATTTTTTTCACTTATCATTATGTTTTAACAATTCATTATCCCTTTAGAAAATTAAAGTCATATCAAGGATTTTTAATATGAAGGAGTTAATATAGTTACAATAAAATGAATTATAGCTCATAAATTGAAGATGACTAATATAATAAACAATATCCCTATCACACGGTAGGAAATATTATTTTTTTGTATTAAATAATTCAATTAAATATTATTTGAATAAAATGACATTACTATCATTTTTTAACTACTAATTTAAATTGAATTTTAAAACTACAATACTATAATGGAATTCAAATATAATGAAATAATATCATATAATATATCTCTTGTATATATGAATTTTTTTAGTGAATGTACTTACTAAAATAATATTATTTTCAATTCTTTAGATATCATTTTATTGATTTGTGTACTTCTTACATTAGAACCATATTAGCGTTTAATAAAAAATTAACATAATTATATTTTCAAAAAAGAATAAAAAAATTTACAAGAAAAAAATTTATTTTCATAAATGGCCATTTATTTCTGAAAAATCATCTATTTGTCCCACATTCAATAATTTAAATATAATAAAACAAATAGAATTACATTTCCTCATATTATTTATATAAAAATATATTATGCTCAATAACATGGAAAAATGGAGAAAAAATGCAATATATTATTATTTTTGAATATTATAATATATATATATAATCATCTAAAAAATTATGGAATTTTTTAGGGGAATTACTATCTCCATATGATTTTATTATTAGCCATAATTAGAAGATTTTCCCTTTATGGTGTTAACAAAGATGAATAAGGATACTATTAATTTTATATTAGAAATAATAGGGTACTACATTCAAAATATTGAACTATAAATTCAAAATATTGAATGTATTCTTCATGATTGAATTCTAAAAATTGGATGAATTTAATTTAAAAATAAAGCAGAAAATTATGATGAATTTTTTTATAAAAATGAATTTCATATATTAAAATGCTATTATTACTAATTAAAATATAAAATTTATTTCACTATCCTCAATTAGAAAATTATTAATAAAAATGACCTAATTAAATATAATATTACTAATTTTTTTCTTTTATATATTTAAAAAAATAAATTTTTAAGAAATTTAATTATATCACAATTTATTATAAAATATTTATTTATATAAAATCATTTGAATTTCACCTTAATATATTTGGATTTTTTTTAAATAATATTAATTTTCTAAAATAAAAATTTAAAATGTTTCAATAAATAATTATATCATTTTCTCAAAAATTTAATAAAAAATATATTTTAGGAAATAATTTTTTTGATGAATATAATTTCTTTACTAAATATTTACTTGCTATTTACTAAGAATTAGAATAAAATATTATTAATTTAATACATTTATATATATTTCATAATTTGTTCAATCATAATGATTCCCACTATTTTATCAGTTTTGTTATAATGGTTATATTTAATTACTAATATTTCATGGTTCTTTTAAACTCAATGTTTCATGTTATTCAGGTTGTCGATCAAAATTTACATATTTTAAAGAAATTGGGGAGTTACATTCTCAGACCTCCATCCCCATTTATAATTTGATTCCCCAAAATTTGATATTTGTCTTTAAAATAAAATGATCTTTATCTAAAATTTACATTATATAAATCCCACATCATAAAAATGGTTGATCAAGACTTTTCTAGAAAATATGAAATGAGAAATATGAAATTCATATGGAATAAATATATTTAATAATAATAACCAACCGCGTGGCTTCGAAATATAGACATAAAATTAAACAATAATGTACAAATAATTAAGAAGAGTGACATAGTTCATTGATCCCAAAAATGTGAGTGTAATCAGAATAATAGCAAACACAAAATTGAAAATCAATGTGGTGTGAAAAAGTGTCTCAGTTAATAAAAAATTAAGGTATTGTGATAAATATTTTGATTCCCCATCATTTTCTATTAGAAGATGAATTACTTTAACATCAACAGTTGCGATATGAATAAATATAGTCACATGACATGTGCGGTTTCATCCATTAATTAATTTCTACCCCAATTTTATCATTTTTCCAAAACTATTATTATTCCAAATTTAATTTCATTCCTGATGAACTACAATAAAAATATAATGGATAACATAATTCAAAAATTTTATGATAACTTATTTATTCTACATCTATAATTTGAGAAAAGAATTCCAAATTTTTATACAATGATATGATAATTTCTCAAAGGAAATTACATTTATATGATGAAATAAAACATTAATATAATAATATAAAACAATAATACCGATTTTTCAACATAGAAAATTGGATATTTTAGTAACCATAAATTTTATAAATAATTCATGACTATGATTGAAATATAATGATTTGAATTATTTTATCACGTATTATTATATAATAAAATTGAAATTTGTCTCTACAAAATATCAATCAACTTCATGTCTACTAAAAAAATATATATTATAAGTCTGTAACCATAAAAAATTTCATAATCATGAGCTAAGCCAATAATTTTTCTTTAATTAATATCTAGGATCTTTTCAGGTTTAGTGATTTTGATAATTATTCCATTACTAATAGAGATCATCCCATAATTATACATGGAGACACTATCAAAACTATATCCATTTTTTCATCAACGGAAACCCATTAAAAACATGATTTCTTTTTCTTAATAAAAATATTCTTGACTTCATCCTTTTTTATACAAATCCTTATACCCTTTGGAGAACATTTCAAAAACATGGGATGATCTTTAAAATCATAGAAGATAATATAAAAAAATAAATAAAACCATTAGTCCATGAATATTTAAAACCCATGAAAACATTTTCACAAAATCATATTTTTCACCCATAAATCACGAACATTCAATCTTAAATAATGAATCAAAATATTCCTACAAAACATCATAGAAATCATAAATAAAAAAAGTATCTTATTTCATCCATATAATTCTTAGATTTTAGCATTCATTTTTATATAAGTAGTAACCTTTATGATTACGTTTGATATATCCATCACTATATATTCCATAAATCTCATAGGAGAAACATTGTGGTTTTCATCTATCAAGTTAAATAATGCATTGTAGAGCTATCATGGGAGCACCCACCATCAGTTTAACATGGAACCACCTCTATGAATAAGCAATGCCCAAAAACCATAACATAATAGTAACAAATAAACCATGAAAAAATGGAAAACAATTCCACTTAGAAATCACATTTAGGTTTTACAATATATCACAATCATAAATGAAATTAATTTATTTTAATATATATGTGTAAACATGCGATGTGAACATCAAAACATTATACTGACATAAAGGGGAGAAATTCAATTCTTAACCTAAATATCAAATAATACATTCCATGTCTTTGAAATGATAAATACAGTTTCAAAAATCATTGTAAACATTCAAAAATAAGGGTTTTGAATCAATGTTCCCATTAAAATTTTAAAAATTTTAAACGAATTCATAATTGTCAAAATTATTTCCCATATAAATATATCTATGAAACCATTTCAGAATCATGGACATTACTGATAATCGATTAGAATAATATATCTTAAAAACATTTTAAATGGTTTTGTATTTAAAGAATACTTTTCCATGGGAGGAATACTTAAATAAAAATATGTATTAATTCCATTAAGAAAAACCAATAATATTATTATATTAATTATATTCGTGGTATAATATGTCCAAGGGATGTCTATACACCATATAAATGTTAATTGGTTCACAACAACAAACAAGTCTCAATAGAATTTAAATTGAGAAAAAATCCATTACAAATATCGTATATTATATTAAGGATAAATAAATGAAATAATTATGTGTCCAAAATATAAATACACTCAATATAAGTCGATATATAGTATAAAAAATTTCCGAGGTCACTAACAAATATTCATTGAAAAACAAAACCAATGAAATGGATATTTAACTCTATGAAATGAGATTGAGATAAGATTTTCCTTACAATGTTCATATAAAATATGTAATAATTTAGGAATTTGGTGATTATGTGTAGGAACCTTATATCCACACAAACTTATGTGGATATTACAACGTTAATAAACAAATAATGACTCCACACATTATCATGGAATAACATAATCAACGAAGTATTCGTAAAACCCAACGAGTATTAATTGAGTTTAGAATTTACCTTAACTTGAGTCCATCTTGTCTTATTCGTTATTAATATTACTGAATAATAAAATTATGTTAATTTAATAATTTTTTAGTATTTTTTTCAAGTTTATAATTTATTTTATATAACTTATTTCCATGTTATGGAATTTAGTTAATTATTTGAGTTCATAACTGATGTTTTTTCCATGATGGGTACATGTGTCAAAAATGATCTTATTTTTATGTAAATTTTCTATGTGGTAAAAAGTATATCATTTCAAAATTTTAATTCATAATTTACCTATCATTTATATCAAGTATATATTCATTTATTATAGTTTATAAAAAATGTTGATTTGAAATAAAATGCATTGTTCATGGAGACTGTAGGTCGTAAGTACGCATGAATGCTACATTCATTTCATTGACATATTAAATGAATGAAAACTAAATGATAAAAATGTATATTGAAATTAATATAGAATATATATGTTACATATTTTTCAAAAGTTAATTAATTTTCTTCTCTATACATACCACCGAGAACTCCGTAAAAGTCTCCCCATCGACAATGTCCAGCTCACCCTAGTCAATGACGTGTGTTGGGTAATGAACTTATATTCTCAGCTACGACACGTGGAATACATTATGCAATATGTACATCTTTGGGGAATGAGCTAGGTGGTACACCCCCTTGCAAACTCTGCTGAGAATTTTTAATGGTCTGATTAACCAAGGAGATAGCTTGAACCTAGGCCAAATCTCTATAGTCGTCATCGAGGTGAGACCTCGTAATAAGACATGGCATACCTCCTAGAACTCCATAGCTCATCATCTTATGTCAGAATAAGACTTATTACTACTCAATGGAGTCTTAATCTGCTCCTATTGGATCTGCATCTTCTCAATGGTACCATGTAACAACTGTGGAAACATAAGTGCTAACTCCCCAGGGCTTGTCTAGCATAGAGGTGATCTGCATGGCCACCTATACAAGGCCTTAAATAGTGTCATGTCAATGGTGGAGTGATAACTATTGTTTTATTAGAAATCCACCAGTGGAAAGTGGTCATCTCAAATGCGTCCAAAATAATGGATGCAAGTACGAAGCATTTCCTCAAGTTTTTTTATGGTCCGATCTGTATGACCATATATATAATGGTGAAATGGGGTTCTCAAGCGTAGCTAATTTCAAAATGTATCTTGTAATCTCTTTCATAATTGGGATGTAAAATGATTTTCACAATCTGAAATGATCGTTATTGGTACCCCTTGAATCTGTACTATCATCTAGTCATAGAGGTATCCCACAACCTCTTCTGATCTCAGTTCTCAGATGGGTATAAAATAGTCCAACTTGGTGAGTCGGTCAATGATCACCTAGAAAGAGTCGTTTCCTCTGGACATACATGGTAACACCTTCACGACGTCCATCGAGACAACATCCCATTTCCACTATAGTACCTCAAGTGGCTGAGTCAAACCTGTTGGAACTTAGTGCTCAGCCCTCACATGCTGATAAGTGAGGCATCTCAAAACACACTCTGTCACCACTTTCCTCATCTTTAGCCTCCAGTACTGTCATTAGATGTGATGTTACATCTTCATAACTCCATGATGTACCGCCAAATTGTATGTATGGAAATCCCTCCACACCTAGTCTGGAAACATCACTACTACCATGGTACATCCAACAAAATGGATTATGATCTCCCCACCTATGATAAATACTTCAGGTGCCTTCCCTTAGGATATTTTATAACATTGGTCCTCGTAGTCAATATCCCCAAGTTGGGCCTCCCAAAATCACTGAAGGAGTGGGGGAGAGACAGTTATAGACTGGAGGCATGTTACACCATACCTATCCACAAAGGATATCTGCAATGTGGCTTGTTACTATATCACCACACTCCTAAACTGTAGAATTTATCTATAATCTTCATATAAGTGTATCTTACACTACGATTCCCTACCAAAGAGAGTAAAATATCTCAAAGTCATTGTATTATAGGATCTCTAACCATCTCCAATTTTTCAGCTATTGAAAATATGACAAACACCATTCCTTCCATGAGAAAGGCTATACCCTTTAACTGATTGATGTTCCCATCCACCCTTTGGTATTGGGTACTCGCTCTCCATAAACACTTTCTTAAGGTGTGGGTAATCAACACATAACCTCGAACACTGAGACTTATTAATACCTTCATCTTCTTGTCCACATCCTATACCCCCACCTTGCGAAGCTCTATGAAATCCCTTTGATATGCTGATGCTGATAACAGTTCCATCTCGATGTATAGAATAATATAGATGTTCATCAACCTACATGGATTTAATCTTGGATACGTATTTTGAATGGATGCTCCTGCACTCCACCACAACTTTTGGGAATGGAAAACTCAAAACAGTTACGACCATTAGGGTAAGGTTGTCTAAATCAAGAGTGATCACTGACAGTCTCCTTTTCTTGTGTTTATCTTGGGCTACTTGTGTTTTCTATTTTTTCAAACAAGGATTCCCCCATGTCAATATTGCAGATATTCCACATCCTTTTTTCCAAAAACATTCAATCTAAGCATGATCTATTGATGACTAGTCCTTACCCAAACTAACGTCGTAAGGCATTGACGCTATCACCAAGATGATTTAACCTAAACTCTCACCTCAAGGGTAAGATCTCTACATTGGCATAAGTGTTATTATCGAGTCCTCACACATATTTATCTCCCAATGTAAGGATCAAGTCAATTGATTGAAAAAACCAATAGTTCATGAACAAGATTTGAGACAAGAAGGAATGCTTAATACCTATTTTTATTAACATGGAAGGTAGTAGTAGATAAATAATGTACCTAAAATCATTCCTAGAGAACATTGGTCATACTACATGAATACTTTCACCCACTCCCTTCCCCTATCCTATAGCTCCCTAAGCCTAGTGGGGACCAATTATGGTTCCGGTTGTTTCATGTCGAAATGAATACCACCTCCTGCAACTCTTCTAGCTCCTCTTCCACATATGTTGCCTTAAAATTCAGATGTCCCTATTAAAATACTCTTCCCAAAACATTTTACACATCCAAGTCTTTAAGACTAACATCAGTTTCCCATTTTCCGTATGCTATCATTCACTAGTTGTATATACTCATCCACAGAATTTTCAACCACAATGATTCTCTCTACCAACCTAGTAGAAGTAGGAATGCACAAAGGAATAATTTCGGCTTGGATATCGAAAATCAATCTATCTCAGTGGTATAGTCCCTAAATCACTGGTTATATCATATTCATTGAGTACCTAGATTGGTTGGTATGCTTAGATAATACTCAGCTACCGACAGGTCAACCTACAGAAGCTGTAGAAGCTATTCAAAACACATTCCCCTTGTTTCTTATAGAATGATACCACTTATCCATGAATGGGTTTCAATATCTGTCCGAAGAACAGTATCCTCATAATTGTATATGGGTAATATAAACCCTTTTATCGCCATATTGAGCCATGTAGAATGATCACTGATAGGAACTCCATTTGATCTAATGGCGCCTAGTCTAGATGGAAACTCGATCACCACCTTGTACCAGTCTTTAGTCGCCTTTGAGTCAGAACACCTCGGAACCAAAGGGGTATCTCCCACTGAAATTTGTGTAAGGAACTGAGCCAACATTTTTTCTATACTGGTAGCACTGGAAGTAACTGATGACCAACAAGCAGTTGTATCGATGGGACACAAACCGAAGGTACTATCTTGGGAAACAATTCTTGTATTTTAGCCTCATTACTCTGTGGATTGTCAACATGGTCGGGCAATGGAATCATGATTGGATTTCTTAGTGGATGATTCATAAAAGAGAATCATGATAAACCACAGTCAATAATTTATAAATGGAAAGCTGACTCAAAATATATCAATAGAAAAATAAATTACAAAAACGCATCGAACTAGAATTTTTGTGTATGAAGTATAAAAATAGAATTTAGGGTCTCGGTGTATGGATACATCAGTCTCCTCTAGAACACTGGACTCACTAGACTAAAATCTAAACTCCAAACACAAAACACCATTACCTCCATTAAAAATATAGAATATTTGTTCTTCTAGTTTAACTGACTACTATCTAATACCACTTTGTAATGACTCATCCCCAAGGGCACGTGCTATGACATCCCTAATCCTACATTCCATAGGCCAGGGGTTGGTGATTAGAACTATAAAGGAATATAACAAAAATGGATGGAATTTCCATTAAACATGTAGATTCAACGATTAGGTACAAAATAAAAGAAAACTACAAAGTAGAACAACAAATACTATAAGTGTGAATTAAAAGTAAAAATGGTCTAGTATACAAGCCCATATGAAAATAAAGTACAACAAAAAGAGAAAAAATGTTCTCTGAAGGTCATCCACCATGGATCCTACATAAAGTGTAGGTACATATCGTCGTTAGTAATCACCGTCACTCCCTACGTCTATCAATCACCTCTGAGCACAATCTATCCCGAGCTACCCAAATCTCATTCAATATATCTATCATCATCTCAAGACACAACAAGGTGCGGGAAAAGGCTATCCATGGGTGATTATAAAAATACCCAGTAGGGACCCCGAGAACCCCAAAGGTCTCCCCAAATTCTTCAATAGGAAACCACAAAGCATGATCTCAATTCAAAAATAAAAATGTAAAAGTCATCTAATGTTAAGTAAACAACTTATAGAATAGGAATAAATATGATTTGTCTTGAGATACATCATTTTATTCGGTTGATGGGTTCTGCTACTGATCTATGAAAGGTCGTTGTACTTTAGATCCATGAAGGACTTCTCTACATGAGATCCTTATATGGTTGAGATACTATCGATCTATAGAGGTTCTATGTAATTCCTCCACACGGAGTGTCTGTCTCATGCCAATCCACAGAAAGTTTCTATATTGCAGATCAACAGATGGTTGCTCTCATGCCCATCCATGGAGGGTAGCTCTACACATGGTAGCCATCCGTTGGCCTCCCAAACATGGTGTACTTGAGTTCTATAGATTCTATTCCGCATCCCATCAATGGTACATCAACCACCAGAAATTCCCACAAAGAACTAACCTAATGTACCATCTTGTCTTAAGGGTCCCAACACAAAATGCGACTTGTCAATCGGATTCTCGGTCAGTTAGTTATAGGCAAAATGTTAAATATGTTCTGATTGGATTCGAGTCTAATCAAACCCAGCCATACTCCTACTTTTATCAAAACTCAAGTGATGTATCTCAAAAGGAACTCATCGTCGCAGTGGTCCTCACTCCACTTTCAAGGACTCAATTAGAAGCTTGGGTTGTGAGTTATGTTGGGTTTAAAGAAATAGGTTCGGTCAGGTCCGAGTCTGGTAGGTGTCTGGCCTGGCAAGTGGGTCGGGCTCAGCTTGCAGTTCAGGCCCAGATAGTCGGTTCATCCTGCCTAGAAAATCCAGCCCGCATTTGTACCAGTTATGATGGAAAGAATTCAAAGCAGCCAGGTTATTCACAACTGGGGGCGCTAGCGGGTTGCCGCCCCTCCTCCCGAAATGGTTTGCTGGAGATAGACATTGTGTCTAGGTGAGCAGCCCGACTGGGGTGATCCTATCCCACACAAGGTTCATGCACAACATCTCTACCAGCTGTGGCCCATCTATCCATGGGTATTTAATCTTTGACACCTGTAGGCGGTGTCGCGCTAGCGGCTGCTTCTGTAGGCCATCGAAGATGATTTGTTGGTTTGTTTCCTTCATGTTTGCACCTATAGGCCTCTCAGGTCGTGTACATCTCTTCAAAGTCCTTGAATTCTTCTTGCCTCCCCATTTCTGAGTCGACCATAATGAATTCTCAAGATCCAATAGCAGTGGGGGGTTTGAGACATGTTCGGATTGGGTCTTTCCCTCCACATTAGCATTTTTAACCAATGGTGATAACAATAATCAATTAGAAATAAGAATCCCCAAATTAAGACCCAGTAAAAACCACCCACAAGAACAAAGAAGACATAGATAAACATTTTACACAGTATATCTGCATTCATTATAGTGTCCAAAAAGGGAAAGAGATGAATCAAAAAACACATAGATCCCAATTTAATTCACCTACCTTGGTTCAATTGAATCTGTGGCAGATGATGAAATGAATTCTGCATCAATTTTTTTTTTGTCATGGTTTGATTCGAGTTCTCCAACATTCATCGATCAATCACCGTTCATCATTAGAGGGTGAATTCATTGACATTTCATCAGTTCTTCCTCTGGTGGTTTGTTAATGACCTTTAAAATATATTCATTAGTAAAAAAATTAATCCCCATGATTGGTTCATTGTTATGGATCAATAATGAATTTTAATTAGTGATCATATTAAACACACATACATTGCAGTTACACAAATAAGGAAACATGTAATTAAATTACATGCATTTAATAACTATCATTACACTACAGTCGCACCAACATTCACCCAATAGTTGGAAAAATAATAAAATAACCCAAAGATTCATTTTAAATTTTTTTTTTGATGTCCAAAAATTATATTTTTTGTCTGACCCATTCATGTCAAATTTATTCCTTGCCTAATAGAATCACAGCAATACGAATTCAACTATCCCATCAAATTTTCAATCTATGCACCAGTTCCAAAGAGAGAAAAACATGCTCACACGTTTACTAAACTAACTTTAAAAAATTCCAAACATCTGTTATGGCCTCTCCAGGACTCGGAATCATCTGTTGTCAATTTCCATAATCTCGTTATAATTCTATATAATTAAAAAAATTTAAAAAAATTCTAAGCCTTTACAACACCCAAGTGGGTCCGTGGGGTCCTTAAATAAACCCGAGGACTCCCATGGATGTCAATATCTAGTAAAATATAATTGAGACACATGTTATGGTAGTTTTATATTTTTAGACTATCATTTTTTCCATTATTTACCCGGTTTACCCATTAAACATGGAAAATAAAAATAATTACTTCTGTTACAATTCATAATGACCAAAAATAAAATGTACTAATATAAAAAATTTAGACCTTTTGATTTCAAATATTGTTTCATTTTTTCAAATTCAGAACATAGATGTTTCATTAATTAATTTAAAAATAATTACTATTATTAAAATAAGAATTTGGGGTTTTAAGAAGGAAACATTATCAAAAGATTGACATGTGTTTATGTCCAATTTAAAAGTTAAATTACATGAAATGACTACCATGGGATTGAATGGTAAAAAATAATCCAATTAAACATTAAATTCCATTAAAAGGAATATCTTACTATATAATTAAATTTGCTGAAAATATTTTTTTCAATAAAAGTACAGTATTTTCCACTATTCATTAAAATATGCATTTCATCACAAATTACCAAAAATTCCACAAGGTAAATTTTGATGTCCCACTTCTAAACAAAAAGTTTTTTTTTAAATATAATATATAAAAATGGATAAAACTATATTTATAAAGGGTTGTCTATTAAAATGTTATAAAACGATCTTTTAAAAATATTAGATTATTTTTTTCTTAAAATTGAATTCATTCTCCTTTTAATAATCTATAATTCATTGGATAAATATAAAAACATTTGGAAAACATGTATAATATTATTTTACTTAGTTCAATTCATTCACTCTAAAACAAAATCTAGGTGTTAACAGCAATTTAAAATTATAATATTATTGTTGTATTATTTTTCTATACAACTCAATGTTGTGTGCGACATAAGATTTCAGAGAAACATGTTGTTGTGTGTCGAGTATTCTATCAGAAAATGTTTCCAATTTAATTTAAATTAATATATTATCCATCAATATTAATATATATGAATTTTTTTTTCTAAAAATAACTAGGATGTACATCCTTCCCCTTTTAAAAATTGTTTCCTCAAAATTTTAAAATTTTTCATTGTAACATCATTAAAAATCCAGCAAAATAAAAAGAGTAAATAAAACAAACACATTTATATAATTAAAGGGAATTACAAAGGTAACATAAGATAACACATAATAGGATTCTATATAGAAAAAAATTTATATGGAAGAAAACCAACTATCTTGTTATGGTGGAGAGTGATAGAAAAAAATGATCAATATATTGTTAATAACTAGAAAACCACAAACTTTTGAGGGGTTGAATAGACTTTGATATTCTTGTATGAAAATTAAAAAAACAAAATTATTATTTTAAGGTTCTTTTTCATATAGTTGATGAGTTTAATTAGAATCATGATTAAGAACATAAGGAAACGTACTTAATTTCAAGTAAAGTTTCATCAATTAATAAATTTATTAATACACCTCATCTTGTCTAAAAACAATGAGTATTCATGATGAAGAAAATTATTTATAATCACATAATACTTATAAGATTAACTCTAAATTTATTCTATATTAAAAAATAAAAAAACCAAACATGTTAGGTTAATTTAATATAGTTCTTCCAAAATAATAATTCCATTATAAAAATAAATACCAATATTAAAATATAAAATTTAACAACCAATACCAATAGTTCATCAAAGACCACTAAAAAAACAATTTCCCTTAAAATTCACCAAAATAATATCACCTATGATTGGAAACCAAAAATCATAAGGATTTGGTCTCATTGTCATCTAATACATATTTTATCATTTTTCTCCAAATAACGTCATCCAATCTTAATATCTCGTACTAAAAATTAATTAATATAATCACAAGTTCTACTTGATAGATTAATCATCTCCAAAAATAACATGAATGGCCATAAATTCAAAATAAAAATATTATATTCCTCCAAAATATAGTTTAACCATTACACTTTAATTAAAATACTATAGTATTCTATATAACTCAATCATATAATGTTCCCAAAATAGTGAACCTCTTCCCAAATCACATAATCGTAAAATCGTTTTCTAATACAAAGATTATCTATTGGATAAAATATATTCCTCTCAAATCAACGTATTCTTAATCCATAAAATAATTTAACTAAAAATAATAATTCATAATAACTAGATAATTCAAGTTGTCCAGTGGTAGTTGATGTATCCTTATCACCATTCGGTTGTGGGTTCAATTATCATGACATTTTCATACGTGTTGTTTTGTCACTAATAATATGATTTTTTCAATTTTATAAAAAAATAAAATGACCATAATTTTATTTAACATTGATGTTTGTCTTTTACCTCTCATTTTCATCCCAACTAGTAATTACATCAAAATCATAATACATGTATTCTTGTATATAATTAAATTTTTCCCACCTCCAAAATATTAAAAAAATAACTATTACCAAAATAAAGAACACATTCCCTTGATCATCGTTTCCATCTAGTTTCTTCATCCTTTTTTTTAATTATTTAGAAGGTCAATGCATTGCAATATTGATTTACAGATTCATCGAAATCACAGTATTTCTTCGACCAAATACACCTTGTACAACATGGGTCAAATGGATGTCAGTCAATAATTAGTTTTATAAAATAATCATTTATGACATAAAATTTTATAACATCTGATAAAGAATTCAATTTTCTAAATTATTTAGACTGATATTGAGTTGAAAATTTCAATAATTGTTCCCATTAAAATATTATAGGTATGTGATAAAATACAATATTTTTAAATCAAATATAAATATTCTATGAAAGGGTATCCTTCTTTATAGTATTTCCAAAAATCATAACATGTTTCTTAATATTTTTATAAAGTAAAATTTTTAAAAATTCATTAATAATATTGACCTATTTTGAATATATATGAGTATTGAGAAAATAATATTTATTTTAAAATTTTCTCATGATCGATGATGGTTTCGCAGTATAGTGGATGTGTTGGATATCTCAAACAACAACTTGCAAGTGAGTTTTATGTTCGAAAATGTTTCAGAATCATCCGGACATGAATTTGAAATAATTATTGCAATAAAGACCTCAGGAAGAGATAGTAATTTTTTATGAGATCGTCCTCCTTCAATTTGTGATGGAAATTACTTGATCTAAAAAAATAATAAAACAAGGATTTAACTAAAACAAAAGGCATGGAAAATTTTAATGTTTAACCAAAACTTTTATTACGTATAACTTTCTAAACCGTCCATTGATACTAAATATAAGTTACCAGCCTTAAAACATTACATATTCTTGAGATAATCCAATAATTTTTCTTTAATTTTTATCAATGATATTTTCTAGTTTCATTTTGTAAAGAATATGGACATTAATAATACATACCCTCACAAAATTATACAAGAGCATAATATCACAATAGTTTCCTTTTTTTCACTATAGTATACACTTAATACAAAACATGATTTTTTTTCTTGATAAAAATATTATTAACTAATTTTTTTCCTTACCCATCCTTGTACCATGTGAAGACATTTAAAAAACATTGGATGAGTATAAAATGTCATTGAGGATTATTATATAAATAATAAAAATGTATGTCTGTGAATATTTAAAACCCATTGTGAAATTATCGCAAAATCATAGTATTCTCATATAATACTTAATCTATTTAGCTTACATCATGTAATAAAAATATTTCTACAAAACATCATATAAATCATAAAACATAATTGTTGCTTGTGGAAATCATATCATACTAACATTATATCATTCATTGCTACATAGGGAGTAACCTTCAAAAATACGTTTGGATTACCCATCACAATATATTTACTAATTCTATTAGACGAAATATTATTATTTAACTCCATCAAATTACCCAATTCATTAGAGATATATCATGGACACACATGCAGTCAGTTTATCACAGAACCAGAAGTATTCGTAAGTAATTCCCAAGAACCATAACATGATTATAACATATAAGCCACGCATAAAGGAAAAATAACATTTCCTCATTGAAATATCATTTCATTTTTTACAATGTTGTTCACTCGTAAATGATATCACATTATTTTAAATTAGTAGTGTAATCATGTAATGTATAAATTATAACATTAATTAAAAATACAAGTGAGAATTTTATATCATGTCCTATATGTTAAATAATATATTTCATGTTATTATATTAATCCATCAAATTTTAAAACACATTGAATATATTCAAAAATAAGAGTTTTGAGTCATAGGGTCCAATACCACATTGAGAATTTTTAGATTCAATTAAGAATATTGAAATTGAAGTACAAGTAAATAAATCATATTTTTTTTGAAAACATGGTCATTTATGTGATACATTTAGAAGAATAAATCTTTAAAACATTTTTAACGAGGATTTAGTTAAAGAATTATTTTCTAATTGTTAAAAAATTGAATAATAATAATTAATAATAAAATTAAAAAAAAATTATAATATCAACAAAATTTGTATATTCAATATATAATATGTCAAAGGTATTTATATAAAAAATATAAATTTGAATTGGTTCATAACAACAAATAGGACTCAATGTAATGTGATTTGATATGAAATCCATTACAATGATCGTATCATTAGACTACAGATAAATCCATAACATAATTATGTGTGGAAAATATAAATAAAATCAATATAAGTGGATAGTAACTAAAAAACACTCATAGGTCATTAACATGTATTATTGGAAAAAAACCTATGATATGAATATTTACCTAAATGAAATGTCATAGAGTTATAATTTCCCTTAAAAAGTTCATAAAAATGGCGTATCAATTTATCAGTGGGCATATTATGTGTAGAAATAGTATATCAACCCAAATGGAAGTGGAAATAAATAAATAAATAAATAAATAGTTATTCTACACATAATCTTGGCATTATATAGTCAATAAAGTATGTGTAAAATCCGATGAGTGGAAATTGATTATAAAAATTACCCTACCTCAAGTATGACTATCATCATTTGTTATTTATATTCCACAATAATAAAAATGGGATAATTTAAAATTACAGATTAAATATAGTTATTTGTATAATTAATTTTATATTACTTATTACAATGATATAGTAATTAGTTAATTATTTGAGTTTATATTGGGAGTTCTGTCAATGTTCGATGCATTTGTCGAAAAATAACATGTTTTTATATAAGTTGTCCATGTTGTCACAACTATATCAACTCCAAAAAATTATTCAATATTTAAATATCATATTTATCATTTATATTTTTTTTATAATAGTCCACAAAATTTGGAGATAATAAATAAAATGCACCATTGATGGAGACGGTTGGTCATACCTATACATGAATGCTATATTCATTTCTTTTAAAAATTAAAAGATTGAAAAATAAATGATACAAAGGTATATTATAATTAAATTATATTATCAAAGTTATATATGTTACATAAGATCATTATCAAAATCCTTTATATGTTCTGGGTATGGTATAAATGATTCATATCACTTTGAGGGAGCGATAGTCCACATTTCCTCAACTGAATTTATCGTATATTCCAATTATAGAAAGAATAAAGGTATGATGTCAATAAAAATTACAGAAAAATAGATACAATATATATATATAATATAAATAATATATAAATAAATTTCCATCATTATGGACACCATGAGAAGTGTTAGGAGAAAATTGAACAATCAACTTCCTGTGAGGAAGTTCTTCATCATACACAGAAACAAAATAATATTTATCCATTAGATGGTGGTGTCTGTAAGTGTTGGTTGAAACCATAGAATAAAAAATTACAAGTATATTGAGGATAGTGATTTTTATAAATAATGTAGAAAGAGAGTGGTTACTTGGTTGGATAAAGGAAATACAGAAAGGTGCTTCAGAGAAATCGTTACACCTTAATTGGTTAACTTATTTAGATTTGATCCAAAAAGAATTCTTGAATTTCATTATACCCAATATAAGGATTATATGAAGAATATAAGGAAGTTATAATATCATTTTAGAAGATATTTGACAACCCAAGGGGGTTGAGATGTGTGAGTAAGTGGGTAGACGTGGTGTCCTATTAAAAGATAAAGGAGGGGGCTCTTTAGGAATGTCTTGAAATATTACAATATTATATTTTGATTTTTGAATTATAATTTTTACAAAGTGATATAGTTTAATTATAATATGATTATTGGTAAAAATCATCTCAACCAATTGGTTTGGGACTTTTTTATCTTAAAAATTTATTTTCATCATTTAGCATTAACCCTTAGTTAAATAATTTATCTTTTACAATGGTATCTTTTATTTTTTTAATATATTCTTAATAATGTTACTATAAAATGCAAGGAGAATAAAAAGTATATCATTAATGATATTTGTAACATTATAAAATCCATTTGGGAGAATCTTATATTTTTAAGACTATAATATAATTTAATATATTTTTATTTGTTTTAAAAATTCATTTATGTCAATTTTGACACAATTTTGTAAATAATTTCTGATAAAGTCATAAAAAATTTATTACTTCAAAAAAATAGAATTAAAACATATATAATATGTCTAATCATCCATAAAATTCTCTAATGGCATTGAAATTCTCATATTAAATTTATATTTATATTTATAATATAATTTTATTGAATCATTAATTAATAATGTAATTTTTTCATTATTATCGTGTCTTAAATAAATTTATTTATTTAAAGTCCAAAAATTATAAATTAAATTCCATGATTTAGGAAATATTTTTACCTTTATAGTGATTATTTATAGTCGAATATATCAATTAAATAAAACATATTTTTTTAGGAGAAACATGTATATGTTATATTTCCCTTTTCATTAAAAAAAATATTATAAAAGTTCATTATAACTACCATGTTGGTCCATGGGTTCCTAAAATTGACCCAAGGATGACCATGGTCGGCCATATATCTTCCAATATGATTAGTACACCTGTTAGGGTAGTTTTATATTATTATAATATTATTTTTTACCCTTATTTAACAGATTTACCATTTACCATGGTAAATGAAAATAATTACATAATTTACTTTTCATAATGTATAAAAATAAAAGGTAAATATTTAAATAATTTGGAAAAAATTATTCAAAATTTGGAATCCGGTTTTTTTTTCAAATTCAAATCACAGATTTTGCACTAATTAATTTAATATTAATTCCCATCATCATAACTAGAAAGCTGGTTTTAAAGTATTAAAAACTATCAAAATATTGACATGGGTTTTTGTCAAATCAAAACCAATTAATATGATAGCCTAGATATATAATGAAATTTGAAGAAATGTTAGTCATTAATTAGAATGTAGTATTTTTCATATTCATGAAAATGTGAATTTCATTATAATATTACCAAAATTTCAACCAAGGTATATTTTGATGTTCATCTTCTAATGGACAAGTTTATTTTCTAAACTATAACTTATAAAAGTTTCAAAAACTAGTATTAAAAAGGTTCCTCCATCAAAAGGTAGTATAACCACATTTAAAAAATAATAGTGTATTTTATACTTAAAATTGGATTAATTTTTATTTTAATCCACTGTAATAATTCAATAAATATAAAAACATTTAACAAACATGAATAATAATATATTAATTAGTTCTACTCATTTCCACCAATACAATGGCTAGTTATTAACTACCATTTAAAATAATAATATTGTTGTTGTATTATTGTTTGGTATAACTGAGTGTTTTGTGCAACATATGATTTTAGAAAAACGCGTTGTTCTTTTTCAAGTACACTATTACCCAAGGTGTCTTATTTAACGTAAAATTAATAACTTATTCATAAATAATAACAGATATGAAAATTGATTTATTCTATAAATACCTAGGTTGTTACATATATTCCCTAATCAAATAATCTCTAAGATATTGTAAACATTTCAACACATATATTGAATAAATAATAAGACACATTAATATGATAAATATTTTGAAAAGATATTTCATCCTTGACTCGTCAAATAATAATTCATCTTATAAAAAATGGAAACGTAAAAGTCAACCAAATAAAATGACTCCCAAAATTTAATATTCTATAATTTTAAAATGATATACTTTGTTCAATTGCATTTAAGATATAAAACGTCAAGCTTAAATAAATTACAAAATATTATTATTTAAATGTCAATGTCATAACCAAGGTGTCAAATTTGGGGGTATTAATTGGAATAATATATTAATGAAATATATATAAAGGCATGTATTAAAATAATTTCATCTTTAAATTCTTTGAATGTAATAACTTAATTTTCATTAATTTCATTTATTCATAAAAAAATACTTATTTCAAAATGGTTTCTAATTATTTTTATGGGAGAATAATATATGGTATTTTTTGAGATTTTGGAAAATTTATTTGTCCTTATGAATTATAACTTTTAATTATTATTATAAAAATTATGTTGGGATGATTTTTTTAAATTTTTTGAAAATATTTTTTTAATTAATATTTTAAATTCTTATTTTCATTTAAAAATAATATTAACTTAAAATGTATTTAAAATTAAATTTCTACATTGGAAATGTTTTATAATTTCACTTCATACTATTAATTAAAAATAATCCAATTATGTGGGTTTTACATAATTTAATAGTTCAAATTAATAAAAAAATTTATAGTTAAAATTGATATTATCATAAAAACAAATTTTCAATTAATTTTTGAAGTTTGTTTTTATTTTAAATTAATTCTATTATGTTTATTGATTTTTTAATAATTGATTAAATATTATTAATCAGTGGGTCAAAATTTATTAATTAGGGACATTTTATTTTTGGTAAATAAGATCTGTAACCCTAATAATTTTTGTTACAATGTTAAAAGGATAAATCTGATAATTATCGGAAAGAATGATATGATAAGGACTACAAAATTACACTTACACATTAAAAAATTCTTTTGGTTGATTATAACTCACACATAATCATTAAATAGTTTAATATATGATCTTTTTTCATTGTTTTTTATTATTAGAATTGTAATATTTTATTTTATGAAAAGAAAATAATCTCACTCTCTTATTTTTAAGAACAATAATATATTTTAATCATAATTTCTACAATATGATATTTTCTTTTAGAATTATTATTTTGAAATATAAATTATAAATATTCATCAAGGTAATTTAATTTTAATTTTTAGAGAATAAATAATTATGTTAAATTGTTATACAGCATTGTTGTATTAATGATTTAATTAATAGAAAAATTAAATAAATGATAATTAAAATACTAATTTGAATATAATTATGGTTAATTAATATGATAAAAATATTATAGATTAATATGATGTGTTAAAGATGAATTAATTGTTTTTATTTCACATGTTGAATTTATGTTATTAAAATCAATGTCAAGAATAGTAATAACAATTTAAATTAATAATATATTGTAATAAATTATATTTTATTAAATGATATAAAATTAGAAAAATCATTATTTAAGCTATGTTAATAATATATAGTTAATTTATTAGAAAATAATCAATTTATTGGTGTTTTTTCAATTCATTGTAAATTTATTGACATTTAATGTATATAAATTATTTTTTTTTTATTAATTTTAAAAATAGATAATAAAGGGTTGAGACCAAAATATAAATAAAAAAATAAATACATGTATAATATTATTTATATTAGAGAATTCCAAACCTTCCCCATCATCTATTTTAAATAAATCACTTTTTCTCAATTTGTATAGAAAAAAATTTATATTAATTTCATATTTTGGTAAATTTAATAGTTCGCATCCCCTCACATATAAAAGATATACTCTAATTATAATATCTACATACTAATAAAATTATTTTGATAATACAATCCCTTCCCAAATCCATTTCATGAGTCCATCACCTCATTCTATAGGTCTTTTTCGAGGTAGAAAAACATCATTAAAGAAATTAATGTGTTTATCCAATGATGCTTTATAAACAAGTTATATTGATTTTGTCCACATGTTTTAGATTTGTTTCTTATTCCAAATCCAAAAAATATTCATAACTAATTATTATATTATAAAAATGTTTCTTTTATAAGATAAATTATCTTTACGTTAATTAAACTTCTATTTCTACAACAACTTCCCTCGAACGAGATAAAATTGAAATATTTTGTACAACAGACTACATCCTTGTTAGTTGATGCTACTCATTTTCCTTATAATTATCTAAAACAAGTTTTAATGTTATATATAATATATATATATAAATTATATTAATTAAATATTTATCATTATTTAATTAAAATAAAACACTTATATTATGACCTTTGTATATAGTAGAAAATAATATTACTGTTTGTGTGTTTGTGAGGAATTCCACCTCCATGAAGCAATGTGATTTGTTTTTCATCAATACATCACATGTATGATATATATATATATAAATATATGTTTGTGTCTGTGTTTATTTAAAAAATTATCAAATATTTATGATATTATTTTAAGTCTTGAATGATAAAATAACAGTTTCTTTCTTTCCATAATGATAATTGAATAATGGAAAACTTACTCATTATTGCATAAATCTTACTAGATCAATGGTTATAATGTAATTTATTTTTCATAACCATATTTCATGGTTGTATTTTGATTTTTTATGTAAAAAGTTTATTATTATTCTATGATAATTATTCTAGGAATGATATAACAGTGAACACTTCGATTATAGTCATCCTACCGAAATCAATTATGATAGATGAGTGGAATATCATCATAAATCCTTCTGTGAATTTAATTAACTAATTAATTAATTGTATATAACATTGTATTAAATGAAATAACAAAAATAAATAAAATAGAGATAATATTTATTAATGTATAAAATTAAATACTTGTTATTATTCAGGAAGATAAATATTGTATTTGACGAGTAAGTGTCAATATAAGGGAATTTATTCATAAAATAATCATTTAAAATTACATTAGAAAACGTTTTTTCTTCCATATCCATATTTTCTAATAAAAATAATGAAGTTATTCACTATTCTATATTTTCTAAGAAATCCTATTTACCAGTTTTTTCTTTTTCAATTTTTTTTGAATAAAATGTTTATATTTTAATCCAAATAAGAATATTTGGGAATTTTTTGACAAAAGTATTGAAGTATTTTTTATATCTTGTACGACATTAGTATATTTTCCCATTTTCATGAGTAATATTTTATTAAAATATTATTATACATGATTAAAATGTTATTTTTAAGAAATTTTTTTCATTTTTAATTGAACATATTTTTTCTATAAGATATTTTGAAATGGAAATTATATTTTACTTAATATGTTTTTTATGATAAAATATATTATGTTTCATGTTCTATTTCCAAAAATTTTATTAGAATGATGTGTGTTTCCATTATAATCTAAATATTGTGGCATCTATGATATCACTATAAAGAATTGTGTAAGGAAGTTTATTGTAAAGTATTTACAAAAATGGGATAGAGTTAAAAGATTATGTTTCTCCTAATAGATAATAGGAATAAGTTGTGATGGTTATTCACAAATTAACTGTAATAATTAATCTATGAGTAGTTGTGATGGTTACACAATTGTATTTTTTATAAGTTAACTATAAAGGACTCCCCTGAGTATTTTTGAAGGTTACTCTAAAGAAAACAATGATGGTAATTCCATAAGAAAGTGTGATATACATAACATTCTTAAAATGTTTTCATATGATTTTAAAATTTACAATGAATCCATTATGAGATTATTTTTACATAATGTTTTCTAATGAAAAGTGTTATAAAAAGTGGTTGGTTGAGAATATGATTATATCGGTACAAAAGGGGTTTATTTGAAGAAATGTTTTTATTACAAAAAGGGAAATATTTATAATTATTCATAGAATTATAGATTATTTCTTTATTTTATATACAATAGAGTATTTTTCTGATCATCCTATTTTTTTGAAAATATTTTTCACTGGTCGTAAAAATGGTTACGGGAAAATATGAATCCATGTTTAAAGTCATTATGATTTTTATTATATTGAATTTTTTTTAAATTTAAATGTTTTATTTTTTGGTAAAATTTATACTATGTAGATGACCCCACATTGAAATATGTATGATAGTTATATATGTTTTATGACTGAACACATTATAATAGTAAAACTGAAATATCATTGGGAATGTATAATGTGAATTATAGTTTCAATGTAGTAGTATATGTAATGACTTTGGTAGAGCCCTTGTAGTTGGAATCAAGGGAGGGATTAGACCAATTTATAGATTTGGATGTTTTTAGGATAGTTTATACTAAGACTTAGGTATATAATAAAATTTTCACATATTTATTGTTAATTAATAAATTCAATGTATTAGACTACAATTTACGATTTAAATTCATTGATTTTGATGCGAATATAGAGATTTTGGATAAAATATTTTAAATTTTTTACCATAATAGGTATAAAGTATATGAAGAACAATGTATTATGGTGTATCTATCTGTATTATATTAAGAAGGCTCATTTTTATTTTATCATATTTTAATCATTTCATGATTTAATAAAATTATTTTCTACAAATCATTTATCGAGATGGAAGGAAATAATGAATTAATTTTTTAAATCCATTAAATTTTATTTTAATTTCTATATTATTGGAAAATCATGTTCAAATGATTTCTGAAAACTTCTTGAGTATTCAAATCATCTTCTAGAAAATATTTAATCTATCCAATAAATTATAATTTCCTGATATTTTCAATTGAACATGGTGTCCATTTTAACTAATTTAAAAATTTTCATTTATATATCTTATTCAGTAATGGAAATATACCCATGGACAAGACTATTTATTTTATACATATATATATATCCTGATAGAAAATAATGAGGATATCCATGATGTCTGGATATTTGTATTTTATGTATGATTTATTTTCTTATTATCAAATTATAAATTAGTTTTTTGTTGGTATTTATGAATCATATGGATAGAATTCAAATCATATATTTTAATAATCATTAATTTATTAATAGAATTAATAACATATTATTCATAATGTAATGAGTTCCCTTAATGTTGTATATATTTATTTATTTCATTTTTATCACCTAGAATGTTTGGTAGTGATTAAAAATAAAATTCATCACTTTTAGAGTCCATTTACAGGGGAATTCATGCCAATAGGTTAATTTTGAAAGAACAATGGGTATAGGTTCAAGAAAATTTGTTCTGAGAATTGAGGATTGAGGTGGGTTTATGTAATCCCATTTGGTAGGTGAAAAAAAAGAAATATTTCTATATAAAATAATTGCATTTGACTTGTGGCATTTTTACAATGTAAGGTATATGGGTTTGAATTAAAAAAATCTAAATGTTATTCTAGTATTCTAGAGTGTCAATTTAAAATATTTAAATTTTATCAAGTTTAAATTATCCATATTTACCCTTCTCATATTGGATTAAATATATATTGTGGTGATTATTTATTTAATGAAAATATAATATTAACATTTGATCTATATTTGGGTATAATTATAGTTAATTTTTAATATATTAATTATAATTTATATGATATATACGAAAAATAGAATTTTTTAATAAAATTACAGGATAAGAAATAATTTTGTTTTTAATTTCTTTTCTTACACAATAATTGTTGTTATATTTAATTTCAATAAAATTAAAAATAAATTTTAATGAATAATATTTTTATATGTATAAAAATAATATCATAGTCATTATTTAATAGAGATCAATTTATTCTGCCAAAAAACAATAATTATAAAAGAAATAATTTATAATATTTCATTTTTACATTATGAAGTATAATTAAATTCAGATACATAAAAATATAAATGTCCTTACTACCAAAATTTTGATTTTTTAATGAAAATATATATACCATTTTGCTAGAAATAATTTCATATTTGTTTAAAAAAAATTTAATATAAACTTTCTTCACACATTCTTTTTAGAAACACATTATTTTTAAACAAAAATAAATTTACTTGTATGTGTTGTAGTTGAAAATATCTATATAGTTGTTAATTAATATGTTATATTTCAGTAATATATTCTGAACTATTAAATAGTGAAAAATTCTTCTATAAAATAATAATACTCTAAAATTTTGTAATTTTCATTATGGAAAATTAAATTTAACAAATAAATGATTCCAATCATAATTATCTTAGTGTCATTAATTACTTAATAACAATTATTTATCCATATATTCATATTAAAATATATCATTTAATTATAAATATACATTTATCCATTCTATTAGGGAAATAATATCTTTATTAATAATATTTAGTTAGAAATATATATGTTAATATATATATATATATATTATTTTAAATAATATTTAATATTGTAATATTTTGTTTTTATTTAATTATTTACTAACATTTTTTTCATTTTTTCTACATTTTAAGGAAAGTCAATATTCTAATTTGATACATATCTTTTAACCCATAATTTAAATTGTGGGTAGATTTTATATGAATATATTTAACCTAATAATTAATAAAAAACTATTAAATAAAATTTTTTACTTCCCCCTCAACATATCTATTATATTTATAATTTTTTACCTTTTATCCATAATATAAACCTAACTTTTGCATTATTCATGGTGAACATCACATATATTGTTTTTGGTTTATTGGGTTGTAATTTAATTGTTAATTAATTACTCTTATTATTTTCATAATGGTTTTTTATATTATCGTATTATTATATATTAATTATTATATTTCATTATCATAATAAATATCTATAAAATGTGTTATTCAGGGATTAATGTCAATCATGTTATTAAAAATAGTATTTATTTAATTTAAAATAAATATTAAATGATTGTGGTCAATACTTTTACCCATTTAAATGAAAAGTTAAATAAGAATATTATTTATATCTCAATGATGAATATGCATGTGGACACACGTAACATAAAAATATTAATGAGTTGATTTCTAGATCATTATCATAGGTAATAATATGAATCTCAAATTTTCAATTATTATAATAATATACGTATTATCATAACCATGTGATCCAAATATACCTCTTAATCCTTATATATGTATTAAGTATTTTATAGACATACCATATAAAATATTTTTTTCAGGATCTAATTTCTATTCAAATAATAAAACTAAATTGATAATGATAATATAAAAGAAAATCAATGTAAATTATCATACATACATGAAATATCTATCAAAATATTTATTTTCTGATAATGACCTACAAAAATTTATGTTAAATTTTTTTATTTTTTGGGTCAATCTATAATTCCTTTAATTTGAAAAACCCATAATAATTATAATATTATTTAGTATATCATAACATGGTTTGTTTTTCATCATCAAATCTGATAACAATATATTCACATTCGTTGTAATGGTTCATAAATTGAAAATAAATTAACTAAATCAAATCAAAAGGGGGTTTCGAAAAAGAATTATTGTCAAACCAATTGGTTTAGCACAGGGTGATGATCTTCTTAAAAAAAGACATGCATTTTTAGATATATCCCCATTACATTCATCCATGCTGGAGAGTATATATAGTTATCTATATTTGGAAAAGGTTTTAATTTTTAGGAAACAATTAACCTTACAAATCATTAATATTTCATGACTATTACATATTATTATGATTATACATAGGCTTTATACAAATGTTCCCTCACCCTAGTCCCCAAAAAAACAACCCTCATACTAATAATAGTTTTTTTTTCCATAATTACACATCCATACCTAATGATAAAATATCATTCTTTACATTTTATCTTTCAATCCCTGAGGGATGAATCAAACTATACATTCAAATATTTTATATTATTTTCACAAATAGAATAAAACATCATAGAAATAATCTCACGACACCAAAACCAATGGTTTAGTTTATTTTTTATAAGCTATATAAAAAATATTCTTTCCACATTTCTCTATAATATGACTGTACTAGTTCAAATTAACGGACTGTCAATGGCTACAATCATCTTCACAATCTCATTAATGGAAAAAATAATAATTTTTTGACCTCAAATTCTATTATGTATGAACATATAAATGATTTATAATTGTTTATAACATAATTTGATAATAAAAATGGGTGTGGGATAAACATTTGAATAAACATTTCATGATATAATATGTGTTTATTTCATGTTATGATAATGGATATGGTATCCAATGTTATCTAATATAAACCATGGAATAATTATTTGGAATAATGATATAAAAATCCAGAACCATTGACCATAAAATAAGCATTTAAGGATGTCATGTAGTCTAATAGAAGATATATTAACATTATGTGAAAATAAAATGATGGATACATATTATGATGTGAATAAATAGTCCATATATGCAGTTGAAGATACTATAAAATGTAATTTCTTATGGTTTTGAATAATTAATTTCACGTATGACTCAGAAAATAAAAAATGTAAAATTCCCATGACCTATGGTTCAAAAAAAGAATAATTCCCAAGACATATGTTTAGAAAATATAATAATTCCAATGAGAGAGTGTGTGAAAAAATAATAAATACCATTTATGATGTTTTGAATATTAATGAATTAACAAGAATATGGACTCCAAAAAAGTAAAAAACACATAATGTAGTATGTAAACACATAAAAATTCTCAAAAATCATGTTTTAAAATAAAAAAATTCCAACTACACACATTATTATATGTTGTGGCATAAAAAATTTATATTGCATTAAAGGGTGACATAACACCACAAAAATTTTATATTAATTATATATACATCTATGTTAAATATCAATTCAATCAATTATATCTTTAAAAATTCAATAGTAAATGAAAATTTGATTCTTAAATTTTTAACATTGTAACACATTAAATTACTCAATGAATTTGAATAGTTAATTGAAAACATTCAATAAACCAAAAAAGAGTATTTCTAAAAGTAATTTAGAGGCAATTCATAAAAAATAACCCTCTAGAAGATATATCCTCAGGAGTTTCATGGGAATATTGAATTTATATATTATGAAATAATTTCCTAAATTAATTGTATGTTTTATCTAAAAATATAATGTAATTAGATAGTTTCTATAATAAGATTCATTAATATATCATGAAAACATTTTTAAAACATCTGTTTAATAAAATTTCTACTAATGGACCATTTTACCAAAATAATGGTTTAGTGAGGAATAGTATTGGGGATTATAAATTACATAACACTATTAAAAAAATAATTATTAATATTTATGTCATAGGATATCCTATGGGTCACATATATTTTTTATGTTGAGAATATGTTTTTTATATAATTATATGTTGAGTTTCCAGGATTCTAGATATTGAAAAAATATATTATTTTAAAAAATAATCCATATTAAATAATTTTCAAATGATTTTTGAAACCATTAAACTTATTTTGAAACAGATACCACTGAATTATAATTGGATTTTACATGGATTGAGTAGTGTTTATCAATCCATGTGATGATCTGTAGATACCATAAAATTTGTGATTGAGGATATGTTTTCATGAACATTATTGGTGAAAACCTTTTTTTAGATTTTTTTGTACATACCGTATAGAATTTAAATATCATTAATAAATTACTTCCATTTAAAAAATAATAATATTTAGAGATTCTAAAACATTTTCATCCAACATTTAATTCTTTGATAATCAATATTCATAGACGGTGGAAACCCTTGCATGGGATTTGGCTGATGTGAGGTTTTTTATTGGAATTTTTCGTTGATTCATTTTTTGATTAGGTTTATAAGGACCTATTCTTGCCAAATATTTTAGTTACCATTTAAGGGGACAAAATTTTGTTTATTATTATGGTGGCAATCCCACTTTATGGTTGATTTTGTCTAAAATGACATTAAATATTCATTTCCCTCGATTTTTATTAACTAATATTAACAAATATTAGATATTATTGATGGAATTCTATTATTATTATTATTTGTGGAATGTTTTGGATATAAAAAATTTAATGTGGATATTAAAAATGGATTATATTTGATGCACTCAATTTTTCATTTTAATGGAATTATGTGGTTTCTATCATTCAAATAGGGTTTTTAAAGGATTATTAATGTATATTTCTGGGAGATTCTTGGTTTTCATCTAATGCAATTGAATGGTTTGTGGAAATAGAAACAAATTGATTATCTGATAGGAACATGTTGTTTTTTATTTTTTTCATTCTATATGACATGGGGAAGCTCTTTTTATTCTATTTATGACTTATACAAATGGAATATTGGACTATTACATTAAACATGATATATAATTTAATTAATGGGATAGTGGGATCCTTTTGGAGGGAGACTGAGGGAGCATTCAAAACATTGACAAGTGTATTTTGAGTAACCAAAGAATTTTTGTTGGGAGTGGGTAAGATTGAGAGATCATAAAAATATAATAAATCATTCTTCTCAAACTAAACAAACAATATTTTAGGAATTTTTTTGGGATACACCACATTAGTTAGATTATATGTCATGTATTAATTGTGCCATGATTTTTTTAAAATAATTTTTACATTATGATAGTACTTTATTAGTTTTTGATAAATATTATTCATTGAAAAATTTCCATATCTTGGTTATGTAATTGTGAAGATTACTATTTCAATATTATTTCAATGTTTGGTTGTGTTGATCATGTTTATGTAACACCCCAATATTTCTAAAAGATGTATATTATGCTTGATAACTTGTATGATGCCAAACACAGAAATTAAAATAACCAAAATAATATTATTATTTAAATGTTACTCTTATAACATAGATATTTAATTGAAGAGAATCAATATTATTAACCAAATTATGATATATCTAAATATATCATAAATAAATTACAATTTTAATGTTCTTTTATAAGAAAAAATCAGCCAATTTATGGGAAAATCATGTTATTTATAAAAAATATGATTTTATAGAAATTATTTTTTTGATTTTTGTGAGAATATATAATAATTAATTTCATAAACATTTAAAAACATTATTTTTTAAAATTTGTTTCATTTTTAAAATAATTATATAAAAATTATGTTATGGTGAAAGTTTGAAAATTTTTAAAAAAAATCATTGTACAATGAATAGGGGAAAATGTTTTTAACTAAATTTTTTATTGAATGTATTTACAAATTATATTTTTATATTATAATATTAAAAAATTGTAATATATTTATTTTCATTAATCAAATAAAAATGCTATCTTTTGAAAGAATTTTTTTGTTTAATGTGGTATAAAAATATTTTCATATACAGTTGTATTTTTCAATAATAGCATTTCATCTCATGTTTTACGAGATTAATTTTAAATTACATTATTCAACTTATATAATCATAATTTTGAGAATTATATTCAAAATTTGTAATTATATGGTCTAAAATAGGTTAATATGTGCCATTTATATTTTTCAATAATAAATACCAACCTTATTAATTCTTTTCTCATGGTAAATGGTATGTCGTGTAATTATGGTTTAGAATAAAATAATAAGAAATAATAAATTACGATAAAAATTATTTTATTTTTTTGAATTGTTATCTTATATATATAATCATCTAAGAATTTATTATTTTTGGTTTTTCATTCAATTTTTCATTGATATTGATATATATATTATGTTACAAAATGAAAAGACAAAAAGGTAATTCTCTTTGTTTTATTATCTGAATTTTATGAAAATGAAATTAACATATTATATATTATGTTTTAAAATATATTTTAATAATTTCTTATTATTCTTATTATCTTTATTTATTTAAATATTTTGGGACGAAGTAATGACCATTAATTATTATGTAATAATGAAACAATGCATGTACAAACTGTTTAATTATCAATAAAATGCTTTTAAAAAGACTAAAAATAATATTTGTGTAAAAAAATTTTACTAATATTATTGTGATAACAATTAAAGATTATTGAGGTTATAATTATTTATATTATATTTCCTGTATTATCTTGTGTTTCTAAATTTATAATTAAATATATACTTCCTAAATTTAAATTAATGTTATTTTATAACTAAGAAAATTTTTTATGTGATTTAATTCTCAAAAAATTATATGATAAGCCAAGTGATTGGGTTATGGACTATGATACCAACCATGGTACATTTATTTGACTATTATTTTTACATAGTAACTATAAATACATATTAAGAGTAAAAACATTAATATCACAATATTTTTCTAAAGGTTTAATAAATGGTTAAAATATAATGATATGAGTACAAATATAATCTAAACATGTATAAATTTAATGGAATAATATTATTTAGACCCATCCTCTTCCAATAATGGACATAATATAGTTTAAATCAATTTTCACATGTTAATTAACGTATATTAATTGAGTATTTTATGAATTTCAATTACTACACCTCCTCTCTCTGATAATGGGGACATATTCTTCTATATTAACAATGTATAAATATTTTTGGTTCTTCCATTTTATTTAAAGCTACCTTATATACAATCCTCCATTATACTAGATCAATTTTTTTATAAAACCATCCTATGATAGCATTTTCTGTAAACCGTAGGAGGTTGTCCAAAGAATAGATACATTTCATAACCAAGCCTTTTCTTTTTATTTATTCTCCTAAAATGATAAATCATTATTAAATAATTATTAAATAACAACAAAAATATATTACATATGCTAATATTTAATTATGTTATTATAATAAAATATATAAATCTCGTCTTCCATTAGATCTGAAACTAAATCATCATTTCTCAGTACGGCGGACTACCACCTCACGGACTGATGATATTTATCTTCATTTACCACATATTTCGATTTTATTTGATTATGTATTAAATATATATATATATATATATTCATAAAATATTTATCATTAATAAAAGAAAATATATCATTTATTATCAAGATATTCAATTACTGACAAATTATAATTTGATTCTTATATACATGTGGACTTCCACCTCCATGAATCAATGTGATTCATTTTTCATCACCATATCACATAGATGATATT
This sequence comes from Viscum album, assembly GCA_963277665.1. Taxonomy (NCBI): domain Eukaryota; kingdom Viridiplantae; phylum Streptophyta; class Magnoliopsida; order Santalales; family Viscaceae; genus Viscum; species Viscum album. The sequence continues at coordinate 2,127,500,099 of OY728150.1, read as the reverse complement.
TAAAAGTATATTTAAAAATCAATTTAATTTGGTTATATTTATCATTCTATAATAATAAATTAATACCTAGCTTATTACGATAATGATCATTCAATAAGGAATTGTTGCTCATCTATACATAAGACTTACCATATCCTTAATTATAAAAGTCATTCAATTTTGATAACCTTGATTCATGATTGGATTTAAAAGTAAAATACATTTATAAAATAATAATTATTGTATTAATCTTATTCTATATATTATAGAATATTGACCTCATTAAACATTGTCAACTCATCGATGTCGTTTTTGGACATATGAACTGAATATCATCATAACATCTGACCTGGTCATAATATATTAATTTATTATAACATGGTAAAAAAAGAATAATTGAAATTAAATTTCTTATTAATAATATAAATATTTAACATATGTTTATTATTTATTATGGTAAATAATGTATGTGAAATGCCATTATAAATTTAAGGGATGTTTTCTCAATTTTCCATCATTGGGGAATAAATTATAGTTATTCACCCACTTTTTATCACATCTTATATATTCTACACATTTCACATGTAATATTAGGAATCATTCATAACTCCGGATATTTTATGTTTAAATTTGAATTATTTTATCTAAAGGGAATTGACATGAATGATACAATGTTGTAGAAGGATTGTAAACAATGTTTCCTTTCATTGGATTATAAATCCTAATCATTGAATTTAGTTCACAAGTGATTATGCATGAATTGAATGATAAATTAATTTATTATTATTTTACAATTATTTATTGTATTTAAATTTTTTACATATAATGTACAAATTTATTAATTCTAAATTCAATGATATGAAATTTAGAAGGGTGTTATCTGTCACAATCTCATTTTATTGTGACAATATTAATGTGTCACCTTGTGCTTTTCATGTATGGTGTGTTTACAACCTCATGAATAAATTTTGACATATTATTTCATGTAATTAATTTCATATATATATCCAAATCATATTCATACATATAATTTCTTTTTAATGATATTTTTTAAATGTGGTAGATGACTGATGTTATAATATCTTTTCTTTTCAAGACTATTCATATATAGGGGTCCTTTAAAGTAATCAAGTGATCTTATATTACATAACCACATATATTTTCTATAAACCAGTTAAGAACTTGTTTAAAATCTATATTTTTCATTTATATTATTATTTATTAAATAAAAATCAACTAATTTTTTTTCAATAAGTGAATCAAATATTGTATCTTCTTTTTTATCGGGAATCACTATCTTCTATATTCATTTTTTTAAAATTTATTCCTACATATTATTTTATTAATAAAATAGGATCCCTATAGGCATTTAAAATGATATATGAAAAGATTTTAAATGGATTTTAAATTAATATTTATTAATGTTATCCAAAATTATCATATTAGACTCTCATTAATTTTTTTTAAATATTAAATATTTCAACATGAATGGTTTTTAAAACCATCATGAACATTATTTTATTTTAATCATAAGTTGTTATATTCCATATATATTTTCATGGAAAATTATATTCTCAATATTTTTTGAATTTTTTATTTTTAATAGGGATTATCCAACTGAAAAGTATATTTTCCTAAAAAATTTAATGAACCATTAAAAGAATGCTAATTTATCACAATAAAAAACAATTATTTTAAATAAAACCAATGGGGATACATTATAATGGTACCATCATATTTAATTGTCTATATAGAATATAAGATTATCATGGGGCATGTTTCATTTCCAGGGGTAATCATGAAATAAAATAACAATGTTCATTTTTATATCAAAAAATAAATTACATTAAATGTTTTATTATTGATATTTACTTATACCTTATTTATAATGAACATGTTATCCCTATATTGAATGTATGACAAATTATGACCTTTTAATTTTCATGAAGAATTTATGAGCCTTGAAAATATATAATGATTGGTTGAATTGGTTATAGATCATGATGAATTTGTTATCCTAATATAACTTATTTTATGGATGATACCAAATATAGCTATACAATTCATTGGATAATAATCCTTGTATTTATATATAATAAAGACGATGTTTACAAGGATGGTTTATCTAAAATAATTAATTGGGATTTATTTATTTCTTACATGGGTTATGAATATATTGATCTATAATAACATATTTTTCATTATTATTACTATAGGTTTTTAATTAATATTTTTATACTGATTTTCATTATGTGCATCATGATTATTTATCCTTTTGACTCTTTTATAATATTATTTCTTTATGACTTGTTCCATGATTGAGGATCCATAATTTGATGGGTGTGATTACTCTTATTATTATTCTCTTTCACGTTGATTTTTTTATCATTTACTTAATTCTCATATTTTTATCATTAATAGAATTTAATTATTATTTATTTTGTTTACTCTTATTGATCTTGTGATCTCACCCTTATTATGTATTCGTATTGACATGTTATGAGAATTGATGTTACATGATTATTTCCACATAGTTTTCTTGTATGGAGAATATCATGGGGGATGTTAAATAATTACTTTCAAATAAGAAAATAATATTGTACGTTGAAAATATGATGACATAATTTCTTGAGTATTATTATGTAATTTTTTTACAAATACACAAAAACACTAAAAGTAAAAGTTCATTGGGTATATAAGTGTTCCCATAGTTTTTTTATGTTTCTAATCCATATAATTTGGATATGTTAATCTATATTATGTTGGAAATATTAATATTTTGATTTTATTATCGCATCCAGAAGTACAAATTTGGGGGTCATATTGTTTCTCTTGGAGAAATTGGGAGATAACAATAGAAAATTAAATTTAAATTTAAAACACTTTTACTTATTTTCAAAAATTCATTCTATAAAATTCAAAATGTAAAATGAAGAAAAATCATTTATTTTTATTTAGAAAATTAAAATAGTGTATTAAAGAATTATATTTCATAAAATACAATGGTGTGAGATACAAAACACATTAAACCAGATTTCCTGATGGACCACAATGACTAAATGAAATGAAATTTGATTTATCAATATCTCTATTGAGAAACATAGATCATAAAGAATGATATTTTTAAAAAGGTGTGATTTTATAAAAAATATATTCAATGATAAAATAAAAAACAAATATAATCAAGGTGTAAAATTGTAATGGCCCGGGTTTTGGGGGTCCATTACTTGGAATATATCTGATGTTGAGGTGTTCTGGGTGGTCTGGAAGGCCATCCTAGCTTCTATGTGACTTCTAGAGGAAGCCCCGGCCTACCGGTAGACCTAGCCTACCTGTGACGTTGGGGTACTGGTGGCCCTCGTCCACCGGTAGCCCTCGACTACGAGTAGCTCTCGGTTACTGGTAGCTCCAGGCTACCGGTACCTCTCCGCTACCGGTGGCTCTAGAATACCATTACCTCTAGGATACCGGTATCTCTCAACTACCGGTAGCTGTCGCCAATCGGTAGCTCTCAGCTACCGGCAGCTCTCTCCTACCCCCACGGGTTTTCCAGTAGCACCTCAGTTTTGCACTAATTGGTTTTTAAACCATGTTTTGTCCCCTTTAATCGTGTTTCAAAGCCCATTAATTCCCATTTATACTAAATGATTGTTTAGGTACCTCTTAAATGAAAATATATGAGGTGTGCGTCGGTTTAAACTTCCCCAAAAGGTGGGGACCTTTATGTAGCGTGTGGGGTGTCTTAACCATGTGGACAACCCATGATCCCGCTTCATACGCGGTTTCTAGTTTTTTTAAACATCTAGGGAATGCTGTATCTAAACCATTATTACCAATGGATTCTCCGTAGGTTTCTTTTCTCGATCATTCTGTTCAGAGTACCCTTCCTCCTGACGAGCCGTACCCATGTTTCCCCTATTTTCCAATTTCTATGCGAGGAATTAACGTCGATCCTTGATCTGTCAGGTAGGGGTTTCACTTTTGTCTCTCCTTTTGGTGTATCATGCGGGGTGGGTACGATACTGCTTTTGTAGAATTGGATGAACCAATCATTAACGAAGATAATAAACGGATTCTAACAAATGAAGGGGAGGGGTGTGATCCATGATACTGCGCTTTTATTACCCTCTTTCATGATTAAAGATTTATGAATTGTGCGGACAAACGCGTACTGAAAATCATGGTCGTTGGTGGTCTTTCTCTGTGAATTAATAAACCCTTACCCCTTGCAATGTTTAAATGTCTTGTATCTTTCTTGTGACCCTTTTTTTGTGGAACAGAAATTGGTTAATTACGTATATTCGACTAAATAATATGGAAGCACCGGGATCAATTCCTTTTCTATGATAACACCAGTTTAAGCCCAGTGGAATTGAAATCATGGAGTGTGTTAAATCTTTTAAATCTGAAAATACATGTTGAGTCTGCCATGTATTGGTAGTATTGGTTTGGTTGTTTCCATCACGGTTGGATAGGGGCTTAGATTACTGAGGTGATGTGGGGGAGGATGTGATCCTCTGTTTGTATCAAAAATTGGGGTGGGATCCTCTTCTATTCTGAAACATTCTTATTCATAGTTCTGGGAACTTGGGACTATCTCACTTTGACCGGCCTTGGTTCCAATACATGGAGGGGTCTCGGTTGATGTGTTTTTATAAGATAACCGGGTGTAAATGTTTAAATTACTATTGGGTGTACTCTTTCCTTGGATTGTGATTATGCTATTAGTTGCCCAGTAGTGTGGAAACTTATTTAAACATTATTACTGAACATTAAAGCAAGGATGGGAAAATGGGGATTTGGTTTGATGTGAGTTGTGACTTGGTCATTGGTGTGGTTCTCTTCTCTTATGAATGAATAGTCAGGATAGTGTCCTTTAGTCTGGCTGAATAAAAACCTATATTGGGTGAGTGATTTTTACCTATAAATATACTTGTAGTTTTTGTGTTTCTTATTCGCGCCCCACCCATGTTGAGCACTTAGTGTCGAACACCCCCACGTCATGGGGGATGGTGTTTTTCAGAACAATATTTTTTTTTGTTTCTTATTCACGCCCCACCCAAGTTTATCACTTAGTGCCGAACACCCCCACTTCAAGTGGGAGGGTGTTTTTTCCAACACTCCTATGAGTGTCTGGTTGTTAGCTCCTTTTCTTCTCCCTGTCAAGAATATCCCAAGACTCTACGAGTAGGCTGTGATGGCCTGAAGTGCATTATTTCCCCAAGAATCTTCAGGCAGGGTAGTGTGGTGGGTGGCCCAGGTGTGTGCGGGATGGTGGTTTCTCGAGTATCTTCGGGATGATTTCATGGTGTCTTTGGGTGTGGCAGTAGTTCTTCTAGCCCAGATGTCTTCGGGGGTGGCAGTGGTTGTTCTGGCCTAGGTGTTGTAGGAGTGGTTACGTGTGACAGTTGTGGACCATGTGTCCGCGGGTGGGTTAGTAGTTGTGGCCCAGTTGTTTGTGGTCGGGATGTGTGGTTGTGGACCAGGTGTGTGCGGGGAGAGTATGGCAGTGTGACTGTGATGAGAATGGCAGGATTTGTCTGATGCGTAAGATGTCTTCAATAACCAGCAGTAAAGTGGCGCGGGGTACCCAAACATCGATGTGCTATTACTATACTTTACATGACTTTCATTATTTGGGGAGTGTGTATTGGTGAGGCTTTGGTGGTTAGTTTCATTTTTAGGTTCTTGGTTATCTCTTTAAATAAAGGGCATTGTTATGCCTCCCCACTTATGCATGAGAGTCTTTGGTTTTTCTATACTGAGTATACTTGTATGCTCACCCTACATATATAAAAAACAATCAGGTTTACAAGAGGTCTTTAGGGATCGTGCGAGACGGTACTAGATTGGACCATTGGGGCAGTTGTCATTGTTGTTTCCCTTATTCTTGGTATCTTTTTACCTTTGGAGTTTTGTGACTTGTATCTTTTACCTTTGAACATGCATATGGGCATGGTTTATTTTCAGTCATATTTTAACTATTAGTTTTGGTGTTGTGGGATTTACTATCTTATCTCCCGATCCTATTAAAAGAAAAAGAGTAATTCCTTCCATTTTGTGTTTAATTTTATAAACTTCATGCTGGTCGCCACACCAGGACCTATTGAAGGAGGGTTTTGGGGGTCATTATCTCTCCTTCAACTTAAAGAAGGAAGGGACTAGAAATCTGCTGACCCCTTCCTCCTTTTGGTGAAGGTGGGTCATGACAGAATGGTATCACAAGATAGGTTGAGAGATAGGATGGAGTCTAGAGTTAGGCATAGTGAGGATTGCATGAAATAGTAGGGAAACTATGTAGGGTGACCATGGTGCATGAATTAGACCAGGGAAGACCGGATAGGAAACGAGATTTTAATGCCCCCCGTGATCTGATGCAAGGACTCTGGACCTACCGAACGACCAAGTGAGGCCACACTGATTGTAGGGTAGAGACCCTAGGAAAGGTATATACATCATAAATGACCTGTGTTCTCATGTTTCATTGGGTGTTTTTGGAAATTGAAATAAATAAGAAGTTTAAGATGTTTTAAGTACAATATTCTGCACTAATTCGGCTTAGGAATTCCTTGTTTACCTTGCATTTATGGAACATGGGAGATGACCATGAGTTTTATAGGCGATCGAGTCCCAGGAGGTTGACTTGGCCGATCAGTAGAGGGCTGATCGAGAGGAGGACGACCAGTGGCAGAAGATGCTTCGAGCCTTCCAGCGATAGACCCTCGAGAAGTTCAAGGGCATCACCTATAACATGAAGACAGAGGGTTGGATAGAGGAGCTGGTGATAGACTTCAGCTTGATCTGGGCTCCGAACAAGTACTCGGTTCCTCAGGCCGTTATCCAGATGAGGGGATCAGTGCGTCAGTGGTGGACGTTATACCTGGGGGAGAGGAGTGGGGCTAAGGTGACATGGGCTGATTTCGAGAAGGAGTTCCGGACGTAATTCCTATATTCTATGATGAAGTCAGAGAAGAGGAAAGAGCTAATCTCCATCTATTAGGGTAGTATGTCTATAATGGAGCTAGGGATCATGTTCAAGGATCTCCTCTGCTTTTCTCCAGACCCCTTTTCTGATGAGGATTCTCGGGCGAGATGTTTGGAGGAGGCGTTCAGACCATCCCCCCAGTACATCGTTACCCCCTTCACCTTGCTGACAAATTTGGAGGTAAAGAAGAAGGCAGAGGTGGTGGAGAGGATGCACACATTGGGCGCTGTGTCATGAGAGGGCATTCACCTAGGGTCGTCAAAGGGAAAGGTCGTCAGCACCAGACCTCTAGCATCAGGACCCTCTAGGATCCGACCAGCAGGGAGAAGGCCGCAGCAGTTCCAGTTCCAGTCCCCCGGTCCTCTCCCTTTCTCATAGGGCCCAGGACTGAGGTGCATTATCTGTGGGAGCCATGGACATCTCTAGAATCAGTGCCTGGTCTGAGTTCAGTATGGAAATGGCGGACAAGCCCAACACCCGCTTCAGTAGCAGCTTCCAGGTAGGCCCTTCCATTAGCAACAACAGGGGCAGTGAGCTACCGCTCCTTCGAGGGAAGTTGTTGCAGGGGGAGACCGACCTTAAGGAGCTCCTCATGGACCTCAACCAGGGTGTGGTCGGGGAGGCAGTTGACAGCTGAGGGGAAGAGGAGCTGTGCGTGGACAGTTGCACGCCATAGAGTCAGTACTTCCAGTGGGACCGAAGGTTGTTCGATGTACGACTAGTTTGTTCAGTTCCCTTGCTTATTCCTTGTTCGATACCAGAGTTTCGCACTCCTTTGGTGCACCCAGTCTGGCCCATACTATGGGTTTAGAGGCCAAGAGACTTCTAGTGCCCCTCGTGCTGAGCACACCAGTCTGAGGTCATACCGACTTATCTAATGCTTGTAGAGGATGCAAACTAATTATATGGTCACATCAATTAGACAGGGACCTCCTTCTATTGCAGATACAGCCAGGCGATGTCTTCCTATGCATTGATTGGATGTTCTCTGTATGTGTCGTCATCGAATCCGTCCATGGAAGGGTCATGTTTTTAGACATAGGCAGCTGATGTGTAACATTCACCGGTGAGTGGGGTGTCCAGAAGGGAAGTATGTGAGGAGAACCCCTCCTCTCCTTATTAGCCAAGCTGTCAGTAGAGTTAGTGGATGCGGAGACGGTGGAATTACTAGGGACCATCAGTGAGTTTATGGGCGTATTACATGAGGAGGTGACGACCCTAACCCCTCGATGTGATATCGAGTTTGGGATAGACTTGCAGCCTGATTCTCGTCCAATTTCGATGGCTCTCTACCGGATGGTGCCTTCGGAGCTACGAGAGTTGTGGATTCAGATCGACGATCTGATGAAGAAGGGTTTTGTTCGACTGAGTGCGTCACCTTGGGGTGCTCCTGTGTTGTTTGCGAAGAAGGAGTATGGCAGTCTAAGGATGTGCATAAGCTACAGGAGGATTAATAATTTAACGATCATGAATCTCTACCCTCTTCCGAGGATAGAAATTCTTTTTGACCAACTAAAAGGGGCAGGATGGTTCTAAAAGATTGACCTACATTCTGGGTATCACCAGTTGAGGGTAAAGGATGGCGACATCTCGAAAACGGCCTCCAGGTGCAGATATGGGCACATCAAGTTTGTGGTGATGCCTTTTGGTGTTATGAATGCTCCAACTGTGTTCATGGGGCTTATGAACTCTGTCTTCTGATAATATCGGGATCGGTTCGTAGTTGTGTTCATTGATGACATCCTGATCTATTCAATATCAGAGGAGGACCACGTGGAGTACCTGAGGACGGTTTTGGAGGTCCTCTGACAGCACCGGCTCTATGGGAAATTGTCAAAATGCATGTTCTGGACGTGAGAAGTGCACTTTCTTGGGCCCGTAGTGTCTGAGAAAGGGGTAGCGGTGGACCCATAAAATGTTGAGGCGGTTGTTTATTAGGCAGCACCAGAGAACGTGGCAGAGGTTCGTAGTTTTCTCTGGCTGGCAGGTTACTACCGGAGGTTCGTACCAAAAATCTCTCGAGTTTCAGTGCCATTGATGACCTTGACCAAGAAGGACCAGGTTTTCATGTGGAGTGAGCAGTGTGAGGCAGCCTTCAGCTATCTGAAGGAGAAGTTGGTTAGTTCCATAATGCATACAGTACCAAAAGAAGGGCCAGTGTATGAGGTGTTTTGTTATTTTTTAGGGCAAGGCCTCAGATGTGTGTTGATGCAACTACAAGGTGTGATATTCTATGGGTCTAGGAAGTTATGCCTTCTTGAGCATTATTATTCCACCCATGACCTGGATCTTGCAGCGGTCATTTTCGTACTAACGATGTGGTGGCATTACCTCAAGGGAGAACTCTTTATGGTCTTCACAGATCTCAAAATCATTATGGATATATTCTCCCAGCGGGACCTAACCTTGCAGAAGTGTAGGTGGATGGAGTTCCTCCAATATTATGTCTTCGAGATATCATACACTTCTGGAAAAGGGAATGTAGTGGCCGATTATTTTCATAGGAGGTCGTAGAAGGATGTGAGGATGGATTGTGGAAGAGGATGCCTATATCAGATGACAGTGGAGTCTTCTCTATTGTGGAAAGTGGAGGAGACTCAGTGGGGAGACCCAGAGTGTGATGTGATGTGTTACCGAGTTAGCTAGGGCGATGCTTCGGAAGGCTAGACGAAAGATGGTCAAAATTGGATGCTCATCCAGGGGAAGATGAATGTTCTCGAGGCGATGTGTGGAAAAGTTATTAGTGAGTTCCAAAAATCTCTCTTGGTGGTACACCCAGGATTTTCCAAGATGTACCAGGGTCTGAGGAGACAGCTTTGGTGGCCTAGAGTAAAGAGAGCAGAGGTAGATTTTGTGGTCAAGTGCTTAGTGTGTTAGCAGGTTAAGGCTGAACACCATGTTCCAGGAGGTTTTTGGAAACTTTTAGATTTACCCGTGTGGAAGTGGGAAAACATCTCAATGGATTTGTGTCATGGGACTACCCAAGGTGCAAGGGGGATGCGACACCATCTGGGTAGTGGTGGACCGCTTGATGAAGTTGGCTCACATTCTGGTGATTAAGGAGTTGAGTGTAGTGGATGCTCTAGCACAAGAGTATGTGGACGAGGTAGTGCAGTTGCATGAAGTTTTGAGTTCCATAGTCTCTTACAGGGATAAAAGATTTACATCATGATTCTGGAGGGGATTGCAGCATGATTTTGGCACCCAACTATGTCTTAGCACTACTTTCCACCCCCAGACAGATGAGAAGACAGAGCGCACCATCCAGACCTCGGAGGACATGCTGTGGGAATGTATTCTGGACCTTGGGGGATCATTGGTGCAACACTTTCCTCTGGTAGAGTTCTCCTACAATAATTGCCATCAATATACAATTAACATGGCTCCATTTTAATCCCTATATGGGAGTCAGTATCGGTCACCCATGTGCTGGACAGAGGTTGTTGAAGCAAGTGTGGTTGGCCCACAGGTGGTGCAGAGCACGACAGAGAAGGATCAGCTTATACGAGAAAGGATGATGGCGGCTCAAGAATGTAATAAATCATATACCAATGATAGGAGGAGACCCATGGAGTTCAAGGTCGGGTACCACGTGTTCTTGAAGGTCTCCCCTCAGTGTGGATAACGGAGGTTCAGTAATGGAAGTAAGATTTCTCCCATTTTCATCAGACCCTTCAAAGTGTTGCGGTGGGTCGGTGAAGTGGCTTATCAGCTAGCGTTGCCACCACCATTACTGAGGATACACGATGTATTCCATGTGTCCCAGCTTCATCAATATCTACATGACAACTGTGACGTCAACAATTGGGGAGAGTTAGATGTCGAAGACGATGCGACCTTCATAGAATGACCAATCAAGATCGAGGATCATAAGGATAAAGTTCTTCATGGATGAACCATCCCCTTGGTTCATGTTTTGTGGAGGCATGGTGGCCAGGAAGAGAGCACATGGGAGTGGGAGGCCCAGTTACGCCTCTAGTACCCAGAGCTGTTTTGACTTCCTTGTAGTTTTTGTTTTGATCCTTGATATATTGTACCTTGAGATTTAATATATAAAATGCTTGTTTTGATTAGCTATTAGATGATTTGTTCCATGTTATCTGTGTGTGTGCATACGAATGTGTGATGATGGGAAAAAATGACTGCTAACGAGGACACATTAATGTGGATGTGATTAAACCAGTGCGGGCAAGTCAGTGCTGCCCAAAGCGGATAATATCCTGACATATAGGAGGGGAATACCGAACTCATGTGTTTGGAAGTGTGATCCTTGTGCTTGTTGTGAATGTTATGGCTGATAACTCTTGGGGGGGAGTATTCCTGGATGTAGGGGGAGGGTTCTATTTCTTCTTTCGAATGACTGCAGGGTTTTCCCCCGAGAATTATCTTTAGGGGGATGTTTTTTGGACCCCACTTTTCTCCTTTCTTGGTTGTTCTTATATTCGTGGGGACAAGATTAGTTTGAGAAGTATATTATGTAATGGAATTGGTTTTTGGGGTCCATTACATGGTAAAAATCTGATGTTGAGGTGTTCATGGTGGTCTAGAAGCCCATCCCACGTTCTCGGTGACTCCTAGTGGTAGCCTTAGCCTACCAGTAGGCCTAGCCTATCAGTGACCTTGGGGTACAGGTGGCCCTCGTCTACCAGTAGCCCTCGACTACTGGTAGCTCTCGTCTACTGGTATCTCTAGTCTATCGGTACCTCTAGGATACCGGTAGCTCTCAGCTACCGGTAGCTCTCAGCTACCCGTAGCTCTCACCTACCCCCACGGGTGTTCCAATAGCTCCTCCTTTTTGCACTAATTGGTTTTTAAACCATGTTTTGATCCCTTTAAGCCCATTTTAATGCCCATTAATTCCCATTTAAATTAAATTATTTGTGAGGTAAACTATTAATGAAAAACCATGAGGTCTGCGATGGTTTAAACCGCCCAAAATGGCTTGGACATTTACATAGCGTGTGGGATGTCTCAACCGTGTGGTCAACCTACAACCCCATTTCTTACGCGGTTTCTAGTTATTTTAACTGTCCTAGGAATGTTGTATCGTAGCCTTTATAACCAAAGGATTCTCCCTAGGATTCTTTTCTTGGTAATTTTTCTCAGAGTACCATTCCTTCGGACGAGCCGTACCCCTGTTGATACTTTTTTCTAGTTTCCATGCAAGGACTTAGTGTCGATCCTTGATCCGTTAGGTATGGGTTTCACCTTTGTCTCTCCTTTTTGTGTATCTTGTGGGGTGGGTACGCTACTGCTTCTATAGAATTGGATGAACCAAAAATTAATGAAGATGATAAATGAATTCTAATGAATGAAGGGGAGGGGTGTGATCCATGATGCAACTGTGTTTTCCCCTCTTTCATGATTAATGATTTCTGAATTGTGCGGGCTTACACCTACTGAAAATTATGGTTGTTTGTGGACTTTCCATGTGCACAAATAAACCCTTACCCCTTGTGATGTTTAAATAGATTGTATCTTTGTTGTTAACATTTTGGTGTGCAATGGAAATTTTTTTATTATGTAAATTCTTCTAAATAAAATGGAAGCACTAGGATCATCTCTTATTCTATGAAAACCCCCGTTTAAGCCCAGTGGAATTGAAATCATGGAGTGTGTTAAATATTTTAATTCTGAATATACCTGTTGAGTCTGGCTTATGTTGGTAGTATTGGATTGGTTGTTTCCTCCATAGTTGGATGGGGGCTTATATTGCTGGGGTGATATGGGGGAGGATGGGATCTTCTGTTTGTATCACAAATTGGGGTGGGATCCTCTTCTTTTTTGAAACCTTCTTAATCATTGTTCTAGGAACATAGGACGGAATCACTTTGACCTTCCTTGGTTCCAATACATGGAGGGGTCTCGCTTGATGTGTTTTTACAAGAGAACCGGGTGTGAATGTTTAAATTTATGTTTGGTGTACTCTTTCCTTGGCTTGCGCTTATGCTGTTACTTGCCCAATAGTGCATAAACTTATTTAATAATTGTTACAGAACATAAAAGCAAGGATGGGAATATGGGGATTTTTATCGATGTGATTTGTTACTTGGTCATGGGTGATGTTCTCTTCTCTTATGAATGAATAGTCAGGATAGTGTTCTTTAGGCTGGTTGAAGAAAAACCTAGATTGGGTGAGTACTTGTTAATTATACATATACTTGTAGTTTTTGTGTTTCTTGTTCACGCCCCACCCATGTTGCGCACTTAGTGTCGAACACCCCCACTTCATGGGGGAGGGTGTTTTTCTCAACACTCCTATGGGTGGATGGTTATTAGATCCTTTTTTGATCCCTTTCTAAAATATCCCAAGACTCTACTGGAAGGTTGTAATGGCATGAAGTCTGTTATTAGCCCATGAATCATTGGGCAGGGTAGTGTAGTGGTTGGCCCATGTGTGTCCAGGCAGGTGGTTTACCAAGTATCATCAGAATGAGGCCCAGGTCTCTTCGGGCGTGGTAGTAGTTCTTCTAGACCAGGTGTCTTCGGGTGTGGTAGTGGTTGTTCAGGCCAAGGTGTTTGCTGGCATTGTTACGTGTGACAGTTGTGGCCAAGGTGTATGCGGGCGAGTTAGTGGTTGTGGCCCAGATGTTTGCAGGCGGGATGTGTGGTTGTGGACCAGGTGTGTGCGGGTGGGGTATGGTAGTGGGACTGCGATGAGAATTGCTGTATTGGTCTGATGCGTAGGATTTCTTCAATAAACAATGTTAAAGTGGCGCGGAGTACTCAAACATCGAACTGATATTACTATACATTACTTGACTTGCGTTATTTGGGGAGTGTGCCTTGGTGAGGTTTGAGTGGTTAGTTTCCTTTCTAGGTTCTTAGTTATCTCTATTAATAGAGGGCATTAGTATGCCTCCCCACTTGTGAACAAGATTCTTTAGTTTTTCCCTACATATTATACTTGTACGCTCACCCTAATTATATAAAACTACTTTCAGGTTTCCAGGAGGACATCAGGGATCCTGCGGGACCGTACTAGCTTGGACCTTTGGGGCAGTTTCTGTTATTGTTTCCCTTTTTTGTGATATATTTTTACCTTTGGAGTTTTTCTACATGTATCTTTTACCTTTGAACATGCATATGGGATTGGTTTATTCTTAGCCGTATTTGCACTTTTAGTTTTGGTGTTGTAGGATTTTATATCTTATCTCCCAATCCTATTAAAATAAAAATGGTAATTCCTTCCATTTAGTGTGTGATTTTATACCCTTGGTGATGGTCGCCACTCCAGGACCTATTGAAGGATGGTTTTGGGGGTCATTATCTCTCCTTCAACTTAAAGAAGTAAGGGCCTTTCAATCTGCTGACCCTTCCCTCCTTTTGGTGAATGTGGGTCGTGAGAATAATATTCCTGATATATATTAAATGAGTTCAACTAATTATCATAAATCAATAAATCAAAATTGTGTTTCCCAAAACAATTACAACTCGAGTTATAATTGAGTAAAATATAGTAATTAAAAAAATATGATATTATTTAGTTTATCCAAATAAATAAAAAAATTATTGATATTTTATTCATGGTAATGTAATTTTTTAGAACCCCACTCAAAGGTAACAGGTTGAATAACATGTAACATGTGTCAATGAATCATATTTGAGACCAAGAAAACCCTTAAGGCTTGAGTAATATTTTAATCAATACCACCAAAGTTTAATGGAATGATATTGAACCATAAATTGTGTTATTGATATATACTTTATGATATGATATTTTAATTGTGTATCATGTACATAACAAGAATTAATTTTGTCTCATTACACTAAACATGTCTCCAATATAATAATTTGATATGAAAACCCATACCATGATCAGTATTCAATCATCACTAGTTTGGAAAATCCTGAATAATTATATAATGTTTATTAATTACATATGCGTGAAATTTATACATAACAATAACCATTTATTATCATCACTTATAATAAATATATATATATTTGATAAATTTTTAATATTTTTTCACATTGTGTAAGTAATATTTATAAATTTGACTGACTTTTATTTAAAATAGAGAGTATTTATATTAATTTTCCAATGTAATTCAAAATTAAATCCAATAAGGTACTAAAATATATTTTTAAATATAATATATATATTTATATACTCAATTTTGGGAAATTTTGATGATGATCTATATGGATGAAATTAGTGACGAGAATGTTTTGATGTTTAATAATTAGTAAAATATGATTTATTATTAATTAAAAAATAATAATATCACCATAAAATAACCAAAAAATTATAAATACTTTTATCATATTACAAAATTAAAAAAAAGTTCATAGTGTTCCATGGTATAAATTTATTGTATTATAGAAGTATGTGTCTATAAATACCCAAACCAAAACATGCCAGGATTAATGGGTCATTATGAGGTGGTATAGTTTTGACACCATTATTATAGAAGTATAATGATCAAATTTGGTGCATATTAGTTTGATATATAAAAATAATAAAGAATTTTATAGTTGATATAGTTTTTATAAAGTCATTGAATACAATGAATAGATCATATTCCTCATTTTAATCTATTTTTAAACGGGGGAATTAATAATAATCTTTTTTTGATTATATCATTAAAAGATTATAAATTTACATAAAAATACATTAATGATATAATAAAAATCATATATACTAATTAATACCATCCTCATTATGTACCATGTATGTCATAAATGATAATAATAAAAATCAATCTTTCTATAGAGGTAGAATTCCACAAGTATACATGGTTGAAAATTCCATTTTATATAGAATTGTTAAAAGAATTAATATAGTTTATTTTTTAAAAAATTTATAGTTATAGCTTATTAAAAACCCTATTTAGATCATTGTTTTGTAATGGTGAATGAATAATTAACACATTGTGTTGCGAAAGAATTAGTCCCCCTGAGGGATGAATGACATTTCATTTGTCTTAATCTAGTTTGGATAATATGATCATTTATAATTGCCAATCACGAATACCATTAATTGAATTAATAAAAATTCTTACAATATATATATATATTTGAAAATTGTAAATTTAATGGGGAAATTTGGAATACAGTGTTTTAATGTAAAAATAATTACCCTTATAGTGCATGTTTAAATTTATTTTGAAGATCCCGTAGAAAATTGTTTGAATAGGCTAATATCTTATAACCCAATATCAATAGATTTATATATTTTGATATGTTATGTAAAAAGAGGAATGATTTATGGTGGGAATTGTTTAAATAGTTCTATGATAGTGTGGTGACTGTGTCATTTTATAAGTGATGATAATGAATGTTTTGTAAATATTTGAACATTATATAATGGTAGAACATGAAAAACATGTCATTTATTTAAGAAAATTTGAAATATTATATTGGCGAAGAGATAAGGACAATCTACACCAATTTAAGATCATTTTATTTATTTATTTATCATGTATCCACCCATTACCAATGGAATTATTAATTTAATCTTCATAAATATTACCGCATTAACTAGTTTTTACATAAGCTAAAATAATCTATAGAGGTGATAATAATGTTGTCCTAATTAGAAAATTTGGATTCTGTGATTTTATATAAAAAATATTTTATATATTTTCATTATAAAAGTGATTCAAAATAATATTAACATATTAATATGAAAAATTAGTAATTTTTTAATTCACCTAAAAGATATTTTTAAACAAAAATCCCAAAATTAAATATCTTATTATAGTATTTTTAAAAATAAAACTATGATTTTCAGTTTTTCAAATTAAATTTCTATAATTTTATTGTTCAATATTTAAATGAAATAGAAAAATATATTGGAAAACCCTTCATATTCAATGAATGAATTTTTAAAATGATAATTATTCATTATTCATGTTACTTATAAATTAATAAATAATTTATTGGTAACATATTATTACTATTATTAATATATTTAATTATTATTTAATAATAATATACATAATCTCTCGAAGTATTACCCTAATTTTAGATAATTATATATTCATGAATTCAATGATGTTTTGGTAATTTATCCATATTAATTGATATTTATTCATATTAAATGAAATAATTATTTTAATTTAATAAATAATTCATGATGAAAATAATCATATTAATTCCAACTTATTATATGTCTCGGTTTTAAAGAACATACTTAATATTTCTTGTTTATTAATCAGAATATTATTTCATTTCATTGTTTCATGTCGAGATATATAATGGGAAAAGTGACATATTTAAAGCTAATCGTATATTAAAATATTTGGAATTTATATTCACACCACATTAAATTGTTTTTCTCTATATTTTTTTTAAATATTAATCATTGAAAAATGTAGTTTTGTCTACTCATAACAAATTTATCATTATGTGTATAACCTCTAATGTGTCATATCTCATACCCTCTTAGAAACTATAATGATAATTTTAATTCATTATAAAAAATACCCCTAAATATAATTATATAACTAAGTATGTATATTACATTATACTATATACCTAAAAATAATAATTTCATAAATTCATTTGAATCGTCATCTCATTAAGCTGAAAAGAATATTCATATTCCTTGAAAAGTTAACTATCTCGTTAACCCTCATGTTTTATTAAAGACTAGATCATAAGGTCACACAATAGTCAATATATATCATAATCACAATGATATGGATAATAAAAAGAATTATTTTCAAACTGATATAAGAATTATTATCTTGACATCAATCATATACTAAACCTATAAATTTAACACCCATAAAATCTGTTTTCTTCATAAGTTATCTTCAGAAATATAACAACTCCATAAAATAATTTCCCTTTGATTCGAATTATGTTTACTATGTAATAAAAAACCATTAATGAATAATGAAATACGAATGATATATATCTATATGTTTTCCATAACCCTTAATGTTATTTATAATATATGAAAATCACATTCATAAATATCTCTTCACTAATTGAAATGTCTAAAATTTTCATTTAGGAATTTCAATAATAATTACAACCATAGTAACATATGTAAGACACAAAAACTGAAACATTTAAACAAAAAAAGATATATAATAAAATTCATAATAATTTATATAATATCCCTTATTAGGATATTAGACATAGTGTGGTTTATGTGTATTCCCTTATCAGCTTCTTTTAATTAATCTGATTTTATCCACAAACAATATAAGGTGTTTTGATAATAACCAATATATGAGTATTAAATCCTTAATATTAACATTTTCCCCTTAATAAACATTTATTAATCATATTATTATTTCATATCGACCCATGGATCTAAAAATACAAATTATCATATCTCTAAGAAACCACATATTAATTAATATTTACCCTAACATATAAATATCTACGTTCTATTATATTTTATCCATGGTAATTATCCAATTATGCTATCTAATAAAAATATATTCAAATCCATCATAATGGGTAATAAAGATAATATGAATTAACAAAATCATATCCCCAATGAGTTTTAAACTAGTTTTACTGTTTAAAGGAAATGTAAAAATAATAATGGGTGGGCCAAAATAATATATAATGGAAAACATAGAACTGATGATATCATTTCATAATCATAGAATAAATTTAATTACATGAATCAGTAAAAAATATAATTCAATAATCATTTGAAATTTCGAGAATTTCTAATCCATGAAATATAATGTAATAATAGATATCAATAATACCAATATCATCATTAGGTAATTAATAATTTATTAGATTAATATAATTATTTCATTACTATTTTCCAAGACACTATAATGATATTTTAAGATGTATACCCTAAAATCCAACCTGTAAATTCATGGGAGACCTATCAATGGATCGATAGTCTATATAAACTCATGTCCCATAAAACACCTAATTATATTCTTGTTATTCACAAAAAAGATGGAAAAAAGTTTCATAGAATTCAATAAGGATCCCAAACTAAATAAAAACATTTATGTTCATATAACGAATGATACAAAATTTTAATATATATTCAACCTATGTTAGTTGTAAATAATTACAAATAATATCCATAAATTTACCCATGACAATAAATGAGATTACATGACCATAATGGAATGAGGTATATGAAATAGAAGATCAAAAAAAATATAGGAAACATTTTTATAATCCTATATATTGCAACAAAAAATTATGTAATTATAATGTGTTTACCTATTTAAAAAAATTCATTATATCTAAATATTGTGTATTATGAATTATAAAAACTATGATGTTAATTCCATAAAGATCAGTAATTATATGACCAAATAAATAATTAAATAAAAATTATCATTATATATGATGAGAAATATCATTGATGATTTCAAAATAACATATAATTTTTTTAATAACATAAATATTGAATGATGTTTGCATATATAAAAAATAACTTAATAATAGAATAATTAATGGATTGAACCCATTATGTTAGTACAATTATTTAAATCTCCCATGAGATAAATATGTATTATATTGTAAATACACACAAATAAACCTTATTCGGGTAAAAAAACAAAATGAATAGGGAAATTAATTTGAAACCCTAAAGTAACGTTTAGTGAAATTTTTTAATATTTATTTAAAAGACATTCATAAAGGGAAATTCCAAATGTATTATTGAATAGGAGAATACAAAAATATAAAATCTTTATTTTTACAATAAATAAATTAAATAATGGTCCTTTAATATATATAATGTTTAAGGGGATGAACACAGAATATATGAATGTTAAATGAAAACCGTTTTGTTATTTCTAAAACCTCATAATGGAATATTCACACTCTAAAAAGAGTAAAACCCAATAATTTTATTATAAATTAATATTTCCAACTTTTATTAAAAAATATAAAATGAAAATATATTTTTACGGAAGAACCCATGTATTTAAAAAAAGGAAATATCAATATAAATAATTATAACTAAAATAATGGTGATTCAAGTTATTGATATCCGTAGTAGGACACATACTTATTGAATTGTCAAAAATTTGAAAAGATATTTATGTGATAAATATTTCACCCATGAGATAACACCTATGAATAAAATAAATGGTATAATGCTACTAAGTTATATTAAATATGTTCAATTGAATGATCATAACTTATGGAATAAAATTTAGTGACTAAAAAAACTCTCATGGGTGTGGTACCATAAGAGTAAGAATTCATATAAAGTAATGATCATGGTTTGTTCTAGTTTTTCTGATAAATTAATAAGAAATAAGTTATATAACATTCATTGGATGGTAAAATAATTTAACAAAATAAAATGGAAATATGATTAGTAAATTCTAACATGTCTCTAAGAATCAAAACTGAGAGCAAGAAACCCATTTTTGTATGAGTACCATTTTAATTTGAACCCCATGAAAGATATTAATTAAAAATACACATAGAACACCATGATTCAAATAAGATATAATTTTTTATATATCAAATTGATAGTCTTTGTAACTCATTAATTAAATCACATACAAAATACAAAACATGTCTCAAAGAGAAGACCTTCATATGAAAACCCTTACCTCATTAAAAATTCATTACACACTAACTAAAAATAGAGTGAATATTTATCATATGTTCATCAGATACAAACACAATAACCATAATCATGACTATATCCATTTATAATCAAAATTTACCTTAAATATATATATATATATATGTTAATTTTTTTTTCAATTTTCAACACCACATGTAAGAAATATGATTTTATTTGAAAAAATTTATTCAAATTGGTCAATGTCTATTATTTAAAAAAAACCATCAAAATGAGATAAAATATTTAAATAGAATCGATGACCAATGATATTTTGTTATTTTAAAATCACAATTTAGGGTATATTTTGTAACGGTCCATGAGGTTGAAAATCGTGAAAAGCATGTTTCAATCAACACTCAACCTATCTCGGTCCTCGAGCCTCAAATCCCAAAGCCCGCATCAATATTCCATGGGATGTAAGCTAGTGTCTAAGGGACAAAAAACACATGGAGGACATTTCCTAAGAACTAGTACACACATGCTGTAACTCAATGGAATAGTGTATAGGAAAATGAAAACAAGGTACGAAAATGCTATAAATAAACCAAAAACATGAATTTGCCTCATAAAAACACACACATAGAAAATTAATATAAAAGGTGAATAAGAAAAAAACCTTCCAAACCAGAAAATTTCCACAACTCGAAAATAGGTGGATAAGTAAAATAGACGAGAGTGCGCTACTCTTATATCATGTGATTAGACCACCACATGTGGTCCATGAATATTGTATCCCTATTATACTCTAAATTTAGTATCAAACTATCTATCTTTTACAAGGTAAAACCAATTGTGGGAAAATCCCCAGTAGGGGTGAGTACAAAAATACATAGTAGGATTTCCTAAAGGCTCAAGAGATCAATAAAAGTTGTTCTGAAGACAAGAGTAGTGGATAGAACGTGGTATAAAAAAGAGAGTGAATCTCATCCCAACAAGAGGGTGAAGTAAGTTCATCCAAACACATGGAGAAACAAATGGAAATGATATTTACTACTCATTAAGTCATCACTACAATTATTAAGAGAGTAGACTCTTCCAACCAAAAAGAAGCTAAATAAGGAAAGCACATGGTATACCTCATGCATCATCACCTCTCTTGTAAGGAGAGTAACCAAAACCTATGGAGTCAGTACTTAAATACAAAATATATCTATATATATATATTATTAAACAAGAAACCCCAATGAAGTGGTAATGAGATCTGTTTCACCCAACTCATCCTTGGAAGAAGATTCTCCAATAGTTCCAAAATTATGAACCAATGATTCCCATCATCCCTCACGTATGATCTGAACATGAAAGTAAAAGGTAAAGGGACCTAATCACCACACATTGAAATAATTATCATTGGTAGGGTCGATCTCACCCATATAGTATTAGGTTCTATCACCATAAATAGTCTCAATAGAGAAATAACTACTCTTACATGTGAGTATATGGTTACACCAAAACATTTCTCATCCCTGATCTATAGCCATGATATCACCTCATTGTTGTGGACACATTCCCATCCTAGCTGGAGGTTTCCACTCTAGTGATAGAGATAATTATTTTTGAGGGGATCCATACAGTTGGGTGTTGTAGTGGGGGAAACATGGATGAGATGGATACTACACCTAGTAGGCATCAAAAGATAATATCTCGACACAATATTACTCCCCATAATTGGTCTTAGGCATGTAATAATATGGGGAAGAGGAAACATAAAGCGTAGGGACAACCTGGGGAGGGATCATGTTATTCTTACCATGGGAAAAGAACCATGGAATGAGACTGACCAACCATACATGCTATGCTTTCAAAGCTGATAGTAAATGAGCCACTAGGGTAGATATGGTGTCTTGATCTAAGATACACCAAGTGAGGAAAGTGTGATATCCATGGAGTTTGTGATGGTATAGGAGAAGAAAGAACTGTCGTTAATGGTTGGTATTGTGAGAACCTTCCACCACCATTGGGTGACTCATGTCAGATTCAAGGAGTTAGCGATCGGGGTTGTTGGCAGCAGTATGTTATGGATATTTATGATCCATCAGCACATGATTTGATATGAGGTACGCACTATGTCTATTCTACCACATTATAATATAATATTTAAGAAACTATCTGAGTTACACTTTTATACCATCTTCTTACTTGAGGTTTTACCAGGGTGATGCAGGGAATCGGCGTACCCCTCTATTAGTGTTGTTCAATTTATCATTTAATGTACAAGGAATAGGGGTACCTCCCCCATTTAGGAAACTTTTTACATGATGTGAGTAAAACCATGAGGGTGATATAGGCCTAATAAAAATATATATTATCAAGGTTTGGTGATTTAGTCCCTTTGACTTGCATGATCAGTGTAATTATGATGGATACTGGGAATTGTTTGAGGTTACATCTAGGACTTTTGGTGACTCTTTTTCTTGGGATGAGTTGTGAGATAGAGATCCCCTTACTTTGGATTTTGTGTTTCTCATTTGAGCTTAATATATATATATATATATATCATATTACATTACCAATTACTTCAGTTTTAATTACACTCCTTCTGTGAGAGGTGAATAGATTTGGGGTATGCCATATTTTTTCGGGTATACATTCTCATGGTTGGATGAGTCTACAATCCTAATAAAGGTAAATAATATATGATGAGATGTTTATATTCTCAGCATTTTGATATCCTTGTGTTTTGAGGAGTTTAGTTCACTCTCTTATTGTGTTGGGTTTTACTCTATTTTATTGTACCTTCTTCTATCCACTACTTCCTTATTTAGTAAAACATTCATTACTACCTTTTCCTTCGAGTCATCCTACTGAGTATTTTCATACTCACCCATGATTTTGATTTTCATGTACTCTATGTTCCCTTACTTACAACAGACAGGTTGACTGTGACATTACAGTAATATAGGGATATAGGGTGCTTAGACCATGTGCAATGGTCGTAGCTTGTGATCCATGAGAGTGGCTCTCTCAGCAGTTTTACATTTCCATCAATTAATGGGTTGCGTAATTTTTTTCATCAGGCATGTATTTTTCCTCTTTCCATTTTAGTTACATTTTTTCTACATGTATTATTTAGTTTTCGATGCATGTTTTTTGTTTCATTATATAAATATTTTATCAATTTTCCTTTTCCCTATGAACTTTTCTGTTGAGTTGGTCGCAAGTGTGTACAGGTTCTTATGAAAAAACCCTCCCCGGGTTTATTTTTACCATCGATGATAAACGCCACCCCTTGGACTATGGAGGTGGGCATTGGGTCGTTGTGGCTTCAGGCCTGACATGGTTCAGGTTGTGAAAGGGTGGTATGTGAGGTTGTTCATTCATTGAGATGTTTTTTGGACATTCCCAAAAAATGAATAGGATGGGTATTAGGGAAACATTGTCAATTTTCCTTGATAGCGGCTCTCATGAAATGCAGTCTAATGATGGTGTGAAAGATGAAATATCCACTAAACAAGACACTGATTACCCTCATGTCAACTTGGAATGTTGTGACATATGTTACAGGAAAAAATGGTACATGCAACATATTTTATTTGTTCTTTTACATTCCATCTTGAGTCAGATCCCTATTGTTGTTGATATATATATATATATGATCATTTAATGTAGTAGTCCTTGATGGATTCATGATTCATTCATGATGAAATCCAAAAATGATACTAGATATGGTTCATGAAGATGATTTCTTGATTGATAAGGACTCAATTCAGTATCCATCATACAATCCACATTCCTCTAAGTGGGCAGTTAGGAGAACCACCAAATGTTGAGAAGTAGTTAGTCTGAGCAGTGCAGGCTAGGGAAGTGCATAGGTTGATTTCACATCATGATTTCTAGCGTCAAAGACCAATGAGGTTCCATGAATATCTAAAAACATAGGAATTAGATGGTTTCTACGATTGGTGGTTTGTCTCGCCAGCATTTTAAGAACACCGACAGATCCGATGGTGTATTTTGCTGCTAGTATTTATCATAGATCAGTTGTTCATTGGTGGAGTATGGTCACTCAAGATAGATGGCGAGTCAGTACTCTTGTGGAATGAATTCCAAAAGATATTTGATGAGGAGTATTTGTCCTCCTTTTATGATCCATCTGTATTCAGGTGAATTTTCAGTTTTAGCGGGGAGGGATGATAGTGTCGGAGTACATGAATAGGTTCACATGCCTTTCATGCAACTATCTGGACATGACCATGATGGATACATATGAGTGGGAATGAATGATCCAGGATTCATTTAGGGATCAGTACAAGTTTATTACACTTTTGAATTCCATCCTATGCAATAGACCATGGGTGGGCACTAGTGACAAAGAGCATTCAGTCAGAGAGATTCCATAAATCTAGTTGCGGTAGTGGGTGAATTAGTCTTTGGATAATAGTTGAATGGGTTCGAGGCATCATAGAGAACGAGGATAGCCTGGGGATGGCTGTTGTTATGCTTATAATGGGAAAGGTCACATGGCATGTGATGAACCATCCATACATTCTATGTTTTCCCAGAATATAGTAAATGAACCACCACAAATGAGATGTTTTCTTAATCAATGAAATCCAAGGTGAGGAAAGTGTAGTCCCTAGGGTGTTTGTGTTGAAAGGGGAGAATAATGAAATATGGTTAGTGGACAACACTGGGAGATCCTTCCACAACTACCAGACAACTCATGTAAAGCTCAGGGAGCTGGCGATCGGTGCTGCAGGTATCTCCAAGCTATAGATTTTTATGATCCAGAAGTGCATGTGATTATAAGATGTAGTCCCTATTTCTAGAATAATTTATTGCAGTATAATATTTTCGACACTGTGTGATGTCGTATTTTATCCCTACTTCTTGATTAAGGTTTTACCAAGGTGATGTAGGGCGTCGTTGTAACCCTGTGTCGATGTTGTTCAATATTCCTTTATATATGTGAGGAAGAGGGGTCATTACCCCAAAAAAATTATTTCATTTCATGATTCATGTGAAACCATGTGGGTTAGATTGACACACCCAAAGCAGATAGTAATAAGGTGTCATGATTGGGTACCATTGACTTGTGTTTTCAGGGTAGACGTGAGGGGTGTTGGAAATCATTGGTGGTTACTTATAAGACTATTGGGGACTCTTTCTCTTGGGATATTCTGTGATATGTAGATCATATTACTCTCTCATTTTGGGTTTCATGTTTGAGAATATATATATATATATATATATATATATCATATTTCAGAACCCACTCCATGGGTTTTGGTTACATTACTTTCAGGAGAGGATAAGACATGCATGGTATGCCACGTACATTCTGTGTCTAGCTTCTTATGGATGGATGAATCAACTCTCCTACTATAGGTATAGAAAACTCGATGAGAAGTCCATATTATCACCATTTCTACCTCCTTATTTTTGGAAGAGATTACATCTCTCTCTTTTGTGGTTGAGTTGTAATCTCTTTTACCATACCTTGTTTTATCCATTGCTCCCCTCTTCTGTATAGCTTTCTCTACTACCTTGAGTCTCTAGGGAATCCAACTGAGTATTTATATACCCACCCATGCTTGATAATTTCCTACAATTAGTGTTCCCTTACAGATGATGATTATATTTATCGTTACTTCAGAGGAGCATAGGAATATAAGGTATTTGGGCAGGGTTGTGGCAATGGATCTAGGAGTGGGGCTCTCTCAGCTATTTTATATTTCCATCTATTGCTGAGTTACATCACTTATCTACTTGGGCCTATATTTTTACACATTGGTATTTAGTTTTATTTTTTATAATTATTTTGTTTAGAGATTGAGGTAGGTTTATGCATTATTTATAGTAGTGTTTTATATTTTTTTATTTTCCCATTATACATTTTAATTAAGTTGGTTTTTTGTCTGCATAGGTTCTTATGAAATGGCCTCCCTAACATTTTTGTGCCTTCAACGGTAGTCACCAACCCATGTCCTAGGAAGGTAGTCATGGGGTAGTTGTCGGTCGAGGACCATCATGGGTCGGGTCATGACAATTTCATTGATTCTTAAAAAATGAGGGGAAATTTCATAATTAATGAGTTAAATATTCAAATATCAATACAAGAACAAAAAAATTGATACTTATTTAAATATAATTTTACATATATAAAATATATCACATAGTCATCCCATGTTTAAATTCCTATAATTGAATGTTTGGGTGGTTAAATTGACACAAAGATACCACAACCATGAATAATGTGTGATAATGAGGAGTCTTATTATAATATCATTATAAAATAATCATAATGATACTATGTATTCTTTATTATTTTTTAATATCAATATTTGAATCATGTAAAAAATTATATTATTTATATACACACATTATTTATAATTAAGATATTATTTCCCACATAATACATTCATTTGTATTGATTGAATAAATTAATATCAATTTTTTATCAATTCATTAATGGGATATCCAATATATCATAATAAACCTAAATGAAAAAAACAAATTTATATTTATCATATATTATATCCTCATGAAAAATCATTTATGAAGTTGATAGGAAGAGAAATTAAATTCAATATTTCTATAGAGGTGGTAGTCCACACAAATTATTGGTCTGTGGTATCATTTTCCATAGAAATAGAAAAAGGTTTAAATTGTTTTAATATTCTTGAATAATATAAATGATATAAATACCACAAATATATTTTTAATTAATTTCATTGTGGATGAGTTAGTACTCAAAAATCATGATTGATAGTTTAATTATTTAATAGAAATGGAAAAAAGGGATATTTCAAGACCCCTTCCCTACAATGGTACCCCTTCCAGGCTAGAAATAATGTATGGTAGATATTGATCACAATGCCCGTCATATAGTTGGCCCTAGGTGGGAAAAAATAACTGACAGTATAAAAATATCAGACATTGATGATATTATTTTTCCTAATAATATTGGATCACAAGATAAGATAAAAGCCATAATTGATCTCAAAATATAATAAAAATTTAAATACAACAACATTCTATAATGCACCAAAATTATCTTAAAATATAATAAATATCACATGTTAAATAACAATTGGAATATCCTATGAAAATCAATCAACAACATCTCTAAATCTAGTCTAGTAATATCTATCTCAGTCACTATGGTCCTCCGGAAAACCTGAAAATATATTACTAATACAGAGTGACAAAACATTTACACATAATATGATCATGCCCAATGTATCAAGGAAACTTCATAAAATAGAATACTAATGTTATATTGAAGAAATATTAGAACCAAAATGCACATATATTTTTCAACTAACCAATATCATCCCCGCCATGGCGAAATCATTAAATTACAAATCAAATACAATAACAAAATATCCTGAGAATAAACAAAATTTCCCAAAAGATACATCCCTATATATTTTCTCATCTCACTTGTCAACATTGAATTCCCTATCTTTCCATCCCTTCTATACATATCACATCACATTATCATCAATATATTAAGTGAGTTGGGATGTATACCTACCTACCCCACACTTATAATGTCTATAATATAATGTTATAATTAATCATAATAACATCACATTCCTTTCAAATCATTTCCTATCAACATCACAACATAACATGTTATTATAAATTTTAAGGACATAAACCTATTTCCCTCATCCCACCACACATGACCCTCATCATAGATCCCTTTCATAGTTTCACAAGGTAATATCTGACACCATTTTCCATATTCAATAAGATTGTAATAGCTCCCATTTGAAGAAAAAAAATTCACATTAATATATATCATTTATCTATTATTGAATTAACATAATCTAATTACTATACATCAACTACATTCCATTCATATTTATTTACTAGCCATGAAATTTCATTACAACATTTACAGTTTTTCCTTACTTAAATGGGAACGAAAAAAATCCACATAGCGAAACATCCCCTTTATCTCAGATCTACCAACTCCACAACACCATGTAATCAAGTCTTACTTATCATAAAAACAACGTGTGTAAATAAACTCACATCACAACCACCTCGCTACATAACTACCACAAATAACTACTATTCTAATCAAAAACCAACCTATATCATATTCCATGCTATCCAACCAATACATCACTTCTTGTCATATCCCACAACTCTTCTAGTCTCCATCATATCAAAAACAAACTACACACATCACATATGGATTCAAAATTAGAACTATAATTAATGAAATATAACATCATATATTTTCCATTTTAGGTTAATGTGATTATATTTTATTTATTATTTAATTAAAATGGGTATTATAACACAAATTGAAGATTTCCATTGGAAACAAATTCATTAAAAACATATACATTATTTTCATTTTATCCGGTTGTGATAAAATAATCATCATAGAAAGGGTATCATATATATATCATCAACTTCCTAGTAAAATATTCTAATATCATTAAATTTTACCAGTACAACAAGAATGTTTAAATATTTCAGGAATATAATAAAAGTTGTAAAACATTTAACTTCTCTATATTGTAATAAAATTTATCTTAATATAATTTAGTATA
This sequence comes from Viscum album, assembly GCA_963277665.1. Taxonomy (NCBI): domain Eukaryota; kingdom Viridiplantae; phylum Streptophyta; class Magnoliopsida; order Santalales; family Viscaceae; genus Viscum; species Viscum album. Next base: position 2,127,471,091 of record OY728150.1, on the reverse strand, counting down.
AATAATTTCATTTAACAAAATATCCACCAATTGTCATTGAAAAGAATGAAATACCCACTTATTTCCATAAATAGTGAGAGAAAAATGATCCCTTACGTCAATAATTGTTTCTGATTCACTGTGCACCATAGGATAGAGGGGAAAGAACTGGAGGGGCACAAACACAAAGGGAATCCTTGAATCAATCTGGATTACCTAAATGGATTATCAAGAACACAAACCAAATGTTTATCAAATAAGAAAAACTTTATCAATTATAATACATGAAATAATAATGAAATGAAATAAGGGGGAATGTTGGAGAACTCAATTCAAAATTGTAATGATCTACCACTAGAAAAAATGGTTCAATGTAGTTTGAACTATGATTGAAGTATATCCAAATTAAAATATGTATCACCAAAAATTGAGAGGAACAAGAGTGGAATTGGGTAAAAAATGTGATCCTAGTATTTATAAATATTTTATACCTTGATTCAATCTTGGGGTAAAACCCATATAATTTTCATGAATTCTCTTGAGGGACTTTAATTCATGAAATAAAATACGTTCAATCCATATGTCCCTAAAACTGAAAACCCAAAAACAAAAATCAACTGATTTTCAACAAACCTCATCTTAGGTTTAATTAATATTATGAATAATCCTTTACATTTTTTATTGATGGCCTATAATTCATGAACACACGCTAATGTTTCGAAATTGCTATCATCCCATGAATCACCTTCTACTAAATAATTGTTTCTACACACTCTATTGATCCATCAATGATCCCCTTTCAAAAAAATGAAACTCACATACATGTAATGAAATGAGACCAGAAGTTAAATAATATTAAATTAGATATATCTTAAATGGTTCACATCTACTACAATCAATACCAAAACTGAAAATATAATTTGAATGGTCTTAATAGAGAAAATGTGAGATACCTCTCAGGGTTCTAATTAAACCCTTAACAATAACACCATCCAAACAGACATAGCCAATCCAACAATTGTTATCGAACACCCCATTCAACTGCATAATGATACCCCTCCAAGATTAAAAAATAATGTATTATTCTCAATAATCAACATCCCTTCAATATAACCTTTCATACTACCATTCCATCCACTGCTAAACCCCATCAAAAAACATCCTCAAAAATCACAAAACATATCCCTATACATATAAATAATGGAATCCAATCCTCTACGTCAGTATATTTTGTTCATTGGGATGACCTAAATCACCAACATAGACTTCAAAAATTTCACAAATATGAGTTGTCTTGATTAATAAGTAGATTCTCCCTATTCAAATACACAAATCCCTAAAATAATAAATAATAAGGGTAATAATCATATATTAAAGAATGTTACAATATAAAATCATCAAGGTAAAATATTTCAAGGAAGAAATCAGAAAAAACTCCAGGAGCTATGCATTAATCTATGGGTAATACATTGATGCACTCACATATTAGACACTATAATGACCCAAATCCGAAGCCACACAACTATTACCCCATACACTATTTGCGGCATGACCTCATGCATGTTTCCCCAAACAATAGATGCTTCTGACTAGCAGTGAGGGCCTTTGTGAGTCATTGGGGAAACTATGCCCTCATTTGATAAGGTATACAAGGAAAAGAAATAATAGACAATAGCAGAAGCAATAAATACCATACAACAACTAAACTAAACAGTGGAAGCATTGTAAAAATTAATAATTATGAAAATGATGTTGCATGTACAAGTATCTATGGAATGTAGTAAACAAAACAATGTGCTGAAATATAACTGAGCACAAAGTACAACAATTAAACAGCAACTCCAGCAGCATCGCAAGCCTAGGCTTGGTCCTATGCTCTCCAACTCCAATTAGAAATGGTGTACCTAAAGTAGAAATTCCACAATCCCTATCCACACCTGCAACCATATAACCTATTTGTCCTGAGAATCCGGACCCATACAGGGTGTGAGACTAATCCCAGTAGGCAATCACCACATGATATGTGCCCTACTATCAGTAATCAATATAGCAAAAGTAAAGTAAATAAATGAAACAGAGAAATATAAGTACACTATAGTAAACAATCCTAAAAATCTCCATTCACTTTTATTTATTAATTTATTTCACTCATTAAATTATCAACCAAGCAATCTAGAAAACAACTTTATATTCTCAAGGCATAGCAAGTAACACAATAGGTATCTCAACAGACTACCTAAACAGTAAACAATACAAAACTCAAGCTTGTTCGACGTCTTGATGGACTTATCACAACCAAGAAAACAATATTCACGGTGACACTCTGGGTGTTTCACACTGGCATACCCCTCTAGTCAAGTAAATATACAAAGGCACAGACACCTTGGGAAGCTCTCACCATCAATTCCCTTGTGGTCTAGCAATGATAGCTATAGATTCTCTGAAGAAGAACTTACATCTAATTCCCCCCTATAGTCTTGATACGTAACTAAGTACACTCTAAATAAGAACAAACTCCCATTTCCACAGGTCCTAAGAAAGATACTAATTTATAATAGACTCTATAGGGAAGCCCTAATCGTAAATTCCACCATTAGTCTACCGTACTGGGTTTACATATCCTTAAGATGTTTAGTCGTGTGTAATCGACTGTTAATAGCCTAAGTGAGGTCAAAAAACTACTTGGATAGTATCTATAATGCATCAAAAGCACAAAAACCACAGAAAATACATGAAATCACTTATATCAAGGTAGGAAAATAATGCAACAAGGTTTTCCCCACATGAAACATAATCCAAATGGTGATAAACAGCCAAAATATGGTACAACACCCATGGGGTGATCCTCAAACAAGATAACAAGAAATTATCAATAATCTAATAACCACATGGATATATGTAATCTAAGCCAGATAACTAACCAGGATCAAAATCCTAACTCGAGATACCCGATACATGGTTATCCAGCACTTTTTCACTAAAAACTCAAAGACATTCAACGTAGGGAAACAAACCACCTACCGTGATCCAAGGAGATCAATATACGTGAACCATGATGCTTGATTCTCCTTAGAACATCACAGATCTATGAAAATGAACAAAAATTCCAACCCATGATAAGTTGAGTAAGAATGGGAATGTGGAAATAAAGCTCTAGGAGAAGAGATACCATACCGATCTGGTTCCAATGCAATCGGTGATAGTCGATTAGGAGAACCGAAAAAGGCTCAGAGTTTCGGAGAAGATCGGTGGCCGTACAGAATGATCTCGATCAAAGAACTTGGCGAAGAAGATGGATCTATCGATGGGGTGTGACCGCGGTCCGTTTAATGAAAAAAAGAAAATAAACTACGTGTACTTCATGAGTACCTGGCCAGTACTCACCCATTCAGTACACTAAATTAAGAATCCTCCACATCATCTCTACACACCGTGTGTGTGGCCCAAACATGGTCAGCACATGGCCTCACACAGTAGAAAAGTACACGGCATGTACTCATATAGTACATGACATGTACAAGAAAATTTTCAGACTTTCTTATTTGTCTCAAAACGACTAGAAATAGAAGAACATGCCTGCATGAAGACTCGGGTTCTTAAAAACATCCCCCCTTAATGAAATTTATCCCTGAATTTCCCTAACTTGTTGGCAAAGAAGAAACCTCGAACAAATCTGGCCACTGTGAACGCATATCAGCCTCCCTCTCCCAATTTTCATCCTATAGAAGGTTGTGATACCATAGCAACCGTACAATAGGAACAGACAAGCCACGGTGTATCATCACACTACAATCAACAATACTGATAGTATTCTCCTCGAACGATGCATCCTGAACTAGCTCAACCTCCTCGGGTCGAAAAATATGAGACGAGTCTGAGAAATAGTGTCTAAGTTGAGAAAAATGGAAGACGTCATGCAAAGCCTAGTATCTCTAAGGTAACTACAACCTATAAGCAACTGGCCAGACTCTCTCCAAAACCTCAAACAGCCAGACCTATCTTTGTAAAATCCTACCCTGTCTCCTAATAATATTGTGTCCCAACCTGAGGGTAACACGTAAGAAAACTTGATCTCCTTCTTTGAACTCCAAAGGTCGTCTCCACTGATTGGAAAAAGACTTCTAATAAAACTGTGTTATAGCTATCCTCTTTTGAATCAACTCTATCTGCTTTGAGGTCTCCTGAACAAGATGAGGTCCCATCAAAGCTACCTCTCCTTCCTCCAGCTAGCATAAAGGTGATCGGCATGGCAAACCGTACAGAGCCTCGTAAGGTGCTATCTGAATAGTCTCCTGACAAATCTTGTTATAGGAAAACTCCCCAAGAGTAATATGCTTCTCCCAAGAACTGCCAATTTATAGAATGCATGCTTGGGAAATATCCTCAAGGACCTGGATCATGCGCTCTGACTGGACATCTGTCTGGGATGGTAAGCTGTACACAGAAGTACTTGTGTACCCAAGTCCCTCTATAGTCCAGGACATTAATACGACATTAAATGGGCTTCCCTATCTAAAATGATAGTACCCGGAACCCCATGCAAGCTCACAATCTCACGAATGTACTACCGTCCAAGCACGTTCATCCCAAATATATCCTTTATCGGTAAGAAGTGAGCAAACTTCATGAGCCTATCAACATTAACCCATACCGCGACGTTCCCTTAAGACGATCTCAGTAACCATGTCACGATATCCTTCGTGATATCATTCCACTTCCACTCAGGAATGGGTTACTACTACAAAATACCTACTGGCTATTGGTGTTCCGCCTTCACCTGTTGACAGGTGGAACAACTCATGACAAAACCAGCCAGATCTCTCTTCATACTTGGCCACCAGTACTAGCAGTATAGAACACGATACATCAAGGAGACACCAGTATGAACTTCCCAAACCGAGGAATGAATGTCTCGCATCATCTCCTCATGTATATCTACTGGAACCCATAGGCGTCCTTGGAAATTCAAGATCTCATCCTCTCTAACGGTCCATCAGGGAAAAGTGTCCTCTCCTGACACGCTTTTCCGTAGGACTAGGCCTACATAATTTGATAGCTACCTCATTCGAACTCCGTCGAGAAGCTTCGAGGTAAAAACTACAAGAAGATAGGAATGTCTGTCCCTGTCTTTTGTGCACCTCCAAATTCTTCATAAAGAATAGATCCATAAGCTCCCAATCACTGCTGGCCTCCTGAACTACCTGTATCTGAGTCCTCCTGCTTAGTACATCAGCCACTACATTGCCTTTCCTAGGAATATAGGAAAGTTCTAAATTGAAGGTCTAGAGATACTCAACCCACCTTCACTGTCTCAGATTCAGGTCACGGGGCGTGAATATGTACATGAGGATCTTGTGGTTAGTATATACCACAAAATGCATTCCCATAATATAATTCCTCCAACAAAGCAAAGCATTAACAACTGCAACCAACTCTAGGTCGTGCGTAGGATAATTCCTCTTAATTGGCCTCAACTGCCAAGATCCATATGCAACAAAACGATCCTATTACATAAGCACTGCTCCAAGGCTGATGCCAGATGCATCATAGAAAAATTTGTAACTCTTGCTCGAATCTGGTAAAACTAGAATCAATATTGAAGACAATCTTTCCTTCATCTCTTGAAAGGATCAATCATGGGCATTAGACAAAACAAAATTCAACCCCTTCTTAGTCAATCTAGTCATTTGTATTGCTAAGCGTGAGAAGTCCTGTATAAACTGTCTGTAGTAACCAGCCAGACCTAAGAAACTTCATACCTCGAAGACATTGTTCGACTCCTCCCAGGTATCAACTACTCTCACCTTCTATGGGTCTACTGATACTCCTGTCTCTGAGATGACATGACTCAAGAAGTGAATCTCGTCCATCCAAAAGTGACACTTTAAGACTTTAACATATAACAGATGTTCCCTAAGTGTACTCAAAACGATCTCATGATGGGTAGTATGGCCGTGTCATGTGTGAGAGTACACCAAGATGTCATCCACAAAAACCACAATGAAGGAATCCATGTAAGAATGGAAAAATGTGTTCATCAGCGCCATGAAGACAACTACTGCGTTCATGAGACCGAATGGAATGATTGTACTCTAGTATAGGCCATACCTTATCCTGACGGCTGTGAGAGGTATCTTTGATGGTACAATGCATAACTAATCATAACCAGACCATAAGTCCATCATCAAGAACTCCCTGGCTCCTCGAATTTGGTCAAAGCGGTCATCGATCCTTGTCAAGGGGTATCAGTTCTTGACCGTTAACTAGTTCAGCATCCAAATATCCACACAAAGAAGAAGGGTGTCTTCTACCTTCTTCGCAAACTAGACATGAGAACCCCATGGAGAATTACTAGGTTAGATGAAACCCTTTTCCTGCAACTCCTCCAACAACTTCATGAGCCCCTATAAATCAGGTGTAGCCATATTATAAGGATGAATGGACAATGGTGCCACTACGGGATCAATATCGATCAAGAAGTCTACCTCACGCTCTTGAGGAAAACCAAAAAAGTCCTCTGGAATGACATCCCTGAAACGATCCAACAATGGAGGAAAGTATAACTGTGAATTCCCCTAGTCATCCAGATATAGATTTTCAATCTGGGCTTAAACTCTGCCTATCCCATGATACTCGGGTCCAGCTCTACCCGCTTGGGCATCCCACTCGCCTCTATGAAAAAAAGACTCGTCTGGTGATACGAAACTCACCCTACTGCGATAGTAATCGACGACTTCCTGAAAGAAAACCAACCAGTCCATCCCTAGAATGAAATCATAGACTTTCATTTCTAGGACATTGATGTCCAATAAGAAGTGACACCCTAAAACCTCAATAGGACATTCTCTGCACTGACTTACGCTAGATGTTCTCGTTCCCAATTGCTTGTCAAGAGTCAACATGTCAGCAGACGAAAAGATACAGATCCCATGAAACTCCACGATAGCAATAGAGATAATTATATGTGAAGCACCAGTATCGAAAAGAGTTGATGATAAAACTGTGGCTACAAAGATTGTACCTCTAACTCTAAAAGGTCCAGGATTATACTCCTGATGAATCTGCTCTGTAGGAAAAGATTGGCCTTAAACGTGGCTATGTGTAACAGCCTAGGATCCATGTACAACTCCTCCCTGAACCTGACCACAACATCCACGGCCTCTACCCTATCCTGAATAAACTAAAGAACTCCAGCCCCATGTCTGCTGCGGAACTGGTAATCCTGCTCCTATACACAGAGTCAAAACTGATCCACCTTCACTAGCCGCTGGAAGGGGAACCTTGCAGAAATGCTGGAGATGACCCATCTTGCCGTAAGATCGGCACTCCACTGGGTCCCACGGGAACTCAGGATTCTTATGCCTACTCATTCCACACTTATAATACACCACAAGGGTGCCATAAGGAAGATCACATCTACCAGAAGGAACACTTATCTTCCTCGGATCACCTCGTGTAGACTCTCGTTGGCGCTTCCTGCTGTATGCTTGAAAAGAATCAACCCTAGATGCTGAACCGCCCTGGTCCACAGCTCTCATCTCCCTTAGGTTCCTTTCCATGATGATTTTCGGGTAGACTATCATAGTAATCGAATTCCACGGAAAGACATTAACTTGTGATCTGATGTTCGGTCTGAGGCATTCCTAAAACTACCTTACTAAAAACAGCTCTTCATTCCCCAGAACGGGTGTGAAACACTATAACTCAGTGAGCATGAGGATTACTCAATAACTGAGATAGTACCATGCTGCAGGCTCATGAACTCACTGGCCCTATCATCCCTCAGCATTTCCGGGTAGAAGTAGTCATAGAACGTATACTAAAACTCATCCCAAATCATAGCATGTTGGTGCCCTTTCAGCGAAACCACATCCCACCATATCTTGGTGAAATCGTGAAGAATATATGTCACGAGATTCAGCATACTCTCCAGAGCTGTCTCCAGATTCTCAAATATGGATAGCATGGCTTCTAGCCATGTCTCCACAGCCTGCTGTCCTCCATCCCCTTAGAACGTGGGAGGATGCTACTGCTGAAAAACCTGCATCAGCTCTTCCATAGTCGGGGCAGGATACGAAGCTCCCTAGAAGGTCTACATGAATCTCATGAAACCCTCTCTGAACTGAGTGTCGGCACCAATGTTTGGAATCACTTCTGGTGCCATGTCCGGAATGATAGGCTTAACATCTTGTAGTCCCTGATCTACCGTATCAGGTGTATGGTCACTGCCTGGTTCCTAACATGCACCAGGAGGACGTCTCGGTGTCATAGGTCTGAATGATCAAAAAAACACTTTTATTGATGATAAACATAGTTGCAACAAAGGAGATTAAAACTAAACCGGAGCGTAAAACCTAAAAAATTGGGAAAACATGACTACACGGCATGTAGTACTACTACACTGTGTTTTTCTTAAAAGTATTCCCTGGGCGTGTGTCTTCGTCAAACATGGCTATGTAAACCACCCGGCTTCAAGGCATGTTCTTCACTACATGGCTTGTACTAACCCTTTTCTCCCTTCCCGTTCACTCCTACACGACTTGGAACACGAACATTCCCGGAAGGAATGTACATGGCGTGCTTGTCCACTACATGGCGTGTTTCATAAGTACTATCCCCTATCAGTGTCATTGGTCACATGGACTGGTACACATACCACTACTACAAGGAGTGTCAAAGGAGACACAACGTGTACATGACATGCCTTACCTAGCCCTTGTTGTTAGAGACACAGCCTGATACACGGTCGACATTACACGGCGTGTTCCATACAGACATGGCGTGTACATGGAGGGATAACACCAACTCGTGTCATTGGATACACGGTCAGCTACCAGGTTAACTATATACGGCGTGTTCCCAAGGGGCATGGTGTGTACATGAAGGAAAACCCAAGCCCGTGTTGTCCGTGACACAGGTGGATACCAATTCAAGACTACACAGAGTGCTAATCTGGTACACGACGTGTTCCTACATGATCTTCCAAGACCCCATGTCCTTAACCACATGATCAGTGACAAGGCAAACAACTACATGGCATGTATTCATAATGTACATGCCGTGTATTCTAGGTTTTTCTGGGCTATAACCTCAGAACTGCACCGGAGTCTAGAAAACACATAATACCCAGTGTTAAGGTGCCAATTTCAAATCCATGGGGGAACATACTCCCCTGTGCATCAAATCATGGCATCACAACCATGCATATAACAATTAAACAGTATAACAAACTCACGACCCACCATATTACGATCCTTGAGGGCCCATAACACCTCAAACACAAAATTTTGGAATCCATGATAAATAATCTCAAAACAAAAGATACCCTAACAATATAGAAGGTATTATATCACAATATATATCAGAACATCATGCATATTCTATCACAAATACTATCACAAGATCATGAAAATTCTAATGAAATCTAGATGGAATGAAAAAATGGATGACATGTGATTTTTCTAACAAGTGCCTATATGATGCATAAGATGGAATACCCTCATCTCATCGAGATGCAAAAAAATAGAACCAGAATCATACAAATAGTAATAGCACAAAACATGTGCACCACCCAGATGGTGAAATCAATTAAACTGTAACATTTTCAAAAACTCGTAAATTGCAATATTCGAGCTAATCTGGATTTTCCACTATACACAGGTTCTAAAACGCATGGGCATAGCTATTTACCATTTACATATTCCTTCATATCCCTATCTAATGATGATAAAGAGCAATTCAATAAAAAAAGAAATAAACTCCTATGATACCACTTTGTAATGACCCGAATCTCAAGCCATAGAACTGGTGCCCCATACCCGGTTCGCCACATGACCTCAAGCTTGTTTCCCCAAATGCCAGGGGCTGCTGACTATTACCAAGTGCCTTGGTGAGTCATAGGGGAAACTATTCCCTCATTTGGTAAGGTCAACAATAAATGGAAATAACACTCAATAGCAAAAGCTGTAAACAGCATACACCAACTAAACTAAAAAGTGGAAGCATTTTATAATATAATAACGATGAGAATGATGTAGTAGGTACAAGGATCGAAGGAAAAAAGAATAAAACACAATGTAGTGAAATACAACTGAGAACAAAGTACTAAAAGTAAACAGCAAATCCAGTAGCATCGCAAGCCTAGGCTCGGTCATATGCTCTCCATCTCCATCCAACAATCATGTACCTGATGTAGCAAAACTAAAGGAAATAAATGCAATAGAGAAACAGAAGTACACTAGAGTAAACAACCCTAAAAATATCTAATCACATTTATTAATTAATTTAATTCACTCATTAATTTATAAACCAATGAATCTAGCTAACAACTATTTATTCTAAAGGCATAGGATGTAACACAATAGGTATCTCAACAGACTACCTAAATAGAAAACAATACAAAACTCAAACTTGTTATTTGGCTTGGTGGACTCATCACAACCAACCAAACAATATTCATGGTGACTCTATGGGTGGCTCACATTGGAAGTCCCCTCTAGGCAAGTAAACTTACAAAGGAACAGACACTCTAGGAAGCTCTCACCGCCAATTCCTCTACGGTCTTGCAACGATAGCTATAGTCTCTATGAGGAAGCACTTACGTCTAATTCCCCTTATAGTCTTGATACGTAAATAAGGACACTCTAAGGAAGCAAAAAGTACCATTTCCATAGGTCCTGCGAATGATACTAATTTATAACAGACTCTCTATGGAATCCCTAATCGTCAATTCATCCATTAGTCTACAGCACCAGGTTCATACAGCACTGAGTAGTTTAGTTGTGCGTAATCAACTATTAGCAGCCTTTGTGAGCTCAAAAAACTACTTGGATAATAGCTACAATGCATAAAAAATCACATAAACAGAAGGAAATACATGCAATCAAATATATAAAGTTAGGAAAACAATTACATAAGTTATGCATCACAGGAAACCTAAACTAAAAAGCGATAACAAGCCAAAATACGAGAGAACACCCATGGGGTGATCCTCAATCATGATAACAAGCAATTATCAATCATTCAATAACCTCAACCATACATGGAATCTAAGGCATATAACAAAACATGATCAATACCTTATACCAAGATACATGATACATGGGTATCCGACACTTTTGCAACAAAAACTCAAAGACATTCAATGTAGGGGATCAAACCACCTACCTTGATCATAAGAGATCGATATACTTAAACCATGAGAATTGATTCTCCCTATAATGGCGTAGATCTAAAAAACGCATAAAATGATCAACCCCAGATAACATGAGGAAGAAGAGGATTTGGGAATCAAATATCTAGGAGAAGAGAGAGCTAATCGATGTGGTTCTAATGAAATCAACGATGGTCGATTCGGTGAACCGACGAAGGTTCGGATTCTCGGAGAAGATCTGCGGCCGTACAGAACACTCTCGTTCAAAGAACCCGGAGAAGAAGATGGTTCTGTCGACGGGGCATGACCCCGGTCCATTTAATAAAATGAATACACGGCGTGTACTTCATGAGCACACGATGTGATCTTTCCCTTTCCGTACTCCACATTAAGTGTCCTCCACATCACCGCTACACACTGTGTGTGTGTCCTGGACATGGCCAGCACACGACCTCATGTGGGAGAAAAGTACATGATGCATACTCATAATTTACATAGTGTGTACATGGAAAATTTTCCAACTTTTCTTCTTTTTCTCAAAAACAACCAGAAATGGGAAAAAAATTACCTGGATGAAGATCCAAGTTCAAACAGACAGCATTTCTCTAGATCACAAAAAATAAGGGAATGGTTCATCGAGAAAAAAATTTATTTCACTTATAATATATCTGAACAAGATTCTCCATGAATGGAACTACAACATCAATATACAACCCTTCCTAGTCAATGATGTGAGTGTTATGGTGGTGATCCAGATGAAGACGTTAGAGGTGAATGACATCGTGGAACCTTTATACTTTGGTAGAAAATCCAATTGATATTACGCATCTTCAACATTCCCAAACACCTTAGATGGATGAAAAAGTAGCGTATACATAATGGTCCCTATGTCAATTCTCTTTTATCTGTGATGAGGGGAAACCTCATGGAGTTATGGTATCTGACCACAAACTCATGAGGCCTCATCTTATAATCATAAATCTCATAATAATGGTCATATAATACCCTTATTCTTTAATAGACCCAATGGATATTCATTCTCATGATCTATTTCAAAACAAGACCAAGAGGTGCTAACATCCCAAGAATCATCCATCATAGAATTGAATAGTACGAGCACCACAAAATTCCTCAAATAGTTCTTTACAAATAAATGATCAATATATTTTTTTTTGGAAAAATCAAAAAAAGTAGAAGTTATTTAGTCATTATCCACCAAAAACCCAGATGAATGATCATAAAATTTACTCTGGTTTTATGATAGTATTCTCAATATTCCTAGATGCCTAGTCTTGTAATGTATTTATAATGTAATGATGGTAAAGAAACCAATGATATCGTCTACTCAAAACCCATAATGTAAAATTAGGATACTAATAAAATATTATAGTTCTTGATACCTAATAATTCCAAACCTCATTATCAATATACCATCTCATCAGTAAATCTATGACACTAGGTTGATAGGTCTCTAGAAACTGAGAAAAATACATTATTCATTACATAAAAATTTAAATTGAAATACATTTTTTATATTCCAATGGCAACTTGATGAAAAAATGAATATATATTTCTCAATTTTGAATTAGAAAACTACCAAGAAATTTCAAATACCACAAGGTATGTTGTTATATTATTTATTCTATTGAGCAACTGGAAGAGTCCACAAAAAATAATGAACTTATTGTTTTACCCCCAACCTCACATGGTATCTCCTCGAGCCCTAAAAGATATTGTTCACGCCTGATTATACAATTAATGGTTACATATGAAGCTCATGGAGGACTCCGGCATGCATTAAAAATGGAAAAAAACCCCTATAACAATATTTACTTTAAACCATCCTCTTTTCATTCATCTAAATAGTCACCATGGATAACATGGTCACAAATTATCTCTACCTCTGAGTCTTCACATTGAGACTCCCCCACCTACAATAAAATGGATAACTCAATTGTCATTTAAAAAAATCCATGACCAATTCAATTCTATTAATCAATATATATCGATGAAAGATCCTCCAACCTTTCCAGACATTTATAGAATCCCAAACCACATATCTACTTGAGAATTTTGATTAAACACAATATAAAAAAACAGTTCTCTTAGGGTTTATGTGGTATCAACATCATAATCTGACAAAATTTCTAAACAAAACTACTGATGTAGATTAAAATCATATTGAGAAAATAAATATTCATTCTCTTGAGGAACCTCAAAACTAGAAAAAACCTCAAAATATGTAATGCTACCATATATTATGTAGAAAATATTCAAAACCACTATCGGTCATGGGTTGACTAGTTATTTTCATGGGGTTGTAACTTACAAGAACCATAATAGAACACCTCCCTATTATGAATCATGACTCATCCCAAACTGATACTAGACACATCAAAAAAACATAAAACATAACACTCAACATTCGAAAATTAACCAATGGAACACTATTTAACCACTAATTTTTGTAACAAAAAAACAAAGAATTGATTTGTCTACATAGACGTATAGTACTTCCTAGTAAAATATGTTAGTGACACTTTAACTAATGAAAAATTAGACACAATTATAATACAATAGAATGTAAACCCAATAAAAAATTTGTAAGTTTTAAATTTTCATGGGGTTTTTTATATAATACAACCTCGATCATCGACATGTCCATAAATAAAACATGATGGGATACCACTTTTTTAAGTAAATTAACCAATCTTATCCTTAATATTAATATACATTGAATTCAATGGATCAGGTTGATTTGATGGTATAGTAAGTAAACAATGATATGACCGGAAACTACACCTCCTAATATAATTATATAAAGATATCATTGATGAATATAATAATAAAATAATTTAAAAAATAATTAATTATTGATTTTGTGTGACCGATAAACATAGCTAGTGGATTTGTGAAACCAAATTTCATGATAAGGAATTCAATGATCCCATTATTCTATCTAAATATATTATTCATGATGTCATCATCTGTTACTATCATCTCGTGATATCAAAAAAATTAATCAATCATTAAAATGAAACTGCCTCCCTTCAGATGGATGA